>OX578149.1:36680212-38030212 GCA_951213105.1 Amaurobius ferox | reverse complement strand
ATGAAATTTCCCAATCTCTATCAGTCGAGAAAGATTCCTCAAAAAATTTGGATGGTGAATGTATTTGTAGAGTTGACAATTATGCTAATTTTATAAATCCACACTTGGGGCACATAGTTACTGAAGACTAAGCCATATTAAAGATAAATATTTAAGAACCGTAATGTCATTTGGTACAAAATTCAGGTTACCTTCTTGTAAGAATTCTATTAAAGTCTTTTAAAATCAATAAATCTTGACCTTGATAAATATATTTATGGATTAGCTTCTAAATATGCTCAGCTTTTAGAGGCATTTATTATGTGGAAATTTACTATTTTAAAGTCTATTAAAAATGCCATTTAGAGTATCAATTTATCTAGATCTATATATAATATGGATAATATAAAACACTCTATAAATGATTTACATAAATCTTTTGTTATTACTTATGTTGATAAAGCCTCTAATAATTATGCTATTATATGTAAAAAATTCTACATACAATATCTGTTAGATTATTTAAAAAATAATAGTCTATTTAAAATTGATTCACACTCTCTTAATAGTATCAAATTGAAAATTATCAATATGTATAGTGATTTAGATATTAATAATAAATTTTTGAAATTTCCATATATTGCGCTTATTCCTAAATTTCATAAAAATCCTATTAAATTTAGAACTGTAACTTGTGGTCATAATTCATACTCTACTACTGCTAGTAAATTATTACTAAATTATATAAATGTACTAAATGGTAATTTACGAGATTCTAGTGATAACTACATTATTCTAAATAATAGTAAAGAATTAAAATATAAATTAACATCACTAGATAAAATAATAGGATTTCAAATTTCTGCCAAAGATCTATTTAATAATATTAGGATCGTTGATCTTTATGATGTCATATTAGCTTTATATAATGCCTATATTACTAATCATTCTCACCTACCTAAATTTACCATTTTTCCTAAACGTCTCCATTTTGTTCTTTTCAATAATTATATTTTTCAAGGTAATAAATTATACTTACAAGTCTCAGGTGTTCCACATGGTGGCTGTAGTAGCAGTATGTTAGCTAATTTATACCTATATCAATATGAAAAATTCTTTACTTCTACAGATTATAAAATTTATAGATATGTAGATGATCTGATTTGTTTAGTATTTACTGATAATTATGTCATAGGTATAGATTTCTATCCGGATAATTTGGAATTAATACCTAATGAAACTACTATTAGTAAAAAATATTAATTATTTGGATTTAAATCTAATTATAGAACCTACTCATGGGATAGTTACTAATTTATATGATAAGAAAGATTCTTTTAATTTCAATATTAATAAAATATTACCTTTCAATTCCTACAACTCGATTCAATTGTTTAGAAATGTTACTGTATACTTAATCAACTTTAAACTTTGCACATAAATAACCTCATAATTACCAGTAAATTATATGAATATCCAGCATATTTAGTAAATGGTATAGTTAATAAATTTTGATTAACCTAAAATTCTTAATATTCTCTACTTAGTATCTTATTTTAGCCTTACTTCTACATTCTCTTGTTTTTACATTACAATATATTTTCATCTTTCGATTTTGCAGCTTTTACTGTAGAATATCACATTTTACTGCCATTACGCAATACGGTTTTTATTACTCACTTTGGCAACAGTAAATCACGTCTTTACTCTTTATGGAATGGCAACATTGGTCTAGTCATTTTTTGCTCGTCACGATTGTACATTTGATGTGTATTTTAAGGTATTTATGTTTCCTTTCTATTTTCCATTCTTTATGCTTGTCGTCCTAATAACACATGTTTATAGATAAAATCTGTCTTGTGTTTCAGAAACAAGCATTTTTGTGTTCATTTCGTTTAAAATATTAGGACTTGATAAAGAATTTTTTCGAAATGAACTATTCTTAAGCCTAGAGCTCTTCCACGTGCAAGCTTTAATGCTTGATTATTTTGGTATTCCTTTTTTCGATTCCTCTCCATTGACATTTGTTGATTATCTTTAGCTTTCTGAACTGTAATCTGTATTATAATTTCCTCTTTATTGTTGAATTTCATTTTATTTCTTTGTATTCTGTAGGCATAAAAATTTTTAAGATAGTGTATTATGAGTTACTTCTTCCATTCTACCATTGGAATTACTATTTTAATATTTTATATATACATATATATATATATATATATATATATATATTTTTTTTTTTTTTTTTTAATTTAATAATAGAAGTTTGAAAATCCAATGAACGAAAAGTAAGAAGATGTAACACGATAAACTTAACTTTTAAAACACCCGCAGAATAAAATATAATACAGCAAATCATCAATCAAATGGATAAAAAATACAAAACACAAGCTATCAAGTTACAGAAAATCAACCAAATTAAAAGGTATGGAAACAAACAAAGAAAAACTTAAACTAAATTCAACTATCTAACTGGCTTACAAAACAAAAGAAAAATCAACTAATCCTCAAGCAAATGGAAAAAAAAAATGAAATAAATATCGAATCAACAAATCAATGAAAAATATATAATACAAAGGTATGGACGAGGCTCTAAGCCTAAATCATGAATTGTTAACCTCTACAAAAATCTAATCATGTCCAAGTTATTTCTACTAGTAGAAATAGTTTATAGATTTAATCTATCTATTTCTTCAGAAACATACATTTTTGTGTTTGCTTCTACAAAAAACTTGGACATGATTAGATTTTTGTAGAGGTTAACAATTCATGATTTAGGCTTAGAGCCTCGTCCACGTGTATGGCGCTTGTGCTTGATTTCGTTTGTTATACTTATTTCGATTCCATACCTTTGTATTATATATTTTCCATTGATTTGTTGATTCGATATTTATTTTATTTATTTTTTTTTCCATTTGCTTGAGGATTAGTTGATTTTTCTTTTGTTTTGTAAGCCAGTTAGATAGTTGAATTTAGTTTAAGTTTTTCTTTTTTTGTTTCCATACCTTTTAATTTGGTTGATTTTCTGTAACTTGATAGCTTGTGTTTTGTATTTTTTATCCATTTGATTGATGATTTGCTGTATTATATTTTATTCTGTGGGTGTTTTAAAAGTTAGGTTTATCGTGTTACATCTTCTTACTTTTCGTTCATTGGATTTTCAAACTTCTATTATTATTGAAATCATTTTATTTATGAGCTGCATTTGCGCAATAAATTAAATGTATTTTGCATTTTCAATCCATTTACTTAATAACTTTAAATTCTTTATTTAATAATATTTGCATAGTATCCTTCATATTTTAGTAAGCTTTAGTATCTATATATTTTAATTTATATATATACATTCGTATATATACATTCGTTTTGATACATTCGTATTCTATTTTGCAATATACCGGCTCTCCGGGAGTGTTGTCGCGATGCAAAGCATGCTTAACCGGGGTGATGGTGTCACAACTCCCCCCGGCCATCTTTTGGTATATTGTTTCCATCCATACCTCTTTTCTTTTTGAAAATATTTTTAATCCTCTTTTTAGTGCAGCTTTGCGCCTTTTAAGTATGATTTCTGATGATTTTATAATATTATATTTCACGGTATTTTTATATTATATATATATATATATATATATATATATATATATATATATATATATATATATACATACATATATATATATATATACGCACAGCATATAGACATGGTGTATATATTCTTTAATTCTATTGTGTAGCAATAATATAAAAGAACAAAAGAAGTCAAGAAAGGCAAAAAGCTCAAAATGTTAAAAATAAATTAAAATTCTGAAATAAATTGCTTTCAGCAAAGTATTCACAAAACCTCACTGTCTAAAATGAATTTAATATCCTTTCATGCTAACAATTCTATCCAGACAGCACAAAGGCAGAAGAAGGGCTGGGTTCCCAGCAAAGGAACAATGGGGAAAAGATATCCGCCAATCCAAAAACAGAGAGAATTTTAATAAAATCACGAAATGCCTTTGAAATAGACGTGTTCTGAAACGTGCAATGAAAATATACTATAAAGAAAGTTGAAAGAAATGACTAAACACATATTATATTAAGAAAAAAAAAAGAAAGTGCTTACTTAATGACCATAATTTTGATAAAAATATTTAATTATGTTCAAAGATTAAATACATGTTTTGCATAAAATAAGAACCAAGATCTATAAAAGGGACCTTGTGTAACTGGCAGGGATCCAAAAGAAAAGGTAGCATTTCTCTTGGTAAGGATTTCTGAGTATTAAAGGTTAACGTATTTTAGCTAATGTCTGTTACTGACCTATTTCTAGCGCCGAATTTAGTTGCTTTCCGAATGATTTTATGCTCTGTTGGAAATTTATTTAACGTTTATTATTATTATTATTAAATTCGATATGGGTGTGTGACTTTCCCCACAGATTCAATTTCTTCAGTTTTTTTTTATTTTCCTTATATACATAGTATAATGTATAGGGAAAGTATCGTGACGGGGTCGAGAATTCGAATTCGAGTTTTCGACGAAAGAGCGCATTTCAAGTATCCTTGAACTCGAATCGAACGTTTTTGAAGGGATGTGTGTGTGTATATGTGTGTATATATATATATATATATATATATATATATAAATATATAAATATATATATATATATATATATATATATATATATATATATATATATATATATATATATATATATATATATAAATATATATATATATATATATATATATATATATATATATATATATATATATATATATATATATATATATATATATATATATAGAATGTTTCTTTAATACGAAGCATACAAAAGAAATTAGGATAGTTCAGAAATGAAAAGTTAGATAAACTAAACATCGTAGTATAAGAAAGTGAATGACAATGCAATATACATTTAATTTATTGCGCAAATGCAGCTAATAAATAAAATGTTTTCAATAAAAATATATATTAGTAAATCCAATGTTAGAATGTAAGTAGTAACTCATAATACACTATTCCAAAATTTTCTACAAAATACAAAGAAATAAAAGAAATTAAAACATAAAGAGGAAATTATAAAGTGTAATGCAGGTCATAAAGACAAAGACAATCAACAAATTTCAAAGATGAGGAATGAAAATAGCAAAAACAAAAAAAATCAAGCAAAAAAGCTTGCACATTGAAGAGCTTTAGGCTTAAGATAATTTCATTTCAAAAAAATTCTCGTCAAGTCCATATATCCCTTCGAAATGAACACAAAAATGCTTGTTTCTGAAACACAAGATAGATTATATCTATAAACTTGTGTTATATGGACGACAAGCATATAGATTGGAACAATAAAGGGAACATAAATACCTTAAAATACATTTCATTAGTACAACCATGACGAGCAAAATATGACTAGACCAATGTTGCCATATGCAGAAATGAAAAGATGTGATTTGCTGTTGCCAAAGAGAGTAATAAAAACTGTACTGCGTAGAAGCAATAAAAGGAGATATTCAACAGTTAAAGCTTCAAGATAAAAAGATGAAAATATAATTTCAAGAGAATGAAGAAGTACGGCTAAAATAAGATTCTAAGCAGAGATTATGAGAATTTTAGGCTAATCGAACCTTATTAAATATACCATTTACTAAATATTCAGGATATTTATACATTTTACTGGTAATTTTGAGGTTATTAATGTGCAAAGCATGAAATTTTTTATCTGATAATTTATAAATTCTAAAAAGTTGATTAAGTATAATATTTCTAAACAATTGAATCGAGTTGCATTAATTAAAAGGTAATAATTTATTAATATTAAATTAAAAAAATCTTTTTTATCATATAAATTAGTAACTATCCCATGAGAAGGTTCTATAATTAGATTTAAATCCAAATAATAAATATTATTACTAATAGTAGTTTCATTAGGTATTAATTCCAAATTATCCGGATAGAAATCTATATCTATGACATAGTTATCAGTAAATACAAGACAAATCAGATCATCTCTCTCTCTCTCTACATATCTGTAAATTTTATAATCTGTTGAAGTAAAGAATTTTTCATATTGATATAGGTATAAATTAGCTAACATACTGCTACTACAGCCACCTTGTGGAACACCTGAATTTACCAATTTTCCTAAGCTTCTCCATTTTGTTCTTTTCAATAATTATATCTTTCAAGGTAATAAATTATACTTACAAGTCTCAGTTGTTCCACAAGGTGGCTGTGTAGCAGTATGTTAGCTAATTTATACCTATATCAATATGAAAAATTCTTTACTTTAACAGATTATAAAATTTACAGATATGTAGATGATCTGATTTGTCTTGTATTTACTGATAACTATGTCATAGATATAGATTTCTATCCGGATAATTTGGAATTAATACCTAATGAAACTACTATTAGTAATAATATTTATTATTTGGATTTAAATCTAATTATAGAACCTGCTCATGGGATAGTGACTAATTTATATGATAAAAAATATTTTTTTTTAATTTAATATTAATAAATTATTACCTTTTAATTCCTGCAACTCGATTCAATTGTTTAGAAATATTATACTTAATCAACTTTTTAGAATTTATAGATTATCAGATAAAAAATTTCATGCTTTGCACATTAATAACCTCAAAATTACCAGTAAAATGTATAAATATCCTGCATATTTAGTAAATGGTATAGTTAATAAGTTTCGATTAGCTTAAAATTCTCATAATCTCTCCTTAGTATCTTATTTTAGCCGTACTTCTTCATTCTCTTGAAATTTTATTTTCATCTTTTTATCTTGAAGCTTTAATGTTGAATATCTCATTTTATTGCTTTTACGCAGTACAGTTTTTATTATTCTCTTTGGCAACAGCAAATCACATCTTTTCATTTCTGCATATGGCAACATTGGTCTAGTCATATTTTGCTCGTCATGGCTGTATTAATGAAGTGTATTTTAAGGTATTTATGTTTCCGTTATTTTTCCAATCTATATGCTTGTCGTCCATATAACACAAGTTTATAGATATAATCTATCTTGTGTTTCAGAAACAAGCATTTTTGTGTTCATTTCGAAGGGATATATGGACTTGACAAGAATTTTTTCGAAATGAACTTATCTTAAGCCTAAAGCTCTTTCACGTGCAAGCTTTTTTGCTTGATTTTTTTGTTTTCCTATTTTCATTCCTCATCTTTGAAATTTGTTGTTTGTCTTTGTCTTTATGACCTGCATTACGCTTTATAATTTCCTCTTTATGATTGAATTTCTTTTATTTCTTTGGAATTTGTAGAAAATTTTGGGATAGTGTATTATGAGTTACTACTTACATTCTAACATTGGATTTGCAATTTTATATTTATATTTATATATATATATATATATATATATATGTATATATAAAAATAAATATATATATATATATATATATATTTCTTCAGAAACATACATTTTTGAGTTTGCTTCTACAAAAAACTTGGACATGATTAGATTTTTGTAGAGGTTAACAATTCATGATTTAGGCTTAGAGCCTCGTCCACGTGTAAGGCGTTTGTGCTTGATTTCGTTTGTTATACTTATTTCGATTCCATACCTTTGTATTATATTTTTCATTGACTTGTTGATTCGATATTAATTTTTTTATTTTTTCCATATGCTTGAGGATTAATTGATTTTTACATTTGTTTTGTACGCCAGTTAGATAGTTGAATTTAGTTTAAGTTTTTCTTTTTTTGTTTCCATACCTTTTAATTTGGTTGATTTTCTGTAACTTGATAGCTAGTGTTTTGTATTTTTAATCCATTTGATTGATGATTTGCTGTATTATATTTTATTCTGTGGGTGTTTTTTAAAAAGTTAGGTTTATCGTGTTACATCTTCTTACTTTTCGTTCATTGGATTTTCAAACTTCTATTATTATATGTATATATATATATATATGTGTATATATATATATATATATATATATATATATATATATATATATATATATATATAGTGTTTTGTATTTTTTATCCATTTGATTGATGATTTGCTGTATTATATTTTATTCTGTGGGTGTTTTAAAAAGTTAGGTTTATCGTGTTACATCTTCTTACTTTTCGTTCATTGGATTTTCAAACTTATATTATTATATATATATATATATATAAATAAAAATTGAAAGATTTTAATCGAAAACTATGCATAAACTACTGTATGTACAAAAAACCCCATCTCTAGCATAACTGTAACAAATGAGTAACTATAGACCAAGACTAAGGATAAAGATAGAAGGTAACATATCACTACAATGGAAAAGGGGATGAGAAAAATATTAGGATACAAAAATCACAATTAAAAAGTATATATAAATATTAATAAAAATGAAAAAGAAAACACGGCAAAAATGAGAAAAGGCAATAATAATTAGCTCAAGATAAAAGATTAAGACATAGAGAACAATCAATTGAAACTACACAAAAAATGGCGGTTAGTTCGAAATTGCACTCTCATCAGGACAGCCATACAATTCGAATGAAAACCGATAGAATAGCCAGTTTCTGACAATGGCGATAGTATTTAACTATAGACACCATTGGAACTGTCTACTGGCTAATGGAAGGAGAAAAATAAATCAATTGAATTACAAATCAGAAAAATAATACCTCCTCGAACAAAAATATTAACTCACAAGCATTGCTACCACGTGTAGGTTGAACAAGCGACTGAGCATTTCACCTCACTTCGTCAATGCGAGTGGGCACCGGAATGAATACATTTGAACGATACATAATATGTATGGAGACTTTCAAAAATAGTAATCAGTATAGGACTCAGGACAAGTGGAAAATAGTCATTCGGAAATAGTAAACAGTATTAGACTCAGGCTATGTGGTAAGTTAGGTGATTGGATAACTCAAAAATGAGTTATCCAATCAAAGATAAATAATGCATGTGTAATATTATTACGTGGTATATTTGAAATTATTAATAATATTATTTACAAATGCTTCCGGATATTGGTAATTTTGACAAATGCGTTTAAGATTATTGATGTCGAAAGCTCAGACCACCCGACTCGTCCGAGGACTTAGAGCAGCAATTTGGATGGCTGGAAGATTATTGATGTGGAGAAAGTGAAACCGAGGATCAGAAAGTCGATGTATTCGAAATAGCTAGTTTAAAATGACGTTTCTAAACAATTGAATAGAATTACAAGAATACGCAAGATAGGATCAAAAAGTTCAGAGACTGTCCTGATATCTCAAACTCTGATTGGATGAGAGGGGAACTATTTTACCAGCTTTTGGGGAAATCTCCGACAAAAACATTGCACAGAATTTGGTATTCGCACGTTGTTCTTCAAACGCCATTTTCATTTTCGGCGAACGCGAACGACTACAGTTCACTGATACGCATTCTCTGGAAAAACACCTGCTTCTTCCTTTTCACATCTCGAGTCACATGTGCCTCTAAGCCACGGTAAAATATTTACCCTCTCCTCCAATTAGGATTGGAGATATCAGCACAGTCTCCGAACGTTTTGATCCTACCTTGTATATATGTGTGTGTGTATAATATATATATATATATATATATATATATATATATACATAATATATATATATATATATATATTTATATTTATATAATAAAATAAGACAGAAATAGGATGCAAATGGAATAAAAAATGGATGGGAAGGCTAACGGGCAATATGTTAAAAAAAGCCTAAGGGGGATTGTGACCCCTTAAATCCCCGGTTACAGCATGCTGCTAAGCCGCGGCACACTTCCGGTATGGCCACAATTCCCGTAGCACTTCTCCAATGCATGTACCTCGAATGAACAGACCTTGATATTTCAAAGGAGTAAAGAAGAAAGGATACCTAATTCCTACAGAACGTTGTTAGAATTGAAAGACAATATAAGAATTCATCCTTCCCCCTCATTATATAAACAGTCATAAACCATACCATGTTTCGCTTTCCCATATCAAATCATTAGAACATTCTGTTGTTTCTTCTTTCGTCATGAGTGAAAGTAGTTGTCATATAATGAGGAAAATGCTGCATGGCGCATTTCATTTATATGATTTTTATCTCGAACCTTTTAAATCTTATAGTGCTTTATCAATTTTTATTATATATATATATATATATATATATATAATAAAAATTGATAAAGCACTATAAGATTAAAAGGTTCGAGATAAAAATTATAAATGAAATGCGCAATGCAGCATTTTCCTCATTATATAACAACTACTTTCACTCATGACGAAAGAATATATATATATATATATATATATCTGTGTGTGTGTATGTGAGTCTGAGAATGCGATATCTGACGAAAGGAAGGAGCGTTCCGAACGAAATTTTGTACAAATATTACAGTCTGCGAATACAGAAACCCTACTGATTTTAAACGCAACTGAATGTTCTTAAGACCTCCCTCCCCAATTTTTAAATGAAACTTTGAAAAAATCAGAACCGGCTCCGTAGAACTGGGTCAAAAATTGATTCCAAGATTTTACCCAGACAAACAGAGAAACTCACCTAAATAAAATAAAACCGTGTAAAAATGGAGCGACACAAAGAAAAATAACTAGTCTTGATTCAGGTATAACATCTTAAAAACAACGGAAAATCTATTTCTTTCAGAAAAGTCTAAGGATTTTTTTTTCAAATTTCAGTGGAAAGATCAACTATAACCTAGCACTTTTCAGCTACGGCAGAAACTTCTGAATCCGAAGTCACGATGGAATTATTTTCGCTCTATATTTTTTTTTCATTTCCAAATACCAAAATAAACCCTTCAAAGATATTCTCTGTTATTGTAGCTCAATTTATTTTATATTTGTCAAGGAATTCTTACAGCAATAATATTATTTTAGAAGAATGTTTTTTCCTTTTCTTTTATTGAAAAGTGTAAACTTTTATAGCGAAATATTGAGCTTATTGCTGTTATATACATGTCCAGAGAAAGGGTTTGTTGTTAAACATATTTATTTTTAAATATTTTAAATTTACTCACATTAATATCATACGCAGCAAAAAGTGAAATGAAGATATTTTAAAGTATGAAAAGGGGGTATTTAAAATTGCAGTTGAAAGTTACATAAACTTGAGTTTAAAACATAGGTAAATGCAAAAGCATTTATATTATTTTTACATTCACATTATCTCTGCCAACCCTAAAAGACAAAATGGATACAACTAAATTTTTTATTTTAAATGTCTGCAGTGAAGCTTCACATGACCTTATCTTTCGTTCATCTTCAATAATATTTGGATCAAATTATATTATAATGAATATCAGAGTATTGAAATTACCTTTCAGTTTTCGTTTTCAACTGTTGTTCTTATAAAAGTACTCTTTAAAATTATTCACAAATTTATTTTTCAAGTTGGAAATAGCTTAGATATATGAAGTAGCTAGCTATAATCAGCTAATTTGTATAAATATATATATTTTTTATTACCCTCTACATGTACAGTGCATTTTAATGTATCATTTTTTTTTGTAAAAGATTATATTACTATATTACGGAAATTCTCATTATTTTCCATTAGAGACTATACAGGGATTTTTTTTTGTTTACCCACACAGATTATTATACTATAGTTGTTTTTGGAATTCTCATTGTTTCTTCATAGAGTTTATAACACTATAATTGTTTTAGGAAATTTTGTTGTTTATCTATAGGGATTGTAATACTATAATTGTTTTGGGAATTCTCATTGCCTATCCATAGAAAGTATAATATTATATTTGTTACAGAAATTCTCATTGTTTATCCATAGAAACTATAATGTTATAATTATTTCGGGTATTCTAGTTATTTTTTTCACAGAAACTATAACTGTTTCTGGAACTTTCTCTGTTTCTCCATAGAAATTAAAATGAAGCATTTCAAGAATTATCATTATTTCTCCGAGTCTACACTCGACTTTGTTATACATTCATATTTCATAGTGTTTAGTTATATCACAAACTTTATTATTAGAATGTTATTATAAGACTAGTATCAAAAACTTTTATTGTCATAAAGTAACAAGAAAGATCAATCATGTATAAAGCATTGATTATGAAGCACTTTTCAACTGAAATGCAAATTTATTTAAACATATCTAAAATGCAATATATTCAGCGGTGATATTTTTAAAACTATCACAATACTACAATAATTTATTATATTTAAAAACTTAAAACTCCATCGACAAAAAAATGAACTTTATTCAAATGATGTCTCGAAATACACTCATTGCCATAAAAATTTGCGCACCAAGAAAGAGTTGTCAGAATCGAACGAAATTTTTTATATGTGAGTGCAACTTTGATATAAGTGATATAAAATCAAAGCAAAGGGATCATTTATTACAGGTAAAACTACAAATGAATGGAGGTTCTAGTACCCTGTTGGACCACCTGTAGCGTGAATACACGATGCGATAGGGTGCGGGCATTGAGGCACACGGGTACAGTATGATATCCTGCGTCATCTCATTCTACAGTTGTAAGCGCGCCTCTAGTTCAACTAAACTCGTAGGCTGTACAACCTGTCGTCTCAAGTGATCCCAGACATGCTCGATCAGTGACAAATCTGGGGATCGGGTAGGCCAGGGAAGGGTGGTAATGTGGCGGAGGCATTCCTGTGATACCCGTGCTCTGTGTGGCCGAGTATTGTCTTGTTGAAAAATTGCCATGAGTGGCAACACATGTGGCTGAAGGGTGTCACGAACGTACCGCTGGGCTGTCATGGTTCCGTGGATCAATATTAGAGGTGAGCGGATGTCGTATGCGATGGCACCCCATACCATCCCACCAGCTGTGGGAGTGGTGTGTCATTGTAAAGCGAAGGCTGGATTGAGGAGTTCACCACGGGGTCTCCACACACGTACACGGTTGTCATAACTGCCTAAATTGAATCTCGATTCGTCGCTGAAGACGACCTGATTCCATTTGGTTGTGATCCAATCCCGTCGAGCGCGACATCACTCCAAAGGGAGGCGACGGTGGGTGGGTGCCATTGGCAGCACACGTAATGGGTGCCGCGATAACAAATGTCCTTCCTCCAGGCACCTCGCGATGGTATGGACAGACACAGGGGCCCGTAGCGAAGGTGCTGCCTGTGTCTGGATGGCGGACAATGATACGGTTGGCGCTGTGCGTGCGTATAGGGTGATTTGACGGTCTTCTCGGCTATTGGTCTACCCAGAGCGTCCTGAGCCTGGCCGCCGTGTATGCGACCTCTCTCTCGTCCACTGGTCCCAACACCTCCTTACAGTAAAGTCAGAACGGTCTAGGTGGCGGAGTACTGGCCGATCTGACCACCCGGCTTCTGTCAACCCGATGATTCTTCTCCTCTCGACAGCTGATCATATTGTCTTGGATGGCAGCGTAACGGCATCCGTAATGAAAAAGGTCCCTCTGCAACAGATTAAGTACAGGTAAAAAGCCTCTACGTACCTTTTTTATGCGCCAGTGAGAACGAAGTTCAACGCCCTCTGGTGGCATTGCTCAATGCGCAATCACTCTGTATTTCTAGTCATTTACATATCTGCCTGACACGTACCTTCATGCCAAGTTTCGTTACGATCCCACAATTACTTCTTGATGCGCAAATTTTTATGGCAATGAGTGTATAAATCGCCTGGCTCTCTATATAAAAGAAGTGAATATTTCATTCATAAACTTTTATTCCATTCCTTTCATTCAGCGATGATATTTTTAAAATTATCACAATACTACAATAATTTGTTTTACTTAAAAACTTAAAACCATGGAGGTAAAAGCAGTTTCTAACTCCATGCTTAAAACTTCATCGAAAAAGGCAATACTATGAAATCGTCTGCTTCTCTGTGTAAAATCAATAAGTATTTAATTCATATCACCTATATTCCAGACTCCAGAGCTAAACAATTTTGCGTTAAAGAAATTGAGCAATTTTTATACAACTCATTTTACAGCCTGATGTTGTTGTTGTTGTTGAGACTCAGACCGTCCGACCTAACAGAAAGGTTACAGCTTGATGTGTTTACATTCTGCATACGTTAAAATCATGCTTCGTTGTAGAGATAATCAAAGTTGGATGATCATTTAAAATCAAAAATATTATAATTGCGTTAACGCAGTATATAGATGAGCAGAAATTATGCAAACATAAAGCGGTTTTAGGACGGATGCAACATTAAATATAAATTTAAAAAAACGTTAAAAATCACGATTTTGACGTTTGGAAAAAAGATGTATGTCATATTTTATTTTGAAGTGGATCACGTGGTCTCTTCATATAACATGAGTGCAATTATTATTTTAATTTTTATTTAAAAATTACCAAACATAATTTACTGCTATTTTTTTTCTATATATTTTATACGATAATTTGAATATTTTCTAAAATTTTCGAAACAATTTGTGAATTTTAAATTATCTTAAAAAATGTTTGAAAACTTAGGTCCCATAGGGTTCAATGTATTTCATATTTTCACCCCTGGCTCAATCCAAAACTAATTGGGTGATATTCATTTACATTCCTATATGTCTCACAGACCGTCTCAGCAACATACTAAAATTTCATTTTGATAAATTCATTTTTACGGCAGTTATTGTGCGACGGACGGACAGACAGACAGACAGACAAATGAACAAAGTCATAAATACTTTTCAACTACCTTGTAAAGTGTTAAAAAACGATACACTTTTTTGGATTTCGAATCCAAGAGTTCTTTTTCTAAAGATTCCTTTTTACTTTCTTTACAATACATGGTAATGCATAGGGAAAGTATTGGAATCGTGTCGATAATCATAATTCGAGTTTTTGATGGATCTATCAGTTTCAAGCACTTTAGAAAATGGGAAAACGTAACGTCTGTCTGTCTGTGTGTGTCAGTTTGCGCAATGTATGAATCCACATTAGCTCAAAAACTAAATGACAAAATTTCACAAAATTTGGTATATAAGTCACCCTGATGTTGAATAGATTTTGGTATAACTCGGAAAAAAAAAAACTGTCTTTTTTTTTTTTTTTTTTTGCGAAATCGCAAAAATCGTCAAAATCTAAAATAAAAGATTATGTATGGTGAAATATATCAGTTAAACGCTCATTTTATACGTACTATTTAACGACGAAAAAATTAAGATTAAACTCCATTACTATAAGACTAACCGTTTTTGAGAAATTTCAGTTTTTTGCAGTTTTGCAACATGGCCATTAAAAATACGTCCAGTCGGCAAAGGAAAATGAAAATTGAATCAAAACTGCAAATTCAGTGTCTAAGTATGCGTATCAATTTGTGCAAATAAACTAAATTTAATGAATTATGAAAGATGCAATAAATTTGAGTCTGTAAAGAAAATCATATGTTGCACACATCAGATTTTTTAAGTTGGTTACTGTTAGTTTCGCCGATGGATGCATCAGGCTTATCGGTGTAGATACAAACTGTTTTGATACCATTAACATCCATAGCCCATTCAAATTATCAATTTCAATCAATCAAAAATTGTTGATTTACGGGATTGATTGAAAATGAATAATTCATTGATTCAGCGATTTATTGATTTCAATGATTCAATTAATTCAACCAAAAAATTGTCGACTGATTAAAAACGACTAATTAATTGATTGATTTGATTGATTCACTCAAAAAATTGTTAACTGATTGATTGAAAATGACTGATTAGTTGATTCGATGATTTGTTCATTTGATTGATTCAGTGTTTTCTATAGGAAAATAACTTTATGAAAAATCGTATAATTAAAAAATATCTCGATTCTCATCATGAGGATTACTAAAAATTCTATCTAGTACTAGTTTGTTTACAAAATATTTGCATGTAAAATTCGATAGTGGTTAGTGCATTCTTCCTGTTAAAAAACATGCAAAATATATTTTAAAATATAAGAATTCTTAGAAGCGTGAGGATTAAATAAACTTTCACAATGCTTTTGGCCCACTTCCTCCGACAGCGATGATTTCAAGGTCAACTGCATTTAGCTGTTGGAGCAAGAGTTTCAAACATTCCCCCTCTACGCAGATGAAGGTAAAGGTGTGGCTCGGCTCAAATATTCCACCTACAATTGATGTAATCGCTCGCAATATCGTGCATTCCGATACATCGCACTTTCTGATATGTTTCACGACGAAACTTGCTCTTGTAATAGAGTGCAGATTGGGTTTAATATTTAGAACAATATTTTTCCTTTAAAATAAAATTGATTGACATTTTTTCTCTACTCAATTTTTAACCTTTATACTTTCTTATACAATTATATAGGAAAAGTAATATTTTGTGAAAATTCCGAAATTTGAGTTTTTGACGAAAAATACATTTTAACACATTTAGAACACTTCTTTCATTCACACAAACACACACAAATACACACAAACACACACACACACGTCTCTAGGGGCGCGGTAGCCCATTGGTTAGCGCGCTGGAGTTGCACTCGGTAGGCCCGGGTTCGATTCCAGCCACTGCCAAAACTGCCGCCGTGTTCATGCGGAGTACGATCACGTTAAACATGTGGGTCGGAAAGTCCTTCCAAGAGGTTGGTGGTAGGGGAAGGAGGGTACGGTCCCTGTGGATGCCTCCCCCACTGGGTTCCGGTCTAAATTGGGTGGCACTTCCCGACCGTCCAAACAGTTACCTTACACCTTTCTGGTAGCTCGGACGGTCTGGGTTTCAACAACATCAACAACACACACGTCTCTCTCTCTTTAGCCCCGTTCACATGCACATTTTAAAGCCGGTATTATGGCCGCATTTTGCCCGTGTCACCGTTCCCATGTCCAAGCTGGTACTGCACATGTGAACCGGTCTAGAATGGTTCCAGGAAAATACCCCCTTCTTCACCCCAATGTGTCATGGCCGGAAAATACCGGCTTGCATGCGAACGGGGCTTCTGTGTGTGTATGTGTGTATGCGTATACCTGTGAAGCGTGCAAGGTCCACTTCGACGAAAGAGTTTGTAATTCCGTCCTAGTAGTTTAACGATAGAACATCGGCTGGCCAACTCAAAGATCCGTGATTCGATTCCTGGTTGGAGCAGCATGGTTCTTTACAATGGCGCCCGAACGAAAGTTAAGTGCAAAGATGTCGAAGGTCTGAAAGTGTCTGTAGTACGACTAGCACGGATTCAGTGGACTCTGGTATATTGAGCACCAATTTCAAATCGGGAGATCAACGACCACGCAAGAAGCTAATCTGGAAGATAAAAGTAGCAGCAGGGGGATAACTTGGGGCAAAATAGTAAGGGGTGGTCAGTCAGTTTGTCGGTTGTACGTCAATCTGACATTAGAAGGTGGAGAATGCAGAGTCCATTTCGACGATAATGCAATTCCGTCTCACTAGCTCAACGGTAGAGCGTCGGCTGACCAGTACCAAGATCCGGGTTCGATGCCCATTTGGGGCAACAAGTTTCTTTACAAGCGTATATACGCTAATTCAAGAACGAATGCATGCACGTATTACTATGACATTTTATGTGTAAAAAAGAGATAGATATAATTTTTTCACACACACATCTTTTCAAAAGTGTTAAACATGGATTCAATGAGGTCTTAAAATGTGCTTATCTGCCAAAATTTCGAACTCGATAATTTTCGGGAATACAATATTTTTTCTATACAATAATAAAGTAAAAATATTCATTTCAAATGTTTGTGATTTTCAAACATACTTAAATATGTTTGTATATTTCAACATTCAAAGTAATCATTTACATTAAGAAAATAATTATTTGAAATGTAATGTTTAAATTTAATATGCACTTTTGGGAGATATCACGAATTTAGCAATAATTCTATATCTTGAAAATAAAATTTGAATTTCTGTGACAATACCTGTCGATTTGTGGGATTATTAATTATACATTCTCGATTTAAAATATATCTATTTTAGTCTTTCAACATATCTAAAAACCAATATATCTATCATTTTAACGCAAATTAAGAAATTACGCAAAAAATATTTTGGCTCCTAGGCTGTCAACAGGTACTGTCTGCAAACGTTTGTTAAATTAAATTTCCTTTAAATTTAATAAAATAATTTAAATTTAAAAATAAAATTAAGTTTATATTACTTGCATTCTAAAAATTAAAAAAAATATTTATATATTTTAAAACTACTTAAAACATTTTTATTTCAAAAACAAAAAAATATTTTTGAATTAAATGTTTACTTTCTTATATTGTAGAATATAATATAGAGAAAGTATTGTTTTCACGAAAACTTTCAATTTCGAGATTTTGTGTATGTGTGTGTGGGTGGGGGGTAGGGGGTAAATTATATCCCCGAGGGAGTATATTGTCAATTGATAAATTGTTTTAAGTTCTATAAATTGAAGGGTAACGTGCTAAAAATGTAACCATTTGAACTAATAATACATATTTTTTAAATTTTCACATGTAAATATTGCAAAATTTAAAAAAAAATATTGAGAGCCTACAAACTGTTTAAAATTGGATTTTGTGATGAAAACGTCGAGTTGAGCCATTCTCCTTCTAATTTACAACAAGTTGTAGAAGGTTCAAGTAGCTAGCCACTAAACGATTTTTGTGCCAAAACATAATTTCAGTCGCTAAAAAATTGTCATATAGATATGTTCGGCTATGACGTAATTAAGCAAAAAGTTTAGAACTGTAACAACAACGTAAAAAGCATAAATAATATTTACGAAAGCAAGAGTTATTCGACTAATAGACAAACTCTTTGGCAATTCATCATATCCGCAGGAATTGCAAAAGATTTCTGCTCTATAATCTTGTAATTCATCATAGGAATTACAAAGCACGCCTAATAAACCTGAAACGTCGGAAAAGCTCTGAGAGATAGTGGTTAGATCCGAAGATTGTCCATCGTTAGATCGCGAGATATCACACATTCCAGAAAACCAGTGAGGCTGCTGACACATCAAAGAAAGATAATTGCCCAAATACCAAACTGCGAAGAAATTATTTCCTTTGATACCGCCAATAAGCAGTCTAGCAGAGTTAGATCCAAATTTTTGTATATTAAACTCAGAAAATTTTAAATAACTTTAAATGTTTGTATACATTTAAATAAAAAAAAGGGAGGGGGGAGGTATAATTTTAAATTTTAATATTTATTTTTGAAGTACTCAAGTATTATTATCTTCGGTTACTATTATATGAAGTATTGTTTTCCAAAACATAATCGAATTAGAGATTTGAACGGATAAGAACTTCCTAAACATAATTCAACCAGTTTTGAAAAGGTGTGTGATTGTGTGTTGCGTGAGAGAGCGAGAGAGCGCGGGAGGGGGGGGGGGGGGGGGGATTGTACGATACCTCAAGACCGAAAATTTGTACCACTATAAAATTTTAGATGCTATGTATGAAACTAGAAATACAATTTTTAGTTATTTCAATGTTCAAAACTTGAATTATTCGAAATTTAAGATTTTCTTAGCACAATTTCCTATGGGAAAACAAGATAATTCTAGGAACAATAATTCTAGGAACCAGAGATCGAAATTCTATAGTACATTTGGGTAGTGGTCCCCCCCCCCTCATTTTAATGGGCTTGAAAATACCAAGTCTGATAATGTAACCACGAGGAGTAATTTTCTTCTCCCACCCCCTGAGAGGGCCTAATACGTCAGGAATACAAAAATTGTATGGCAGCTATTTTTCACTACAATTATTGAAACTATTAAGTTTCGTGATCATTGAGCCATAAATAACACCTTTTATGCATGATTATGTCAAAGTTCGAAGTTCTCGCTCAAATTATAAAAAAAATTTATATCATCTGTTTTATGTTCGCTTAAATTAAAAAAAAAATTATAACATCTCTTTTATTTTCGCTCAAATTATAAAAAAAAAATTATATCTAGTTCTAAATTTTTCGTCATTAAAGCCAAATATAAAGTTTCGTGAAAATCCATTAATATTGGTGAAAGCTAGCGGGTACACAAGAAATCGACCACAGATAGACGAACAGATGGACATCACTCTAATAAATAGTCAAAATGTGTTCATGAGGTCCTGAAACATACATTCAAATCTCGAATTCGAAAAATTTCGTGAAATCAATACTTTCTCAATACTATGAATTAGAAAGTAAAAATAGATACTTTACATAGAGAAAAAAAAAACTTCTAGGATTATCCGAAATTACAAATTTTAGGCATAGCAGTAGCATTTGTAACTCTTCATATACGCAAAGATAAAATTTCTCACAAAACGTAAGTTTCCTCTTTATTGGAACATGATATATCCACTAGAATGATGTCAATAGATTTATCGCATAACATTGCATACGCAAACCAATTTATTTAAATATATGCAATGTTTATTTATTTTATTTATTATTTACTGATTTATTTATTTTATGAGTGTGTGTGTGTGTGTAACTTTCATGATAAATTTATTCAAGAAAACGTGCAATATTTCGAGAATAGTTCGCGGCAGCCTTCTATAATGCTTGCACTATCGTTTTCTAATAACAAATTATGTATAAAATGGTTACTTTTTTTAGCATGATAGCCTGCCCTGACTTTGTTTATGATTTAAAAAAAATATGATTCGAAAATTTATGAAGCCTTTAGAATGTTTGACCACCTTTAAAACTAGCAGGGTGTCAGCCACTGAATGTGATAATAGTACTAAATTTCATTCGAATTGTTCTATTCGTTCCTGACATATCGGGTTCACATACTCAAAGACATACACACAGACATCACCTTAAACGTTCGATTCAATTCCGACGATGCTCATAAGGTATAAATGTGTCAAAAACTTGATTCCATTTTTCGAACCGGTCACAATAATTTCCCTATACATTACACCACGTACGAGGGGGAAAAAGCTATTGTTTACCTTCATCACAAAACATGACACACAAGCATCCCTTTAAAAACGTTCGATTCGAGTTCAGAGATGCTCAAAACGTACAAATACTTTAAAACCCAGAATATCAATTTTCTACCCTGTCACAATAATGCTCCTATATATGTCACAATAATGCCCCTATATATGTCACAATTATTCCTCATACCTTGTCACAATAATTCCCCTGTATCGGAAAAATAAGGATACAATTTCTTGTCATTCGATCACAAGATGTCAGACATACAGCAGAGTCGCCCATTTGGAGGGACACCACTCGATTGTGAGGTGGGGGGGGGGGGGAGTGTAAGCCATGTGACGCGATTTTCTTCTTTTGCGGGGAGGGAAAGAGATGAAAGATTCATAAGGAGGGGGAAAATCAAATATGGTGGGGGGCGGTGTAATTATTTGTAAGGGGACTTACAATTTGAATGGTACACAAATATCACCTTAAAAACGTTCGATTCGCGCTCAGAAATGCTGAAAACATATGAACGTAAGAACGGAATTAAAATTTTTGACCGGTGACAATAATTCCCTGCATATTGAACCACGTATGTAGGAAAAGTAACTTTACTTTTCACCGTCATTAGATCACAAGATATCAGACATACCAGGAATTCGGTGAGATTGCTGACACTGCAACTGGGAGGAAGAGGATAATCCAAAGGAGATTTCAAATTGTTTTTCTTGCTGATAGGAGTCTTGCTGGGAGACATGGCACACACACATGAGGGTAAGATTGGCACAGAATGTGGAAAGCACCGTTTGAACAATTCCTATTTCCAGCAGATTTTCAGAATTGTATCCGGCGTTGAGAAAACAATTTTCGTAGCTTTTTCACCCGGGAGAGCAGAAGAGCAGGATGAAGGCGGAAGCGACACCTTTTGGATCTTCTTGGGAAAATGTTAAGACAACTGACGTAAGAAGACAACTCGAGGGGTAGTCTGCTCATTGAAATTTCTAAACTGTTTTGTAAATAAAGAGACTGGTGGGGATTGTTTTGGATGCACACTCGTGCACAAAATATATCCCCACTTTCTTTTGTTAAAATGAACAATGGTGGATTTATTTTTAAATTGTTGAAGTTTAAGCCCCTATACACCATTTTATACTAAACTTTGAAACGGTAATACAGTGTTCCTAGGAAAATTCTTAAAAGCACCTATGCAAGGAAAGCTTTTTGAATGAAAGCTTCATGTGTGTATATGTCAGATCTATATAAATAAAATTGAAAATTTATCAATATAAATAATCTATCTATATAAATATCTATCTAGATCTATCTACATAAATAAAATTGAAGTCTGTCTGTGTGTGTGTTTGTCTCATCATCACGGGAAAACGGTTGCATTGAATTTCATCTAATTTTGTGGGTAATTTTGAGGGTGAAACAGCCCCACTTAAAATTTAGTTCAAGTTTCGAGTTCAATTCCTGTTTCCAGTTTCTAGGATGAGTTTCTAGTTTCTAGTTTTCTTGTCGAGATATTAATATAAAACGAATTTCCCATAGATATAGCATTGTGCAGACAATATATTTTTTTTTGCAAATTTATTTGAAGTAAAACATATCATGTTTCTCAGCAACCGAATTAAATCCAATGTTGTTATATAGCAGACGGTCTTACTAGAATTTTCAGATTTAAATAATAAAGAAATGTATATAAAAATGAATTTTATCAGAATTGCATTTTTGACTGGATTATATCAATTATGTCCTTCAAATTTAAAGATTAAGAGAATTATTGATATTTTCACTCTTTCAATCCATCTGTTTAATTTTACCAACGATTTTCCAAACTCATACACTGTGTTTAGCCAATTAACTCCTGGGTCTCAACAACAACAACAACTGTGTTTAGCCAATTAACTCATATATTGTGGTAAGCTGATGATTGAAACATAATAAAAGTAGTACGGGTGTATCTTCTAATACCATTTTAGCGCTTTCATTTTGGCATACATTGAGTCAATTTCATATGTTTTGAAAATTTGTTTACACACGGGATCAGGATGTTTTATTCATCCAGTCTGCCTATGAAGATCATTTTGTATAGCAAGAACAGAGATTCTTATACTTCTTTTTATGAGAATTAAACTAAATATTTTAACAGAATGTTTTGAATAACGATGTCGTTTAGAATATTATAGGAATTTAAACATAATTGTGAATTTTAAGTTTTTTACATTATATATTCCGTACGAAGAACTGGTATACTGCTAGTTTGAATAAAGTAAGTAAGTAAAGTTTAAGAATAAAGTAAAGTTTAGTAAAGTGACCATCCCCGATCGAATAGAAA
Source organism: Amaurobius ferox (assembly GCA_951213105.1). Lineage (NCBI taxonomy): Eukaryota > Metazoa > Arthropoda > Arachnida > Araneae > Amaurobiidae > Amaurobius > Amaurobius ferox. The sequence continues at coordinate 38,007,116 of OX578149.1, read as the reverse complement.
AGATTGCAGTGCTCCTGGAGGAGAAGTTAGGTTAACGAACTCGGCAAAGCGGAATAAAAACAAGAAAGCCAATTACAAAGGTACAGAGCTAATAAGCAGCAGTCAATACCAGAAGCGAACAAAACGCGTAAGGAGAAGGCAATAAAAGTCATATTTCGTCAGCATAGACTGAGGCACTAATTGAAATTACTGTAATTGCATTATACTGTAGACTACATAGAAATTGTACTGCATATACTGAATATACTGTAGAATATCTAGAATATTTAGAAAGGATATTACATTATACTGAATATACTGTAGAATATGTAGAAAGGATATTACATTATACTGAATATACTGTAGAATATATAAAAAGGATATTACATTACACTGAATATACTGTAGAATATATAGAAAGGATATTACATTATACTATAATATTCTTTCTTCGATTTTAAATGTGTAACTTTATTTACAGAGGACATTTTAAATGCATTAAGTATACCTGTTGCATTAGGTACCTGTTGCATTAAATACCTGAATGCATTAGGTACCTGTTGCTTATTTTATCGTTCCTGAATAGGACAGCCATTCCCCAATAACCCTATTGTGCCAAATAAATTAATTCAATAACCAATTTTCTGTCGATTCCGACTAATTAGATAATAGTTTTCAATTTTGTGATTGTCTTCTTTTGTTTATCTCGCTCTGTTGCAGAGTTTGTCATCCTAACTTTGAAATACTTCGCTAGGGGGCGTTTCAATCATATTTATTTGATCGGGGATGGTCATTTCACTATAGATAAGCCTAACGTGTACACTCATAGCCCTTTTCTTACAAAGAATTGAGGTGCTCAAGAACTTCCCTAGGAACTCTGCATGTTGCTAATTACATGCACTGTGTAACATGCAAGAGTGAGAACATAAAATAATTTTTAACATTTATTTAATATCTAGTATAAAGTTATGTAAAATATACAAGGGGTGCATAACATAAAGGGGTGCATACAGTTATGAAAACATTCCTTCCCATCAGCCCGCATGCAACACTTGAGCTCTGAAAATTCCCAGATATACGAGAACCTCTCCAGATAAATATTATTAATTGCACCCCCTAACAAAACATAATCACTATACGACCGCTTAGCAAAAAATAATCACTATACGACACCCTTAATCCCTCTGACAACACGCAAATTCTATACGATCACTAACAAAGCGTACCTGTCTCACGAACAGTGAAACTTTATTTTGAATCAAGACTATTTTAATTAATAATTCCCATAGAGAGACAGGGATTAATAAAGAACTTAATTTTCAGTGATATTGAATTGTCTTGAGCGTGGCGATATTTTCCTAAAGTCGCCCAGTTGTCAATAATGTGCCAAATTTGCAATCAAGCGCGAAAGACCGAGATATTGGCTATATAACAAAACTTGTCTGTATGCCCCATTGTTGGAGGCGTAACGAAAAATCTAAGTGATCTATAGCTACGAAAATCAGTACGGTGATAGCATGGAGGTAAAAGTAAGGAGTTATATCTTCATATTAAGAAAACGTCAATATCGCTTGAGACAATAATTCAGGTGGCGCTGGGATAAGATAAGTAGTCCTGTATTGTTTGCATTTCTATGACGATAGACCTAAAATATTTATTTAAACTGTCAATTTTGTAAGAATAAATTATTAGTGCAATGAAAAGTAGAACTGAAGCAAAAAAGAATATTCCCAAGTATTCAAAATAATTTTACCTTTCAATTAATTTTTATCTCCCTATATTCTGTACTATTTCCTACAACTCTGCAAAAATACTGGTTAATTATACTCATAATAAGGCAGCCTTTAATTTAAAAATAATCAAAAATACATACACTAAATACTACGCCTTTCTATAGTGTCAAATAACAATAGCAACTACTTTACTAACAATAGCGACACCTAGATATAATTCTCAAAGCATTATGGCATTTTCAAGCGTTTCATCCATAGGAGTTTTATCTCCTCCTTTTTAACTCCATGAGTGATAGTTTAGTTTAGATCTCAAGATACCGCAGAGCTATTTTTTTTTTTATTATTATTATTCTAAATAATTTTTTAGTTATTTTAAGTTGAAGCGCAATTTTGAGCGGTTTTTAAATAAATTTCAGGAGAAAAAATCTTGAAGTGGCTTGTTGGGAGAAATATTCCAACTAACTTTTCGTAAATTATGTGTTTGAATGAAACCTAAAAAGTCAATTCCCAGATCTACATAATTACTGCAGCTTCACTTTTACGACCGTCCCCTCGGAGTCGACGGTAAGAGGTTGGCAGGGACCACGATCGTACTTCTACAAGTGCGGGAGATTACGTTATAAATAGGATGACATTGGGCGACAGTGCCTTGACATTAGCCGAAACTTGCTCATTCATAAACCGCCGGTGTCTTGTCAAGTGGGGGCTGCCTCGCGCCCACCTGAGACGCGGGGCATTTACGAAGACGATGTCTCGATATGAATTTACAGGATAAAAGAGCAGCGGTCGGAAGTAGAGCACTACAAGTAGCAAAACTACAGTAGTCACTACTTTTTCTCGTAGTTTGTAGTGTAACGCGCTGCTTTTCAAAATAAGTAGTGTAGGAGTAACGCGATACAATAAATCATTAGTTTGTATCGACTTTTGACACTACTTTTAACGTTACTTCAGTAAAAAAAAATCTGATATGGGCAACACATGACTTTCCTTATATAATGTAATGAATTTACTACTTTTACACTAAAAAAAATAGGTTTTTCTTATAGTAGATACAAATATTCTTTCGACATAATAATTATAGAATATGATAATATATATTGAATTTTCGACAATTGGTCGTCATTTTCATTGATTTAGCGTCATTTTTATCCATTTGGCGAGATTTTCGTTAATTTGGCAACATTTCAAAAAGTCGCCAAGTTGGCGACATTCCGCCAAATTCGTCGCCAAAATCTCGCCAAGCGTTATGCACTATGAAATAAGTTATTCTTACAGCAGATAAATGACTATTGGCGTTCAAATACAAAAGTATTATTCAAAGTATCTTTTTTCATGAAGGGAACGAGCTAGATCCGTGAGAATGATGTCACCCAATTGATTGCATGGTATTACATATGAAAAGTAAACATGTTTCTCAACAGAAAATATTTTTTTTTTATATTATGACTTTTGATAATTTTTTGAAAAATGTACAATATCTCGAGAACGGTTCATGTTAGCGTTCCAAAATTTATGCCAATCGTTTTCTAATGAGAAATTACATAAGAAATGTCTATTTGTGTAACTTTATTAGTGGTTTTGATTTTTTGCGATTTTTTCAAAATTTCATTCGAAAATTTAGGGGAGTTCTGAACATTCGATTGCGTATAAAAACAATAGGCTTCCAGTGTTTACGAATTGTGATTTTTGTACCAAATATGGTTCGAATCGGTCCATTCGTTCGTCAGTTATCGTCTCCACAGACTCACTGACACACACACACACACATACTTTCACACACACACACATACTTTCACACACACATACACAGAGAGAGAGAAAGAGACATCGCTTCAAAAATGTTTGATTCGTGATCAGGGATGCTTGAAACGTGCTCTCCCGTCGAAAACTCGAATTCGAATTTTCAACCCCGTCACAATACTTTCCTTATACATTATGTATATAAGGAAAGTAATAAGATGCCATTCTACATATCATGTGATCATCCTTTCTTCATTTGTATGAAATTTAGTGTTCTGCGCAACGATGTACGATGAATGGCTGCAGGGATGCTGCAGGGTCAGGAAGGCCTTTGCTTCATAAAGTTGATTTTTTATATGGATATATTCAGATGCGTTATTTCCCAAAAAAATCCTGCTTATCCGATTGCAATTTTGAGATGCAAAAGATGTTTAAAAATGAACAAAATATGTTTGTAAATCAATAGTTTTTACTTTTATTATATTTTATACTTTTAATAAATAAAATGGAAACACGTCAACTTTAATTAAACTTTAAAGCCAAAGACAACTGAAAAAAATCTGATGTGGACAACACATGACTTTCCTTATATAATGCAATGAATTTACTACTTTTACAGTTAAAAAAAATGTTATTCTTATAGTAGATACTTATATTCTTTCCAAGATATTGAATTTTCTTCAATTAGTCGTCATTTTCATTGATTTGACGTCATTTTTATCAATTTGGCGAAATTTTTGTTAATTTGGCAACAATTAATAATATCGCCAAGTTCGCGACTTTCCATCAAATTCGTCGCCACAATCTCGCCAAGCGTTATGGACGGAGAAATAAGTTATTCCTACAGAAGATAAATGATTATTGGCTTTCAAATAAAAAAGTATTACTCAAAGTATCTTTTTTCATGAATGGAACGAGCTAGATCCACAAAAATGATTTCACCCAATTTAGCGCATGGTATTACATATGAAAAGTGAACATGTTTCTCAATAGGAAATTTTTTTTTTCATTTTATATAACTTTTTGATATTTTTTTGAAAAATGTGCAATATCTCGAGAACGGTTCATGTTAGCGTTGTAAAATTTATGTCAATCGTTTTCTAATGAAAAATTACATAAAAAATGTCTATTTGCGTAACTTTATTGGCGGTTTTGATTTTTTGACGATTTTTTCAAAATTTCACTCGAAAATTTAGGGAGGTTCTGAACATTCGATTGCGTATAGAAACAATAGGCTTCCAGTGTTTACGAATTGTGATTTTTGTACCAAATTTCGTTCGAATCGCTCCATTCGTTCGTTAGTTATCGTCTCCACAGACTCACTGACACACACACACACACAGACATCACTTCAAAAATGTTTGAATCGTGATCAGGGATGCTTGAAACGTGCTCTCCCGTCGAAAACTCGAATTTGAATTTTCGACCTCGTCACAATACTTACCTTATACATTATGTATATAAGGAAAGTAATAGGTTTAAAAATCCTTTAATAAAATCTCCTTTCCTCGACGTACACAAATTACACAGCCAAAGCGCTTTCGGGCATCACAATGCACATCATTAGTGGCTTCGCCACTGATGATTATTAAAGCCAGATTATTGCGCTAGATTTTATTAAAGGATTTTTAAACATATTACTTTCCTCATATACATAATGTATATTACTTTCCTTATATACATAATGTATAAGGAAAGTATTGTGACGGAGTCGAAAATTCGAAATCGAGTTTTCGACGGGAGATCACGTTTCAAGCATCCCTGATCACGAATCAAACACTTTTGAAGTGAGGTCTGTGTGTGTGTGTGTGTGTGTGTGTGTGAAAATGTGTGTGTGTGTGTGTGTGTGTGTGTGTGTGTGTGTGTGTGTGTGTGTCAGTGAGTCTGTGGAGACGATAACTAACGAACGAATGGACCGATTCGAACCAATTTTGGTACAAAAATCACAATCCGTAAACACTGGAAGCCTATTGTTTTTATACGTAATCGAATGTTCAGAACCCCCCCTAAATTTTCGAATAAAATTTTGAAAAAATCGTCAAAAAATCAAAACCACTAATAAAGTTACGCAAATAGACATTTCTTATGTAATTTTTCATTAGAAAACGATTGACATAAATTTTAGAACGCTAACATGAACTGTTCTCGAGATATTGCACAGTTTTCAAAAAATTGTTAAAAAGTCATATAAAATGAAAAAAAAAATATTTTCTATTGAGAAACATGTTTACTTTTCATATGTAATACCATGCGATAAATTGGGTGACATCATTCTCGTGGATCTAGCTCGTTTCATTCATGAAAAAAGATACTTTGACTAATACTTTTGTGTTTGAACGCCAATAGTCATTTATCTGCTGTAAGAACAACTTATTTCTTCGTACATAACGCTTGGCGAGATTTTGGCGACGAACTTGACGGAATGTCGTCAACTTGGCGACTTTTTAAAATGTTGCCAAATTAACGAAAATCTCGCCAAATGGATAAAAATGACGCTAAATCAATGAAAATGACGACTAATTGTCGAAAATTCAATATCTTGGAAAGAATATTAGTATCTACTATAAGAAAAACCTATGTTTTTACTGTAAAAGTAGTAAATTCATTACATTATGTAAGGAAAGTCATGTGTTGCCCACATCAGATTTTTTTTGGTTGTCTTTGATTTTGAAGTTTATACTTTTATTTTATTTTACTGTTTTTAGAAGTGGGTAAAAGCGTAAAGTTTGGTAATTGATCAGTAAATTTCAATTATTCAGAATAAGTATGTTAAATGACTATAGTATACCCATATCCTCAATTTTGTGTCAATTGAAGCTGTGGGAAAATTCATCTTATAAAAGTAGTTATGTAGTGACTACATTTTAAAAGTAGTTTGTAGTCATTACTTTTTAAAAAAAGTAGTTGTAGTTGAAGTTAACTACATTTGTCATAATGTAGTTGTAGTTGTATATCACTACAATAATAAAGTAGTTTTTCTAATCACTGATCAAGAGCCAGGATCTATAGACCATTACCGTAGGTATCCTAGTACTAGTATCCTTTTGCTTGGATAGCTACGACCATCGTGGGTGAGGGAATGGCTATCTTCACTCTTCATACGTCTATGCATTACCAGTAGCGGATAAAGCTGATAAAAAGCTGATACGAGCCCCTGGCCAGACCACACTAAAGTCCCTTTAGATCCCAAATTTCCTTTTTCGTGTAAGGGGACGGTGAACGTTGAAATGAGCAAAAATCGACTTAAAAAAAAGTTTTTTTTTTTTAATATATAACATGGTTTTACACATTTAACCTTTTGCTTACGGATGGGACAGCGTCCATCCCAAACAAAGATCCGCCCCCAAAAGACAAGTATTTGACATACCCTATTCCAACCAGTTCGACCCCCCTTTGCAGACATTGGCGTCCATGGAAATCGCCGGCAGAAGCATTGCACCTGCTGCAATGCTCCATGCGTCTTAATTTTTGTTTGAGAGGCATGAAATTTGGTAAAAAGACACCTTTCATACTTTTTAATGAAACTGGATATGTATTTTATAATTGAACTTTATTAATGTAATTAAAAGTGAATAATAACCCAATTAAATGATAAAAATTAAGTTTTAATGCAGAAAAATATTTTTAAAAAATTAACTTTCTAAGGGATTTAAAAATGAATATCCAAATTGGTTCATAATGTGTTTTTGAGGGATCATAATGTAAAATGAATCAAAAATGTAAACAAATGGCACGCAAGGAGCATTTTCAAATTTTCGTTAAAAAAATAAATTTAAAAAAAAAATACAAAATCACAACAAAATGGAAAAAAATTGAATGATATTACTTTTCTTATATACATAATGTATAAGGAAAGTATTGTGACGGGGTCGAAAATTCGAATTCGAGTTTTCGACGGGAGAGCACGTTTCAAGCATCCCTGATCACGAATCAAACATTTTTGAAGTGATGTCTGTGTGTGTGTATGTGTGTGTGTGTGTGTGTGTGTGTGTGAAAGTATGTGTGTGTGTGCGTGTCAGTGAGTCTGTGGAGACGATAACTGACGAACGAATGGACCGATTCGAACCAAATTTGGTACAAAGTTCACAATCCGTAAACACTGGAAGCCTATTGTTTTTATACGCAATCGAATGTTCAGAACCCCCCTAAATTTTCGAATGAAATTTTAAAAAAATCGTCAAAAAATCAAAACCACTAAAAAAGTTACGCAAATAGACATTTCTTATGTAATTTTTCATTAGAAAACGATTGGCATAAATTTTAGAACGCTAACATGAACCGTTCTCGAGATATTGCACATTTTTTAAAAAAATTATCAAAAAGTCATAAAATAAAAAAAAAATATTTCCTATTGAGAAACATGTTCCCTTTTCATATGTAATACCATACGATAAATTGGGTGACATCATTCTCGTGGATCTAGCTCGTTCCATTCATGAAAAAAGATACTTTGAATAATACGTTTGTATTTGAACGCCAATAGTCATTTGTCTGTTGTAAGAATAACTTATTTCTTCGTCCATAATTCTTGGCGAGATTTTGGCGACGAATTTGGCGGAATGTCGCCAACTTGGCGACTTTTTGAAATGTTGCCAAATTAACGAAAATCTCTCCAAATGAATGAAAATGACGCTAAATCAATGGAAATGACGACTAATACTCGAAAATTCTATATCTTGGAAAGAATATAAATATCTATTATAAGAAAAACCTATTTTTTGTACTGTAAAAGTAGTAAATTCAGTACATTATATAAGGAAAGTCATGTGTTGTCCACATCAGATTTTTTTATATAGTAATGTTAAGAAGAATATTTATACAAATTTTCATATTTCTAAGTCAATAAAGAATAAAAAAAATTGCAACGTCCACAGTCCCTTTAAGTAATCTAGTGTTATATATATAAATTTGTATTTCTCTTTCCAAATATCCAGTTTACTGGGTAATGTGAGAATTTTTACTCCAGTAAAGATTAATCGATTCGAACACATTTTTCGATTAATATATTCGATGTTTTATATAACTCAAATGATTTTTCCCGCGGAGGCCTGCATGGGGTGAGGGTTTTTAGCACGGCCCGACCCATAAGCTAGTCCGGGCTTGAGTTTTCTAACTCTGTTTCGGGTTGGACTCGACTCGAGTAAGTTTTTAAAAATTTGGATTTGAACGGGCTGAATATATATAATTTTGAAAAATTTTTTAATGAATTTTAATTAAGTATATGTACGAACTGTGCTTTTTTAAGCTATATAAAGATAAATGCTTAAAAAACCTAACTTTTATCTAATTTTGCAAATTCATCTTTTTAACATATTTGAATAGAATCATTTAGAGCTGAACCGGGCCGAGACTCAATAGTCTACGGGGCGGACCAGGTCAAGACTCAATGGTTTTCGGCCCGGGACGAGCTGGGCTGAGAAAGGGCTGATCATTTGTACATTTCTTCGGGCTCGGACCGGGTTTAAACTCTGGTGTTATCGGGTTAGGCCGTGAGAAAATCTGAAATTTCGGCCCATACAGACTTTAATTTCCTGGTCTTTACTAAAGGATATATATATTTTAAATACTTTTATATTTGAACTATGAATAGTTTTTTTTAATAGAATAACAAATGCTGTTATACTCTTCAATAACATATTAATGAGATGGGTGCGTCAAAAAACAAGTTAAGCTGAATAAGGGTTGGAAATGCTGAAGAAACATGTTCTGTTCCGGTTCTGTTGAGATAGAATTAATTTGATTCTACTATACATTTTTAGCTTTGATAAGAATGTTCGAAGGAGGCAGGAAAAACAGTAACATAGCAGAAACATTCGGGCTATCGCGTTAAAACAAAAAAAAATTCCCTTTGTTGGTCCTTGAACGCCATGATATTACAATTGAGAAGATAATCTACAAAAATAATTTACGATTTATAAGTGTAATACAACTCGTATTTATAGGGGTTGCACATCTAAAACTATAATAAAATGTGCGCAATTTTTTTACTTAAATATTTTGTATGCAAAAACATAAAAGAATAATTATAAATGTGACATTCTTACGTGTTATAGATTGATGTGAAACATTGTTCTTTTCGCATATTTCGAATGAGAAAATATTGTTGTGTTGTGTGTGATAATGATGCAAGCTACCTTGGGAAAAGTTTCGATATTTTTAATCTACAATTTATTTATTTATTCTTTACATTTTTCTGCAGGAATTGTTTTATAATACAGCTCAAAGAGTAGATGAAGTTAGAAGATTCAATACACATTGTGTTCGGTATTGAGGTCGACAGATACAATTATTCATATCACGTTAACAACTCAACTAAACGATAACGAACTTATATGTCCTCTGTGGAACGTTCTGGAAAAAGCACGTTAAGTCGTGAGATTATTAACCAATGTACAAAATTCGAGAAGCTTCCCGAACTCGCCAAAAGTCATCAAGTTGGAGATAACTAACCAAATTCGACACCAAGGCCCCCCATTTTATCGCCAAAGGCAAGTGACACAGACCTTCAATTTACAGCAATGGTTTTTGGTTATGTATTTGCTACAAAATGTTTTCACTTTCGTTACATATTTCAACTAAGTCCCATTTCTTTCAAGATTAATTCTAGCCTGTGCCCTGAGATGTTTCACGTCAAAAAATAATTTTTTAAAACATTTCAATAATTTTGTCATGCTTGGCAGAATAAAACTATTTCGGATCTGAAACCTCAAGATATGTTAATTAGCATACCGTAATTATTTTTAAAACTGCCGTATCCGGTTATTTATAGGTAGTTTGCACCTCTTTTATAATATCTTCATTTGTATAACTCAGTTCCTATTGTCTGATTGCTAATCAGTATGCAATGAGCATTTCAATTAATGAACGTGAGCTATCAACGCTTATCTGCCAGAGTATTATACCGCAATTCTAACGTATCTAGGTATTCTAGCGTAGATTTGTCGCAGAAGCGTGAATAGAATTGTCTATCTGCACTGATAACAAAAAATTGAGTGTGTCATAAATGGATTGAAATCGTGATTAAACTTACAAAATGGCTCCGTCAAAATTAATATGCAATATTCTACTCAGATGGAAAAGGTATTAAATAGAATATAACTAATAACTGTTAAAATATGTACTAATAATGTAGTTAATTTGTTCAGAGGACTTATGAAGTTCTTGCCTAAAATATTATGACTTTTGAACTCCCCCTAAATAACATTTCCAAGGGTTCAGCGCACAAACTAACTGTGAAAGGAACTTTGCAATAAATTGAAAATCGCCCCTTTTTCCAAATTTATGTAGAAATTTTAAGCATTTAACGAATCTACCTTTTACATTCCTCGCGCTGAACTAGAGGAAAGTAGCTATTTTGGTTCTAAAACCTAAAAATATGTTAATTTACAGAAACATTGCATTTATATACAGAAACATTGCACCTGCTGCAACAGGTGCAATGTTTCTGTCGGCGATTTCTATGGCGATTTCTATTTGCAGGCCTTCAAAGCGGGTCGAACTGTTTGGGATAGGGTATGTCAAATACCTGTCTTTTTGGGAGGTTCGTCGTTTGGGATGGACGATGTCCCACCCGTAAGCAAAAGGTTGAATGCATTTTTTTCGAAAAGGAATTTTCAAAGGTTTTACATTTTTAAAATGCTCTATGCGTCTTAATTTTTGTCTGAGATGCATGAAATTTGGCACGAAGACACCTTTCATACTTTTTAATGAAACTGGGTATGCATTTTATAATTGGGCCTTATTAAGGTGAATAAGGACCTAATTAAATGATGAAAATTAAGTTTCAATGCAGAAAAATATTTTTAAAAAATCAACTTTCAAAGTGATTTAAAAATGAATACCCAAATTTGTTCATAACGTGTTTTTGAGTGATCATAATGTAAAATTAATCAAAAATGTGAACAATTGGAGCAAGGAGCATTTTCAAATTGTTAAAAAAAATTAAATTTAAAAAAGAAAATACAAAATTAAGACAAAATTGAAAAAAATTTAATGGTATTACTTTCCTTATATACATAATGTATAAGGAAAGTTTTGTGACGGGGTCGAAAATTCGAATTCGAATTTTCGACGGGAGAGCACGTTTCAAGCATCCCTGATCACGAATCAAGCATTTTTAAAGTGATGTCTGTGTGTGTGTGTGTGTGTTAGTGAGTCTGTGGTGACGATAACTGACGAACGAATGGACCGAATCGAAGCAAATTGGGTACAAAAATCACAATCCGTAAACACTGGAAGCCTATTGTTTTTATACGCAATCGAATGTTCAGAACACCCCTAAATTTTCGAATAAAATTTTGAAAAAATCGTCAAAAATCAAAACCACTAATAAAGTTACGCAAATAGACATTTCTTATGTAATTTTTCATTAGAAAACGATTTACATAAAGTTTAGAACGCTAACATGATCCGTTCTCGAGATATTGTACATTTTTCAAAAAAATTATCAAAAAGTCATTTAAAATAAAAAAAAAATATTTCCTATTGAGAAACATGTTCACTTTTCATATGTAATAAATACCATGCGATAAATTGGCTGACATCATTCTCGTGGATCTAGCTCGTTGCATTCATGAAAAAAGATACTTTGAGTAATATTTTTGTATTTGAACGCCAATACTTATTTATCTGCTGTAAGAATAACGTATTTCTCCATCCATAACGCTTGGCGAGAATTTGGCGCCGATTGTAGCGGAATGTCGCCAATTTAATTGTTGCAAAATTAACAAAAATCTCGCCAAATTGATAAAAAATGACGCTAAATCAATGAAAATGACAACTAATTGAGGAAAATTCAATATCTTGGAAAGAATATAAGTATCTACTATAAAAATAACATTTTTTTTAACTGTAAAAGTAGTAAATTCATTGCATTATATAAGGAAAGTCATGTGTTGCCCACATCAGATTTTTTTTAACTGTAAATGTAGTAAATTCATTGCATTATATAAGGAAAGTCATGTGTTGCCCACATCAGATTTTTTTATGTAGTAATGTTAAGAGGAATATTTATAGAAATTTTCATATTTCTAAGTCAATAAATAAATAAAAATAATTTCAACGTCCACCATCCCCTTAACATGAAACATTTCGAGGAGGGATGATTCTCGAACCGCCAACCTATGAATCCTCTGCAAGGCACTTGCTCTGCTGACTGAAAAACCCCGTCCCACCCCAAGACCGGACAGCTAAAATTCATTAGTGACCTTCAATAATGTTAGCGATGAGATATAACCAAACAAAGTAGAACATATATGAATACAAAACACACGCAACCATAAAATGCACGCGAGGCATTTTAGTCTGAAGTAAACCGAACACATCTCAGTTATCGGGACAAGGTCGTGTTTTTGATGGCCTCTTTCGGAAGTTCTAATGGCAGACAATTACTCTAATTGGTTTATTATTTTCCCTATAACTGAATACAATAACAGAGATTATCTTCAAAAAGAATGCGATACTATCTACATAGAGAGAAACGCCTGAAGTTATATGCATTTCATCTCGTCCATTCGTAAAAATATAGAATGATTCTTGAAACCATTTTGGAGAAAAATAATTACAGGTTCAGAAAACGTTATAAAATTTCTAAGAAGATAGAGAAAAATTATATAAGTGTGGACAGAAAAAATGCATCTTGACCCTGCAGCTTGGCACCACAGCAACGAATCGAAACTAATTTAGCAAAATAAGGTTGCTATGTATGGTAATTTGTAGTTTCATTTCGCAAAATATTATTCAAAACATTTTCTTAATTTTAAAATGTGAAAATTAAAATTCATATTTATATTAAATAATTTTAAATATTTGTGATTTTGTTGATTTATTACTTTCCTTATATACATAATGTATAAGGAAAGCATTGTGACGGGATCGAAAATTTGAATTCGAGTTTTCGACGGGAGAGCACGTTTCAAGCATCCCTGATCACGAATCAAACATTTTTGAAGTGATGTCTGTGTGTGTCAGTGAGTCTGTGGAGACGATAACTGACGAACGAATGGACCGATTCGAACGAAATTTGGTACAAAAATCACCATCCGTAAACACTGGAAGCCTCTTGTTTTTATACGCAATCGAATGTTCAGAACCCCCCCCCCCTAAATTTTCGAGTGAAATTTTAAAAAAATCGTCAAAAAATCAAAACCGCTAATAAAGTTACACAAATAGACATTTCTTATGTAATTTTTCATTAGAAAACGATTGGCATAAATTTTAGAACGCTAACATGAACCGTTCTCGAGATATTGCACATTTTTCAAAAAAATTATCAAAAAATCATATAAAATAAAAAAAAAATTTCCTATTGAGAAACATGCTCGCTTTTCATATGTAATACCATGCGATAAATTGGGTGACATCATTCTCGTGGATCTAGCTCGTTCCATTCATGAAAAAAGATACTTTGAGTAATACTTTTGTATTTGAACGCCAATAGTCATTTATCTGGTGTAAGAATAACTTATTTCTTCGTCCATAACGCTTGGCGAGACTTAGGAGACGAATTTGGTGGAATGTCGCCAACTTGGCGACATTTTAAATGTTGTTAAATTAGCGAAAAACTCGCCAAATGGATAAAAATGACGCTAAATCAATGACGACTTATTGATGATGACGACATGGCAAATAACTACTCATTGACGAAAATTCAATATCTTGGAAAGAATACAAATAACTACTATAAAAATAATCTATTTTTTTTACTGTAAAAGTAGTAAATTCATTGCATTATATAAGGAAAGTCATGTGCTGCCCACATCAGATTTTTTATTTTTTACTTTGAAATGTTTAAATATATTTAATTAATTTCAAGAAACTGTGCGGATAACGATTTTTTAGAGCTAATCACAGCCAGAGTTTATAAAAAAATATACTTTTCATTAAACTAAAATTTTTCAAAATTTAAACCCTTTAAAATTAAACACAAATATTTTAAAATTTAAATATTTAAACGTGATAAGCAAAAAAAACTTCTTTATAAATTTAAAATTTTGGAAAAGAAAACAAAATATTATCAAAATTTAAATTCATGAAAAGTAAACAGGTATTCGAAATTTAAATTATTAAAAAATAAACAATGGACAATTTTCATCACCACTTAGCGAACACAGGAGTGCTACGTTTGACATTGATTGCTGTATTCACAGCAGCATTGTGTTCTTGGAATGGTTCATAATTTGAATTAAATTTTAATTTTAAAAAATTTTATTTATTTTTAAAAATAAATATTTATATTTTAAGTGTATATTTACTTCTATGTAAAGCCCGGAAGTTCAGGCAAAATGCCATATTTTTCTTTAATTAAGTTATTCCGAAGACATCTTTTTATGTTTTCTTTTGACATAAATGCTATTTTTGGTAGAATTTCTTCTATTTTTCTGCGTTTTCTTTGCATGTTATTTTGAATAAGATTTTTTTTTCATTTAGTTACAAAGTCTCTTGTTTCTCCAGATTCAGTCAGTGACGAACGAAACCCCTCCTGTTTTTATTTTAAAAGGGGCGTTATTATTTTGAAATGCTGTTATGAGATGGAGAACACGGATATATATTAGCAGTTATTTACTACTGCTCAAATTTTGATAAAATTTCTGAAATTGTCAATAGTTTTTTGGACGCTAAAAATGCTAGACTGGTGCTTTGAGACTCCGAGAATGAATTCAACTAGATTTCACCTTTTATTTCAACATATTTTAAAAAACTTGAGTTGATTAAATTGCTTGGAAAAGAAAAAAAAGAAGAAATATTCTGTTGTTGAAAGCATTGCAAAATTGTATCCGATATTGTAAAAAACTTTAATTACATTCCTGGTACAGTAAGTGATATATATTATTAAGAAATGTGAAAAACTTATTTCGGTAAATCAAGATTTCGAGCATATTAAGGACATAAAATAATTTCTTGGTGGTAATGTTTGTGCCGAACGCTGAAATATTTCCCACCATAACGGGTTGCATTAGGTATGATCCCATAAATTTAGTTGAAGGGGAAGAATAATTTTCACTACTTATAACAGTATTAACCGATTAAAGATATAGTTTGCAATCAGAAAATTAAAAAAAAGAATATGTAGTCGTGATGTATAATAGGAATGTATAATGTATAATAGGATTGGTTATACTAGTAATCACATTGTCACTCTTCTTGTAACTAAGTTTTCGCGTTTCAAACATTCATTTGATAAGTACATTGATGCTGGTCTCACAAACTGATATTCCTATTGATTACATTTTTTACAATAATAGAGATATTATTGGATCTATATTTTCGTAGATTTGGTATGTATATCAAACTCTTAGCGCCTATATTTCAGATTTGCATTTTTAAGTGCCTAATTTAAACATTTTATTGGCTTTTTGCCTGCCTATTTGGTTACATTTTAGTGCTTACAAACTTACGCGTTCTACATATTAGCATTTTAATTCTAAATATTAAAAATCAGTTTAAAATATTTAGAATATTTACATTAAAAAATGATAAATTATGTTTGAAATCTTAAATTTAGATATCTGAACATTTACATTAAATGATGATGCATTACATTTAAAATTTGGATATTTAGAACATTTACATTAAAAATGATGAATTGCGTTTAATATCTTGAATTTAAATATTTAGAATATTTATATTTAAAATGATTACGTTTAAAATCTTAAATTTAAATTACTAAAGCATTTACATTAACTATGATACATTGCATTTAATTTTTTAAATACATTTAAATATTGACACATTTATGATTCGAAATTTTTACATTTAGATGACGCCATACATATTTATAACCTTTTAACAATTCAGCGTTCTTATTGGCTGCGACGAATATAAAGAGTCCATTCTAGGTGTTGTTTCGTTAAGTACTGTGACAAATCATAGTTTGTACTCTGTGTACACTGTACAACACAGAAAGTAATTGTTTAGTTTAAATAACATAATTTACACCATTATAACGTAGCACACCATTTAAAACTTTATTCTCTGTAGCATATTGCATATTTTCTCTATTCCGATTTTCATCTTTTGAAAAATGGTTCCACGACACGAAGAAAAAAGTGTAATTAAGTAACTGGGCGCGGTATCTTAAACTGTCATCCCTCCCATTCCAATTTAGGCTCTAGTTTTAAAAATCGCCGCTATTATCGGACTCTTGCAAAATGGCGAAAATTTGTTGCTGCCATTATGGGCCGTTGACTTCTAAATGCGACAGTAATTATCCATTGTCTTGCCCCAGAGGACAGACCCTCTGGGGGATGTTATCGGAAGGGTAAAAGCACGAAGATAAAAGCATTACCGATCCAATCTGGTTGAGATTAGTGTTAATGAAGGATTTCTATGGGAAATAAATTTTGCCAACTTTGACATACAGATAGCAATATTTGGCGTACTTGAAAAGCAAAATATGTGGAGAGTAGAAATGAAATCGACATTCAAATTCCATATTGTTCAACTCCCTTAGAGACAGAATAAAAGAATCTGACGTTAGCAGCATATGCCTCTCCCTACAGATTTAAATTATAATGAAAAATATTACATGAAATCAATAAATACTTCAAATTACACTCAATTTATAGTAGATATATAATTTCCTTATTTATCTAATGACTTGGAACACTTTCAAGTGAAGCCAACTTAAATCGGCGGTGGCTCCAGTCCGATGGAGCCGAAAGGGTTTTGCATCATGTATACCATCTTGTAAAATAAAACTATACAATAAAGTTCAATAACACAATAAATAAAACTGCTGCTAGTGAGAATAAAACTTCCAATACTTCCTTAACCTTTTGCTTAGGGGTGGTACTGCGTCAATCCCAAACGCGTTAAGTCAATGCCTGCAAAGGGGGATCGAAATGGACGCCAATGTCTGCAAAGGGGGATTGAACTGTTTGGGATAGGATGTGTCAAATACCTGTCTTTTTGAGAGGTTCTTCGTTTGGGATGGACGCTGTCCCACCTGTAAGCAAAAGGTTAAAGAAAGAAGGCATATGAAAATTAGATAACTACCATTCTTTCGAGGATATTTTATAGCCTTCTTCTTCAGGTCAAACGACAATGACAATCAATCAAACCAAAAAATAGATAGATATGGAACATCCCCGCTGTAAATTCTCGCTGTGTGCGTTCTATATGTAACTAGAATGCAAAATCATAACCTTGGCAGTGCTGGGGTTTGATCCCGGAGCCAGTATGAAGCCAGTATAATAGCGTCGAGCTAAAGACGCCTACAGCTCAAGTCATTTAATCCTACTTTATGAGCGTTCGCTACAGTACTCCCCATCGCAGAGAGTTTTCGTCGAAATCGAGCGAAGTTATCGCTGGGTTGCAGATGAGGCCCAAAGTATGAGCCCAAAGTTGAAGCGAGGGAGCTGTTACAAACGGCCTCGTAGTGAGTCATCGCTGCAATTGTGCGAAAAATGCTTCGTGCTTGTCCAAGGTCACCAATGTAAAAAGAATGCGAAATCACCAACTAAGTAAGTCATACCACGTTGTTAGAATCAAATTTTCAGACGATGGAGCTCAAACTGTACGAGGATGTAACGAAAGATCCATAATCAGAAAACTATTAAAAACTCTTCCTATCAACGAGTTTTGCTCCTTACTCTTGCAGTAGCTGTTCGAACTCAATCTTGAATTTGAAGTCCAACACAAAGGTTTGAAAAAGTGTGGCTAAATTTATTACCACAATAATATGTAACAAAAATTGCTTTGCTTAATCTTATATAAAAAATCTTATATTAAAATTTCAATTTTTTTTTATATTTTTGAACAATAAATTTCAATAATAAAACACACACAAAAAAAATTCTTCGGTTAGAATTTTAAATAAACTTAAAGAGTTTGAAATTTATATTTAAAAATGTCTGCCTTTCCATTAAGATGGGAATGACAACTTCGAAATTTACCATGTATGAAAATATTCTGTATGTATTTGCCACATACAATCCTAAAGAAAAGAAGTATAGTGCTAAACAATATTTGCTTTAAGGTACATAACTAAACTATACACACTGTGACAAATACATACATTTCAGTTATTGGAGTTGGTTTAAAAGAAGCACATACCTTGAATTATTTATTTTATTAATCCAAATTTTGGCAGAAAATTTGAAACACTTACCTAAAAGGAAAAATAAATAAAGTTATTTTAACAAAATCTGCACATACATAAATAATGAATCTATAAAATTTAGAAAACCTCACAGGTTCAAATGACAATCATTTATAAAAGAATTTTATTTTGTAATGAACAAGAAATGCGTAGCAACATATTATAACAATGCAAATTTTTTCAAGTAGCCTACTACATTTGAAAGATGTAGATGAGTGAAACTGATTGACTAAGGAATGAATTACACGGCTCAAACAGCTGAAGGTAGAAACTTGAAACTTTGCATGTACACGTGGGACTTATAAATAATGAGAAAAATCCAAAATCGTGTAACTTTGTTTGAAAAATTTATAAATTGCAGAATTTTTTTATTCCAACATTTTTATTCCAAATTTTCTAAAATCAATAGAATTATTTTTTCGAAAACTTATAAATCGTGGAACTTTTTGTTTTAACATTCTTTTCGATATAACTCAAGAACAGATAGACTCACAAAATTCATTTGCATACCATCCTGCGCAGAAAAAAAATATCCTACATTTTCTTAATTAGCTCCAACAACAATTCATTTTAATTTATAGTTACAGCAGATATATATATATATATTTTCATTATATCTTATCAATGAATTTATTTATAGATTTTGATTTCATCGTAGTAACTATGGCAACCGAGTTACGTTACACAATAACCGAAATAGTTTGTTGGCTATTGTTCAAATCAAACAACTTCAAAATAATGCTGCAATTAGTTGATTTTTTGCTTAAAATATATAAAAATTTTAAAACAGGGCATCATACAGTGATTGGACATGAAATGTTATTTTACATACCGCATAATTATTGAAAATGTACTAAAAGTTATAAAGTTATTCTTAATATAATTATTTATAATTTAAATAATATTTAGTAATTATTAAATAATAAATTTTATTATTAAATTAATTAATTTCATATTAAAGGTAATTAATAATAAACATAATTATTAGCTTTCATAAGTATCATAATATCAAAGTTACTATAAATGTAAATTTAATATATTATATTTTAATATTAAAGTTAATAACTTTACTTCAAACTATTTAAAGTTAATATTTATATTAAAGTTAATTATTAAAACTTATTATTAAAATAACTAACATAATATTAAAATTAATAAATAATAAACCAAATAATTAACATTTATAATAATTACTATTAAAGCTTATTATTAAACTAATTAACATAATATTAAAATCAATAAATAATAAATCAAATAATTCACTAATATCAAAGTTAAGATAAAAGTAAATTTAATATATATTTTATGTTAATATTAAATATTAAAATTATTTATGTAATATTAAAATAATTACTTTAATTTAGATATATGTCTTTGTTATTAATATTCAAGTTACTATTTAATATTAAAACAAATTATTAAAATTCTTAATAGCTATTATTAAAGTTCACATTAGTCGTGATTTAGTATTACCTTTAACGTTTCTATATGTTGACTTCTATTAAGTGTTAAAATTGGTAGCTTATTTGTAAGAAATGCGGAGACAGCAAAAAGAAAAAAAAACATACGCACTGTTTTTTATAGAAAGTTCGGTATGACAGCCATGTGTCTGGCATTATGGCCATACCTAGCCTTTGACAAATATAATAGCCATCCCTTTATCCATGGAGTTGTGATCTGCGACAGCTTATCTCATATTATCAGCGTATTTTCTTAGAGCGAAATTCTCCTCCTACTACTTTCATTCCATTAAGTTTTTCCAATATATTGACCTCTATTCCAAGAATTTTTACGAAATCCAAGAAAAAATATCTCCTTAAGCCCGGCTTTCAGAACTAGTCAGACCCTTGCACCCACCGCTGTCCCGGAAAGCATTTTTATAAATACAATAATGGCGCATTTATTAAGTTCCGGACTTTTAGAAAGCTTCCGTTTCATCAAGGAAAGAGCTTTTTCTGTGCATTACTACCCTAATGGATAAAGGGTTTAAAATTTCCTCGGGGAATGATCCAAGATGGGGCTGTCTGTCGATAAGGGTATAATAGTCTATGGTTGAAAGAAAATGTAAAATTATGTTATAAAGTCAAATGTTATTAAAAAGGTATATAATAATACAAATTAGCAGAATGCATGTAACTGATAAGCGTAACTTATCTACTGCCAATTTCGAAAATTAAATGTTTAAATAATTATGATAAAAATCCAAAAGAATAACTTGCACGAAAAAGCATGCATATATATATATATATACATACAAATAAACAAATCTATCAACCACATCGAAATCAACCAACTGAAAATGAAAATCGACACAACATCGAAATCAACCAACTAGTTGAATAGTTAAAAGGAGTTCTATTCCTACACAGGTAGTGTCAATTACAATTTTGATGCTTGGATGGTGACGTGTGTACGAGGTTTGTTTGTCTTGTTATATATTTTTAAATTGTCATATATGTTACTGTTTTATTGTAATGAAACTTGTTTATACAGTTTTTGTGGTATAGTCAGTATGGGTCTTTCAACTTTTTTTACAGTTTTAGTTTTGGTATAGTGTACTTGGTTTACGACAATGTATCCGCTTCCGGGAGTGTCGTTATGGCATCAAGCTGGCTTGACCGGGAAGTGGGGGTCGCAATGCCCCCCGGCGAAATTTTGATGCATTGTCGTTCTTTCTTCATTCTCTTTTGTATTGTATATATATATATATATATTAGTATATATATATATATTATTATTATTTTGTCATTCTGATACTAATTATGATATGAGTGAACCCAAATAATATGGAATGCATTAAATACTGTAAGTGACAGTCGAGTAGAGCCCCACAATTTATACATGTCACAATTCATAAAAATTCTAAAATTCAAATAAAAAATATTCTTTATCACATTGTTTCCCATAGTTACAATAATCGCTCTTTTAATTTATCTCATATAATCTCATCAGCGTACCGCCATCGGAAAATTTGAAGAAAGTTTTAATAGTACAATTTTATCTGCAGAGATTGAAGGGAGGGGGGGGGGATTATACTGCTTATAGAAAGCACTAATCCGCAAAGTACTGTTTTTTATAGAAAGTACTCTGTGGATATAATAGTCTGAAATTAAAAGGTTTTTCTTTTTATATAAAAATAAATAAAGCTTTTAATATTTAAACAGGAACTATGGTTTAAAATACAAAATTTTAACTTTCTGATTTGTGCAGACATAGTTTTGATTTTTTTAATGTAAGAATACATCTTTACAAATTCTATGTGAAAAATCTACATAAATCGGACGTACATTTTTGAAGATAGCATTTAAAATTAAAAATTTCCTGTCCTGGCAAAAACATTATTTTCATTTTTGAAAATTATGTCACATCGACTGCCATACCGATTAATGTAAAATTTGTGGTTCATATAAGAATGTGTAACGCTCAATATTTCCTTTTTTTCTTCTTCAGCTTTTGAGGTTGTTACGGTTGGTTATGCAGGATTTTATTTTTTAACTGAGTGGCGATATGTTGATGATTTAAGCAGCGGAAGCTTATTTAAAGATTTGAATTTTTATTCCCGACAATGCTGTGTATTCGTTCTAGCTGACTTGTACGTATTTAATTAGAAAATAGTTATTAAATTTCTTAAAATAGAAATATTTTTGTCATAATATAATATTAAATTAAACAATTTTCGATACCCTTTGAATTCTTTCATGCACCCCTAAGAGTATATCCCTAGTAGCATTTAATATTGGTCCAATATCTTGATATTACATAAATATTTCTAATATATTCCCAATATTGGGCAAATATTGGGGTTACATTGGCCTCCAATATTGGTTAATGTTTCGTTTTCATTACGATATTATGCCAATATATTGGTGTTACATTAGAAATATTGGCGTGATATTGTACCAATATTTTAAGCCAATATTGGGCCAATTCCGTCAAAATTTCCACTTTTTCATATTGCTCCAATATTGGAGCCAATAAAAAGCCAATATTATGCTAATATTGGATTGCTGCTAGGGATGTACGGCAGTTTGAGTAAAACTGCTTTACCAGAAAACCAAATAAATCCTTTGCCGTACCAAAAAGCAATTTTACGAACGCAGTAATGGCGCACTTATAATCCAATCCGTTCCCAATATTTAGAAAGCTTCTGTTTTAGCGAGGAAACTGCTTAACTCGGCTGATGGAGAAAGGATTTGAAATTTCCTCGGGGAATGCCTCCAGATGATTAAATAAGTTCGAGGACAAATCAGTGCGTCATCATCCTCTTCATGAAACGTTTTCACGTCATTGTTTTATGACCAACAAGTTTAATACCACTATTAATAGTTGATTATAAAAAATACATAAATACTAAAGTAAAATGACACAAAACCCGCCTATATAGAAGGTGTTCCTAAAGTTTGGTTCGTGCTTCCATTGCAGGTAACAATATCCATAGACCGGTTTTTGCCATTTTTGCACTGGGCTAGGCTGGCAGGTATATTTTGGGCAATAATTATTTCTCGGCACGAATTTCCGCGATTATTTCTACGAATTTTAAGTGGTTTTCTGAAATTTCGTGGATATTAAATATATTCGCGAAGTTAAAATCCCCCCCCCCCCCTTTATTATTGCCTGATTTTCATTGCATTTTTGTTTTGCGGAGCGAGTTTTAGCGATTTCTTTCTCGAATTTTAGTGTATTTTCCAAAATTTTCGCAAATATCAAATACAATCAAGTCCTTAGACCTTTTAGACGAAGAATTGTTTGCCTGTTAGTTTATATAAAGCGAGTGTAAATAACTTTGTCAACGAAGATTCGATAGATTCCTGGAAAACGAAAAAAAAGTCTGCTCAACTTCTGCGCCTACGTAGCGGGCGCAGAAGTTGCAAAGCAACAAAAGTGGATCAAAGTTCAAAGTGAGCAGATCGAGTGAATCCATTTCAGAGTAAAATATACAACGTAAAAATTGCACCAAAATCGGGACAACAGTCGCTAAGATAGATTTAAAAAAAGCAGATTTAAAAAATAGAACAGCCTCCTCCGCCCAAGAGTCAAAATATAAGTTAAAATGGCATTCCCGCAGACGAAAAGGTAGAAACCCCTACAGCGAAGTGAACAAACAACACATATACTCACACAGAGATTCTCTCTGTCTGCACTCAAAAATCATCTTTTGAAACCTATCCACTCCTTTTCAATAATCACTGCGACCCACAGTCAAGTCGAATATAAGTTTTCGAACATCATACCAGCATTCTAGAGACTTTTGGAAATTCATCTCTCTTCCGTTCAAAGAAAAATAGAGAGTATCTTTAATCTTGTAGGAAGGGATAGTATTTTTCGTACCCTTTGTTTTTACGCTTATTTATTTTTATTTTTTATTATTTTTTTCCACATATATTGAAAAATCTAAAATTTCGAAACCGCTATACATGTTGCCGCATCGTTAGCTATATTAAAAAATAATAATAATAAGCCGCCCAGGAGGTGAAGTGGATAGCGTCTCCGACTGCTGTCTAGTGGGCTTGGGTTCGAATCCCGAGTAAGGTATGGGTGTTTTCATGAGGATGAAGTCAAGTCTTCTGCCTTCTGGGTCTTCGCCAAATGTGAAGCTGCACCCCCCCCCCCCCCCCTGACCTTCGACAGTGATGCTTGTTTGCGTTATTAAACTTTGTGATCTCGTCTTGTGTCATTCTTTGTCCTTCTGGCATCACTGGGCTTGTTTGCGGCTCGACCGAAACAGGAGGTTATAAGAAATAACAACAACAACAAAATTTAAAAAAAGCGAGGTTCTAGATCAAAGGAGAGCTTTGGAAAATGTAACTACACGAATTCTGCTGTCTGTGGAACGTATTGATTGATTTTTGGCTCTTATTATCGTAGATGTTAGATAATATTGAAATGTGCAAGCCTCCATATACGTTAAGTCTTACGACTGCTGCGACACTTAAATATCGTTGAAGTTCTTTTGTTAAGTCAAAAGTTAAGGAATCCTCCTGCTGTATCAATGCATAGCAGGGAAAGTTTTATTTTACTATTCAGAAAAATTCCCCAGATTTTTCCGAAACGTTCCAGATTTCTTTTTTCTCACTTTTCCGTTCGACTGCAATATCATTCACCTCAGAAAGACATCAGTAGTGACAGATGCCGCCTCAGAAAAATAAATCTCTGATTGCATCTATTCCAAATGCAGCCGATTCCGCACGGAAAAGCTTTTATTTATTTATATGCCTCTAATGGGGTATTGCGATGAAAATTTAATGCCGGTGGCAACAAATGATAAAATTCCTTTTGGAAGGATGGTGGGTACTCAAGGTAATTTACAAGTCTGAAGAGAATTTCGATGCATTTTCTCACACATCGATGAATTATCGATATCAGTGAGAGATAATGCAGAGGTGAAGATGATCAAAGGACAGAAGACGTTTGCTTAAGAGAATTAAAAGGGTCTTTGAAAAGTATTCAGCAACTTTTAATGTTTAGTGTCTCGAAGAAAGACATTTACAAAAATGGTGATTTATTTTAAATGAACATAAGTACCTAACCACTTAGGTTAGTTAAACAAATGGTTATTGTACCCGAAACTGGGTGATAATTTTAGGCACCTTTGTTTAACCTTTTGCTTACGGGTGGGACATCGCCAATCCTAAACAAAGAACCTCTCAAAAAGACAGGTATTTGACATACCCTATCCCAAACAGTTCGATCCCCCTTTGCAGACATTGGCGTCCATGGAAATCGCCGACAGAAACATTGCACCTGCTGCAGCAGTTACCACGCTGCAGTACCACGCTGTCCCACCCGTAAGCAAGAGGTTGAATGCATTTTTTTCGAAACGGAATTTTTAAGGGTTTTACATTTTTACATCGAAAGTATCATTTGAAAATAAGATAGGTTTTAGTTTTGAAAGACACTTGAAATTAATATCTTGCAAACGACGGCAAACTTTTCAAGGAATCAATGAAAAAAACGCGCATTACGTTAAGTTTTTCCAAAAAATGTGTGAATTCTACATTTTAACGGAAATATACGTTTTGAGACTACCTAATCACATTTCGAACAATTTTACAATGATGTCCGCCTGTGAATGTTTTATGCGGGTGTGTGCGTTCTAAAACTGCGCATCCATCCAACCAAATCAATATATATATAGTCATAAAATTTTATATTTCCAAAAATTTATGTAAAAATCTAGAAATACATGTATTTTTTGTAATTAGTAGTGCATTATTAGAACAATCTTTATTCAAAATTCAAGATTTTGATAACAATATTACCTATAGGAGAGAATGTTATTGTTCATGTTTAGTCGATGGGCTCGGGCTAACAGGTTGAAATAACAATATATATTTTAACTTCTGCCACCAATGCGGTTAAAGTTCAAAATTACGTGACTCAATTGTATCAGTCCGCTAATCAGATACACGCTTAGTGGTACAATAATTTGAATATTTTTATTTCATTTATTTATTACTTTCCTTATATACAAAATGTATAAGGAAAGTATTGTGACGGGGTCGAAAATTCGAATTCAAGTTTTCGACGGGAGAGCACGTTTCAAGCATTCCTGATCACGAAGCAAACATTTTTGAAGTGATGTCTGTGTGTGTGTGTGTGCGTGTGAAAGTGTGTGTGTGTGTGTGTGTGTGTGTGTGTGTCAGTGAGTCTGTGGAGCCGATAACTGACGAACGAATGGGCCGATTCGAACGAAATTTGGTACAAAAATCACAATCCGTAAACACTGGAAGCCTATTGTTTTTATACGCAATCAAATGTTCAGAATCCCCCTAAATTTTCGAGTAAAATTTTGAAAAAATCGTCAAAAAATCAAAACCGCTAATAAAGTTACGCAAATAAACATTTCTTATGCAATTTTTCATTAGAAAACGATTGACATAAATTTTAGAGCGCTAACATGAACCATTCTCGAGATATTGCACATTTTTAAAAAAAAAATATCAAAAAGTTATATAAAATAAAAAAAAAATCCTATTGAGAAATATGTTCACTTTTCATATGTAATACCATGCGATAAATTGGGTGACATCATTCTCGTGGATCTAACTCGTTCCATTCATGAAAAAAGATACTTTGAGTAATACTTTTATATTTGAACGCCAATAGTTAGTTATCTGCTGTAAAGATAACTTATTTCTCCGTCCATAACGCTTGGCGAGATTTTGGCGACGAATTTGGCGAAATTTCGTCAACTTGGCGATATTTTTAATTGTTGCCAAATTAACAAAAATCTCGCCAAATTGATACAAATGACGATAAATCAATGAAAATGACGACTAATTGAAGAAAATTCAATATCTTGGAAAGAATATAAGTATCTACTATAAGAATAACATTTTTTTAACTGTAAAAATTGTAAATTCATTGCATTATATAAGGAAAGTCATGTGTTGCCCACATCAGATTTTCTTGTTTATTTATTATTATTATTTTGTTATTGCAGTTTAAAATTTCAGTAAGGGAAATATTTGAAAATTCAGTCCTTTTTATTATTTGAAGTGAATGTACAGAGAAATAAAATAGTGTTCGGTTTATGCACCTGACTTAGGTGTTCTGTAATTAGAGCCTAAAATTTTAGATTTGCGAAAAATGATAATAAAATAAAATATTCACTATCTGTGCAGAGAATGTAAAATCACCCAACAATGGCCACTGTCCTAACTTTGACCAATTATGGAAATTTGTATTCACATACAATAAATATATCTGTCAATATAACATTTTTTCTAACCAAATAAAGTATTTTATGCAGAAAATATATTTTTATATATTTTAGCATGTAGAATGCATGGTTTCAATTATTTTTGCCCTTTAGGTACGTTTTATATTATCATACTGTAATTTTAAAGTGCAGTACAAAGCGTACCTAAAGTGCCAGAATTATTGAAAATTCTACATGCATTGCTAAAATAGAAAAAATATTTTCCTGCAGAAAAATTTTATTTAGTTGAAAATACCTTACTGGCAGAAATATAGTATTTGAGAACGAATTTCCATGAAATGGCTAAAAGCGATTTGTTGGCGGTATTCAACCAAGTTAAATATTCAAAAATTTACAATTTTCGCGCGTTCCAAATAGTAATAGAAATAGAAACACGTTTGTTTTAAGCACCGATTGAAAGGTTGTAATAGAACCTATAAAATTCTAGCAATTCATCACGTTTCAGAAAGTTTAAAAATGCGAAATATGTCTGGAAATAGAATAAAATATTCACTGCTCCATTTTTCCAATTCAAGCATGGCGAATATTCAGGAATTCACGATTTTCTCTCATTGAAAAAGAAAGAATTGAATAAAGATAACCAATACCAGAAGACTTCGAAAGCGAAAATATTAAAACATCAGAAAAGTAGATGTCTAGCAGACATTTTTCAGGTGGAGAAAATCATTTCGGTATTTCGTGACTGTAACATTTCACATTCCAGAGAACAATTTTGTGGTTTCGAATGGCGAAGAATCCGAGAAGAAAATGTTATCTAAAAATCAAGTTTCAGGGAGAAAATGGCGCAGCTGTTTAATGCAAAATGGCACATGGAACGCACAGAAAGCCATTTCCGCCATTATTTTGCAAGAAGCGATTCAATTTTACTCTTTTTACTAAATCCAAGATGCAAATGGTTGGTAGAATGACGGAATAAAAGACACTGAAATTTTCTTTTCAGGCATGATGTTTTTAAATAAATGATGCAATAGGCACTATTGGAAATGACTTAGTTTAGTACGTTCGTAGATTTAAGGCTTATTAAAGAGCAATGAATGCATATATCAATAAGATCACATTTCGAGAATATTTAATGCCTGCGTTTTTGAAACGTAGTTCCACGAGCTGCGAATAGGTGGACCGATAACCTGTGTATATAATATACATATATCTATTTTCGGTTCAATCAGTCCAATTTTAGCAATCTTAACGTATATCATCAATAGCGACCTGTACGTGCAGCGGGAGGGCAGTGGGTATATATAACGCCTCCAAGATATAGGAGAGGGTCTTATGTGTTATATGAACTCATATATGTTATAGAAGGCGTTGGTATATAACAGTGGTGCAGTTGGTATAGTTAGTTTATAGCTAGCATTTAAGATATAAGCATTACAAACTTGAAAAACGGAATACTCTTTAACCTGACTTTTCAATATTCTTCAACTTGGCAAGAGGAATCTTGAGATACCGTGTCCACAGATTCATGGGCATACATACTAACATGATTACACACATTCTTGCATCACGTCAAATACGTTCGATTCGAGCTCTGCTTAAAACGTGCTCTTGCGTCAAAAACTCCGATTTGAATTTTCGAACTCATCACAATACTTTCCCTATACATTATTCTATGCATCTAGGGAAAGTTAAAATTGACTATCTTTGTTTAACATCTATCAATATACGAGTTTATTTTTTCATCAAGACAAAACTTTTGTGTCTGAAATCATGTTCAAAACTTTTCGTAACTATAACTATTACTATTAATTATCTCTAATTAGTCTTCAGACTTAACCGTAATTAATGTTAACAGTCCCTAATCCTTTATCAACATTTTGTTTTCAACTCTTCCTTTATAATAGTTGAGTAAATAATTAGCTAAATTATTGCTGATTGAATCTGCATACGAAAAGCTTAAGACTTAATTGTTGCAATAAGCAAATAATTAAAAATTAAATAAATATATATAATGATATGATTTTATTTAATTACTTATTTAACAATTCCTGATTCTTGTTGACGAGTAATCATTAAAAACTTAGTTCGCAAGTTTCCTTTCTGTTCATAAAATATTAGCTGATCAGGCTCAAATTAACATTATACAAATTAAAATTTCATAATTTCCTATATAAACACAGAATTTATTTAAATGCATATTCCTTATAGGTGGATTAGACTATACAACTGTCCTGGATACAGTATATACTACTACAACTGTAAAGAGAATAATCAGGTTTTACACAAAAAATAATCTAAAATATTGAATAAAACGTATTCTAATTATACGAATTATAAAAAATCAACTTCAATGTACATTGTTCGCACATAATGTATTTACACATCAAATTTCAATACGATACACGTATTCGTTCTGGAATTTTTGTGTCCGCACTTTAACCCTCCCTATCTCTCTCTCCTCTATCTCTCGACCCCCTCTCTCTATCTCTGCACCCCTCTTTCTGTCTCTGCACCCCTCTCTCTCTCTCCTCTATCTCTTCACCCTCTCTCTCTCTCGCACACACACACACAGATGACTAAATTATTATATCTATTCATAAGTGTTTGAAATGAGTTCATAAAATTTTAAAACGGGTTTCTCCCCAAAAAATCTCAAATTCGAATTTTTTTTAAGAACGCAATATTTTATCAACTGGGTAAGTCAAGATGACGCAAGCGATTTCTGAAAATTTTTACGAAGAAACAGTAAGTGACAGGAAAATGCAACATGCAGTATTTGAAATAAGGATTCAAAGAGTTTCAGATAACGCATGCACAAGAATCAGTCCATAGAGACCAATAGCGCACATACATACACACACATGCACACGCACACCCCCAGACGTCAAGCTAACAATCGTTTTCTTATTCTAAAGGCCTCAAAACGTGTAGATCCGTAGAAAACTCGAGTTGCGATTTTCGACATGATTCCAATACTTTCCCTATACATTACCATGTGTTGTAGGGAAAGTAAAAAATTAAAATGGCACCACGGAATAGTTATAATAGTAATTAAAACAGAACTTTATAATAGTACTTCTTTTCTTATCTATAAACAAATATGCCACTTTCTTGTATAATCCTTTTCATTTCTGACAACCCAAAACTTAATGAACGAGTAAAATATTAGTCCAGACAAGATAGTAATATCAATAAAAAAAAAATGAAACTTGTGTTCTCATGGCGTTTCTTTGGAAACGGTGGGTAAGCGGGGCGGAACTAATAACACTGTTCCTTTCTCTGTCGGGGTACGGAACGACCAAGAGAAGATTTTGTTCTATCTTATTATACTCGGTGAAAAAAAATAGTAAAAAAGAGGCTCATTTTCAAGGTCAGTCACGCGAATGAAAAATCCGTTCTTTTTAGATATACAAAATCCCCCTGGCTGTCAAGTGAATTTGTGGGTGTCGTAGAGTCACTGGGAACAAGGATATGTGCAGAAAAAAGTTCTAGAAAAAAGGATTAAATTTCTAACATAACTGACATCGCTTTTCTTCCATACTAACAGCTGCTAGTTTGTTATTTATAACAAAAAAATCTGATGTGTGCAACAAATGACTTTACAGAACTTAACAAATATAGATTATGGGAAAACAGAAGCACAAATTCTTATCTGATTTCGCTGAACATTATAATAAATAGGATTTTTCATGCCGTATATTAAACTAAACACTACATATTCCATGAAAATTGATTCCATGAAAATTGATTCCATGAAAATGACTTTCAATTGGAGAAATTGTATATAATGATGATAATTCATTGTGGGATTTCGCCCTCTACGGTCGTTTTATGAACACGATGGATAATTATTTCTTTAAAATGATTTACCCGCCATAATTTCAAATAAAAAAAAATAAAAAATGTAAGAGCATTTTAAAATTAACAAGAATTTAGTATTCAATAATTGTAATATTTCTATTCATTTGAATAGATTCAGCAGTTTGAGAGAAACCATTTCAACAGTCTCCCTCTCTGTTCTCCCCCCCCCCCCCTTTTTTTCCTCACACACATTCACATGCAGATGTCTTCCGGAAAGCATTCCATTCAAAGGGACGGCTAAAACGTGTCCGACATCAATGCACAACCGACACAATACCAAATTCGAATTCAGTAACATTTCTATCATATGTAGGGAAAAGTTACATGGAGAGCTTCTTAATCTGTAACAAAAGTATTATGTGGGATTTTTTTTTTATATATATTATTTTTCAACGAAAAAAAAATTGGCAGTGGCTCTAGTCGATGGAACCGAAAAGTTTTAACGTGAATAATGTCTTGTAAAATAAAATTCTAATGAAATTCAAGTTTTGTTTTCGTTATTTAGTCTCATTTGTTTCGTTTACAACAGATACTAGGGGCCTGTGGTAACTAAGTCGCATAATTTAAACAACTTAATCTTTCTGAGTTGCGCGCGAATATCAATATCAAGTCTTAAGTTTGACTTCAAGTAGTAGATTTTACTGGATTTGAAGTTTACCACTATATTTTGGTAACTAAGAACACGATCAGACATCCAATTGTATGTTCTTATTAAGGGTGAGCGTCAGTAAATCTTCTGCCCTATTCGCGCTTTGTTAACTTTCGCGGCACACATTTTTCGCCGAAATTTTGCTCAAACCACTATATTTTGGTAACTAAGAACACGATCAGTTGCGAAATGTTTTCTGATAGATAAAATGCAATGCTTAGATTATATTAAAACTAAGTTTAATACCCAATAAAACATAGAATATAATTTTTATTCTTGCCATCTTTTGTCGTAATTTAATTCATGCCGACTATTTTTATTTTTTAATGAACATTTTTAAATGTCCATTCCTTCTAATACAGTATTAAATACAACAACAGATCATATATAATAATACCACAATCACAGAAAGATAATTTCTTATTCAATAAATTTGATAAGGGGATCTGAATGTACATCACTGAGGACTGCAATTTTGTCTTTAAGTTCCTGTGTCTTCAAGTCCAAGTTCAATTACGTTTCCGTAATTGTGGCATTATTATATATGATCTGTTATATTTAATAGCGTATTAGAAGGAATAGACATTTAAAAATGTTCATTAAAAAATAAAAATAGTCAGTATGAATTAAATTACAACAGATGGCAGCACCAAAAATTATTTTGAATTAAAATAGAAAATATATTCTATGTTTTATTGGGTATTATATTTGGTTTCAATATAATCTAAGCATTGCATTTTATCTATCAGAAAATATTTCGCAACTGTTTGAGCAGAATCTCGACGAAAAATGTGTGCCGTGAAAGTTAACAAAGCGCGGATAGGGCAGACGATTTACTGACGCTCACCCTTAAGACATTTAAATTGCGACAAATTACTTCTTATAGTCCATAGCTAGCACTGTTAATTTTCAAAATAGAAGCATTACAAATTTTAGAAACGGAACATTTTCAATCTTCTTAAACTTCACAAGACGATTGCTCGAAAAATATAAGAGATTTGTAAAAATAAATTATTGATTTAGAAATTAGATTTCCTACTTAACATTTTTTATATTTTTGTGTCTCTATTTAATAATTAAAAATATATTTCGAGTGAAAGTGAGCAAAGTAAAGAGATTACTCGCTCGGACAAAAAAAATTTTTTTTTTTCAAAAATAATAGTTCAAACGGCATCTTATTCCTTACAAAACACGTATAAATTATTTATATTACTTTCCCTGAGATAAATGGTAATGCATGTCGAAATCGTAACTCGAGTTTTCGAACAGTTAGTTCTACACGTTTTGGGACCTCTAGAACACGAAAAAATTATTTTTAGCGTGACGTCTGTGTATGTGTCTCTGTGTGTGTGTCTGTCTGTGTATGTGTTTCTGTGTGTGTGTCTGTCTGTGTGTCTGTGCACTGTATGTAACCACTTTAACTCAAAAACGAATGGACCAAACTTCACAAAATTCATTAGATAAGTTACTTGTGGGTTATCCTGGTGCTGATTAGATTTTGGTACGATTCGGGAAAAAGGAACCTGCCTTTATTTTGCAAAGCGGCCCGCAAAAATGGTCAAAATCTAAAATAAAAAATATATTTATGCTCAAATGTATCGATTAAAAGCTTGTTTTATACATAATTTTTGAAGATGAAAAGAATCAGACCAACCCCAATACTGTATGGCTATCCGCTTTTAAGATATTTTAGTTTTTGGCATTTCTGCCACGCCACCTAAATACGCCTAGTTAGCAAATGAAAGCAAAACTTAAATTGAAAGTGCAAATTCAGTGTAATTTCACATAATTATGCATGTTATTTTGCGCAATTAAACTCAATTTCATGAATTATTGAAGAGATAAAGAGAAAATGGATTTTAGTCTGTAGGGAAAGTCATGGTCCTACAGACATCAGATTTTTTTTTCAATTGTACATTTTAAGCGGGCCGAGGGAGAATAATTCATATTTATCAGTCTCTGACAAAAAATATCTATTTAAATTACCACGCAAAATATAAACACTTACAACGACACTAAAAATTGAGCATTTTTTTTTTACCTTACCACATCGATACACAACTTCTCAAGATAAATCTTCGTCAAACGAGCAAATTTCTCATAAAAGGGAAAAAGAAAAAATTTAAATACCGTACCACTTCCGTAATGATAAAAACACTTAGTGGCACCCTCTTACGAGCTTTTTGCAAAAAGACAGGTCGTTTAGAAGCAGGTATTTAAGTAATTTTTCGGAAGTTGCGGACTTTTAGCTTCACTGGAAAGAGTATTTAACGCAATTTTGAAGAAGTCTGATAGATAAATAGATGCAAAGGAAATAAATGGGTTTTCAGAAACTTCTGGAAGGCTACACCTTCCAGAAGTTTCTGAAAACCCATTTGGTTTCTTTGCATCTATCTATCTATCAGACTGTTCTTGAAAATCGCGTTAAGTGTTTGAAACTAAAAGTCCGCAACTTCCGAAAAATTACTTAAATATATTAGAAAATACGGAGTGCGTATTAAAAAGTTCTGAGGTTTACAGAGAATGTCTTTCTCTGCAAAGAAATGATTTTCAATTTTGTTGGGAAATATTCATAAAACTCTGGAGTGCGAGTTTCCACTCGACTTTTTCATACATTATTCATATTCCATATTGTTGAGGCTTGCTTCTATCGTAATTACGGTAATAGTTATTTCGAGGCTCGAATTTCGGCGATTTTTGAAGGGCTTTTTCTGAAATTTTGCGACTGTGAAATACAATATATCACGACTTGGACCTTTTAAACAGACGAAGAAGATTTATTTGTTTGTTTTCACCCATATTCCCACGAATTTCGTTCATATAAAATGAGTGTTGTTTTTGTTGAGACCCAGACCGTCCGACCTACCAGAAAGGTGTAAGGTAACCGTTTGGACGGCCGGGAAGTGCCACCCAATTTAGACCGGAACCCAGTGGGGGAGACATCCACAGGGACCGTATCCTCCTCCCCCTACCACCAACCTTTCGGAAGGACTTACGGACCCACATGTTTAACGTGATCGTAATCCGCATGAACACGGCGGCAGTTGTGGCAGCGTGCAAATCCTGCGCGCAAACCACCGGGCTACCGCGTCCGAAATGTGTCAACAGCACGCGGTGTTCCCAGGTGGTCACCCATCCAAGTACTAACCGCGCCCGATGCTTCTTGACTTCGGTGATCTAACGAGAACCGATGTTTTCAGCACGGTAGGGCCGTTGGCTATATAAAATGAGTGTAAAATAATTTCGTGTCAAAGAAGGGTTGATAGATTTCTGGAATACGGAAAAAAAGTCATTTTCCTAGCTACTATAACGAGACGTATACAGAGTAATTAAAAAAAGATGGGCCAAACTTTACGAGATCGAAAACCCAGACCGTCCGACTCATCCTAGGACATGCGCAGCTCCAAAACTTTACGAGGTGGAAGTACACACCAAACTAAGCATTTTTCGTCATAGTTTACCTGGTCTGAAATGAAACGTAAAGGTGTTACAGGGCACTTATTATTTCGGAAGCGGCTGCTCCTCAAACTTAAAAACGCCATTCTGGTTCACACTTAAAAGCGTCATCCGGCGGCGTATGCGGTTCCAGCACGACAGAGCACCAGCCCATTTTGGGCGAGAGGTAAGGCAATCTGGAAATCACTTTTCCGAGCCGATAGATTGGGCTAGGTGCTCCCATAGCTTGACCCCTACGATCACCCGATCTGCCATGTCTTGACTTTTCTTTTTGTGGGGATATATCAGGAGTCTCGTCTATGATACTCCCCTTGAATCAAAAGAGGTACTCGTCGACAGAATTTCGGCCGCTGCCGAAGTACGCGGCATGCCTGGTCTGTTCGAGAAAGTTCGCCAATCCCTCCATCGACGCTGTGTGAGACTTGCATTCAGGTTGGCGTCGCTTTTTTGAGCCATTACTGTAGTTATTGTTTATTACATGTCATTTTATAACTTCTAAGTCAATTTTGTGTTTTCGCCTCACTTCATCGGTTTCGCCATCAAGCGCCCATTGGCACCTTTACGTTTCATTTCCAACCCGGTAACCTATGACGTACTACCACCTCATAAAGTTTGGCAAATCTTTTTTTAAACAACTTGTATGTATTCACAGTAGGCATTATTCCGTGTCTACTGACAATTTTGGTTTGTCTGTAAAATCTAAGGGCCGTGAATAACGAACAGCGTTCGGATACAAATTTTCTTCTTACCAGCTGTACACACAAAGGAAAACAAGCTAAATACAAGTATATGATGGTAATGAGGCCTTTAAAGATGTTGAGGGTGATGACTACTAGGATTAGAAAATATACTGAATTGTATAAGGTGATTTTTGAATAAATAAATACATTGGAAGTGGAGGTGATTATGGGCCCACAAATAAAGATTTATTGGGGTCCCCGTTGATCAAATAATGATAACCAGGAAAAATTCGCACTTCTATTTTAGGTCGCAGATGAGAAAATGTCATCAAATTTTTCATGGTTGCTTTATATCGTCTCTAGTACTTGAAATCACCAATATACAAATCAGGCAATTATGGTATGCTCATTAATTGAAGACCTTATTGTAACAATGGGCTAATCCACGTGTAGCCGCACATGTGATCTTACACAATAAAGGATCTTACACAATAAGATGCTTCTGTATCTCTCTCTTCCCCTCTCTATCTCTCTCTCTCTCTATATATATATATATATATATATATATATGTATCTATGTATCTATCTATCTCTCTGTCTCTCTCTTTGCGTGTGTGCAGTTTGTAGCGGGAAATATAAGTGGCTTACGGCTATGAAATTTGGTACACAGATACTTAAGGACATGGGAAGTGAACCTCGGCGATATATTTTTTAATTTCGATTCAGTTTCTTAGTTATTTTATAATTTAACCCAAAATACAAATAAGTTCCCTTGTGACCTAAAATACACTCTAAGACAAAAAAATCGACGCACCAAGAAAGAATTATCCAAATGAGACAAAATTTGGTACGTATAATGTGAATGTACAGAAAAAGAAATGAGTAGAATTTCAGAACAATTGGATGATGTATTGCACTGAAAGATCTATACAAAGTGAGCACGTCAAAACGGCGTTGGTCCATCTCTGGCCTTGATACAGGATGTTACCCGACGTCATTGATGCAGAAAGTTGCCGGATGGTGTTCTGAGGTTTGTATTTCCAAATGGCTTCCAATTGATGAGCTAATTCGTCAACACTCTGGGATGGCCGCAGGCGGCGCCCCATCTCAGCCCAAAAGTGCTCAATACAGATCTGGGGATCTGGCTGACCAAGGAAGTGTGTCGTAAGCACGCAGACAATTAATAGAGAGGCGTGCCGCGTGTGGCCTGGCATTATCTCGCTGAAAAGTTAGCCCGGGATGTTGCGAAAGGAATGGCAATACAAAGGGTCGTAGAATGTCGGTAACGTACCACTGTACTGTGATGATGCTACGGAGAACTATCAAAGGGGTCCGGCTATCAAATGAAATGGCAGCCTAGAGGCCTAGGCCATAACTCTCTGTCGTCGGCTCGTGTGGAGTATGAAAGTAAGATCAGGATCCTGACGATGTCCGGACTATGACCAGACACGTTTGCGCTGGTCGTCGGAACTCGGTTCGAAACGGAACTCATCACTGAAGACAATTCGTTCCCAATCCAAACAATTCCATGTTGATCGGGCCCTGCATCATTGCAATTACTGTTGACGGTGCATACTGGTCAGTGGTAGGCGGCGTAATGGTCGCCGCGAGTATAGATTCCGCTCCCGTACTCTTCTATTAATGGTCAGGGTAGTGACCTCCGTATTTGTCACACGTTGGATAGTTGGTAACGACGAATCTCCTGCTGTCTCAGCAGCTGTGACAATCGCCCTATCTTCCCGTTCTGTCGTCGCTCTAGGCCGTTCGCTACCCGCTGAAATCTGCCATTCCGGACCCATTCCTGCCAACATCGTCTAATTGCTACATCGCTCCTATCCAAATGCCGAGAGATTCGTCGGTGTGCCCATCCAGCTTCATGCAGTCCGACTGCACGCCCTCTTTCAAACTCCTTCATAGCTCGTAGTGGCTCGAATTCGCCGGCGAGGCATTGTTACAATCCAGGTACGTAAACGCAATCGAAATCCACTGCACGTTTTGGTCCTTTTTTACACAATCATGGTGCTCAGTTTCAATGCGCTATAGTTCCGACTATTCATTCATTCATTGGCTGCGAATTTTGGTCATTTGCATATTCGGTCGACAGGTGTTTGCATGTACAGTTTCATTACTATCGGATAATTTTGTCTTAGAGTATATTATCACAGTTTCCGTCTTGACTCCATCGGAAAGGTCGAAGAACGTTTTTGCGAACAATGTTTGAACGGAATCCGTGGGGCAACTCCTTCATATTTATTTATTTTTTAAATACATTAAAATTTACATTTTTATGTGATCTGATCTTTTATCGTCGCATCCGGAAAACTAAGATTAGCACAATTTTATAATTCGGCTAAAACTTCTCTATATATCTGAGCATTCTACCGAAAAAATTTTTCAATTTCATAAGTAATTTTAATTTAAGTTATCGCATTCAGTCATTGTAATGGACTGTCTGCACTTCAACGGAGATTTCGGGTTACTCTTTTCTGTATCAGATCCATTTTAAAGAGGGGTTGGCGGGTTGCGCATAATGGATGGGTTTTTAGCATTTGAGAAGAACTTCCGAAGAGAGGTTTTGAATCTCGTAATACTTTTCTACTTTGCGAAGGTAGGAAATGTCCTAATGTGTGATCGTAAATCGGAGGAGAGTGGGAGCCATTTATTTTTTTCGCGCTTTCATAAGCGGCCAAAATAGAATATTGGAAATATAAAAATTACGTTGTTTGCTGAAGGTTGTTTACGTTGTTTGCTGATTCTCATTTTGTGATTTGGAAATTTTACTTGTATCGTAAGAATGATTGTAATTTAAAATAAGCGATTTGGAAATTAAGTATGGTGTTACCTGTGTTTGTGTTATTTAAGTACCTGGCACTTATTTAGGACTTCGACAAAGGTGGGTAGTTCTTTTAAGCAACTCATTATATTCCTTGTTCATGATATGCAATATGTAAATTATCTCTCGAGATATGTGCACAATATGAGAGAGTTTTTGTAGTAATATGTAAATAAATGTATTTTTCTCATTACTTTAACTTTAAAGAGTTTATTTTCTCTGTTTTTACAAAATGTGGGTTAGCCCACTGTTGACGTAAAATCAATTGATTTTGAGCCATTAGCTTCGAATCGTAAACGCAGCACCGTCTACAATTGGATTGGGGATTTGCAAAAGTAAATATTAAATCACATGGATAATATGTAGCCTATGGTGGGTTCCCACCCTCTGGTTACGTCACTGCTTTGAGCTGCATAACAAGCCAGTATAAATCACAAGGCAAAAATCACAGCTATTTAGAAACTACTTCTAGCAATTTATGACCGTAACGGCCTTGCCTTACAAAGAGGACGTATTAAGCATTGTGACAAATCTTCGCGCATGTCCGCTAATGCAACTTCCGTACGCTTCACGCAGCAACAAACGCCCACTACAAAAAAATAATGAAAAAAATTCACAATAAGCTACTGGCACAGTTCTTAGAAACAGCCGACACAGTTTCAGTTACAGCCAAATTCAAGACGAAAGAACGATCATAGTAAACAGAATGCCATTGAAGACAAGGCCATCCCCCGGAGACATATAGGAAGCCCTTCAGAAATAAGAATTGAGGTGAAAAAGAAATGGCAAAGAGAGTGTCTTCGAGTGCCTCTCATTGGGAGAAAAAATAAGCAAAAAAGAAAACGTTGGGATGCGTGCCAGGAGGAAAATGAAAATGCTTTTAATGTGTGCTGCAAGCATTGTCTTCCACACTTAACGTGTAATAGGCATTGATAACAATAATAATGGGCTTCCTATATGATAACCGAAGAGATATACTTCAGAATAGAATCTACTTGAAAAAAATCCTTTAAAATCTGTAGTATCAAGCTCTATTAGACTTTCTCATACATTTATAATCTAAATTGTTCAGGCTAGCGTATTTTTAATTACTCAATAGCATTATATTTAATGCATTCAATAGTAAGTATTGTGCAATCTCCACAATTGCAAAATGTTTGCTGAAGTTTGCTGAAAAGCAGTGGCGGAACTTCAACTCAGACAAATTTAGAAAACAGATTTGAATTGCATTATTTTTGTGATATATGTTTTTCTAACTTAAATTTGCTTACTGGCAATATTTTATGATATTTGTGTTCTTAAAGTATAGCGACCATCTATTTCACATTCTTAGTTATATCTCATTTTAACATTGAAACCATCATTTTACTCTTGCACAGCTTAAAAGTGGAGTCCACTTAAAGAGTGCTCGAATGTAGCGAAGATATTAGCTATTACAATATTTTTCTGTGACCTCGGATCTGCAATGTTTTCATAATGTTAAACGCATCGCTTTTAGTGTACAATTAAATACCTATGCATAGGATATTGCGAAGTTTTCAATGTGGGAGAAATAAGGAAAAAATGTGTTTCTTGGAGTAAAATCAAAAGGACAACAATTAGTTTGGCAAAACATATTCATCCCCAGACACGTTGATCCTTAATACTTGTTAAGGCTCAACGCGTGTTAAACACATCCCCACATACGTTGAGATAGTTCATGTAGATTGCCTGCGAATTTTTAGATAATGCCTGGCGTGATGTTTATCCGCTAACAGAGAAAAACTGAAGCAAATATGCTGGTTTTCTAGGAGAAATCCTACAATCCTTCATTTCCGATCCCATGCATGAAGATAGTTAAATGTGGTATAGGTTACAAGAAAAGGAGTTTTGCCAGATTTTATTTTTAACGATTATTCAGCAACGATGATTATGCTGAAACTAATCAGACCGATAATGCCATTATTGCTACAGTTGCTAATATTGCTACAGTCTGATGAATCCGTCCGAGGAACATTGTTGCTACAGTCTGATGAATCCGGATCCCAAGAAATAAAAATTGATTTATAAAAAGTGGGGGTAACATTAAACATTGCTATGGAAAGCATCCAAAATTTGTATTGAAGACCTAGACCGTCCGACTCATCCTGAGAACTTGAGCAACTATTTGGACGGCCGGGAAAGTCCAAAATTTGTGTGTGTATTTTGAAGCCCATAATGTTAACGACAGTGATAATTTAGATATAAAAGGTTGTGCTATAGAAATGGGTCGTAAATTCAAATGTTCAAAAGAAAGTTACAGAATTTTTAAATGATAAAAGAGCAACACATTTCAACCTTACTATAATGAGTTTTTATTTTACAATATGAAGGCAGATAAATCGTTATTATTGTTTATCTCATACCTAAGCTACTCGTACTTATATGTTATAGCGAATACCGGCTATAACAAATAATTTTTTCCTGTCTTTTGCGGCATCGCTATATGCGAGCACCACTACATTATCAAAATTTGCCATTTCTTGAAACCATCAACTGAAATGGCTCGTTTTTCCATCAACTTTCCTTGACTCGAGCCTTCGTCATTGGTTTTCTCATACCTAATTTAAATCCTCGCTTAACAAGTTTATTTCTACTATATGATAACAAAACTCCAGATCCTCGGGGAAAATAGAAAACGACACCCACACTGGACGAAAACAAATGAGATTCGCATTTATTTAAATGGCTTCCACCCTTACTATAAGACCAGAATATCTACGTTAGTAAAAAAAAATGTTTTTTCCTCTTCCTTTTTTTTTCTCTTTTTTTTTGCAAACGAACCGCCCAAAAAGATCATCAACGGAAATGGCTCGTTCTTTCACCCACTTCCCACTCTTATTTTTCTTTTCTCCATGGCGTAATGGAGGTAGCAGATAAGGTACCACACTTTCTATTAGTGCTTCCGAATGGTCCTGTCCCCAGGGAGCTTTTAGTACCAACCAACCGATAAAGAGATCCCAATGCGCGCAGTTTCAGACAAGACGTTGACACGAGCTGTACTTATTAAACTGCGACAAATCCAGTCCATTAATAATGCAGGGGAATGACATTTACTCCCTGTTTCTTGTCACAGACATTCCAGAACTAATAAATAGGTAAGAGCATGGGGTTTGTCAGACAGGAGATGAGAGTTTCGGAACAGTGGTGCAAATAGAAAATAATCTGGAATATGGATGATTTATGTATATTTCAATTGTTATGGGGGTGTAATAAACGCTTTTGCAAGTAGCTATCATATCTAAACATTCATTGGATATTTTGTCTCTACAGATATTACAATCACGGAAACAAAATATTATACACAAGACCACATGAACTCTATCTTTTCTCTCTCCTCATTCTTATTTGAAATTTTTATCGTATTTTCTTCGCAGACTATGTTTTTCATTTTTTTTTTCCGATCTTATTGCGCTTTCCCCAGCCTACTCTTTTTCTAATATTCTAGCATTCGAACTTTCTTTCATTAAAATATTTCTCTCCTTTCGAAGCTGATATATGATGTTGACACAGATATATTAGCAATTCTCCTGCAGGAGTACAATAGATCTTACATATACAATAGGGCTAAAATGTCTATGAAGTAAATTGGCTATGAGGTAAAATGTCTATGAGGAGGTAAAATGTCTATGAGAAGGCAAAAAGTCAATGAGGAGGTAAAAAGTCTATGAGCAGGCAAAAAGTCTATGAGGAGAACCTGATAATAAGATTGTTATTGTAATTACTATGATATGATATTACGTCAATTTGATTGATTGCACTGGGAGACACGCGAGGCAATCAAAACTATTTAAATCTGACAGTGAACTTTTATTTAAATCTGACAGCGACTTGATTTTTTGTGCGAAGGAAGAAATAATTTTATTCGGGGAGCATCGTCCAAGACTGAGGTTGAAGTAGGAGCAAATGATGATGGATGTCCAGCAAATAATGGATGAATCTGAGCCAAA
Organism: Amaurobius ferox; assembly: GCA_951213105.1. NCBI lineage: Eukaryota > Metazoa > Arthropoda > Arachnida > Araneae > Amaurobiidae > Amaurobius > Amaurobius ferox. The sequence continues at coordinate 37,964,455 of OX578149.1, read as the reverse complement.
GCCGGTTTTAGCCATAGACAAGGTAAACAGGTTGGAAGTTCGCAAAGCTATGGAAGCCAATTTTCCGGGCTCAATGTATATTTGATAAAAGAGGGTCAATATCTATATAAATAAAATTAAAACTCTCTCTCCCTCTCTTTTTCTTTCTCTCTCTCTTTCTTTCTCTCTCTTTCTCTCTGTGTCTGTGTGTGTTTGTTTGTTTGTCTCAAAATCATAGTAGAACGGGGTGCACCGAATTTTATGAAATTTTGTGGATAGCCTTGGAATAAAAGCCCCTGCTTAAAAGTGAGTCCATGCTTCGAGTCTCTGGAACCATGAGTTGTCAAGATATTAATAAACATCGAAACTTCCATAGTAATATTGCAGACGATATATTTTCTGCAAATTTATTTGAAGGAAAATACATCATGTCACTTAGTAACGAAATTAAATCTGACGTGTTTCTACAGTAGACAACTTTTATTATTTATTTTCCGATTAAAATAAAAAAAATCTGATGTGGGCAACACATTACTTTCCTTATATAATGCAAGGAATTTTCTAATTTTACAGTAAAAAAATAGGTTTTTCTTTTAGTAGATACTAATATTCTTTCCAAGATATCGAATTTTCGACAATTTGTCGTCATTTTCATTGTTTTAGCGTCATTTTATCTTATCCACGTGGCGAGATTTTCGGTGAATTGGCAACATTTCAAGAAGTCGCCAAGTTGGCGACATTCCACCAAATTTGTCGCCAAAATCTCGCTAAGCGTTATAGACGGAGAAATATGTTATTCTTACAACATATAAATGAATATTGGCGTTCAAATAAAAAAGTATTACTCAAAGTATCTTTTTTCATGAATGGAACGAGCAAGATCCACGAGAATGATGTCACCGAATTTATCGCATGGTATTACATATGAAAACTGAGCATGTTCCTCATTAGGAAATTTTTTTTTTTTATTTTATATGACTTTTTGTACATTTTTTTTAAAAATGTGCAATATCTCGAGAACGGTTCATGTTAGCGTTCTAAAATTTATGTCAATCGTTTTCGAATAAAAAATTACATAAGAAATGTCTATTTCAGTAACTTTATAAGCGGTTTTGATTTTTTGACGATTTTTTCAAAATTTCCCTCGAAAATTTAGGGGGGTTCTGAACATTCGATTGCGTATAAAAACAATAAGCTTCCAGTGTTTACGGATTGTGATTTTTGTACCAAATTTCGTTCGAATCGGACTATTCGTTCGTCAGTTATCGTCTCCACAGACTCACTGACACACATACATACACACACACTTCAAAAATGTTTGATTTGTGATCAGGGATGCTTGAAACGTGCTCTCCCGTCGAAAACTCGAATTCGAATTTTCGACCCCGTCACAAAACTTTCCTTATACATTATGTGTATAAGGAAAGTAAAAAATGTGATGTGGGCAACACATGACTTTCCTTATATAATGTAATGAATTTACTACTTTTACAGTAAAAAAAAATCTGATGTGGGCAACACATGACTTTCCTTATATAATGCAATGAATTTACTACTTTGACAGTAAAAAAATAGGTTTTTCTTATAGTAGATACTTATATTCTTTCCAAGATATTGAATTTTCGACGATTAGTCGTCATTTTCATTGATTTAGCATCATTTTTATCCATTTGGCAAGATTTTCGTTAATTTGGCAACATTTTTAAAAATGTCGCCAAGTTGGCGACATACCGTCAAAAATCTCGCCAAGCGTTATGGACGGAGAAATAAGTTATTCTTACAGCAGATAAATAAATGACTATTGGAGTTCAAATACAAAAGTATTACTCGAAGTATCTTTTCTCATGAATGGAACGAGCTAGATCCACGAGAATGATGTCACTCAATTTATCGCATGGTATTACATATGAAAAGTGAACATGTTTCTCAATACGAAATATATTTTTTTATTTTATATGACTTTTTGATAATTTTTTTTGAAAAATGTACAATATCTCAAGAACGGTTCATGTTAGCGTTCTAAAATTTATGTCAATCGTTTTCTAATGAAAAATTACATAAGAAATGTCTATTTGCGTATCTTTATTAGTGGTTTTGATTTTTTGACGATTTTTTCAAAATTTCATTCGAAAATTTAGGGGGTTCTGAACATTCTATTGCGTATAAAAACAATAGGCTTCCAGTGTTTACAGATTGTGATTTTTGTACCAAATTTGGTTCGAATCGGTCCATTCGTTCGTCAGTTATCGTCTCCACAGACTCGCTGACACACACACACACACTTTCACACACACACACACACACAGACATCACTTCAAAATTGTTTGATTCGTGATCAGGGATGCTGGAAACGTGCTCTCCCGCCGAAAATTCGAATTCGAATTTTCGAACCCGTCACAATACTTTCCTTATACATACATTATGTATATAAGGAAAGTAATAAATTTTATTAATGAACATTATTGCATTTTTAACTGGATACTATCAATCACGGCTTTAGGATTTAAAGACTAGAGGAATTACAAAACAACTTCAAAAATAAAAGTCTTTAATTTGACTAAAAGATGTAGAAACATATATACAAGCCTGAGCGCTTTCGAACGTGAAACGCCCATCATCAAAGGCATATCACAGGGGAAAGGAACATTGGGCTATTTATACCCAGCCACAACCTGATCAAAAGATTTTAGACGCGTTGCTTTAATGTGATTATTAGGGGGAATATTGATATTTTCATTTTCTTATGGCATTTTATTCCTGGGGGGGGTGGGCATGTTTCAAACTCATATATTGTATCCAATTGTTGCAACAGAATAAAATTAATGTTAGTTTATAACTTCCATACCTTCCAAAACCATTTTAGGGTTTTCATTTTGACATATATTCACTCAATTTCATATTTTTTTGCAAAAATGAGTTTACAAACAAAACTCGGATGTTTTATTCTCCAGATCTGTTTGTGAAGATAATTTTACATAGGGAAAACAGAGATTCTTATTACTTCATTTTAGAAGAATTACATTACATATTTTGATAGAATGTTATCTGTTTTCTTTTTCTGGGGGAGATATTTTCAAACTCATATATTGTATCCAATTGTTGCAAAAGAATAAAAATAATATTAGTTTATATCTTCCAAAACCATTTTAGCGTCTTCATTTTGACATACATTTGCCCAATCGCATATTTTTTTGCAAATGTGTTCACAAACAAAACCCGGATGTTTTATTCTCTAAATTTGCTCTCTGAAGATAATTTTACATAGGGAAAACAGAGATTATTATTACTTCAGTTTAGGAGAATTAAATTACATATTTTAATAGAATGTCTTGATTGATTTAATAGAATGCCATTTATAATACTACTGTAATTTTCACATATTTTAAATTGCAAGAAACGAAGGTTATATATCTGCTGTATATATAAAATTATAAATTGTGTTTCTATCTGTCTGTTTACTATCTTAGCACGGGAGAATTCAACGCTTTCCATTTTGCTGCAATCATTATAAAATTTCAGAAAGAAGACCTAAAATGCTAAAAGTGCAACGCAAATTCTGAATTTTATGTTTCCTTAAATTATATATTCTGTACGAAGAATGGATATAAATTCAAACAGAGAAAATAATTTAAATGAAAAATACCAGGCTAGTATTATATGAATAGGATCAGTAAAATAACCTTTTTATAAAGGTTGTTTAACACGTTGAGCGCGGAGCTGTTCTTGCTCTTTCTTCCTACCGTTCAGGCGGTACACAGCGACCGCTCGGCGAGGTGTTCGGTTATAGAGTATAAACAAAAGATAACACACACGTCGAGGTGACGATTGTATTTCACTGTCCGTTTCAGATATGCGATTAGCGTATATGTGTAAAACCAAACCACATCTTTGCTTAGAATGTTTTAATAAATTCAATTAAAATTATAACATTTATTTTTTAACCTTTATACTGCCTGTCCCAATGACCGACGTCATCCAAACGAAAAGTTCAATGTCAGTCCCCACGGACTGACGCCGCGCTTAACGTGTTAATGGAAATAACTTTTTCTTAAAATGCAAAGGGTTGCATGAACCTTCTGACAATTCTGCAATTTCTTTGCCTTCTATCCATTGTATTTCATTCTATTATTTTCTTAATTAGTTTTATTGTTTACGAATTGCTGTTCTGCCCCCTCCCCCCCCCCCCCCTCCCTTCAAAACTTTTAGCTTAATGACTCGCATTCCATTGATTTCTTGATACACTATTCTTGATAACCTCTTTTATATTCAGTCTTAAGGTGTATTATAATATATCTTCTAGTTCATAGGTAGTTTTTTAAGTTTAATTACTGTTATTATTATTTTTTTTTATTTCCCTTCTGTTGTATATTCTTGCTTTGATATCTTCCATTTTTTGTTCGTTTCCTCACTTTCTCTAAACTTTTTCACTTTCTCTCTCTCTCTCTCTTTGTTCTTAATCATCACCCATGAATTCACTAACAATTGAAAGTGTCAACATCGAAAATGTGCATCAGATATAACGTACGACTTATAACACCACTTTCGGGGAATTTTTTACAATTTGTTAAGTTTGTGGAGCATCCTTTAAAGAGGTCCATATTCGTTCCAAATCAGACCCCTGTGGATACAAAAATCTAATTTTACAGCGCTATTTTTCTAAAATCGTATTGCGCGTTTGTAACCTGTAGATTCCACCGGCAGTGAATAAGAAGCCCATTTTTATCACCTTTTCCTACAGCTCAATTTTTCGCATCCTTCACTCCTCTTGCTCGTAAAATGCTGTTAAGAAAAGTGTTTGTGTGCGGAAAAGGGCGGGAAGAAGAAACTAATACTTCAGAAGAAACTAACTGATAAGGGTCATAGTAAAAGTGCTGGGTGAAGTTTGGAAACGAATAGTTAAGATGTTTTGTTGAAAGCGCGCTTAGAACTGATTTAAGACCTTTTTTTAGACATGAAAAGAAAATAAAAGGTCGAAAGAATTTTTATGTCCTTGCTCTTTTACTATAATATGTAACAAATGTGTAGGGAAAATACTGTAAGAACATCCAAGACTTAATTATAGAGAACTAATGTGCAACAGTTCAGCCAATGGAGGGGTTATGACCCCCAACCTCCCTGTACCATAGATACGAAAGATCAAATGGAGTCCTCATATCTTTCATAATGCTAGAAATAAGGGGGTAAAATGTTCCTCTAAGGCTTATCTAATTCGTCACGTGATTATAACGAGAGGGCATCAAACATCAAGTCTCTAATTGGCTATTTTTGCTTGAAATTCTGCTCGTGGACTTTTAATCACTTTATATCAACCCCTCCTCTTTCTTCGCCATTTGATCCAGTGTGTCCAAACTCTATAGGAGGTATGTCACCCAACCTGAGTGATAATGATTTGTAGAAGCGATCATAGGTGCCGGTCGTTCTTTTCACTTCTTTAATTACTTCGCGGAAGTAGGCGTCATCTAGCCCCCCCCCCCCCCTACTGTTTAAGCCGTATATATCCTAAAGAATAGATGTAATCTTCGTATGTTTTCCAATGCTAGAAATCCGAGGGAAACATCTCACTCTGAACTCTGAAAGTGTCAAAAATCTTGTGTGATTGGTTACTTTGACTTGACAGACAGCTCGTCAATTGTTAATCACTTCATGTCCACGCCTTATTTTCGTGCTCTAAAGGGATTTGAACGTCAAGCACCCATATACCCAAGCACCAGCAGATCATAAGTGCTGATAGCGTTTTTTAATGACTTCGTGGAAATAGGGGTCATAAAAAAAAACCACTGTTTAGGGCTAACCCACCTAAGAAAGATCTTTGGACCGTTTTGGAAGAAAATGCCCGGTATCTATTATATATAATATCTGCGGTGTAAGTGAGATTTTTGGACCAAGCCCACCGAAAAGAGATGCTAGACCGAAATTCTAAGTTCTATTATCCAACTATCACCCCGTTATCACTTCCTTGAACCGAGTATGGGAGAAAATGACTGAGAGGTTGGATGCGAGTACAAACCAAACCACTGGAAAATGTACGGTTTGAAGAGTTAGAAGTGTATCTTATAAGTATATTCCTATCAAATTCTTGTGCCCTTTTAACAGCAGCAAGCACATGGAAATTACGTGACAATAATTGTTTCAAAACGATTGTAGTCATCTGTTTTTCATATGCTTGCTTCTATCAAGGAAGTTGAATTTTCATTCTCATAAGCAGTAATTAAATTCATTGTAATCCCTTTGAAGACCGAAGCAGATTCTAGTTCGGCCGCTATTCTAAAAGTTTTAGATATTCTATAGAAGAGCGACAGACTAAATCTGAGCTCAAAAGAATATTAGAAAGAAACAGGAAATCGATGAAATCAAAAACCTTGGTCTCCTGGATTGCACCTAGACGTGCTGTCAGCCTACTTTACAATTATTTAAAATTTAAATGGTACGCTTCCATTTATACATCATCGGAAGAAGTTAAAATTGTTTTAACAAGTCTTATTCATATAGTTCGTACAGAGGAAGTTGCTACTTGCAATACTGCTACGTGCATTGCTTTTCAATTCTTTAACATTTAGATAATTACGCTTCCATTTTTACATCATCGAAAGAAATTAAGAATGTTTTTATAGTCGTATTTAGAGTTCGTACAGCGAGATTTAGGTTGAAGGTCGAATTTGAGTTGATGGTTGTATGTATATATATACCGGGTGGTCAGAATTAAAACACCCCTGCTTTGAGCTCTCTAGAGATCGAACTACTCAGTGTAAAGGCTCCAAAATTGTTGAACATACTATTCAAGACATAGGGAAAGGGATTACGTGAAAAAAAAATTAGTTCCAGAAACACCGATAGGTGGCGCTGTACAACAGAAAATATGCTGAAAAGACACAAAATACACATTTGTAACACATTTTATTCGAATGTACCAAACATTCATATCACAAGGACCTTATAGATGCAGGGAATGCTGCGTATAACGTTATCCATTGATTGTTCAATAATAGCGGTGGCAACATCGTCAACGACATCTGAACTAGTCGATTTGCGTCCTCGACCCGGCTGAAGTCCAAGATGTCCAGTTTTCTCGAATTGAGCGATCATTCTCCTGAGAGCTTGTAGAAGTAATGGTCCTTTGCGCAAATTCTTAAGTCGACGAAACTCTCGAAGTGCAGCTGCAGCATGTCCTTTGTTTTCATAAAACAGCTTTACAAGCAAAGCGCGTTCTGGCAGTGTGACAGCCATCGCTGATAAGAATGAAAATTTCCCAGTTTTATCCCCTTTTATGCCCAGAACATAGTAGCTGCAAACTATGGGTTTATGCAAATTTTTGTGCTTACAGTGCGAAATTGCAGTTACAATGACAGTTTAAGTTTCTTCACTTTTTTATCTTCTTTTTTTTCATATCAGCAAAGAAATTAAAAAGGAAAAATTCCATATCGCATGTGTTTGTTTTTTTGTGATTATTTTGTGTCTTTTCAGCATTTTCTGTTGTACAGCGCCACGTATCGGTGTTTCTGGAACTAATTTTTTTTTCGCGTAATCCCTTTCCCCATGTCTTGAATAGTAGGTTCAACAATTTTGGAGCCTTTACACTGAGTAGTTCAATGTATAGAAAGCTCAAAGTAGGGGTGTTTTAATTCTGACCAGCCGGTATATATATATATATATATATATATATATATATATATATATATATATATATATATATATATATATATATATATATATATTGTTTAGATTTTGGAAAGACAATAAGAGTGGGTAACCAATGATGATTATGAACCCTACAATCGTCTACGCGGTTACACCACCGGACGTATATCCACCAAAGAGACATATTACGCAGTAACTTTCTGAATATAATGCCAATACAGAAGTCAACTTGCCAAACTGCCTCCACAGTACGTTTAAATCCATTTTTATCGATATCCCATCTTGTCAATGTCAGCTTCCCATACGAAGAGACAATAGCCGACATTAATATTATTATTTTTTATTGCAAAGCAGATATTTTTCTTCCGACAGCACTTTGACAGCAAGCCCATTCATATGCGAAAGCAGTTTTCACGCCGCTGTAGTTACGGGATTCCAACCTCAGAGTCCGCCAAAACAAACAGCGGAATCTTCTTCAGTTGCTAGAAACAATGGTTCTCAGGAAATAGTGTGTGTGTAGGGGGGGGGGGGACACGGCAAATACCTGTCGACGGCGATTGGAAGATTGAGTTGCTCTTAAACGCGTGCCACTCGGCGTGTTTCTCCAGTTGTTCGATCTCGCAACGCTCGACAGGCTCACCTCTCACCTTCTGTGAAGTAAAGGGTTCGGTGAATTTAGAAGTTGGTTTTTGAACGATAGGGGTGGAGAAGGTCGGGGTTGATGCTCCGGAGGAAAATCCTGCAGTGCTTTACGCGCTGTTGATTTCAATTCTGGTAGAAAGAGTTCATACACGAGGCGTTATATGTAGAAAATTATGCTTGATTTGTTTCTTCTCAATAACAATTCCTCGTTGAGTAAATGACCCACCTGTGGCATTCTGATTGAACTGAGCACCGAACTTGTTACTTCCTCTACAAGACATAGTAGATATAAAAGGAAAGTTATTGTGATGAGGTTAAAAATTCCGATGCTTGAATTTTGATGATTTGACAAGTTTTGAGCATCCGTAAGGATGAACCATTTTTTCACGGATGTCTGTCTGTTAGTTTGTAGGCAGGATATTTCTTGAATAAACTGAAGAAATCCAATGAAATACGGTACAAATATTTCGATTGATAAACCTCAGACGACAATTGAGGTTTGAAGAGCTCAAAACATGGGAAGATTCTCCATTTCACGAAAGTTTTCCTTCAGAAATCGGGAAAAGTTCTCTCTCTCTCTCTATTTTTTCGAAGAAAAAAAATACCGCGATAAAACTATGAGACAGTCAGTGACAGAAAGAAAGAAAGATGCTAAAATTTATTAAAAATATACATTTCTCATATGTAATTTCTTTATTTTAATAGAAAAGGTTTTCGAAATTCATAAAATGATTATTTCAATCGATGCACGTCAGGGGCCTGTTGATTTTGGGGCTGAACGAAAAGCGTAAAGTTATTTTACAATAAGCTACTTCTCTCTTATAACAAAAAGGTGGTGAACTTCTGTACTATAGCCTTGCATCGAGTCGGGTTCCCTTCATTTCTCAAGGGTTGAGGATAGAGTTTTATTTACTTTTCAAGCAACGGGTCAGATTGCCGGTCTACATTCAAAAATAATTTCCACACACACAGGAGCTATATCTTATCACATTTTCATGAGAGCATCTGGATAACGAACGAAGGTTACAAACTGAATGGTTACAAACTAAATGAAGGTTACGAATTGAATGAAGGTTACGAATTGAATGAAGGTTACGAACTGTAAACATCATTAAATTATGCCAATGTATTTGAAATCTAAAAACTATTGAATACAATTTTGAAACACAATTTTATTGCGAGTCGGGTATTCGGGTCACACGCTGCGGATTTGGACTAGGTTGCTGGGCGAGAACTTTTGCTGTCACAACTGCGGGCTCGGCTGCAGGTCGAAATTTTTTTTTGTTGCGAGTGCAGGTCGGGTCAAACCTGGCCCATGCGTAAGATTCTTCTTTATACCAGACATCGGGAACCTCCAGCGCTTGACTGCATCTTTCTTTATTATTACAAATAACCTACTTCGTAGAATTTTAATTTCCTTGGGAAATATATAGTTTTTGAAATAATACTGCAGCTGAATTGCCTCGATTATTAATACCTAAAAATGGATACATGTTTAATTACTTTCAAATATACAGTCGGAAAATCAATACTTTCTCTATATACTAGCATGGGAAAGTAAAATTAAAAGATAGATTTTGAATGGTGCGTGAAATTAGATCTTATCTAAAATATTCCCTCTCATTATGTAGAAATGGGGGAAGAAAAGGAAACATTTAAAGATATTTAATGACTTAATTCTCAGTTGAACAATCAAGAAAAAAAAATACAATTGCAAACGCTTATTATAAAGCACTATTTTTCATTTATTTATTCATTTGTTGGTTTATATTTTATTTATTTATATTTACTTATTTTTTAATTCATTTCTTATTTTATTTATTTAATTATTTTCATTTTAACATACACAATTGCGTCATTATGTAATTCTATATTTTTCGACTTCCCCAAATGTTTTGAATTCTGTTGGAACTTTACCTCATTCTTTTTTCAGAACAAAGTTTCCGTTCCGCACTCCATAATAATTCCTATCCGTCACATTTAGATCAGATTTATCACATCTCCGACTGGCCAGCAGGTGAAACGTAAAGGTGTAAGGTCACGATGCGACCAGCCAGCCACAGACTCATTGAGTATGCGTGGAACGCTTGCAAAATATTGGCCAGAGGCCAGGGTTACTGAGTACCACTTGCAAGCATCTCATCGGGATTAGACGACATTTCCTAATTGCACCTGCAGGGAAACACCAAGTCGGTCGATCTTACAACCACTCCTCCTTCCAGTTGTTTCATAAATAGGGATAAAGGTGTCGAAATAAGGGCGCGACAGCCCAGTGGTTAGCGCGCGGGGATTGCACGTGGACCACCCGAGTTCGATTCCCACCACTGACCAAACTGTCGCCGTGTTCTCGCGGAGAACGATCACGTTAAACATGTGGGTCCGTAAGTCTTTCCGAGATGTTGGTGGTAGGAGTAGGAGGGTACGGTCCATGTGGATGCCTCCCTCACAGGGACCCGCTATGTAACATGACCCCACAATTTTTTTTATTCCATGACTTAAAAAATTGATATACAGATAATTTGTTCTACAGTCACTCACAGAAAACTCATCAGATTTTGGACAAAATTCAGAAGTGCACATTTCCCGCTTTTTCCAAATCAGTTGGTCAAAATAAATGACATATTTCTTGATTTTATGCAGCGCCCTATTATAGAAGTCATTGTAATAAAAAAAACTCAAACAACGTAATTAAGCACAAATGAATAAAACAAAGCAGCAGCTCTTTTGAGGATACGTTGAACCCCTTCTTTAATGCTAGATGGGCCGACAAACTTGAGTCAAAAAGACGAAATGGGTACAAATAAAGAAACATAGCGATATATACCCACGATTAATTTCATTAGACGTAGCACTTAGAATTTTACGAAAGGTGAGTCAGGCTAAATTAATAAGGGGTGGGACAGCTCAGAGGTTAACGAACGGGGATTGCACTCGATCGACTTGAGTTTGATTCCCGGCTCTGCCCAAACTGTTCACGTTAAATAAGTGGGTCCATAAGTCCTTCCAAGAGGTTGGTGGTAGGGGAATGAAAGTACGCTCCCTGTGGATGCCGTCGCATACTGGGTTCCGGCCTAAATTGGGTGGCATTTTCCGGCCTTCCCAACAGATACCTTACACCTTCGGGTATGTCGGACGGTCTGGGTTGATGAAGAAGAAGGTGTCGATAGACTTGAGTCAGAATTGGAACTAGGTGTGTATTACAAAATAGCCTTACATTAATAATTCCTAGAAAGATAAGCTCAAATATATGCTCTTCCAATTTTATTATCATTTTAACTTATTAAGAATCTACCTGTTCCCATTTCGCTTTGTTAACACGGGAGCCACTATGTGCCATTCGTAATATACCTTAAATTGTTACTTATCTATAGGTGAGTTAGTTGCTGACAGAAACTCACTGATTAAGTAATGAATTACACAGCCCAAACTGGTAAAGATAGAAACTTAAAACTTTGTACACACGTAGGACTTAAGCTTTGAGAAAAATCTTAAACCTTTGAATTTTGTTATAAAACTATAAATTGTGGAATATGTTGTCCCGGCATTCTTCCCATTATAATACGAGAACGGTTTAGACAACACAAAAGTCGTTTTCATGCAATCATGCGTAGAAAATAATAAACTAAATGTTCTTAATTAATTCTATTTTTGTACAATCAATTGTTGAGATATATCTATTTATAGTTAGAGCAGACTATTTTTAACACTTTACAACAAAGTTGAAAAGTGTTTATGACTTTGTTCATTCTGTCTGTCTGTCTGTCTGTCTGTCTGTCTGTCTGTCTGTCCGTTAGCACGATAACTGCCGTAAAAATGAGTTTATCAAAATGAAATTTTAGTATGTTGTTCAGACGGTCTGTAGGACCTATGGGAATATAAATAAATAATATCACCCAATTAGTTTTTTATTGAACCCGGGTTGAAAAAATGAAATACATTGAACCCTATGGGACCTAATTTTTCAAACATTTTTTAAGTAAATTTAAAATTCACGAATTGCTTCGAAATTTTTAGGAAATATTCACATTATCCCATAGAATATATAAAAAAAAAATTCAGTAAAATATGTTAAGTAGTTTTTTAATTAAAAAAATTATTTAATATAGGGAAAAAAACAAATTCAATTAAATTCTGACTTTGGGATATCTTCCAGAAAGAAAAGAGAGAGATATTATGTAATAAATATCTCTCCATTTGTTTAAACGTTTTGCATATGGGAGTGGCTTCATATTTTAAAATAAATTTGGTAGATAACAATTTTTCATTTTTTTAAAATTTTATATAACTCTTCATGATAAATTTAATTGATGGCATTTTAAATGCACTTTCCTACGTCCTAGAGAGTTAAAATTTGGTACACAGCTTAAATTTGTTGAACATTTTATTCGACAAAAATTTGATGGATCTTTAAATATAGATCATACATTTTTTTCGAAATGGCCTGAAAATAATCCCCGTTCACTTCTATAAATCATTGGTGTTGTTGAGACCCAGACCGTCCGACCTACCAGAAAGGTGTAAGGTAACTGGTAAAGGTGTTCCCTGTGGATGCCTCCCCCACTGGGTTCCGGTCTAAATTGGGTGGCACTTCCCGGCCGTCCATAAATCATTGGTGTAATATTGTTAAAAATTCTGATGTGGACAGCACATATCTTTCTCTGCAGACTCATATTCGTTCTCTTTATTTATTCAATGATAATTTGAGTTTATCTGCACAACATAAGTATTTTAAATGACATTGAATTTACACGTTAAACTTAAATTTGGTTCTCATTTGATAGCTGGACTTATTGTCAAAGGTGGCGTAGCGAAAACGCGAAAAAACTAGAATATCTCAAGAACGGCTAGTCCTAGAGTAATGGGGTTAGTCTTATTCTTTTTGTTGTCAAAAATCACATATAAAATAGGAATTTAATTGATATAATTGAGCACACGTAGTCTTTTATTTTTATATATAACGATTTTTGCTGGCCATTTCGCAAAAATAGCCCGTTCCTTTTTCCCGAATCGTAGTAGAATAACCTACAAATGATTTATATACAAAATTTTGTTAAATTTGGTATATAAATCACTTGTAGGTTATTGAAATATTATACTCCAAATTTTGTTAAATTTGGTTCATTAGTTTTTAGCTAGAGTGGATAAAGGCAATTTCTGCGGCCATTTCGCAAAGAAGGCAGATTCTTTTATTACGAATCGTACTATAATCTAATGAACATCAGGATTTCCCACAAAAAACATACCTACCAAATTGTATGAAATTCGGTCCATTAGTTTTTCAATTAGAGTGGATGTAATATCCACACAGACACACAGAAACATACACAGATACACCCTTACACACACAGACGTCTTCCTAAAAGTAGTTTTTTCGTGTTCTAGAAGTCCCAAAACGTGTAGATCCTTTGAAAATTCGAGTTCCGATCTTCGGCACGATTCCAATACTTTGAGTACATACACATACACATATATATTATCTGTGTATTATCTGTGTATCTAAATTCCGTGCCTATGCAATTACAATAGTTGTGATTTTAAATGATCCCTAAACTTTTATTATTTCTTCAAGGAAGCCTAATTTTAACATATGCAGAATGCAAATATCTCAAGCGATTGTAAGATGAATTACATAAGAATTGCTGAATTTTTTTCACACAAAATTATTTAGCTCTGGAGTCTGGAATACAAGTTATATGAATGAAATATTCATTGATTTTGCATAAAGAATCAGATGATTTATATTTCGATACAGTTTTAATTGATTTTGCATAAAGAATCAGATGATTTATATTTCGATACAGTTTTAAATATTTAAGTATAATAAATTACTGTAGTACTGTGATAATGTAAAAGATATTACCACTGAATGAATCACATTTTAGAAATTTTTAAATGAAATTACATTTCAGTTGGAAAGTGTTTCATAATCAATGCTTATGCATGATTGATCTTTCTTGTTTTAATTAAATTTTATTAATAATTTTAAAATAATTCAATTTTTATGTAATTTTGGATTCCATTTGTAACCACAGTAACATAATATTGAAATTGTCTGCTGTCTATTCTTCTGATTAAACTATTGAAAGTATTTTTCATTCATAAATGATTTTTAAATTAAAATGTCTAAAAACGTTGAAAATAAGGCAACATACAGTGATTGGCAATTAAATAATGTTCTACATATCGGAATTTCTATGTGAGCAGAACTATAAAATGTGTTCCAGTTTTGGGTATAAATTTGAAACAGTTTTTGACAGTCAGAACTTTTATTAAATAGCTAGTTTGTTCTTATATTTTTAAAAATAAATAACTGTAAACAAAATGTTCGAAACATTGTCTTGAGAACCGTCTCGGCTTGTATTACGTAATATATATATATATATATATATATATATATATATATATATATATTTCAAAATTTCCTGCCCATTCATCTTCCCGCAAGCGTTCATAAAATACTCAGATACAGGATGACCATGCGAAATTACATTACGAACATCTAACGTAAGCTAGTTTCGGTTACAATTTTTACACTCCGTACTATATGATCAACAATATAATTAATATACGACCCCCGAGACTCGTAACAGTGAGACAAGCTGCAGTTTACTTAACGATGGTCGCAGACAAGCAGGGGTAGACATTTATTGAATTGTTATATTCAGACATTACCTTTAAAACCCGTTTTCCGGCAAAGACACATGTCTGAGGAAAAACTTCAGTTCAGTAAAGCCTATGCAAAAATGAATTATCCCAAACCAAGCTAATGTTCTCTGTATTCAAAGTTAAATACTAACCGAGTAAAAGTAACCGCGTTACTTGTAATGGTTACTTATCGTGTAGAACAGAGGTCCATACCCATTACTTTAAATAATGAGAAATTGTAACTACAACGGTACTCAAAAAATAAAATGCTGGTACCCTGTTAACCTAAAATATTTTATTAATCACAGTATTCTGTATACCGTATATTTAGTATAGTATCCCTAAAGTCTGTCAAAATATAGGAATCAAATCTCAGTGTTTTACCTCTAAACTTCATGTGAGGGCTTCCCTATAGTTTAGAACAGAAACCTCATAGAGTATGTGAAGTGGAAATCAGAATTAGTTGAAGCAGAAAACATACAGAACGTAATGAAACAATTCTTTCTTCACGATTGCAGGAACATTTTAATTTAAAACCGTTGAATATAACTAAAATTTACGAAATTGAAATAATAGTTATATTTTAAAAAATAAATTATACTAGCTGTAAATAATTATCTGCAAATAAATTAATGATATTAAAAATAATAATTTAGAAAAAAAAAATAATATTGATGCAAATAATTATTTATAAAAAAAAATTAATATTGATGCAAATAATTATTTACAAAAAAAATTAATATTGATGCAAATAACTATTTATAAATAAATTAATATTAATGTAAATAATTATTTACAAACAAATAAGTTCCTAATATTGCAAATACTTATTTACAAATTAATTAATGCTATTTCTAACAGACACAAATATATTAATATTGTTGCAAATAATTATTAGCACATAAATTAACAAAATTACAAATAATTATTCACAAATAAACTAAAAATATTGCAAATATCTATATATAAATGAATTATTAATACTGCTGCAAATAATAATGTACAAATAAAATCGAAACATTGCAAATAATTATTTACGAATAAATATTGTTGCAAAAAATTATATTTTATAAAGAGAGACAGGAAATTCTCATTCAAAAAGATAATATAATTCTCAAAAATATTTACTTTCTGCCCCTCTATATATAAAATTGAAAGTATATATGTCAGTTCCGTATACAAATTAACAGTTTTGACGGATTATTAACATTTATTTCATTCCAAATTTTGTATAGTAATTCATATATTACTCTCCTTATATACAATAATGTATAAGAAAAGTATTGTGACGGGGTCGAAAATTCGAATTCGAGTTTTCGACTGGAGAGCACGTTTCAAGCATCCCTGATCACGAATCGAATATTTTTGAAGTGATGTCTGTGTGTATGTGTGTGTCAGTGAGTCTGTGGAGACGATTACTGACGAACGAATGGACCGAATCGAACGAAATTTGGTACAAAAATTACAATCCGTAAACATTGGAAGCCTATTGTTTTTATAAGCAATCGAATGTTAAAAAATCGTCAAAAAATCAAAGCCTCTAATAAAGTTACACAAATAGACATTTCTTATGTAATTTTTCATTAGAAAACGATTGACATAAATTTTAGAACGCTAATATGAACCGTTCTCGAGATATTGCACATTTTTCAAAAAAAATTATCAAAAAGTCATATAAAATTCAAAAAAAAAATTCCTATTGAGAAACATGTTCACTTTTCATATGTAATACCATCCGATAAATTGGGTGACATCATTCTCGTGGATCTAGCTCGTTCCATTCATGAAAAAAAAATACTTTGAGTAATACTTTTGTATTTGAACGCCAATAGTCATTTATCTGTTGTAGGAATAACTTATTTCTCCGTCCATAACGCTTGGCAAGATTTTGGCGACGAATTTGGTGGAATGTCGCCAACTTGGCGACTTTTCTTATAGGTTGCTAAATTAACGAGAAACTCGCCAAATGGATAAAAATATCGCTAAATCAATGAAAATGCCGACTCACTGACGAAAATTCAATATCTTGGAAAGAATATAAATATCTACTATAAAAATAATCTATTTTTTTTACTGTAAAAGTAGTAAATTCATTGCATTATATAAGGAAAGTCATGTGCTGCCCACATCAGATTTTTTTCGATTGTGTTAAACCAATTATTACAACAGGATAAAAATGGTGTGAATATATTTTGCTACCATTTTTGTGTATTTGTTTTGACGTATGTTAGCCAAACTTCATATTTTATGTAGATTTGTATATATAAACAGGACTAGAATATTTTATTCTTTAGATCTGCCTGTGCAGATATTTTTATGTAACGAGAACAAAGGTTCTTACACTTATAGATTCTAATATGCAGAATTATTAAATGTTTCATTTATTTATTTATTTAAGATCATATCATTCATTACACATTAATACTCCTTACCTTTAGCAAACAGTCAATTTGTTTTTTTGAGTTTACAAATAGTTAACTTTTAATTTTCGCAATTTATCTTAATTTAAATTTTCAATTAGAATTGCATATATGTAGTTAGGTGATATTTTTCTGCATTTATCATTTTGTCATCTTCTAAAATAAAAATGTTATTGCTTATAATGTATTATTAAAAATAGTTAAACATTGGTTTTTCTACTTAAATACCTAATTAAGGTACTAAAAATAGAAATAGCGAAAATTCTATAGTTCATGAATTGAGCACTGATATGATTTTTAACACTTTACAACATAGTTGAAAAGTGTTTATGATTTTTTCATTCTGTCTGTCTGTCTGTCCATTAACACGATAACTGCCGTAAAAATTACTTTATCAAAATTAAATTTTAGTATGTTGTTGAGACGATCTGTGGGACCTATGGGAATATAAATGAATAAAATCTCCATCTCTTTTTGCGAGGTTCTCCGTTTGGGGACGCCAATGCCTGCAAAGGAGGATCGAACTATTTGGGATAGGGTATGTCAAATGCCTGTCTTTTTGCGAGGTTCTCCGTTTGGGGACGCCAATGCCTGCAAAGGAGGATCGAACTGTTTGGGATAGGGTATATCAAATACCTGTCTTTTTGCGAGGTTCTCCGTTTAGGGACGCCAATGCCTGCAAAGGAGGATCGAACTATTTGGGATAGGGTAAGTCAAACGCCTGTCTTTTTGAGAGGTTCTCCGTTTGGGATTAACACTGTCCCACCCGTAAGCAAAATGTTAAAATTAGCTTGTTACACTGGTTATCATTTTTTATGTGTTCTTCTCGCCATTTGCACCAGAAGTACTTCCGTAGTAAAAGAGATATTTTCATAATTAGTCCTTTTAGTTAAAAAAGGGTTTAATGTGTCTATGCCTACCAACATATGCGTAGGGAGACTAATGCGTCTCTATTCGTTTAGGTTTAGCCCCTACGCTTATGTAGGTGATTGGGATGGCTATGTACGACCAAATGGGGCTTTTGTGCTAAATTTTTTTTTTTTTTTGCAATGTGGATTCTATGGATAATTTATGCAATTTTTCCACCGATATGTGTGGGGGGGTAGGGAGGTAATGAAACTTTTCTCTTTTTACGCCACAGAATAACTACGATGGGTCACTCTAGAGCAGGGGTGGCCAATACGAGGCCAGCGGAGCTAGGTCAAATGAGCATAAATGTTAACTTTATTGTACATATCACCAAAAGAACATTACATCATGAGTCGTCCGTATCATATATTTTTAAATTATAGCTAAGAGAAATTTGAAATATCTCGTATTTTTGGAAAAATGCATTGGTTTTGATCTATTTTAAATATCCCCCATTTTCGAGAAAATTTATAGATTTTAGCTATTTCAAATATCCCGCTATTTGACACTCAAGGTTACTTAGTTTTTTGTCCGATCCTAGGTGTTGATAAAATTCAATATAAGATTTCAACTTCTGATATATATGTTCTGTGGTCTTCGGGAAACTCGCAACGCTATCGGGCTCATACTCATAACTACTTTTAGTCCAGCTTGACAAAGTTCCGTGTTATTCTGTAGTTTCGTTCTATTATCGCCACTGCGTATGGAGAGATTTTGCGATCGACGTTAAAATACATATTTATCATATTTATAATAAGAGTTCAAACTACTTTAACCAAGTATCCTGTCTACCATATCGATTCTATAGGTAAGTAAACCCTGAAACCTTTTATTTATGTAATTTAAATTAATTAATTATTATTAATTAGTATTACCCGTGGTGTTTTATTTTTTTCAGTTAAAAGCGAAGACCTACTATGACGTCAACTAGTAAAGACGTTGGACCAAAGAAGGGAAGAATCACAGAAGAATTAAGAAGTTTTCAAGACAGGTGGACTATAAACTATTTTTTCGTGGAAATTAAAACAAAGCCCATATGCTTGATATGCAACGAATCTGTTTCTGTTTTGAAAGAGTATAACATCAAACGGCACTACGAGACTAAACATGCAAATAAGTTTGATAAGTACAAAGGGCAATTTCGACAAGACCAAGTAAATGACTTAAAAAAAAATTTCTGCACAACAAAAGATATTTACTAGAACGGGTTTAGAGTCAACATGCTATGTAAAAGCTAGTTATGCAGTAGCCATGATACTAGCAAAAAAATCGAAGCCATATTCAGATGGTGAAATGGTTAAGGAATGTTTGGAGAGCGTCGTTGAAATTCTGTGTCCAGCAAATAAGAAAGATTTCTCAAAAATAAGTCTGTCTCGTCAGACTATTACTAGGCGTGTGGACGACATTGGAAAACATATTGAAGATAATGTGAAAAGTCGAGCATCCTAGTTTATATTTTATGCTCTAGCATTGGATGAAAGCACAGATATGGCAGATACTGCCCAACTGGCAATTTTTATCTGGAGTGTTGATGTTCATTTTAAAAAGACAGAAGACAGAAGAATTAGAGGCACTGTATCCACTTAAGGACACTACTAAGTCACGAGATTTGTTAGAGGCAGTTACATCGACATTGAATCGCTTTTCGTTACAACTTAACAACTTATCGGGCTTAACAATGGATGGTGGTCCAGCAATGGTTGGGAAACACGAAAGTTTAGTAAAATTGATTGAAAATGAGGCCTACAAAGTCGGTAAAACTTCAATGCTAAATTTCCATTGCATTATTCATCAGGAGAATTTATGTTCGAAGTCTCTCAAAATGGACCATGTCATGAAAGTGGTCGTCAAAATAGTGATCTTCATTAAGTCGAACGGGTTGAATCACCGTCAGTTCCAAGAATTTCTAAAGTCTTTGGACTCAGATTATAATGACGTTACATTTTATGCAGAAGTAAGATGGCTGACCCGCGCCAAATAGAGTGTTTGATTTGCAGCAAGAAATACAATCATTCTTTGCAAGCAAGTCAAAAAGTATCCTAGAGTTTGAAGACAAAGAGTGGGTTTGCGACTTTGCATTTCTGGTCGATATAAACTAGCCACCTAAATGACGTTAACACTCGTCTACAAGGGAAAAATAAATTAATTAATCAGATGTATGATCATATTTCTGCATTTCAAATGAAACTTGGTCTTTGGGAACAACTGTTGAGGATAAAAAACTTTACTCACTTTCCTACATTGTCATTACAACCAGACGTCATACAGGAGGTGGCGGATAAATACGCTTCTTTGATATCTGACTTAAACCTCGAATTTGAAAACCGATTTCAGGATTTTAAAAAACATCATGTGTTTTTTTGTGCATTTGCAACGCCATTCGCGGTAGACGTGAATTTATTACCAGGAAGATTACAAATTGAACATTGTGAAATGTGTTGTGATACACAGTTAAAGGAGAAATTCCATCAAGTTGGTTTGGAAGAGTTCTATAAAACGTATTTGGACAAGAATAAATATCCTGCGTTTTACAAACATGCTCTGTCGATGGGTTCCCTATTTGGAAACACTTATGCGTGTGAACAACTTTTTAGTCGAATGAAGCACATCAAATCACAAGTGAGAACACGAATTACTGATGTTCATTTGGAAAACTGTTTGCGTGTAGCAGCAACATCAGTCGAGATCAATTTTGATGCACTTAGTTCTGCAAAACAAAGTCAGATGTCTCACTTTTAAATATTTTTAAATTGTCTAATAAATATGTTTGATTCTCAGTTATATTTTATTTTCTTCAAAAAAATAAATATACCTATTTCTTGGTTTTTTTACATTAAACCAGGCAAGCGTTTGACCACGATCTCACCTACTGGAAGGCGGCGATGTAGTCGAAGCTATAGCACGCTTGCTTGTTTACTTTAATTAGCAAAAAAAAAATTAGGTGCGTGGCCCGGCAGGAAATATTATTTCTGAAATTTGGCCCGCCTGCTGAAAAGGTTGCCTGCTCTAGGGCTTGTCTTGCAAGCACTTTCTTTGGCGATCGGAAATTCTAATTTTTTAAAATGATAATTGAAATGATTAAATAATTTAAAATAGATAAAATTTAAAATAATTTTGTGAAAAAGTCAAAAGGTCACATATGTGGTGAACACTGAATATAACATGTCTACAAAATGTCTCCCAAAATGGAAGAATATTTTTTTTTCACAAATATTGACATTTTAGTACCGCTATTGTGATTGGAATACGTGATTATATCTCATATTTGCAATAAACGCATTCATTACAAGTGGACGCCAACTCAAAATAATCCCCACTTAAAGAAACCATATGAGGCTTAGCAGCGTAAGATCACAAGACATAAGATGGAGCAAAAAAAAAAAAATCTCGATGAATATTGGTCTTACGGAGGTTCATACAGGTCAGTGGAAGGAATTGATCTGTCATAGCAGTCGTTCTCGTTGCCCAGAGCAACAGATTGTCAACAGGACGTTTCGTGATATGGTAGTTATTAGCGGTCTTTCTTATTTTGGGAGGGCATCTGTTTGGGGGCAAATGGGGACCTCATTGAAAATGGAGAAGTGACAGTTTTGGACGTATTAATGCGATATTTGACGGACGAGATTTAAAATAAAAAAAATATGGCGAAGACAGAGTGGAATTTTTGATGTCACTTTGAAGATGAATGAAAACTTGGAAGCACATGTGGTGAAAATAAAATATACCGTAGAGTGGGTTAGAAAATATCAGAAGAAATCTCTCGGCAAGTTAGGGTGTTATATGGAGTATAACTGTGACCATAACGACTAATGTTGCTTTTCTTAAGAGGGTCTGCCGAAATAAAAAGTGTTATGATTTTTAATTTTTCAGTGTTTTGTAACTATTTTTCCCCCTGAAAATGTGCCTGAATATAAAGATTACTTCATATATGAAAACATATTGACAATGTCAAATTTACTTTCAAAATACTTTTTAAATTTTAAATATGTTTTATCTTTTATATCTAAAACAATTGCACAATGTCATTAATCGTTCTCACTTTTGAGCACAAAATAAGTTTTATGTTATTGTCTTCAGAATTTAAAAACTTATATTATTTATAACATTTACAATAGTTTTAAAAGTAAAAAAAAAAAAAATAAGAGTTATATTTGTTTTGAAGAAGATATTTTCAAAAAGGTTACTGAAAGTAAAAAGCATTTAAGACAATTCATTGAAAATAGAACAGAAGAACTGTGCACAAAAGTTCATATATATATATATATATGTATGTACCTTACAAGGAATTTAAGATATATCCTTCTACATTTGACAAACCATGAAAAAGTCCATTCCCAGATATATAGTTTACGTTATACTTAAAGTTTATATATACTTAATACATATTTAAAGTTTATATATACTTAATATATACTTAAAGTTTAGGTACTGACCTTGCAATAATCCATATGATACAACATAAAAATTGTTATATCAGCTGGTATAATCATTGTAGAAATATGCGATTTGTGTTTTAGTTGATTCTAAAAGTTCTATAGTATATTAGGTAAGAAAATAAAAATGTGCTTCTCTGTTTTTACAGATTTTTGTATTCCAGATCTCCTTAAAAAGAATACAACGTTTGCATAACAGAATCAGGTTTATCGACTCCAAAAATCTCTCTCTATTCAGTACAAAAATATATCTGTGATAAAAATTTGCAAAGAAATATTTCTGTTTTCTTTCGCTATAATTTCGCAGCAAGACCATATTTGCTTACGAGTTATATTTAGTAATAGGCACTAATCATATAGTGAAAAAATCGTTTTTTACTGACATACAATGAAGATAATTATATTTGCTTGAAGCGTAAGGGGTACGGCTCTCGAAATGTTTGTTTCTAAAGTTTGGAATTTATTTATTTATTTCTTTTATAAATCAGCTGTTTGAGAGAATTCAAATTTAATAAAACCACTGAGCACTATGAGTAAAACCTATGTATTTGATTGTAGGACAATTGTCAAGACGGCAAAATATTAATATTGATATATTTAAAAATTTATCAATATTATGTTTTTCGTTTATGAAATTTTTTTTATTTTATTGAGTAAAGATAATATATTTTGGATTGGTTGAATTTAAACACAATTTATATTTACACAAAGATATTATCACTGTTTAATTTCTTACCTATAGAATCTTCAATATTTTCATGTTAGTGCTTTAATTATGCAATGGAGTGAAAATAAAAAAAACATTTCTAACTATATAAGCAACAATATTTTTTATTTTGCTAGCAAACGTAAAGGTACTACGTCAATTGAAACATTATTATACAATTATTCTACTCGTAAACTTTATTAATTATTATTTTATTATTATTTATTTTTTATAAATATAAAATATATATTTTATATTTATAAAAAATATATATTTTATTATATTTTATTACATTTATTTATTTAAATATTTCATTATTTATTAAATAATTATTATAATAATTTCATTTATTTTTTCGGCTATTTATTTTTTTTTTTTTTTTGGGGGGGGGGGGGGGGATATCATGCACAAAATAAATCGTTGTTTTCAGATAAAAACGATTAAAGCACTAT
This sequence comes from Amaurobius ferox, assembly GCA_951213105.1. Lineage (NCBI taxonomy): Eukaryota > Metazoa > Arthropoda > Arachnida > Araneae > Amaurobiidae > Amaurobius > Amaurobius ferox. Next base: position 37,940,634 of record OX578149.1, on the reverse strand, counting down.
TTTCTACTTTTTAATAACTCGATGTTACAATGATGAGAAAATATGATAAATCAGGTAATTAATTGGTATCAATCATTTTTAGAATGTAGCGAACGCTCATAAGGCCCGCACTAAGCCGCTTCACTGCCTCATGAACGCCCCTTCCCTTCAACTTACTGCTCGCACGCTTTATCTGCAACCCAGACAACAACTTCGTTCGGTAATGGATAACTCACACTCACTGGGAGAGGGAATATTGTAGTAAACGCTCATAAGGCAGTATTAATACCTTAAGCTGGAGATGTCTTTAGCTCAACGCTATGATACTGGTCCTCCACGCTTTGATCCCAGGATCAAATCCCGCACTACCAAGTTAGTGATTTGGCACTCTCGCTACAAAGGCAACAAAATGATTTCAAAATTAGAAAATACATCATTTCAAACATTTTAAAGGTATACTGCCCTCTTAATTATCACTAAATTTCAGTCATTTTTTAATTATCTTATATCGTACTTCAAGGTTTGTGTTCAAAGATTTACAGACAAATAGATAGAGATACATAGAGGAGGGTAATCCTCTCAGAAACGTTCAATTGGAGTTCATGGATGCTGAAGACATGTAAACCATAAAACCAAAACTTTGACTCTGTTACAATATTTCCCTCCATACAGTGCTATGTATATAGGGAAAGTAATGTAGAATTTGTTTTAAAAAAGCGATTTAAAATTCAGAGATTTATGGAACGCATTTCTTGTTCAGAGAAAAGGGCTTGGCTTTTGTTGTGGGATGGCAGACAAGCACGTGTCAAGGCCAAATAATGCTGCACGCTGCGACTGTCAAGCAGAAAAGGGTCTTAAAAATAAGTCAAACCTTTGCTTACAATTTACCCTAACAATCTGGTTTTGCTGGTTACAGAGAGCCTTTATACAGGAAGGCACGTGCCAGCCAGTTTGTTGAGCAATAGTAAAGAACTTCCAGAATATTAAAACCCTAATCCAACTGTTGATATACGATAAGGGTGAAATTAAAGAGGATGCATAAAATATCTGCAGTTTGATTCTCCGCTCGACTTCTTCTCACATTTATATTTCGTACTAGCAGCATACCCGTTCTTATCATACAGAATATATAATATAAAGAAACTTAAAATTCACAATTATATGTAAATTTCTGTAGTATTCTCAACGACATTGTTAATTATAACATTCTATTAAAATATTTAATTCTTCAGAAATGAAGTATTAGAATCTCTTTTCTCGCTATATAACATTATTTTCACAGGCAGATCTGAAGAATAAAACATCCTGGTTCCCTTTGTAAACAAATTTACAAAAAATTATGAAAATTGGTTTAATATATGCCAAAATGAAAACGCTAAAACTATATTAGAAGATATAACCGTACCATTTTTATTCCGTTTCAACAATTTGGCTAAACTGCTAAACACAATATGTGAGTTTGAAAAATTTTTGTCAAAATAAAATAGATGACAAAAGAAATTGAAAGTACCAATAATTTTCGTAATTTTTAAACCGCAAGGCCGCAAATGATAGAATCTAATAAAAATTCAATACCGTTCATTTATAAAATTTATATTTATATATATTTCTGTATTCTTTAAATCGAAATAAAAATTTAAAAATCGTCTGTCGTATAAACCCATTTGATTTAAATGCGTTGCTAAGCAGCATGGTATAAGTCCCCCCCACCATCACCGCCACAAATAAATTTGCGGAAATAATATCGTCTGCATAATGCTATTTCTATGGAAGGTTTAATTGCGCGCTTTTATTAATTTCTCGACAAACCCTGGTCCTAGAAACTCAAAACATGGACAAAATTTAAAGTAGGGCTATTCCAAGGCTGCCCACAAAATTTCATGAAATTTAGTGCAGCCGTTCTCCTGTAATGATTAGACAAACATATGCACACACACACACATATACATACCAATAGACAGATTTTAAATTTTTTATTTATATAGATTTTAATCATATATACCAATGCTTTTCAACCACCGGGCCCTAGCATCAATTATACCGGGTGGTGAAAGATTCTTTTGGAATTTGTTGTTTTAGTCTTCTAAACATTTTGTATGAATAAATATTTCATAGTGGAAATATTCTAAAGAGAATAATATTCGTGAATGTGTCGAAAAGCTCAAAATTAGAAAGCCTGAATAATATATGTGTAGCAAATGTCAGTGATCGAGCCACATTTCAATTTTAATGTGAATAAGAGACTGCTCAGCTGACTTCTATGGTGAATTACAATGAATAAAAAAATTTTCTCTCAATACATTTTTTTCAAACCAACATCAATAAAATCAATTAAGCAATAAAATAATTCATTTTATACAGAATAATATTATAATTTTTGGTGATCATAATGGGAAATACCAATGGGAAATGCCAATGGGAAATGCCAATGAGAAATGCCAATGGGAAATGCCAAATGTCAGTAACCAAACCCCATTTAAGTTACAATATGAATAATCCTGCTCAGCTGACTTCTATGGTGAATTACAATGGATAAATATTTTTTTCAACACCATTTTCTTTTGTTCAAACCAATAAATCAATTTAAAATCAATTTAATAATACAGTAAAAACAATTTAATAATACAATAATCCATATTATATTAAATAATATTATAAACTTTTGGTGATCAGAAAGGGATATGTCAATGAAAATCAGCACAAATTAATTCAATGATGCTGTTCTGAGGAAATTACAATATTCTACACGATTTCTAAGTCCAGGGATGGACAACTTATTTAAATGCAATTTTATATTTGTCAGCATGCCACACCGCATACATAAATATACTAATACGCTTTATATTGACTTGACCTACACGTAATACGAAAAATATAAAATCTTGGAATTTTGTTCCATAAATTAATAAATCATGGAATTGGTTAGCATGTTCGTAATGGTTCTCATAAAAATTATATTATCACGTAGGGTAGACATTGATTCCACCAGGTTTGATTAATCACGTGTTAAATTTTTCTCTTTTATATAATATGCTTGTTGCCATTTGGTAAACAATAATAACGTGCGTATATTACTGGCACTCGACATTACATTGTTTGATTAATCCCTATTGCTATCTGAGAGCATGAGAGCATTTTTACCTATGAACTTTTACCTAAAGGTATATTACTCGTAACGACTGTATGGAAGCCATATATTGTTTCATGGCATACAAAACATTACGATATCATCACACATGTAAACTCTTTCTATCAAAATTGCTTCTTTCATACACTTTCTCAGCCTTGGTCAACTATAATTAATAAACTAATCAGATAAAATCTGTCTATCATCTAAACTTCTCATCATTAAGCTTTTCCGCTTTTCTCTTTGTTCAATAACTGTAATGCGTGTTTTCCAGGATTAGGCGCGAGAAAGCTCTCCCTCATTTTGTTGATAATTTCTAAATTAGCATTCGAACAGCGGTCGAAAGTAGCGCGCTACAAGTAGCGAAACTACAGTAGTCACTACTTTTTCTCGTAGTTTGTAACGTAACGCGCTACTTTTGAAAATAAGTAGTATAGTAAGTAGCGCGATACAATAAATCAGTCGTTTGTATCGAGTTTTGACGTTACTTTTAACATTACTTCAGTAAACAAACAAGGTGCCATTCTACATATCATCTGATCACCCTTTCTTCATTTGCATGAAATTTAGTAATCTGCGCAACGATGTACGATGAATGGCTGCAGGGTTAGGAAGGCCATTGCCTCATGAAGTTGATTTTTATATGGATATATTTAGATGTTTTATTTCCCAAAAGATCCTGCTTATCTGATTGCAATTTTTGAGATGCAAATTCTACTAAAAATGAACAAACATGTTTTTAAATAGTTTTTACTTTTATTTTATTTATACTTTTAATAAATAAAATGGATACACGTCAACTTTAATTAAACTTTAAAATCAAAGACAACCAAAAATAGGTTTAAAAGTCCTTTAATAAAATCTAAGGAAATTTTATTAAAGGACTTTTAAACCTATTTTTGGTTGTCTTTGATTTTAAAGTTGATACTTTTATTTTATTTTACTGTTTTCAGAAGTGGGTAAAAGCGTAAAGATTGGTAATTGATCAGTAAATTTTAATTATTCAGAATAAGTATGTTAAATTACTACAGTATACCCATATCCTCAACTTTATGTGAATTGAAGCTGTGGCAAAATTCATCTTATAAAAGTAGTTACGTAGTGACTACAGTTTAAAAGTAGTTTATAGTCACTACTTTTTAAAAAAGTAGTTGTAGTTGTAGTTAACTACATTTACCATAATGTAGTTGTAGTTGTAGATCACTACAATAATAAAATAGTTTTTCCAACCACTGCATTCGAACATACTAAGACGACGTCTCCTCACTCCCACTATCTGTGCATATGTTAATGTGACGGTCAGACTGTTCTAAAACTTCTGACAGTGATAGTCACAAAGGCGATTGACTGCTTTGGTTTTGTAACAGAAATTGTACAGTATGTATTACTTTGGGTATTACTTTGGATTAAGTGTTGGATTAAGATGCAAAAGGAAGGAACGGTTGTTTCTTCCTTGAATTTTGTGTTTTCATCATCACATGTATGAAAAAAACGTTAACATTTATCATAACAGTATTTTAAGTAAACTGCTATTGGAAAACCTAAAAATGTACAGCTTTGATGACATAAATAAACGTCTTTTAACTCGTGCAATGTTAAAACAGTGCAATTTTTTCGGCTAATAAGTCAGAAGAGAAACCAAATTTGAAATGAGATAACAGCCTGAAATTTAATAGCGGTATAATTCCTCAAAAACGGTATATTCCCTTATTCATTAAACGTAGAATGTTGGTTAGTTTCCATAGGGCCCATAATGTAAAGTAAAATCCTGCACCCTGCACCCTTTCCCCTCCATTTCCTTTCCGAGATCCTGGCTATGTCTTAACCATATTTTCCAAAAGTTAGGTGAATACTACTTTAAAGTCAACCCTTGAATTTATTAAACTGGAGTACACGAACTACAGAAATTATTTTGAGCCAAATCCAAACATACCAGTTTAACTGCCCTGCGCGCGAGAGTATGTGTGTAAACAATGGACGGTAACTCAAGAACGAATGTATGTAGCCGACAGTGCTATATGTTAGTTGGGCTTAATACGGTAAATCATTCCAAAGAGTATTCAAAACAATACACAGTGCTCCAGTAGTGTAGGCCGGGGAAGCCTTAACCCAGGCTGCTATGTGAAGGTAAGTTTTAGCTCCCCCCCCCCCCCCAAAAAAAAAAAATTATAGTAAAAAAAAGGTACATTGAGGACGGAAGATGGGTTCCCAGAGCTTCACAAGTCCCCAGCATTTGCCTACATTGTTTATGGTCAAAAATGGCCTAGCTTAGGAGAGGAGGGTATAATCCCAAATTGGTTGAACAACTATGTTAGTTCTCCATAGTCCATACGGCTCATATTGCAAAACAAAATCCTGCACTCTACTTGTACCACATGTGGCACACCCCCCTTCACGACTCCTGGCTACCCCATACATATGTCATGCTCTACCAAAAGTTAGGTAAATACTTCCTCAAAGTATAAATCAATATTAAAAAGAAAAAGACATACGTAAAGCAATTTCGGTCTGAAACTGGTTTCCGAGGCATCCTGGAGACCGGAAATTTAATAAATACGTATATAACGCGGATATATTTAGAATACGAAATGCATGATGCGACTGATTCACATCTGCCCAGCCCCAGGCCATATGTGTGATTCATCGTAGAAACAAGAAAAAAAAAACATTAACAAAATGGATACTTGCATATTCAAATGTGGAAGACGACGTGAAGGTTGCATACTGACAGCAGAGCATTTTCATTCTGGATATATTGTCAAGAGTTAAAATAGTTTCTCTTCTACTTACGTCATAGTTTTGGGACGCCATTGTTATCATTCATAGTTCGACCCACACAAATAATAATATTTGGAACTAGCAGTATGCCCGTTCTTGGTATGGAATATATAACATAAAGTAACGTGAAATTTACAATCATGTAAAAATTTCTATAGTATTCTGAATGACATTGTTATTCAAAATATTCTCTTAAAATATTTACATTTAATTCTCCTAAAAAGAGGTATAAGAATATATGTTCTTGCTATATAAAATTATCTTCACAGGCAAATCTTAAGAATAAAACATCCTGGTTTCGTTTGTAAACAAATTTAAGAAAAATATAAAATTGGATCAATATGTCCTTAAATGAAAACGTTATGAAATTGGATCAAGATATGCCAAAATGAAAGCGTTAAAATGGTATTAGAAGATATACCAGTACCATTTTTATTCTGTTTCAACATTTGGCTAAACTCAATATACAAGTCTTTGCCAAAATAAAACAGATGACTTTAAATCCAAAAACCATAATTGATATAAACCAGTCAAAAATGTAATTCTGACAACATTTATTTTTGTATACATTTCTTAATTATTTAAATTTATAAATATTTAATAAAAATCGCCTGCTGTATAAACTCATTGGGTTTAATTCCGTTGCTTAGCAACATATCATATTTTTTTAAATACATTTGCGGAAAAAATATCGTTTACATAATGCTATCTTTGTGGGAGATTCGTTTTTAATTAATATCTCAACAATCCCTAGTCTTAAAAACTTGAAACATGGACTAAATTTTGAGTAGGATATTTCATAACTACCCACCGAATTTCATGAAATTCGGTGTAGCCGTTCTCTAGTGATGATGAGACAAACAAACACACCAACAGACAGATTTTCCATTTTAATTATATAGCTATAAGACTTCCTCATACTTTCTCATATACCGTACCTTCTTATATACCGTCTTGTGCCGACATGCTTGTATCATAATAAATGTCATAAAGGAAAAAGAATCTCAGGCAGCACATTACTTTCAGATTACTTGCAGCACATTAGAGTTTAATGGCTCAAAATGACATGGATAATTAATAGCATATCTAATTTTCAGTCTTAATACATCTTTTCTAATTTTCAGTTTTAATACATCTCTTCTAATTTGCAGTTTTAATACATCTTTTCTAATTTGCAGTTTTAATACATCTTTTCTAATTTGCAGTTTTAATACATATTTTCTAATTTGCAGTTTTAATACAGCATTTTGAAACGTTACCAGCTCCTCAAAATTCCAAAGAATCTTAAAATATCTCGAAAATGGTTAGTCTTAGAGAAAAGGGATTGATCTTATTCGTTTATATCCCATTTGTAATCATAGCAGCAGAGGTACACTTATAATACCGAAATCATCTGCTGGTTATTCTTCGGATCAAATTGTTGAAAATATTTTATATTAATGATTGCTTTGTAGATGAAAAGGTCTGAAAACATTGAAGGTAAGGCTCAGTGTTTCTTTCAGACATACATCAGGAATCGCTCCCCACCCCCCTCGGGAAACATTTTATCCTACCTATATGGTAATTACTTCTATATGTAAATATCGTAATAAATAATAAATTATTTTGGAAAAATTGTCTCCCCTCTGAGGTCCCATTCTCTCTCCCCCCCCCCCCCCCCCTTCCTGCGCCAAAATGTCCTGAAAAAAACTCCGATAAGGCAAACAAACGGTGATCAGAGATAAAATATTGTTTTACATACCCCGATTTTCACGTTACCAGGACAATACAGTGTGCGTTATTTTTATGCGTTCATTTGAAATGGTTTTTAATATTCAGAACTTTGATTAAGAATTATATCCCTCCAGAAAACAATACGCTGAGACAAAAACAAATATCGTTTATTTATTTTTTTTTTATCTTTTTTAAATTATTATATTATTCTTATTAAATATCTAAAGGACCAAAGCATACGATTCCATTTTCAAACATATCTCCAATCTTAGATTTCAAGTAGCGTTTTGAACAACAGTGCGTCTTCTCCGCAACAAAATCGTGAGAGGGATACGATCCGGCGAGCAGAGAAATACATACATTCTTCGAACCGAACAGGTAACATGATGCGAGATAAGAAAAGGAAAAAAAAAAAAAAAATCCCTAACAATGCATCGATTGAGGGATTTCTCCCATTCGCGATTTCCCTTTTCCGGAAAGGGAATTAGGATCGAATCTACATCTCGAGCACGCAAAGGTCACGAAAAGGGTGGGATTCAAAATATGGGAAGAGAAGAAGACAAGTGGTTGAGTGCGCAAGCAAAGATGAGTAAAAGAAACGCAGTTCGTACGTTGTCTGTATTTTGTCTTAGAGAAAAGAAATTCTCACTGAAGCGAGACGGACATAACTTTCGTCCATTATATCATGTTCTTAGAAGTAAAGATACACGTAAAACGGAAAGTACAGCTATCTATCCAACTTTTATTATTGAAATGTTAGACGCATGGGCGTATGCGGGATTTGTTCCAAAGGGGTGCTAAAATTGATTGCATTCAAAATTTCGAGATTACTGTCAACCTTGAAATATGTATTGTTGTAAAGTAAATTTGAATGGATGATATGAGCATCACATTTTAAGAATTAATGTGTATAGCACTTTCAAAAATTAGTATGCACCAATTTTTAAAAATTGATGTGTACCACCTTTAAAAATATTCCCCCTTTCATAACAGGATTCTAACCCTCCTGGAGACAAATAGGGCATTCATAAACATACCAAATACAATAATCCTAAGTTTTTCACTTAGGTATAAGTTTAAATTGTTTTTATTAATACAAACATGGAAGAAAACACACAGTTTTGGTTGAATGTTCTAATTCCAAAAAGCATTTTTCTGATATTTTTCTCTCATATTGGCTATTAATTAAATAATCAATTTTCCATGGCACCCCCCCCCCTGATCCCCCTAAATACGCCCATGGTTAGATATTAAAACCTGTCATACGATGGAGTGCATACAGTAAGTAATCTATCTTATTCACCTGCCTGCAGTTCTTTACCTAAATCCATTTCATAATAATGCATAAAAATATCGCATATTTTATAATTTCATTGACATGGAAATTGCCGTATGTAAAACACTATTTCTTCTCCAATCACTGTATGTTACTCTATTTTCAACCTTTTCAGACAAACAATGTAATCATTTGTATCCTTACGAAAATTTTTTGGATATTGCTCAAAATTAACAAAATCCTGAATACACAGGTGCGTGCCATAAATCTAGATTGATCACGCGTGCATGGGAAAATGCGGTATAGTAGTCCAAAAATATAAATCGATATAAGCACGTACATACTTTACGGCTACACATGCTGCCTGCTGATTGCCACACAAATCACTAAAAATAAAATATTGGACTGCATATCCCGTGAAAGATACTTTAGATACATCACTTGAACATAGTATTATTTTAGCCAGTAGGTATGGTAAGAAATCTGATGTAGGAGTAAGATTTTCCCTTACAGACTCAAATCTGCACTTCTTGATTTATATTATTCTTCAAATTGAGCTGCATTACCGCAGAAAGATTTTCATGAAATCAATACTTAATTCAAATTATATCATTTTGCAGATTTAATTTTTTTTATTTATGTATTTAAGAGAGAGAGTGAGAGAGATGTTTTATTTATTAGAGAGAGAGAGATTTTATTTTAAATCTTTAATGTATTTTTTAGAGGGAGAGAGATGTTTTATTTATTAGACAGAGATATATTTTATTTTAAATCTTTGATGTATTTTTAGAGAGAGAGAGAGAGAGTTTTATATGTGTTTTAGGGTGTTTTACGAAGGTTTTAGATGCAAATATTCGCCGGAAACTCTCATTCGAATTTTCGACATATTTTTCGATATATACTAAGTACTTTATAATATTTATTTTATACTATGCACAAAATATCGAGAAAAGAAGTATAAATAAATTAATATAAAAATGAATAATCTGATGTGTTTATATTTTTCTTTACAAATAAACAAATTGCAATATTCTGTGGGTAAAAAACATAAAATTAGAACTTTCCTGGGATTCGATCTCGTTTAAAAGCATTAGACTTATTATTTATATCAAGCACATCAGAAGCACATCAATTTACATGAAAAGAACTTAATTCTTTGATTGTATACCTCCCTCCCTCTCTGAGAGCATAAAATCTCTAAATTTCGAGAATGGCTAGTGATTGTTTCACAAAAATAAATTTATTCTCTTCTGGTTAAAAGTACTTACAAAGAATCTACTCATCCTTTTTTATCCTATTAATTCATAATTGTTTTAATTTTATATAAAATATGTGCGATATCTTAAGAACGATGCATGTTAACATCCTATAAATAACGTCATTTGCTTTTAAATAAAAAGTACGCATATAAATGTGTATTTGTTTGAGAAATTTTATCAATTATTTAGAACATGTTTTTCACCAATTTAAAAAAAAAAAATGCTTGAAAAATTATAGCCAGACTGTCTGAAAACGAATAGTTTTCTTTTGTTTACCGATTCAAATAATCGATCCCCATTTCGTTTCACGAGCTCAATTCGTTCGTGCCATATCGTGCTTACAAAATTACAAATATCAATGGGAAATGATAGATTCTTATTGAGGGATGCTTAAAATGCGTAAATCCACTGCAACCCAAGTCAGATATTGACTTGGGTTTTGGAAAATAATTGAGTCAATAAATAATATAAAATAAATAATTATGTCAAACATTGACTTGGAAAAGTATTGAGATACACTTTTTCTTAACTTACACTGTATATTATATAGGGAATAGAACGTTTTATATTACATAAATGATGATTTATATTACATAAATGAATGTAATCTATATATTTCAAATTTAATATAGCAGTTAGTTCTTTGCTTCGGTGCGTATTACCTCACCCATGTTTTGAGTTTCTAGGACTAGGGGTTTCCAAGATATTAACAAAAAATGCAAAATTAAACCTTCCACAGAAATAGCACTATGCAGATGATTTTTTCCCAAAATTTTATTTGAAGAAAATTATATCATAATACTTGGCAATGAGATTTAATGGAATATTTTTTATACGGCAGACGATCTTTATTCAATTTATACGATTTAAACATTGAATAAATTAGTAGAAAATAAATTTCATGAATGAACGGTATTATATTTTTTATTGAGTTTTATTAAGCTTTGGGATATAAGATTACGGGAATGATTGATATTCCAATTGAAAGTTATCTGGTTTAATTTGGCAATGATTTGCAATGATTTGGCAATGATTTAACCGATTGTTGAAACAGAATAAAAATTTGTATATTTTATACCCTTTTAGGGTAGGTTGACTAAACCTCATATTTTGTAAATTTATTTACAAACGGGAGCAGGATGTTCTATTCTGCTATCTGTCTGTGCATATATATTTGCATAGCGAGAACAGAAATTCTTATATTTCTGTTTTAGGGAAATTAAATAATTTAATAGCATTTTTGAATACCATTTAAAATACTATCGAAATTTGCACATATTTTACTCACGAGTAACGTCGGGGATATATGGTGATTAGAAATGAATGATGAAATGTAAACAATATTCTCCATTCAACTGTTTTCTAAATATCCACTCTAAAATTTTGACACATGGAATATATAATGTACAGAATCTGACAGAAAAAAATAACACATACCATGCCATCTGTAGTCACCATTTTGGTACCGATCACTGATGCACACCACTTGTACCACGCGATTTAGTTATTTAAATCCATGATCCAGATGCTTTTTCATTTGTTGTTTTCATCTGACACTGCGGCACACACATACGTAGCCCTTTTCGCTATGCGCAAATTACACTCATCTGAAGCATGACATGTTAGCCATGAAATATATTCGTATGCGAGGGGGGGGGGGGCAGAAAGGGGCTCTGTGACGTCACACAGAGAAATAATCCCTCACTTTTTGACTCGATAATGCCCTCCCGATAGGCCAGGGAGCGTTCAGTTCCAAACCGGCATCTATTGACAGCGCGCGTGGAATGGCATGGGTATGAGACGCCGGCGTCCCTTTTTCCCTATTAGGGATCGGTTAAAAGTTGTAAAATGTCGTTTATAGGTATGAGTTTTTAATCATCCTGTGTGCAATGGTGCAAAATATGGAGGAAATTTCTCCAGTTTCTGTTTCTTTTTCACTTTTATAACTTTTTTACTACTCTATAAAGGACAAGACCTATCTAAGAGGAGGTGGGTGGAGTTGCCCTCGAAATCCAAAACAAAAAACGGTATTTTTCTTATATAAATAACAATGTTTGGTCTTAATAGCTTGGCCTTAAGCGAGTGATGTGAAGTCCTTCTCGCCAAATGTAGACTCCCACCCCTGTCCGAAAAAGTTCTGGATACGCCCTTGATAGAAAAGGTATTGTTATTTCGTTGTGTTTTTAGCACTTTACAACAAAGTTGAAAAGTGTTTATGACTTTGTTCATTCTGTCTGTCTGTCTGTCTGTCCGTTAGCACGATAACTGCCGTAAAAATGACTTAATCAAAATGAAATTTTAGTATGTTGTTCAGACGGTCTGTAGGACCTATGGGAATATAAATGAATAATATCACACAATTAGTTTTGGATTGAACCCGGGTTGAAAAAATGAAATACATTGAGCCCTATGGGACCTAATTTTTCTAACATTTTTTAAGCGGATTTAAAATTCACAAATTGCTTCGAAAATTTTAGGTAATAGTCAAATTGTTCCATAAAATATATAAAAAAAAATTCAGCTAAATATATTCAGTAGTTTTTTAAATAAAAATTAAAATAATAATTACACATCTTATATGAAACGATCACGTGACCATGATATGAAACGATCACATGACCCACTTCAAAATGAGATATGGCATCCATCTTGTTTCAAATTCGTGATTTTTTAAAGTTCTTTTTAATTCATATTGAGTGTTGTATCCATCCTAAAACTACTTTATTTCTGCTTAAATTCTGTGCATCTACATACTAAAACAACACAATGACAATATATTTGAGTTTAAATTCTCATTCAAATTTGATTATTTCTACAATTAAGCCTATTTTTCACCTATGTAAAATGTAAACAGCAAAATATGTAGAATGAGTTGTATTAGAATTACTGTATTTCTTTAACACAAAATAATTCAGTCCATGGAGTCTGCATGGCTGATATGAATGAAATATTAATTGATTTTATAAACAGAAGGACGATATTTTTCGATGAAGTTTTAAGCATAAAGTTTATGAATTGTAGCTCCATGGTCTTAATTTTTAAATAAAATAAATTATTATGGTATTGTGATGAATGAAATGGAGAAAGTTATGAATGAAATCCTGCTTTTATAGAGAGATCCAGGCGTGTTATTTTTTCTATGACGTCATTTGAATTAATTTCAGTTGTTTTCGATGAAGTTTTCAAATATAATAAATTATCGTAGTATTATGATAGATTTAAAAATATTACCGTGGAATGTATTGCATTTTAGAGATATTTAAACCACGCAATTTATATTTCAATGCCGTCTTTTGAATGAAGTTCATTTTTTTCAATGAAGGTTTAAGTTTTCAAATATAATAAATCAATGTAGTATCGTGATAAGTTTTAAAATATTGCCGAGGAATGTATTGCATTTTCGACTTTTTTAAATAAAATTGCATTGAAGTTGGAAAGTGTTTCATAATCAATGCTTTAAGCATGATTGATTTTTCTTGTTATTTTATTGTTCCGAATATTTTTCGAATTCGAGATTTTGATGGATAGGCACGTTTTACGGCCTCCCGAACCCATTTCAAGTACTTTTGGGGAAATGACTGCTTGTGTATGTGTTACGTTGCCACAATAACTCAAGAACGAATGCACCTACATTAAATATTTTTATTTGTATATTAATTATGTGAGAAACTAGAACTAGAATTTATAGTAATTCTCGTGATTTGAACTCGAATGATTCGCATATTGAGATTTTTTTCATGGCATTATTTTCTATTGAAAACAATGATAATTTGATGGTAGTATAGGGGGAAATTGATAACTTGAACAATGCCATGGATATTTATGATATCAAAATAGTAAGAATATACATAACTGTGAGAAAAATTGCACGAAATATACTTTGTATGGGAATTTAAAAATAGGGGACTTAAAAAAAAAGTTACCTTCATATGATCAATACAAACACGTTAGTGTTTCTTAAACTTTTGGGGTCGTGTAACTTCAAAATAAAAAAAGTCTATTGTGGTCCAAATTATATATTCAAATTTTATCCTTTATTTATTTTTAATAATTTTCTTTTGAAACTATCACGTCGAGGAACACAATTTGAAAAGCTCTACAATATATATATATATATGTGTGTGTGTGTGTGTGTGTGTGTGTGTGTATAACATTTAGATTAGCTGGATTTTCATGAAATCTATTCATAGTTTTTTATATTAGCCTGACATCTCCATTCTCTTGTATTAATAATACTTTTATTTTTACATCCTCTTAAACATTAGCCTTTCTATTATTAGCCCCACTTTTAAGCAGCTCTGATTGTATATTATCACTTTTTCTTGCCTTTTCGCATTACTGTTATTTATTTCCTACGAATGGCAACAGTAGATCATTTCTTTTTCCTTTGCGAATGGCAATACTGGTCTCTTCATTCTGAGTTCCCGGGTTCAACAAGTTCGTGCATTTGTAGTGTTTTTCTCCAGGTATTCTTGTTTCCTTTTATTTTCTTCTTCTTTATGTATGTTGTCCAAGTAGAAATAGTTTATAGATATAAACTTTCTATTTCTTCAGAAACATACATTTTTTGTGTTTGCTTCGACAAAATACTTGGACCCGATAAAGAGTTTTGAAGAAGTGAACAAACAAATCCATCATTTAGGCCTGGCCCTTGTCCACGTGTATAGCATTAATGCTTGGATTTCATTTGTTTTTCTTTTATCGATTCCATACCTTTGATTTTTGATGCTTTCTTTAACCTGATGAATCAAAATTTGTATTTTTTTCCATTTGATTGAAGATTTGCTGATTCATACTTTTATTTTGTAAGCTTGTTAGAATGTTAGGTTTTTCGAGTTACAACTTCTCACTTTTCTTTTATTGGACTTTCAAACTATTATATATATATATATATATATATATATATATATATATATATATATATATATATATATATATATGTATATATATATATATATATATATATATATATATATATATATATATATATATATATATATATATTTCTATATACCGGGTGGTCAGAATTAAAACACCCCTACTCTGAGCTCTCTATACATCGAACTACTCAGTGTAAAGGTTCCAAAATTGTTGAACCTACTATTCAAGACATGGGGAAAGGGATTACGCGAAAAAAAAATTAGTTCCAGACACACCGATAGTTGGCGCTGTACAACAGAAAATATGCTGAAAAGACACTAAATACACATTTGTAACACATTTTATTCGAACGTACCAAACATTCATATCACAAGGACCTTATCGATGCAAGGAATGCTGCTCAATATGGTTCCCTTTTCAAGATGTAAAATCTGCAGTCTGTGGACAGCTTGTTCAACTGCGGATCGTAATTGGTCGATTGAGATGCTTCGCACATGCAGAGTGATACTGTCTTTCAAATCTGCCAAGGTTACCAGACGTCCTCGATAAACAAGACTTTTTAAGTATCCCCACAGCCAAAAATCACAGGGATTAAGATCTGGAGAACGAGATGGCCAGGTTGTCGGAAACGCACGACTAATTACTCTACCATTAGTAGAATGTTGCCGAAGAAACTGCTGTACACAGAGTCCAATGTGTGGAGGCGCTCCATCTTGCATAAAGGTAATTGAATCAAGACATTGGTGCTGTTGCAGTTGGGGGTACAATAAAATTTTCGAGCATGTTTTTGTACCTCCTGGCCATCACGGTGCATGCCACAGGGCCATTGGGAGTAGCTTCTTCGAAAAAGAAAGGTCCAAGAATGAATGTGGCTGTGAATCCACACCAGACTGTAACTTTCGGTGAGTGAAGTGGAATCTCTTGGAAGGTACGAGGGTTTTCCGTGTCACAAATGCGACAGTTATGGGTGTTGACTGTTCCACTTCGATGGAAATGCGCTTCATCGCTCCATAGAATCTGTCATGGCCACGATGCATCCGCTTCAACTCCAGCCAGAAATGTCAATACAAAGGTCAGTCGCTTCTCCCTGTCGATGGTCAGCAAGTGGTGATTGTGACTAATTTTGTAAGGGAAAAAATGCACTATTTTTTTCAGTACGTTCTGCCCTGTGCTGTAGGGAACACCCAAGTGTCGTGACACTTCACGTGCACTACTACAGCCTAGTATAACGTTATCCATTGACTGTTCAACAATAACGGTGGCAACATCGTCAACGACATCTGAACGAATCGATTTGCGTCCTCGACCCGGCTGAACTCCAAGATGTCCAGTTTTCTCGAATCGAGCGATCATTCTCCTGAGAGATTGTGGAAGTATGGTACTTTGTGCAAATTCTTAAGTCGACGAAACTCTCGAAGTGCAGCTGCAGCATGTCCTTTGTTTTCATAAAACAGCTTCACAAGCAAAGCGCGTTCTGGCACTGTGACAGCCATCGCTGATAAGAATGAAAATTTCCCAGTTTTATCCCCTTTTATGCCCAGAACATAGTAGCTGCAAACCAAGGGTTTATGCAAATTTTTGTGCTTACAGTGCGAAATTGCAATTACAATGAGAGTTTAATTTTCTTCACTTTTTTATCTTCTTTTTTTTTCATATCAGCAAAAGAAATTAAAAAGAAAAAATTCCATATCGTATGTTTTTTTTTTGTTTTTTTTTGTGATTATTTTGTGTCTTTTCAGCATATTTTCTGTTGTACAGCGCCACCTATCGGTGTTTCTGTAACTAATTTTTTTTTCGCGTAATCCCTTTCCCCATGTCTTGAATAGTAGGTTCAACAATTTTGGAGCCTTTACACTGAGTAGTTCGATGTATAGAGAGCTCAGAGTAGGGGTGTTTTAATTCTAACCACCCGGTATATAAAATAAAATAATTTGAAAATACGATACATTAATATTTATTGTTTTAAATATTATTTTTGCTAAAAATATGCAACTTAGCCTGTTTGACACAACGATATGAACCCCCCTTATAATGGTGTTAGTGGCATTCTTGTTTATTCAATTCTTCTATGGGTCACTTTTATAGTGGGACTCTTCAACTATGCGTACAACCAGTGTGCCTTATACTGTTGGTTGTCCTGTCTCCAGCTCTAACTCCCCGAACGGGTTTCAGGACAGGTCACTTCAACTTGTTCCTATTCTTTGGTTCCACCCCCATCCTTTCCCGAAAGGATCTCGGCTTTTTTTTCATTCTGTTACGGCTGCTCACATATAACACACGTGCAAGCTGAGTTCCTGCCACATGGATCATGGTAATTCTTGAATTCCTAATAATTTTTCAATATTTCCTCTTTTGGTGCTTGTAGTCTGAGTTTTGGCATTTATAGTAACTTACTATTGCCAAATCTGAAACAAGCATGTGTTTAGGTTAATTAGAATTATATGCTCAGACCTACTTGAAGAGGAATTTAAATCTGGTTAATCTCCAAATTTAAGCCAATGCTGTTCCTTTCTTCTATCGGCCTTGTAGCCGCTGTTTAACTGCTTCGGTGATTTTAATATTTCATAATTACTTGGAATTGGTTGTTATTGTTATATCTTTCTAATATATATATATATATTATACGTCGTTTTGCCTCTTTGCATATCATGTTGCTAAGGAAGCCATATCAATATCATACAGCTAACTGACTAAGGGATGCATTGCCTAGCTAAAACTGTTTTACCTAGAAATTTGAAACATGCATACACATGAAACTAAACCTATAACTACGGAAAAAAAATTCTAAAATCTTAGAAATTTGTTTAAAAAATTCATAAATCGAGGAATTTTTTTTTCTAACATTGCTTCAGTTAACATTCGAGAATGGCTAGACAACAAAATCTGTTTTTATACTATCATGCACAGAAAAAAAATAACCCAAGTTATTATAATTAACTCTACTAATTTACAATCAATCGTTATTAAGTTATTTTAATTTATAATAAAAGCAGACGATTTTTTTCTTTTTTATTTATCAATGAATGTATTTATAGTGCTTGATTTCATTGTAGTAAATTTACTATGGTAACTGAGTTGTTTAAAATGGCAAAATCATTTGCTGACAAATTTTTAAAACAGATTATTGAAAAATAATTCTATAATTAATTAATTTTAACTTAAAATGTCTGCAAAAAGTTGAAAAAATGGATACGAGATGAAATATTGCTTTATATACCGCAATTTCCATTTTAATAAAACTCTAAAATGTTCGTCATTTTTATTCTTGAATTCGGTAAGGATTTTGGCATTCAGAACTTTTATTAAGCATGTGTTTACTATGTCACATTATGCATATGTCACATGTGATCACTAATAGTCATATCACCCGGGCAAAGCGTGGGTGGAAATGACTAGCACAGTAACATACTTGATATTGCTACTGACATAAGTGAGAACTTTTTAGCATGATTTAAAACACTATGAGAAATTCAAGACAGAAACTGTAACATAAAACTCAATTAAATGGAATTTGATAATTTGTTTTTGAATTTCCTTATAAAAATCTAATGTGTTTGGTGTGTTGAATGTGTAAAATTTGAACGTATAAAAATATTTAAAGTAGAAACTTGTAATTTTAAAATTTCCATGTGATTTTCATATTTTAAATTTTAATTATTTGTGCGATATATATGATACAAAAATTTTAAGCTTTCCCAGGGGCGGCTCGTGCATAAGCACTACGGTACTGCGGGAGCGACAGTGCTCTCTCTTCCTCGCAGCCTGGCGTGCAGCTTCCTACTTGCGCATGCGCACAACAGTCAAACACCACGCCGCTGGAACTATGAAGCGTGGTGTTTAACTGTTGTGCGCATGCTCACATAGGAAGCTGCACGCGAGGCTGCGAGAGAGAGAGAGAGCACTGTCGCTCCCACAGTGTCGCAGTGCCTACGCATTAGCCGCCACTGAGCTTTCCCCAATAACACGCTATTTTCTTTCATAATTCTTATTTCAAATTCCTATTTTATGTGTGTCACGCACTTATTACAACTATATTAAATTCTATCCCACGCTATTAATATTAACAAAGTCTGTCCGTACTTCCACTTTTTCTCTACCATACCATATATGGTCACTACTCTTAACCTCTACGTAAACCTTCTCATATGAAACTGCATCCCCATCACATTTTTGAAGCATAAGAAACACGAAGACAGCATGTTTCCAATGTCGTCGTCATCAGATTCCTCCCAGCCTTATATGTAAATGTACTTTGTACTTGTGAACAACCACGCAGACTACTCTGAGATCTCTAGCGAGGTGGATGCCGACGGAGACTGGGTCAATGTATCCAGATATGTTCTAAGATGTCAACCTAATAAAATAGATTTTTGCACCTGAATTGCCTCTTCCCTGAATGATTTCTACAACTATCACACACACACACATATAATGTGCTCTTAGTCCTCGGACGAGTCGGATGGTCTGGGCTTTCGACACACACACATATATACACTCATTTCCTAAAGTTTAGCATAGTTGCTGTTTATGTGAAAATTTCTGGAAATGTACACCGGAATGGAAGGAAACGCGGTATGCGGGTGTAATAGGGTTATAGAAGAAGAAAACAATGCAAAACAAGGATAATAACGACTTTTATTATCCAAAGAAAAGGGTTGAAAGAAAAAGGATCACAATACGAGTGTCAATCTCAGTGAAACAGAATGATTAAAACAATGTGATGCTGCAGTTTAATACGGTGTGTGGGAACCTAGGGTAGCCACGTATGCTGCACAACGATTTCCCATACTTTCGATGAGAGTTTGAATGAGTTGTGTGCTCAAAGAATTCCAAGCCTCACGGAGAGCAGTTTTCAATTCCGGAACGGGGCTTGGTGGGTAACGGAGGGCTGCAAGATGTCTCCCGAGCATATCCCACACACGCTATATTGGATTCAGATCAGGCGAGTTGCCAGGCTACTGCATGTGCTGAATATCTTCAGTCTGAAGGAAGTCGTCGACCAAGGCTACACGGTGAGGAGAAGCGTTATAATCCACGAATATGAAATCAGGACCAACAGCACCTCGAAACAATCGAACGGTAGGCTCAAGGACTTCGTCTCTGAATCTTTGACCGGTAACCGACGCCGTGTCAAAGATATGGAGGTCTGTTTGGACGTCCATCATGATGCCTGCCCAGACAATGATTCCCCCAAACGGAAAACGATGTCTTTCCGTGATGTTTCCCGAATGCAAACGTGTTCCACGTTCTCTCCAGATCGTGGTACGACGAAAATCAGTGTGCAGGCTAAACCTGGACTCGTCACTGAACACACTGTTGTCCACTCCACTGCCGATGTTCCAAACTCCACTGTAAACGTGCGCGTTTCTGTGCAGACGTCAGGGGGATGCACACTGCTAGTCGTCTGGCATATAGACCAACGTATCCGAGTCTCCCGTAAACAGTTTGTCTCGAAACAGTGACTCATGTGTCGGCTGTCATGACTGAACTCAGTTGTCTGGCAGAACGGTTCCTCTGACATCGGGCACTTAACTCCAATCTCTGCCGAGGGGTTGTTACCCTTGTCCAACCTGGTACTGGTCGTCGGGTGACATCTCCAGTGGTTTGGAACCTCTGTCACAGTCTGAAGATTACCCACTGAGGCACATTCAGAATTCGAGACGCTTCGGTTTGGGATCGACCGGATTTCAGAATTCCAGTAATTCGTCCTTTCAAAAACATGTCCAGTTGGCATCTTTGTGACATCTTTCGTCCTTTTCGCTTGTTAACAACGCTCCGTACCACAGCAATTGCGAAATTCTGCCTCAACTGTCTATGCCGTTCGAGGCCGTTTCATACTCGTTTCGACGTGCGCCAGTGCTTTATGCATGTCGACGTCAACTAAACTGTTTTGCATATACCCAATGGTTTACCTTCATCCCACGATTCTCCACAACTGATTATGAACCATTGTATCCATATTAACTCCGAATTTTTCGCATTTTACGAATTATGTTTAACTTTTGGACAGGACTGTATATATATACAGGGTTAGCAAAAAATAAGTTTCCCACTTCAGAGGGCTCTAGAATGCGTTCTATTGGTCCAAATGAGATAAAATTTGAAATACAGATAATTCAAATGATGCGCTTGACATTTATTAAATCAAAATTTTTATTACAAAAATACGCCGATAGGTGGCGCTGTAATACACATAACAACATTTAATAGGCTTTATAAATGTTAAATAATATTAAAAAAGTAGCATTAAAACTGCTCAATATGTCCCCCTTCATGTTCAACAATGTGCTCTAATAGCAGAACCATATTTCCCACAGCTGACCGGAGTGAGTCTGCCGGAATATCAAGAACATGGCGCCGAATGCTGTTCTTCAGATCTGGCACAGATGCTGGCCTTTTACGGTAAATATTGTCCTTGAGGAAACCCCATAACCAAAAGTCGCAGGGGGTGATATCCTGCGAACGACGAGGCCATGCTGTTGGAAAATGCCGACTGATCACCCCGTTCAGCTGTGAAATGCTGTGTTAGCAATTGCTTTACACTACGCTCAATGTGAGGAGGTGCGCCATCCTGCATGAAAATGATGTCCTGAAGGCATCTACGCTGTTGAAGTTGTGGGATTACAAAATCCCTCAGCATATCACGGTATCGTAGTCCTATGACGGAACAGGTTTTGATTCCAGTTGCAGTTACCTCTTCAAAAAAATACTGTCCAATGATAAAAGTATCCGTAAAACCACATTATACTGTCACTTTTTCAGGATGCAAGGGTTATTCCTGGATAGCGTGAGGGTTTTCCGCTGCCCAAATTCGACAATTGTGGGTGTTAACTGTGCCCACTGAGGCAAAAGTGGACTTCGTCAGTCCACAGAATGTTCCACGGTCAACTGACGTCAACCACCATTCCAGCAAGGAACTGAATTGCAAAAGTTTTACGAACCTCTGAGACTCCGTCCTGCAATACGTGCACAGGCTTGATTTTGTAGGGATAAAAATTCAAAATCCGCCGTAAGATTTTTCGTACAGTGGAATACGGCATATCCAACACACGGGAAACAACTGACACACTCACACTACCATGCGGCGAATGACTGCTAGCTTCAACGACCGCGGTAGCCACATTTTCGATGCTAAAAGACTGGATTGGCTTTCGTGCTCTACCTGGAAGAATGCCAAGTTGTCCAGTTGTTTCAAATTTTTTTATCATCTTGCGTAGGGCACATGGAGACATTGGACTTCTTCGTAGTATCTGCTTCATACGACGGAATTCTTTTACAGCTGCAATGGAGTTCTGTTGGTTCTGGTAGAACAATTTCACCAGTTGCGCTTTTCTTGCAATGTTGGCATGATGTGCTGAGAAGTAACTAATGCATGCTCGTGCAGAATCCGCCTTCTTTTTATCCAAAGAATAATGCTACTAGGCATGCGCTGTAACGCAAATAATGTTTCACATTTTCAATATATGCAAATAAATACCATTTGTGTTATAGCGCCATCAATAGGTGAATTTTGATACTAAAATTTTTGATTTAATAAATGTCAAGCGCATCATTTGAATTATCTGTATTTCAAATTTTATCTCATTTGGACCAATAGAACGCATTCTAGAGCCCTCTGAAGTGGGAAACTTATTTCTTGCCAGCCCTGTATATATATATATATATATATATATATATATAATTGATATTTAAAAGCGAAATAAATGCATTAACTATCATAATGATTAAAAACACATCTCTAGCACAGTCATTACAAATAAGTGTTAACCTAAGTAACTATAGACCACTACAAATATGATAAAAATAGTAGGTAACTTACCGCTGTAATGTGAAAAACGGGGTGTGGGGAATAATTAATGGAATGAGAATATACAATTGAAAAAGACATGAGTATAAATATATACAAAAAATAAATCAGTAATAAATATATAATTATACGTAAAAAAATATATATATATAAATATATGAAAGGGCAAAAAAGAAAAAAAGCAATAACAATTAGACAAGGAGAACAATTAATTGAAACTAATAAATCGTGATAAGACCAAGACATTAGACTGTAAACATACAGCATAACAAATGTAGGTTAATTCGGAATTGCACTCTCATCAGGACAGCACGTGCAATCCGAATTAAAACCGAAAGAACAGCCAGTTTCCGACAATGACGATAGTATATAACTATAAACCCCATTGGCACTGTCCACTGGCTAATGGATGGAAAATAATACAATCCAAAAGAAATTAAAATCAGAAAATGAAACTAACATATGCTTGAGCCAGGTGATGGATGAAGTGCTTGCCAGCAGAACGCATAGAACACTACATCCATCCATCAATGCGTATACTAAGCGGATTGAAGACGAACCGGAGTGTACAATAGATTGGAAGTAAACGGAAAGTTTTAATAGTTATCTTTCAAAAATAAGAATCAGATTAGGACTCAGGACATGTGGATAGTCATGGTGAAAATAATGGATAAATAAAAGGATAAATAATGCAATTGTAAAATTCTAAGTGGTGTATTTGAAATTATTAAAATTATTAACAAAAATTTCCGGATAATGGTAATTTTGACAAATGCACTCAAGATTATTGATGTGGAGATGTGATACTGAGGATCGGAAAGTCTATGTATTCGAAAAAGCTGGTTTAAAATGATGTTTCTAAATAACTGAATAGAATTACAAGAACGATATGATAGCAGCTTGATGATGTTGAAGATAACTTCTTTTATATTAAACAGATTGGTAATTATTACATGATTATGGAGGGTATCTAATTTTAAATTTATATCTAAATAATTAACAGCTTGACTAACACTAGGTTCATTAGGGATTAATTCTGGATTAGAGGGTTAAAAATCAATATTAATTGGAGAGGAATTATCAATGATAATACAAATTAAGTCGCCTATATACCGATATAAAATGTAAGAATTAGAGAAAAAATGACGTTCATAATAATAAAGATATAAGTTAGCAAGAATACTACTACTTCAGCTCCTTGAGATACACCAGATGTTTGTAAATATATGTTATCACCTTGGATAACATGATTGTTGTATAACACAAAGTGCAGTAGCATAGGAAAGTTATTAACTTTAAATGGAACATGATTGGAAAAGAGATAATCATGATAAAGAGAGATAATAACTTTATATAAATCTTTAATAACAATATTATTAAATAGATCTTTGAAATCAAATGTATGGAAACCAAGAATATGTGGAAACTTGCTAATGTGATTAACTAAATCAAAACTATTGTTCAATATGAAATATGCTGAAGCCTGATATTTGAGAGATTCATTAATTTTATTTAAACAATTTAGCAAGTATTTACTAACAATAGTGGTAAAGGTCTTATGTTCACAAGTGACCATTCTAAAACTGAGAGGTGATTCATGGAATTTTGGAACCAAAGTAACATATGGAAATTTATAAAATTTACAATTAATATTTAATTGTGAATATAATGTCAGCATTTTAATTTTGATAGACTGGTTATTAATGGGGTTTAAAAATATGATTATTTTTTATATAATAGAGATTTTCTGTAATAGAGAAACATAATATTTTTTACAAATAATGGCATAATTATTATTTACGACAAAATGCTGTAGGTCTTTAACAACAGAAAGGAGTGTTTTAAAGGGATAACTAGGCTTCGTAAATTTAATGTTGATAATTATATTTTTTAATGAGATGTAATGTAGAATACTTCCATAGATGAAAAGCTTCAATTGGTATGGAATGAGTATAGGCCTGTTGGTATATAACTTTATCAAAATCAAAAAATAAAGATTGAAGAAGAAGTTTGGGATGATTGCAGAATAGAATGAGAAATTTGGATCCCTTATACATAATATCCCTGAGAATATCATCCTGAACTACACTTAGATCCCCAGTAATAATGTGTCCATGAGAAGAGCTGATATATGGTGAAAAATTCTTATCACTGCATGTGATGAAAGATTATCAGAGTTTAATGACCTGGATGTTTCATTGTAATTATATATGTATAGTTCTACCAATTGGTAAATTATACTAAGAGTGGTAGCACGTCATAACTATAAATCGATTAAGCAAAAAATTAAAGACAAATCTTTAGATTTTAAAGCGTCATTTAATAATCTTCCATTAGACGTACACATACATAAAAGCCAGAGCGCTTTTGGGTATCTTTATACCCTTCCTCAGTGGCATTAAATGAAATTCGCAAACAACATGCTTAAATATCATCCACATCGGTAGGTCAAATTTGCATAAAACAGTCGTCATGATTTCAAAAAACACTCCAGTAAATCAATATACAAATTACGAATAAAATATTTAAACTGATCGCTTTTATAATACAAAATAAAAGTACAAATTACCAAGTTTCAATTTAGGCAAAATTACAATCAATTAAAAAATCTAAAGATAACACTGTAACGGCTTGATACGCATGTCATCGAGAACGAGTTGTCAAGCATAGCTTAAAACATGCACAGGATCAAAATTACAAATAGAAGCACGATATAGATAAATAAACAAGGATTCATACAGTAAAGTGGAACGGGGGTTATTACAACTAATAAAGAAAAAACGATTTTTCAAAAAGGGGTTGAAAATTATCTCAAACCACAAGTTGGTCAAGAGCCATGGACTGTTTACCATTTTTAATGTCTCGAGCATATTCAGCCAACCGTATACCCACCGTACGTTTAGTGCTACCAATATAAAACTTAAATTCGTTATTAGGAGAAAGAAGGGGTATTACATATACCCCAGCTTGGCATTTAAAATGTTCCTTATCCTTAAATTTATCAGTGCGAATACGATTAAACAAAGTGCTAACATTTGAGTGAGCGTATCAGAAAGCATAAAGCCGTGATTGCTCCTGATACAGAAAATAAGTGAATAAACCAAACTATCATACCATATATTTCATCTGAAATTATTAAGTCTGGTTTATCACTCAGAAATAATTTGATCTAGTGGTTAAGTTTGAATTTAAATTACTCATTACTCCAAATTGCTGAAATAAGAATATTAAATTATAAATTCCAAAATACTAGAGGCAAAAAAAAGAGTTTAAAAGTGGCCAAAAAAATCATTTATTATATACATATATATATATATATATATATATGTGTGTGTAATTGGAAACAACAAAAACAGAGTAGAAAACTGATAAGCCAATTAATTTTCAAACATAACATCTAGTTCAACAATGCTATATTATTTGTACATCAGTACAAAAGTATACAAATACTAATATTCTGTTACAATGATAATTTTAACAACGTTATGTTCTTTCTCCATATATGGAGACTTAAATCTTAATTTTTGCATTATGATCAAATTAACTGACGCAGCTCATTTATGCTCTTTAATTTAAAAGTTCAATTATCATCTAGTATATTGATGTCAAACAAAATAACAGGATTTCTTCCTTGATGAATATTAAAGTTCATCTTTAGAAAAATTCTACTTTCTTTCTTTAGCTGAAGTAGATATCGGAATGAAATAATGGAGGATTTAACTTACATATGATATGCGAAGCGATGTACAGGACCCCATTCATCTTTATGGTTGCACAGTAGCTGGTTGTACGCAAATCTAAAAATGCTGCATTCTGTTGGCTTGCGTTTATATTATTGTGAGCAAAATTACCTTTGCGTAAGGCTTGAGAGTAAAATTACCTTTGCGTAAGGCTGGTTCTCATCTCTGGTGAAGTCAAAGCCTTGGGACATTATCGAGTCAAAAGTACTAAGTTAAAAAAATCCTTAAAGGGCATGCGGTCGTTGGTGGGAAATAGTTAGAACTGGGCTGAGTAAATTTGCGCCGAATTTGAGAAATTTTTTTATAAAGGAACTCAAAAGAGTAATCAGCAACCTGACCAAGTTTAAAAATAAAACCAATTTCATTAGTTAAAGACGAAATGGTCGACATTAAAAGTACGATGAAAGCATACTCATTAAAAGAAGCTTTTTTAGACGAGATGGGATGAAACGAATTGGCCGGTATACAAGTATTAGTAAAAGTGGGTTTACGATAGATAAATGTCTGAAAACCATAAGAATTTCGAGAAATACTGACGTCTAAAAATGGTCAAATGCATATTATCATTTTTATCATAAAATATCCAAGCATTAAAGCTATACACGTGGATAAGTATTAGGCCTAAAAAATGTGTTCATTTCGAAAAAATTCTTTTTCAAGTCCAAGTATTTAATCAAAAGGAACACAAAATATGCATGTTTCTAAAATAAGAGATATATTATATCTATAAACTCTTATTACTTGGACTACATGCATAAAATTGAAAAATTATATAGGAAACAAGAATACCTGAAATACACTGCAAATGTCCTATCCATTAGAGCTATGAATGAAGAGACCAATGTTGCCAATCCAAAAGATAAAAGTAGAGATCTACTGTTACCAATCGTGAGAAATAAATAACAGTATTGCGAAAAGGCAATCCTACAACGCTCACCCTACAACGAGGATTCAAATACCACACAATTTTTGGTATATTGCTTCCATTCCCTTTTCTACCTTTGTAGTGATATATATATATATATATATATATATATATATATATATACATACATACAGGGTGTCCCAAAAGCATTGACCTCGGCTTTTGTTCCTTAAATATTGATCTTAGACATATATAATAAATTAAAGTTGCGTAAAAATATACATAATTTTATGAAATCGATAAAAATTTTCAGGGTATTAAATTTGAAGAAACACAAAATTTAAATTTTTATACGGCCCCCGTACAAAAACATTTCCAATGAGTAAAATGTGCCCCATACATTAATAAGGTGATGTACAAAATTTCAGCATTTTATCATAAAAAGTCCCAGAGATATGTTTTAACAAAGTTGGTGAGGGATTAATCACACATTAAAATGTAAATGTTTACAGTAAGAGTGCAAATGACGCAACGCAGAAATGCATCATAGGCAAATAATATCTGCCTCTTATCTTTAATGGATCTTTGGCATGGATGGAAAACGTTTTGAACAAGCTTTGTAATTTGTGTGTAAAGTTATTATTTCTACACAGTGTAGATACTTTTGTACCAATAAATAGCAAAATTATTATTACTTTCCTTATATACATAATGTATAAGGAAAGTATTGTGACGGGGTCGAAAATTCGAATTCGAGTTTTCGACGGGAGAGCACGTTTCAAGCATCCCTGATCACGAATCAAACATTTTTGAAGTGATGTCTGTGTGTGTGTGTGTGTGTGTGTGTGTGTGTGTGTGTGTGTGTGTGTGTGTGAAAGTATATGTGTGTGTGTGTGTGTGTGTGTGTGTGTGTGTGTGTGTGTGTGTGTGTGTGTGTGTGTGTGTCAGTGGGTCTGTGGAGACGATAACTGACGAACAAATGGACCGATTCGAACCAAATTTGGTACAAAAGTCACAATCCGTAAACACTGGAAGCCTATTGTTTTTATACGCAATCGAATGTTCAGAACCCCCCTAAATTTTCGAATGAAAATTTGAAAAAATCGTCAAAAAATCAAAACCACTAATAAAGTTACGCAAATAGACATTTCTCATGTAATTTTTCATTAGAAAACGATTGACATAAATTTTAGAACGCTAACATGAACCGTTCTCGAGATATTGCACATTTTTCAAAAAAAATATCAAAAAGTCATATAAAATTGAAAAAAAATCTTGTTGAGAAACATGTTCACTTTTCATATGTAATACCATGCGATAAATTGGGTGACATCATTCTCGTAGATCTAGCTTGTTCCATTCATGAAAAAAGATACTTTGAGTAATACTTTTGTATTTGAACGCCAATAATCATTTATCTGCTGTAAGAATAACTTATTTCTTCGCCCATAACGCTTGGCGAGATTTTGGCGACAAAATTGGCAGAATGTCGCCAACTTGGCGACTTTTTGAAATGTTGCCAAATTAACGAAAATCTCGCCAAATGGATAAAAATGACCACTAATTGTCGAAAATTCAATATCTTGGAAAGAATATTAGTATCTACTATAAGAAAAACCTATTTTTTTATTTTTACTGTAACAGTAGTAAATTCATTACATTATATAAGGAAAGTCATGTGTTGCCCACATCAGATTTTTTATTTATGTAATCATTGTTGTCTTTCGTAATTTGTGTTGACCCCTGAAACGCGATCTGCCGACATGATTTTTTCCCTCTGGGAACCCATGTCGATACA
Source organism: Amaurobius ferox (assembly GCA_951213105.1). Classification (NCBI taxonomy): domain Eukaryota; kingdom Metazoa; phylum Arthropoda; class Arachnida; order Araneae; family Amaurobiidae; genus Amaurobius; species Amaurobius ferox. The sequence continues at coordinate 37,911,411 of OX578149.1, read as the reverse complement.
TCGAAAAGTGGTTTAAGTCAACATTTGTATCTTTTCATATCTCTGGGACTTATGATAAAATGCTGAAATTTTGTACATCATCTTATTAGTGTATCGGGGCACATTTTACTTATTGGAAATGTTTTTGTACGAAGGCCGTATAAAAATTTAAATTTTGTATTTCTTAAAATTTAATTCCCTTGAAAATTTTAATCGAGTTCATAAAATTCTGTACCTATTTTTACGCAACTTTGTAATTTATTATATATGTCTAAGATCAATATTTAAGGAATAAAAGCCGAGGTCAATGTTTTTGAGACACCCTGTATATATATATATATATATATATATAACTAAACGATTTAAAGCAAAACTAGAAGATACATAGTATAGCACCGAAAACTAAACAAAAGAATACAATTACTTGCTAGATAAAAAATAAAGAGAGGGCAACTCATTAAAATGAAAATTAGAAAAACAATCTCTACGAATTAAAACTTATAAAAAATAGAAGGAATAACAATGGATAGAAGGTAATAAAATTGTAAAATCATCAGGAGGTGCATACAAAATATACCTTCTAATAGTTCTTTTCATTGGATAATCTTGTTACTTTGAACAGAAAGGTTATGCTACACATCTAAGAACTGTAAAAGCCATGAATAATGGAGAAAATAAGAGAAAATTCTAAAAATAAAAATAAAATAAACCTACTTATATGTGAAAAGATGGGATGAATAAACTACCATTCTGCTTCCACACATGAAGTGAAAAGACAGTGTTGTCAATCATAAATAATAAAATAAAATAAAAACTAGTGTTGCTAACCATGAAATTATGAAAAAAGAATATCCAATCAAAAGTAAAAGTAGGAAAAATATAAGATATACAACATTTAAATTGCAACGAACGCCTATTAGATACAAATAGATGATAATTATTAATTAAACCAATAACTTGTTGAACATTAACATTGATAAATACTAACGAGCGTAGTGATATAATAATAATCACATATGTATATATATATATATTGTTTTTGTTTTAATTAAATATATTGACTACTTATCCTGCAACTTTTCAAAGCAAATCGAACATAAAAGATAAGTGGTCAGCGGAATTATAGTAAAGTGAAAAGAGAAAAGAATTAGTACCAGCTGATTCGGGGGCTAAATTTATTAAAAATGAAATGCTGTAATTTGTTTAACAATATTTCTTTTGAAATTGAATATTTTTTACCAATAGGATCATCATGACTAGGAATATGGTAATCTCGAGATTCTTGAAAGGCCACCCATAGGGGGACGGATACCATTGAAGTGTGTGTGTGTGTGGGGGGGGGGGGGCGTCAGGGTGACAGGCACTTTATTTTTATGGCTGTGGGGTGGGTGAAGACATGAAAGATTCACAAAGGCTTTTATGCCGAAAGTTCTTTGTACCACGTATTTATTATGGTAAGATCTTAACGTTATATTATCGTTTAATTACGTGCAATATTTTTAAACACATAATTCTAAACAAAAGAATATAAAATATGGATTTCTTTAAATTAAGTAAAATGAAATTCCCAGTCGCATGGGAATGTGGGATCCCTGAATTGAAAAAAAAAATAACCCGAAATCCCTGGTTTGTAATAAATGGGAGATCTCAATGTAAAATTATTGTTTAACTGCGTGAAAAATTTATAGACAAAGAAATAAAAACAGAATAATATTAAATGAGGTTTCTTTCAAATGAATTGCGACATCTCGGGATTGAAATGTTTTGGATTCCCGAATTCCCGGGTTTGTAAAAAATAAAAAATTCGTCAGGAATTATGATTCCTAGTCATGACTCTTCACCATTTCCTTAGCTACACCACTGGACTTAACTAGAAAAGCAAATTAACCTTTTTAAACATTAACAGAATAATTTTCCAGAGATGGGAATTTCCCACGATCTGGCAGCACTGTTTAGCCTCAATGCATAAGTGGAATAAGTTCTTGAGCGAAGCAAATATCGAAATGTTATTTACTTTGTGTTTTGTTCTTTGGGGCAATATACAAATGCTCGAATTACGATGCTACGCGGCTGGAAACATTCGGTTCGGGTCTAATTTAAATAGTTTTCATTTCGATAAACTGCAGATCTCGTATTTGCACTTGGAGCAGATGGATGTGGATTCGCATTAACTTAATGAAGGTTTTATTTCAGCTTTATTTAGAAATGCGTAAATTGCGGTCGTTGCCCCTTTACAAGGGAATTTCAAACAACGGGGTATTATTTTTATCTTTGAATCGTTATAAATATTAGGAGTGCAAAATAATTTCAGTAAAATAGTTTGTGGTACGTTTGTGTACACGATAAAAAAATAAGACACTGTAGATTTTATAGCAAAACTTACTGGTAATTCTGATGCCAGGAATTTTTGCTATGAAGTCTATAGCACTTCTGTAAAATTCTACTTCGTATTTTTCCGTACATTTTGCTTTTAGCAGTTTGATGTACATTTTGCTGCTTCGCATTTAGCTGTACATTTTGCTGCTTCGCATTTTGCTGTACATTTTGCTGCTTCGCATTTTGCTGTACATTTTGCTGCTTCGCATTTTGCTGTACATTTTGCTTTATACAGTGCTTTATACTCTAAATGTTACAAAAGTACTGTAATTTTTACAGTAACTTTTGTTGTACAATTTAAAGTACTTCACTAAAATTATACTATTTTTACTGTATTTTTACTGCTTTTTATACAGTAAATGCTGCAAAAGATCTGCAATTTGTACAGCTGTAAAATTCTATTACACTTTCTGTTGTATTTTTACGGTAAATTTTGCATCAATTTTAACATCATTTTTATTGTACATTTTACAATAGCTTACAACCATTTTTACTGCGTCTTTGCTGTTTCGACCGTTTGTGTACACTGTGAAAACAAACAATGTTTGTGAAAAAAAACAGTGTTTTAACTAAAGTTTGCAGTGTTTGTTTTCACAACTATCGTTTGTAAAAACAATCACTGTAAACTTTGCAACAAAAAAAGTTTACATTACTTCTGTAAAATTCTACTTCGGATTTTGCTGTATTTTTACTGCGTTTTGTATTGTTAATGTTACAAAAGTAATGTAATTTTTATGGAATTTTTTGTTGTACACTTTAAAGTACGTCTGTAAAATTACACCCTTTATACTGCATTTTTAATGCATTTTATACATTCAATGTTACGAAAGAACTGTAACTTTTACAGAAATTTTTGCTGTATATTTCACAGTACGTCTGTAAAATTCTATTATTACATTTTTAATGTATTTTTACTGTATTTTGCAATAATTTTGATAGCATTTTTACTGTACATTTTACAATAGCTGACAGCATTTTTACTGTATATTTTACATTAGCTGACAGCATTTTTACCGCGATTTTGCTGTTTTGACAGAATTTTTCATAGTCAATATTACCACAAATGCAAAAATTTTAGGATACTTTTAACAGCTTTTTATTGCAAATATTACAAAAACTATTGTTTTTACATAAAACCAAATTCGTCCTCCTCAAAGCAGTTTTTAGTACTATAACAATCAAGATTAACTTGTAATGGTTAACACGTAACACAATTAACACAGTAACTATTTTAACACATGTAAACACAGTTAACATGTAACAGTTACAATTAACATGTTTCAGTTCTATTAATATTTTTTGCCAGATTTTGCCATAAAACAGTAATTTTAAATATTTTTTCTGCTGCATAAATATATTACCTAAATAAAATAAAGTATATCATTAGGAAGCAATTGCTAATGTTAAAAAAAACAGACAATTTAAAAATAATAAATAACAAAATCACACCGCAAAATGCTACGCATCACCATGCCCTTCATCAGTGGCGAAATTTCGCCACCGATGAAGGGCATGGTGATGCTCGAAAGCGTTTTGGCTTTGTAAATTTATGTATGTCAAGGAAAGGAGTTTTTATTAAATGACTTTTTAAATCTATTTTGATTGCCTTAAATTTTAAAAATACTATACAACTGTTTTATTTCTTCTATCTCACTTTGTGGCCCAGTTTTGTTATCTTGTTTTCTTAAATTCTCCGCTAGGGGCGGCAATCTCTTTGATTCGATCGGGATTGAAAAGTTAGTATAGACAGACCTAACATGTACACTCATGGACCTGTCTTTAAAAATATATTGGAGTGCTGAAGGGCTTTTCTTGAAACCCTGTGTTAAGAAAATGTATTTCTGAAATATTTAATAATCTATATAAATAAAATTCAAAATCTGTCTGTGGATGAGTTTCCTTCTTTGTTTATCTAATCATCACGGGAAAACGGCTGCACCAAATTTCATGAAATTTTATGGGTAGCCCGTGAAATAGTTCCACTAAAAATGTAGTTTATATTTCGAATTTCTAGGACCAGGGGTTATCGAGATATTAATAAAAAACGATAGCGATAGCATAGAGATAACATTATGCAGAGGATATTTTTATCGCCAATTTATTTTTAGAAAAATATATCCTGTTGCTTAGCAACGGAATTAAATCAAATATATTTATACAGCAGACGATTTTATTAAATCTTTTCCGATTTAAGTAATAAAATAATGTATACAAATTAATCAGTAAATTTTATCAGAATTGAATTTTTGACTGCATTACATCAATTAAAGTCTTTGGGTTTTTAAAGATTACAAGGAAATTATTTTTATTTTCAATGTCTTGCGTCATCTGTTTTATTTTGGCAAAGAGTTTTCCAACTCATATATCGTGTTTAACTCAATGTGTTAAGCCGATTGTTGAACCAGAATAAAAGTGGTACTGGTATATCTTATGATACCATATTAGTACTTTCATTTTGGGCATATATTGATCTAACACGGTTTTCCTAACTTTGTTTACAACAGAACTAGGATGTTTTATTCTTCAGATCTGTGCATGAAGATAATTTTATATAACGATAACAGATATTTTTATACTTCTTAAGGAGAATTAAATTAAATATGCAATAGAATGTTTTGAACAATATCACTTACAATACTATAAGAATTTGCACATAATTGTGGATTTTAATTTCCTTTATATTATATATCCCGCACGATGACCGACTATACTGCTCGCTTTGCAATAAATCAGAACAAAGGAATAACAAATACAAAGACCGCCTTTGCGAAACGCTGTGTGATGCTCCCAGTCAAACACACACATTCCCCCCTCCCGTCTCTACACCCTTCTCTTATCCAAAAATTTCTCCATCCTGAAACGTATGCGAACACCTGTGGCAGACATTCTCTGCCAAGTGAAGGAAGAAATGCTGCTCAAACATATAGAAAAGAAAAATTCTCCCGAAATGTTTAATTAAGTCGGCAGGGTTTCGGGTTGTACAGTCTTGAGGATGAGGAATGTGCAAAGGTAATGTTAATTAAATTTTGAAAATAATAATAATAATAATAATAATAATAATAATAATAAATAAGTTTGATGAGTTAGACTTGCATATTTGTTTATGTTTTAACGATTTTTGAAGACTGAAATTTGCATATACAATTGCAGAAGATATTTCAGCACAACTTAGGCTATCATTATTTTAAAGTCTTCTACTAATTAATTAATTTTATTTTTCTTCAAATCACATCAAAATGTATTCTTTATTCTCTGACACAAAAATAGAACGAGAGAGAGAGATAGATGATTTACTGAATCGACGAATTGAAACATAATAAAGGCGAATCAACGGATTTCAGAGAAACGCCTGTATATGGAACTCATTCACTATTCCTCAATGCTTCTAGTGCATTATTTTAAGAACCGAGTTTGTTAACTTTCAGTAAATGTTGCCATTAGCTTTCAAATAAAAAGTTATAAAATGGATATTTTTATCTAACGATTTTTAGCACAAGTTTTTATTATTATTACTTATTTATTTATTTATTTTTATTCTATTTTTTTTTCTTTCTCAAAAAATACACAGCTTTTTCCTAATTCAGTTTCGGTTGACACAGAGACATACATCATTGAAAAAATGTTTGATTTTTGTTCAAGCATGTTGAAACAATTAAAATCCCGAGCGTCAGGTTTCATAAACCCATCACAACACTTCCCCTTTACATATACAATGCATTGTAAGGAAAGCATAAAGGATTTTGTAGATACCACATCTCTTTGTTTTGTTTTTTCGAGAGTTTTTTAAGCGTTCATTTTTTAATTGATGATTCTTATAAAAAATAATTAAACAAGACTAATAATTAATTTACTTTTAAAATAATTATTAGCAGTGTAAGAGGAGAATGGGGGGATCTAAATTACATTAGATCACCATAGGATAAATCCACAGGATGTTAATAGTCATTTTTACATAAGATATTTTTATACATCTAAAAGTCTATTCAATGGGTTTATTCACACGTGTCACATCGGACGGTTGTACATTTTTCATACAAACAGGCATTTTTCATATAAAGAGATGGGGCAGAAGGATGCATTGCATAGGGAACCCAGAGTCTTAGAGACCCAACCTGACAGTGTATGAAAAAACGTCAATAATTTGTAAAATACGGGGCAGTAGGGGGAACACGCATTTGCTGCATAGAAGCCTGCATTTACTGCATAGGTTCTGCCGACGATACTACATCACTACAATAATCGATGAATATAGAAAAAAATTCTCCGATTAATTTACCGTGCTTTGTTTGGAACATTACTATAAAAATATATCACCATTCGAACTTCATTTCGAAAAATTCACCATTTAAAATATTTTAAATGGCTAAAACCGTGGGAATATTTACAATTGAAGATCCATAGCAGTGTCTCATCCATAGAAATAATGCACCTTAACAAAATTATCACCCTCCCCCCCATTTCATATTTGATTTTCCCTTTTTTTGTGAATCTTTCATATCTTCCGCTCCATCAAAAATAAAAATTAAGGTCTCAGACCCCGTCCTGGAGCCCGGGCTAACACCACTAGAGTGGTATAGTGGCATTATGCGAATATATCTCATCAAAAATATTACAGGAATCAAAAACTCTCTAAAACCATAGTTTTAAAAAAATGCTCGATTCAACTTAATTATCAAGAAAGAAAATTATGATTACATCACGTAACTATTGATGGAAAACTTACCCTTTTGCCTTTCATTTCTGGTGAAACTCCTGTTCCTATCTGAACCACCGAGTATTCTGGTGCAAGCATGGTTTGATTTTGATTTTTATGAAAACAGAAAATGCCGCATCACCATTAATTAAGTCTGAAAAAGTGCGCTTCGGAATCGCATACAATTGTTTATACGTTGTTATGTCTTTAAAAGCGTAATTGACGCCAACAAGAATGTTTTGGATACAAATAAGATGAGAACTTACAGATGAGAGTAATTACACGTCATGAAGGGGAAAATATGTACATCACAAGGTCTCGTGTGGCCGCCGGTGGAACAATTTCTGTTTTCCTCGATGCTTCTTGAATGTTTCATAAATGTTATTTATTTTTCATATCTTTCACACTTTTTGTGCATATAAATTTAAATTTTCTACGTATTATCATATTATCCTCATATTTATGAGTTAATTTAGCAATAAAGCAGACTAACTCAGGGAACGGAGTCACTATTCAATTGGGTGCCCGGGTGCTAGAAAAAGACGGATTCCTAGATTATTATTATTATTATCATTATTTTATTTATTTATTTATTTATTTAAGGGAGAGGACATGAAAGACTCTAAAAAGGAGAAAATAAAATATGGAGGGGGCTCCCATAATAAAAGTTTGCAGTGGACCTCATAAGTTGTATTGGGCGGCTTTATATCAGTTCTGTAAGTTCTATAATCTCCGATTCTCTATAATCTCCGATTCTATAATCTTCGTTCTTTTCTATAAAATTGATGTAAAGCACAAAAAATAAGAGACTGTCAATTTCCTCAAGTTTTGAGTCAGGGATAAATGTGTTTTTTGGAAGAAAGTTGAAGTAGTGGAGAGGGTAAAATTGGCAGAAATTAGTATGAAGGTTATGGTGAAGACTAGTTTGTCAAAAGAAAAAGAAAGGCTCTAGTGTATAAGTTGCCTGCGTTGTTGGATACATGAGAACTGTACTATGTAAATTTTAGCCAGAGTGATGAAATAATTGTCATGATCATAAACTAAGACCTAAAATCATAAAGAGACATTTTGTTATGTAAATTTTTATTTTATAATGATGGCCATTTCTCCCATTTCACACAGGATAGAGGGTCTAGAAGTGTATTTTTGTTTCATTTGAAAATAGTGCTCATTTTTGCCACAATAAATGAAGATCTGTTTTTGATTAGTATTAATAAATCTTTCATTAGTAATATTTCATGTTAGTAAATAAATATTTTGAAAAATAGTTATTAACATAAAAAATTATAAAACATAATATATACAAATCAAAACTCGGTGACCTCGTCTTACCCATTAAACCAATTACACTCGAAATAGTTAAATCTATCTTTTCCCTGCTATTCTATCACAGTAACAGGAATTATCTTTGTTTGTAATAAGAAATAATGCTCTAAACTAAACTTTCCAATAAAATATGAAAATATGATTTTTATTTAAATGTAGATTTTTCGTATAAATTTCTGGAAGATAATATATTCTACTAGTATAAAATAGTAAAAATGTAATGCATTCCATTTGTAATGCACTTAAAACGATAAAAGCTGGGCTACAACAAGCTAAACATTTGATGTGGTCCGTACATGACTTTCTCTACATAGTGCAATGGCGTTACTCCTTTCACAGATAAATAATGGTGTACAAGATAAACAGCAAGTTTTTAGCATTTAATTAACACCACTTAACTTGAAATTCTACACTTTTGACAACTACAGAGTGACTTATTCATATTTATATGCAAAATCCTCATCAAAATACAATTGCCATTTAATTACTATCCCGGGACATAAATGACTATTGGTTAACTATTCAGCATCAAAATACGAAACTATTACAAAAATTATCTTCCCTCGTGAATGGAACGTACTAGATCCATGAGAAGGGTGTGTTTTAACAGATTTGTTAACATCCTTCTGTTAACACCCTCATCCTGGATCTAGTTATACGCATATCATATAATGATATGGGAAGGAAAACTATTTGCCACTTACTACGTTTTTTTTTATTTTATGTAAATTTTTCGCTAAATTTCTTTAAAATGTGTGCACTGTCTCGAGAACGGTTCATGCTAGTGTTCTAAAGTGTGTCAGCCGTTTTCTAATGAAAAATTAAGTCTAAAATTATTATACTTTTTAGCGTTATTGAAGGTTGTGATACATTAATGATTTTTTCAGAAAGTCTATTGATAACTGATAGCTTTTCCGAACATTCGATCGCAATTAAAATGAATAGGATTCCAGTATTCACTGATTGCAATAATTATACAAAATTATTTTCAAAACCCTCGATTCATTTGTGAGATATCGCGTTCGTAGACTTACGGATGCGCGCGCACACACACACACATAGGCACGCACGCACACTAACATACTACACACATTAAGGGGACGGTGGACGTTGAAATTCTTTTTATTTATTTATTGACTTAGAAACATGAAAATTTGTATAAATATTCCTCTTAACATTACTATACCATTAAATTTTTTTAAATTTTGTGATAATTTTGTATTTTCTTTTTTAAATTTAATTTTTTTTTTAATGAAAATTTGAAAATGCTCCTTGCGTGCTAATTGTTCACATTTTTGATTAATTTTACATTATGATCACTCGAAAACACATTAAGAACAAATTTAGGTATTCATTTTTAAATCACTTTGAAAGTTAATTTTTTAAAAATATTTTTCTGCATTGAAACTTAATTTTCATCATTTAATTAGGTCCTTATTCAATTTTAATTACCTTAATAAAGTCCAATTATAAAATGCATACTCAGTTTCATTAAAACGTATGAAAGGTGTCTTCTTGCCAAATTTCATGCATCTCAGACAAAAATGAAGACGCACGGAGCATTTTAAAAATGTAAAACTCTTAAAAATTCCGTTTAAAAAAAAATGCATTCAACCTCTTGCTTACGGGTGGGACAGCGTGGTACTGCAGCGTGGTAACTGCTGCAGCAGGTGCAATGTTTCTGTCGGCGATTTCCATGGACGCCAATGCCTGCAAAGGTGTATCGAACTGTTTGGGATAGGGTATATCAAATACCTGTCTTTTGGGGAGGTTCTTCGTTTGGGATGGACGCTGTCCCAGCCGTAAGCAAATGTTAAATAATGTTATATATTTAAAACTTATTTTTTTAGTCGATTTTTGCTCATTTCAACGTCCACCGTCCCTTTAACATATCTACACACATATATGCACTTTTCCCGGCCGTCCAAATAGTTGCTCAAATCCTCAGGATGAGTCGGACGGTCTGGGTCTTCAACACATATATGCAGACATACAGATATCCCCTCAAAAACGTTCGATTCGAGTTTAGATGTACTTAAAAGTTTATCGTCCGTGGAAAAGTCAAACTCGGATTTTCGACCCCGTTTCAATATTTTTCCTATACATTGTACTATGTAAGTAGGGAAGTAATAATTGATGAATTTGTCTGGGAACAAAAATGAAACAAGACAAACCTCAATACATTCCTCAATACATTTTTCTCGTTCACATACACACACACGCACTCGTTTCTGATTCAGATCATTACTTCTGACAGAAAAGCTGCAAATGGAATTCTTAAGCATCTTAAAATGCATTATAAGACGCTTATGTATTTGATATCATGAAGATGTTACGATGATATCCACTTTGCAGTGTAAATAGACCGATACGTAATGCAAAAGGAGCGAAAACACTAACAAGTGGTAACGCCCAGCAATAAAATTGTACTTTCCACGATGTAATAGGCTATTAAGAAGCAATGTAGAGGCGGAGGATTTTTTTTCCCCACTTCATTTCAAAAACATCTGACGAGTTTTCTCCCAGGCGACTTAAAGCAATTAATTAAACGATTGAAAACAGACGATAAGCAATAGAATTGTACTTTTCATAACGTAAAAGGTCATGGAGAATCTATGTAGATGTCGATTTCCCGGCTTTGTCCAAGCTGTCCTCATTTTCAGGAGGAGTACGTGCATGCCGCCAGTAAGTGCTGCCGGAGAGGTTGGTGGAAGGGAAATGAAGGTACAGTCCCTGTGTATGCCGCCCCCACTGAGTAGGCAGGTCTGTCTGGGTCGAACAATGTAGATGCCGGTTATTTTTTTTTCTTTGCTTCATTTCAAAGATATCTGATGGGTTTTCTCCCAGGCGAATTAAAGCAGTTAACGAACTAGTGTAAATAGACATTAAGTAATAGAATTATACTTTCCACAATATAATAGGTTATAAAGAATCAATGTTTTTCCCAACAGCGGCCGAAGCGTGGACCATTTTGCCGCCAATGTTGATCAGGCGCACCACAGGTGGCAGAACACATTACACTATTTCAAATATATTATAACACTACAAAATCTGTGCCTGATTCGAACCCGACCTCGGCAGTCGAGAGAGCACGAGGAAATGCTTGTCTTAAACCTCTTGGCTACCGAGGCGTCCGGAGAATAAATACGTATGGCAAACGATTTTTTCTTCAGTTCATTTCAAGGGTGTTTTTCAAGGACGATTTTTCTTCCAGGCGAACTAAATCAAATAAAAAAGCGAGTGGAAATAGTCGCTAAGCAGTAGGATTGTACTTAGCAAAATGTAATAGGTCATGGAGAATCAATGTAGATGACGGAGAATGTTGTTTTTCTTTCGCTTCATCTCAAATATATCAGCCGAGTATTCTCCCAGGCGAATCAAAGCAATCGATCTGACGCGGAGCACAACCGTCCCTTGCTGGGAATCTTATTTGCAGATAATAACGCATTTTGCTTTTATTTTCCTTATTTTGTGCAGGTGAAGTTGATCTATATTTTTTCTTCAGCGCCGTAGAAATTTTTCTTTTATGCTATATTCCTAATTGGATTTATTTTATTTTTACTTTATCATACAATTGTAGAGCATTGTTATCCCGAAAATTTTCGAATTCGGGAGATTTTGATTCATGAGCACGTTTCAAAACCTCCTGAATCCATTTCGAACACTTTTTGAAAGATGAGTATATGTGTGTGAATATTGTGACGAACGTGCAAAATGCTCTCACTGGAATCGCTTTTAAAAACTAGACGAAGAAAACCCCCGTACATGCAACCATTCCAGGGTTGCCATCTAGGGTTGCCATGCGTCGAAGTTCAGAGGGTGCCAGATTTGGCGATTTATCGCAAATTTGGCGACATTTCGAAGGTTCGAAAAACAACTCGAAATAACGAAAGCTCTTCGAGATATAAGATATGTCTAGAAGTTTCTACAGAGAGTATATAAAATGAGTCATCACACAGTTGGAGAGCATTTGACGTGATACGAGCTACATTGAACCGTGATATTCGTCAATGCTTTGAGAATAGTATCGCCTGTTTTGTGAAATGAGTGGAGCATTTAAGCACTGTTTTGTTGTATATTGTTCCTGTTTACTCCGTGCTTGTAAATAAATGTGTTAGTTATCTAGAAATTTGGACTCACTCTTGTATCCTGAACGTACACCCACGATTACAGACGTATCGTAACAATATTATTGAAGCATAACGTGGGTATGAAATATGAAAAACATGCACCTTTTATTCCATTCTAATAATGTTTACGAAACAAATGGAACTAAACGCTAAGGGATAGGAATGCATTAGTAAGTCCAGTGGTGACGCGCTAAAGATATTTTTAATTTCGCTACATTCATAGTATATGCATAAAGAAAGGGATCAGTATTATTAAAGCATAACGTGGGTACGAAATATGAAAAACATGCACCTTTTATTCCATTCTAATAATGATTGCGAAACAAATGGAACAAAACGCTATGGGATAAGAATGCATTAATAAGTCCAGTGGTGACGCGCTAAAGATATTTTTACTTTCGCTTTACTTGTGTGTTTGCATGTGAATGTGCGAATCCCCTGAGTCTATGGACGCCATATATCACGAACAAAGGAATCGTTTCAAAACTAATTTGGTACGATTATTATAAACACTGAATACTGGAAATGTATTGATTTTAAATGAAATTAAATGTTCGAAGGATCCCCGAATTGTTGAACTAATTTTTCAAAACATCAATAAAAGAAGTTATAGACCTTCAACAATGACAAATAAATAATCATTATGCACGTTAATTTTTCATCAAAACACAAATGATACAAAGTTTAGAATACTAGCATGGAACGTTCTCGACAAACAGTACGATTTCCAGTGAATATAGAAAAAACAGTAAAAATTAGGACTTTTAATACTCCTAAATAAATAATCATTTTAGATGTAATTTTTCATCACAGATCCAATGACCCAAACTTTAGAGCACTGGAATGAACTGTTCTCGAGATATTGTACGTTTAAAGACAATTATAAAAAAATCACATAAAATTTAAAAAGTAATGACCAATGACGGCAAGTAACATCTAATACGTTCACTTTTCATACATAACATTACTCAATAAATTTTTTAACAGAATTCTTTTGTATCTAGATCGTTCTCTTCACGAAAAGAAATACGTTTTTTAATTGTTTTGGATTGTGACGCCAAAGATTTCACCAATAGTCATTTATTTCACAGGATATTAAAGAAATGTCAATTGCATTCGGATGAGATGAAAATTTTGCACCTGATTCTACATAAGTTCTTCAAGACCCAGGATGGTACACCTCGGCGGGTTTTTAACACTTTACAACATTGCTGAAAAGTGTTTATGACTTTGTTCATTCCGTCTGTCCGTTCGCACGGTAACTGCCGTAAAAATGACTTTATAAAAATGACTTTATAAAAATGACTTTATAAAAATGACTTTATAAAAATGACTTTATAAAAATGACTTTATAAAAATGACTTTATAAAAATGACTTTATAAAAATGACTTTATAAAAATGAAATTTTAGTATGTTGTTCAGACGGTCTGTAGAACTTATGGGAATGTAAATGAATAATATCACCCGAATAGTTTTGGATTGAACCCTGGTTGAAACAATAAAATACATTGAACCCTATAGGACCTAATTTTTCAAACAATTTTTAAGCAAAGTTAAAATTCACAAATTACTTCGATAATTGTAGAAATTATTCAAATTATCCCATAACATATATAAAAATATTTTAGCAAAATATGTTCGGTAGCTTTTAAATTAAAATTAAAATAATAATGACACCCATATAATATGAAGAGGTCATGTGACCCACTTCAAAATGAAATATGGCATCCATCTTGTGTCAAAATCGTGATTCTTAAAGCTCTTTTTAATTTACATTTAGTGTTGCATCCGTCCTAAAACCGCTTTATTTTTGCGTTTTTTCTGTGCCTGCATATTCTGTGCCAACGTAGTTACAATATTTTTGAATTTAAATGATCATCAAACTTTGATTATTTCTATAAGGAAGCCTTTAATGAATGTAAAATGTAAACAAGTGATTGTAAGATGAGTTGTATAAAAATTGCTGAATTTTTTTTTCACGCAATTTAACTCTGGAGTCTGGAATAAAAGTGTATTAATGAAATACTCATTGCTTTTACGCAGAGAGCCAGACCCCGGCCGTCCAAATGGTTGCTCACGTCCTAGGATGAGTCGAACGGTCTGAGTCTTCAACAGGGAGCCAGACGATTTATATCTCGATGACGTCATTTGAAAAAAGTTCATTTTTTGCTCTGAAGTTTTAAGTTTTCAAGCATGGAGTTAGAATGTACTTTTTACCTTCATGGTTCCAAGTAAAATAAATTATTGTAGCTCTGTGATAATTAAATTAATATCGCCGCTGAATGTATCGTATTTTAGAGATGTTTAAATAAAATTACAGTTGGATAGTGTTTTATAATCAATACTTTATGCATGATTGATCTTTCTTGTATTTATATTTAGTGTTGCATCCGTCCTGAAACTTCTCTATTTTTGCATATTATCTGTGTTCCTAAATTCTGAGCTTACGCAATTACAATATTTTTTTTATTTTAAATTATCACTAAACTTTGATTATTTCTACAACGAAGCCTAATTTTAACTTATGCAAAATGCAAACAAAACAAGCGATTGTAAGATGAGTTATATAAGAATTGCTAAATTTTTTAACGCAAAATTATTTAGTTCTGAAGTCTGGAATATAAGTGATACGAATAGAATATCCATTGTTTTACTTAGATGGAGAAGCAAGCGATTTTATAACATTGCGTTTTTAGCTGAAGTTTTAAGTTTCCAATTATTGTCCTATGATAATTTTAAAAATATCACCTCTGAATGTATCGCATTTTAGAAGTGTTTAAATAAAATTGCATTTCAGTTGGAAAATGTTTCATAATCAATACTTTATGCATGGTTAATCTTTCTTGTTTAATTTGAATTAGTTTTTTAGTTAATTTATATTTTATCACGATTTTTGCACAAATGCTTAGAGACCGAAAATATTATCTCAGCGTTTTCAGCTTGACATCATCGGAGAAATCGAAAAATTTATCCTATTATTCCTTTCAGATAAACTTTGAAGGGAATCCATATGATTAATAGTCAAAGTTTCGTGAATCTAAAGATATATATGCTTTTCGTGTGTTTAAAACGTTTCCTATATTTATATTGCGATATAAAAAATGAACTGACAATACCATCTTCATACTAAACTAGATGTCTCTTTGAATATTACAGAATGCTCCAATCGAAAAATTATGTTTCTGCTGTATCAATAATAAATGTTTATGTAAAACTTCATAAATTTCCAAAAGAATTCTAACAGCGCAGGGAACCAGTGATAAAATATGTTTTTACCCGTTGAAGAATCCCCGTTATTGGGTCAAGAGTTATCTTATTGAAACATGGATCTTGAACGCTGTAGGAAGGTCAGGTATGGTACACCAGCCGAAATTGACGTCATCTGCTTAAGGATTTATTCAGATTGCTTGCTGGTATTTGAATCGAAAATATCATTATGAAAGTTTGTAAGACTTTTCATTCAGAAAACGTGATGTTGATTTTAATCGAAGGAGCTTATGTAGTTCATATGTAGTGAATTGAAGGAGCTTATGTGGTTTGTGTAGTGAATTGAAGGAGCTTATGTAGTTTATGTAGTGAATTGAAGGAGCTTATATAAGGTGTACAAAACAGCATATTTAAAGAGTATTACGCCCACAAAGAGAGTGAAAGGTGTATTTGGGGCGAATCAAAGAAGCTTATTTATGGTGTACCAAAAAAGCTTATTTGGGGCGTATCAAAAGAACTTATACACCCGCGCAGAGGGCTAAAGGCGTATTTAGGACTTAATACGAATTCGTGTTAGGACGTAGCATTCAATGTGCTCAGCGCCGGAACCAAGGCGTATTATGTACCCGAGCATCGGTCTATGCTTGTAATTAGGTGCTTATTTAGGGCAAACATGTGCTCGCGTGTGTTTTGCAATTTATGCAATTTAAGCATGTTGTCGGGCAACGGGCGATTAAACCTTTCGAAAAACTTAATGAATGAATTCAATTAATCGTTTCTTTAAGGGTGAGCGTCAGTAAATCTTCTGCCCTATCCGCGCTTTGTTAACTTTCGCGGCACACATTTTTCGCCGAAATTCTGCTCAAACAGTTGCAAAATATTTCCTCTGAAAAATAAAATGCAATGCTTACATTATATTAAAACTAAATTTAATACCCAATAAAACATAGAATATATTTTTTATTTTAATTCAAAATATTTTGGTGCTGCCATCTGTTGTCGTAATTTAATTCATACCGACTATTTTTATTTTTTGATGAACATTTTTAAATGTATATTCCTTCTAATACGCTATTAAATACAACAACAGATCATATATAATAATGCCACAATCACGGAAACGTAATTTCTCATTCTATAAATTTGATAAGGGGATCTGAATGTACATCACTGAGGACTGCAGCTTTGTCTTCAAGTTGATCTGTTGTTGTATTTAATAGCGTATTAGACGGAATATACATTTAAAAATGTTCATTAAAAAATAAAAAATAGTCGGTATGAATTAAATTACAACAACAGATGGCAGCACCAAAAATATTTTGAATTAAAATAAAAAATATGTTCTATGTTTTATTGGGTATTAAATTTAGTTTTAATATAATCTAAGCATTGCATTTTATTTTTCAGGAAATATTTCACAACTGTTTGAGCAGAATTTCGGCGAAAAATGTGTGCCGCGAAAGTTAACAAAGCGAGGATAGGGCAGAAGATTTACTGACGCTCACCTTTAAATCCCAGACAACGGCGGGTATGTTTTCTAGTGAGTAATAAAGTTCGATATCGAGAAATCAAATACGCATGAGTAATAAATAATAAATTGAGTAATAAAATTCCACAATACATGATCAAATAGAACATATTGTGTGCTTCTGAATTAGTGTGTTTCATATACGTTTATTCAAATTCTTTTTGCGCGTTAATGTTTTAAAAACCCATCATTATGAATGAAAATTACTTGACAGTCACTCACAATATTGGAATTAAAATTAAAAAAATATTATATATATCCAATAATGGCCGCCCATAGGGGGAAGACACCACTCAAGTAGAAGGGAACGGCGACCCTATTTATTTATTTACGTTTAATTTAATTTATTTATTTATTTTAAGAGATGGGCATGGAAGATTCATAAAAAGAGGAAAATCAAATATGGAGGAGGGGGCGGGGGGGGGGGGGGGTGGTAATTATCTGTAGGGGGTCTACTGTTTGGATGAGTGGTTTTCCCTATAGATTAACAAATTTCTATATTGTAAGAAAACAACACAATTTAGAGTTTTCTTATATCACGATACAGCTGAAAATACGAAAGGGAATTATTGTTATTTCAGATTAAAATAGGAATATCAAATTTTATGAAAATAGCTTTATTTCTGAGAGATTTTACAATTCTTGTTGAATTCATGATCAGAGGAAAAAGTAGAATATCATGGGAAATGTTTTATTGACTCTTAATTAGTTGTATCAATTCATTTCTGATTAAACGTACTTAACAAAGTACACTGTTAAAAATAACTTGGGTAATTAAAGCAGTAGTAATTAAGAGAATTCGGTTTTCTTTATTTCGATTAATTAACAGAAATCTGTTTTTTATTTTCAGTTAATTAACATAATTCTGTTTTCTTTTTTCCAGTATGATATCCGTCAATTAAAAGAATACACTTTTTGTTGTTGACCAGAATTAATTTTACAGTTTTTTAGTTGAATTTCATTTTATTTTTTTATTTTTCGATTATAAAATAGTGTTTGCTCTCTAATCCTGAACATAGTTCATTACTTTAAAATGTTGCGATTTCTTCATCAGAAAAAGTCTTGCTCATTATTTGGATTAAAACATATTCATTTTTCGTTTTCTTTTTATGAAATTAAGTATTTTATACATGAAATTAAATATTACGAAATTTCATGAAAAATTCTCTAAATACTATATTTGCAATTTCTAATATACTCTCTTTCATGGATGTACTTAAGACTTTGAAATTGAGTATTAAAATTTAACCCATCGCAATATTTTGATTCAATTCAAGAGAAGTACTTTATTTTCTACGTACAAGGTCATCAGGTCATGGGGATAAGAAAGGTTAGGTTATTGCCATGACAACGAACTGTAACAGAGGGTTGAGATGTTTGCATTGTAATCGGTACGCAAAAAACATTTAGTTCAATTTGCATAGCATCATAAGTAATATTTTAGTCATGGAGTTAAAAGTAAAGAATTAAAACTTCATATTAAGAAAACGCCAGTATCGTTTGAGACAATCATTCAGGTGGCGCTGGGATAAGATAAGTAGCCCTGCACTGTATGCATTTCTATGGCGTAAAATATTTATTTAAACTGTCAATTTTGTGAAAATAAATTATTAGCGCAGTGTAAAGTAGAACTGAAACAATAAAAAAAATTCCTACGTATTCAAAATAATTTTATCCTTCCATTTATTTTTATCTCCCTATATTCTGTACTCTACCCTACAACTGTGAAAGAATACTGGCTAATTATACTCATGATTAGGGAACTCTTAATTT
This sequence comes from Amaurobius ferox, assembly GCA_951213105.1. Taxonomy (NCBI): domain Eukaryota; kingdom Metazoa; phylum Arthropoda; class Arachnida; order Araneae; family Amaurobiidae; genus Amaurobius; species Amaurobius ferox. The sequence continues at coordinate 37,892,398 of OX578149.1, read as the reverse complement.
AAAAGTAATCAAAAATACATATACTAAATACTATGCTTTTCTATTGTGCAAACTAATAGTAGCAGGTAGTTTGCTAACACTAGCAACACCTAGATATAATTCTCAAAGTATTATGGCATTTTCAAACATTACACCCATAGAAATTTTATCTCCTTCTTTGTAACTCCTTTCTAATTTAATAGTATTAATATGTATATGTTTATTTTAAATTTACTTAATGTATTTTGCACAACCTTTTACTACCCGCGAAGAACATTTACATATTTCAAAACTTTCTGGAGAGCACTGAATAAAGAATATATTATATGTACATATTTAAGGAATACATATTTATATACATCTATGCATACATGCTTGTATATATAGATACATATATGCATATTTACAATTCTGATGATTTAGATTTGCTTATAAAAAAACTTAAACACACAAGGTTTTTTTTTTCTCTAGACTAGGTTTTGTATAGCGGAACTTTTTGTAATTGAACTTTTTTGCTCAAGGGATCCCATAATAATTGAGACCCCTATTTTTAAGATAATATAATCCATCGGAAAAAAAAAGTTATAATGAAGGAATTTTGCATTACATTTTAACAAACTTTCAAATGGAAAGTATGTGTTTAAAATAAATAAAACTCTCAAACTGTTGATTTGTATAATATTGTTACGAACATGTAAGGCATTTCACTGCGACTTGCCCCCTCGCAAGGAGAAAACACTTTTACAGGCAACCATTGCAATGGCGTGAAAGTAGGGTTGCCACAGTTTAGCGACTTTTCGGCGCATGGGTGTCAGATTTGGGGAAATATCATCGAAATAGATTTGAAATAGGTTTGCCCCGCGAAAAGATTCATTTTGGAGATATATAGGGATTACCACACTAATTTTGCATTTTAGCATCTGAACTGTGATATGAAAGTTGCCAATAATTTAAATTCCAATCAAATATGTAAAACCGTCATTTCATATACCTTTTTCTAGAATGCAATTATATTTTTGAGAAGTATTTTTATTCATTTCATATATGTCAAGAGGTGAAGCGGGCTCCCCCGAAGGAATGTCTGCCCCGGGCCCCAGTTAGTCTAAGTCGGGCTCTGTCTATAGAAAGATAAGTTACTTAGAGATAAAAATAATTCATTCATACTAGTAATTTAAAGTGAAAAAAGTAGTTAAAAGCTACCTGTAAAAATTATTGCTTTAAAACACAAACTATTCGACTTTAAATAGTTTATGCTTCGCAATTAAATAAATCAATGTTTACTGATATTGCTATAGAATCTGTTTCTGACATTTCACGTGATTATTGAGAAATTTGAGACAATAAAACCAATGAATTTCAATTAAAATTCCATAGAAGTGTTTTAGTTAGCTTTTCAAATTATTTCAAACAGAATGCACGTGAATTAATAAAGCAATTATTTTCAAACAGCTAATGGCAACGCGAAATATGAATCTTACTCGGAATTCTGTCGCTACGTGAGCTAGGAATTCCAAATATTTGTTCGTGACAGCGGTTGGACTCTGTACCTATGCCACCTATAGAATGCTCATGATGTCTGTTTGGAATTTCAGACAAAATATTCAATAACAAAGTCAATTAAAACAATTATTTCTGAAACCAAAAATCTAATATATACAAATTCATGTCCACTTACGTCACAATATCCAACTTCACAATATCTAGTATTACGTTATATTCCGTCATATTAAGTCACAATATCTAGTATTCAATACAAGATTTCAAAAGGTGTTATGTAGACTGTAAGATTTAAAAAAAAATTAAAATGTTTCTAAATAAGGCAAACCTATCAAGAAAGGAAGGAATCAAGTGTTCTATTTCATCACCCATGCAGATGGTTTCGCGGTCATTGCTGCTGGTCAGTTCGGTGCAGGTTATGAGATGACCACCCAGTACAGAACTACTTAGTACTTTTGAACCTTTTTCGAAGTGGTATTTACTTCAAATGTAGGAACAAGGATTTACATCGTTTCTATCAAGGCATCTTCAAGGTAGTATCAAAGCACCGATTTGTAATGATAATGTGAAACATGGTCCATGTGTGGTAATAACTGACCGGTTGTCTTTCTTATATGCAACGCCCTGTTAAAATACAGAAATAGCCTTTTACTCTGATTCTGAGGGCTTAAGAATTTTGCCAACGTTGGGAATGGCCATTATATGTCTTGCATCGTTGCTGGATTTAAAATAATTCCTTCTACCAGAAAAATTATGAAATTATTGCTTTAAAGAATGTTGTGCATGGTGGCCAATTCATCACCTGCCTGGTCTTGATGAACGATATTGACTTTGAGACCGTGGTCCATGGTGATAACGGATGACCGGCTGGGCACTTTCTTCTTAGAATAGAGCCCCTTGAGCTGCTATACATCTACTCTACAAAATCGGCTATATTACCATTTCCATAAGTTTTCTTAAATGAGTTATTATTCAAAAGAACTAACGTTGGCAATGGATGAGTTAAGCAGATTGAATTATATGCATTTAAGCTTAATATTCATAAATGAATCCAAATTGTCATTTTCCTGCATGAACTATTATATTCTCATTTCTCCGTGAATTGCAATTTAGTCGAGAGCCGATTATTCGAAATGTGGGCCAAGGTTCACTCGGGTAAAGAGTCAGAAAGAGGAAAGGAGGAATACGATACATTTCGGAGTCAAATGAAAGTTTTCGTAAATATTGCATACCAACTTAAGTTCTTAAATGTTCTTAGTCACAATTCCTAGTTTTGCTATTTTCTCCAAACTCAAGTTTGCAGATGGTCCGAATTTTTCTTCTTTGGATTTCGTAATTACATGTTTACAGGGTAAGGTTGTTAGCCTCACGCCCAATCCCCAACCTGGAGGACCAGGATGTCTCGTTTTGTCAGGAACTTCAACTTTAGCTTGTCCGGCTTGGGAGACTCAGGCTCACAGTTGAAAAATTAACTGCGGATCTTACATTGACTGGAACTCGTTCCATTATACAGGGGCGGTGGTGGTGGTGGTGGTGGGGGGGGGGGGGGGAACTCAAAATCTTTTGATGTCAAAAATGGTGTTAAACAGGAATATGCACTCTTACTTCTCTACTTTTTAACTTAGCCCTGGAGAAAGTAATTAGAGATTCTAATATCAACACTACAGCAAATATTTACCCTAAATCTATTCAAATTCTTGCATATGCTGATGACATCGATATTATTGACAGAGCCACTAAAGATCTACAAGAGGCCTTTCTTACGTTGGAAAACGCTGCAGATAAACTGAATCTGAAAATTTACCAAGACAAAGCTAAATATATATATATGGCAGGTATATCCCCCTCGTATTTGAGGCTGATTTGTGCAAATTTGAATCTGTCAAACATTTTCATTACTTGAGATCTCAAATAAACTGTAAAAATAATATTAGTTTAGAAATCTAAAAACGAATTATAGCTGCAAATCATCTCTGTTTTCATGGATTAAGGAATTTTTTTAGATAACACCTGACTGGAACAAAGAAATTACAGTTATATAAAGTACTTATAAGACATACCTTAATTTATGCTTCAGAAACCTGTACTCTTACAGGACATGACGAAAAAGTCCTTTGCAACTTTGAGCGAAAATTCTTGCGCAGTATTTTTGGAAGAATTCGAGGAAAATATATTTGGAGAAGTAGATACAATTTAAAACTATACAAATGATACAAATATTTTGACATAATTAAATACATTAAAATCAGCAGGATGCAAACAGCAGGAGACGACTGAAGTTGAGATGGATCGATTGTATGGACAAGGACTTTAAGGTGTTAAAGATTTAAAGTTGGAGAAACACTGCTTCAAGGGGTACAGGTTGGAAGAATCTTATTAGGAAAGCCAGGGCTCACAGTGAACTGTCGAGCCATTGACGATGATGGTGAGATGAAAGTCCTCCATTGGAATAATGGAAGTCCTCCATTGGAATGATGGAAGTCCTCCATTGAAATGATGGAAGTCCTCCATTGAAATGAAGGAAGTCCTCCATTTGGGCTTATCAGTGTTCGAAATTTAAATTAGTTAAAATATAATATATTTGGCATTTATAGTACGTTACTATTGCCAATTCTGAAACAAACATGTGTTTGGGTTAATTAGAGCTAGACGCTCAGACCTGAAGAAGAGTCTGGTCTAATTAATCTTCAAAATTAAGCCAGTGCTGAACGTTTCTTTTTTCAGCATTGTGACCACGATTTAACTGCTTTGGTGGTGATTTTAACATTTCGTAATTACTTGAATTGGTTATTATATCTTTATAATATATATATTAGCTTGTTTGAGTTAATTAGAGCTAACTGTTCAGACCTATGAAGAGTCTAGTCTAATTAATCTTCAAAATTAAGCTAGTGCTGTACATTTCTTTTTTCGGCATTGTGGCCGTGGTTTAACTGCTTTGGTGATTTTAATATTTTGTAATTACTTGAATTGGTTATTATATTTTTTTAATATATATATATATATATATATATATATATATATATATATATATATATAGTACAAAAGAAATAGAAAATTGAAAGATGACAATGTATCAAAATTTCGCCGGGGGGGATTGTGACCCCAATTCCCGGTTTAGCCAGCTTCAGCTCATGACGACACTCCCGGAAGCGGATACAATGTCGCAAACCTAGTACATATACTAAAACTAAAGATGTATAAAAGTTGAAAGACCAATACTGACTTTACACCTAAACCTAAACTACGAGATTTACAACATCCAAACAGAAACTCAAAATACATTTAAAATATCAAATATCTTACACCAATATCAAGACAAACAAGCCTCGCATGCACTTCACCACTCTAACCTCCAAAAAGTAATAGACACATACCCTGTACAAATTGGACTCCATCAGACTATTAAACAATGACATCCGCTATGCTGCGCATCTTCAGTTCAGACTGAAAGTGTACTCCCATTTAAATACAAGTTGTAACTCTCAGTTACGGTTATGTTGAAAATTTACATAATATGTCACTAAGAAAACGTAGAGGGTAACCCATAGCAATTGCTTCATTTAGATAGTCCAGATCACTTAAAAAACGATTTTCTGCACTGCTATTTAAACGTTTGCTTCTTGTTAAAAAATTTATAATAATGTTTCTAAAAACATTACGATGCAGACAAGAATGCCAATTAATTACGTAATTTATTTTAAAATTAAAGTCATTTCTTTTATCATATAATTTAAAACCTATTGTCTGCATCGTAATGTTTTTAGAAACATTATTATAAATTTTTTAACAAGAAGCAAACGTTTAAATAGCAGTGCAGAAAATCGTTTTTTAAGTGATCTGGGCTATCTAAATGAAGCAATTGCTATGGGTTACCTCTACGTTTTCTTAGTGACATATTATGTAAATTTTTCAACATAACCGTAACTGAGAGTTACAACTTGTATTTAAATGGGAGTACACTTTCAGTCTGAACTGAAGATGCGCAGCATAGCGGATGTCATTGTTTAATAGTCTGATGGAGTCCAATTTGTACAGGGTATGTGTCTATTACTTTTTGGAGGTTAGAGTGGTGAAGTGCATGCGAGGCTTGTTTGTCTTGATATTGGTGTAAGATATTTGATATTTTAAATGTATTTTGAGTTTCTGTTTGGATGTTGTAAATCTCGTAGTTTAGGTTTAGGCGTAAAGTCAGTATTGGTCTTTCAACTTTTATACATTTTTAGTTTTAGTATATGTACTAGGTTTGCGACATTGTATCCGCTTCCGGGAGTGTCGTCATGACATGAAGCTGGCTAAACCGGGAAGTGGGGGTCACAATCCCCCCCCCCCTCCCGGCGAAATTTTGATACATTGTCATCTTTCAATTTTCTATTTCTTTTGTAGCATATAAATGTACTTGTTTGAGCAGCTTAGCGCCTTTGGGTATATTTTCAGTAGATTGTTTTAGATGAGGTTAATAGTTATATATGTATATATATATTCTTTTTTTTTCTTTTTAATAGAAATAACCCTGTATGAGAGAGAAATACAACAGGATGTACATACAATTTTTTATCACCTCCCAACATATTTACTTAATACAGAATGATTCTAGGCATGCCTTTTTAAGGAAAATATAGAGGTATTAAATTGGATAAAACAAAGACGCATGAGTAAAATTTAAATCCCGCCGCAGAATACAAATATAATCATTTCCAAGGACATGAAGAATAGATGCGAAAATAACAGGTTACAGCTGTTTTGAACGACCAACCGCTTGTATCACCCATCTCATGAATATGCATGCGATACTTGGCAGACGATTAACGTGCTTCTTAATTCCTTTTACTGTCCTCCACAACAATATTTATTGGGGCTTCTCACGTGATTTAGGAGAAAATGAATACATGCAATGCAACTGAGATTTCAACATTGATTTTCAAAATGTGACTTAAGATTTGTGAGGCATCCATGCAGGCAAAGTGAAGGAGTTTAAACTTCATGTTGGGAAAACAGCAATATCGTTTGAGATAATCAGTCATTGAGGTGGCGGTGGAATAAGACATCCCACTGCGGTGATGAAAGGCTCCTATTGGATTAACTGGTATTTATTTTAACTGTTAATTTTATAGAAATAAATGATCAGTGTAAAGAAAACAAGGAGTCAAACAATCAAGAATATTCGAAATTATTCACATTTATTTTGGCCTCCATATATTCCCTACCCTGTTCCATAACTAGGAAAATTAAATTACTTATTACGTCTACTCTTTACTACGAAAACTTTAATTTAAAAATTATCAAAAATATATACACTAAACACTACGCCTTTTTGTTGTGTCTAATAGGAACTTAACATTAGCGACTAATAACGTTCGGTCAGGTGAAGCAGCAGAAGCAGAGTTTCTCTCACGTTCAATATCAATATATCCATCAATTAAAGCATTTTTTTTATAATTTATACATTGTTTTACTGGAAAATGTACTTTATAATCGAACTTACTCAATAGGTACAATTATACCACGGTCTGAAACCATTTTTTCTGAAACACATTTTTGCACTTAAGCTGTCCAGTTGAAGCGTTCAAATTTATGTTCGGTTAGACGTTAGAGCATGCGCAGAAGCTTTTTCTTCTTGCTGTTAACATTGGCACTGAGCCAAGTATTTTGTGGTTAGCATTTAAATGAAGCTCGCTTCCTTTGTTTCATTTCACCGCACGCCACTGCAAGGGACACCTAAATATATTTCTCAAATCATTGTGATAATTTCAAGCTTTTTATACATAAGACCTTTATCTCTTTCTTTCAAATCCATGAAAGCAACTCTATGCGATACTGTGGAAAAAATGGATCGTAAATCTCGGAGTAAAAAGATATTTCAACTTTTTCAAAACATTCATATTTCATGTTGTTTGTCTATCATTTCTTATCCGTATAAATCTTGAATTCGAAAAGTTAATGACGCTCATATTCAGTAGAGCAAAGAACCATGGATTAATTTGTGCGTATAACTAGAAATGAAAGAGCATGTTTACTTAGAAATTTTGAAGAACCCTTCACAAAATATAAATTTTATTTAATCGAATTACCGAATCTCGATTGGAACATCACCTTTGATGAGTGGATGATTCATACAGGGTTCCTGGGAAAGTCGAAAATCCCCAGAGTGTACACTTTAGGTATGATAGCTACAGTAAAGTGGTTATGTCTGGTGAAATAAAAGTGATTGCTGCACTTCCTATTGGAGAATTTAAAAAGTCTGGTTAACGTGCTCGGCAACGAAATGAGATAAAATGATAAAGTCATTTATAAAATTGTAGAGCATTGTCTAATGAGTAGGATTTGATAAATAAAAATTAGAGAATGCATTTATTTGACACAATGGAGTTATTGGCAAATGGCTGTCCTGTTCAGGAATAACACACTTATAGTATGAACAGAAATAACATACTTATATGAACAGAAATAACACACTTATATGAACAGAAATCTAACACAACACTTCAAGAATAAGAACACTTACATAAACAGAACTCTAATGTAAAGCTTGCTTAAAATGACCTTCGTTAGAAACAATGCACATTTGGATTACAGTATTACGGTCTGCATTGCATTATGGGTGTCACCGTGTTTAAGAGGCTTTAGTGATACAACCTTTGATAGACATGCATTGCCTTCCGTATACGCGTATCGTTCGTTCCTGGTGTGGTTTCCTACTCATTATACAATGTTTTACAACTGTGATTTTTTTTGTCTATCTCGTTTTGTTGCTGAGTTTGTAATCTTAGCCTTTTAATATTCTCCGATAGGGGCGCTACAATCCATTTTATATTCTATAGGGCATGATCGCTTTAATATAGATAGACTGATAGTGTACACTCACGGACATTTCCTTCCAAAGTAATTGGAGTGCTTAAAGATTTTCCTGGGAACCTTGTATATGCTTTTATAGCCAGAAAGATTTACTTACATGTGGTTTTAACCTGAAATGAATAAGCACATTGGCTTAGAAATTAGACGAATCATTCTCATGGTATTGTAGACTTTACTTTTTCCATGAGGAGCGAGATATAGCTCGAAAAAGTAAACTGATTACCATCAGTGGCGGAACTTGGTTTGTTTGTTCGTTTGACCCAGACCGTCCGACCTACCAGAAGGTGTAAAGTATCTGTTTGGACGGCCGGGACAGTGCCACACAATATAGACCGGAACCCAGGGGGGCGGCGGCATCCACAGGGACCGTACCCTCTTTCCCCTACCACCATCCTCTCGGAAGCAGGGCCGTAGCCAGAGACGAAATTGAAGAGGGGCTCGAGGAAAATCCAAGTGGGGCTCAACAGTCTTAAAGGAGGGGCTCACCAAAAACACAATTAATCATTAGCATTTATAAACCATAATAGTTACTATTATATATTTCAATTCATATAAATTATTAAAAATCAATTGTATATTTATATTTACGAGCTAAGAACTGATTATTAATGTCCATATATAGCTATTAATATTAATATATAATAATTATAATTGATTTTAATATAAGCAATAACTAGTAATAAATCTGTTAATAGTTTGTAGAAATATTCTGAAAGTAAATACATGTTAATGCTTAATATTAACTCTTACCTACTCATTAGTTGATTTGGACTCCATAATGTATAACAGTGAACCCCATAATAATACAAAAGTATCCTAAATAACTATTGTCATAATTTTTAAATATTTTTAAATTAAGTATGTAAACAAATCGATCATTAGTATAATCACAAATTCAGCTAAATTACAGAAGCTTTAAAACGAAGTAATTTATAAAAAAAATCTCAATTTAAAAATAAATTTTTATGCAAAATTTGAATGACATTTTATATGAAATTTCATATCGCTACTAAAAATTTAATATTTTTATCAAGAGGCTGAGTATACCTCTTGGGGGACATAGCCCCCCTCTGGCCCCTACCAGGCTACGGCCCTGCGGAAGGACAGGAACTTGGTTTGGTTGCGCCCCCCCCCCCCTCCCCATACCATCCTTCCACTACTTATCTGCCATTTTATCATACATTCACATTTGTACCCCAAATCGCTCCAAATCTCTTGTCCTGCACCCCGCAGTCGGGAGAGGGGGTGCAAATCAGTAGCTCCGGAACGGATTACCATAAATTTTGGAATGCTTATTTTCCCGAGTAACTGCAAAGAGCCTGTGGATTTTAAGCGAGGTTGAGTAATTAAAAGACTCCAATTGTTGTAACTTACTTTTCTGCATAATTTGAATTTGTTAGTTTGCAGAGAAAGTCATATGTGAACGCATAAGACATATTTTATATTATTTTACTTTCGTCTGGACAGAATCCTGTTGCTGAGCAGTTCATAATCTTATCGACGTTTCAACACAAATGAAGTATGATTGAATACCAGGACACACCCTTCTAATGGGACCATCACCGCTGTTTTATCTCAACAGGACTCCACCTTATTGCTTTGTGAAAAGTATACTGCGGATAAAGCTAACTTGACTGTAGCCAGGTATACGGTAAACTGGGAGTCTCAGTGTAGATATACAAGGTTTTTAAAAACCGTTGCTGTAGACACATAGTTCCGAATGTTTTAAATAAGATAGGAAAATATTCAATAGTCATTTGAATAATGTGCAATACTTTTGTACAAATTAAACTTTTATACAGCCCTCTAATGAAAAAGTCAAACTAAGTATAATCAAACTAGAGGCGGTGGGGGAATTACAAAGAGTTGTGATCCCCCTACCGCCTCTAGAGTTTGATGCAAAATCTATATCAGTCATCATCTAATTTCTATCTACAATAAATCCTGAGAAATAAATGTTTCAAAGGAAAGTTTTCAGTAAAAAAAATAGCAAAGCATGATATTTTCCTCCAATGTGGCATGAGATAAAATAATTTGAATAAAGAAAAAATATGGGTACTTTTGATGAAGGAAATAAAATTTTCTACAATACATATATTATATATTGAAAGAAAAGTATAAATTAGTAGATAAACTTTATGTTTTTTTTTCTCTTCAACATTTCTTACACTATCTAACTATTTCTCCTTAGGCGAAAAGTGTGGTCATCTTCACCGTCGGAATATTTTCATTAAAAATGAAGAAGCAAAGTCAAATAAAAAAAGTAATGAATTTATTTCGTAAATCTGTCATCGACTTCCAGCTATTGAGTAAGCAGCAGCAAAGGAGAATTACGAATTTACATGAATCCAGCAAATTAACAGCTGTATTTTGGCACCTAAGCTGTTATTTTTTCTCATGAATATGGACGAAAGGGTGAATGAAGTATGAATAAGAGAGTTAGTTCAGTGGACCTGACAGGCTGACACGCATGCAGTGAATGTTAGTGAAAATAACGTAAAGAATACGATACTATCAATACATAATTTTGGAGTATGGATCAACTCGACTTTATCATACCAGAATTCATTTTTGTTTTCAAATTTTACAAGAAAATTTTTGAAAAATCGGTCTCGTGATTCCAAATTATTACAACTGCAGCGTGTTACCCTTTACTTTAGAGGGCTTGAAAAAAAATCTTCCGATTGATACCATACTTAACAATATACCTCTGCCCCTTCCCCCGGGGTAACTTGCCGCCCAAGGGCAGGCTAATGACGTCAAAAAAAAAAAAAAATGTGTCGCCATTTATTTTTCACAACAATGATTGAAACTATAAAGTCTCGTTATCACTGAGCTATAAATAAACCCTTTTATGCATAATTATGCCAAATTTTGTCCTATGCTGCACCGTGTTAAAAAAAAATAGTTTCTCTCGAATTTCAAAAAATTCTGTCTAATTCTACATTTTTTTATTATAACAGAGCCTTATACTGTAAGTATAAGTTTCGCAAAAATTCATTAATATTTATGGCTGCTATCGTGCACACAACAAATCGACCACAGACAGTCGGACATCATTTCAAAAATAGTCAAAACGTATTCAAGAGGTCTTGAAACATATATTGCATCAAAATCTCGAAATCGAAAATTTTCGTGAAAGCAATACTTTTTTAATGCTACGAAGAGTAAGTAAATATAGATTTATTATATCTTGATCTCGCTGGAAACCAATGGATTTATTGTTATTCCTGCTTAAAATTAACTTTCTATAAATTGCATGAAAGTTGTTTAGTGTTTTTAAATAAAAGCGTTAGGTATTCAGAAATTTGCATTCATTTTTGTATCCTGGGAGTACAAATATGATTACAGATGATAACAATAATTATCTACTGCCTTGCATGTTCATATTACACAGTGTTCAGTATCAAATAGAAGAAGAAAAATGATTTCTATGGCTTCGAAATCAATGCGATTAAGCGTTCAATACTTATTAAGGCAATTTACTTTTGGCCATTTCTGCATTTTTTTTATGCCGTTTGAGTTAAAATTATTTTCAAATATCGAGGGGAAAATGTAGTAAGAGAAACTAGAGTAATTCTGTAAGAACTTAAATTAAGTTGACTCACTATCTAAGATCATTGCCAGTATGAAATGAAATTTTATCAATATATTTGTTAGTAGTAAAACTAGAACACTTACACTTGTTCAGTAAAAAGTCTTGAACAAGTAAACGTATTAAATCCATTTCATGTTAGCAGTGATAGCAGTTACATTAGCAGTTATATTCGATAGTCAACTTTATTTAATCTATTATATATATATTATATATTATATATATATATATATATATATATATATATATATATATATATATATATATTATATATATATATATATATATATATATATATATATATATATAAATATAAATTAGTAAATCCAATGTTAGAAAGAATGTAGTAACTCATAATACACTATTCTAAAATTTTCTACAAAATACAAAGAAATAAAAGAAATTAAGACATAATGAGATGTATTATATATATATTATATATATATATATTTATATATATATATATATATATATATATATATATATATATATATATATATACTATCAAATAGTCGAGTTTCACTTTGTAAGGAACTCAAATATCAGCTTTGATAGTACTAGATATATTAAGAGCATGGGCGCCCATAAAACTTTTTTAAGGAGGGGGCAAACTCAGGGATAAGAAGTGAAACATTGACTAGCTTAATGCCCACCTTTGTGATGATATGGTAAATTATTTTTCTATAAGGTGTAGTATGAAAATTAATATTCCATATTTCAAATTATATCGTTCATACCTGTATCAAGTGTATAAACAGTCCACATTTCAGATTTTATAAATACAGATTAGAAGATATTCAAGAAACTTACCTAGAAAGAAAAAACATAATTAAGAATACAATATTGAAAAACTTGAAAATTTACATTGCACAACTTTGAGTTACAAAAAGTAATAATTCTAAAGTACAAAAATTTAAACATTATAAAATACGAATCTTTAAATATTTAAAAGCATTTAAATATTGTTTTAAACAGTGGAAACCGATGTTCACAAATTTTCCGAATTCCACATTTCGGGAATATTCTCCCATTTAAATATCTTGTCTGAAAATGACTAGCGACATATTAAATTTGAACAGTTGTAGGGGGGCCACTACAAAATATCGAAGGGAAGATAATCACCTCAGTATCCCAACGGTTGAGAACATCAAATGGTCAGTCAGAGATGTGGTTCGATTCAATGCTGAGACAAGAGTTTTTGATACAATGGGCACCGAGTACAGATTGCAATATTTTCGCGAAATGTTACGCTACGCATCCTACAGTAATGAGTACTCTATCGATAATACAGGTACTCTAGTAATGACTATAAAATACGAATTATTTATTTACTAATTACATTAAAACACTCAAAACTTCTGTAAATGTTAATTGCAAAGCAAAAACTTCGTTAATAACTCATAATCTTCGTCATAAAATAGTTTAGTAACTGCATCGATTGATTATGAAGGCAAAAACAGACTACTTTTTTAACACTTTACAACAAAGTTGAAAAATGTTTAGGATTTTGTTCATTTTGTCTGTCTGTCTGTCGGTCCGTTAGCACGATAACTGCCGTAAAAATGACTTTATCAAAATGAAATTTTATTATTAACACTTTACAAAAAAGTTGAAAAGTGTTTATGACTTTGTTCATTCATTCATTCTGTCTGTCTGTTTATCTGTTCGTTAGCACGATAACTGCCGTAAAAATGACTTTATCAAAATGAAGACGGTCAGACGGTCATTCAGACGGTTGTTCAGACGGTCTGTGGGACCTACGGGTATATAAATGAATAATATCACCCAATTAGTTTTGGATTGAAATCGGGTTGAAGAAATGAAATACATTGACCCCTATGGGACCTAATTTTTCAAACATTTTTTAGGGGGATTTAAAATACACAAATTGCTTCGAAATTTTTAGGAAATATTCAAATTATCCCATAAAATATATAAAAAAAATTTCAGCAAAATATATTCAGTAGTTTTTTAAATAAAAATTAAAATAATAATTGCACCTTTATATGAAGCGATCACGTGACCATGATATGAAAAGATCACGTGACCCACTTCAAAATAAAATATGACATCCATCTTGTCTCAAAATCGTGATTTTTTAAAGTTCTTTTTAATTCATATTTAGTATTGTATCCGTCCTAAAACCGCTTTATTTTTGCTTAAATTCTGTGCATCTACATATTGAAACAACGCAATTACAATATAGTTGAGTTTAAATGATTATCCAACTTTGATTATTTCTACAACGAAACCTAATCTTCACTTACGGAAAAGGTAAACAGCAAAATATGTAGAATGAGTTGTATAAGAATTGCTGCATTTCTTTAACGTAAAATTATTTAGATCATGGAGTCTGCATAGCAGATATGAATGAAATATTCATTGATTTTACAGAGAGAAGGACGATTTTTTCGATGAAGTTTTAAGCATAGAGTTTAATTACTTGTACCACCATGGTCTCAAGTTTTTAAATAAAATAAATTATTATAGTATTGTGATGGACGAAATGAATGAAAAAATGTTTGTGAATGAAATGCTGCTGTTATGAAGAGAGCCAGGCGTGTTATATTTCGATGACGTCATTTGAATAAATTTCATTTGTTTTCGATGAAGTTTTCAAATATAATAAATTATTGTAGTTATGATAATTTTAAAAATATTACCGAGGAATGCATCGCATTTTAGAGATGTTTAAACCAGGCAATTTATATGTCAATGCCGTCATTTGAATGAAGTTTATTTTTTTTAATGAAATTTTAAGTTTTCAAATATAATAAATTAATGTAATATTGTGACAATTTTTCAAATATTACCGAGGAATGTATCGCATTTTAGAGATGTTTAAATAAAATTGCATTGAAGTTGGAAAGTGTTTCATAATCAATGCTTTATGCATGATTGATCGTTCTTGTTTATTTTATTTTGTTTTATTTTTCACAATGAGATAGAAGAAAATTTAAACATGCTCTCTACGAATTGGTTGAGCAAGCTCCTTTGGCATGACGATAAGTCTTTTAGCGTGGATAATTCACAAGTTAGCATCTTCATGCAATCCGACCGAATCAGCTTCGCTGGCCTCTTCAAGAGCCAGAACGGCAGAGGTCTGAAATCGGAGATCGGTTTTAAAGTCAGCAATTTCCCCTACCAATCTGCGGAATGGGAGTTTGCGGATCAACAATTCAGAAGATTTCTGATAACGGCGAATTTCACGAAAAGCAACAGTACCTGTCCTGTAATGATGGGGTTTATTCCACCAGTGATAGATTGGGACGCTCTTATAGGTGCCCTTTCCAATTGTTTCCTGGGAGCTTTGCCTCCGGTACTTTAACAAGCAGCTTACTTAGTACGAGCGATAGCAAAAGGAACGTGTAATCTCTTTACATAAGACAAGAGAGAAGAAATCCGAATTCCCCCTCCGTTGAAACTCTCAAGACGTGTAGTTTTTTTAAAGTGTACCTTATATAGAAAACTAGACTTTAAACCTCCGTCTTATCTTCTCGAGATAAAACGTAGAATTTTAACATTGTATTTTATACATAGTATTTTAGCCCCTTTTATATTATTTGTATATATTTTCAATATATGAAAAATGTATTTATTGAAATGTATTAAACATAATTGTAGGAAAAACAACGACATATCAAATTCGGACTTCCTAGCTACTCCGGTTCTCAAGTTATTTTTTAAAAACGTTATTTTTTAAACCCTATGACGGGTCCAAGACGGTCTTGTCCACTAAGGTTTAAAATCCAGAATAAAATATACCACAAAAGACAACGCCGTACTACATTCGGACTTTCTAACTGCTCCGGTTCTCAAGTTTTTCTTCAGAAACGAGTACATTCCTATGACGGGCCCAAAACGGGCCAGCACGATAAGGTTCAAAATCCAGAAAGTATTAAAATATACCATAAAAGACAACGACATACTAAATTCGAACTTTCTAGCTGCTTCTGTTCCGAAGTTATTCCTCAAAATCGAGTACATTTCCATGATCAAATTTAGCACGATAAAGTTCAAAATCCAGAAAGAATTAAAATGTATCACAAAAGATAACGATATACTAAATTTGGAGTTTTTAGCAATTCGGGTTCTTGAGTTATTTCCAAAACACGAGTACATTCCTATGGCGGACCTAAGACTGGATATGCCCAATAAGGTCCAAAATCCAAGGTATTAAAATATACCACAAGAAACAATAACATATTAAATCAACGGTATGCTGAATTTTAAATGTCTCTGCCTAGGTTCTCGATTTATTTTTTTATAAAACGAGTGCATTCCTATGACTGACCCAGGACGGACGAACACCAATAAGTTTCAAAATCAAAAGATTTCAAATGTACCACAAAAGACAACGACATACCAAATTTCATGTTACTGTGATAAATGGAACTTTGGTAATTTAGGACCTCAAAGATTTGAACCCTACTGACAAACAAACAAACACCAGATCAAATTAAATAAAAAGTTGTTAAAAGGCAAATGGAGAATTAAAGGAGTACATAGACTATTAACAGTGGATTTAGGATAAAAAACTTGTTTTCGCCAAAAGGTATTTTTTTAATGAATGAAAAGTTATGACACCTGGAGAAAAAGTGTACTTCTGAATATAGAAACGCCATCCAGGTTTTGTTGATGCTGTGTCTTTTTTGATTGAAAGGAAGGTTTTTTTTTTTTTTGCTCCAGAAACCGATTGATAAAGTTACTAAATTATCTTATACTGTATTATTTATGAAGTTTTTATGCTTTGAAGTTATCTATTTACATTGAAAATTCTTGAAAATTTTCTAAAAATGATCAATCATTCAACAAAACGATTAAACAGATATCACACATTTCGTGCAATATGTACACCCAACAAGCCGATAAACATGGTTTGGTTGGCTGTTATTTTTGGCGTGTTCTACTATTTTTGCTAAAAAATATTTTCTCAGCAGTGAAAAGTGAAGATGGGGAAAGGAGTGCCCCAAATATTGACGGCGGAAATTGTGTTTCCCTTTTTGCAGACAAAGGAATAGTTGATAAACAACATGCCGGAAATTGTTTGCGTCAAAATTTATGATACGTCTAGATAGGTACAAAGTCATGAACAACTTCTATTTGTGCCTTTAGAAAATATTTAATAGACTACGAAATTTCATTGTGTGTGTTGAAAGAAGTTCCTTGAGAAGTTAAGGGGTTTTGAAATGGATATAAAGTCAATTTTATTTTTATTTAATGTGTATTCAATCAGTCTAGAATGAAGAGCAACACTTTACTTTCTCGTACATTAATAACACTTTATAATAAGGCGCACTTATACAAGATGCCAAAAAAAGATATGGATCAGACAAATAACTTGAAAAGTATTAGGGTTATCTTATATATTTTATGCAAGTGTATAGGAAAACCCTATGTACTTGCAGAGACAGCTTTCGGGGTGCCAACCCCTCTTTTTAGTGGGGTACGGGGGACTGTCTTTCTTACTGTTAGAGATAAGTGAAAAAGGTCAATTACAAAGTTGAAGAGCCTTGCAAAATTAATACCAGGTTTTTGTCGCTCTCACTTCTCCCAGCAAAAGATATAAAATAACTCTAAATAACGATTTTAAAAGAGACATTTTTATTCATCTGTATGTAAAAGAATAAGAGCACAGGCATTGGAAAACACGCGGAGACATATTAATTCACGTGTACAAGTATGCATCGTTGTTGAAGGTGCACATTTTGTATTTTGTGTATAGTCAATTCTATTCTGCTACATTCTCTAAATATTCTATTTTTTATTTGGGGAGGGGGGAGGAGAGGGAGTTAGGTTGTATACACTCCTTTTCATGTTTTCTTTCCATTTTTTGCGGGGATGATGCAGGGCAAAGATGCTTTGTACTGATTTTCCAACGTTTTACAACTTCGTAATTGACTTCTACCCTATCTCTAATAAAAATCAATATAGCTCAATACCAACACACCCCTAAAAAATTAGGTCAGCCCCCTTAAAGTTGTCTCATCGTGTAGCGCCATTAGTGTTTCCTATACACCTGCATAAAGAATGTAAGACAATCCTAATACTTCTCGAGTTATTGGTCTAATCTTTGACACGCTGTATAATGACGAATAATCTGTCAAATAAAAAACGTCAAGTAAAAAACGACCCTGTATCACACATATAGCATTTCAGCAAAATAATATGTAATTAATGTAGTAACTGATAATTTGCATGAAATCGAATAATAATTGTAAATTTAATTATAAAAACCATAACATAATATTTATAATAAAACTTAAAGTTGACCAAAAATGTCTCTTCTTTGCAGTAGGCTGAATAATTCTTTGAATGTTTAATAAATAATTTTTATTTTCAATTAACACCGGACAAAACACAATAGCGGGTTATCACAACGGCAACTACTATATAAATTTGCGACACGGCAGTCACAAGTAAACTAATTATAATTATCACCACATTTTAGTGTGGGACATTCTCTAATAATTATTTAAGCCACAGTTTTATAAAAATTATAATCAATGAATGGATGGCTTCAGAATATTTTTTTCTGTTTTGGAGCAGTATGTAATATTTAGAGGAGATATTATCAAATTATAAACATTGGATTGCTTGTCAATTTTTTTATGTCGCAATATAAAAATCGGGGAGGTTTTTAACACACGAAAAGTATATATATTTTCAAAATTCAAGAACGTTCGTTTATTAATTGTATGGATTCCGTTCAAATTTTGTTTGGAAGATAATTTTTCTATCCTTCCGATGGTGTCAAGATGGAAACTCTATGATAATATTTTCGGTCGTTATGTCACCGATTTGTATGAATATTGTGCAAAATCGGTCTAAATCGTGCTAAAACATAAAACAACAAACAAAACTATTTCGAATGTTAGAAAAAATAACTCCGAGGTGCACCTTTCGAGATTGTGCATTGCTGTGTACCACATTTCGTGGACGTACGACGCTTAGATTTCTCGCTACAGACTGCACAGATACATCCACATACAGGCATTTCCTTTTATTATGTAAGATTTATTTCGATGCACTAAAAAATAAGCAAATGTGTATGAAATAATTGACCTGGGGATTCGGTTAAAAAATCGTTAGAAAAAAACGTTCTTCGATCTTTTCGATGATAATACTTTCGATCGCTAAGAAACCGCTTTGTGTGAAAATTGCTTAAAATCGTGCTTCAACATAACTAAGACACTAATTCGAATTTATAAAAAAAAAAAAAATACTCGCCGAGCTGCATTGTCCCAAGAGTTCAGTTTCCCTGGAAGGAGTTTTGCGGCTGTCCGAAGCTTTCATTTTTCGCTACAAGATGACACAGATAGCTTCTTTTATTATGTAAAATGAATGGATGAAACGGTCGCATGCAAACTGACACTACAGACAACATTTTAAATAACTGAGCACTCAACAAACCAAACATACACTTTTAATATCATGCTATATTCAGAGGCGTAGCCACAGATGAAATTGAAGAGTAGCTGGAGTGAAATTCAAGGGGGAGAGGCGCTCAACGGTCTTGAAGGAGGGACTCACCAAAAACACAATCAATCATTAGCGTTTATAAACCATAGTAGTTAATATTATATACTTCAATCCATATAAATTTTTAACAAATAATTTCAAATTTCTATTTGTAAGTTAAGAGTTGATTAGTAAGCTACTATATGGCTACTATATATTAATATTAATAAAAAATAATTACTAATTTTAATATAAACATTAACTAGTAGTAAAGGTGTTAATTAATCGAAGAAAAATTTCTGAAAGTTAATGCAAGTTAATGCTTAATATTAATTCTTAACTACTTATCAGTTGATTTTGACTCCATAATGTATAAGTGAACCCTCACAATAATACAAAAGTATCTTAAATACTCTTATCATAAATTTTAAATATTTTAAATTAAATTTGTAAATAAATTGATCACCAGTATAACCACAAATTCAACTAAGTTAAAAAAATCTTTAAAATGAAGTAATTTATATAAAAAAAATATCATAAAAGACTTTTTTATGCAAAATTTGGATGACATTTTAGATAAAATCTCATATCAGTACTAAAAATTTAACATTTTTATCAAGGGGGGGAGTGCTGAGTATACCTATTGGGGGGCTTAGCCCCCCTCTGTCCCCTGCCTGGTTACGGCCTTGGATGCGTTTCATGAAGTGTATGTGAGCTAAGAAATACGGTGGCTTTACAATTTTCTCTTAAAAATGGTTTTAGCATGTGAACGAGTTGAAACCAACATCAAGGTTGGGACTCCTGCAGAGAAGGAAGGCGTAGTCTAAATATTGACGGCGGAAATTGTGTTTCCTTTTTTTGCTGACAAAAGGATAGCAGAAAAACAGACAACTAACCGGAAATTGTTCAATCCAAAATTTATGATACGTCTAGACAGGTATGAAGTTATAAATAAATTGTTTGTGTTTTTGAGAAAGATTTAATAGACGACTGAAATTTCTCGTTGTACTTTCTTAGGAAACAATGGATGCTGAGTTGAGAAGATTTTTGAAATGCATAGACAGTTTTTATTTTTTGGGCGGCGTGTTTAAAAAAATTGTGAACATAAAAGCAAACTATAAAGAAGAACAATCTGGAATGAAAGGCAATACATGATTTAACATGGATTAATGGCATCACATAGATTCATTTTTCTTTTCTTCCAAAAATGGAACAACTTTAGAAAAATTTGAAAATAGTGCAATTTAGAGAAAGCAAAATTTAGTTTCGTTAGATGATTTAATTTCATATTAAAACCGAAATGAATTTATTAACTATTAATATTTTTAATTATAAATTTTATATATAATTTGTTTACTATTAGTTAGTTACCTTTTTCCAAAATATATGAATACAATGTAAAATAACAGGATTTTTTTATATACATTATTGCTTAATTTAAGGTTAAATAAACATTAGATAAAGGACTCTTATCTGTGGGGTACACATCCCCAGGGGAGGTATGAACAGATTCTAAAAAAATCTGATGTGGGCAGCACAGGACTTTCTCTACAAACTCAAATGCAATTTACTTTTATTTCTTTAATAATTTATAGAGTTTAATTGCTCAAAATAACACGCATAATTATTTGATATGATACTGAATTTGCATTTTTAAATCACTTTTAATTTTCATTTGGTAACTGGACATATTTCCCAAATGCGATGTAGCAAAAATGCAAAATAGCTAAAATATCTCGAGAACGGCTTGTTCTGGCGTAAGGGGGTTGGTCATATTCTTTTTTCGTCAAAAATTACGTATAAAACAAGCCTTAAATGGATACATTCGAGCATATGTAGTCTTTTAGATTTTAATAATTTTTGTGGATCATTTCGCAAAAAAAAAAAAAAAAAATTAGATCTTTTTTTTTCCCGAATCGTACCAAAATCTAATTAGCACCAGGGTAACGTGAAAGTTACTGTTCTACCAAATTATTTGAAATTTTGTTCATTAGTTTTCAGCTAGAGTGGATACATAAGATTTTTGCGGACAATTTCGCAAAAAAAAAAGTCAGATTCTTTTATTCCGAATTTTAACAAAATCGAATCAGCAGAGTCATCCACCAGTGACTTACCCGTATGATTTTATGAAATTCCACCAATTAGTTTTTGAATTAGAGTGGATACATACATTGCACAGACAGACAGACGTACACATACAGACGCACACACACAGATGGGCACACACAGACGTCACGCTAAAAATAGTTTTTTCGTATTCTAGAGGTCCCAAAACGTGTAGATCTGTCAAAAACTCGAGTTGCGATTTTCAACACGATTCCAATATTTTCCCTATACATTACCCTGTATTCCAGGGAAAGTAAAAATCTGCTGTGGACAGCACATGACTTTCCCTGCAGACTCATATTCACGTTCTCTTTATTTTTTCATTAAATCATTAAATTGAGTTTAATTACACAAAATAACACCAACAATTATTTAAAATTACACTGAATTTACACTTTTAATTCAATTTTAGTTCTCATTTGGTAACTGGACTTATTTTCAAAGGTGGCGTAGCGAAAATACAAAAAAACTAAAATATCTCGAGAACGGCGAGTTCTAGTGTAATAGAGTTAATCTCGTTCTTTTTATCGTTAAAAATTACGTACAAAACAAGCATTTCATTGATTATTTAAACACACGTAGTTTTTTATTTTAGATTTTGACGATTTTTGTGCACTATTTCGCAAAAAAAGGCAGGTTATTTTTTTGTAATTGTACCAAAATCTAACCAGCACCAGGGCAACCAAGTTACTTATCTACCAAATTTTGTAAAATTCGATCTATTAGTTTCTCAGCTAGAGTGGATATAGGCAAATTTTCCTGACCATTTCGCAAAAAAGGGCGGGTTCTTTTATCCCACATCGTACTCAAAACTAATCAGCACCAGGGTCACCCACAAGTGACTTGTGTACCAAATTTTATGGAACTTGGTCCATTAGTTTTTGAGTTAGAGTGGATATATACATTGCACAGACAGACAGACACACAGAGAGACGTCACGCTAAAAATAGTCTTTTTGAATTCTAAAGATCTCAAAACGTGTAGATCCGTCGAAAACTCCAGTTGCGATTTTCGGCACGATTCCAATATTTTCTGTATACTTTACCTGTATTCCAGGGAAAGTAAAATGGTGAAAGCTGCTTATAAATTGTTTTATCCGTATTTTACGGACAAATTGTACACAAAATTCTAGATTGCACAGAGACACAAACCTTATATGATCAAGATGTCGCTGATGTCGCTGGAAGCTGGAAACAGCTGTAAACATTCACCAATAGATGCAACATCCGTCTTATTGAAATGATCTTGAAATTTTTCTTTTATACGTATGCAACTGAATTACTGGAAATGCTATTTTTAAATGCAGATTTATTTTCGGCAAAACTATATCATTGCTTATGTCTGTGTTTATTTAAGCGAGTATGCTTTTGCTTGAATCAGAAGGTTTTCAAACAGCTGCAAATTCTTGCTGATTGTTTATAGCTATCATTTTTTAGTTTTTAAGATATAAGTTTTACAAATTTGGAAAATGTAAAAGTTTCATACTTCTTCAACTTGACAAGACGGTGACTCGAAAACTATAAGTGTTTTTTTCTTTAAATAAATATAGATTTAGAAACTAAATATCCTCTTACATATTTTTGTCGTTTACTGTTTATATTTATATTTTACCTCCATGATATGAACAGTAATTGAAAAATTGACATAAAAAGTTTGAGGCATAAAACATTATAAATTCGTTTTTAAGAAACGTAGATTAATTGGGTTATGTTAGTATGTGTTGTTGTTGTTGTTGTTGAGACCCAGACTGTCCGACCTACCAGAAAGGTGTAAGGTAACTGTATGGACGGCCGGGAAGTGCCACCCAATTTAGACCGGAACCCAGTGGGGGAGGCATCCACAGGGACCGTACCCTCCTTCCCCTACCACCAACCTCTCGGAAGGACTTACGGACCCACATGTTTAACGTGATCGTACTCCGCATGAACACGGCGGCATTTGTGGTAGCGTGCAAATCTAGCGCGCAAACCACGGGGATACCGCACCCGAGATGGCCAACAGCACGCGGTGTTCCGAGGTGGTCACCCACCAAGTACTAACCGCGCCCGATGCTGCTTGACTTCGGTGATCTAACGAGAACCGGTTAGTATGTGTGTAAGTGGTATAGTATATGTGTAGCTGGTATAGTATGTTGGTATAATATGGTGGTATAGTGTGTCGATCGTATAATTTATAATATAAACATTTTGATTTATCTGTGTCGCAATTGGCGGAATATCGCCAACTTGGCGAGATTTTTTAAATGTTGCCAAATTGACGAAAATGACGCCATATTGATAAAAATGTCACCTAATTGATAAAAATAACGGTAAGTGGGAGACAATGCTTTGCAAATTTTTCGTCATATGTGGATGGGAGAAAATCTTTTGCAACTGTATGAATAGCTGATCTGAGATCCAATTTTAATCCGTCTTACGAAGGGGCTTATTCTTCTAGTAGTTAATAAAATGTTTTAAGCACTACGTGAAATGGAGGGAGAAGTACAGATTTACTCGAAACGGCGCCACAATCTGCCGGTAGATCGCGATCGAGTGCTGGAGCACCCCTGCCTCTATGCAATAGCATGATAAAGATTTAATTATCAAATTAAACAAGACAATGCATTGCGGAGTCATTTATTTGAAGACAGAGATGTAAACAGTCACCTAGAGATCGCAATTAACTCATCGCTTGCGAGAACTTGGATCGGAGCCAGGTCTTAACAATACAATATTATGCATTTATTACGACGACGACAGGTGGGAGAACGTGGATAAATGAGCCGGCTTTCGTTCGCTATTAGGCCTTGTCAAAGGATAGGATGGAGTGGAGACGACTCCACAGCTACATGACGTAATCCGACGGCAGATAAATTGTGAAATAATAGCGAAGCGATCAATCCTCGAGTAAGCATTGCAATTCGGTACGTTATTTTGCAATTTCGTGATTTGGGAATTCAAAATTCTTAATCCTGTCCCATGGAATTGGGAATTTTGACGTACTTCAAAGAAGCCTTATTACTTTCCTCACATACACAATATAATGTATAGGGAAAGCATTTATGTAAAGCATTGGGACGGGGTAGGTCGAAAATTCGCAGTTGATTATTTAACGGAACAGCACTTTTCCAGCATCCCGGAACGCGAATCGAACGTGTTTCAGATGAACTCTCTCTCTCTCATTTTGCAAATTTTTTTTGTCTCAGAGGAAACGTGTAGTAGCAGAGAATGCCAGTCCGCCGCCAACCGAGGCAATTTCATCAGACAGACGATTTTACGAAGGGTATGGTGATCGGACTCAGAAGGGCAGGTTGGCCCATACGTCAAATCTCAGGGGACAGCCACTTACACGCGTCCACGGTGCATCGGCTGTGGCGCGAAGATGGTTGGAACAAGGGAATGTTGCACGTTTGAGGGGGTGCCGGTACGGCCAGAACGACGCCAGCACGCGTGGATCGACGCATCCGCCGGCGGCTCCGAAGCCACTTCCGTTGTCCTTTTGCAGCATCTGCAGGACACCCATGATGCTTCCATATCGACCAGGACCATTATCCGCCGGTTGGTCGCTGGCGACCTGCACTTATGGCGCCCGTTAAGAAGACTGCCATTGACTCAACAGCACAGCCGCCTTCGTTTGCAATGATGTCGGAATAGAGCCACGTGCATGGGGGAATGGCACAGAGTCGTGTTCTCAGACGAGTCACGCTTCCGTTTTAACAATGACAGCCACCGTGTACGACTCTGGCGCCGAAGAGATAACAGGTCCAATCCGGCCGCATCTGTGGAATGCGACAACGCGGTATCATGATTTTGGGCGCCATTGAATACGATAGCATGTCACCTTTGGTTCGTATTTTGGTTCGTATCACACTATGACGGCCCATAGATACGTGGATGACGTGCTGCGGACGGCGACATTACCCTTCCTTCAGGGGATGTACAATGCCATTTACCAGCAGGATAACGCCCGACCACACAAGGCACGCATCAGCCAACATGCCCTGCAAGGTATCCAGGTATTTCCCTGATCACTATAGTCTTCCCTGATCTCTCACCAATCGAACACCTCTGGGGCGTAATTAGACGTCGCTTGCGTCTGCTGCCACCGCCGCGTTTAGAAGATGAACTCTGGCAAATGGTTGACAAAGAATGGGCAGTCATCTCTCAGGACACCATCCGCACGCTCACTGACTTCGTATCTAGACATATTGCTGCCTATATCGCCGCCCTCGGTGGTCCTACAACCTTATGATCAGACAGTGTTATCGCTCGGTGTATAGGTGTGTCATGTAGCAATAAACATCAGTTATTGCTCGTTGTTGTCGGTCTCTGTATGTCGATTTTAATCACTTTCAGCCCACTCCTTGGTGTCTCATTTTCACTGTCACGTAGTGTACATATGTGCGCACTGACATACATACGCACACACTGCCATACACACATACAGACAGCACCTCAAATACATTCGATTCAACCTCAGGGATGCCTAAAATGTCTCTTCCATTGAAAATTCGAATTCTGGTCCTCGTCACAACACTTTCCCTATACATTACACTATGTATATGGGGAAAACACTGAACTTTTCGTCACTCCATGGTGCTTATCGGCCTCGGCCGAAAATTTCCAATTAGACGAATGGCTATTTGTAAGAATACCTGCAAGAGTCGATGACCGCGTTTTTCATCCCTTTTATACCACATCTCCATTTAATGGCGAGATCTATTGGCGCTCCTCTTGGAAACAGGGCACGTACGGAGATGAGATTGCAGTGCATGGGCGAGGCTCCATAAGAAGAAAGATTGGGTACCAGCGGCGGTAAACAAACTTGGTGTTTGTTCTTTTTACTATTATTACAATGCATGGTGCATGTATTGTAATGGGATAAAATATTTAAAATCTAGTTTTTGTAACAAATTCGTGCGGGTTTTTTTTTCAGGGACTCTAAAAAATCAATATTTTTGTAATGTCTGGACAATGTATTCGACATATCACCAAAATTATAAAATATCTCGAGAATGGTTCATCCTTGAGTAGTAAGGGTTAGTCTTATTCGTTTCGTTACAAAATTTACGTATGGAAAAATATTTTGATCATTTTTGTGGGTCATTTCGCTAAAAAGGCAGATAAATTTAATTACCACCGGGGTGTATTATCTACCAAATTTTGTGAATTTTCATTGAATAGTTTTCGAGCTAGAGTGGACACATACATTGCACAAACACAAACACACACAGACAGACAAGCACCCACACACAAACACTCACATGCAAACAGACAAGCACCCACACACAAACACATACACAAACAAGCACTCACACACAAACAGACGAGTACCCACATGCAGACCAATCAGCACCCACACACAAACACTTATACACAGATAGACAATCACCCACATGCAGACAGACAAACACCCGCACATAAACACCTACACGCAAGCACCCACATGCAGACAGATAAGTACACACACACAAACACCAACACACAGACATACAATGAGCGCGGTAGCCCAGTGGTTAGCACGCGGGATTTGCACTCGGTATGTATGGGTTCGATTTCCTTCGCTGACAAACTGCCGCCGTATTGAATCGGAGTACGATCACATTAAACATGTGGGTCCATTAGTCCTTCCGAGAGGTTGGTGGTAGGGGAAGGAGGGTACGGTCCTTGTGGATGCCTCCCCCACTGGGTTCCGGTCTAAATTGGGTGGCGCTTCCCGGCCGTCCAAACAGTTACCTTACACCTTTCTGGTAGGTCGGACGGTCTGGGTCTCAACAATAACAACAACACAGACAAACAAGCACCCCCATGCAGGCACACACAGAGAGAGAGAAAGACATAGAAGCATACAGACAGATACATACACAACAGACAGACAGTCGCAGACACCCCATGCAACATATAGACAGACGCACACACACAAGTCGAGTTAAAATGGCTAATTCGTGTTCAAAGCGTCCGAAACAGGCAAATCCGTTCAAAACTTGAGTCCCGACGCTTGTCTCTATTTCTATACTTCCGCTATGTATTACCATGCAGTGTAAGGAAACTAAAATGAGTTTTAAAACTCACGTGTTTGATATATGAATTTTTTAAACAGACTTCTTTCCAGTCAGAAAACCCACTCTTTGTGCAACTTGATACATCTCGACCTCGGTTCAGAAAATTGTCAATTACACGAAACAAGAAAGGCCGTTTGTGGGAATGACTGCAAAGGACAATGTCAGTATTTTCACCCTTTTCTGTCCAGTTCTCCATTTAATGGCCGGGGCCGCTTCCTCTGCTCTGGGAAACAGGACACGTACGGTGATGAGATGGTAGTTCATCGGCGAGGTCCGGCAGTAAGAAAGACTGGGCACCGCAGCGATGAATAAACATTTAGAAAAGAAAACATGTGAAATCTTGAAGATATTTTTCTTTTCTTCTATGTCTAAGTGATTCAGTTTGAAGTTCCCCTGTCACGTTCAGTTTGTTTGTTTTTAAATGGCTAGGTAAGAGTTGGTTGATTTCAATATATTCCTTTTATGCTCTGTCCTCTTAAAAAAGAAAAAGAAAACGGAAATAAAAGAATAAATTTAATTAATTATATAAACTAAATCCTAGTTACTTTCCTTATATACATAATGTATAAGGAAAGTATTGTGACGGGGTCAAAAATTCGAATTTGAGTTTTCGACGGGATAGCACGTCTCAAGCATCCCTGATCACGAATCAAACATTTTTAAAGTGATGTCTGTGTGTGTGTGTGTATGTGTGTGTGTGTGTGTGTGTGTGTGTGTGAAAGTATGTGTGTGTGTGTCAGTGAGTCTGTGGAGACGATAACTGACGAACAAATGAACCTATTCAAACGAAATTTGGTACAAAAATCACAATCCATAAACACTGGAAGCCTATTGTTTTTATACGCAATCGAATGTTCAGAACCCCCCCTAAATTTTCGAGTGAAATTTTGAAAAAATCGTCAAAAAATCAAAACCGCTAATAAAGTTACGCAATTAGACATTTCTTATGTAATTTTTCATTAAAAACCGATTGACATAAAGTTTAGAACGCTAGAATGAACCGTTCTCGCGATATTGCACATTTTTCAAAAAAATTATCAAAAAGTCATATAAAATAAAATAAAAAAATATTTCCTATTGAGAAACATGTTCACTTTTCATATGTAATACCATGCGATAAATTGGGTGATATCATTCTCGTGGATCTAGCTCGTTCCATTCATGAAAAAAGATACTTTGAGTAATACTTTTGTATTTGAACGCCAATAGTCACTTATCTGCTGTAAGAATAACTTATTTCTTCGTCCATAACGCTTGGCGAGATTTTGGCGACGAATTTGGTGGAATGTCGCCAACTTGGCGACTTTTTTAAATGTTGCTAAATTAACGAAAAACTTGCCAAATAGATAAAAATAACGCTAAATCAATGCCGACTCATTGATGATGATGACATGGAAAATGACGACTCATTGACGAAAATTCAATATATTGGAAATAATATAAATAACTACTATAAATATAATCTATTTTTTTTTAGTGTAAAAGTAGTAAATTCATTGCATTATATAAGGAAAATCATGTGCTGCCCACATCAGATTTTTTTATATGTAATTTGCGTTAAGAACAATCTGATCTGAAGTTTCTCAAAAATATCGGAATTATAACCACTGTGTTTCAAAAATTAAGAATCTGATTTGAAATCCAATTATATATCCTCGTAGGGTTCAAAGAGCTAAAAATTACTTCTTATAGTTCACACCTAGCGCTTATAGTTTTTGAGATATACGTGTTATAAACTTGAAAAACGGAAAATTTTCAATCTTCTTGAATTTAACAGGGCGATTCCTCGAAAACTGTAATAGCTTTGTAAAAACAAATTATTAATATAAAAACGGAATTTTGCACTGAACATTTTTGTCGTTCTTTGTTTGTATCAATATTTTATAGATTAGAAGATACAAAAACGTTTTAGTTTTTTCGAAAAAAATAAGTTTAAAATATTAAAATATTGAAATTTACTTTATATATTCATAAATAGAACCCTATTTCTGACAAAACAAATAATCATTATAAACATTCTCTATTAGGTTCGGAGATATAAGCGTCCAAATTGTTTATATTTTTGATAACGCTCCGATTTCAACCACAGACACCCCAACCATGGATATCATTCAAATTAAAAGTAAATTATTTAAAACTGTACATTCAATGTAATTAAATGTAAGTATTGATTTAATGTAATTCGATGTATGTTTAATGTGTTATTTTCTGCAAAAAAAAAAAAAAAAACTCATTTTAATTGACTTAAATTACACAACAGAGGGAAAAAATAATAATTTGAGTCTGTAGATAAAGTTAGTTGTGGTCTAAAGTTAATTTGATTATGCATAATAAATTAGAGTAATGTCAAGGATTTGTTTACATTGAAACTTAACCAGATCTCGTAGACCACACACCTCACATGAAGTTTACCTATTTTTACTTTCCCTGCAATACATGGTAATGTATGGGGAAAGTATTGGAATCGTATCGAAAATCGCAACTCGAGTTTTCGACGGATCTACACGTTTGAGGAACTCTAAAATACGAAAATACAATTTTTAGCTTGACGTCTATGTGTGTCAGTATGTGTGTGTGTGTGTGTGTGTATCTGGGTGTGTGTGTGTCTCTCTCTCTCTCTCGCGCGCTGTGTGTATGCGTGTGTGTGTGTGCAATGTATGTATCCCGAAAGCCCAGACCATCCGGCTCGTCCTAGGACTTAGAGCAGGCAATGTATGTATCCACTATAACTCAAAATCTAATTGACCAAATTTCATAACATTTTCTATGTAAGTCACTTGTGGGTGACCCTGGTGCTAGTTAGATTTTGGTACGATTCGGAAAACAAAAACTGCCATTTTCTTGCGAAATGTCCAGCAAAAATCGTCAAAATCTAAAATAAAAAACTACGTATGCTCAAATGTATCCATTAAATACTTGTTTCATAAGTAATTTTTCACGCTGAAAAAAATAAGAATAACCCCATTACTGTATGACTAGCCGTTCTCGAGATGTTTTAGCTTTTCCTCATTTTTGATACGCCGGTTTTTAAAATAGGTCCAGTTACCAAATAAAAAAGAAAATTGAATTAAAAGTGCAAATTCAGTATCATTTCAAATAATTATGCTTGTTATTTTGGGAAATCAAAATTTCATGAATTATTAAAGAAATAAAGAGAAAATGAATTTGAGTCTGCAGCGAAAGTCATGAGCTGACCACATTGTTTTTTTTTTTTCTATACTCGATCAAAGGTTAACTTGAACAAATTGGGGACGCTGTGCCCGGCTAATTACTCAGTTTTACTTTCATACGCCCATTATCCGTATATTGATCGGTTGGTTACCATGACAACATAATTTCTTCGGAATATCTATTTAGAATACATTTTTATTAAAATACGGAAAAATATGAGTAGAATTTCGAATATTTATTTTGAAAACCGATTGATTTGGACTCACATCATCGTATTTATAAAGATAATTATAATTTTTAACACTTTACAAAAAAGTTGAAAAGTGTTTATAACTTTGTTCATTCTGTCTGTCTGTCTGTCTGTCTGTTTGTCCGTTAGCACGATAACTGCCGTAAAAATGACTTAATCAAAATGAAATTTTAGTATGTTGTTCAGACGGTCTGTAGGACCATGGGAATATAAATGAATCACCCAATTAGTTTTGGATTGAACCCGGGTTGAAAAAATGTAATACATTGAACATTATGGGACCTAATTTTTCAAACATTTTTTAAGCGGATTTAAAATTCACAAATTGCTTCGAAAGTTTTAGGTAATATTCAAATTATTCCATAAAATATATAAAAAAATTTCAGCAAAATATATTCAGTAGCTTTTTATATAAAAATTAAAATAATAATTACTACTCTTATATGAAGCGATCACGTGACCATGATATGAAAAGATCACATGACCCACTTCAAAATGAAATATGGCATCCATCTTGTCTCAAAATCGTGATTTTTAGAGTTCTTTTTAACTCATATTGAGTGTTGTATCCGTCCTAAAACCGCTTTATTTTTGCTTAAATTCTGTGCATCTACTTACTGAAACAACACAATTACAATATATTTGAGTTTAAATGATCATCCAAATTTGATTATCTCTACAACGAAGCCTATTTTTCACTTATGTAAAATGTAAACAGAAAAATATGTAGGATGAATTGTATCAGAATTGCTGTATTTCTTTAACTCAAAATTATTTAGCTCATGGAGTTTGCATGGCTGATCAGAATGAAATATTCATTGATTTTACAGAGAGAAGGACGATTGTTTTCGATGAAATTTTAAGCATAGAGTTTAATTACTTGTAGCTCCATGGTCTTAAGTTTTTAAATTAAATAAATTATTTTAGTACTGTGATGAATGAAATGAATGGGAAAATGTTATGAATGAAATGCTGCTATTATAGAGAGAGCCAGGCGTGTTATTTTTTCTATGACGTCATTTGAATGAATGTCAGTTATTTTCAATGACGTTTTCAAATATAATAAATTATTGTAGTATTATGATAATTTAAAAAATATTACCGAGGAATGTATCGCATTTTAGAGATGTTTAAACCAGGCAATTTATATTTCAATGCCGTCATTTGAATGAAGTTCATGTTTTTCGATGAAGGTTTAAGTTTTCAAATATAATAAATTAATGTAGTATTGTGATAAGTTTTTAAATATTACCGAGGTATGTATTGTATTTTTGAGATGTTTAAATAAAATTACATTGAAGTTGGAAAGTGTTTCATAATCAATGCTTTAAGCATGATTGATCTTTCTTGTTAATTATAATAGAATTTATCAAATGGACTATGTGGCTTTGCGGAAGCTTGCGATTTTCCTATACCTCCCTATTATCAACTTGAATTTGCAGTAAGTATAGATAAAAATGCACTGAATAAGTCTATTAATTTTCAGCAATATCGAATCATACGACAGCTATAATTATCTGGTAATCAATTATTTTTCCATCTATGTTTTACAAAAAATAAATACATAAATTGATGCCTCTATTTCGTAGGATTTTCTATAGATAGAGCTTATATGATGACTGATATGAAATCACCATCGAATTTTAAAGGAGTTAGGTAGGTTCATTAAGAATTTACACTTCCGATTCTTTTTCCATTTCCGATTCAATTTATTTTTATTTTCTTTGAAACATCTCTTTTTCAAGATTGGCTACAAATAGAACTTAGATGATAACTGATATAGATTCGGTATCAAATTCTGGAGTAGGTCTCTAAGAATTTCCATATCCGATTCCTTTTCAACTTCTGTAAAAAAAAAAATTCCTTGAGAAATCTACTATTATTCCAGATTGGCTATAGATAGAACTTAGATAATTACTGATATGAATTTAGCATTAAATATTGTAGAGGGTAGAACGATTTACAAAGGATTTCAACTTTTAGATCTTGAGATGTCATTTTCGATTAAAAAATTTACGTTTTCCTTGCAACAAATTTTTCAGGATCAGCTACATAAAAGGCTTAGAGGGCAACTGATATGGATTCTGTATCAAATTTCGGAGTCCACAAAAGATTTAGAGTTCCGAATAAAAAAAAAAATCCTTAAAACATCTATTTCTCTGGATTAACTATGGTAATGACTAATATGGATTTAGTATTAACTAGCCGAATACCCGTTGAAAATCAACGGTCACGCAATAAGCAACCCCTGAATAGTGTAAATTTTTTAATAATTCGCGTTTCACATTTATTCGACAAATCGAATATTTTGGTGTGCAGAACCCCCTAAAGCAGAAAATATTGGGAAACTAAATTTCCGCATTTCTTACTTTCGAATTTTTTACCCGTACACCACATTAAAGTCTATCTCATCCCGAGGCACCCCTATATTAGTATTTCTCCTTTGGAAATTTTTTCTGTGAAGCACACCCATAAAAATGAACATTTTTGAAAAACTCTCTTTGTCTTGGGTTTTTTATCAGATGATTGGCCCATATACCGAATATCAAGCCTCTATCACATTTAAAAAGAAGCTTGCCTCATTTATTCGAAAAATCGTACATATTAGTGTGCGGCACCCCTTAATGTAGCAAATATTGGAAATCTGAAATTTCGCGCTTTCTTCCTTTCAAACTATCTACCCGTACACCAAATTTGAAATCTCTATCCTATCGAGAAGCATGTTTTTCTATCACTTCACCTTTCGAACGTTTTCCTGTGTAGCACCCCGTTAATGAACATTTTTGTCAAACTGTATTCATGTTTGGTTTTTTTTGTCAAATGGTTAGCCCATATACTAAATTTCAAGCTTCTATGACATTGTAAATGAGGCGTTTTTCATTTTTTCGGCAAATCGAACATTTCAGTGATCGGCATCCCCTACAGTAGCAAATGTTGGAAGACTGAAATTGCACACTTTCTTCCTTTCCAATTTTTTACCCGTACTCCAAATTTGAAGTCTCTATCTCATCGTGAAGCATGCTTTTCTACCATTTCATCTTTCGAATGCTTTTGTATGGAGTACCCACCCCCTTAACTATACATTTTTTAAAAACTCTTATTCTTTTTGTGATTTCTATGAGATGATTCGCCCATATACCAAATATAAAGCCTCTATCACGTTTTGAAAGGAGCGTTTCTCCTTTATTCCGAAAATCGAAAATTTTGGTGTGCGGCACCCCTTAAAATAGAAAATATTGGTAAACTGAAATTGTACACTTTCTTCCTTTTAATCTATCTACCCTTACACCAAATTTGATATCTCTATCTCATTCCAAAGCATGGTTTTCTTATCAATTGACTTTTCGAACGTTTTACTCTGGAGCACCCCCTTAAACGAACATTTTTGAAAAACTGTATTCGTCTTGGGTGTTTTCGCCAAATTATTAACCCATATAACAAATTTTAAGCCTCTATTAAATTTTAAAGGCGCCTTTTCTCATTTATTCGGTAAATCGAACGTTTTGGTGTGCGACACCCCCTTAAGTAGAAAATATTGGAAATCTGAAATTGCACACTTTCTTCCTTTCGAACGATTTACCCATACACCGAATTTGAAGTGTCTATCTCATCGCAAATCATGCTTTCCTACCATTTCACTTTTCGAACGTTTTAGTGTGCGGCACCCCTTTAAGTAGAAAATATTGGAAATCTGAAATTGCACATTTTCTTCCTTTCGAACGGTTTATCCATACACCGAATTTGAAGTCTCTATCTCATCGCAAAGCATGCTTTCCTATTATTTCACTCTTCGAACGTTTTGGTGTGCGGCACCCCCTTAAGTAGAAAATATTGGAAATCTGAAATTGCACACTTTCTTCTTTTCGAACGATTTACCTATACACCAAATTTGAATTCTCTATCTCATCGCAAAGTATGCTTTCCCATCTTTTCACTTTTCGAACGTTTTGGTGTGGGGCACCCCCTCTATAGAACGTTTTCGGAAAATTCGATTTTTCCAGTGGGTTTTATCGAACGACCGAGCCGTGTACCAAATTGCAAGTCTCGATCTATTCGGGAAGTGCCTGAAAAAAGCGTGACAGACAACAGACAGACAGACAGACAGACAGACGGACAGACGGACACTTGGCAATTAGTATATATAGATTTCAGAGAGAGTAAAGGAGTTTACTAAAGATTTTCCCAATTCCAGTTCAAACATTTTCATTTCCCTTGAAACATCTCTTTATCAGAATCGGCTATAGATTAAAAGTTTAGATGATGACTGATATGAATTCAGTTTCAACTACCTGAGGCTGTAGCGGCGTTCATTAAGGATTTAACTAAGCTGTTTTATTAGGCTGTAGCAAGAAAAGTAAATCACAAGGAGTGCCTCCATATAAGCTATAGATAAAGCTTAGATAATGACTAATTCGGATTCAGCATTAAATTCCAGTGGGCATAGGGGTCTCACTAAAAAATTTTACTTCCGGTTTTGGACATGTCAATTCCGATTAAAATCTTTTCATTTTTCTTGTAACATATTTTTCTCTGGAATGGCAATAGAGGGAGCTTAGATGATGACTTATATGAATTCATGGATTCAGCATTAAATGTTAAAGGGGTTCTAGGTGTTCTCTATTCCACTCCCGATTTTGAAGATGTCCCTTCCAATTTTCCCTAAAATTTACATGACTGTACGAAATAAGTGTGCAAAAAATTCTTCATATTTCAGACGAATATGAAGTAAATGAATACACAACTTGCTATTATATGATGACTCCTTCATGAACCTCTTATTTGTTTTGTTACTTTAGCAGAATATTTAAATTTTGTCATTTGTGGTGAAAGTCAATTGTTTGATACATCGGATTATTCAAACAATAAAATCGTCTGCCAATTAAAGTCTTCTAACTTCCAAATACCGTCAGCAGTTAACCTCCGTTTACGAAACATTACTTATCTAGGACTATGGTGTCAGAACATCGATAAAAAAAAAAAAAAAAATCTTCCGGAAATGTTTATCACGGGCATTCCAATAGCCTTCCTCATTCCAGTACAGAACAGGTTATACGAAACTCTGCGCGGTAAGGGCTGCAGGAAGCGACCGGGGAGAGAAACGTGTTTAAAATTTGCGTAGGCGACTGTTAGAAAATCGATTGGAAAAACATCTTCGAGTTCGTCTTTCTCAGAAGGCGCATAATTACTCCCATTTACTTTCCCTACAATGCATGGTAATGTATAGGGAAAATATTGGAATCGTATCGAAAATATCAACTCGAATTTTCGGCCGATCTACATGTTTCTAGCCCTCTAGAACCCGAAGAGACTATTTTTAACGTGACGTCTGTGTGTCTGTGCAATGCATGCGTCCACTCTAGCTGAAAAAAACGAATTAACCAACTTTCACAAAATTTAATAGATAAGTCACATGTGGTTTATCCTAGTGCTGATTAGATTTTAGTAGGATTCAGAAAATGAAAACTACCTTTTTTCGTGAAATAACCGGCAAAAATCATCAAAGTCTAAAATAAAAGACGATATGTATGAATTAAATAATCCAATTAAATAATAATGTCCAAATGTATGAATTTAATACTTGTTTTAAACGTAATTTTTGGCGACGAAAATAATAAGATTAACCCGATAATTCTAAGACTAACCGTGCTCCAGATATTTTAATTTTTACGCTTACATTTAGTCGCCTATTGGAAAATCGGCACTTTACGCGTTTCGGGCACTTATAGACAGAACATTACGTATGTGTATGTACTGTGTCTGCGTCTGTGTGTGGGTCTGTTTATCTGCGCGTTTGCTTGTGCACTGTATGTATCCACTCCAGCTCAAAAACTATTTCATGAAATTTGGTAGGTAAGCACTTGTGAACTAATCTGGTGCTGATAAAACTTTGGTAGTACGATTCGGATTTAATTTTTTTTTTTTTTTTTTTTTTTTTTTTGCCCCCCGCAATGAATCGTAAAAACCGTCAAAGTCTGAAATTAAAGACCAAAGACTAAAGTTGCTTCCAAGTATCGAGTGAATTCTTGATGTATATATGTAGTTTATGACGATATAAAAAAATAACACCAACCCTATAATTACTCTAGGATAAACCGTTCTCGAGATATTTAAGTTTTATCGAATTTTGAAGGTCTGACGACATTCGAAAATTGTAAGTTGTCAAATGAAAAAGAATATGTATTAAAACTGCAAATTGAATATAATATCAAAAAATTATCCGTGTAAATTTGAGTAGTTAAACTCAATTTAATGTATGAAGAAACAAAAAATGAATTTGAATCTGTAGAGAAAATCCTACTGCTCACATCGGATTTTCTTACATTTTAATCACAGGAATCTGCTGATTAGAACTAAAACCGATAATTTAATACTGAAAAATTTTAACCGTAAGATATATTTTAATGGATATAAAAGTAAAAATATAAGTAATAATAAATATGAGTATATAGGTAAAAAAATATATCTTAAGCCCGTAGTGATAGTCAAATGCTGCTCACATTAAACTTTTCCATATGCCAAATCACCTAAGATTCAAATCCAATTGATTCAAGTAAGACGTAAATATAATTTTTTGCCTGCAATATTTAAATAGCACAAAAATATAGGATGCATTTTTCAAGGACTCTTGAATCAGTTGCTGGTAAAAAACAAAATTGTATCCAGACGGTGACTACTTTACTTTTCCGTCGTGCGGAAATATTATTGGACATCCTCCGAGCGGCACGAGTTGCGTCACATCTATCAATAGTGTTGCCACACAGGGGCGGGAAAAATACCTCAGAGGATTCTTTCACGATTATTGTGTCGGTGGAAAAGTTATAGCACAACGGGCTTCGATAAAAAGCAATACTAGTTATTTTTCTACCGCGGCGTAAATAAACTCCCGGTTGACACATTTATAAATCCCAGACGTCTGGAAAGGAATTGAATTGAAGAAAACTGTTCCTGGCTGTTGTGTAAGAAAAACCAGTATAGCTTAATGTCCGAAAAAATGCTTATTGAATGTGAAAGAAAGTAAATGCAATGCACTAGCAGTGACGTCGCTAGAAAAAATAATCTGATGTGAGCAGCACGTGACTTTTCCTACAGACTCAAATTCATTTCCCTTTTCTTTCTCTCATAATTCACTAAATTGACATTGCACAAAATATCACAGATATTCATTGCACAAAATAGCATGGACATTCATTGCACAAAATATGACGGAAAATTATTTCAAATGACACTGAATTTGCAATTTTATTTCAATTTTACGTTTTCATTTAGGGAGTGTACGTATTTTTAAAAGCGACGTGGCAGAAACGCGAAAACTAAAATATCTCGAGAACGGTTAATCCAAGAGTTATGGGGTTGTTCTTATTCTTTTCATCTTTAAAAAATACGCATAAAACAAGCACTTTATTAATACATTTGAGCACATGCCTAGTCTTTTATTTTAGATTTTGGCAATTTTTGCTGTCTATTTTGCAAAAAAAAGAAGGTTCTTTTTATCTAAATCGTACCAAAATCTTATCAGTATCAGATTACCTCACAAGTGACTTATCAATCAAATTTTATGAAATTTGGTCAATTAGTTTTTAAGCTAGAGTGGTTACATACGATTTTTGAGGACCTTTCCGCAAACAAAAGGCAGGTTCCTTTATCCCGAATAGTACCAAATTCTAATCAGCACCAGTGTAACCCACAAGTGACTTATAAGATTTTATGAAATTTCGTCCATTAGTTTTTGAGTTTGAGTGCACACACAGACAATACGCTAAAAATATATTTTTCGTATTCTAGAGGGCTCAAAACGTATAGATCCGTCGAAAACTCGAGTTGCAATTTTCGACACGATTCTAATACTTTCCCTCATTACCTGTACATGTATTGTAGGGAAGTAAAAAGAGATTAAAAAAAAATCTCAGGAGGATGGAACAATAGGTAGGACACAATGAATGAACAGTAAAATACCAGGAGGAATTAACTGAGCATTCAACGAAGGATTCAGAACACTTGTTCAGTGAGTAAAAGCATGAACCGTTTTTTAATGCGTGGTTAAACTGCATTATTTATGCATTAAAATGTTTTAACAAATGCATTTTTAATCACCAAACTATTGTTCATTATTTAGAAGACCTAATACACAAAATACATAATGCACAGAACCAGATTTACTTTTGGGACTAGAGATTGAAAATAATGTCTATTAATTGGAGGTGTCAGCTATCCGGAAGTGTCTGTTAAGGAAGTTTTACTGTAAACGTTTTAAAATGAACAAATGTACAAATGACCATATATGTACAAATGACATATGTACAAATGAACATATGTCTATTATGTACAAATTTAATACTAGAACAAATTGTTAGGGGAGGGTTATGACTTTTGGCGATGCCACTGCTTATGTATTACACCAATTTTGTTACAGTTGGAAAATAAATTTTGTCTGGTTGTTGACAGATAGATGGGCAGTCTTTTTTCAGAATGATGAGTCGAAAAGTGAAGTAACATCATACGCTGTTTCTTTCTCTTTTTTTACGCTGCACTCTGCGATTAGTTTCTAAAATAGAAAACCTCCATTTTCTTGTAATTTTCAAAAGTGTCTCACCATGTAGCAGGATCACACAATTTTATTTTATTCCATGGCCATAAAACTTGATGTACAGGGAATTTGTTCTATGATCACTCGCAGAAAACTCATCAGATTTTAGACAAAATTCAGAAGTGCACATTTCTCGCTTTTTCCGAATCAGTTGGACAAAATAAATGGTATCTCTCTTGGTTTTATGCAGCGCCCTATTATAGAAGTTATTCCGCTATAATAAAAAACTCAAGCAACGTAATTAAGCACAAATGAATAAAACAAAGCAGCATACAACTGTTTTGAGGATACGTTGAACGCCTTCTTCAATGCAAGATGGACCAACAAACTTGAGTCAAAAAGACGAAATGGGTACAAATAAAGAAATATAGGGATATATACCCACGATTAATTTCATTAGACGTAGCACTTAGAATTTTACAAAAAGTGAGCAAGGCTAAAATAATATGGGGTGGGACAGCTCAGAAGTTAGAGCGCGCGGATTGCACACGGTCGACTTGAGTTTGATTCCCGGCTCTGCCCAAACTGTTCACGTTAAATATGTGGGTCTGAAAGTTCTTCCAAGAGGTTGGTGACAGCCCAGTGGTTAGAGCATCGGAATTGCACTCGATCGGTCCGGGTTCGATTCCAGCCACTGCCAAAACTGCCGTCGTATTCAAGCGGAGTACGATCACGTTAAACATGTGGGTTCTTAAGTCCTTCCGGGAGGTTGGTGGCAGGGGAAGGAGGGTACGGTCCTCGTGGATGCCTCCCCCACTGGGTTCCGGTCTAAATTGGGTGGCACTTCCCGTCCGTCCAAACAGATACCTTATACCCTTCTGGTAGGTCGGACAGTCTGGATCGAAGAAAAAGAAGTTGGTGGTAGGGGAAGGAGGGTACGGACCCTGTGTATGCCGTCCCCATTGGGTTCCGGTCTAAATTGGGTGTAACTTCCCGGATGTCCAAACAGATACCTTACACTTTCTAGTAGGTCAGACGGTTTGGGTCGAAGAAGAAAAAGAAGACTAAAATAATGCCCTATATCGTTCAGGTTTTGAAGTAAATAAACGCTAAAATCTTTGCTTTTCTGCACTTTGTGTTGAGTGGTCATCCTGTTCCGTGTAGCAATGACGACGAAACCATAGTCTGGGGGGGGGGGGAGGATAGACGACTAGTTGAAAACTTTTTTGCTTCTGAACGATATCTCTTTGCTTATACTTAATCATGAGATTGTCTAATATAAAATACATTTAAAATGCAATTTGTTTAAATATATTTAACTATAGAGCTTAGTGTAGTTCATTTAAAAGTACTGGACCAGCGCTCGTATGACCCCTGACTCAGTAATTTTAAAGGAAAAAGTGGCCTTAATTGGTACTGCTTGTGGTTATATTAATGGAATATACATTTTAAGAATTGAACGTTGACTCACTAAAAATAGAACTTATAACGATAATCGTTATCACAAATAGAAAAAGAAAGATCAATCATGCTTAAAGCATTGATTATGAAACACTTTCCAACTTCAATGCAATGTTACTTAAAAAAGTAGAAAATGCGATACATTCCTCGGTAGTATTTTAAAACTTATCACAATACTACATTAATTTATTATATTTGAAAACTTAAACCTTCATTGAAAGAAATGAACTTCATTCAAATGACGGCATTGAAATATAAATTGCCTGGTTTAAATATCTCTAAAATGCGATACATTTCACGGTAATAATTTTAGAATTATCATACTACTACGATAATTTATTATATTTGAAAACTTCATCGAAAACAATTGAAATTCATTCAAATGACGTCATAGAAAAAATAACACGCCTGGATCTCTCTATAAAAACAGGATTTTATTCATAACTTTCTCCCATTCATTTGATTCATCACAATACTATAATAATTTATTTTATTTAAAAATTAAGACCATGGAGCTACAAGTAATTAAACTCTACGCTTAAAACTTCATCGAAAAAAATCGTCCTTCTCTTTGTAAAATCAATGAATATTTCATTCATATCAGCTATGCAGACTCCATGAAATAAATGGTTTTGTGTTAAAGAAATACAGCAATTCTAATACAACTCATTCTACATATTTTGCTGTTTACATTTTACATTAGGTGAAAAATAGGCTTCGTTGTAGAAATAATCAAATTTGGATGAGCATTTAAACTCAAATATATTGTAATTGCGTTGTTTCAGTATGTAGATGCACAGAATTTATGCAAAAATAAAGTGGTTTTAGGACGGATACAACATTCAATATGAATTAAAAAGAACTTAAAAAATC
This sequence comes from Amaurobius ferox, assembly GCA_951213105.1. Classification (NCBI taxonomy): domain Eukaryota; kingdom Metazoa; phylum Arthropoda; class Arachnida; order Araneae; family Amaurobiidae; genus Amaurobius; species Amaurobius ferox. The sequence goes on along the minus strand of OX578149.1, from coordinate 37,850,586 downwards.
ACGGTTTTGAGACAAGATGGATGCCATATATCATTTTGAAGTGGGTCACGTGCTCGTTTCATATCATGGTCACGTGATCGTTTCATATAAGAGGTGTAATTATTATTTTAATTTTTATTTAAAAAACTACTGAATATATTTCACTGAATTTTTTTTATATATTTTATGGAACAATTTGAATATTACCTAAAATTTTCGAAGCAAATTGTGAATTTTAAATCCGCTTAAAAAATGTTTGAAAAATTAGGTCCCATAGGGCTCAATGTATTTCATTTTTTCAACCCGGGTTTAATCTAAAACTAATTGGGTGATATTATTCATTTATATTCCCATAGGTCCTACAGACCGTCTGAACAACATACTAAAATTTCATTTTGATTAAGTCATTTTTACGGCAGTTATCGTGCTAACGGACAGACAGACATACAAAATGAACAAAGTCATAAACACTTTTCAACTTTGTTGTAAAGTGTTAAAAAATCTGATGTGGGCAGCACATGACTTTCCTTATATAATGCAATGAATTTCCTACTTTTACAGTAAAAAAAAATAGATTATTTTTATAGTAGTTATTTATATTCTTTCCAAGATGTTGAATTTTCATCAATGAGTCGTCATTTTCCATGTCGTCATTTTCCATGTCGTCATAATCAATGAGTCGTCATTGATTTAGCGTTATTTTAATCCATTTGGCGAGTTTTTCGTTAATTTAGCAACATTTAAAAAAGTCGACAAGTTGGCGACATTCCACCAAATTCGTCGCCAAAATCTCGCCAAGCGTTATGAACGAAGAAATTATTCTTACAGCAGATAAAGGACTATTGGCGTTCAAATACAAAAGTATTACTCAAAGTATCTTTTTTCTTGAATGGAGCGAGCTAGATCCACGAGAATGATGTCACTCAATTTATCGCATGGTATTACATATGAAAAATGAACATGTTTCTCAATAGGAAATATTTTTTTTTAATTTAATATGACTTTTTGATAATTTTTTTGAAAAATGTACAATATCTCGAGAACGGTTCATGCTAGCGTTCTAAAATTTATGTCAAACGTTTTCTAATGAAAAATTACATAAAAAATGTCTATTTGCGTAACTTTATTAGAGGTTTTGAATTTTTGACGATTTTTTCAAAACTTCACTTGAAAATTTAGGGGTGTTCTGAACATTCGATTGCATATAAAAACAATAGGCTTCCAGTATTTACGAATTGTAATTTTTGTACCAAATTTCGTTCGAATCGGTCCATTTGTTCGTCAGTTATCGTCTCCACAGACTCACTGACACACACACACACATCACACACACACACATCACTTCAAAAATGTTTGATTCGTGATCAGATGCTTGAAACGTGTTCTCCCGTCGAAAACTCGAATTCGAATTTTCGACCCCGTCACAATACTTTCCTTATACATTATTGTATATAAGGAAAGTAAAAAGTTTGATTGAAATTTTAGTTTAAATTAGCTTTTTTTTTTATTCAATTTTTTTCGACTATCGAACAACGCAATATATTACCTGTAGAATTGAAGAGAAAACGAGCTATCTTATATTTAAAAACCATAGGAACAGATCTTTAAATTATGAATGTGGCTATATTATTTGATATAATGACCATAGAAATCGTTGCTAAGAATAAGAAACCTTATTACACAATTCTTTGAGTTCTGTATGGGATCTGTGACCCAGAAATTTAAAGGTAATGAGTAGATGATTGGAATTTTTTTCTCTAGCTCTTTTTTGCTGTTGATGTTAAAATGGTATTGAGAAACTCTTTTCATTAAGGTAATTTAGGAACACGGTTTAATGGCAAGTTTACGTTTATAATGGAAATATATTTATATTTTTGATTAACTAACCAATTTTAAATGAGCCCATTTAAACATTCCCCTTTAATTTTATATACAGGTTTACCAAGATAGTCCTTAAGCACCCCAATGACTAGTGCTGTAGCATCTCTTTTTGGTGCCTTTTTTGCTAATAGTAATTTTGATTGCACTTCTTTTTCTATATGTCGTATAGAAGCAAGCGCCGCGGCGCTTGCTTATTGATACGACGCTTGGTGCCGGGGCGCCGCTATATGTGGCACTATGCTTATAAGTTTGTAAAGAAAAGTCCATGAGAAAATCCCATTAGTTCTCTCTATAAGGTGTGGGATATCCCAGTGGTTAGAGCACGGGAGGACCCGAGTTCGATTCCTGGCGTTGCCCAAACGATCTCAGTGTCTACAAGGAGTGCGGTCATGTCAAATTTGTTGGTCCAAAAGTCCTTCCAATAGGTTGGTAGCAGAGGGAGGAGGGTACAGTCCTTGTGGATGTCATCCTTACTGGGTTTCGGTCTAAATTGGGTGACACTGTTCCGTCTTGGTTAAAAGAAACTAACTCTCTCTAAAGTAAATTGACCATGTCTGATCGAATAAAAGTGATAGAAGCGTCCCCAGCGAAGAATTAAAAAAGTAAGGTTAACGAACTCGGCAACAAAGCGAAATAGACGAAAAAAAAAACCAATGACTAAATTATAGAGCTTTGTTTAAGTAAGCATCGACAGTAAAACTATTACAGTTGACACTTATTTCCCGGGTTCGATTCCCGCCACTGCCAAAACTGTCGCCTTGTTCACGCGGGGTACGATCACGTTAAACATGTGGGTCCGTAAGTTCTTCCGAGAGGTTCGTGGTAGGCGAAGGAGGGTACGGTCCCTGTGGATGCTTCCCTCACTGGGTTCCGGTCTAAATTGGGTGGCACTTCCCGGCCGTTCACATAGATACCTTACACCTTTCTGTAGGTCGGACGGTCTGGGTCGAAGAAGAAGAAGAAGTCATTTATTTGACACAATAGTGTTATTGGTGAATTGCTGGTTTATTCAGGAATGTTATGAGATTCACAATATTTTATAACTTTGCAATTGGCTCTATGTTTTGTCTATCTCGCTTTGTTGCAGAGTTCGTTGTCTTAACGGTTTAAATTATCCGCTAGGGGAGCTGAAATCACTTTTATTCGATCGTACATGGTCACTTTGCGTTAGACAGATCAAACGTGCACATTCGTGGACGTTTCCTTCCAAAGTTATTGGGGTGTTTATGGACTTTGCTAAAAACGCTGAATTAAAACGACGTTTTTAAACAGACGTTTTTCAGTGAAACACCTCTCGGGTTATGAATTCATTTCCAAGAAAAATACTTTAAGTACTGAAAGTGAGTTCAAGTATTCTATCTAATATGCGCTGAACTAACTGATTAAATGGGTTAGTGAGGGGGGGGGGGTGATATATCCACACAAAATTATCGAGCACTTTCACTCAAGCTAGAATCTTGGATTCTGTCTCATTCGATCCGTCTCATCTTCCAGATCAAAGAAAAATAAAATCTAGTATTTCGAAAGTTCGAATCACGGGTAATGATGTAAAGGAATAATCCAAAAACTCAACAACACCTTGCTTAATAATCCAAAACCGAATTATAGCTGCAAATCGCTGCTTTCGTGGATTAAGAATTTATTTCAGATCACAGCTGATTGGGAGAAGAACAGAATTAGAGCTTTATAAAGTACTTATTAGACCTACTTTAGTTTATACTTCAGAAACTTGGACTCTCGCGGTGAATGATGAAAAAGTTTTCTGCATCTTTGAGGGGAAAATGTTTGCTCAATATTTTTTGGTTTAATTCGAGAAAATGATATTTGGAGAAGAAGATACAGTTTTGAACTATTCAAACTATACAAAGATTCTGACATTATTAAATGCATTACAATTAACAGAATGCAATGGGTAGGACATGTTTTAGAAAATAGATAACAACAGAATCACAAATAACATTTTTATGTCACACCGATCGGCAAAAGAGATAGATGACGACCGAAGTTGAGATCGGTCGATTCTGTGGACAAGGACATTGAGGTGTTAAAGATTAAAATTTGCTCCCAAGGGGCAGCTTGGAAGAATCTTCTGATGAAGGTCAAGGTTCGTAGTGAGCTGTCGAGCCGTAGAAAATGATGATTTTGCTTAATAATCAAGTTCTTCCGCTCTAGTTAGAATATCGGTCTGAGTACCGGCTCTGCCCAAATTGTGTGCACGCAGAGTATGGGCACGTTAAATATGTGGGTCCGTAAGTTCTTCAGAGAGGTTGGTGGTAGAGAAAGAAGGGTACGGTCCTTGTGGATGGATGCCGACCCACTGGGTTCAGGTCTAAATTGGGTGGCACGGTACCGGCCGTCCGAACAGTTACTTTACACCTTCTGGTACGGGGCCAACGGCCGTACCGTGCTGAAAACACCGGTTCTCGTTAGATCACCGAAGTCAAGCAGCATCGGGCGCGGTTAGTACTTGGTGGGTGACCACCTCGGAACACCGCGTGTTGTTGGCCATCTCGGGTGCGGTATCCCCGTGGTTTGCGCGCTAGATTTGCACGCTACCACAAATGCCGCCGTGTTCATGCGGAGTACGATCACGTTAAACATGTGGGTCCGTAAGTCCTTCCGAGAGGTTGGTGGTAGGGGAAGGAGGGTACGGTCCCTGTGGATGCCTCCCCCACTGGGTTCCGGTCTAAATTGGGTGGCACTTCCCGGCTGTCCATACAGTTACCTTACACCTTTCTGGTAGGTCGGACGGTCTGGGTCTCAACAACACCTTCTGGTACATCGGATGGTCTGGGTCGAACAAACAAATAAAAAAATCTGCATATTCAAAAGTTCATTCGAGATGTGATGGGCTGAGGGAAGGATGGTACGGTCCCTGTATTTGTCACCCAATCGGGTTCCTGGATAAATTATGTGGCGTTTTCTCGGCCATCTAAACAGCTATATTACACGTTCGGGTAGGTCAAACGGTCTGAGGGAGGCCGCTTTAACTCTTGTCGGGATACAGTGGCGTTACAAAGGTGGAATTTAGAGGTCAGACCCCCCCCCCAGAAACCCATTGAATGTCAAAGAAATGATATATAGAGAAATAGAAAGTAAACTATTTGGCTACCCTCCCCCCCCCCCTCTCTCTCTAGAATTTTTTTCCGGCGGCGTTATTGTCGGAGCCCCTAGGCGAAAGCAATTTCTGGGTTCGCCCATAAAACTTGTATAATAAGAAGTGTCTCTGTGTCTGAGGAAAGAGAAAAAAATATTTTTCATAGGAGATGATAAAATGTTTGTGTCCTATACATCCGCCTATTGTTTTCTCCCATTGCATATTGCATTTTACTTCAGCAGCGTGGTATGCGTAAGTGCATGACGCTTGACATACTTTCTTAGCATTATTCAAGAAAGGCGAGCTTCAGAAACCCGCCAATTCACGAAACGCTATTTTCAGCATTCAGTGTATTACATCCTCGCTTTGTCCTGAAACCAGAAACCGTTTTGTGGAGAGGCCCTTGAACGCGGGGCCTGAACTTCTGCCGAGCGTGTGAAGGCTCTTGTTTTAATGTACCGAGTCACAGATGGTGGAGAGTCTGTTGTTTGTTTTCAGTTTTCGATGCGTTCAGAATACACCAACTAGTGAGAGATGCACTTGTTAAATGTGTTCCTGGTGGCGCTGCAGGGATGCCAAACATGAAATATATGTCAAGTATGTTGAGTTGATCTGAAATGATGATTGAAATGGATCCAGTATCTAAATAGCACCGGCATGTTTGCAAACATGCGTTTGAAGCTTAATGGATGTTTGATGAGTATAGTCTTTCAAATCGCAACGATGTATTGTTGGCGGCAAAAACTGAGCTATACCATTGTTTTTGCTAAAATATTTTGAAGCATCTGTTTCTCAGGATCTGCTATAGATAAAGCTTAGTTAAATACATATATGGATTCAGCATCAAATTACGGAGGAAGAAGAGGTTTTTTTTTAAAGATTTCTACTTAAAATTATTTTTCAATTTCCGGTTCAAAATTTTTCATTATCCTTGAAGCATATATTTGCCAAGATTGTTTATAGATAGAGTTTAGATGATAACTTATATAGATTCAACATCCAATTTTAGAGGAGGTAGGAAGGACGTCCACATCCAGTTCCTTCTACACTTCCGGTTGAAAAATCTTCTTTGAAGCATCTATTTTTCAAGATTGTGTGGATAGAGTTTAGAGATTGATATGGATCCAGTATCAAATTCAGAGGTGGTGAGCGGGGACGGGGGACTCACTAAGGATTTTCACTTTTCGTTCGGGAGGAGGCGGTAGCCAGTTGTTAGCGCGTGAGAATTGCACTCGGTAGGCCCGGGTTCGATTCTCGCCATTGCCCAAACCTCTCGCGGAGTACGATCACGTTAAACATGTGGGTCCGTAAGTCCTTCCGAGAGGTTGGTGGTAGGGGAAGGAGGCCTTGTGGATGCCTCCCCGACTGGGTTCCGGTCTAGATTGGGTGGCACTTCCCGGCTGTCCAAACAGTTACCTTACACCTTTCTGGTAGGTCGGATGGTCTGGGTCTCAACAACAGCAACAACTTTTGGTTTGGGATATATCACATTTGGTTCCAAAAATTTCTATTTCTTTTGCAATATCTAATTTTTAGGATTAGCTATAGATAGAACTTTGATGATTGATATGAAAGAAGCATCGAATTTTAGAAGGAGTAAAAGGATCACTAAGGATTTCCACTTTCGGTTCCGAAGATTCAGTCACCTTCTGTTTTCTGAAAATTCAACGTCTGAACGAAATAAGTGTTCAAAAGAGCATAAAAAAGCATCGGTTGAATGACCATATGAACGCTCCTTCAAAAATGTCTTGTCATTTCTTTATTCTGCATTACATTGAATCAGACTAGTTCTTGCGGTGTATACTTGCTAAATAGTCGTGGTCAAGATTTTGGAATGGGGGAGCGTTGGCAATCGAATGGTTGGATTTTATAGTATTTGATATTGTTTAACTTAATTTGATATCGTTAACTAATATTGTTTAACTTATTGCATTGGTTCTCTAGGGTGCGTTACAATTAAACAATATCAAATTCTACAACTATAGTATTTGATATTGTTTAATTATAACGCACCTTAGAGAACCAATGCAATTGTTCAAACAATAGGGGATTATAATCCCAAACTCCTGTCTATACACTAACTTTTCGACTAAAATGACAATACCGATGATCGGGATAAATGTTACCACATGACCGTCTTAGCCCTGTCGGAGCCTCTGGGTAAAATTAAATTCTCTGCGCTCCCCTCCCCTCTCCACACTAAAGTATTATTATTAAAAAGAGTACAAAAAAAAATACTGAAAATGGACCGCCAGCATTTGCCTAATTTTCATATGATTAAAAATACGTGCGTTTGTATTATAAATACATAAATAAGCGTCTGCGAGAACATTGACGGATTTACTAAAAAACTATTGAAACTTAAATTTTGCGCGAACAAAGGAAGTCCCCCCATAAGTGTAAGATTTTTTAATTTTATCGTATTGTTGCCCGAGAAAGTACAGTTTTCTCGAAAATTTTCGTATTCGAGATTTCGACGTATATTCACGTTTTAAAAGCTGAACACAAGTCGAAAGCCCAGGCCGACCGACTCATCCGAAGACTGAGAGCAGCAATTTGGGGGCCGGGAGCTGAACACATGTTTAACACTTACGGAAATTGGAAAGGTTTCCATATATATGTTTATTATTATTTTCAAGAATTTGTTCATTTTTAACACTTTACAACGTAGTTGAAAAGTGTTTATGACTTTGCTTATTCTGTCTGTCTGTCTGTCCGTTAGCACGATAACTGCCGTAAAAATGACTTTATCAAAATGAAATTTTAGTATGTTTTTCAGACGGTCTGTGGGACCTATGGGAATATAAATAAATAATATCACACAATTAGTTTTGAATTAAACCCGGGTTGATAAGATGAAATACATTGAATCCTATGGGACCTAACGTTTCAAACATTTTTTAAGCGAATTTAAGATTCACAAATTGCTTCGAAATTTTTAGTAAATATTCAAATTATCCCATAAAATGTATAAACAAAATTTAAGTAAACGATATTTGGTAGTTTTTTAAATAAAAATTATTTAATATAGGGAGAAAAACAAATTCAATTAAATTCTGACTATTACTATATCCTCCAGAAAGAAAAAAGAGATATATTATATAATAAATATCTTTCCAAAAGTTTAATTACTTTGTATATAATATAGGTTTCACATTTTAAAATAAATATAGTAGATAACAATTTTTCAATTTCTTAAATAAAATAAATTATTGTAGTATTGTGATGAATGAAACGATTGGAAAAATGTTTATGAATGAAATGCTGCTTTTATAGAGAGGCGATTTATATTTCGATGATGTCATTTGAATGAAGTTCATTTGTTTTCGATGAAGTTTTCAAATATAATAAATTATTGTAGTAGTATGGTAATTTTAAAAATATTAGCGATGAATGTATCGCATTTTAGAGATGTTTAAACCAAGCAATCTATATTTCATTTGATTGAAGTTCATTTTCTTCGATGAAGTTTTTAAATATAATAAATTAATGTAGTATTCTGATAATTTTAAAAATATTACCGAGGAATGTATCGCATTTTAGAGATGTTTATATACAATTGCATTGAAGTTGGAAAGTGTTTCATAATCAATGCTTTATGCATGATTGATCTTTCTTGTTTGTATTATTCACATATTCATTGTTTCGATTTTTATTTTTATTGAATGGTTAGGTCATAATTTATACTTATACTGGATTGTAACATTTTAGGTTTCTTTTTAACTATAAATTGGACATAAATTTGAACAAACTGTGTAACTAATTATTAGTTTCACATGTTTCACTGTTTTATTTAGTCATGGATAGGTATATGTTGTAATTTTTTATTGCATATAACAAGTACCCTGAACAAAAAAAAAATAAATCACATATTTATATCATTGATATCAAACAACTTTTATCACCCAGTGCACTAGCAGATGTACTTTTTAAAAACTGAAAAATAAAAATTCGTTAGACATAACATCCAAGGTTGAATAAAGTTATCAAACGGTTTCAAAGGCAAAAAGAGTCTTTTTAGTTAGGAAAAAGGGGACAAAGTACTGTTAGTCAACATGAAATAACCAATGATTTCAATCGCAGCAAGAAAACTTGCAAAGTGGCACAATTTTGCGAAATTTTATGAAGACTGACAAATGGAAACGGGATGGAGGAATTGCGATTGGGAACGCCCCTTTTAGGCGGGTTCTGTGAGTAAGAATCCAATCCACTATAGGATAATTTAAAAGTCTTTTCCAAGGAATTTGAAAAATAAAGTTAGGTTGTTTTGACCGATATGGATGTTAATCTACACTTAACAATATTTTCATGATGATGAATATGCGAGTTAAAAAAATGGGAGAAATGTACTCAGCTTTGTTGACCGTCATTTCCTACGGTTATTATCAACTGTCATTACCTAAGTTATTATCAACTCGTGAGGAATTAAATGGTAGAAAATGGAGTATACATTTGTTAGAAAAGGGTCAACTGAACGATCGTTTCATTTTTCACTCTTGATCGTGCTGAGCGGGGGTGTCTGAAAAACGTCACGACTGTGAAACAAAACGGTCTCAGTTGAAACAGCTAGAATGGGATCTGGAACTTCATTTATGATATCTTTTGTTTATATTCTTACATAGAATTCTCTGATGATGTGGAACGTGGAAGTTGCTTGCAAAAAGAAAACAGAGAGACCACTCCGGCGCCCTGGTTGACTTGGAGTAGAGGTCCACAAAATGGTGTTGCTCGCGTAGGTAAATCTAGTGCTCTTCATAAAACCTTCAAATTTAGCCCAAGTGAGGTGGAAGTTGTTTGCAAAACAGAGATTACTTCGATACTCTGGTTGATTTAGTATTAGAGGTCTACAAACTGTTGTTGCTCGCGTAGGTTAATTTAGTGCTTTTCAGAAAACCTTCAAATTTAGCCCGAGTGTTTGAATTTGATATGCCAAATTTAGATCATAAAAATAGTATAAACGCTGTATTCATTTCAATCAGTATTTACCAAACTAGGGTATCTGGAGGGTACATGCAGTGTTTCTTTCAGGCATACATCCGACGATTATTTACCCCCTCCCCCTGGGACATTTTATATCAACTTAGTTTCTATTTATGTGACGGTATTTAGATATATGTATAAAGGGCAAATAGAAAACTTGCCCCCCCCCCACACACACACACCCAAAAAGTCTTGAAAGACTCCCTGGGTACAGATTCAGGAGTACTTATCCCATGGCAAGATGTTTAATTTATTATATTACTATGACAAAAATATTGTTTAACTGTTAGAAAGTAACTGTTAAAAAGTTATATTCTTACAAGCAGCAATTTTATTTATTGTGAGTCAAATATTAACTTATGCTTTGCCATATTTCGATAAAATAACGTATTCTTGGATAAAATAACGTATGGTTTCATGCGACTGACTCAACCGCTATATTAATGATTAGTAATTTACTCACAGTGGCCCATAGTATTGTCCTGTTTTCTGGAGTATCTCACAATATGTCTGCCGAATGTGACGTAGTTGATATCTATTAATACTCAAGCTAATCTCTTACGTTACTATGGATATCATTTAGTCAATGAACGCATAATGGACGTATGAATACGAAATCGTGTCAAGGTTGCTTTTGCTTTCACAAAGTATTTCAGTTAGCTTTGTTGCGAAGTAGAAAAGTACTATATTTTTTTAGCGTTGATCTCGAATCTTTTTTTAAAACGGGAGTCAAAGGTGTTTTAAAAAGAGCTAAGGAGCCAGAATTTCGAGAGTCGATATCCCCCCCCCCCCACACACACACACACACAGAGAGAGAGAGAGAGAGAGAGAGATTTCCTTAAAAGGCAGACAAGTTCCAAAAATTTCGGAAAAGTGCGAAAGAGATACCTATTTTAGAAATCTAACCCACACCTCAATTTTAGGGTTGAGACCGCCATTTTTTTTTTAACGGAAACTAAAAATTTCAGTTTTGTTGTCCAAGTGTTGAAAATTTTTAAAAATCTATAGTTTCCTTGTTATAGAGTTTTTAATAGAATTAGGCAGTTAAATGTACTAGTTTCTTTTTAAGAATCTTACTAGGCATGGGGGTTAGATACACTCTAAGATTTTCTCCTCGAAGTTTTCTCGTTAATTACTCGCTTCTAACATAATCGAAAAACGGTGTTTGGATATTGTGGCACCACCAAGTTCGATAACTAGGTAATTAAAGATGGACGAATAGCATGTTTCTCAAAATCGAATATCGAATTCGAATATTAATCAGATCCCGAATAGTTATTTCAAATTGTTAATAAATAATATTCACATTTATTAAATATTATTTATTACTTATTAGTAAATAAATTAATAAAGTAAAATTAAAAAAATGTAAAATAACGTCCATAGTATTCGCCCATCTCTATAAAGGAAACACCAATATAGTTAATGCCACTATATCGTATTCTCAAATTTAACATCAAGTTAAGGTGACTTTAGATAGTACAAAGGCTACATCTATAAGAAAGTCAAATTACGGGGACGGTGGACGTTGAAATTTATTTTATTTATTTATTGACTTAGAAACATGAAAATTTGAATAAATATTTCTCTTAACATTGCTATATAAAATACCATTAAATTTTTTTCAATTTTGTTATAATTTTGTATTTTTTTTAATTTAATTTTTTAACGAAAATTTGAAAATGCTCCTTGTGTGCCATTTGTTCACATTTTTGATTAATTTTACATTATAATCACTTAAAAACATATTATGAACAAATTTCGGTATTCATTTTTAAATCCTTTAGAAAGTTAATTTTTTAAAAATATTTTTCTGCATTAAAACTTAATTTTCATCATTTGATTAGGTTCTTATTCACTTTTAATTACCTTAATAAAGTCCAATTATAAAATGCATACTCAGTTTCATTAAAAAGTATGAAAGGCGTCTTATTGCCAAATTTCATGCATCTCAAACAAAAATTTAGACGCATGGAGCATTTTAAAAATGTAAAACTTTTGAAAATTTCGTTTCGAAAAAAATGCATTTAACCTTTTGCTTACGGGTGGGACAGTGTCTATCCCAAACGAAGAACTTCCCCAAAAGACAGGTATTTGACATTCCCTGTCCCAAACAGTTCGACCTCCCTTTGCAGGCATTGGCGTCCATGGAAATCTCTGACAGAAACATTGCACCTGCAATGTTTTCTTCGTTTGAGATGGACGCTGTCCCACCCGTAAGCAAAAGGCTAAATGTGTGAAATAATGTTATATATTAATAAAAAAAAACATTTTTTAGTCGATTTTTGCTCATTTCAACGTCCACCGTCCCCTTAAGTGAGATAGTGTTTAGAGCCTTACAAAAGTCATAGAGCGACTTGTTAATGATAATAAATAAGAAATTATAGCGCAAATTTCAGTGCAAATAGAATGATAAAATCAGAAAATCATATCGGAAACGTTGCGATGTCTTTATTTCTGATTTGCATTTCTTTGGAGTTTTTCTTATCAATAAAAATGTATTATGAATGAGGTATTCTGTTCCGTCAAATCGTCATGTCGGAATTCGTAACTGGAAAGTGTATATTACAATGGACGTGATAAACCCCGATTTTCAAGAGGTCTGTAACTCAGCCTCCAAGATGGCAAAGACTTTGTTATTTTTTCTGTGTAATACGCTCACATAGTTGAGAAAAACTAAGCAAAAACATTACAATTGGTGCGATAGCACCTAAGTAATAAGAACTTTATGGCACTTTTTACGATTGTAATTCCAGATATTTTTTTTCCTACAGTGTTGACGGACTTCTAACAACCTTAACTACTGAACTGATTTTTATGAATGATGACTCTTTTTATGTGTTCTGGTTGAAGGTACATACATTTTTTTTAAACTTGAAAATAAATTGAAATTTAGAATTTAAAAAAAAATGAATAAATGGACCCGGACAGTAAGTAAAATTTGCAATATCTGCTAGAACATTATTGTGCAACCACGTTTATATTTCTACAAAAGTAATAAAATATTACAAAAACACCACTTCGTGGTTAAAAAATATCCAGCCAACAAAATTATTTGTGCTAAGGTTCAGCAGCCCCGGATATGTTCTCTTAGTTCTAGATTACACAGCTAAGCACCTGCTGAACGCATTCACAAATGGATTTCTTTTATGATTATAAATATTGATTCAAGAGGGGACATCTTATAATCTCTCTTCTTAACTATCAATTGACTGTAGAATATTTTGCTTTAGCATTTTGAATCTCTGAAACGCACTTTTAAGCCCAACCATACGATTATTACTTAATTAAAGATTCGCCTACTCAAATTATATCAATCAGTTACATTAACTACTTTCATACTTTATTACTTATTTATTTTTATTTTTATTTTGTACTTTATTATTTTCATTTAATTAAAACTACTAATCCGAAAAATATGGAACTTAAAATAATCTTTTCATAAATAAAATTTACGGATCTCTAAAATCAAATATTTATGAGGACTACTTCATAACTAAGATGAACATCAAATTAAGAAGCGCGAGAACTGTGGTGCTCAGGACCAATTGAGGACCTCTGCTCAAGATGGTCAGATCTTTCTTAACAGATTCCTTTGTAATAAAGAAATCAAGAAAATGTTTTTGCAGCGTAGAATTGACCTCTCTCTGGGATATGTATTCCATTAACATTAACAAACTGTAACGAAATATTTGTTTTGATTACAAATAATCATGCATAATAAATTCAATATCCATTCAATGCGTGTTCCAATTATATGAATGAATCTATACTAAGCAAGACATAAAATAATGGTTACCATAGAAAATCTGATGTGGGCAGCACATGATATTCCCTACAGATTAAAATTCATTTTCTCTTTATTTCATTCATTGAATTGAGTTTAATTGCTAGAATGGGTGCAGACGATTTTTGAGGGTCATTTCGCAAAACAAGGCAAGTTCTTTATCCCAAATCGTACCAAAATCTAATCGGCACTAGAGTAACTCACAAGTGGCTTGCCTATAAAATTTCATGAAATTGGGTCAACTAGGTTTTGTGTCAGAGTCGATACATACATTGAACACACACACACACAGACGTCACGCTGAAAATAGTGTTTTCGTGTTCCATAGTGCTCGAAACGTGTATTTCCGTCGAAAACTCGAGTTGTGATTTTTGAGACGATTCCAGTACTTTCCCTGTACATTACCATGGGGAAAGTAAAATTTGTGCATTTGTGCTGGTATTCTAAATACAAGTGTTGCTTGAAAAGTTTAATTTCAGAGCCCTTAAGTAGATTAACTGCAGCCATGATTGATTTCGTATTTATGCTTTTAAGGAAGTTAATCTTTCTAGCCATTTTATTTTCTCCAATACATGGTACTTTAAAGGGAAAGTATCGGAATCGTGTCGAAAATAGCAACTCGAGTTTTCGACGGATCTACACGTTTTGGGACCTCTGGAAAAGACGAAACAACATTTTTAGTGTGACGTCTCTCTCTCTCTCTCTCTTTCTCTCCCTGTGTGTGTGTGCATGTCTGTCTGTGCAATGTATTTATCCATTCTATCTGAAAACCTAGTAGCCCAAATTTCACAAAATTTGGTAGATAATCAGCTTGTGGGTTATCCTGGTGTTGATTAAATATTGGTACGATTCGGAAAAAAAGAAACTTCCTTTTCTTACGAAATGGTCCACAAAAATCATCAAAGACTAAAATAAAAGACTACGTATGCTTAAATGTATCCATTAAATGCTTGTTTTATACCCAGTTTTTGATAGCGAAAGGAATAAGACGAATCCCATAACTATAGAATCTCGAGATAGTTTAGTGTTTTCGCATTTTTATCATGTCGCCTTTGAAAATACGCCCAGTCGCGAAATGAAAACGTAAATCGAATTAAAACTGCAACTTCAGTGCAATTTCGAATAATCATCTATGTTATTTTATGCAAATAAACTCAATGTAATTGTGAAAGAAATAAACAGAAAATTTGTGTCTGTAGGGAAAGTCATAGGCTGCCCACATCAGATTCTCCTTTTCTTGTGATCGTGATCACATTTATGGTCTTTCAGCTGAAAATCTCATCTTCACGCTATAAATTCAAAATGGCTTTATATTCCATTTCTATCTCCCTCCCCAAAGAAGAAAGAAGCAAATGATCTTACACACTTTTTATGCTAATGGAAGATTTGTCTTCTATTCTTCAATTTCGGGATTGACTTGCTCGTACCACACAATGAATGCTGCGCATTTTGTCTTTTTATTACACCTATTATTTTTTTTTATTGATGATTTAATCTAATGTTGTTTCCTTTGTTGTCTCGCTTCGCTAGGTGTTTATGATACTAGTTCTAGCGTTCGTTGCAAACAGGGCGTCTGCAATTTGAATTATTTATTCTGTCTGGTTCTGTTCTGGGGTAAAAAGACGAAGTAGGTTAAACCTTCGTGATTACACAAATTCGCAAAGTTCAATTACCTTGCATAGGATATCGTTTGCAATATAAGAATAGATCTTAGGAATAGAAAAAAAAAAAAAAACTCTGACGTGGACAGCACATGACATTCGCTACAGACTCAAGTTTATTTTCGCCTTCTTTCTCTCATTATGCATTAAATTGTGTTTAATTCCACAAAATAACACGGATGCTTATTTATTATGATATGGCACATAATTTTCAGTTTCGAGTCAATTTTCACTTTCATTTGGAGAATGGACGTATTTTCAAATGGTGGCGTTACAAAACTGTGAAAATACTGACATATAGAGAGAACAATTCAACCTACAGCAATAGGGCTGGACTAATTCTTTCCTTTATTAAAAATTACTTATACATAAGGATTTAATAAATATATTTAAGCATATTAAGTTTTTTTTTACTACAGATTTTAGTGATTTTTGAAGACCATTTCGCAAAAAAAAAAAAAAACATGTTCTATTTTTTCGAATTATACCAAAATTTAATCAGCGCCAGATTAATCCCCATAAGACTTATCTAACATTTTTTTTAAAATTTCGTCGAGTACTTTTTAAAATAAAGGGGATACATACATTGCACATGCACACACACACACACGCAAACGTCAAGCAAAAAATATCTGATTTGGCCAGCACATGAATTTTCTACAAACTCAAATGCATTTTTTTCTTCATTTCTTTCGTAATCCATTAAATTCAGTTCAATTACATAAAATATAAAACGGATACTTTTTTGAAATCTTCAGTTTACAGTTTTAAAACATTTGTTTTTCATCTGGCGACATATCATTTTAAAACGTAGCAATCTCGAATAATAATAATAGTAATAATAATAATAAATAATAACAATAATAATAAAATAAATGAATATCTTAAAATACGGTTTGGTATAGAGTTGTTTTCTTCTTTTCATCTTGAAAAATTACGTGACAAGCATTTAACTAATGGATTTAAACATATTTGGTCTTTTATTCCAGATTTTGACGATTTTGTGGGCCATTTCGCAAAAACCAGGTTCTATTTTTTAATTATACCAAAATTTAATCAGTACCAAAGTAACCTACAAGTGACTTATCTACCAAAATTTGTAAGATTTGGTCAATTAGTTTTGGATACATAAACATTAACATCGACTGCACAAATATTAACAGCGACTGCAACATTAATACTTAAGGGATATGAAGTACCTCGGAGTCGCAAAAATTAGAAGACTGTCTCTGGAACGTAAAAGATAACACTGGCTAATAAATGTGCTACACTACTACAACATCTATTGCCTCAAACTACCTACACAAGGAAATAAATTCAATCTATTAGCGGAACACAGTCGAGATCTGCTTCTGTGGGCCTCGTAATAGATTTATAGATCTCCGGCAAATGCCGGCAAATAAACAAAGCATGTCTCCATCTCCAGCAAATGGCCACCTCTCCAATGCTGGGGTTTTTCCATTGCTCTTAAAGAAACGAATGTTCATCGGGGTGAGGTTACTCAGCAAACAAAGAAAGCTGGAGAAACACTCAATCAGATCAATGATGTTAGGAGGAGGAAAACATTTCTGAGAGTGAAGGAGGGGGGAGTCGGGCTCCAAATATATTGTTGAAGTAAGTTCGATGTGCATAACAAACTTTGGTTTTTCCTTTCTTTCTGATTATTGATTACTTGGAATAAAGTGAGCAGTATTCGGGTGTTTCAAATGAACTGTTCAGTTAAATTTCTCGCTTATAAATGATAAAGAAAAATAAAAAATATGTATATTTTTTAATTTATACTATCTCGTAATACTTATACTATCTCGTAATACTTATACTATACACTCTCATAATACTTATACTATACTATATTGTAATACTTATACCATACTATCTCATAATACTTATACTATACACTCTCGTAATACTTATACTATACTATCTCGTAATATTTATACTATACACTCTCGTAATATTTATACTATACACTCTCGTAATACTTATACTATACTATCTCGTAATATTTATACTATACACTCTCGTAATACTTATACTATACTATCTCGTAATATTTATATACTATACACTCTCGTAATACTTATACTATACTATCTCGTAATACTTATACTATACTATTTCGTAATATTTATACTATACACTCTTGTAATACTTATACTTACTATCTCGTAATATTTATACTATACACTCTCGTAATACTTATACTATCTCGTAATACTTATACTATCTCGTAATACTTATACTATACTATCTCGTAATATTTATACTATACACTCTCGTAATACTTATACTATACTATCTCGTAATACTTATACTATACTATCTCGTAATATTTATACTATATACTCTCGTAATACTTATACTATAATATCTCGTAATACTAGCATCCGTGTGCAATGACCAGTGGTCATTAAATGTGACACTTACACATTTAATAAAAGTTGTTGACGACTTTCTGCTGTTGATGACTAATAAAAGTTGTCGATGTCAAGTAGAAATGCTCAATACTTTTGAAAATGCTTTTGAGTATTTTGATTATCTCTTCATATCCTCATCTCTAATTCAGAGTTTCGAAATTTTATATTTTCTCCATGTTTTTAAAGGTGAGACGAATCGAATAACACCAAAACACTTCCTCTAAGATTCTAGCTATAGAGGAAGTGCTCGATAATTCTGATATGCCATCAAACCAGTCAGTTCAGTGCATATTATATAGATATAGAAAGCATTGTTTCACGAAAATTCAAGACTAAGACTTAGTCGGAAAAAAAAAATTCAGGTAATTTTTCGAACATTTTAGGAGCGATCCATCTGTGAGTGTCATTGTGGGTGCCTATATCTACGATATATGAACACAATGTAAGAAATAAAAGATTTTTACAGTTCCCTATAAGGGTTTCATGCAATAACAGGGAAATTTGACCTATGGCATGGATGTAAATAGTATTGAATCCGTATTTATTAACACAAATTATTCGAATACACGTAATTCATTGACGTTACACAGCTGTTGTCGACTTAAAAAAAATATATAGTTTTACAATTTTTACGAACATTTTTGCAAAAGCAACTCTTAAACAAAGCTGTTAAAAGAGATACAACCATATTATATTCAGATGCTGATTATGATTCAACTGTAACCAGGGGTTGCTCTAGATTTCTGATAGCTTTCGCCAATTAATTCGCCAAATAAAATTTTCTTTCATGAAATGGAATTTTTACTCATCCAAAATTTTATTTTGATTTGATTTATAAATTATTTGATTTGATTTATAAATTCTGAAATTCGATAGATCAATGTTTTGGAAAAGATGAGTAGTATAGTAGCATACGTCATGATTAGAACACTACGATCTTAGATTTTGACATTAGAAGAATTCATAATCGCCAAAAGTTTCGCCAATTTTTTTTCAATCGCCAATTGAATTTTCTTTCGCAAAATACGACGATCGGCGGAGAAAATGTCGTGCGGAGACTGACAGTCTAAATATTTTAAAATTAAATAAAAAGTGAGTATTTAGTAGTTTCAAATGGATTGTTTATTTAATCCTTTTTGTCTCAAGTTATGAGTATTTTTTTCCAAACCTTCGGTAATTACTTTCGTAATGGTTTATTGAGACCTCGCTTAAGAATAAAGGTAATAAAAATATCCAACTTTCGAACATTATATTAATTACTTCGATGGCACTAAAATACTGTCTAAATTATTACTGTTAATTCGTTAATTACATTTATAATTGTTAATTTGTTAATCACATTTATGATTGTTAATTTGTGTCCGAAACTAAGAAGCGTTCTTAACATCAAATGTATTTTAATGAGCGCAGCTATTTTTATTTATTTCTGGTAATTTAAAGAACGTTTTATAAAATTTCGGCTTTTCATACCGGGATAAAACAATAACAATAAATAGAGCAGATATTATTCGATTTATAGAATTAAAATGACCAAAATATACTTCATTTATTAACACTTTACAACAAAGTTGAAACATGTTTATGACTTTGTTCATTCTGTCTCTCTGTCTGTCCGTTAGCACGATAACTTCCGTAAAAATGACTTTATTAAAATGAAATTTTAGTATGTTGTTCAGACGGTCTGTGGGACCTATGGGAATATAAATTGTGGCCATTGTGCGTCGCCAGTCTCGAACTCGGGACCTCGTGTTTACAAGACCGACATTATAATCACTGAGCAAAAGCTAGCTTCTTCTCCGTTCATATAATTCGGGTACAGGTTCCAAGCATCTTTGATCAGATGTCTTTGCTGCCGCACACTCCCTCACCTGATGAAGGCCCCGGTCTTATTTCGGCGAGGAGGGGGGCAGCTGAGAAAACCCCCGAAAATATATATGCGAACAGTATGCATGACTTGGATTGATGCTAAGAAAACCGCGAATTATTTTCATATACATACAATTTTCTATTTTTTAACACTTTACAACATAGTTGAAAAGTGTTTATGACTTTATTCATTCTGTCTGTCTGTCTGCCCGTTAGCACGATAGCTGCCGTAAAAATAACTTTATCAAAATGAAATTTCAGTATGTTGTTCAGACGATCTGTGCGACCCATGGGAATATAAATGAATCATATCACCCAATTAGTTTTGGATTGAACCCGGGTTGAAAAAATGAAATACATTGAACCCTGTGGGACCTAATTTTTCAAATATTTTTTAAGTGGATTTAAAATTCACAAATTGCTTCGAAAATTTTAGGAAATATTCAAATTATCCCATAAAATATATAAAAAAAATGTCAGCAAAATATATTCAATAGTTTTTTAAATAAAAATTAATATAATAATTACACCTCTTATATGAATTTATATGAATATTTTAGGAAATATTCAAATTATCCCATAAAATATATAAAAAAAATTCAGCAAAATATATTCAGTAGTTTTTTAAATAAAAATTAATATAATAATTACACCTCTTATAAGAGGCAATCACGTGACCATTATATGAAGAGCTCACGTGATCCATTTCAAAATGAAATATGGCATCCATCTTGTTATCTTTTACGGTTATATATTTTCTATCTTAAAAATGAAAATGCACCTATAGGATTGTTTACATACCACCTAATACACGTCTATTGGTTAAATATAAATATTAATTTAGGCCAAAATATTAGACATAATCAAATTCCATATTCTGCTTACTTGATAATCTTAAAAATTTTTGGAGTATTTGTAAAAAACTTTTGTATCTGGAAAACTCCCAATTTTTTACTGCTCACTTAGTTTTTAGATACACCTGTGCCTGCGAAGTACTTCTACCAATATCCTCAAATCAAGTATGAGAGGCTATCTCGCTTCCTGGTAGAGGTAGAGGAACAAATCAATTAAAAAGTTGTAAAGTATTGCAAAATTAGTACTAAAAATTTTTGTCCCACAGCAAAAGCTGCGAAATAACTCTCTTATGTAACGATTTTAAAAGAGCCGATTTTATTAATTTGTAACAGTGTAGAATTAGGTACATTGAAAACACTTGTACACATCTTATTACACACGTAAATCGTCACTAAAGGTGAAAATTTTGTATTTTGTGTATAATAAAGCCAGTTTTATTCTGATAAAAAAAGTGCTTAGTAATAATTTTATATACTCTACGACTTTTTAATTGGCTTTGTCCCCTATATCTATCATAAAGCAAGATAGCCCCTTTCCCGGCACTTCTATAAAGGTTAGTTAGGTCAAACCCCATAAAACTGTTTCATCGTGTACCTTCATTGGGGCCCACACACCTGCATACGATGATCTTAATAGTTTTGGGCCTGGTCCGAGACTATTAAGTGTATAGTCATGAAAGAATTAATAATTCATTATACCATGACTATAATGTATGTAATATCATGAATGTTGTATCATGAGCATTTAAGGTTTAGGTCTTTCTAAGTCGTCTTAAGAGTCATTCTTCAGCATTTACATTTCACAACTATGACGTGTAGTTACTTATTGTTTTCGGGAACGAGAACATCTGTTGTGACGTCGAACACTTCTACCGTCCCACGCAACTCACTCAATATGCAAAAACACTTTTCCATGACCCCTCGACCGCAGGAACTTGTTTGAATTTATGTGGCCGCGTTAACTTTTTGGATTGTTTCCTTCGAAAATAATAGGCTGTACAGTTGTTTCCATACTTTCACAGCGTTATCTATATACACATATATGAAACTGGCATTCAAGCCTGTCAAACACATGGAAACTGGCACTGTTAAAAAGTGAAGTTTTTTAATACGTTTTATGTTGTTTAACAATGTATGGTTCTTAGAATCGGAAGTGTAAATGTCTCAATCGAACATTGGTTCAGTTAGATTCTGCTCCGTAGTCGGTACTATAAGTCTGAAAAATTGAAAAATTTCAACTTTCTAACTGACCGAGGGGCGTTTAGAAGATATCTGGAATGACTTTTCAAAAAAAAAAAAAAATCTGATGTGGGCAACACATGACTATCCTTCTATAATGCAATGAATTTAGTACTTTTACAGTAAAAAAAATAGGTTTTCCTTATAGTAGATACTTATATTCTTTCCGAGATATTGAATTTTCGTCCATTAGTCGTCATTTTCATTGATTTAGCGTCATTTTTATCCATTTGGCAAGATTTTCGTTAATTTGGCAACATTTAAAAAGTCGCTAAATTGGCGACATTCCGCCAAATTCGTCGCCAAAATCTCGCCAAGCGGTATGGACGGAGAAGTAAGTTATTCTTACAGCAGATAAATGACTATCGGCGTTCAAATACAAAAGTATTACTAAGTAGTTTTTCTCATGAATGGAACGAGCTAGATCCACAAGAATGATGTCACCAAATTTATCGCATGATATTACATATGAAAAGTGAACATGTTTCTCAACAGATAATATATTTTTTTAATTTATGGGATTTTTTAATAAATTTATTTTAAAAATGTGCAATATCTCGAGAACGGTTCATGCTAGCGTTCTAAAGTTTATGTCAATCGTTTTCTAAGGAAAAATTACATAAGAAATGTCTATTTGCGTAACTTTATTAAAGGTTTTGAATTTTTGATGATTTTTTCAAAATTTCACTCGAAAATTTAGGGGGGGTTCTGAACATTCGATTGTGTTGTAAAACAATAGGCTTCAAGTATTCACAGATTGTGATTTTTGTACCAAATTTCAATTGAATCGCTCTATTCGTTCGTGAAATATCGTCTCCACAGACTCACTGACACACACACATATTTTCACACACACACATACAGACATCACTTCAAAAATGTTCGATTCGTGATCAGGGATGCTTGAAACACGCTCTCCCGTCGAAAACTCGAATTCGAATTTTCGACACCGTCACAATACTTTCCTTATACATTATGTATATATTAGGAAAGTAAAAACCACACGTTAGACTGTTAGATAGTTATTACATATATGTCAGTTTACCTCTTCCTTGCACAATGCCGCAAATTCCGACCAATTCATTATAAATCTGATATGTATTATTATTTCCTTTAATACAAAAACATTGCTCGATTTGAAGTTACCAGTTTCTACGCAGGCCTTGAGGTTGCTATTATAAATATATAATAATTCGATGCAAATTTTGATATTGAGGAATATCATTAACACGAATTATTGAACTTTCTCGCAAATGATTGATTTTCTAAATAATTATGAAGAATTGATAATTATTGATTATTAAATTACTTTTTTGTTTTTATATGTTTAAAATAAGCGTGATGAAATTCATGAAAATTGCTTGATTCTATCGATATAACAGCGTCCCTTGCAGATAAGTAAAATGTATATCTCAAGAATGTCTGGCATATATCCTAATTAATAGCAACCATTTTACGGAGTGGGCGAGGCTAAGAAAACGTAGAAAAACTAATTTGCTCATACTGAGCATATTTATTGTTTGAGCATTTTTTTTTATAAAAAAGCAAACTCTCGAGAACGGTCAGTGCAGATGTCCTATAAACGACATCATTCGCTGAAAAAAAATTTGTCTTGAGACTATAATGTTTTGTGAATAAGGGGTGCAACTAACTGTTTATTGTACCTGACAGTTATTGTGTGACTAACTGTTTATTGTACCTGACAGTTATTGTGTGACCTTGTAAAATAGCTAGAGATTTGCTGTGCATTGTTCCTGTTTACGCTTATTGGTGCTTTGAATAAAAACGTGAGTTAACCAGAAAATCTGAGTCATTTTCATTTTGTATACACGGTGATATAGGGAAAGTATTGGAATCGCATCGAAAATCGCAATTCCAGATTTTGACGGATCTACACGTTTTGGGAACTCCAGAACACGAAAATACCATTTTCAGCGTTAAGACTGTGTGTGTGTGTGTGTGTGTGTGTATGTGCAATGTATGTATCCCCTCTAGCTCAAAAACTCTTCGGCAAAAATTTCACAAAATTTAGTAAGTCACTCGTGGATTGTCTTGGTGCTGATTAGCTGGTTGAAAAAAAAAATGCCTGCAAGAACCCCCTCCCCCCCCCCCCCCCCGCCTCTTTCTTTTCTTTTCTGCGAAATCATCCACAAAAATCGTATGTACTCACTTTAGCTAAAATCTAACAGATCAAATTTGACCAAATTTGATAGATAAATCGATTGTGGGTTACCTTGGTGCTGATTAGATTTAGGTACGTTTCGAAAAAAAAAAGAAGAACCTGCCTCTTTTTATTATATGGCCCGCAAAAAATCGTTAACGACTAAAATGAAAGACTACGTATGCTCAAATTGCTACGTATGCTCAATTACATGCGACGTAATTTTGACGTCGAAAAGAATAAGACCAGCCCAATAATTTTAGGACAAATCCCTCTTGAGATATTTTAGTTTTTTCGCATTTTTGTCACGTCGCCTTTAAAAGCCAAATTAAAAAAAATTGAATTAAAATTGTGAATTGGGGATAATTTCAAATAATCGTCCATGTTATTTTATGCAAATAAACCCAATATAATGAACTGTTAAAGAGAGAAAGTGAAACGTGGATTAGACTTGTGTCTAAATAGGAAATTATGTGCTGCCCACATCAGAATTTTGTATTCTGAGAGTGAAACCAAGATTTGAAATGATACGTCGTAGCAATATGCATAAATAATATTTTCCGTGAACTTTCAACTGCAGGAACGTGCTTGAATGTGCGATTTTATTAACTTTTCCGATTGTTTTACGTGAAAAAAGAATAGTTGTGTGATGGTTTCTGCGCCATCGTTCTGTAAATTGATATACTGATTGTCAATAAATTTGATTATTGATTGTCAATAAATTTGATGATTGATTGTCAATAAATTTGATTATTGATTGTCAATAAATTGAAATTTCAATTATGATGTAGCCTTAAACTACAATTATTTTTTTTCTGCTATTAATGCGAACCCAAGGTACGGAATTCGTTAACAAACAGCATTAAAAAACCCTAATAATGGAGTGTTTTAATGTTTCTTTCTAGCTAGAACAAAATACCCACCTCAAGGAGCATTAAAAACATCTTAGTATAAAAATGAGTAATAACTAGTTAAACTGAGTGTAAAAATGTACACACAAAGTTCAGTAAAGGCTGTTTAATTGAATGAAATTCGCCCTGTTTTTTAAAGGATAAAATGGAAGCTGATAAAACAGCTGAGATTCTCAACTTAGGGTCCGGACCGGCGTTCTTATGGGTCTGCGAGGCTGTTCAGCAGTAAAAGTTTCTTTTATTCAAGTACTTTTCTGAAAAGTTCTTTTGTGCCAGAAATATCAAAATAAGTAATCTTAATGTAAATCAGAACTGGGTCTTAAATTATCTAATCTAAAGCAAGATATTCAAAATTGTCTTCTGCTGTAGTTGGAAATTAACTATTCCAGATCAGTTACTGCGGAGCTATGCAAAATGTAAGAGCTCTTTTCAATGTTGGCTGTAAGTTATGCAGTTAAATAAATTACACTGAGTTACAGCTATATTGCTAAGCATTAATTTCCATATAAATATAAAACTATAAAATTACGTTTAGACTACTACAAAAAATAAATAAATAAAATAAATAAATAAATTGCAAATGTGTTCAACAATTAATTGATAATAGGTACTAAAATAGGTAACATTTTACGAAACACAAAAGCAAAATTATTCGAGCTATTATTCCAACTTTACAGTAAATCGTTCTAGCTTTACAGTGAATTAATCATTCGAGCTCTACAGCAAAGCATTTAAATCTAGAGTAAAAGCATTTGAACTCTATAGTAAATTATTCAAGATTAAATTAATCAAGCTTTACCGTAAATTGTTCGAACTCTGCAGTCAAAGCATTCAAACTCTAGAGAAAATTATTTGAAATCATTATTATATCAATCGAATTTTACAGTTAATTATTTTAATCACAGTAAATTATTCGAATTCCATATTAAATTATTTGAACTCCACAGTTATGAGGAGGTAAAAAATCATGTGTTCATAGCATCAGATGTTTCTTGTCGTAATGCCAACAAATACTCTGGAGAATAAATAAATATTTTACTCAGATATGTATCACTAAAACTATATTCATTCTGCATACGTTGCAGGAAATCCCTCAACACACAGCACAACCTGTGGAAATTCTATCGAAGGACTGATTAACTCACAGGTGAAAAGTTAGAGTCAGTCCCCAGTGGGACCGACAGATCGATTAGAAAAGCCACCATCTTCTCTAAACGTGACCTGGTTACTTTAGCTACCGGAAAATTTTTAAAGCAGAAATAAAGGAGAAACTTAAAAAGTATCCCAGGACTTCTTTCCCCCTCCTTGCTTTATATTTCGGGTGAGGCCGTGAATAAAAGGATTTTTTCCCCTTTCTAAATAAGACGTTCTTTTCACCTTCCCGAAAAGTCCCTCTGTGGAGGGGGGAAAAATGATTTCGAATCTCTAGAGATGATCGATTTTGTACAAGAAATTTTGAAGAAGAATTTGTACTTACCATTCATTGCATTTATTATTTATTGAGCTGTTTGGAATTGTCTGTTGATTTTTATTTTTTCATATTATTGTATAGAGAAGGCATGGGAGGAGGGAAGTCCAGAAAATTTTCTAATTCCATATTTTTATGGAAACGAATGTTTTGAGACCATGTTCGTATCGCTTGTGTGTGTGGATACGATAATTCAAGGATGGATGTACGCACAATGAAATATGTCCAACTTGCCGTCCCAAGTGATCCCAGGCATGGTCGATCGGTGACAAATCTGGGGGTCGGGCAGGCCAGGATAGGGTGGTAATTTGGCGGAGGCATTCCTGTGACACCCTTGCTGTGTGTGGCCGAGCACTGTCCTGTTGAAAAATGCCTCATGGGAGCCCTGCTATGAGTGGCAATACATATGGCTGAAGGATGTCACTAACGTACCGCTCAAATTGTTGCTCAAGTCCTTGGTGACGAGCCGGACGGTCTGGGTCTTCAACTAACGTACCGCTGGACTGTCATGATTCCGTGGATCAATATTAGAGGTGACCGGGTGTCGTATTCGACGGCACCCCCATACCATCACACCAGCTGAGTGAGCGGTGTGCCACTGTAAAATAAAGGCAGGATTGAGGCGTTCACCACGGGCCCTCCACACACGTACACAGTTGTCATCACTGCCCAAATTGAATCTCGATTTGTCGCTGTAGACGACCTGCTGACATTCGGTTGCGGTCCAATCCCGTTTAGCGCGACACCACTCTAAACGGAGGTGACGGTGGGTAGGTATCACTGACAGAACACGTAATGGGTGCCGCGACACCAAGTGTCCTTCAGTCAGGCGCCTCACGATGGTACGGACAGACACAGGGGCCCGTAATGAAGGTGCTGCCTGTGCCCAGATGGCGGACAATGATGCAGTTGGAGCTGTGCGTGCGTGTTGGGTGATGTGACGGTCTTCTCGACTATTGGTCTGCCGAGGGCGTCCTGAGCCTGGCAGCCGTGTATGCGACCTCTCTCTCGTCCACTGGTCCCAACACTTCCTCACAGTAAAGTCAGAACGGCCTAGGAGGCGGGTTACTGGCAGAGCTGACCACCCGGCTTCCATCATCCCAATGATTCTTCCCCTCTCGAACTCTGACATCTGATCATATTGTCTTCGATGGCGGCGTAATAGCATCCCTAATGAGAAAGCGCCCTCTGCAACAGATTAAGTACAGGCAAAAAACCTCTGCGTGCCTTTTATCTACTCCAGAGAGAGCGAAGTTCAACGTTCTCTGGTGGCTTTATGCCATCACGCTGTATTTCTAATCATTTGCATATCTGTCTGACACGTACCTTCGTGCCAAATTTCGTTACGATTCCACAATTACTTCTTGGTGCGCAAATTTTTATGTCAATGAGTGTATATATATATATATCATAATTTTAGTATTTTGAGAGAATTCTGTGAAATCATATGTTGTTCATTCTATTCTGTTTCTTCCTGCTTCACATCACCTTAGTTTTCTCGTTTATTTATTATTTTATTTTCGTTGGCAATGCCTATCATCCTGGGTCACGCTTTTTTGTCTTATTCTGAAGAAGAAAGATCTTTTGTGACTTTGAAACCATTTGACACTTTTAATCAAATCTTTATGCAGTTACTAAAAACATTTTTAATCTTGTGTTATTTTAGTGGGTGAATTTATTTATGTTTTACTCGGACATACAATATTTCAAATTTCTTGTCTTTTAGGCCATTTTGTATGCACGATTTACCTACATAAGGTCCACAGACGTTCATTTTAAAAGGACCACGACATACAATAAAAAAAATACATTTGTAGAGTTACATTACACTACATTCTAGAATTACATTACATTGCATTCTAGAGTTACATTACATAAGTAGTAGAGTTAGATATAGTATTTGTAGTAGAATTACACATATTAGTAGTCTACTACTAATGTATGTAACTCTGCTACTAGTGTATATTAGAGCTACATATATAAGTAGTAGTAAAGTTACATACATGTGTAATATATTTACACACATTAGCAGAGCGGGCCAACGGCCGTACCGTGCTGAAAACACCGGTTCTCGTTAGATCACCGAAGTGAAGCAGCATCGGGCGCGGTTAGTACTTGGTGGGTGACCACCTCGGAACGCCGCGTGCTGTTGGCCATCTCGGGTGCGGTATCCCCGTGGTTTGCGCGCTAGATTTGCACGCTGCCACAAATGCCGCCGTGTTCATGCGGAGTACGATCACGTTAAACATGTGGGTCCGTAAGTCCTTCCGAGAGGTTGGTGGTAGGGGAAGGAGGGTACGGTCCCTATGGATGCCCCCCCACTGGGTTCCGGTCTAAATTGGGTGGCACTTCCCGGCCGTCCATACAGTTACCTTACACCTTTCTGGTAGGTCGGACGGTCTGGGTCTCAACAACAACACATTAGCAGAGCTAATATAGTACTGAGAACTTTATAACTGAGTGATCATTGAGCCTACTTTGATATAAAATTGAACAACAAATGTGACGATATATAACATACATTAGTAGCAGTAAAGTTACACGTATTAGTAGCAGTATAGTTACGTGCATTAGTAGTAAAGTTACATATATTAGTAGTAGAGTTACATACATTAGTAGTAGAGTTACAAACATAATTAGAGTTAGTAAAGTACTAAGATCTTTATGGCTGCTTAATCAGCCAGCAACGTATTAACTGTTTTGAAAAAATATGACATAGTTTCCGTTAATTTGTCTCATTCCATACAGCGTGAAAATGACTCTACTCCATATTGAAGTTAACAGGTCACGGGTAGAAATGTGTTACATCAAAAGTAAATCCCCAATAAAAATTCGCTTCGTACAGGAGATACTTTCGCTACATCACAAACATATTTTTACCCTTTTTCAGAAGGAGCAGGAAAGATATAAACCGTTGAAGCTTATCACTTTTATCAAACACCCCAATCTAAAAGCAGTAGTTAGCAGGTCACAGGTAGAAAGAAATGTGTTGCATCAAAAGTAAATCCCCAATAAAAATGCGCTTCGTACAGGAGATACTTTCTCTTCATCACAAACATATTTTTTACCCTTTTCCAGAAGGGACAGGAAAGATATAAACCATTGAAGCTTATTATTTTTATCAAACACCCCAATCTAAAAGCAGTAGTTAGCAGGTCACAGGTAGAAAGAAATGTGTTACATCAAAAGTAAATCCCCAATACAAATCCGCTTCGTACAGGAGATACTTTCTCTTCATCACAAACATATTTTTTACCCTTTTCCAGAAGGGACAGGAAAGATATAAACCATTGAAGCTTATTATTTTTATCAAACACCCCAATCTAAAAGCAGTAGTTAGCAGGTCACAGGTAGAAAGAAATGTGTTACATCAAAAGTAAATCCCCAATACATATCCGCTTCGTACAGGAGATACCTTCGCTTCATCACAAACATATTTTTTACCCTTTTCCAGAAAGGGCAAGAAAGATATAAACCGTTGAAGCTTTTCACTTTTATCAAACACCCCAATCTAAAAGCAGTAGTTAGCAGATCACGGGTAGAATGTTTTACATCAAAAGTAAATCCCCAATAAAAAAATCCGCCTCATACATCAGGAGATACTTTCACTACATCACAAACATTTTTTTCTCAGACGGGACAGAAAAGGTATAAACCGTTGAAGCTTATCGCTTTTATCAAACACCCCAATCTAAAAAAATAAGTATAATCTTTTCCCCCTACTGAAATAACCTTTCAGTATTTTTAAAAATATTATTCGACATTTTTAGAGCATTTTACAGTTTTTCTTGGTCTTTATTCGGAAAAAACCTTCTCCTGAAGGCCTTTTTCGAATAAAAGTTACGTTTCGTATCGATTCTATAGATCGCTTCTTCTATTTCCATAGAAGATTTGTGTGGAACAGAATTGAAAAATGAGGCACGTAGCCAATTTTGAGAATATCTTACTGCACTAATCCACGCATCGAATGATGAAGGGAATTTTCTAGCCTTTAAAGACAGTTATGCGTCTTCTAAAAGGCTATATCAGCAAGGACATATTGTTATGCTTTGTTGAAATTTGAATAAAGAATGGCAACAGCATGTTTTAGTTCTGGTTTCTTCTTTCGTAGTAGTAACGCAAATATTCTTGTTAGAGCAAATTATAAAAAGTGCAAGATATTTGAAAAGGCTGAAATGTCTTTCCCTTACGTTTTATGCTGTTGTCGGCGCCGGCGAACAACTTGGATAAAGATATTTCATAGCCGGCGCAGCCAGATTCGCATAAAATAATACATGAAATGGACACTTATTTGAAATCACACCGAACTTGCAGTTTTAAAATAATTTTATTTTCCATTTGACGATTTGGCACATTTTTAAATAACCGCAAATCTCAAAAGAAAACTGAAATAATGAGAATGGCTTATCATAACATAGTAAAAATTATTTAATTTGATTTATCATCAAACAGTACAAGCGACTCAAATCTGACATTTCTTCTTTTATTTATTTTTATTTTTTAGATTTCTGATAGGTCAGTAAGAAGAAAACCAGTTCAACTCATGGGTGCTGACTATACGGATTATTATTGGTGATGATTGTACTGTTAGATTCTACTGGTGCTGACTGTACTACTGACTACATTAGTAACTGCTGTACAGACTGTACTGCTGGTTACTACTGGTACTGACTGTAGTAGGTACTGACGGTATTGCTGGTTATTACTGTAGAGAAAACCAATTCAACTTATGGGTACTGGACTGTACGGATTATTATTGGTGCTAACTGTACGGATTATTATTGGTGCTGAATGTACGGTTAGATTCTACTGGTGCTGACTGATTACATTAGTAACTGCTGTACTGACTGTACTGTTGGCTATTACTGGTACTGATTGTAGTAGGTACTGACTGTATTTCTGATTATTGCTGTTGAGAAAACCGGTTCAACTTATGGGCGCTGACTGTACGGATTATTATTGGTGCTGACTGTACTGCTAGATTCTACTGGTGCTGACTGTACTACTAGATTCTACTGGTGCTGACTGTACTAATGACTACATTAGTAACTTCTGTACAAATTGCACTACTGGTTATTACTGGTACTGACTGTAGTAGGTACTGACTGTATTGCTAGTTATTACTGTTGGGAAAACCAGTTCAACTTATGGGTGCTGACTGTACGGATTATTATTGGTGCTAACTGCATGGATTATTGTTGGTACTGAATGTACTGTTAGCTTCTATTGGTGCTGACTGTACTACTGACTATTACTTGTACTGGCTATACTGTTGGTTATTACTGGTGCTGGCTGCACTAATACTGACTATTACTGGTGCTGATTATATTTTAAGTTCCGTATCAAAACTAGTAATCAACAAGATAACGCATGACTTACCTGTCAGATTTAATGAAAATCAGAAGGACATTTTCTGGGCTAAAGTAAATGCATGCGCCGCAGAGACAGACATGCATGCATACAAATACACACAGACTTCATGCTAAAATTGTTGGTTCATGTTCTAGTGTGCCCAAAAAAGGAAAATCCATTGTAAACTCAAAATTTCAACGCCATTTCACTATTTTCCCTATACATATACTATGTATTATAGAGAAAGCAAGAATTATCCATAAAATGCGATACATTGAAACTAAGAGAAAAAGGAATATATTCCTCGCAAGTGCCACATATAAAACGAATTTGCTACGCCTATGGCAATTATTTTGTTTTATTGTTGCAAAAGAATGGAATACAATAAACCATAGAAGCTTATCTCTTTTACCAAATAGTCCTAATCTTAAAAACGTAAGACGTGTGTTCTTCCATTCTAAAACGCCTTTAGGGATTTTTTTCTTTTAAATATGCGAAATTTTAAGGCGTTTCGCAGCTTCCCCCGAGGGAAGCGAAGGCTTTTCGAATACAAGTTCCGGTCCATATCGATTCTAGCTCATTTCTTTCGTTTCACAAAAGGCTTGTGTGTAGCATACATGGTAAATAAGGCACGGAGAGACCCGAATGAACCATTTCTGAGAATATCTTTCTGGGCAAATCCTCGTCTTGAATGAAGAAGGGGGGAAAACGTCAAACATTTAATATCTGAATTTTTAAACTCATCTGCATGTTACCATACAATCCTGTTATTTATATTGACTAGCAGATATACCCGAGTTAAAATATGTGCAATGATATGCAATATTTAAAATATGTGCTCATGATTTAAAATATGTACAATGACATGCAATATTTAAAATATGAATGCAATATGTAAAAAATGTGCTCATGATTTAAAATATGTACAATGATATGCAATATTTAAAATATGTGCTTATGATTTAAAATATGTTCAAATTTCAGGTAGTATTCTAAATGATATTGTTCGTTTAAAATTATCTCAAAATAATTAATTTAACCCCCCCCCCCCCGAAAATAAATATAAGAATTTCTGTACTCACTATACAAAATTATCTTCATAGGTAGATCAGAAGAATGAAATATTCTGATCCTATTGGTAAACCAGTGTTTACAAAAAACATGAAGTTTGGTATACACAAAATTAAAGACGCTAAAATGGTAGAAGATATATCCGTATACCATTTTTATTCTGT
The DNA here is from genome assembly GCA_951213105.1 of Amaurobius ferox. Taxonomy (NCBI): domain Eukaryota; kingdom Metazoa; phylum Arthropoda; class Arachnida; order Araneae; family Amaurobiidae; genus Amaurobius; species Amaurobius ferox. Next base: position 37,817,698 of record OX578149.1, on the reverse strand, counting down.
TTCAACAATCGGTAAAACACTATAGAAAATATGAGTTTGTAAAAGATTTTCCAGAATAAAACAAATGACTTAAAGTGAAAAATCAATCATTCCAGCAACCTTATATCTCAAGGTCGTAACTTATATAAGTCAATCAAAAATATAATACCGTTCACTTACAAAATATAGTTAAAAATTAATTTCTTTGTTATTTAGATGATAAAGAAAATAAAGAAAAGTCTGCCGTACAAACACATTTGAGTCAATTCCGTTGTTAAGCAACACATAATTTTCGAACGATTAATAAATTCACAAGCGAATAGGGGGCACGAGGACTGTCGTTCCCCCTACTCACTTAAGGTGTTGGTGAGCGACAGCGAACAAGGGGCGGATCCACAAAGGACGTATTACGCCTGAGTAGCAGACAAAACGAAAGAGTTCGTAATGCGATCTCTTTTGTCCGTCCGTCCATCTTTCGTTTCGTTCACCACTCACTAACTGCGAAGCGAGCTCCAGCGGTTAGTGAGTTTTAGCGAACACGGGGTGGAGCACTTGAGCTCGCGAAACGATCTCCAGGGGTCAGGGAGCTGCAGCACTGGTCTTTCTCTGTAATTGGTTACTAGCAGAAAAGTCAGGCCAAAGACTGAATTATTGAAACACTGAAAACATTAAAAGTAAAAATATTTAACTCCAAACTACAACGTTAGTTAGTACACTTAAAATTAGTTGCCGCGACAGCGCAGTTAGAGGTTATAACTACGTCAGAAGAACGATTTTTGCCCCAAAAAAAGAAACATCCAAATCCACCTAATCGAGAATGAGACTGGGTTAGAGAGTAGGAAATAAAGCTCCTATTGATACAAAACTTGAAATAATAATAATGCTTTGCGAATTATATCTCTGTGTCGCTAGTGTTAGCAAAAGTTCCGCCTTTTCTCATTTGACACAATGGAAAGACATAGTGTTTAGTATATGTATTTTTGAATATTTTTAAATTAAAGTTCCCAAATTATGAGTAGAAGTAATAAGTATTTTTTCATTGTTGTGAAACACAGTACAGAATATGGAGATGAAAATAAATTAAAAGGAAAAATAATTTTGAATACGTAGGAATATTTTTTAGTTTTTGATTTCAAATTTGCATACACTAATTATTTTTTCTACAAAATTAAGAGTTTAAATAAATATTATCTAATCCAATACGAACCTTTTGCCATAGAATTACATACAATGCAATGGAACTTATCTTACCCCAACGCCGTCTGAATGATTTTATTAAATAATTTTGGTATTTTCCTAACATGAAGTTTTAACTCCTTCTCTTTAGCATCTTCAAATGTAAGCAAATATTCATGCTATTGATTATTCCAACAGTTAAAATTGTTAGGGGAATTTTTCCTTTTCCGTTGTTAAAACAATCATAATGAATTAGCCATTCAGTTAATACAGCGGTGCTTAACTTATGGGGCATCGAAATCCACTTTTGATATGCATTTAAACTAAAGATTGACTTCCATCTGTAGCTAACATAACATATCATTAGAGACGCATTTAGGGGAATGGGAGTCTCAACTTCCTCCTCTGAACTAAAACATTTAAATATCTACCACTTTATTTTTATGAAACAGGTTTATTTAATACTAGCAGCATACCCGTTCTTCGTACGGAGTATACAACATAAATATAGTCAAAGAGATGACGTAATAAATTGAAAATATGAATAATCCCCGTACTCTTTATACCAGAAGGTCGTAATTGATTCCAACATATGACAATACATATATATCAAAACATATGCCAATATACCTGCACTACTTATATTCTCGTAGATTAGAAGATATACCCGTGTATTTGTAGAAGATTACTCGTACAGCGTACAATATGTGAGTTTAAACAATTTTTGTCATAATAAAACAATTGCATAATAACTTGAAATAATCCCTGAATCAATAATCCCCGAAAATATTAATAATAATAACGTTTAAACCTGAAGACCGTAATTGACATTATCCAGTTAAAAATCCTATAAGAAATATCAAATCGTTCTTTTCTAAAATATATTTTTATATCCATTTATTTATTATTCAAATCGAAAAAATAATAATTAAAATTAACAGACAGATTTAATTTAATTGCGTTTCTGAGCAACATGATATAAGATAGAATCTTCCTCATAAACTGCGAAATAACCATTTTGATTTTTTTATACTTTTCATTGTTCAGTAAAAGCTTGTGAAAAATAAACCATGGAGATAGATTTCCCATTTAAATCATGTTTCAAACAATTCATGTTTTCAGAAAGTGACTAATTAGCGCAAAAAAATCTCCCATAAAACTCAGAGATAAAGTTTTAATTCACTTTCAAACGATTTTCAAGCTTTTCGCTTGGATAAACCACGGAGTTAGAGAATAGAACTCCTAGGAAAAAGTTTCGTTTTTCATTAATATCTTGACAACTCCTGGTCTTAGATAGAGTCTAAATTTATGGTGGGCTATTTCAAGGCTATCCACAAAATTTCATCAAATTCAGTTCAACCGTTCCCCCGTGATGATTAGACAAACGAAAATTTCGTTTTTTACTAATATCTCGAGAACCACTGGTCGTAGAAACTCCAAATATGGACTAAATTTTAAGTGAGACTATTTTCAGGCTATCCACAAAATTTCATCAAATTCGGTTCAGCTGTTCTCCCGTGATGACTGAGCAAACAGATAGACAGACAGATTTTCAATTTTATTTATATAGATAATACATTGATTTTCTTTTAATTCCTTCTGTGAACTGCAACACTTAACATGAAAAGTTAATCAAAATGTAAATATATTTAACTTCACTCGTTTACTTAACGAGTTTTAAGGCAAATTTTAATATTCGTTCCTGTAAAGCACAATGCAAAACTCATTAACCCCAAAATGATCGATTTGACAATGAGAGGCCATGACGACGAGTTGAACACCACTGAGTCAATGTATGTATAATGGGCGCCCAAAGGTAAAACTGGGTAAAAAGACACTTGTAGCTTTTATTGTACTCAAGGTAAAGCAGCTTTGCTCGATGTACACATCATATTCATCAGGCATGTTGTAGTTGTAGGTACTTTAATAGTAAAGAAAGAAAAAATACGTAGCCACAAAATTCGCCTTTGTATATATAATCTTTTCATTATAGTAGTTCGTGGCGTCACATAAAAACCTTCCTTAAGCTATTGTAACATTCTAACTGAAGATGCAACAACTGCGGCTGTTGTGGATGAAATACTTTGGGCATAAATCTCCATAAAGTCCCATTACCGAAACTCCGTTACGCTCATCCACAGGATGGAAATAAAACTATCTTATAAAAGAGATTTAGCACATTTTGGGAAGCATGCTTGCAGAAAAAAGCTATAAAGGAAAAACGAAAATTGACGGGAATTTGAAATTATTTATTTCTCGTTTTACAAGCAACATTGAATAAATATTTCATACGTGTTTGAAATAAATATAACATGTTTATATGTGATGGAAATCAGATAGATGCTAGGAATCTCAAGCATTAATTCAGTAGTGTAGCCAAGGGGGAAAAGGTCAAAGTATTATTTGATATCTTAATTTGATAATTCAAGTATGATTTGATATCTTAAATAGAGTGTGAGTCTCCATTGGACTTTCTCATACATTTATATCCCATAATGTTTAGTTCTACTTGTATCACAATCGTTACCAGAATGAAATCTGTGTATTTCCTTCACATTTTGTACCCAAGTATTTATTTGACAACATTTTGTAAAAAAACTTTAAAAGTTTCTTTTTCAAGTTGGCAACAGCATAGTGACACCAATCGATGTGTTTAGCTTGTCATGAACTATTCTGAAATATTGTTGCAAATAGCGTTATTCATATTATCAATTTCATCAATATATTATATATTACTATTAGTATATTACTATATATTATATACTACTATAAGCTGGATAATTCATTTTCATCATCATCATAACTCACCATGTCTAGTGGCACATAAGATCTACGGCTTGCGTCGCCACCCTGGTCTATCCTGTGCCGCAGTCCTTGCTTCTGACCAGCTCGTCCATCTCATCAAATTTCTCTCCTGCTCCAAGTTAGCTTGGGTTGACCCCGAGATCTTTTTCCTTCAGGCGCCCAAGTAAATGCCACAGCAGGGATGTTATGCTGCGGCATTCTTAAGACATGTCCAGTCCGTTTTCATCTACGTTTTTTAATACCCATCTCAATTGCTTCCTGTCCAGTACTCTTGTAGAGTTCAGTATTAGTAATAACATAAGACCAAAAAATACTCCCAAAAATTTCTTCAGCCATTTAGTCTGCCAGGCATTTAACTTGTTGCATTAGCCCCTTGTTAATTTCCATGTTTCGGCTCCATATAGTAAAACGCTTTTCACTAAGGAATTAAAAAGGTTGATTTTGGTTTTTAAATTAAGATTAGTAGTTCTCCATATTTTATTTAGTTTTCTAAAACAATTCTGAGCTTTTGCAATTCTTATTTAAATTTCTTCATCTGCTCCACCCTCCTTGTTCACCAGTACACCAAGGAAAGTAAAGATATTTACATCTTCAATGGATTCATCATCTAATTTTACATTTTCGGAAGTTTTTTCATTAATTCTTAAGACTTTTGCTTTACTTTTATTGATTTGTAAACCAGTAGTTTTAGCAAACTTGTTAAGGCCATTAGTTTTCTGTTGTAGATTGCAAAATCTAGAGGCCAAAACAACAAAGTCATCTGTAAAATCTAAATCTTCTAAACCTGATGTAAATTTCCACCTAATGCCTCTTCTCTTGTCTTGGATGGTGTTCTTCACGATCCAGTCAACAACTATATTAAACAACAAACCTGACATCACACATCCTTGCTTTACACCTGATGTAATTTGGAAGAGCACTGTCAGTTTTCCATTTACTTCAACACAGCAACTGCTGTTTCGATATAGCTTCCTAATAATGTTAATAATTTTTTGTGGGATTCCATAACTATCAAGTATATTCCATAACATATCTCTGTCAATGGTATCAAATGCGTTTCTAAAAAAATCTGATGTGGGCAACACATGACTTTCCTTATATAATGTAATTAATTTACTACTTTTACAGTAAAAAAAAGTAGGTTTTCCTTATAGTAGATACTAATATTCTTTCCAAGATATCAAATTTTCGACAATTAGTCGTCATTTTTATCCATTTGGCGAGATTTTCGTTAATTTGGCAACATTTCAAAAAGTCGCCAAGTTGGCGACATTCCGCCAAAATCTCGCCAAGCGTTATGCGCTAAGAAATAAGTTATTCTTACAGCAGATAAATGACTATTGGCGTTCAAACACAAAAGTATTACTAAAAGTATATTTTTTCATGAATGGAATGAGCTAGTTCCACGAGAATGATGTCACCCAATTTATCGCATGGTATTACATATGAAAAGTGAACATGTTTCTCAATAGGAATTTTTTTTTTTTATATGACTTTTTGATAATTTTTTTTTAAAAAATGAACAATATCTCGAGAACGGTTCATGTTAGCGTTCTAAAATTTATGTCAATCGTTTTCTAATGAAAAATTACATTAGAAATGTCTATTTGCGTAACTTTATTAGTGGTTTTGATTTTTTGACGATTTTTTCAAAATTTCATTCGAAAATTTAGGGGGGTTCTTAACATTCGATTGCATATAAAAGCAATAGGCTTCCAGTGTTTACGGATTGTGATTTTTGTGCCAAATTTGGTTCGAATCGGTCCATTCGTTCGTCAGTTATCGTCTCCACAGACTCACTGACACACACACACACACACACACATACTTTCACACTCACACACACACACACATACTTTCACACTCACACACACACACACACACACACACACACACACAGCCATCACTTCAAAAATGTTTGATTCGTGATCAGGGATGCTTGAAACGTGCTCTCCCGTCGAAAACTCGAATTCGAATTTCCGACCCCGTCACAATACTTTCCTTATACATTATGTATATAAGGAAAGTAATAAATGAAATTTAAATTATAATTCATTTTAGTTTGTAAATTAAAAAAAATCTGATGTGAGCAGCACATGACTTTCCCTGCATAATATAATTTCTTCTTTCAATACGAAATAATGATCAAGATCCACCGCACAATGTTTTTAACATTGGAAAGTTCACTGTCGCTTTCCTGAATCACAACATATAAGATTATTTCAAAGCAACCTATATTTCGAGCAAATTTAACTTGGAAATTTGAAATATTGCTAACATGTGCTAAGCAATATGCTCCATTAGATTAAAAAAAGATTTGTTAATTATTAATTCATCAATTTAGCATCAATTTTGCTAATTTGGAGACATTTTCATTAATTTTGCCCCACATTGAAAAGTCGCCAAGTCGGCAGTATTTCGCCAAATTTATTGCTAAGTGTCACATATTTAATGATACTGCTGTTCATTTTATGTAATGTTTAGGTACATTTATTTAAAAAACGTGCAATATCTAGAGAGTTAGTATTCTAAAATCGGTATCATTCATTTTAGAATAAAATCTGATGTATAAAATGATTATTCATTTAATAGTATTAAATGTCCTGATTTTTTTATATATCTTTTTAGAAATTCATTTGAAAATTTGGAGATCTTCTTAACATTTGATCGCGTTTAAAATTAACAGAGTTCCAGTTTCCATGGATCGTAATAATCGTACCAAATTACGTCTGAAACGCTCCATTCGTTCGTGAGATATCGCAAAGACTCACGGACATACACATAATAGTACATACACATACACATATATACACGGGCATACATACATACACATACATACATATACACACATATACGAATACACACACATGTACGGCTATAAAAACGTTCAATTCGAATTGAAGGATGCTTGAAACGTGCTCTTCCATTGAAAACTCAATTCAAATTTTAAAGTAACAATCGTACACACCTCTCCAAAACTGTCTGAAACATCTTTAATCTAAAATGTTTAATATTGCCAAAATTTGGAACTCTTAGCATTTAAAAAAAAACCCAATAGTATGAGTAAGATAAAATACAAATTATCAATAGTACCTACCAGTAATCAATCCCTTGAAACCGAATCGAAATTCTTAGACCTTCGACAAAGAAATCAATGGCTTAAGCACTGGGGACTGCCCTTTTGGGAATCGGTGAGGAATAGAATGATATAAGAGAAAGTCTAGTATTTGTTACTAATGATTGCATGGCTGTAGAAACACAAACTTACGATTGCTAGTTGCGGTATATTCTTTAAATCTATACTCTTCACTTAGAGTTTATCGATAATTAAAATTGCTTAAAGGGAATTAGGTAAACTTAATTATGTAGTATGTAGCATAAATGAAGGATGCAAATATTTTTTGCTTTTGCTGCTGCAGTTGTTCTCTCTTTATATCCTGAAGGAGGTGCCTGTTATTTTACTTCCGAAACCAGTTGATACCGTTGCTAATTAATTATACGCTGTATTTATAACAAAAATTTGTGAAAAATTAACTAGAGTATATAAGTTTAGTCTATATCATACATACAGCTAAGAAAAGCTGACTGATTGGTAAAATGGATGAATTACACAGCCCAAACTGCTAAAGGTGGAACCTGAAACTTTGCTTTCACGTGGGACTTAAGACTCTTCTATATATATCTTGACTATCCTATATATATCTTGATATTAAGAATGGATATTAAGGATATTAAGACTTATAATCCTATTACATCCTATAAGTCAGAAGAAAAATCTGAAAACTTGAAATTTCGCTCAAAAAACTTAAGTCTCGAATTTTTTTTATTCCAGCATTCTTCCAGCTATAACTCTAAAACGGCTAAACACACACAAAAAAAATTGTACATCATCACGTGCAGAAAAAAATATCCTAAATGTTCTTAATGAACTCTATTTGTATTCAACTAACCATTCTTAAGACATCTCATTATACAGTTATAGCAGACGACTTTTTTATTACATTTTGTTCTTCAAATTTTATACAGTTTTTGATTCTATTTGTAACCGTATATAGTAACAGAATTATTCTTCTAATATCAAAATCGTCTGATTAAAATATTACAATTTTTTTTTTATTATTATTATTGTTTGATTATTAGATTAAAATATTATAATACTTTAAAAAATAAAGCAACATACTGTGATCGGATATGATATATTTTTTACATAACGTAATTTCGATATTAACAGAATTGTACCACATACGTCATTTTTATGCATTACTTTGAAAAGTTGTTTGATATTCAAAACTTCTAAGTGCATAGGTGTCATATTTAGTATCCACTAGCCTTTCCATCCGCACGTAGCGGGGGTGGAAAGGGATAGTATTTAATATTGTAAGATAAGAAACTCGATTGAAGCTTCTCTCTATATAGCTTACTTTACAATCCATAAAGTACGTAAGGAGAAAGTATTGTGTTAAAAAAATTGCATTTGCTCAAAATACAATAAAAATTTAGATATTCTCACTATTGTCAAAGGAATCAGTTTTATAAATGCTTTAACAACAAATACTACATTGACATCGTTGCTTAAAATTAAGACGTGACATTTTTGAGATATTATAAGTAATATTTCCCCCCACAATGGTCGCCATATTTATTAAAAGAATTGAGTATTTAAAATAAAGTGTGATATGATTATTTCACTTGGTAATTAGAAGTTAACTGATTTCATTGAGATTAAAACATATGTAAATTATTCTTGGGGGATGCACAAAACCCAAATTTTTAATTAGAAAATATAATAAAAGAAATTTAAACAGTTTTCGTTGTAAAATATAATTATTTAAATACTTCTTATGATATTTGACACTACTTCAAGTGTGAAATACAATAAATCGCTGTTGAAAATAACTTACAATTGAAAGGAATTTGAAAGTAAAATATATATCTCTTTGAGAAAGAACCATTTCGATATCTGCTCATTACAATTATATTTGTATCAAGATACAATAAAATATAATAAATTGAAAATATGGCTGTTGTTGAAATGCATTAAAACTGTCGCAATATATACAGTTTCTTAGTAATACAACTACTGTATCAAGAATATATAATTTGCGGCAATATTTGTTGTATTATACAATATATCTTAATATTAAAAAAAGAATATTAGATAGCTTAACATGAATTTGAAGACATTCTTGGTTTTATTGAAAAGCATCATTTAGTTTGAATTAACTCGAGTATGCCTCAACTTGACTTTGGGAGGAAAAAAAAATTAGCAAGAGCAAAAACCCATTAAAAATATCATCGAAATATATTTCCAATCTATTTTTGATTAGCTTTAAAAATATTTTAGATATATATTTGTTCATAATTAATTCATTTTCAGAAATATTTATCAAATTTGAAACGGATATCAGATTTGCAAAGCGTATCACACTGCAAAAATATCAAGAATTTTCTACATGGATTAGGAAATGTATTTAAAAATAAGAAAACAATTGTATTATATCATTTTTAAAGATACACTAAAATAAATGTTTTAGAATGTCTTTGGAAAAAGGTTTGTATAGCTTTCTTAATTACACAAACAATTTTCACCAAGTTAAAGAAATTTAAATAAAAATGCACTCCAGATTATATACATATCCAGATTATATACCAAATAATCTACAAGGATAATCTAAGAGTGGGGGGGGGGGGGCGGATTCTATGTAAAACATAACGAAACGTTTTCAGAAACATCGCCAAATAACTGTTGCATATAAATATCAATATTAAATCAACAGTTTAAATTTCTTACCTTGGTAATCACCAATTCTTCTTCTAGATCATCTTTTGAAAATGCCAGGGTCAATTTCTTCTCTTTCTTTTCTTTTGCCATATTCTTGGATTAGCTTCGAAATAATGAGGCAATGAATCGAGCTCTAAACTGTACTATTCTTTAAAATGCAAATTTAAAAAACTGTCTTTTGTGCTATAATTTTGTTCCAACTTCCGGACAGCAGATCTTGAAACACGTGTTGATTCCTTTAAATGCCGAAAGTCACACTAAAATACTTTATAAAATAGACGCTAGATTTTCAAATCACATTCAATAGAGAGATGAATCGCATATGTTAATTTTTAACCTCTATTTACTTCGACTTGTCACCGACGAAATGCATATTTTGCTAAGTTACAGAAGTTTTTGGATACTTTCAAATTTTGATTTATTACTATTCATTTATTCTATAAAACTATTCATTCTATGTCTGAAACACAAGCTCGAAAATATATATCCAGAGCAGAAATTCTGTGATTGTCAAAGAGATCATCAAACCATTCTCTTCGGAATGTATATTTCTTTGAGGAGCGGAGCAAAAACACTAGTTTTGGCCAACATCCAACTTGGCCAAGAGCATTATCCAGAACAGAATAAGCTTACTTCTTCCAAAATTTTCAGAATGTATGAGTGAACTTTTATCTATTTATCAGTTGACTTTTCGGATTGTCGTTAATTATTTGGAGGAAGACAGAAGATATAACGGTCGTCAACCAGTGAAGATCGCTTGTCGAACATACCAAAAGATATCTAAAATGGATACACTACTTGTGCGATAGTTCCTAAAAGAATACAACCTACAGGACATTTTTGCGAACTTATCTTTTGACAAGAACATAAACTTTTGGGAATGTGGATAATAATATTTTTCCGGAGCCATCCAGGATGTTTTTGGGAGGACATCTATGGATTGCTCCTCCAGGCAGGGCAGTGATCACCACTGAACCACCTGATGGAGACCAGCAAGAGAGACTGACGAACCAATGGGACGATGCGAATGTAGGTGTCGAAGGATCCGGAGCGCTCCAGGTTGTCATGGTAACCAATTTGCTCCATCCCACTTTTTAGCATTTTACCCAACAAACTTTGAATTCTTAAACACGTATGACGTACATTTTTTCCAACCTATTTTTTGTCCACCGGTGTCACATCCCGGAACGTCAAGAATCTTTAAAATCTCCCGAATCTCCCGTTAAGCGGAAATTCGCTCCCGAATCCTTTATTTTTAGAAAGAGGATCGATTTCGGCGCGAGCCGGATCTTATCCAGTGACGTCATGGTGACGCAAACATAGCTGGGAAGATAATGGTGCAAGTTCTTGTAAGTCACAGTTTCGGTTGCAAATTTACTTTTAATTGGCTATAAATGCGTAAAAAGGAGAAAAGACACGCAAAGGGAGCGCGCCATTAGTTCCATGAAAATAAGTTTAATCGGATCTTAAGTATTTGAGAACTTTTAAGTATGACAAAAAAATTTTATAAACTCTAAATGGTTAAAAATATATATTTTGTAACTTACATTTTTTCACATGTTAAGAAATTTTTATCAAAAAGTTAAAGAAATTGACCACTAAACTTCATTGTTCTACTCTAGACACTTTGGAACCTCAAATAATATGTTTTATTTAGATGCGGTTATAAATAAAGATTGTGTGTGTGTGTGTGTGTGTGTGTGTGTGTGTGTGTGTGTGTGTGTGTGTGTGTGTGTGCAATAGAGTACAGACGTAATAATACAACAAGTACAGCTGTAAAATGTGTACAAAAGCATTCTGGCCTTTTGCTGGTGCGGTTGCTCAATCTGTCTATCCTGGCACAAAAGGCTCTTTTTTGGTCTTCGAAATTGGTTAATGTTTTTATCAACTTTTTATGCTATTATTAAAAGTATTTTTGTTGTAAAGAATTATCATATAAGAAAAAACTTTATATAAAATTTCGTAAATGTTCGTAGCTCTGTAATAAATGTTGTCAATGTAAGTTTAAAACGCTAAAAAATAAAATTACAGTTTGGTAATTTTGTATTTAATGCTCAAATAAGGTACTAAATAAATATTTCAACGAACATATAATTTAATTTTTAATTCATTGATCATAATTCTAAATTAAATTACAGACACTGTGGTTTAAAATTCTGTATGGAGGTATTGATAGTTTAAATTGCAATATAGATGCTAAAGGTATCACAATGGGTCGGAATAGCCCAGTGGTTATTGCGAGAGGATTACACTAAGAAGACCTGAATTCGTTCCTCGACGCCACCCAAAACTATTCCCGTGCTTACATGGAGTATGGGTACGATAAATCGGTAGGTCCGAAAGTGTTTTCGAGAGTTCATGGGTCACAGGAAGGAGAGTACGGTCCCGGTAGTTGCCATCCCACTGGGTTTCGGCCAAAATTAATTGATATTAGACAAAATGTCATACTTCTACATTGATATGTCTGTGAAGTCGTTGGATCTACAGAAGTTACAATCTATTTCCTTTGCCATGGACTTATGGGTTTGTTATAGCATATTCCTGATGAGAGGGTTTATTAACAACAGGTATCACACTAGTTTTTATTAACACAGCTTCGTTAATGCAACCATAGACATCACGAAACTGTTGCCAATTTAAAAAAGAAACTTTTAAAGAATTTATACGAATAATTTGAGTACTAAATCTGGAAATATCTCATCTTTTAACTATGATACAAGTAAGTAGAACTAAACACTATGGAATATAGTAGTTATATGAGAACATACAGTATTTTAAAATAAAACAAGGAAAAAATAAAGAAAATAAAAGAAAGAAAATAAGAATGAAATTAAAAAAAAAAAAAATGATTTCATTCCATCAGGTTCAACCGCTGATCCAATAAGGAAGATCTTATCAGGATGATTTTTCGAAGTTTGTTAAAACGAGTTTCGTCGCAAGAAACTCTTTATCCACATTGTGGCATTAAAAAAAAGCACCATTTGAAGAAAAATGCAAGCAAAATGGCTGTTTCAAAAAGTTCTCGTTGACAGTAACGGTTTATTCCTCATTCTATTGTTTTGAAAAATTATTGTATATAAAAGATTCAAATTCGAGATTTTGACAGATAAGCACGACCTGAACACATATCTAAAAGATAAGTGAATGAATAGATAGGTGACTGAATAGAATATTCTGTTATCCATTTGATTTGTAAACGAATAATTCGAAATGTAAGATTTTTATATTCCTAAAGGAAATAATGAAAATTCCGGCAGAATGGTAGTAGCGTAATCTATTCAGGAAAATTAAAATTTGAACTGCGCTGTGGATGCATCTTATGAACTCAAGAACATAAATAATTCGTTCTTATTCTAACATCGATTATAATAAAAGTGTGCCCAAACAATCTACATAATAATTGCCTAACGTACTTTTGTCTTTTTATGACTTAGAAGGTTGAATCTTTGCACACTTATGGTATCTGGGCCAACGGCCGTACCGTGCTGAAAACACCGGTTCTCGTTAGATCACCGAAGTCAAGCAGCATCGGGCGCAGTTAGTACTTGGTGGGTGACCACCTCGGAACACCGCGTGCTGTTGGCCATCTCGGGTGCGGTATCCCCGTGGTTTGCGCGCTAGATTTGCACGCTACCACAAATGCCGCCGTGTTCATGCGGAGTACGATCACGTTAAACATGTGGGTCCGTAAGTCCTTCCGAGAGGTTGGTGGTAGGGGAAGGAGGGTACGGTCCCTGTGGATGCCTCCCCCACTGGGTTCCGGTCTAAATTGGGTGGCACTTCCCGGCCGTCCATACAGTTACCTTACACCTTTCTGGTAGGTCGGACGGTCTGGGTCTCAACAACAACACTTATGGTATCGGCCATGGGAAAAAACCAAACTACGGATTTTTAACACTTTACAACATACTTGAAAAGTGTTTATGACTTTGTTCATTGTGTCTATCTGTCGGTTTATCCATTTGCACGATAACTGGGGTAAAAATGACTTTATAAAAATGAAATTTTAGTATGCTGTAGAGACAGTCTTCGGGAAATATTGGAATGTAAATGAATATTATCACGCAATTAATTTTGAATTGAACCCGGGATGAAACAATAAAATACACTGAACTCTATGGGTCCTAATATTTCAAACATTTTTTAAGCGAATTTAAAATTCACAAATTTCTTCGAAAATTTTATGAAATATTCAAATTATTCTATAAAATATATAAAAAAAAATTCAGCAAAATATATTCAGTAGATTTTTAAATAAAAATTAAAATAATAATTACACCCATATAATATGAAGAGATCATGTGACCCACTTCAAAATAAAATATGGCATCCATCTCTTTTCCCTAGTGTAAAAATCGTAATTTTTAAAGTTCCTTTAAATTTATATTTAGTGTTGCTTTCGTCCTAAAACCGCTTTATTTTTGCTTATTTCCTGTGTATGTATATTCTGTGCCAACGCAATTACAATATTTTTGAGCGTAAATGAGTATCAAACTTTGTTTATCTTTTACAACGAAGTCTAATTTTAATGGATGCCGAATGTAAACAAGTGATTGTAAGAAGAGTTAAGATTTGCTGAATTTTTTCCACGCAAAATTATTTAACTTTGGAGTCTGGAATAAAAGTGTATGAATGAAATATTCACTAATTTTACATAGAGAGCCAGATGATTTATATTTCGATGACGTCATTTGAATAAAGTTCATTTTTTGCTGTGAAGTTTTAAGTTTTCAAATATAATAAATTATTGTAGTACTGTGATAATTTAAAATATATCAGCGTTGAATGTATCGCATTTTAGAAATGTTTAAATAAAATTACATTTCATCTGGAAAGTGTTTCATAATCAGTACTTTATGCATGATTGATCGCTCTTATTTATTTCTCCTCCGAGGGAGGACAAAATGGAGTAATCGGAGTAGAAAAGTATTTAAATACCCCCCCCCCCTAAAAAAAAACCCAACAGGTGACTAGATGACTGAATCGTTGCGCACTTATAGGGACCATGGGGACATAAACTAACGAAGCTAATTTTTTTATCCACCGACCAAGGGCGGCAGAAAAGCTTTCTTAAAGTCTTTTCAGACCTTCCAGAAGAATTTTCGGTGATCTAGAAGACGGAAACATTTTTGAATACTGCATTAAATCAAAGATAACAAATCGTAGATTAAAAAGTCATTTAATAAAAACCCTCCTTTATGACGTACAAATATTAAAAAAAGGCCAGAGCGCTTTCGGGCATCACATTACCCTTCATCAGTGACTATATAAAAGTTACCGTGCAAACAAGCTTATATACAGACCAAATCGGCATATTGCCGATTTGGTCTGTATATAAGTAAATATAGTCTAAATATATATATATATATATATATATACAGTGCTGTAGTCGTAAAAAAGCAGAGGGTATACCATGGGCGTCCGCAAAATTTTTATCCAGGGGAAGGTGAAACATGTACTTACTACTTACACTTTCCAGGGGGGGAGGGGCAAAAAAACATATACACACACACTGGCACATACATGCATATATATAGGAAATCCATAAGCCAGGGGGCGACCGCCCCCTTGCCCCCCCCTCCGGGCGCCTATTGGGTATACTCGAAGGACCGGGGGAAATGTTCGAATTATCAGTTCAAATAATATCAGTTCGAATTATCAGTTCAATTCCAAGTTCAAATTATCGAGAAAAAAAAAAGCCTATTAATTTTATATTACAGGAAAGGAATTGTGGAACTTTGAAGAAACTTCGACTTAAGCAGAAATTCGTGTTCACAAAGTTCGAGTTATTGGGAGTTTACTATATTTATGCAAAACAAAATATGCAGACTAGCATCGAGTGATATTCAAATTTGAAAATCTCACCATATTAATATTTAAACTACGATATAAAATAATTACAGGAAATGTTAAGAGAAAAATATTTAAACACATATAAAGTGGGATGTCATTTTGTTTTATTTTAACAAATGTTAAGGCCTACATCTATCATTTTCATTGAACTATTTTCCAAACTGCTTGACGAGAGAAATAGACTCTGTCTCTTTTTTTTGTAGCGCATACTCTTGATCTATTGTCAACTGAAGAGCGATGGTTGTCCAACCAAAAGAATTTACAAATTTTTCCGATTGAAAGTGTTCTATAGGTGATCCATTTGCATTAATAAACATTAGAATGGAGACGTTTGAAATCAGTAAAGATGATCTCAAATCTGTTACTATGTTGTTCATTAAGCAAAGCGTTTTGCAAAGCGTGTAAGTAGTTTTTAAGAAAAAGCAGAGCGTATGCGGAATTTGCTGAAAAAACCAGAGGGTATACGGAGTACACCGCCGTATACCCTCATATATATATTTAGATATCGGCAATTCAATGCTCACAAGCACTTGATATAGACGAAACCGGTCTATGAATGACGTTACCTGCAATGGAAGCGCAATTCTAACTTTAGAAACGCCCCTTACAAACGGTTCTGCGACGTCTTAAAACGTCACTCAAAGGAATGCACCGAAAGATACAAAATGGATAAATTGCTAACAAGCCTGAGGGTTATCGTTCTAAAACCAGGAAGGATTTGTAGTTGAAAAATATAGAACTTGATTATATGTTTATAAAGACAAACAGAAAATGCTAAGATAAGAGCAAGGTTTTAGTATTTTCTCTTCCATTATTCACGGTTTAGAAATTATGAAGATTAGAAGAGGGAAATGAAATTGAAAGAAATATATACACAAAGTTATCTGATTCAATTCGGAAAGGAAAAGTTAGAAAGGCGTATTCGTTTAAATCTTTACCATCGCAATGCGAAATTTAGAGTTCGACTAAAAGCAATACCAGAAGAAAAAATCTGATGTGGGCAGCACGTGACTTTTCCTGCAGACTTATATTCACGTTCTATTTATTTAAATTAAATTTAATTAATTTTTAATTCAATTTTCGTTCTCATTTGAAAACTGGACTTATTTTCAAAAATGGTGTAGGAAAAATACGAAAAACTAAAATATCTCGAGAACGGCTAGTCCTAGTGTAATGGGGTTGGTCTTATTCTTTTCTTCGCTAAAAATTACGTATTAAACAAGTATTTAATGGCTATATTTGAGCATACGTAGTTCTTAAGTTTAGATTTTGATGATTTTTGCGGGCCATTTTGCAAAAAAAAGCAGGTTATTTTTTTTTTAATTATACCAAAATCTAATCAGCACCAGGGTGGCCTACAAGCGACTTATCTACCAAATTTTGTGAAATTCGGTCCATTAGTTTTTCAGTTAGAGTGGATACAAGCTTTTGCTGGCCATTTCACAAAAAAAGGCGGGTTCTTTTAACCCGAGTCATACCCAAAACTAATCAGCACCAGATTCGTGCACAAGTGACTTACCTACCAAATTTTATGAAATTCGGTCAATTAGTTTTTTAGTTAGAGTGGATACAAAATCTGCACAGACAGACAGACAGACACACAGACAGACACACAGACAGACAGACACACAGACAGACAGACACACACACAGACGTCACGCTAAAAATAGTTTTTTCGTATTCTAGAGGTCTCGAAACGTGTAGATCCGTCGAAAACTCGAGTTGCGATTTTCGACATGATTCCAATACTTTCCCTATACATTACCATGTATCGCAGGGAAAGTAAAAATCGTCTGTGGCTCCAGCTGAATGGAGCGTGAATGTTTTGCGGGAAAACGTCTTGTAACCTCGGAGACCAATTGATTTTCAGGATGGTTAGACCACGGAAGATTCTCAATTTTTCAAATACTTTTCTTCGAAAATCGAAAGAAAAAAAATTGCAAAATAAATATGCGAAAAGGTATTGCAAATATTGCCATTGTACATGCATTTTCTTTTATTTTAAAGTGAATGACATTATTTATAGAGCGATAACATGTGCTCTTTTCGAGATATTGCACAATTTTAATGAATAAGAGAAAAAACATAGAAATTAATTATGCTCACGATTAACAAAGGAGTAAGTACGTTCTTAGTACTTTTATGCAAAAATAAATGAACATCGTTTACAAATTGTAACGCGCAATTCTCGAGACATTGGCGATTTTATTCTTCCACGGAGCAGCGTGAAATCTCAAAATAATCAAGTGAATTACACATGAAATTTCGCATGCGGTATTTTAAGAGGAACATTCGAAAAGCTGTAATTTATTGGTTATCACACTATTAAAATTTACTAATCTGTAAGAAAAGGTCAATGCTTGGAGACATCAAGTATTTTATGTGAAAGTGAACTACATAATCATCCAACACTGAAAGCTTTTTCGAAAAGAACAGCTTTGATGGCGCATGAAGATTAGTCATAGCATGTCCGTGACTTCATACATAGTTGAAAAGAATTATAAAACCAACTGGTATTAAAGCCTGCCAAGACTGGGGACTAACACCTTCTTAATAACTTAAGGGGGCGGTGGACGTTGAAATTCCTTATATTTATTTATTGACATAGAAACATGAAAATGTGTTTAAATATTCCTCTTAACATTACTATATAAAATAACATTAAATTGTTTTCAATTTTGTCACAATTTTGTATTTTCTATTTTAAATTTAAATTTTTTTAACGAAAATTTGAAAATGCTCCTTGCGTGCTAATTTTTTCACATTTTTGATTTATTTTACATTATGATCACTCAAAAACACATTATGAACAAATTTGAGTATTCATTTTTAAATCACTTTGAAAGTTAATTTTTTTAAAATATTTTTCTGCATTGAAACTTAATTTTCCTCATTTAATTAGGTCCAAATTCACTTTTAATTACCTTAATAAAGTTCAGTTATAAAATTCATACCCAGTTTAAAATATATGAAAGGTGTCTTCTTGCCAAATTTCATGCATCTCAGACAAAAATTAAGACGTACGGAACATTTTAAAAATGTAAAACCTTTGAAAAAATTCCCTTTCGAAAAAAATGCATTCAACCTCTTACTTATGGGTTGGACAGCGTCCATAACAAACGAAGAACTTCCCAAAAAGACAGGTATTTGATATACCCTATTCCAAAAAGTCCGATTCCCCTTTGCAGGCATTGGCTTCCGTGGAAATCGCCGATAGAAACATTGCATCTGCTGCAGCAAGTGCAATGTTTCATACATACACTGCATGTTTCATGCATACGTTGCACCTGCTGCAGCAGGTGCAATGTTTCTGTCGGCGATTTCCATGGACGCCAATGCCTGCAAAGGGGAATCGAACTGTTTGGGATAGGGTATATCAAATAACTGTCCTTTTAGGAGGTTCTTCGTTTGGGATGGACGCTGTCCCACCCGTAAGCAAATGTTAAAAATTGTTATATATTAAAAACTTTTTTAGTCGATTTTTGCTCATTTTAACGTCCACTGCCCCCTTAAATTAATTGAATTATGGCTCAACTCGACATCCTCATACTAGAATCCATTTTTAGTAGTTTTTTATTTTGTTTTTTCAAATTTAATAAGAAAATTTCTTTTCTGGAAAAATATTTCATTGAGACCATACTTGCCAATGTACCTCCCAAGGAAAACTTGCCGCCCCCCCCCTCCCGAGGGGGTATAGTGGCGTCACGAACAAAAACAAATTGTCACATATCTTGCAAGAAACTTTCACAATATCTTTCACAAAATCTTTCGATTGATACCATACTTGAAAATGTACCTCCTGCCCCCCGGGGGTAACTTGCCCCCAAAGGGAGGGCTAATGACGTCACGAACAGGAATATGTATCGCGGTTATCTTTCACAACAATGATTGAAATTATTAACTCTTTTGATCATTGAGCCATAAATAAACCCTTTTATGCATGGTTATGTCAAATTTTGTCCTATGTTGTCATATTAAAAAAATATATGATTTCGAATAAACTTTGAAGTTTTCGCTCGAATTGAAAAAAAATTCTATCTAATTCAAGATTTTTGATAACAAAGCCGGATATAAAGTTTCGTGAAAATCCATTAATATTTGTGGCTGCTATTATGTACACAAGTAATAGGCCACAGACAGACGGACGGACAGTACGCCAAAAATAGTTAATACGTGTTCAGGAGGTCTTAAAACATACATTTGCAGCAAAATCTCGAATTAAAAAATTTTCGTGAAAGCAATACTTTCTCTATACTAGTATATTACATTGCATGAGAAAGTTAAAATTAAACTGCAATTTATTAAGCTGCAACTTATTTTTTTAACAATGTATGGTGTTTAGCACCAAAAATAGTTGTCTCAATTGAAAACTAGTCACTTTGGGTTCTTCCCTGTAGTCGAGTTTAAGCCATTTATGTCTTCGGGGCTACGGAAAGTACTGTCCAATGGCAATACTGTAAGTGCGCTAACTCCGATTTCTTCGTCCTTCCGGAGGGGGCGAAGAAAATTGAGTTAACACACTTATAGTAATAAAATCAGGCACACTTACAGTTGTAAAGTTAGCACATTTATAGAGTTGGCACATTTATAGTAGTAAAGTTAGCACACTTATAGAGTTAGTACAATTATAGTAGTATATATTCGGGTAAATCAAAAATCCGTCTCCGTTAGATGCTGTACCATAGTTGATACTATAAGCTCGTTTTCTGAAGGATCAGAAAAGACAAAAACACCTGAGGTAATTATTTATTAGTGATTATATTTTATATTGAGTATATATAAATCCTCCAGCCTTCGAAGTGATGACTACGCATAGCGAACTTTGCAAATCACGGCGTGAGCATTATCCGACCGTATGGCAACCCTATATTCTAATTAAAATGTTAAATTGCGCGGCAATTCCGGGTACTCTTCAAATTCTCGTTGAATCTGCGGCGAGCGTTTAGATTAAAACCCGCGATTTTTCGAGTGGAGAGGGTTTAATCTGCACGAGAAGCTGTAACCGACATGTTGAGGAAATTAGGGGAGAGAAAGTGGCAACACTCAATCACAGCGGCGGGAAAGGCGCTGAAAAGGTGAAAATATGTGAGGGAAAAAATAATTACACTTTTTAGTTTCAGAATAATTTGAAACGCGATTCGAGGGGGAAAAAAGGTGAAATATCTAGAATTTTTCTATTAGCATAACACGCAATAATTAGGGAAAAAATTAAATTCATTTTAAAGCGCTTATCACCGTTTGGGGTAAAAAGGGGAAATTAATAACAGTTTACGAAGATTTGATGGGGAAAAATTATTTTTATTTATGGGATATCAAAACTTGTCAAGATTTATTTATAATTATTAACAAGCATTAAATTGTACTTGAATAATAATTGCTGTTTAAATACGGAACGACAAAATGTTATGTTAAATATTATGTACGAAGAGCACATGTGTATTTTATTTTTAAAAAATGCTTTAAATGCAAAATAATAGGTAATATTTAGGCGTTTTTTTTAGGGCGCATTACGTATCCGCGGCAAACAGCTGGTCAACGTAGACAATTAGACTGTATAGTAATTGTCTAACGTGTTTATGCCTTTTCGAAACTTCCTGAAGCCCCCGGGGACCTACAAATTTAAATCTTCTCACACTTATAATATTAACTTTTAGATAGAGCCCCGGATTTTAGAATTTCCTACAGGGGTGGAAAATTAATGGAGTTTTTTTTTCAAAAATGCTTCCAGAATTTCCAGAATCATTTCTGCGACCTAGATGGCTGGATTTTTGCACACTTATAGTATCGTCAACGGAATAGAACCTAACTGAGCCAATTATCGTTTAAGACTGCAATTTTCGACGCTTAGTGCCATAATATTGTTAAACAAAATGAAACTTAATAATTAAAAAAAAAATTCAAATTAATTTTTTTATGAAAGTTAGTTTTCCAGTATTTGACAGGCTTAAATGCTAGTTTGAGAATTTACTAATTCATTATTTTGTGCGAATAAAATTAATTTAATAAATATAAATAACTAAATAATTTTGGGAACCTTATTATAGTAATTCAGTTTATGTGATTGAAAATATTCAGGATAAAGATTGTGAGGTTCCTTTATTTGAATATCAATGGTTTTTACTCCTATAGCATTTCTTCTGTGTATCTATGGGACTTATTTTGGTATTAAATCATTAAAATTTCGACGTAATCTGTTAGTGTTTTTCAGGAAATTACTCAACCATCAGATTGAATGTAGTGCACTTTTAACCTTTTGCTTACGGGTAGGGCAGCGTCCATCCCAAACGAAGATCCTCTAAAAAAAACAGGTATTTGACATACCCTATCCCAAACAGTTCGACCCCCTTTGCAGGCATTGGCGTCCATGGAAATCGCTGACAGAAACATTGCACCTGCTGCAGCAGATGCAATGTTTCATTAAATGTTTCTGTCAGCGATTTCCATGGACGCCAATGCCTGCAAAGGGGGTCGAACTGTTTGGGATAGGGTATGTCAAATACCTGTTTTTTTTAGAGGATCTTCGTTTGGGATGGACGCTGCCCCACCCGTAAGCAAAAGGTTAAAAGTGATCAATTTTTATAATCGATTTTGGAAATTATATTTGGAAATTATATTTAGAAATTATATTTGCAAATTATATTTAGCAATTATATAAATTATATTCAACTTGGTATTTATATTCGCAAACCTAGTTTAAGGTGTCAAGTTATTTCACATTCCAGTTAATGTTAATCGCAAATTTTTGAGAAATTATTCTGTTTTTAAATTTCGTACGTTATTTAATTTATGTTCAAAAAGTATTGATTTGTTTGCTATGTCTGAATTTTTTTTTAAATGCATGTTTGAGGATTTTACTACGATGTATAATTCCCTGATGATTGTAATTGGACTGGTCCCGTTATGTATCACGGACAGAAATAAATAAATAAATAAAAGAAAAAGAATAATTTGAATGTGTAGAGAAAGTCATATTCTGTCCTACATCAGATTTTTGTTAGAACTCCTAAAATAAAACTTGCTGTTGAACTAGCTCCTTCAATAAAACTTGCTATAATAAATGCTGGATTTCGCTGAGTTTGGAACATTCTCTTCTTTCTAAAAAGCAGCTCGAATTGTTCTCTCGATGACAGAATCGATTTTTATTTTCGAAAAATAAATCAAACGACCGTTTTCTTCCAATCATGCAATGTTTCTTTCCATTCAGAAACAAAAGCATCTCGACACGGAAATAAATAAATAAAACCGCCCTTCCTCCAACGTACAAGTCATAAAAGTAAATCCAATTGTGGAAATTCGAAATAGTTGTCTCGAAATGGGAAAGATATATACATATAATTTTTTTTCTGCAGCGAGCGAGATTAAAATGCTGTTTATTTTGAGTTATTGCCTTCTAAATCCGACTTTTCCACATAATTATATTCAACTTTGTATTTTATTTAATTTCAGTAAAAAGTAAGACTGGAGGTCATTTTAAAATCTAAAAGTTCCTATAATATATATATATATATATATATATATATGAGTGTCCAAAGGACAATTTCACTCTTAGAAGTATTCAAAGTACTCTCCTCCAACATCAATGCACTTTTGTAGGCGAATTTTCCAAAGATTAAATGCTTCAAGCCATCCATTTCCTGGAATCGATGAAAAATATGCTTTTATAGCCTCATCAATCTCATCTTCGGAATAAAAGCGACGCCGATGTAACATTTTTTTTAGATTAAAAATACCAAGTCACACATAGCAAGATATAGCACACACACACACACACACACATATATATATAAACATAGCACATATAGCACACACACACACACATATATATATATATAAAATAAAAATATGCTTTTATAGCCTCATCAATCTCATCTTCGGAATAAAAGCGACGCCGATGTAACATTTTTTTTAGATTAAAAATACCAAGTCACACATAGCAAGATATAGCACACACACACACACACACACATATATATATAAACATAGCACATATAGCACACACACACACACATATATATATATATAAAATAAAAATATGCTTTTATAGCCTCATCAATCTCATCTTCGGAATAAAAACGACGCCGATGTAACATATTTTTAGATTAAAAATAGCAAGTCACACATAGCAAGATATAGCACATACACACACACATATATATATATATATATAAACATAGCACATATAGCACACACACACACATATATATATATATATATAAAATAAAAATATTATATGAAATTCCAATGATAGATTAGAGATAAGTTATAACTCTAATATATATAACTTATATATATATATATTCCCGGACTCTGTGGAAAGATCTAAAAGAAAAAATCCAAGTAACTCGGAAAATTTTTAACCAAACCATAAAATTCGAGAAGTTTTCAAATCTCGTTAAAAATCTCGCCAAAGGTCCGGCAAGTTTGTCCGCAAGGCCAATCGACCTGGACTTTCAATTAATAATGGTTGCCTGTGAAACTGTTTTTACTGCGGAGATACATCCAATGCAGTGAATGACATTTTAGGCATCCCTAGCAATATATTTTATTTTAATGACATTTACATTGATTAACTTTGTTTAAACTATTATTTTCCCACAATGGCTATACGGCCCGTATTGTTTCGGTAATTATTTTGTTTCTTTATAGAAAATAATTTCATGAAATTTTATATTATTCACGTTCTAATCATGCGACTTAAAATAAGTTGTAGTTTTGACGTCAATAAGAGCTATGCCCGAGAGGTATCCTGCTGAAATCGGAGCGTTACGGAAAATGTAAACACTTTGGGCGCTGCTATCTTCGAATCTAAAAGTTAAAAATATAAACAATTTAAACTTGCTTAGGGTCCCTATTTATGGATATACAAAAATAATTTCAGTATTTAAATATTTGATTTTTTTTTCCTTTCAAAGAGACCGAAATCCAAACCGAAGCACTCCTTTGTATAATAGACGTAGAATAAAAATCCAGCTGATGACTAGCGATCCAGTAAATGTTTAACATTTTTAGTTATTTGTTGTTTGGGAACAAATTCACATTCTGTATAAATTTTTAAATCCCTAAAGTATACTTTGAGCAACTAATACATAAATCGACATTGAAATAATTGCTTTTCTAAAAAAAATTCCATTTGTACATTAATTTTCCATATGTGAGTCTTTGAATGAGCGAACATGTCCCCTTACATTAACACAATCTTGAGATGAATCCTGAACTGTCCAATATGCAAACTCATCATATTATGTACGGAAAATGAAATTCTGTCCCACACAAGAATTTCTACCTCCTGGTTAAATTATAAAAGAGGTACGGTTAAAAAAGAATTTCTAGTAATCCAATACTTTCTCGCTCACAAGCAAACACGCAAAGGATTTTCTTGGCTCGTCGCTCGAGACTATCTGATTTCTGATGCATTTGCAGCGCTGCCTGTTTTATTTATGTTTTCTTTGCAAATCTTGCCATTTTAGAGGAACCTTCACGAGATTAAAGTTGGTAATCGAAAAAATATTTCTTTAAATCGATTCTTGCATACACAAGATTTAAAACCATTTTAGAAAAGGAATTTTATACCGGGTGATTAAAAAATGATGCGCCAAACTTTACGAGATAATAGTACACACTAAACCAAACATTTTTTGCCATAGTTTATCGGGTAGGAAATGAAATGTAAAGGCGTCACTGCGCGCTTAATGGTGAAACCGATGAGGTGAGGCTAAAAAACAAGAAAGACATATACGTTATAAAATGGCATTTAATAAACAATAATTGCAGTAATGGCTCAAAAAAGCGACCGCCAACCTGAATGCGGCGAAGGAGGTATTGGCGAACTCTCTCGAATAGACCAGACATGTCGCGCACTTCAGCAGCAGCTCGAGAAACGAGTTCCACTTCAGATTCTGTCATAGACGAGACTCTTGAGATATCCTCAGAAAAAGAAGATTCATAGATGAAATGCATATCGGCTTTTCCCCAATTTGTAAATTCCTCCATCGTCTCAAAAGTTGGAGCTGCGAATAACTGCTGCAAACCGATAAAGCCGTACATTCGGTATTACGAAAATTTGCATAAGGGTTCTTCTTCTTTCCCAGATGAAATCTGCATACGTTATTTTCTTCTTCAACCAGAAAATAACAACAGGAATGACGCTTTTAAGTTTGCGGAGCGGCCTCTTCCCAACGAGTATAAGCGCCCTGTAACGCCTTTACGTTTCATTTCCGACCCGGTAAACTATGACGAAAAATGCTTGGTTTGGTGTTGTTGTTGTTGAGACCCAGACCGTCCGCCCTACCAGAAAGGTGTAAGGTAACCGTTTGGACGGTCGGGAAGTGCCACCCAATTTAGACCGGAACCCAGTGAGGGAGGCATCCACCGGGACCGTACCCTTCTTCCCCTACTACCAACCTCTCGGAAGGACTTACGGACCCACATGTTTAACGTCATCGTACTCCGCATGGACACGGCGGCAGTTGTGGCAGCGTGCAAATCCAGCACGCAAACCACCTGGCTACCGCGCCCGAAATGTTCCAACAGCACGCGGTGTTCCCAGGTGGTCACCCACCCAAGTACTAACCACGCCCGATGCTGCCTGACTTCGGTGATCTAACGAGAACCGGTGTTTTCAGCACGGTACGGCCGTTGGGTCGTGTTGTTGTTGTTGTTGAGACCCAGACCGTCCGACCTACCAGAAAGGTGTAAGGTAACTGTATGGACGGCCGGGAAGTGCCACCCAATTTAGACCGGAACCCAGTGGGGGAGGCATCCACAGGGACCGTACCCTCCTTCCCCTACCACCAACCTCTCGGAAGGACTTACGGACCCACATGTTTAACGTGATCGTACTCCGCATGAACACGGCGGCATTTGTGGCAGCGTGCAAATCTAGCGCGCAAACCACGGGGATACCGCACCCGAGATGGCCAACAGCACGCGGCGTTCCGAGGTGGTCACCCACCAAGTACTAACCGCGCCCGATGCTGCTTCACTTCGGTGATCTAACGAGAACCGGTGTTTTCAGCACGGTACGGCCGTTGGCCTGCCGTTGGGTCGTGTGTACTTCCACCTCGTAAAGTTTAGCCCATGTGTTTTTAATCATCCTGTATATCAGAAATTTTCAAAATGAGTTATTTTTAGACAAATTTGCAATAGAACCCGGTTAGAACTAGCAGCTTGGAACACAAAATTTTGTGCGTGCAATCTGAACGCTTGTCAAAGTCATTTTGCACAACAGTACTATTTATAAAGGTCTGATGTGGCCAGCACCTGACTTCCCCTACTTAATTCAATGACTTTACTCCTTTCATACTGAAAGTAATGGTGTACAAGGTAGATTCCCTTCACAAAATTTGGGGGATTGAATTACCATCAAACATCACGACAAATTACGCAAGCATTAAATGACTATCTATTCATCCATATTAAAGGTGATGATTTTTTTTTTCAAAAATTGCTTTAAAGATTGGGTGTCTTTCGAATATTGATTGCGTTAAAAATAAGTTTTTAGTATTCACTAATTTCATATGACTAATAATATGGCTATTTTTGAATTTTGGTGTTTTTGCTCCATATTATAGTAGGTTAAGTATTCTATTTAGAATAAATACCAATATTTGGGTTTTTTAAATAAATTTACATTATTCTGAAAAGAACTCATGTATTTAAAACACCGATTTATAATGTTATATAGCCATAGAAATGCAAAACAATTCCTTTCCCTTCTAAATTTGAAATCATAAAATTAATCACAAAATTTAAAAGCAAATTAAAAAAAAATTCAGTGTGGGCAACACATGACTTTCCTTATATAATGCAATGAATTTACTACTTTTACAGTAAAAAAAATAGGGTTTTTTTATAGTAGATACTTATATTCTTTCCAAGATATTGAATTTTCGACAATTAGTTGTCATTTTCATTGATTTAGCGACATTTTTATCCATTTGGCGAGATTTTCGTTAATTTGCCAACATTTCAAAAAGTCGCCAAATTGGCGACATTCCACCAAATTCGTCGCCAAAATCTCGCCAAGCGTTATGGACGGAGAAATAAGTTATTCTTATAGCAGATAAATGATTATTGACGTTCAAATACAAAAGTATTAATCAAAGTATCTTTCTTATAAATGGAACGAGCTAGATCCACGAGAATGATGTCACCAAATGTATCACATGATATTACATATGAAAAGTGAACAAGTCTCTCAACAGTTAATATTTTATTTTAATTTATGGGATTTTTTTTATACATTTACTTGAAAAATGTGCAATATCTCGAGAACGGTTCATGCTAGCGTTTTAAAGTTTATGTCAATCGTTTTCTAAGGAAAAATTACATAAGAAATATCTATTTGCATAACTTTATTAAAGGTTTTGATTTTTTGATGATTTTTTCAAAATTTCGTTCGAAAATTTAGGGGGTTCTGAACATTCGATTGCGTTTAAAAACAATAGGCTTCCAGTATTCATGGATTATGATTTTTGTACCAAATTTCATTCGAATCGCTCCATTCATTCGTGAGATATCGTCTCCAAAGATTCACTGACACACACACACAGACATCACCTCAAAAATGTTTGATTTGTGATCAGTGATGCTTGAAACGTGCTCTCCTGTGGAAAACTCGAATTCGAATTTTCGAACCCGTCATAATACTTTTCTTATGCATTATGTAAATAAAGGAAAGTAATAATTTGACTAATAATATGGTTATTTTTATTGGCGTTTTGCTCCATATTATAGCAGATGTAAGTATCCTATTCAGAATAAATACCAATATTCTTTTTTTCTTGTTTTCTAAATAAATTAAATTATTATGCAAAGAACTCATGTATTTAAAACACCGATTTATGATACTTTAGCCGTAGAATTGCAAAACAATTAATAATACACACACCTAAACAAAGGAATAAAGTTCAAAATGTAAAGCTATAAATTATCTCCTACATTCTTCTTTATTTAATATTTGCAAAATGTAGAACGAAAAATTCCTACAGCATTTGAGAATTTGATCCTTTTTCTTCCTTCCGCGGCAATTAGCGTTTGGTAAACTCCGCTCTTATTCATTCGCTCTCAAGTGCACCGTTTAAAACTACCATAACTTTAAATCGGCCATTTTATCAATAAAATACGAGCTGGTTCGCTTCGGAATGAACGAGTCGTAAAAACTAAACTGAATTGAGAAAGGCAAATTGCTTTCTCTATACGACAGCAAAGTCGGTCGCTCCGTTTAAAATATATACTTGTTTTCAGTTTCTGTATTCTTCCATTTCCATTTTTCATGATTAAAAGACTAATTCTGTCAGTCAGAACCTGGAATTGGCACATTTCCAGTTTCTAAAAATATATTTTTTTAAGGATTAAAAATATTTTGAATGAGATTTTAACGTAAACATTATACGTTTATCTAAAGTTACATAAGATTGTTACATAATATGTAATATGATTCATTTTTGTTTTTATCTTTATAATACTTGCTTGTGCAGAGCTCCTAGGAAAATATTTAGCACCCCAATAACATTGTATGGAAATGTCCATGAGTGTATATATGTTAGGTCTATCGCAGTAAAGTGACCCTACATGATAGAATAGTCGATGGAATTACATCGGAGAATTTTAAAAGTTACTCAGAAACAAAGCGAAATAGACAAAGAAAGCCAATTACGAAGTTGTATAGCATTGTCTAATTAGAAGAAATCAACACAAAAAACGAATGAAACGCGTATACGGTAGGCAATAAATACCAGCCATACTTATCATACCAGTCAATACCAATCGGTTTCTAGATAAACAAACACGCCACAATATTGCTAAACGTTGCGGAACGATTGACGAGCATACATATATAGGGTGTCCCAAAATTCACGCAAGATTTGAATTTTGCGCCATTTGTGCGATAAAGTGCTGTCAATGAAAAAAAAAAGACAGCGTGACAGGGTTACTAAAAATGCAGCGCTACACGAAAGAACAACGAGTTTTCATTGTTGAGCAATATTTTAAAAATAATCTATCGCAACATGATAATCCAGTTTTTTGTGCCTAAATTGCAAGATATGGATGTGGACGACATGTGGTTTCAACAAGACGGTGCCACATGCCATACAGCCTGAGAAATAATTCAATTACTGCATGAGTCATTTCCTGGTCGTGTAATTTCCCGTTTCGGTGATCACAAATGGCCGCCCAGATCATGCGATTTAACGCCGTTGGACTTTTTTCTTTGGGGTTTTTTGAAGTCTAAGGTTTATGCCAACAAGCCTACAACCATCCACGCCTTGAAGGAGGAAATTGAGCGCTGTATCAACGAAATTCAGCCACATTTATGCAAAATGGTCATGAAAAATTTTAACAAAAGAGTGCGTATGTACCAACAAACCTGTGGAGACCATTTACCCGATATGCTATTCCATACATAACCCTATACTGTATACTTTATAAATCAATAAAAAATTTACAATTTTTAATTATAAACTTGTGTTTTCTATCAAAATTACTTCTTGTGTGAATTTTGGGACACCCTTTATAATGCTAGTGATGCAGTACCCATCTGAGATATAAAAGGCAAAATCTACACCAGGTTCTTGGACGTGTAATAAATGTAGTTTATTGTATCTTATTCCTGAATATGACATTACTAATTCCTGAATATGACATTAAAATAAATACTGATTACTAATTCCTGATTATGACATTACTACTTTCTGAATATGACATTACTAATTCCTCAATATGACATTAAAATAAATACTGATTGCTAATTCCTGATTATGACATTACTAATTTATGAATATGATATTACTAATTCCTGAATATGACATTAAAATAAATACTGATTACTAATTCCTGATTATGATATTACTAATTTATGAATATGACATTATTAATTCCTGAATATGACATTAAAATAAATACTGATTACTAATTCCTGATTATGATATTACTACTTTCTGAATATGACATTACTAATTCCTAAATATGACATTAAAATAAATACTGATTACTAATTCCTGATTATGACATTACTAATTTCTGAATATGACATTACTAATTCCTGAATATGGCAGTAGTGTGGGGATGAGAGAGCTGGCGCAGACCCATAAACACCCCCATAAAAACTCCACCCACTTTTAGAAATGTAATGGCTCTATTTCGCCCATAAAATTTCAACCCACTTTTAAAAAACAATGGTGTGAAACCTCCCATTAAAACCACACCCACTTTTAGAATGTAATGGCTCTATATCACCAATAAAATTTCAACCCACTTTTAAAAACAATGGTGTGAAACCCACCCATTAAAACCACACCCACTTTTAGAATGTAATGGCTCTATATCACACCATTAAAATTTCCACCCACTTTTAAAAACAATGGCTCGCAAAACCCCATAAAAACCGGACCCACTTTTAGAACGTAATGGCCCAATATCACCCACACAAATTCGACTATACAATGGCTCTCAGACCTCCATTGAATCCCACCCACTTTTAGAAATGTAATGGCTGTATTTTACCATTAAAATTACCACCCACTCTTAAAAAAAAATGGCTCACAAAACCCCATAAAACCCGAACCCACTTTAGAAAAGTAATGACTCTATTTCAGCCATACAAATCCGATTAAACAATGGGGTAAAGACCTCCATTAAAACTACACCCCCTTTTAGAATAGTGATGGCTCTTTTCCAACCATATAAATTAAACAAAGCAATTGTATCAGAATCATCCATTAGCAAGGTTCTAGCGCAAGCACCTTCCGAGCCGGAGCGAGCAAGCGAAAAGTCGTTGGGAGGGAAGGGTACCCCCTTCGGCGAGCACCCCCTTTTCCGCGGACGGAAGCTGCCACCCCCTTTTAAAACAATTAGCCATTAGTGATCAAATGTAATAGTTAAACCAACGCACCCTCTCTGCCGCACTGAGAATGAATCGAGCGCACCTTTAAAATAATAATCCCCATCAACAAAATTATGATTGATTTATCTTTAATGGGTGAAAATAATCATTAAAAATTTTTGCAAAATGCCCCCCGGTAGGCTCAGAGTATATTCAATCTCAAATTCGACCCACCAAGGGGCCCTTCTTGATGAGCCGAATTCAAGACCAAATACACCCTGAGCCTACCGCCACTGAGGCTTACAAACAACATATAAGGACAACACTGTAAGACTTTGACGCCTAGCGTCGGGCCCGCCCACCACTTATTATCGAAGAGTGCTTGCTTTATTGGAACAACGACTAAAGCAAGCCGACATGTCATTTTTGGCTCGGTATAGTTCAATAAACCATCAACCCGGATTGATTAACAACCTGGGAGAGGTCGGGATTTGAACCTGGGACCTAGATGTTAATAGGTCTGCGCGCTAACCGTTTGCCATGGGTACCCATCAAAATATACACATACCTTTAATTTAACCATTACACCACAGGCGAAAATCTTCAAAAATAGCACTTTAAACAAGTTATTTCCCTCTTATAATGTAAGAATTCTTCAAAATATCTATCACTATTGTATATCTGATTAAAAAATATAGAATAAAATGCTTAAAATCAATCGCGAAAAATAAATTCTACTCCTGTCCATATAGTGCTTCCTCCCCATATAGTGCTGCCATCTCTCTTTGATTCTCGTAATCTCCGCTTTTTTCTACCTCTGAGAGAACTCTTCTTTAAAGAGGAAGAGATGTTAGTCAAGGTCAGCGCTCGCTACAGACGTTATGAAAGCAGGAAGTAGAAAACAAGGTCGAAACTCTCCAAGCGGAAAATAATACTGCTTCGTATTTTATCTGAGTTAAAGAAAACAAAGATATATATAAATGAATGAAATTGAGTCTGAGATATTTTGCTATAGAATTCTTTATCAGTATGTTCAATTAGATGTTTATAGCGATGACATTTCAGAAGTGAAAAAATCCTTAAAAAAGTTGCATGATCAGTTTGAAAAAATTGTCAAACTTATAAAAGATGATCGAAGCATCGAAGGAAATGTTGGAAGTAATAAGAATGTTAGGTCTGGACAATAAAGTTTCCTCAGACGGAGACTTGAAAACTCATGAATGTGAACACGAATATGTAATTCAAAATGATGATGGCTGGTACATTTGCCAAGCATGTCACGAAGAGCTGAGGTATAATCCAAATATACCCCCTATCAATAATCTCGATATGTATTTAAACATGCAGAAACAACAGAGGCGAAAACATCGAATGAAAAATCTGGCTAAATGGTTAGGTTTGCATAACCTACCCTTTGAAGAAGAAGAGCTTTTGAACGACTTTTCTTCTTATATCCATAAATATGAGGAGATGTACCCAGAGCGAAAAAACATAATCAGCAAAGACTATATCTTATACCATATGTTACGGAAAAGAGGTTACGACATCTATATTTCACGCCTTCTAGTTAAGTTACCTAAACTCAAAAAGACGCTTATTCAGAATGAAGAAATCTGCAGAACCATCTTCGAAGCATTAAATTGGAGTTTTTACCCTATAAATTAAAAAAACGGCTGATACGTCTGAACAACATGTCACGAAGAGCTGAGGTATGACCCCGATAAGTGATTATAATTTTTAATAGCCGAATAAGCTATTAAAAATTAATCAACTAAATCTTTTTTATCAATCCAGCTAGTCTCAGGATAACCTAACCATTTAACTAGATATTTGTCCCCTTTCTTTTTGATGATTTTTTCAATCTTATACACATTGTCTTTCTTATCATATTTTACTAATTCATATTCATAAAAAGTGCCTTTAACCTCATCATTATTTAAATCCTGAACTCTATAAGTGATTGGGTCGGTTTCTAATACTTCAGAAATGACAAATATTTCATCTGTAAAAGTTGCTTGATAACCCCTTCTGAAGGTAGACTTATATATAGATATTCTTACTTTATCGCCTACCTGGTATTTATGTTTACGTATGACCTTTTCTTTAAACAAATTGCGGTAGACTTCACTACTGTTTTCTTCTAGACTGGCTTCAACAGGAGTCATTTTTATACTTCTGTGGTATGAGTTGTTGTAATTCTTCACTAATTGACCCAATACATCTATGTATCTTTCAGTGTTATTTGCACACAAGTAGAGCTTTATTTTATTACCAAGAGTGAGATTAAATCTTTCAACCATAGCAGCTTTTATTTCAACATTTTCTGTTGTGAACCATTGGATATTATTTTCTTTGAATAATTTTTGAGTTGTTTTTCCGACGAACTCTAAACCCTTATCTGTTTGAACCCTTTCAGGTATTCTTTCTTTGAAGATCTTTTTAAATGCTTGAGTTACTTCTTCTGCTGATTTATCCTTTAGAGGAACAGCCCATGCATATTTACTGAAACAGTCAACAGCTGTTAATATGTACTTGATACCATCATTAAACTTACTTCTCGCAAATTTATAGACAAACAGTAAATCAGCTTGCCATTGGTCGTCGATATGTGACACGTAAATTCTCCTTCTTTTGAACTTACGGATAAGTGGTTTATGCTTTGTGTATACATCCTGTCGGTGTAAAAAATCGGAGACTTCTTTTCGACTTAAACCAGTTTTTCTGCTCAGTACATTTATGCCACAAAATCCTGTTTCGGGATCGTAATAAACCTTTTCGGGGCAACCCTTCTCAGTTACCCCTTCAGCGGTAAAAAACGGCACTTCTTAGAACCACAACCCACACAAATACCTTTCAACATTGGTCTAGCGTTTTTAGAGGTGACATGCTGTTCATCTTTAGTGTCGGTGTGTGTTTTACATTTGAGACAATATATTTTTGAGCCCATTCCAAATACCTTCTTTGCTTTGATAATAGGCTTCACAACAGCTCTATCTAGCCTTTCACGAAAACTTGGATTGGGAATGTCGTCCAATTCTTTAATCATGTTTGAGTCACACACTTTGTTTCTGGTTTCGGTATCTTTGTTTTTAATGTAGCACACGTCATGTTTATAGGCACTATCATCAACCCTATTAATAGGCTTACTCCATTCTTTGTATGTTAAATCGGGGTTCAGTCTAGTTTTTCCTCTGAGCAGTTGAGTTCCTGGTCCTGTAAATTGATGCCCTGGCAGATGCATTTCAAACGGTAAATTATTAATTGCTGCGTTAACAACACCTTTTCCTTTATTGCAAGTCTTTTTACCACACATTTATTTATATATAAAAAATTATTTACTCACATATTGATATCCATTCAGCAGGGTTTGTTTCATATATTTTTCTCTGGGTAAGTAGACTAAATTATTGATGAAATCCTCCTCTCGCTTATACACTTCCTCTTCTGATAGGGTATTCGATTTGTATGAATTGAGCAGCTGTTTGTAAAACTTGTAAGACTGTTTGTACTCTTCTTTCCTTTCCGCGATATTCAAAGCTTTATCAAGAACTTCAACAATACCGACGCTTAAGCTCAGAGCAGCTAAGGGAACAAGTACAAAAGCTGATAAACCCAATGAACTTAAAACGAACTTGCTAACGGTCATAGTGACACTAATTTTATGGTAGTGGTGGTAGCTCTTTCTATATACGTAAATTTTCTTTTGCAAGTATTCTTCCATCTTTATTTATAGGGGTGAAATATTTCTTCCGATATCTCAGAGCCGGATTAACTAAATCAAGCATAAAGAAATCATACGGCTGTTGCATGCACTTTTTATATAATCTACTGAATTCTTCTTTTGTCAAACTACCATCTATCTCTCTTATGATCTGTTGAATCTCCCTCGGTTGAATATTAAAAAATATCAAGTAATTACAGTTTCTTCTGATAACAATGGGTGTTCTATAATAAGATTGAGAAAGATAAATGATTGAGGCGTTTTTCTTCCGACCTCTGATGAAAAAATCTTCTATGCTCCTCTGGTCCTTGTCAGTCATGCAGTCATCAAAGACAACAACATTTTTACAAGATGGGTCCAGGTCATCCACTTTTATAAATTCTTTTGTATCAGAGGAGAATAAAGTTCCTTTCTTGCCGAATCTTTCATATAACTCTAGGATAATTTTCTTCTTCTTTTTGGGATACTTTATCGAGTCTATATCCACACCCTCAAACATTGTGTACTTTTCTTTCAGTTTGCCATACTTGGGTTCGTACATATCTTTTGCACAAACGAACAAATTATCAAATTCGAGATAGTCGTATATAAAATTCAGCAATAAGTTCGTTTTACCAGTACCTGAAGCTCCAGCGATTAGAAGTCTGAAAGGGTGTTTAGGTAATAAATAATGTTGATTTGCATCGACAAGTTCTTCTGCTTCTGTATAATTTTTAATTTGAATCATCTTTATTTAATGTTAAAAATTTGCTTCAGTAAAAATATAATTTGCTTAAGTAAAAATTTTTTTGCATAATAATAAAGATGAATGCTATACAAAAAGAACGAAATAAGAAATTAAGAAAGGAAGTTGAATATGAACTTAAAGTTTATAAGCTTCAGGCTGAAATTAGAAAAAACAACGAACAACAACTAGAGCAAAAATTAGGTATCCAGAAAGCACTATCGGACTTTCACAAGCCTGTAACTGAAAAGCTACAAGAACAAGAAATTAATCGAAAGGAGAATATTCAGGCTATAAAAGATGCTGTTGATCACATTCCTCTAGCTATTGAACCGCCTTTAGAAGTCTATGATTTTGATAAAAAATTGGATGTAGAGTTTTTAGAGAAAAATAACTTTCCAAGACCCTCAAAATTGTACCATGAGACCAAGGAAACTTTGCAAGAAATTATGAGTAAAGTAAATGATACTTACCTAAAAATGTCTCGTCAAAAAGGAAACATTATGAGTCAGATATCTCGAATGACTAAAAAGGATGAAGAAAGAGAAGATCGCTTATTAGCTAAGGTTGATTATTTGAGAGATCATATGACTACGTTAGGAGATTATCGGGATCGACTCAGAGACTTGCAAAGAAAAGAAATTTATATCGGTAAAGGAGTAGAAGACAAAATGGAAATTTTAGCCCGATTGACTGATAAGATATGTAAAGGGTCCAAAGGTAAAAAGTTACACAATCAAGTCGTTGATTTATTGGATGCATTGTTGAGAGAAGGAACTATGACCAACGAGCAAGTAAAACAATACTACAAAAATTTTTCATTAAATAAATGAGTAATTACATAAAAACTAAAATACATTTAAGCGATCATCAGATTGCTAAGCTAAAATCTGCATACCAGAAAGGAGAAGAAGTATCTCTACAAATAGATAAGACAAAAGCCCCCAACAAAGATATACATTTAACTCGAACACAGATAGCTCAAATTGGGAAGGGGAAGCGTATCACTATCAGTAAGACGCAGCTCCAGAAAACGGGTGGTTTTCTACCTTTTCTATTACCTGCGTTAATTGCTGGGGCCAAGGCTTTAGCACTAGGTGCTGCAAGTGGGGCGGCTGGATATGGAGCAAAGAAAGCTTTGGAAAAAATTTCAGGATCTGGATGTGTAAAAAAAAGACCCATTGGAAAGGGCGTCTATCAAAACTGGGAATATCAGACGAAGTAATTAAACAAAATATGAAACATGAACAGGGGTTTAGGGGCGTCTTTACTTCCGATCTGTTGCCTAAAAAGATGAGTCGGTTTGAAAACGGTATTATTAATCTGGACATTGTCACAGGACCTGGTACGCACTGGGTCTGCTACTATAACGATCCTAAAAATAACTTTGTTGAGTATTTTGATCCTTTTGGAGAACACGTATACAAAATTCATCCTAACATTAAGAAGTATCTACTGACTTCTGGAAAGAAAAATATCGGGTGTAACTCGAGCTTTCTACAGCACCCTGCTTCCGTCAAATGCGGCTACTTTTGTATGAAGTACATTCGTGAAAGAAACAAGGGTAAGCCAGTTGTAGATGTGCTATATTCTTTTACCCAAGAACCCAGCGACTTCAATGAAAAAAATGTTCTCTATAAATAAAATGGTTCTATTGATATTAGATTCTAAAAACGCGGAAAAATCAGAAGATTTTACGATTGAATACACTAGACCTTTCACCTTTAAACAGATTGCCCTTCAGTCCTTTTCGATGTACGTTTCATGGGACAATATCAAAGATGAGGAATTATCATACTTTGATGGTCAGCAGTGGTTAAATTTGACGATACCAGATGGAAATTACACTATCAAGGGGCTGAATCGTTACATGATTAATTTTTTTGGAAGCGATCCGCCGATACAATTCGGTATAGTGGAGGAACGACAGCGAATAGCCATTAAGTTAAAACACGGGTATAAGATCGATTTAACGAAAACCAAAAACCTGCATAAACTTATAGGTTTCGAGCCTAAAATCCACGAAGAGCTTGAACAAGTAGGAAAGTACATTGCTGACTTATCTGGGGGAAACGATAACATTTATATACATTGCGATGTCGCAGAGGGGGCGTATATCAACGGTTTCAACTCTACAAACGTCATCTATTCATTTACAAACAGTAATCGTCCAGGTAGTCAGATTATAAAATCATTTGACAAACCTCTGTTTTACCCTGTTCGAATGGATAGTGTTTACCGAATCAGAATGCAAGTAACCAATCATAGAGGTGATTTAATACCGCTCAATAAGCAAGAAGTACAATACAATTTTATCGCCCTATAATAAAGAAATGAATAAACACAGACTTCAAAGAAAGAGTAAGAAGATACAAGGAAGAGGGTTCTTTTCCGACGTACCAGTCCTGCAGGAGGCCGAATTAGAAGGTAAGTATGTGCAGGATAAAATAAAGGAGATATTATCAAAGCAGAAAAAACATGGAGCTGGACTAAAGTTTTTCTAAATTCGATTTAATAGCCATATAGCTATTAAATTGAGGAGAAGAAAAAAAATTATATTATAATAAATGAATAAAATATTTGAATTAAACAGCACCAATTATTATTACGATGATGACATCGAAAGTTTCGAATATAGAGAGGTAAGGCATGAAAATAGTGATAATTCTATGGAAAATGCCTCTTACCATTTCTTTATTCAAGACACCAACGCCAACATTTTATACTCTAACGGTTATTTACAGCAAAAATTGAAAATTGTTAACAACGATGGTACTGCCATAGTGAATGATAATGTAGCTCTCGTGAATGGAGGTGGTTTGATCAATGCTAACAGGTTTACATTAGGAACCACTGAAATAGAATCCAACATAAATTATTCCGCTCTTATGCGACAAGTGTTGGGCTTAATACATTTTACGCCTGACTATTCTTCTGCCGAAGCTACTAATATGCTGTTCTACACTGATACGTCGGACACAGCTGATAGAGAACGCTTGAAATATGATGGCACGTTAGTAGATACCACAAAGATTACTGAGTTTTTCGAAAAATTCAGAATTAATGAGAACCATAACCAGGGATTTACAGAAAGAAGCGAATTCACTAAAAATAGCAAGGTTGTAACTATATGGATCCCACTAAAGTACGTGTTTGATTTCTTCCGTGAATATAAAAAAGTAATCACGGGGTTCCAAGTCAAATTTGAGTTCCAGAGAAATCACAGTCTAAATATGCTGTACACCAACGAGCAACATAAGATCTATAAAGTCGTTGTAGAAGATTTATCACTCTGGCTACCTTACGTACGATTTAAAAATGCGGCGGCTTCAATATTTAACGAATTAAAGTTATCGAATAAGGATGTAGAAATAAACTGGAACCAACACAGCATTGTAAAGTCTAATATTTTCTATAAAAACGCTAGCGGCTCTTATACCATAAAAGCTACTTCTGATGAAGTCTTATCTTTGTACGTAATTCCTCAGTACACTGAAAGATACGAAAATTCGAAGCGCAATAACATGCTGTTTGATAACTTAGATATGACGGAATGTTGGTTAATGATCAACAATGTAAAAGTGCCAACTGTCAGTTACATGATGGATTTTGAGAAAAGTGATTATAATCGATTATACACAGCCTTTTTGGAATCTGGACTCAACACCATCACGTCTGAAACAGGTTGTATGGTCAATTATTCGAATTTTGGTAAGTTGTATCCAATCATCTGCTTTAATCTCTCTCATCATCAAAACTATACCGATACGAATAACTTAATGATTGAGTTTAACTGGAGGTTAAGGAACGCTGCCCCCAAAGATTATGTTTTTTACTTCATCTTAAAAGAGCACAAGAAATGCCTCTTAAATATTAACAATCAAAATATTACCATGATCAAGACTTTGAAATTATAAGCCATTTTTATAGTCCATTTTAAATTTTTATAGTCCATGACCCGAGTTGGACAAA
The DNA here is from genome assembly GCA_951213105.1 of Amaurobius ferox. Classification (NCBI taxonomy): domain Eukaryota; kingdom Metazoa; phylum Arthropoda; class Arachnida; order Araneae; family Amaurobiidae; genus Amaurobius; species Amaurobius ferox. The sequence continues at coordinate 37,777,863 of OX578149.1, read as the reverse complement.
AATGAACCATAATTATATTTAATGGTTGATCAACCATTAAATGTTTAGATACCCTTTGTTACCTTCCTCAAGTTTGAATATATTTTTCCTTTAAATAAAGAATATGGATCGTATTGTAAAAAAATTAAACGATTTGAGTACTGATAACTTTGAGTCAGTGGATGGCTTATATTTGGTTTCTGACATTACTGAGCACGGGAAATCTATCCTAATACGTTTGTCGAATAACTCAATTATATTTTTAAAAAATGATATACCCAGGGTTGGTATGATTTTGACCAGGGATGAAATAAGATTATTAAGATTATATGTTGGCTTCAGGGTTTTATATTATTGTACACCATTAGAGGGTTTCGTGGTAAAAAAACCACCTTTTCGAAACCTCTACGAAACCTTTTCAATATATCAGGTTGACAGTGATAGCGATAGCGATAGCGATCGACCGACAACGATGACATGCCCTTCCATAATTTAATAGATGTAGATATGACTATATTTTTAATGATTGAAATACTCATTAAAAAGTATACCCCTTCAGTAATAAAAGCATTTAAAGAAACGATTTGTAGTTCTAAAGAAAGACAAAATGGATTTTCAATCTACAACCGTTCGACAGTTGCAAGGCTACTGTCGTGAAAATAATATTCGAGGTTACTCGAAACTTAAAAAGTTGGAGCTGGTCGACCTTATTCAATATCATAACGGCTTTTCCAGTTTCCACAATGACTTGTTTAGCAAGCCAAAGAAGAACAGAGTGCGTAAGATCAGGTGTTGCGGTAAGTTATTTAAGGGATCAAGCATGAATAAGCACCTACAATCTAAAGGGCACCTAAACTATAAACCAAAGAAGGCAACCGCTCTCCCAGAGTGTGGAAGGGTGGAGCATCGACTACATCACATGACTCTCCCCCAACTACGGGAATTTTGTCGAACGCATGGCATTAGAGGCTATTCCAGGTTAGGAAGGAGGGCAGACATCATAGCATACATAGAAAGCGTGTTGTTCAACCGTCATTTCGGGTTTGACTCAGACCTGTTTTTAGATACGCGAGAGAGAAGGCTCTACACCCTCCACAAAGTTAATACAGCCTTTGAATCTCGCTTGAAGACGTACGACATCCAAAATGAACACAACCTGATGCTTCCCAACGACTTTTTGAACGATGTGGCATCACTAGTCCGGGGACTCATCACTAAACACATAAAGAGGCTGCATGGTTTGAAGGTTAATTTCGAATTCCTCTGTGACTATCAAAAGGGTAAAGACGATGCTATTATAGAAATGGAGAAAAACTTCAAAACAGAAAACGCAGTCATCTTAGAATCAACTGATTTGGTAGCTTATTACAGATCGGTTATCCAAAAATTATTGACAGAAATGGAGGAGTTTGTTGCTAAGGGTTCGGGATGGACGCTTGTTAGAATTAAAAGCCTTGAGGTGAGGATCAATAAATACAACCCGCTGAGAGGATCATCCTACATTGATTTACCGAAAAGAATTAAAGATAAAAAGGCAGTCATTAACGTACAAAATGAGGATAATAAGTGTTTCAGGTGGGCAATACTCTCTGCGCTACATCCAGCGGAAAAAGATGCCCAAAGAGTCACCAAATATAAACCGTATGAGAATGAGCTAAAGTTTGAAGGCATTGAGTTTCCAGTGAAGATGGAAGATAGAGTATTTAACAGGTTCGAAAAGTTGAATAACATATCGGTGAACATATATTCATACGAAGGTAATGATATATACCCATTGAGAATCACTAAAAATAAGGAAGACAAACACATCAATTTGCTGTACATAAAGAATAAGGAAGGAAACAGTCATTACTGTTGGATAAAAGACCTCTCCAAATTGATAAGCGGACAAGTGACTAAACACAACGGAAAGATATTCACCTGTGAGAGATGCCTGCTGTATTATTACTCCGAAGAGGACCTCCAAGCTCATGAAACGGATTGTAGGAAGAATACACCAGTAAAGATTGTAATGCCCGAGGAGAACGAATCTCTGCGGTTCAAAAACTACCAAAGGTCTTTACGATTACCCTTTGTGATGTACGGAGACTTCGAGTGCTTGACAAACAAGATAAACACCCGCTGCCCTACAAAAGACAGCTCATTCTTACATAAATATCAAAAGCATGAACCTATGAGCTTCACTGTCTACATCAAATATAAACACGCAGACTATAAGGCACCAATCACATACAGAGGACCCAATGCCACCAAGCTGTTCTTTGATACAGTGAAGACTGAGGCGCTAGCGATAAAGAACATTTATGATAAGAAGCAACCCATCAAAATGACCACCGAAGATGAAGAGCATTTCCAAAGGACCCATGTTTGCCACATCTGTGACGAAGATATCAGGAAGAAACCTTCACCCTATTCACCCAAGGATGAACCAGACTTCCGAAAAGTTAGAGATCATGACCATCTTCTCAATCCGGCGAAATGTGAATCGAACTACAGAGGACCTGCTCACAACCTTTGCAACCTAAAGTATCAAGAGCCTTCGTTCATTCCAGTGTTTATCCACAACTTATCTGGCTACGACGCCCATCTCTTCATAAAGGAGCTCGGTAGAGACCAAGGTGATATCGACGTCATCCCGAACAACGAGGAGAGGTACATTTCCTTCAGTAAGGAGGTCGGGGCAAAAACTGTAGAAGTAGGCGATGGGAAGAAAGTAAAGGTACCTGGTATAAAGTTGAGGTTTGTCGACTCATTCAAGTTCATGGCCGCTAGCCTCGACAGTCTTGCGAAGAACGTAAAGGAGTTCAGGGAGACAGCCAAGTACTTCCCCAAGGACAAACTGGACCTCGTCACCCGAAAAGGCGTCTATCCATACGATTACATGGACTCGTGGGACAAATGCGAAGAAACCAAGCTGCCCCCAAAAGAAGACTTTTACAACCAATTGAATGAGTCACACATAAAGGATGAGGACTACGAGCACGCTAAAAGGGTATGGAAGGCCTTCAACATTAAGACATTGGGTGAATATTCCGATTTGTATGTGAAGACTGATGTACTCATCCTAGCCGACATCATGGAACACTTTAGAGATGTCTGTCTAAAGACCTATAAGTTGGATCCTGCATGGTACTTCACTGCGCCCGGACTCTCGTGGGACGCCATGCTCAAAACCACAGAGGTTGAGCTAGAGCTGTTGACAGACTATGACATGATACTCATGCTAGAAAAGGGGACCAGAGGAGGCATCTCTCAGTGCTGTAACCGATATGGGAGGGCGAACAACAAGTACATGAGGGACTATGACGAGAACAAGAAGTCTAACTACCTGATGTACCTTGACGCCAACAACCTTTACGGATGGGCCATGAGTCAATACCTACCGCATGGTGGCTTCGAGTGGAGCACTGTGTCAGATGTGACCCAAGTAGAGGATGACTCAGACAAAGGATACATCGTAGATTGCGACCTACAGTACCCGACCCATCTGCACAACCTCCATTCAGACATACCTCTAGCACCTGAGAGCAGGATGCCCGATGGCTCAAAACAGCCAAAACTACTGACGACCCTCTATGACAAAGAGCATTATGTGGTTCATTACAGGGTTTTGAAGCAACTGTTGCAGTTGGGGATGAAGCTCAAAAAGGTGCACAAAGTGTTGGAGTTTCAGCAGTCTCCCTGGTTGAAGAGGTACATAGACCTGAACACTGATATGAGGACCAAGGCAACCAACGACTTTGAGAAAGACTTCTTCAAACTTATGAACAACTCGGTCTTTGGTAAGACGATGGAAAATATCAGGAAGCGACTCGATATTAGGCTAGTATGCGATCCCCAGAAAGCGGAGAAGCTAGTTGCTAAGCCCAACTTCAAGGGAAGGACCATTTTTGACGAAAGATTAGCCGCCGTGCATATGTACAAGACGAAAGTGATTTTTAATAAGCCAATATACGTCGGCATGAGTATATTAGATCTATCGAAGCATCTGATGTATGACTTCCATTATAATCTTATGAAGCCTAAATATGGGGGTGATATCAAGCTATTGTACATGGACACTGACAGTTACATCTATGACATACAGACCGAGGACTTTTATGAGGATATGAAGGGATTGATTGACTACTTTGACACATCAGATTATCCAGAAAACAATAGGTATGGTTTGCCCCGAGTAAATAAAAAGGTCTTGGGGAAGATGAAGGATGAAAATGCAGGGAAGATCTTAGAAGAGTTCGTTGGCTTAAGATCTAAGATGTATGCTTGTAAAACTGAGGTTGACCTGGTGAAAAAGTCGAAAGGAGTAAAGAAATGTGTCGTGAAAAACAGGATATCCTTCGAGGACTACAAGAACTGCCTATTCAAGCAAGAAGTACAGCATAGAACCATGAATCTCATCAGGAGCACAAAGCATGAGATTCATTCCATACAAGTCAATAAGATTGCCCTATCAGGAAAAGATGACAAGCGTCATATATTGGAAGATGGTGTCCATACCTTGGCTCACGGTCACTATGCGATAAAGGAGTAGGCGATCATAATCTTTTAACAGTTTTCGAACTATTAAAAGATAATTAATGGTCCTCAGTTCGAAGGACACATTCTTCTGTTCTGAATGCCTCTTTAATAGTGTCTATATCACATCTAAAGTGCTGATTGGAACCGTCCTCCTCCTCCTCCATATAAGAGTCTAACTTTTCGCAGATTCTAAAAGGGGGTGCTCGCCGAAGGGGGTACCCTTCCCTCCCAACGACTTTTCGCTTGCTCGCTCCGGCTCGGAAGGTGCTTGCGCTAGAACCTTGCTAATGGATGATTCTGATACAATTGCTTTGTTTAATTTATATGGTTGGAAAAGAGCCATCACTATTCTAAAAGGGGGTGTAGTTTTAATGGAGGTCTTTACCCCATTGTTTAATCGGATTTGTATGGCTGAAATAGAGTCATTACTTTTCTAAAGTGGGTTCGGGTTTTATGGGGTTTTGTGAGCCATTTTTTTTTAAGAGTGGGTGGTAATTTTAATGGTAAAATACAGCCATTACATTTCTAAAAGTGGGTGGGATTCAATGGAGGTCTGAGAGCCATTGTATAGTCGAATTTGTGTGGGTGATATTGGGCCATTACGTTCTAAAAGTGGGTCCGGTTTTTATGGGGTTTTGCGAGCCATTGTTTTTAAAAGTGGGTGGAAATTTTAATGGTGTGATATAGAGCCATTACATTCTAAAAGTGGGTGTGGTTTTAATGGGTGGGTTTCACACCATTGTTTTTAAAAGTGGGTTGAAATTTTATTGGTGATATAGAGCCATTACATTCTAAAAGTGGGTGTGGTTTTAATGGGAGGTTTCACACCATTGTTTTTTAAAAGTGGGTTGAAATTTTATGGGCGAAATAGAGCCATTACATTTCTAAAAGTGGGTGGAGTTTTTATGGGGGTGTTTATGGGTCTGCGCCAGCTCTCTCATCCCCACACTACTTATGGCATTACTAATTCCTGAATATGTCATTAAAATAAATACTGATTACTAATTCCTGATTATACCATTTTTAATTTCTGAATATGACATTACTGATTTCTGAATATGACATTAAAATAGATACTGATTACTAATTTCTGAGTATGACATTAATTTAAATTCCTCTATATGGCATTAAAATTCCTGAATATGATAGTACTAATATTATTCCTGAATATGACAGCCATTTACTTATAACCCTATTGAGTCAAATAAATGCCTTTAATAACAGTTTTAGGGTCAATTCTTATTCGTTAGATAGTGTTCTACCATTTTGTAATTGGCTTTGTTCATTTGTCTCACTCTATTGCCGAGTTCATCATCCTAACATTTAAATTCTCAGTTAAGGGCGCTGTAATTCCTTTTATTCGATCGACTATGGTCGGTTTGTTGTAGACAGACATAACGTGTACACTTATGGATATTTTATTACAAGGTTGTCATGGTACTCAAGGACATTATAGGAACCATCGATACAATGTATTTTTATTTTATTTTATTATTATATTTGTTTATATGAATATATATTGCAAGGGGTGGCCACTGAAGGGAAATTTATGATCATTTTTAAAAATCCTTCGATAGTTCAAGAATGATAAAAGATTGAAAATCAGCTATCTTTGGTCTTATAATATAGTAATTCTAATGTCCGTGACACTGTTTGCATTTGGCACATATTTGGTTGGTATTAAGTTACTTCGTAATTTGACTTGATGAATTGGTTCTTTTGACTTGATGAGTTGACCTTTGGTTGGTTTTTTGTCTTGATAAGTTACTACAGTCACTCGTATGTAATAAATTCAACTTGTTGTTTCTGTTGTCTCTCTAAAGTATTTCTAACATATTCACTATAATTTGACTAATATTATATTGACACTTTGAAATTTCACATGCATGTAAAAGATAACAAAATTTATCTCAATGAATTCAATACTTAGGCTTAATTGATTAGCGGCCGACTTATATTTTTCTAGGAATTGAGATTTTTTTAAAAGAGCAATTTTCAAACGAAATATACATTACTTCTCACTCTGATACTGATTGTAGTACAAATGTGTGTAAAAATGTAGTACCGGGTGTGTGTAATCAAAGTTCATCTATGCTCTAGGTCTGGGATGGAACATCGAAGAGTAGGAACATTTGGAATATAATAATTTTGTGATATGGAAAACAAAGTCACACGTAAAAATATTTATCGTCAGGGAGATTTTATTGTTTGTTGAAGATTTTGAGGCTGAATTAAAATAAATTATTATAGTCTTTGTTCAAATAAATATTTATAGTTTTATACAATATATGATCAGCAGATTCTCAGATGACAGCAGAGAATAAATTTTGAACGGTGCTTGATAACTGTTTAAAAGTTATGTTTCTGACATACTGCATAACGCTGTCTTTTAAATCTGCATCGAAAAACATTCGATTTGTAGCCCCAGAACAAACAGTCACAATAATTAAATCAGGTGACAGAGAAAGCCATCTGAAACTAATTAAAATCGAGTGCTTATCAAGAAAACATTAATATTTTGAAGTAATCGATAAACATTTATTTTTAGCTTCAGAGCCAATAATCACAAATATTTAAATCAGGTGATCGATGAAGCCATCTGAGGATACTTAAAATCGAATGTTTATCAAGTAAATTTCCACAAATTAAATTTATCGTTAAACATTTGATTTTATGTAATCTTAGAGCCAAATGTCAAATTTAAATCAGGTGATCAAATGAGGAAATCTGAAATTAAGTAAAACCGAATGTTTATAAAAAAAAGATATTCACACTTTAAAGTCATTGAGAAAAATTTAATTTTAAGTTGCCCCTAGGGTCAGTAACCACGATTTAAATTAGGTGATCAAATGAGGTAATCTGAAGCTACTTAAAACCGAATGTTTATTAAAAAAAAAGATGTTCACACTTTAAGTCATCGATAAAAATTTAATTTTAAGTTGCCCCTAGGGTCAGTAACCACAATGATTTAAATTAGGTGATCAAATGAGGTAATCTGAAGCTACTTAATACCGAATGTTTATAAAAAAAGATATTCACACTTTAAATTCATCGATAAAAATTCAATTTTAGGTTGCCCCTAGGGCCAATAATCACAATGATTTAAATTAGGTGATTGGTGCAGTCATCCAAGACTACATAAAATCGAATGTTTATCAAGGAAATATTCACACTTTAAAGCTATCGATAAAGATTTAAGTTAGGGGTAGCCCCAGAACCAATAACAGCAAGGATTTAAATTAGATAATCGATGAGATAATTTAAGGCTACTTAAAATTGAAAGTTTATCAAGGAAACTTAAAATCGAAATTTATCAAAAAAACATTCACCCTTTAAAGCCATCAATAAATATTTAATCACAAGTAGCCCCAGAGCTAATTATCCCAATGATTTAAATTAGGTGATGATGAGGTCTTTAAAGGCTACTTAAAATCGAATGTTTTTCAAGGAATCATTTACACTTTAAAGTCATTAATTAAAGATTTAGTTTTAAGTATCCCCAGAGCCAATAGTCACAAGGATTTAAATGAGGTGATCTATCAGGCCATCTGAGCCTACTTAAAATCGAATGTTTTTCAAGGAATCATTCACACTTTAAAGTCATTAATTAAAGATTTAGTTTTAGGTATCCCCAGAGTAAATAGTTACAAGGATTTATATGAGGTGATCGATCAGGCCATCAAAGGCTACACAAAATTGAATGTTTTTCAAGGAATCATTCGCACTAAAGTCATTAATTAAATATTTAGTTTTAGGTATCCCCAGAGCCAATAGTCACAAGGATTTAAATGAGGTGATCTATCAGGCCATCTGAGCCTACTTAAAATCGAATGATTTTCAAGGAATCATGCACACTTTAAAGTCATTAATTAAAGATTTAGTTTTAGGTATCCCCAGAGTAAATAGTCACAAAGATTTATATGAGGTGATCGATCAGGCCATTCAAGGCTACTCAAAATCGAATGTTTTTCAAGGAATCATTCACACTTTGAAATCATTAATTAAATATTTAGTTTTAGGTATCCCCAGAGCCAATAGTCACAAGGATTTAAGTGAGGGAATCGATCAGGCCATCTGAGGTTACTTAAAATCGCATGTTTATCAAGAAACATTCACATTTCAAAACCATCGACAAAGATATAATTAGAGGCTGCACAAGAGACAATTAGTCACAATGATTTTAATCAGGTGATCTGTGATGCTACCTGAAGCTACTAAAAATCAAATGTTTGTCTAGGAATCATTCACATTTTGGAAAATTTTAAAGGCAGCATTACGCAACATGTCATAAACATAACATCCGAGCGGTTATATCCTGCCATTCAAAACGTTATTCCCTGTTGTCAGAATGTTGGAGGGAAAACTATCGACATGAATTGGAACAAAGATTTATTAGTTAACTTGTGATAACTTTATTTAGACCTCAGAGTCTCTAATATACACCCTTAGTAGTGAAATTTTGAACTCATTGTGTTTTCGTGTTGATTTCTGCCCCCTCTCCACTTTAAATGCTTATGTTCGAAAGTTGACCACTCTGCGATCGTCCGTTTACTTTATAAACTCCCCACTCCGAGTACAAGTGAACTTTAATAATGGATACTCCAGCAAATAAATACTTCAGAAAGTCAAGTGAACACTCATTTTCCAGATGTTTTGGTTTCCAAATCAATTCAACACTTGCCATAAATAGCATATATAAGGAAATGTGCAATTAAATATAGAACGCATAAGCGATATATTACCGATTTCTGCAGAAATTCCTGAATCTGCAAAATAAACTGAACAGGTCCGCGTCAGACCTTTTAGCTAATTGCCGAAACTCGGGAAAAGTCGTCTTTCGTTAATGATCTCATCATTAATGATTAAACGGTACGCTTAGGACGTGTGCTCGCTCTAACCATTTTGATGTATTAGAAGCATGTATAAGTTATGTTGCATTAGATGGAATGTTATAGCCAGCATGAATATTTATGTATACTAACTATTTTATGAATTAAACAAGCAAAATCGGATCTGTACATCACGTCTTACATATATTGCGACCTATTTACTTCTTTAACAGCCTAATAAAAAAACGGTACAACTTCACAAAACAACGTTATTGGTGTTGAATCAATAACACGTCTATTGAAAATTGGGAATTTTGTTTGGCGCGTAAACTGAACTCATGTTGTGCAGGACAAGGTTGCAAACCCGGGGTTGGACATCTCAGTGCTTAACGCGCGGGGATTGCACTCAGACGAATCGAGTTGGATCCCCGGCTTTACCTAAATCGTGTCTTTAATGCGATGGGTTTCGTAAGTTCTTCCGTAAGGTTGATGTTAGGGAAATGAGGACATGTCCCCTGTGGATGCTGCCGTCACTGGGTTCCGGTATAAATTGTATGGCACTGTCTTGGCCGTCCAAACAGATACTTTACACCTTCGGGTAGGTCGGGCGGTCTAGGTAGAGAAAGAAGAAGGTTGTAAACCCAATGAATCGAACCATCGCTCACTGCGATTGATTGATTGATTGATTGATGGTTTCGTAAGTTGACATCAGCTTCGTATTACATAAAATGCTATTTATTCCTTTGGTAAATTTATTAGTATCATCACCCAACACTGTTAGAAAAAATGTTTTAACAGGACGATAGGTACTAAATACATGAAAATGACCTCAATTGATTTATAACGGAATGATAGTTTTTAAGCAAACTCACATTTAATCATATTTTTGTGCACTTTAAGTTCCATGAGATTTTTTTTACAAATGTATTCGAAAAGCATACTATAATGGTATCTTAAAATCGGTTTATTCCGTCGTTCCAAAGTGAATCCCATTCGTTTTCAAAACTAATCTTGCATATAAAAATATTATATAATATTATTTAATTTTGCTTTCCAATTTTTACAGGATGGAGAACTAACGATCGCTCGATTGTTCGCGTCAGTGTCCTAACTTCCAAAGCAAGATTTTTTATATAAATATGCCCAAATTGAAAGCAAGATTGGAACAACGTAATTATATAAAATGACCAATTCCTTTTGATCTATGAAAAAGATTTCGAAAATTAACGAAAAGAGTTATAAATGTCATTCGGAAAGTAAAGTTTGAATTTTATTACATTTCTTTTAAAGTAAAAAATCATTTATAGTCGAGCCACGTTGGGCCTCCAAATGTGTTAATCTTGCCCCAAGCAGGCCATTCATTGCCTCAATAGAAAATTGCAGTTACTTACTGCAGTTAAATTCTTCCACAGACTTGTTTTATCAAATCGCACAGTAGTCATTTTTATTCAACACTCATTTACGGTATCAACAACGTCTGGACACCAGTTACTAAATGTGCCTAAACTAAGAATTAAACTCAGTGGTCAAAATTTAAAAAAAAAAGACAACTAGCAAAAAAGCAAGGAATTTTTTTTGTTTGAAATGGAGTATGTGAGCTGTGAAAGATTTGAAATTAAAACCTAATTTAACAAATAATTATGAAATTATAAGTATAAAAGATTAATTTCAATATTTAAGAATTCTAATGCAAAAGAGCATATAAGTTTTTAGAATTTGAATATTAAATTACAGAAATTAGAATGTAGGAAAACAATGAAATAAAAGTAACACATTTAAATCGCAAAAATGTATGTAATATACGAGAGCACCTTTTAAATCACAATACATGCAAATGCACACGCTTTAATCAACCGTTTAAAAGTTGTTTACTTGTTATTTGTATGAAGCGTGCGTGATTTAAAAATGAGCGTTTCACCCTGTTACAGATCGTTTTAATTATTGAAATTGTGATTTTGCACATATGTGTGCAATTTTATGTAAGTGTACAAATTTCTAAGTTAAGCTGCAATAAAAAAAATAATAATCCTTCAATAGCAGCTTAAAACGTTGATTATTTTACCTTTATAACCTCTTCTATTTCGGTTGCTTTGTTCTGCTTCTGAAATTGATCGATATACTTTTAATTAACATTTTATTCTGTCACTCAAACAATTTTATTTCTCATGCGAAACAAATTTTGGTTTTAAACATCATTTCAAACTGTCTACACAGTACCATAAGCAAATCGTAAGCATATCTGAGTATTAACATTTTTATTGGTGATCTAAGATCTTAGCTAATACGGGACGAAAAAAAAAATCTGATGTGGGCAGCACATGACTTTTCTTATATAATGCAATGAATTTACTACTTTTACAGTAAAAAAAAATCTGATGTGGGCAACACATGACTTTCCTTATATAATGCAATTAATTTACTACTTTTACAATAAAAAAATAGGGTTTTCTTATAGTAGATCTTTATATTCTTTCCAAGATATTGAATTTTCGTCAATTAGTCGTCATTTTCATTGATTTACGTTCAATTTTATCCATTTGGCGAGATTTTCCTTAATTTGGCAACATTTAAAAAAGTCGCCAAGTTGGCGACATTCCATCAAATTCGTCGCTAAAATCTCGCCAAGCGTTATGGACGAAGAAATAAGTTATTCTTACAGCGGATAAATGACTATTATCGTTCAAATACAAAAGTATTACTCAAAGTATCGTTTTTCATGAATGGAACGAACTAGATCCACGAGAATGATGTCACCAAATTTATCGCATAGTATTACATATGAAAAGTGAACATGTTTCTCAATAGGAAATATTTTTTTTTATTTTATATGACTTTTCGATAATTTTTTTTAAAAATGTGCAATATCTCGAAAACGGTTCATGTTAGCGTTCTAAAATTTTTGTCAATCGTTTTCTAATGAAAAATTACATAAGAAATGTCTATTTGCGTAACTTTAATAGCGGTTTTGATTTCTTGACGATTTGTTCCAAATTTCACTCGAAAATTTAAGGGGGTTCTGAACATTCGATTGCGTATAAAAACAATACGCTTCCAGTGTTTATGGATTGTGATTTTTGTACCAAATTTCGTTCAAATCGGTGCATTCGTTCGTCAGTTATCGTCTCCACAGACTCACTGACACACACAAACACACACACACCACTTCAAAAATGTTTGATTCGTGATCAGGGATGCTTGAATCGTGCTCTCCCGTCGAAAACTCGAATTCGAATTTTTGACCCCGTCACAATACTTTCCTTATACATTATGTATATAAGGAAAGTAATAAAAATCACAGAAAAAAATAAAACATGGTACATTTAATATTTAAGTCCATTTATTGCGGAAGAAAATAAAACATTGTTAATTGCTAAAATAAATTGCACTATTGTCTCATCGATACAATTCACACATCAAAATATCAATATAAAAAAAATTAAAGTAAAACACAACATATATTTGATGTCTAAAAGATAGTTTATTCGTTAAATTCGATTACTTCGTTTCTCAACACATGGGGGACCGTCTACTTAAATTTAAATTTCAACAAAAACACACAATTTCCGAAACGTACGTTTGCTTTCTAAAATTTATTTGCTCAGCATTTTACGTTGCGACCTAGCTATATCTCCTATTTTATCCCGTTGTTATTATTTACGGCCATTATACTATATGTCAAATTCGACAATTTTTCGCAAGTATTTTTTTTAAATTCGAAAAATTCTTTAAATTTTAAATTAAATAAGCTCTGGACTTCTAAACATTGTATGTAAATTAATCCCAAAAAACTACATACCCGTGCTTTCGAGAAAGACGACCTCAATCGATTCCGAAAATATCGAAAACATTCCTCATCGGAGTTGAGCTGTTTCATCTTCTCTTTGCGGCTCGAATCTTCTTAACTGGCAACCGCACGGAGATGGAAGTTTCGGAACGAGAAATTTCTTCCCTTTTTTTTACCACTGTTTATTTGTGGGCGCAGATTAAAAGGGAAGCAGTCCAGAACTCCGTTCCGGTTTGGGGATATAATTCCGTCCGAGATCGGTGTTGCTTCCCAGTCACGATTTCTGGAACGCCCAGCACGCTTGGTCGGAAAAAACCTCATATTTTTCCAGATGTCCGATATTGAGTTCCTGTGCGTGGCATCAGTGCACAAAGGAATTGCGGGAGGTATATGACGAAAAACAAAATCGGAATTGATAGAGAATGATGTCTGGAAGGATTCTGAACACGATCCGATGGAAGGATATGAAAGGAGAGTGGACAATTTGCTGGTGGATATACGGCGATCATCAACGGTGTAAAGCAGTTATTCCCCACCAGGGCTTCCAGAGAACACAAAGCTTTTCGGGCTTCAGCATTTGCACACTTTGTCCAGGTCCGTTTCACCCAGCATTTGTCCACATTTGCGTATGGTAGATAGACAGATGTGGGCTCGAAAAATTCTGGCAGCACATTCTCCTTGCTCAATATATCATTTTTTACTATAAGAGTTTTATGTGCGCACTTTATAATATACTTTTACCTAAGAGTCCCTGAAAGAGTTAAGGCGACCCTGACTTTGCCTATGGTCAAAAACGACCCTATTTGTCTATGGTGTAAATGGCTCTGACCTCTGGTGTAGAGGTTATTTGAAAAAGAAAGAAAAACTTGAGCAACGTAGATAAGCACAAGTAACACAATAATGCAGCATACAGCTGATTCGAGGATATGCTGAATCCCCATAGTCAGTGCGAGAGAACCAACAAATCCGAAGTCCCAAAGAGGAATGGGCTAAATAAAAGAAACATAGAGGGTTATATACCCAAGACCTGGATTAAGAGAGAGCCAATCAGAAAACAACATGAAGAACAGTCCAGCCAATCCGAAACAAGAAGTAACAAACAAAATTGGCGTGCGCCAAAGTGCAACAGCCATATCCCGACATGACGAGTCAAGTCCGAACAAGAATAAATGAGATCCAAAAAGGCGAAAATGATACGTATTTGAAAAAGGTACATAATAATAAGTACGCTAATAAGATTGGTGTCTTAAAGGAGGTACATGGATGCTGAAAGTACGGGAATACTACTTATCTGCAAAAGGATGTATGCATTACTTCGAGTGTTCTTCAAATTTTATTAACTCGACACCAGCATAACTCTGAATCTTTTGCTTTCTTAGGGAAGTTTCGAGTTATCGAAAATCTACTGTATATCAGCAAGAGATTACTTTAAAGTGGTAACCTGAAGTGCAAACTATGTATACGCTTGCATCATTTTATTCTTTACTTTTTGTTGGAATTTCCATTCGATTCATTTTCTCTCTCGTGCTGTATATAAAATACACGCTTTTATCGGGTCATGTTTAGTTTCCCCTCCCTGGTTGAGTTTGTCTAATGCCTTATTCATTGAATTTGTGGAGACGTTGAATCTACCATCTTAAAAGAAATATACATAAGATATTGAAGCGAGATGTTTGACTCGTTTTTCTTAAACATCAATATTTTCAATATTTTAAACTATTAAATTAAAGACAACCAACGTAGGTTTAAAAAGTCATTTAATAAAATCACCTTCCTTGACGTAAATAAATTTACAAAGCCAAAGCGCTTTCGGACATCATCATGCCCTTCATCAGTGGCGAAATTTCACCTAGACGTCTATTGACTTCATCACTGATGAAGGATATGGTGATGCCAGAAAGCGCTTTGGCCGCGTAATTTTTGTACGTCGAGAATATGAGATTTTATTAAAGGACTTTTAAACCTATTTTTGGCTGTCTTTAATTTTAAAGTTGAATTAAAGTTAACGTGTATCCATTCTATTTATTTTTTTTAGAAGTTGACAACAGTTTTGTCATACTGATGAACTAAATATATTAGTCTAGTCTGCATTAATATATGTTACATTATTACCCCTTTACTTCCATTGCATATTTCAAATCATCATTTTTTCACATTGACTATATCTTACTTCTCCATAGGAAATAATGGTATAATTTTTTTTTAAATTCGAATCATTCGAGTTTTGATTATTAGAATTATTAAATATTCTATCTAGTTATAATTTTTCACATAAAGTATCTACACATAAAATATGATATCTGTAGGTGCATTCGTTCTCGAATTATTGTGTCGCAACTCTCTCTCTCTCTCACATACACACACAACTTTCTGAAAGTGTTTGACATGGGTTCAGGTCTTAAACCCGGTCAAAATCTCGAATTTGAAGCGTTTAAGAAACAATACGTTTCAATACATGCATGAGAAAGTAGATATTATGTGTTCTTTATATTTTATTGGATTATGCAATTTCTGATGACCGATAAAAAAAATCTGATGTGGGCAACACATAACTTTCCTTATATAATACAATGAATTTACTACTTTTACAGTAAGAAAAATAGGTTTTTCTTATAGTAGATACTTATATTCTTTCAAAGATATTGAATTTTCTTCAATTAGTCATCATTTTCATTGATTTAGCGTCATTTTTATCCATTTGGCGAGATTTTCGTTCATTTGGCAACATTAAAAAAAAATCGCCAAGTTGGCGACATTCCGCCAAATTCATCGCCAAAATATCGCCAAGCGTTATGGATGGAGAAATAAGTTACTCTTATAGCAGATAAATGACTATTGGCGTTCAAATACAAAAGTATTACTCAAAGTATCTTTTCTCATGAATGGAACGAGCTAGATCCACGAGAATAATATCGCCCAATTTATCGCATGATATTACATATGAAAAGTGAACATGTTTCTCAACAGTTAATATTTTTTTTTAAATTTATGGGATGTTTTGATAAATTTATTTGAAAAATGTGCAATATCTCGAGAACGGTTCATGCTAGCGTTCTAAAGTTTATGTCAATCATTTTCTAAGGAAAAATTACACAAGAAATGTCTATTTGCATAACTTTGTTAAAGGTTTTGACTTTTTGATGATTTTTTCAAAATTTCACTCGAAAATTTAGGGGTTTCTGAACATTCGATTACGTTTAAAAACAATAGGCTTCCAGTATTCACGAATTGTGATTTTTGTACCAAATTTCATTCAAATCGCTCCATTCGTTCGTGAGATACCGTCTCCACAGACTCACTGACACACACACATACACACAGACATCACCTCAAAAATGTTTGATTCGTGACCAGGGATGCTTGAAACGTACTCCCCCGTCGAAAATTCGAATTCGAATTTTCGACCCCGTCACAATACTTTCCTTATACATTACGTATATAAGGAAAGTAATAATCTAAGGGGCTCTGCCAGTCCGTGGAACATCCGAGCAATATCTTACAATTTGTATCTATAAAAACAAAAATTCACTATGTCCTTATATTCACAATATTTTGATTATGCTCCATATCGATTGTGATATATTGTCTTTAAGTAAGTTCTCGAACGCCAGATCTAAATAATTTCAATTAATTTTGGTTCCAATGTGTCAGTTGATACATTTTTCTCTGCCTCATAAATTTAATGAAACTGTTGGTAATTCAAAATAATATTTAGCTACAGGTGGTTAAACTGCTGCTTAGTCTATTGATCAACAATAACAAACGTTCGCATTTCAAAGACGTGCATGATCGACTTCGGATCAAAAGCTATAGTCAATCAAAAATTAAAACAATAGTCTGACCATATGTCAAGCAATTAAAAAATTAAGATCGCACTCTCATTGTAGATAACAATATCCACGGTCTGGTTCCGCTCGTCAGCATGAATTAGCAGATGTCTGCATAGCAAGTTTGCTGCCATTGCAGATTCCCATTCTCTGGAGAGGCATCACCCCGTATCTCTGGAGAGGCATCACCCCATAAACTGAGAGGTAGGTCGGGTCCGCACTTCTGTTCGGTAGTAGCTCATCTCTACTAAGGGAAACATGAATCAGCGATGATGGTACGATAATGAATTACCCGGGTTTCCTGAATGTGTGTTCAGTGTACCACATACGAATTCTTCCAGGTGACGAAGTGGGCCTGCTTTTGTAATCTGCTCCAAAAGCCGTCGACAACTGGAGTCTGCTTGACAGGTGTTTCTCGGACTCTATCCAGTGAGTGGGTCCGTTGTCGGTATCCTCATGTCTGGGGTAATGCTGGAAGAGGAGATTATATACCATCTTCCGGACCGCCAGATTTAGTTGACTCAAACCTTGCAGTCGACATGGCGGATTCCTCTTTTATACATGTATTTTACCATTGCAAGTTAACCCTCTGGGGGAGACATAGCCTTTGTCGAGACTGGCGGACGTTATATCCTTTGTCCATCTCTCCTGAGGGGTGCATGAATCCTACGCTTGGTATGTTAATGAATTACCAGGGAAACAAGTGTGGGTTCCTCGCACCATATACGGACTTTTCCAGGTTGTGGTGTTGTCCGGATTTTGCAATTCATGTATGAAACCGTCATGTAATTATCTTTGTGGTAAAAGATAAGAAATTAAAAAACTTGAGGAGGAGGAAATGCACCGTGTAAGACCAGGTCTTTAAAATTATTACAAAGATAAAAAATTGATCTAATATATATGACAACTGGCGCATATCTCTGTTTTGGGGTCTGTTGCTCGGCATGGTTGGGATATTTGCTGCTTCTTTTTCTGATATTTGGAGTCAGCTTCCTCTTTTCTAACACATTCTCAATACTCAAAATAACCGGTACACTGCTTGAAAACACGACTCTCTGGACTTTTGGATAATCACTCTGCTTATGAACAACACTGCTTGAATTCCATGACAGCTCTCTCTCGCTTCTGGACAATCATTATTGTTGAATCTCAACGCTTCTGGATAATCATTTTTATATAATCACGACTCTCTCTCATCGTGTTTGGATTGTCGATCTGCTTGAATATTCATTGACTTATCTCCTTGTTGCTATATCATTTTGTCTGAGGTCCAGATACGCCCTCCTAGGTGTTCTTAGTTTCTCCTCAGTGCGATGTAGCATCATTGCATTATTGGCTACTTGATTTTCTAATCAAGCTTGGTTTAAGACTTAGCCCTAGGAGATCTTTTTCCCAACAGCACCTGCAATTTATGTGACGTGAATTTATTTGAGGTCATGATTTTCGAGTCCAAGACTGTCATAAAACGACGACTACAACTCTGCGTTTTGTTTCGTTGTAAATAGTCGTAAATATCAAAACTGTATAACTGCCTCCTGGTCTCGCACTTTGCTAGGCAGGTATTTGTCGGATCCTGTCCGGTGAATGGTTCTGTTGGCGTGTTAGGCCTTTTCTGGCAAAAGAGGTTTATCCCTGAAGCTCACCAATAACTGTCGGCGTAAAGTCTCATACTTGTCACGACGGACTCCGTTTATATCTTCACCTGTCTGTAATTGCAGGTATCCACTATACCATGATGATTTGCGCATAATAAGCCTGAAACCAGTTCATGGGTACTGTTGTCTACATTTGGATCATAATCCTATTTTTCAATAATGAATAAATACCAAACGTAATTTAAGACAAAATTACAGTTTTTACTATTTTGTTTCTGAGCGAATTTTCTTTGTCATGTGCCTGTATTCGTTTTTATAGAATTAATTCATAATGAATCTCTTCACTGTCAGCCGTATATTAGATATATACGGTGTCACAAGTTTCCTCAGCAATTATATATCCATCGTATCTTTATTATAATTGCTCTTTAAATTATATCTTCTCATTTGTATACATTATGTTGGTTTTTACTTTCTTATACTAGAGAATATAGTATAGAGAAAGTATTGTTTTCACGAATGTTTTCGATTTCGAGAATTTAATACAAATATGTTTTAGGAACGCCTGAATATGTTTTGACGATTTTTAGAGTGATGTCCGTCTGTCTGTCCTCGATTTCTTGTATGCACGATAGCTTTCACAAATATTAATGAATTTTCAAAAAACTTTTTATCCAGCTTTATTAATGAAAAATCTAGAACTAGATAGATTTTTTTTTAATTCGAGCTAAAACTTTGAAATGGATTTGAAAGTATATATATATTATTAACATGGTAACATAGGACAAAATTGAACATAATTATGCATGAAAAAGGTTATTTATGGTTCAATGATCACGAAACTTACTAGTTTTAATCCTTGCAGCGAAAAATAGTTGCGATAATTTTTTTTGTTCGTGATATCATTAACCATCTTCGGGGAGTGCGTGTTTCCCGCTCCGTGGCACATTGTCAAACTTGGTATTAATAAAAATATTTTTTAAACCCTTTAAGGGGACGGCGGACGTTGAAATGAGCAAAAATCGACTAAAAAAGTTTTAATATATAACATTATTTTACACATTTAGCATTTGCTTACGGGTGGGACAGCGTCCATCCCAAACGAAGAACCTCCCAAAAAGACAGGTATTTGACATACCCTATCCCAAACAGTTCGACCCCCTTTGCAGGTATTGCACCTGCGAAGGTGCAATAGGGTATGTCAAATACCTGTCTTTTTGGGAAGTTCTTCGTTTGGGATGGACGCTGTCCCACCCGTAAGCAAAAGGTTGAATGCATTTTTTTTTCGAAAAGGAATTTTCAAAATTTTGCACTTTTAAAATGCTCCATGCGTCTTAATTTTTGTCTGAGATGCATGAAATTTAGCAAGAAGATACCTCTCATACTTTTTAATGAAACTGGGTATGCATTTTATAATTGGACTTTTTTGAGGTAATTAAAAGTGAATAAGAACCTAATTAAATGATGAAAATTAAGTTTTAATGCAGAAAAATATTTTTCAAAAATTAACTTTCCGAGGGATTTAAAAATGAATACCCAAATTTGTTCATAATGTGTTTTTGAGTGATCATAATGTAAAATGAATCAAAAATGTGAACAAATGGCATGCAAGGAGCATTTTCAAATTTTTGTTAAAAAAAATTAAATTAAAAAAAAATACAAAATTATAACAAAATTGAAAAAAAAATTAATGATATTATATATAGTAATGTTAAGAGGAATATTTATACAAATTTTCACGTTTCTAAGTCAATAAATAAATAAAAAAAATTGCAACGTCCAATCGTCCCCTTAAAAGAGAGAGAGAGAGAGAGTAACATGCTATAATTGTGATGATTTGTACCAACGATACAGATTTTTCAAAATTTTTCTTGCAAAATTTGACAAATAAATAAATAAAAATTACAAGCTACTTAAAAATGGATTCTGGTATGAGAAAGTCGAGTTGAGCCACGCTTTAGTTAATTTTTATTAAACAAAAATCCTGAATTCAGAACAGCTTTTTGGTTTGGTCCCATGAACTAGTCTGTGAAGTCAGTCTAGCTCATGAGGTCAGCATACATTGGATTCAGATACTAAGTTTTTTATGTCAATAAAAAAAAAAAAAAAATTCCCGAAAACCAAAACATTTCAGGTGCTGTCAAACTCCCTTTTGATCTGTTTATAGAAAGTGCACATTAAAAAAATGAGCAGAATGGCGAAACTCTTTATTCTTCTGGTTGCATATGTATTTTCTCTGAGGAGACGCTCAGTAAATTTTGTTGTAGAGGTTACTAATTGTTGGTTTGTTGTTAGAGGTTCCAACCAATTGCCCATTATAACCTCTCGTCCCTGGTTTAGCAAATTTTGGGACAAATAAGTAAAAGCTTTTTCAGATAAAGCAAGGGGGTTTTGTTTCAGGGGCTGAAGCAAGGGGATATGTGGCACATCATATAAATCAGTTCCAATGTTTTTTTTCCCAATGGCCAGGCAATTGATATATCATCATTCGCCTATACACCGACCAGAACCGTGAACCTGTCAGCCGTCACATGACGTTGCCCCGGCGCACCAGTGGGGGTCGGAACACACCGCACCCAACGGCACAACATCCATGCCTGAAGGTGGGACTCGAACCCACAACCCTGCAGCCGAACGATTGCTAGGAAACGCTTGCTTTGACCGTTCGACCACCGCGTCGGCTCAGTTCCAATGTAGACGGTGTCATTATGTCAATGGAATTATTCCAGGGGGGGGGGGGGTTAAAGGTAATAAACAAGACTGTTAAAAATTGTTCACACTTTTGTTGCTCAAGATGCGAAACTTACATTATAGACTGTATTAGACTCATAAAGTTGAACATGAACTTTTTTTATGTTGTTTAGTAACAAACACTCTCCAACAGAAGTAGCATTAGGATTTAAGAGTGTTTTCTCTCTCTCTCTCTTTTACCACGGTTTCTAATGCTAATGGATGTACTCTTGTAAATGGCAAAATTCATACCAACTCTGTTTTCATTTATAATTTTCAAGCAAGAGTTTTTTTAAATTCCCTCGAAATTTATTAATTAATGTAAACTCGTATGTTTACATTGGAACTCGTTACTATTACTAGCCTGATTACTCCGACGAAACTTGCCAAGTGCCCTGGTTCGTGTTTCAATGCCGACCTCCATTTTATCCAACAATTCTTATAATTTATTCTTATCTCATAAATGATTATACACCTGAAATAATCATTGTTCTCGGAAGTTATCTTCCAAACTGCACTAAAATCGATAAGATCACGACATTGCTCATACAACTTTATGTTCCATATAGCACAATCAATGGACCTTTCTTCAATGAAAACATAGATGAATTCATCCTCTAAAGCCGATTACAAGAACACGAAGCTTAAAGAACAAAATCTCAATACCTAAAGGTGTGTGATCGGTCATCTCCGCATGACCCTTTAACTAACACGTTTGCAAAGAACTAAAATCGGAACCCAATCCTCCACTCCTCCGCAATCCTTCTGAAAAGGGTTTTTATTATTTATTTCAATCGTTACCAGTGGATCGAATCAGATAGATCTGCGGAACCATGACCGTGACTGCAGCGAATTCTTTTTATTTCTTCTCGTTGGGTATCGGGACTCTCATCTGGCCGTGGCTTTTCCTTCCAAGATCTCTCTCCGGCATTCCGTGCCTAACGAGTTGCTCGTATAACCGTGAAATGAGTTCTGCTTCCAGAGAACTGTTGACATGAGATTGTGGTGGAGGAATTAATAGAGTCGGATCGGGAGGTGAAACCCGGGTGGTCAGTTATGGGATTCAATGACCAAGATGGGGAATTCATTTTCGAGCAGGTGAAGAGGGGTTTCAGTGGTAACAATCTGCTTGTGAGCTGTGAATCACATACCCTACAGGCTCAAATTCATTTTCTACTTTACCTACAAAGCATGGTAATGTATAGAGAAAGTATTGGAATCGTGCCGAAAATCGCAACTCCAGTTTTTGACGAATCTATATGTTTTGCGACTTCCAGAATACGAAAAAAATATTTTTAGCGTGACATATCTCTCTCTCTCTCTCTGTGTGTGCGTGTGTGTGCGCGCGCGCGCGCGTGTGTATGTTTGTACGTGTGTGTGAGTATGTTTATTTGTGCGTGTGTGTGTATGTTTGTGCGTGTGTATATTTGTGCGTGTGTGTATGTTTGTGAAAGTATTGGAATCGTGCCGAAAATCGCAACTCGAGTTTTTGACGAATCTATATGTTTTGCGACTTCCAGAATACGAAAAAAATATTTTTAGTGTAACATCTCTCTCTCTTTCTCTCTCTCTGTGTGTGTATGTTTGTGCGTGTGTGTGAAAGCCCCAGGCCGTCCGGCTCGTCCAGAGGACTTAGTTGTGCGTGTGTGTGTGTGTGTGTATGTTTGTGCGTGTGTGTATGTTTATTTGTGCGTATGTTTGTGCGTGTGCGTGTGTTTGTTTGTGCGCGTGTGTATGTTTGTGCGTGTGTATGTTTGTGCGTGTGTTTGTATGTTTGAGCGTGTGTGTGTGTGTTCACTTTAACTTAGAAACGTATTATCTACTTTATAGGTGTTATTTGTGGGTTATCCTGTTGTTCATTAGATATTGGTACAATTCCGTATAAAAGAACCTGCCTTTTCTTGTGAAATGAACCACAAAAATCGTATGCATCTGATTTAGTTTCAAAACTAATTGACCAAATTTCACAAAATTTGGTAGATGAGCCATTTGTGGGTCACTCTGGTCTTGATTAGATTTTGGTACGGTTCGGGAAAGCAGAACCTGCTTTTGTTTGCAAAATGCGTCCAAACTCATACACATACGCCCATCCATTTGCATACGTCCAAAATCATCAAAACATAAAATGAAAGACTACATATGTTCAAATGTACCAATTAAATGTTTTTTATACTTAATTTTTGACTATAAAAAGAATAAGACCAATCCCATTACTCTAGTATTATCCGTCCTCGAGATATTTAAGTCTTTTCGCATTTTTGCTACTCCACCTTTGAAAATACGCACAGTTAGCAAATGAAAACGAAAATTGAATTAAAAGTACAAATTCAGTGTCACTTCAAATAAGTATGCGTGTTATTTTGTGCAATAAAACTCAATTTAATGAATTATTAAAAAATAAATAGAAAATGAGTTTAGGTGTGTAGGGAAAGTTATGTACTGCCTACATCAGATTTTAATTTCTCCCTTCATAGATGCTGTTACGACGCATCCTCTGAAATCGTGAGTGTATTCACTATTCACAGGAAACATGAATGACTCCAAATTTCTGGATAACTAACGCTTTATTTAAAACTCTGTGGCGATTGAGCGTTCGGCACCTGGTGCTTACAAGACCGACATTATACGTTTAGAGCAAAAGCTAGCTTCCACTCCAAACTTATAATTCGGGTACAGGTTCCAAGCATCTTCGATGGATGTCTTTTGGCAGAAGCAGACTCGGCAGATGCCACAACTCTAATGAGAGTAAATAGTAACATTATACAGCGAACAGCTCAATAACTATTTTATAAGATCACTCAATAACTGTCAAACAAGGTCACTAAGTCAACAGGATCATCAAGATCGCGAGTGTAAATAAGATCACTAAACAATGAAACAGCAATTAAATGCTCAAATTATTCACTAAACAAGATTATATTTTCAAGATACTGAAATATTCACAATGTATTTTTTCTTATATCGCGACCATTCAAACTCATTCAAACTGAACGATGACCAGCTTATTTACCTTCTGTGGAAAGTTCTGGGGAAAAACCCACGCAACTCCGTAAATTCTTAACTGAACTACAAAATTTGAGAAGTTTCTAAAAGCTGTCAAATTGGCGATATTTTGTTAAATTTAAAACCAAGGTCACCGAATTCATTGCCAAGTTCAAGCGACCCAGACATTCAAATAATCACAATGGTTGCCTGTTAATGCCATTTTTCTTCGGGGACTAGCAGTATGACGAAGATAGTTTAGGTATATGTACTTAAGCAATATGTACTTAAAAATACTATTAGCAATATGTACTTAAAAATATGTATATTAATAGAAAGACCTTATGACAAAATAATTTTACTTAAGTGTTAACTATATTCACCTACATATATATTGTTACGAACGAGCAATATTCTCTTTGGCGCCTCCTTTTTTCGTCTGTCTCAAAGACAAGGCGAAGAAAACACAGTCCATGACGTCAGCATGACGTGAGTCCAGGGTCGCCAGGAATTCCAAGTTAGAAGAAGGGTTTCCAGATTTGGCGATGTATCGCCAATTTGACGAACCTATGGTGACTTCCGAATGTTCCAGAAACTTCTCGATAGAACGATTATTCTTTGAGATATAGAGATTTCCAGAAGTTTCTATGGGGAGGACTATGAAAAGAACTCCCCTCTCAGTTGCAGTGGAATTGACGAATGGACGTGACACGAGCTACATTGGACTGTGATTTTTGTCAATGTTTTGAGAATAGTAGCTGCTGTTTTGTGAAATTACATTCGTCAACATTTTGAGAATAATATCGCTTATTCTGTGAAATTAGTTGAAGACCCAGTCAGCCCGATTCATCCGAAGATATGACCTGCTGTTTAGGTGAGCGTCTGTGAAATTAGTGGAGCACTTAAATGCTGTTTAATCGTATATTGTTCCTGTTACTTTCTTTATATACATAATGTATAAGGAAAGTATTGTGACGGGGTCGAAAATTCGAATTCGAGTTTTCGACGGAAGAGCACGTTTCAAGCATCCCTGATCACGAATCAAACATTTTTGAAGTGATGTGTCAGTGAGTCTGTGGAGACGATAACAGGCAAACGAATGAACCGATTTGAATGAAATTTGGTACAAAAATCACAATCCATAAACACTAGAAGCCTATTGTTTTTATATGCAATCGAATGTTCAGAACTCCCCTTAATTTTCGAGTGAAATTTTGAAAAAATCGTCAAAAAATCAAAACCGCTAATAAAGTTACGCAAATAGATATTTCTTATGTAATTTTTCATTAGAAAACGATTGACATAAATTTTAGAACGCTAACATGAACCGTTCTCGAGATATTGCACATTTTTCAAAAAAATTATCAAAAAGTCATATAAAATAAAAAGAAAATATTTTCTATTGAGAAACATGTTCACTTTTCATATGTAATAGTATGCGATAAATTGGGCGACATCATTCTCGTGGATCTAGCTCGTTCCATTCATGAAGAAAGATAGTTTGAGTAATGCCTTTGTATTTGAACGCCTATAGTCATTTATCTGCTGTAAGAATAACTTATTTCTTCGTCCATAACGCTTGGCGAGATTTTGGCGAGGAATTTGGCGGAATGTCGCCAACTTGGCGACTTTTTCAAATGTTGCTAAATTAACGAAAATCTCGTCAAATGGATAAAAACGACGCTAAATCAATGAAAATGACGACTTATTGACGAAAATTCAATATCTTGGAAAGAATATAAGTATCTACTATAAGAATAACCTTTTTTTTTAACTGTAAAAGTAGTAAATTCATTGCATTATATAAGGAAAGTCATGTGTTGTCCACATCAGATTTTTTACTTTGTGCTTGTGAAGAAACGTAAGTTATCTAAGAACTTTGACCCCTTCTTGTATCCTGTGTATATATAAACGATTCTAGAGGATACTTTTCATAACAATATTTTACCTGTTTCCCCCCCCCCCCCGGTCATTCTGGGCTCCTAAATCTCGGAGCTTTGTGTTATGATAGTTTTGCCCTATTTTCCCATCTTCTCCAACCATATATATAGACGAATTCTCTCGATTTACGCTGCACAATATTCCTAACTTTCTATCTTTTTTTTTCTGGTAAAAAAAAATTATAATTAGTGTTCCCTCTCTTGCTGGAGGGGGGGGGGGGGGGAGATACCGTCCAACGTTATTTTGTATTCTATGTTTCCTTTTCATTTGAGTCGTTTTGCTAATTTATCTTTGAAATGAATGGCGCGAATACTTCTTTTTTGGAAGCGGTATTTTTTTATTTTTTTTTATTTTTAAATTAGTTTTGTAGTTATTTGCATATTTCTCATTATGCTTTTGGAATTCTGATGGATGGCATGTTGATTGATCGTGGCATGTTTTACAGCTTATACTTTTACATTAGTTTCTAGATGAAATATGAGTTTCTACATCACCCATTTAAATTGCTTTTTGTCATTTCAGATACATTTAAGCCAGAGAGATAGGATATGCCCAATATATGGCCTTTCTAACACATTAACAAATCTGGTATTTCGGGAACAGTAAAAAAAAATCTGATGTGGGCAGCACATGACTTTCCCTGCAAACTTATATTCACGTTCTCTTCATTTCTTCAATAATTCATTGAAGTTGAGTTAGTTCATTGAGTTTAAATGCACAAAATAACACCCATAATTATTTTAAATTACATTGAATTTACACTTTTAATTCCATTTTCGTCTTTATTTGATGACTGGAATTATTTTCAAAGGTGGCGTAGCGAAAATGCAAAAGACTAAAATATCTCGAGAACGGCTAGTCCTAGAGTAATGGAGTTGGTTTTATTTTTTTATCGTCAAAAAATTACGTATAAAACAAGCATGTAATTGTTATATTTGAACATACGTAGTCTTTTATTTTTGATTTTGGCGATTTTTGCAGGCCATTTTGCAAAAAAGGCAGGCTGTTTTTTTCCGAATTATACCAAAATCCAATCAACACCAGGGTAAGCCATAAGTTACTTATCCCCAAAATTTTGCGAAATTTGGTCTATTAGTTTTTTTAGCTAGAGTGGATACAGCATTTTTTGCTGGTCATTTCACAAAAAAAAAATGCGAGTTCTTTTCCCCCGAGTCGTACCAAAATCTAAGGTAACACGTAAGTTATTTCCCTATAACATTTTATGAAATTTAATCCATTTGTTTTTGAGTTAGAGTGGATACATACATTGCACACACACACACACATATATATACGCATACACACACACAAACAGACGTTACGCTAAAAATAGATTTTCGTGCTCTAGAGGTTCCAAAATGTGTAGATCCGTCGAAAATTGTAGTTGCGATTTTCGACACGATTCCAATACTTTCCCTATACATTACCATGTGTTGCAGGGAAAGTAATATGAGAGTTCATTGGACTTTATAGTGCATTTATTTATATAATACAGGGTGTTAAGGAAAGTTATGAAGTCAAGGAAAGTAAAAAAAAAAATAAACTCGAAAAGTGTTGCTATCCCTACATCATATATTACTGTCCCTACAATACAGGGTAAAGTATAGGGAAGTATTGGAATCGTGTTGAAAATAAGAATTCGAGTTTTTTGACAGATCTGCATGTTTAAAGAACTGTGTTATTCGGATGTATGTGTGGGTGTTTGTCTGTGCAATGTATGTATAGACTCTAATTCAAAAATCAGTAGACCAAATTTTATAAAATTTGGTAGGTAAGTTAATTGTGCTGATTACTAAGTCACTGGTACTGATTAGATTTTGGTACGATTCGGAACCTGCCTATTTCAGCAAAATGGCCTTTAAACATCGCCAAAATCTGAAATTAAAGACTATGCATGCACAAATGTATGAAGGTGTGGCGATTGGGCGTCGCCGGGCCCCGAACCAAGGACTCTTTGGTTACAAGACCGACATTATAATCACTGAGCAAAAGCTAGCTCCTCCTCTGTTCTTATAATTCGGGTACAGGTTCAAAGCATCTTTGATCAGATGTCTTTTCTGCCGCACACTCCCTCCGCTGATGATGAAGGCCGGGAGGCGTGTCGGTCAGTCGTGGTCAATCAGGAAGGGAGTGTCAAGGCTTCTGACTCCGTGTGGTGCTGCCATCTCGTGTTGAGAGGGTGAGATCGTTGGAGAGGAAGGTTGCGTGTTTCAAACGTCCAGTCATCATTGTGGCGATTGTGCGTCGCCGGGCCCCGAACCAGGGACCAGATGCTTTGTAGACCGACATTATAATCACTGAGCAAAAGCTAGCTCCTCCTCTGTTCTTATAATTCGGGTACAGGTTCAAAGCATCTTTGATTAGATGTCTTTGCTGCCGCAAAGGAAATGCTTGTTTCATACGCCATTTTTGATGATGAAAAGCATAAGACCCACTTTACTTTAGGACTGATCGTTCTCGAGATATTTTAAGCATCGCCTTTGGAAATACGTCCTGTCGCCAAGTGAAAACGAAAGTTGAATTAAAACTGTAAATTAAGTGTCATTTCAAATAAATACCCATATTATTTTAAGCCATTAAACTCAATTTAATAAACTATGAAAGAAGTAAAAAAGAAAATACATTGGAGTCTGTAGGGAAAGTCCTGTCCTGCCCGCATCATATATTTTATAGATATGTATATGAAATCTCAATGGCGCTACATGATGAGACAATTTTCGAGGTGCTGACCCCCTTTTTAACGGGGTACTGGGGCTATTTTGTTTCTCGTTAGATATAGGTAAAAGGTTAATTATAAAGTTGCAGAGCGTTTTAAAGTAAGTGCAAAACATGTGTATTCCCCGCGCAAAAGATGGAAAAAATGTTCCAAATAGCGATTTTAAAAAATACAATTTTATTAATATGAGTGTAACAGTGTACACTTAAAGGTATTGGCAAACACGTGGGAGCATCATGGCACATTTCTTCTATATATACTATACGTCTATTTGAAGCAGTCGCTTTTCTTTTATGATTTTATAATTTCTTAATATGTCTGTTATAATTGAAGCATAACTGAAATTATAAGCATATTCTGAATATTCTTCTTATTATTATTGAAGCATAACTGACATTATGTATTATTGAACATATATTATTGAAGCATAATTGAAGCATAACTGAACCTAACTGAAGCATAATTGAAGTATAACTGAAGCATAATTGAAACATAATTGAAATTGTAAGCATATTATGAATATGCTTATGAAGTTATAAGCATATTCTGAATATTCAGAAATTATAAGCATATTCTGAATATTCAGAAATTATAAGCATATTCTGAATATTCAGAAATTATAAGCATATCCTGAATAAGCATATTCTGAATATGTCTGTTATAATTGAAGCATAACTGAAATTATAAGCATATTCTGAATATGCCTATAAATTCAAAATATGCCTATAAATTCTGAATATGTCTGTTAATTTCTGAAGCAGTATCGAAATAGCTCTCCAATTCCATAGCTACCATTTACCAAATTTCGATCCTACTTTTCCTTTCCGCCATTTTCTCCTGTCACACCTTGTAAAACAAATTAGGGTTCCTCCTCGAAATTAGTTATCCTTGCAATCTAGGTATCAGGACTCTTTTGCTTGGCCTTCCTTTCTACCACGGGAAAGTAATTAGTGTGTCTCTCCCCCTTTACGGGAGAAAAAACATCACATCGAGTGCGATTTTTCATTCCAAGTTTTCTGTTCATTTGGTTCGTTCTGCTAATTTATCGTTCCATCGGATAGAACGAATGGCATTCGTTTCATTTTAAAAGAACTACATTTGAAGTTATTTACATTCGTACCTCTCATTAAGAGCAAGGAGGAATGATTGAACGATTGTTAAGTGTTGTGGTGATTATTAAAGTGTGAATGTTTTTAATGTATTTCATGCATTAAATGTTTAGGTTTCACGGTGAGTTTGAAAAATGCTTGAACAGGATCTTGGAGTGGGGGTCGGCAATCGAATGAGAAGGATTTTCAGTGGATAACTATAAATAATATAACTATATTCAGAAATAATAACTATAACTATAAATATTATAAATAAATAACTACAAATAATATAACTATTTTCAGAATATAACTATAAATATAATTTTGGTTAATTTGCATCAAGATCAAATTCTTCGAAATGTAAGATGTTAATAACATTATTTCCTACTATCATTATTTCTTACCACTTGAGTGTTGGGTGGGTGGTGGATCTAATGATTTGGAAGGAGAGAAAAATCAAATACGGAGGAAGGACCCGTGATAAACGCTTGTAAGAGGACTCACAATTAATATGGGCGGCTTTAATTTCCAGAACAACAATAGAATAGTCAATGCCGGAAGTGATAGTTTGAGTTATGCTATGGATGACAATGGCACTAAAATTATAAAGGAAAATAAAGTATCTTCACTCTTAAATCTGATTATGATGGATCTGAACGGTACGGAGTATGTATGACGGAAAACATACACCTCACTTAAATGGGCGTTTTTTTTAAAGTGTTCGATATATCCTGCTTTACCATTCAATTTTATAGGTCAAAGATTTTCAGTATCCGCAGCACATATAATAATATGAGGAAGTAATAGAAAGACACATCCCACCGTTTCGAAATTTCATTATTTTTCAATCGATATTAATTGTCCGGATTGATTCTTAAAGCCAAAGATCAAATCCAGACATCCATGACCTGAGAATAGCACAATTCATTCTTTGGGGATTGTCGTCTCCTTTTCTGAGCATGCGCAGAACCCTAAAGGTCACGGCACTCCCAACTTATTGATTTTACCCTCAACCCCTCCGCGTTTACAACCCATTTGTTATCTAACTAAACGGAACGAATTGAACCTCATTTAGTTTCATGGGATTTACCCTGTGGCTTTTGCATGGCTGAAAGTTCAAGCTTGTAAATTTGACTCGCTTATTACTTTCCCTGTAATACATAGCAATGTATAGGGAAAGTATTGGAATCGAAAATCGCAATTCAAGCTTTCGACGGATCTACACGTTTCGAGAAATCAAAAACCCGAAAAACTACTTTTAGCGTGACGTCTGTTTGTGTATTTGCGTGTCTGTGTTTGTATGTGTGTGTATGTGTTTATGTGTGTGTCTGTGTGAGAATGTGTGTGTCTGTGTGAGAGAGAGTGTGTGTCTGTGTGAGAGAGTATGTGTGCGTCTGTGTGAGAGTGTGTGTATCTGTGTGAAGGTGTGTGTGTGTGTATGTGTGTGAGAATGTATGTGTCTGTGTGAGAGAGAGTGTGTGTGTGTGTCTGTGTGAGAGAGTGTGTGTGTGTCTGCGTGAGAGAGTATGTGTACGTCTGTGTGAGAGTGTGTGTATCTGTGTGAGGGTGTGTGTGTGTCTGTGTGAGAATGTGTGTGTCTGTGTGAGAGAGAGTGTGTGCGTGTGTCTGTGTGAGAGAGTGTGTGTCTGCGTGAGAGAGTATGTGTGCGTCTGTGTAAGAGTGTGTGTATCTGTGTGAGGGTGTGTGTGTCTGTGTGAGAATGTATGCGTCTGTGTGAGAGAGAGTGTGTCTGTGTGAGAGAGTGTGTGTCTGCGTGAGAGAGTATGTGTGCGTCTGTGTGAGAGTGTGTGTATCTGTGTGAGGGTGTATGTGTGTGCTTGTGTGAGAATGTATGTGTCTGTGTAAGAGAGAGTGTATGTCTGTGTGAGAGAGTGTGTGTGTGTCTGCGTGAGAAAGTATGTGTGCGTCTGTGTGAGAGTGCGTGTATCTGTGTGAGGGTGTGTGTGTGTGTGTGTGTGAGAATGTATGTGTTTGTGTGAGAGAGAGTGTCTGTGTGAGAGAGTGTGTGTGTGTCTGCGTGAGAGAGTATGTGTGCGTCTGTGTGAGAGTGTGTGTATCTGTGTGAAGGTGTGTGTGTGTGCATGTGTGTGAGAATGTATGTGTCTGTGTGAGAGAGAGTGTGTGTCTGTGTGAGAGAGTGTGTGTGTGTCTGCGTGAGAGAGTATGTGTGCGTCTGTGTGAGAGTGTGTTGTTGTAGTTGAGACCCAGACCGTCCGACCTACCAGAAAGGTGTTGAATGTTGAAACCCAGACCGTCCGACCTACCAGAAAGGTGTAAGGTAACTGTTTGGACGGTCGGGAAGTGCCACCCAATTTGGACCGGAACCCAGTGGGGGAGGCATCCACAGGGACCGTACCCTCCTTCCCCTACCACCAACCTCTCGGAAGGACTTTCGGACCCACATGTTTAACGTGATCGTACTCCGCATGAACACGGCGGCAGTTTTGGCAGTGGCTGGAATCGAACCCGGGCCTACAGAGTGCAACTCCAGCGCGCTAACCAATGGGCTACCGCGCCCCCTACCAGAAAGGTGTAAGGTAACTGTTTGGACAGCCGGGAAGTGCCACCCAATTTAGACCGGAACCCAGTGGGGCGGTATCCACAGGGACCGTACCCTACTTCCCCTACCACCAACCTCTCGGAAGGACTTTCGGACCCACATGTTTAACGTGATCGTACTCCGCATGAACACGGCGGCAGTTTTGGCAGTGGCTGGAATCGAACCCGGGCCTACAGAGTGCAACTCCAGCGCGCTAACCAATGGGCTACCGCGCCCCCTACCAGAAAGGTGTAAGGTAACTGTTTGGACAGCCGGGAAGTGCCACCCAATTTAGACCGGAACCCAGTGGGGAGGTATCCACAGGGACCGTACCCTACTTCCCCTACCACCAACCTCTCGGAAGGACTTTCGGACCCACATGTTTAACGTGATCGTACTCCGCATGAACACGGCGGCAGTTTTGGCAGTGGCTGGAATCGAACCCGGGCCTACAGAGTGCAACTCCAGCGCGCTAACCAATGGGCTACCGCGCCCCCTACCAGAAAGGTGTAAGGTAACTGTTTGGACAGCCGGGAAGTGCCACCCAATTTAGACCGGAACCCAGTGGGGAGGTATCCACAGGGACCGTACCCTACTTCCCCTACCACCAACCTCTCGGAAGGACTTACGGACCCACAAGTGTGTGTATGTGTGTGTCTGTGTGAGAATGTATGTGTCTGTGTGAGAGAGATTGTGTGTGTGTGTGTGTGTGTGTCTGTGTGAGAGAGTGTGTGTGTGTCTGCGTGAGAGAGTATGTGTGCAGCTGTGTGAGAGTGTGTGTGTCTGAGTGAGGGTGTGTATTTCTGTGTGTGTATCTGTCTGGGCATTGAATATATCCATTCTAACTCAAAAATTAATAGGCCAAATTTCATAAAATTTTACAGGTAAGTCACTTGTGGGTTACTCTGGTGCTGATTAGATTTTGGTACGCTTCTGGATAAAAGAACCTGCCTTTTTTGCGAAATGACTCGCAAAAATCGCATGTATCCATTCAAGATAAAAAAAACTAATTGACCAAATTTCATAAAAGTTGATAGATAAGTCACTAGTGGGTTATCTTGGTGTTAATTAGATTTGGGAATGAATCGGAAAAAAAGAACCCGATTTTTTACGAAATGGTCCGCAAAGATTGTCTAAATGTAAGATAAAAAACTACGCATGCTCAAATGTATAAATTAAATGCTTCTTTGGTACGTAATTTTTAACGGTAAAAAGAAGCAGACCAATCCCATTATTCTAGGATTAACCTTTCTCGAGATATTTTAGTTTTCGCATTTTTGTTACATCGCTTTTGAAAATACGCCCAGTTACCAAATAAAAACGAAAATTGAATTAAAAGTGTAAATTCAGTGCAATTTCAAATAAGTATGCATGTTATTTTGTGCAATTAAATTCGATTTAAGGAATTTTAAAAAAAATAAAGAAAAAATGACTTTGAGTCCGTAGGGAAAGTCATGTGCAGCCCACATCAGAATTTTTAAAATATGAAGATACAAAAATATAGGTATTCAAAAAAATATCTAGACTTTCTCATGCATTCTACATACTGTTCAAGTAGTATTCTTTAGCACACTAGCTATTCTTTTAAAAAATTTCTTAAAAATACTTTAGAAATTGATTTTTACAAGTTGGAAACGGCTTAGGGAAGTCGATGAAATGAATACTGGTGGGATAGCGTCAATCCCAAACGACATTGGCGTCCATGGACGACAATGTCTGCAAAGGGGATCGAACTCTTTGGGATAGGGCATGTCAAATACCTGTCTTTTTGAGAGGTTCTTAGTTTGGGATGGACGCTGTCCCACTCGTAAGCAAAAGGTTAATATACAGAATAAAATTGACTGCAGCGCCCTCTAGTGGAGAATTCTTAAAGTTAGCATACGAACTCAGAACAGCAAAGGGAGACGGACCAAAAGAGTCAATTGCATTGTCCAATGAAAATAAATCAAAAATAAAACTGTTACAAAAGGTATTTATTTCGCACAATATATTACCAGATGCTTCAGGAAAAATACAATAAGCAATATTTACTCCAAAATGCCCTCCATGAGAGACAATATACACATGAATTCCGGAAAGCATATGACCGCATATTTTAACAAGCATTCCAGATGTCACCGTGTTAGAAGCCCTGATGATACAACTTTCGATAGTATCACTGCCTTTTTATATTATTTTGGGTATTTATTGCCTACCGTATACGCGTTTCGTTCGTTCCTGGAGTCGGTTCTTATTCATTAAACAATGAACTACAACTTTGCAGTTGGCCTTTACTGGCTAACCCACTTTGTAGCCGAGTTCGTTATTGTAATTTTTTAAATTCTCTCCGCTTGGGGCGCTGTAATCTTTTCTATTCGATCGGTCGTGGTCACTTTGCTATAGATAGACCTAACGTGTATATTCATAGATCTTTCCTTACAAATTTATTGGGAGTGTTTAAGGACTCTCTTAGGAAACTTGTTTACTGATTTTGATCCTATATTCCTCCATAGCGAAGTTCAAATTATTCTTTTTTTCCGTAGACTTTATGGTACCACAATTGTTCCGGGAATAATCGTTGTTTCTCAGTAAAAATAATGTTTTGAAAAAAATGTAAATTCGAAAATTTCGAGTTTTTATCATGCGAAATACTGAAATTTCAGTAAAGCAATTCTACTGTCGGATCGGGCTGGGTGAGTTTAAAATTTTGAGCCGTGCAGACTTGTAACTGAAACATTTTATTTTCTTCATCAATATTATCAGTTTTGTCCTAATTTTTCGAAATATATTTTAACTAAAATCTTGTAAAATTTAAAAACAAAAAGATCTTGAAAGCAATTGGTATGATTTTTGTTTTATATTATCGTAGAGCAATAGTTGTTTTAAAATATACGATGTATTCAAAATTTAAAATGTGAGAGTATGGCATGACAACTCAAGAACGATTGCTTATATTGCTATGAAATGTTATGTGTAAGTAAACTATGCTAAAAACTGACTAGTTCCAATGAAAAACAACAAAAATATCTGAAAGAATGACAGTAAAATCAACACAGGAAATTTATATTCAGAAAATTGTAATATTGATATTGAAATTACATTTATTAACATACATTGATTGA
The DNA here is from genome assembly GCA_951213105.1 of Amaurobius ferox. NCBI lineage: Eukaryota > Metazoa > Arthropoda > Arachnida > Araneae > Amaurobiidae > Amaurobius > Amaurobius ferox. The sequence goes on along the minus strand of OX578149.1, from coordinate 37,742,207 downwards.
CACACATAGTCTTGACTGACCTGTTGCCATCTTTAAAGAAACAAATATTTTCAAACTGCAGAGTAAAGTTCATAAAAAGATGCATTATTTTCTCACTCTGATAGCGATTGTGATATAAATGGAAATATAAATGTAGAATACGAATGCATTAGAAAATCAAGTGGAAATTTCTGATATTTTGTTTATAGCTACTATTATAGGGTAATGCGAATAAGTTGTTATGAGTCAAAAAATTTCTTTATTAGAAAATCAAAATCAAACTGAAATTAATATATAATATGATTGTGAATTTTAATTAAAATCACAAATTAATATCTAATTAAACTTTTGCAATTTTAGCTGTTATGAAACATAACATCTTGCTTCCATAGAAAGCTACCGCAATATTAATATAGATGGCGACACTATATAATTCAAAGAGTTTTCCATTTTCTATGTAGCAAAATAACTCGATAAATATTAAACTATTAACAGAAATGCATTTTTAGTTTCAAGCGCTGAGAACTAATTATTATTAAAGTTATTTTTATTATTTTAATATTAATATCTTTCATTTAAAAGTAAAATATGACATAACAGAATAAAAAGCAATTTATCAGATCTATGAGAATCAAAATATTTAATGGATATATCATGAAATAATTTTTTTTGCATTAAATATCTACATTTTTTTTATTTCCTTCAAATTTTTATAGTAATCTTTCTAGTTTTAATTAAAGCACATGAAGACGATTTCAAATATTCAGTTACATTTAACAGCATTAACTGAATATATTGATTAACCATTTATTTCTATTGAATATTTTTATCTATTGTTCACATGTTATATTAAATATTTCAACAAATTCAAATCCATCTATGTATTTATGTTTGCTTCTGTTACCTTTACCAATAGTTTCATGTGTAGGAACAGTTTATACGTTTTCACTTTCAGCAATAGATGGCAGCACCAAAGTGGGAAAAAATAAAGATGCTAACGAGAATTTTTTATTTTGGAATGAAGTCTCAAACTAGTACACCAATCTAATTCTTCATAATTAATTAAAATTCATTCACACATCATCATACTAAACCTATATTGATGTACACCTAGTCGGAGATTACTGAATTAACTATTTTGTAACAAAATATTATCAGATTTAGAATTTTTGGGGACCCCATCTTGAAAGAAAAAAAAAAAAATGCTGATTAAATTATAATCAAGTTAATTATTATTAGTTTTTTAATTATTTTTTGGTATTTATTTTTTTCATAGTTTAAATCAAGACTATATGAGAGAGGCTAAAAAAGAAGAGTTGAATTTGGTTTTTAATAATTTAAAAGAGGGTAATATATGGAAAGAGATGGTAAAAGATAATAATATATGGAAAAGTTTATTTAATATATATACTCATGTTTTTATTAAATTTATTGGTTTTTGTTTTAAATTTAGTTATTTCCCTCAATTTTTGCGAAACGCAAAAGTTATTTTTCTTGCTGAAACCCGGAAAGGATCCAGGCTCAATATCTGTGTACAGGCTGATTTGTTTGCTCCAGTCATGGGGAAAATAATTGAGAAAGTTAGGGTATATAGGTTGGTCCACTGCATAAAATAGTCAGCTGCAAATTTTGCATAAAAAACAGTATAGTTTTAGGGAATTTATGAGCCGTGAAGATGCTTCTTTCAGTACTCAAATTTAATGTGAATAATCGCATTCACTTACCAACATGGGCATTAAGGGATCGTTTGACAATATGAGTTGGATTGTTCTTTCTGATGTTATGATTACATTAAATTTCCCCTTTTCATTTCAAAATTTTATATATTCATATTTGTGTAAGAAACACAGGGTTTTTTCGAAGCCGAATGCTCGCCATTTTGCTCGGGAATTCCCGAGGTCATACACCTTCTTAGGCCCAGACCTCCAACTTGGAAGTTGAGGAAAACAAAGTGATGAACTTCCCTCAGATTTCCACGAAATCACGCCATTTCACTTGTCACCATGTTATGGAGGTTGGTGGTCCTTGGCACCAAAGGGCCTGAGAAGATTCCGGAGGCCTATCTGGGGTGGTCTCGAGAGTAGGCCCTGATATATACTCGGTGCACGGCACGCCACGGAGAGACGCTTAACATCTTGACGTGAAACAGGTCGACGATTTCGACTCGTCGTCTCGAGGCCGATTTATACGGCACTTGTTGTATATTCCCATCATGTTTACTCAACTTTAATAAATTTTGATTTCTTTTAACTAATTTTGCCTTTTACCTAAAATTGTCTGGAACGTTGCCTGATTTCTTCATTATCATCTCATCAAAATCCCAGGATTCGATACCTATGTTATCCGAAGAGACGCTATTTAGTCGATGTGTCCGAATGGCACCGACAACCTAATTGAAGTTTTTTTATTTAACGGAGTACGACAACGGAGACAACTGAGGACTCATTAGAATTGCGGAGGACAGCGATGACGGTTCCCTTATATTAATTGGTGACATCGCTGAGTACGACAACGGGGGAACAGTTCATTACAATTTGGATAACCGTTCGGGTACTTTTCTAAACGACAATATTGCTTTTTCTAAAATTACTTCTAAAGGCTCCCTTCATATATATCAATAATATTCTTTTGCTTAATAACACCATTCGATATTTACAAGCTTGTGATGACGATTTGGCAATCATAATGCAGCTTTGGCGATTTGGCAATCACAGTTTTTGGGAATCTGAGGTCATCTAGAAGGAATCCTATTTTTAACTTGCATGATAAATCACTTGCATAATAATTAACTAAACACCTCAAATATTTAGGAATTATAATAGACAAATTGTTCTGGAGCTCACATATCTTCTGTTTAAAAGAAAAGTGTTATAAATTTGGTATCAATTTTGGAAATTGTTCCGGAACAGGCTGGGGTGTGAATAAGAGTATTTTAAAGACTTGGTATTAAGACAGTGATAGAAAAGATTATTATCTTTAGTGCCGGGGTTTGGGTTGGAAATTTGACAAAAGATCCAAAAGATCAAAATCGTAAGCTAGTTACATCATAAAGGATTTTTCTAAAGAAAATATCTAATGGATATAGATCATCCTCTAATATTGTCTTTTTTTTTTCAATTTTGGGTATAGTACATTACTTTTAGAATGTTACATAAGAAGTTTTTATTTTGGAGGAAAAAAAATTGTCTTGGTTATTATGATACTGCATTTTGATAGCCCTTTGTTATTTGATTTTAATTGCATCCCATCAGTGAAAGAACTATTATTCTAACAAATTGTGGATGGTGTAATTAAAGTTTATACAGATGGAGTTAAGCTTGATAATGAAGTTATGTGGTGATGAGTATCTTTGACAAGGAGGCTTTAACTCGCGTTAATAAATATAAATAAATTTTAATAATTATGTTATCCAGGCAGATTTTTTAGAGAGGGAGGGGGGATGGATTATAGTTTTTAATTGTGCGCTCGATCCTGTTCGCAAACGTACAACCCTCTAATAATAATAAAAGTAAATAAAAATTTAGACATGGGAAGGCACAGAACTTACTACACAACCTACACAAATAAATCGCACTTAATTAAACAAGGATAACGATAAATGAAAAAAGAATATCATAAGGCGCAACATAATGTGAACGAAAAAATAATTTAGAATTGAAAAAACTAATAAAAGGAAAAATATTAGTACAATATAAATCCAATTAAGCACGATGGAGCCTAAAAAGTATCCATAGCAAATGCGGTAGTATAAAAAAAAGATTACAATACGAGCAAAAGAAAAATGGAGGAATAACTCGTAAAACCTAAAATAAAGACATATATAAACATAACAATTACTGTAAGGAAAATAAATCTCTATGGTAGCTGGAAAATAGGTAATTAATTCAAAGCATAGTTATGGGGAAAAAAATCAAAACGATAAAATGGATTTGTGATATGACAGAACGCTAATGCCATAATGAGAAATATTCTGTAATATGCGAAATAAATATTTATTTAAAAATTTATATTGAATTCCCAGTCTCTATAATAAATATTCTATTTGGTACATTTTAAAATAAATCCAACTTGCCAAAATTTAAAAATATATATCTTGAGAACAGTTTTATCCTAGAGTAGTAGGTGCGGTTTCAATTATTTTGCCATCTATATATAAGGCAAGCATTTAAATCATATAATTATACACAGTGGTGCCGCAACAATTGGAAATCATTTTGAAAGAATGACATTTTCACTTCTATTTAGATTTGTAGCAATATCTACAATCATCATCAACTTAACATAATCCGGTAATCTGCCAAATTTCATGGATATCCACAGATGCTTTTCTGAGCTAAATAGGTGTCGGTTCTAATACAAAACTCCATATTAGAATAGTGCAAGATTTTTTTTTTTTTTTCTTTTGTTGTTCTATGTAAAGTAATATGTATTCATATAATTATAATATTATTGTGTTCCTGTTCATGCAATTTTAGAATACAAGTTAATATTTATTATTCTTTAATTAATGTTCATATTTTTTTCTGCCAACTTGTCTTCGGAAAAATAAATAATACAAAAAGAAAATATTAAATATATATACATTTTTATATATATTTAAATATTGATATATTTAAATAAAATATAAATTTAATATTAATATATTTAAATATATATATAAATTTTGGTGTACAGTTACATATCGACCCCTCATGGACTTACGCATACCCCTCTTTGTAGACCACTGTTCTAAAGAGCACTAAATGAGCAAATTCATCGAAATACTGAATTCAGATTTTCGACCCCGTTGCAATACTTCCATGTATATACATATTTATTAATTGTGAGGACATAAAAGTTACTTATTCTGTACCAATAACTAATAAACCCTTTCTGCTAGGAATAAGAAAAGCTTGAACAATGTATTTAAGCACAAAGAAAAAAAATCTGATGTGGGCAGCACATGACTTCCCCTGCAGTCTCAAATTCATTTTCTCTTTATTTTTTTAATAATTCATTAAATTGAGTTTAATTACACAAAATAACACTGTATTTGCACTTTTAATACATTTTTTTTTTCTATTTGGTAATTGGACTTTTTTTCAAAGGCGGCTTAACAAAAATGCAAATAACTGAAATATCTCGAGAACAAATAATTTTGGAGTAATGGGGTTGGTCTTATTCTTTTCCTCGTCAAAAATTATGTATAAAATAAGCATTTAATTGATACAGTTAAGCATACGTAGTCTTTTATTTTATATTTTGTAGATTTTTGCGGGCCATTTCGCAAAAAAAGCAGATTCTTTTATACCGAATTGTACCAAAATCTAATTAGTACCAGGGCCACACACACGTGACTTACCTATGAAATTTTATGAAATTCGGTCCATTAGTTTTTGCGTTATAGTGGATACATACATTGCACAGACAGATACACGCACACACAGACGTCACGCTAAAAGTTTTTTCGTGTTCTATAGGTCCCAAAACGTGTAAATCCGTCGAAAAGTGTAGTTGCGATTTTCGACACGATTCCAATACTTTTCCTATACATTACCATGTATTGAAGGGAAAGTAATAATAATGCAGCCTTAAATACATTGCTCAAGTTTCCTTACTCATTCTATAGCTTTTGATTTCAGACGATTAAAATTTCGTTGCTCGGTATAATATTAGACAGAGAAAACCATTTTGCTGCTAAAAACTGCAAGACTGAACATTTAACTATAATATAACTATTTAACTATTCCCTTACTCTGGATTTGCCTTTTCTCAAGGTTGTTTCATACAAAAGTTTTATCACAATTTAATAAAAATCAAGCTGAAAGTAATTTCATGAAAATTGTGTACAAGCAGTTAAAAATATTCCAGAGAATTGCGAACGAAATGGCTTAATCCATTTTTAGATCTCATTTTTGAAATGGCCGTTCGATGGAATGATAAATATAGCTAACTTCTAAGTCCGCCACGATAGAAATTTGCCGAAATAAAAATGGAAGGAAAAACGGAAATCGAACTAAACCAGCTGATGTTGCCACTATCTCTGAACAAGAAACATTCATTTTGACGCAATGAGGCTGTAAAAATGTGGAGAAAGAAATTAATTCTGTCAGATGCCTTCTCTTGCAGAACGATAACGATTATTCAAAGATATTTTAATTTCTTTGAGAATTTTAAGGAAGATAATTATTTATTTTATTAATAATATATTTTTAATTTTACTATGAGGAACGCTAGTACTTAGCCTAGGGATCCAGTTGTTTATGGGTTATAAATTCAAGGTTAACTGCTGTATATTAATAATTAAAGTAATAATCAACATTTAAATTCATAGTTAACACTAACAATCAGTATTTATTGCATTTATTATTACATATCAACATTAGCTAGAAATAACTATATATCATTAGTAAGTAAACTATTATCTTAATATTGATTATACTATAAGGAAAACTTTAGCAACATTTCTAAGCACGAATAAAATAATAATGCCGTCTACCGTTGTTTCGAGGATACGCTGAATCCCTTTCGTCAATGCAAGAGAACCAACAGACCCGAAATTAAAAAGACGAAATGGGCACAAATGAAATAAACAGAGAAGAAAATAAACCCAAGTCCCGGATTAAAAGTTCACTTGAAAGCGTCAATCAGAAAGCAGAATGAACAGCAGTCTAGCCAATTCGAAACGAGAAGTAACACACAAACAAGATCGGCGGTCGCCAAAATACAACAGAAATGTCCCAACAAGACGAGTTAAGTCAGAATAAGAATAAATGAGACCCAACGAGACGAAAAATAAGTCAAAACAGCACATAAGAACCCCAAAGGTTAAGAAATGGATCACATATAAAGGAAATGGAAAAAAATCCAAGGCACTCCGAAATCACGGACAAAAATGTAGTAAACAAAAGTACTGGACAAGTCATTGACTAAATTGCTAGAATCGTTTAGAATATGGTAGACTTAAAAAGTCTTAGATCGATATGCATTTTTGTACGATCCTTGTTGAAGAAAACCCAAAACGATGGTGAAAATTAAAGCAATGCTGAACAACTGAAGATTTATTAAATTCCTATTTTTGACATGGTTTTCATGTTCTTTAATTTTTCATGTTCTTAAATTCTCTTAAATTTTTCATATTCCTAAATTTTAAATTCTCTTTAATTTTTCATGTTCTTAAATTTTAAAGCTTAAAATTTTCATGTTCTTAAATTTTAAATTCTCTTTAATTTTTCATGTTCTTAAATTTTAAAGCTTACATTTTTCATGTTCTTAAATTTTAAATTCTCTTTAATTTTTCATGTTCTTAAATTTTAAAGCTTACATTTTTCATGTTCTCAAATTTTAAATTCTCTTTAATTTTTCATGTTCTTAAATTTTAAAACTTAAATTTTTCATGTTCTTAAATTTTAAATTCTCTTTAATTTTTCATGATCTTAAATTTTAAAGCTTACATTTTTCATGTTCTCAAATTTTAAATTCTCCTTAATTTTTCATGTTCTTAAATTTTAAATTCTCTTTAATTTTTCATGTTCTTAAATTTTAAAGCTTGTTTGTTTGACTAATATAAGAAAGACCACTCTGGAAAGACTCCATAGGTAAATTAAATAAAGATCAATGGAAATCAAAATATCTAAAATACCATCAACATCATTAAGTAATCCAGAAAAGCAAAACTGTCATCAACACAACGAGTATAAAAAAACAAGCTGGATAATTTTAAAAACCGTAACTTCAAAATAATGCATATAGATATTACTGAGAACAAGGCTGAGTACATCCATAGACAAGCCATCAAACAGTTGCGATGAAATCATCAACACTAAGAATATTTCTAAATTTTTACAATAAAAAATTGTCAATATTGTAGAATATTTCATGAAAGATAGAATAATTTTGCTATAAACAAGTGCTGGTAAGAGAAATATGCTCATCCATTTCGAATTCATAGAAATGGAATTGATATAATCATTTCCAGAGTCAAGACAATGCACTTTCAACAGGGACATTGGAATATAAGGACTCAACATAAAAGGAGACCATAGTCAAAAAACGAGAATTGAAATTACGAATTTTCTTTACTAATTAAGCATAATTTTGGCAAGTATAAATATTACAACTCAGTAGAAGAGAAAACCTAGAAACAAAATGTTTGGCTAATTTGTAGAAGCAATACCAATATTAGCGACAATGGGTCTTAAAGGAATCCCTGATTTATGATCTTTAGGAGAGCTTGCAATCTAACATAATACGCCACGGAAAGAATCCAGAGACGTTTTACAATTTTCGGTAATTGCAAGTGACGATTTAATGGCTTGTCGAAATGTATTCCAATTTATAAAACGCGGATGTAAACAATAGGCAGTAAAATGAGCAATAGGAAATCCAGTATCAAGATCAATAATTCGTTCTTTTAAAGCTTTTATTGTTTTTGAGCAATCATCTTGTCAAGTTGAAAAAGCTTTAAAAAATTCTGTTTCAAACGTTTGTAAAGCTTATATTTCTAAAAATAATAAAAAATAAATAAATAATTAAAAATGCTAGAAAGAGAAAGGGAATATTTTGTTGGTCTTTAAAAGTCCTACAAGTATATACCGGCTTAGTATTCAAAATATATAGCGGTTCTAATTTCGATATTTTAATATTTTGAGCTATTTTAAAAAGTTACATCTTATTTTAATATTTTAATGTTTTGAATTATTTGGAAAATACGGTTCTAAAATCGAGATTTTAATATTTTTAACTGTTTTGAACTTTTTTAGAGTTTTATTTTACACGGCATTTTTTCACGCAAAACCATTTTGACTCCATAGGGCTGGAACCACCGTTGATTTTTCTAAAAAATTGCATTCATTCTGTCCCTCCTTCCCCCCATATTACAGTTTTATCTGTAGTTAATAAAATTCAAACTGAAACTAATTTCACACACAAGTTGTAATGCACTTAAAAATGTTTCCATAAATGTCGGACAAAATGGCTCAATCCATTTTTGGATCTTGTTTTGAAAAGTTATACGGTTTGTGGAATTGATAAATAAAGCTTACTTCAAATACTATTCGGGTTCATAAAAAATTGGCGAAATAAAATGCAATAACGGAAATCGAACTCACCAGCTGATGCCACTTTCTCGGAACAAAATACATCCATTTATATAAATCAAGGAGGTAATAAAACTGAGTAGAAAGGAACAAATTATCTTTGAGTAACCCTTATTTGATTTCTTCTTCTGAGGAGGACTTTGGATTATTCTATTTTAATTTTCTGTGTTGAATAGGCAATTAATCGTAATGGAAATCATTTCCTAAATAAAACAACATAAAATAAAGAAATTAACTGGTTTCAAGGGTAAAACTATCTTCTTTCATCAGGATAAATGTGACAGAATGAATTAATGTATGTTTGTTAAATAAATGAGATTATCGATTAAGTAAAGAATTAAACCTTAATTACTGTATGTTGTTTTACTAATGTATTTTTTCTTTAGTTATTTTACCGCAACTTTAGCGATTTTATTTAAATGTCGTGAACAAACATTTTCTTGCTTTTACTGGGCTGCTTGCTCTGTGTCCTTTATCCCGATGAAGATGGCTTCGTTTTACCTCCAAAACAGTTCATACCTTTATTTATTTATTTTAAACTGTTTTAATAACAAATTGGTTTATTTTACAGTTATTTTTAGTGATAAAAATGTTACAAAACTATTGCTTTTACTAAAAAGTTTTCCTTGAAATATATATTTCTCAGGATTTGCTATAGATAGAGATAAGGTGATGACAAACACAGATTTAGCATCAAATTATGGAGAAAGAAGGTAGAGTTCACCAAGGATTTCCAATTCTAGAAATGCCACTTTTAGTGTTTTTGAAAATTTGTATGACTGTATGAAATAAGTTGTGAGGATTCTATTAGTCATGATTATCGCATGTTAATTTTACTTTTCATTATGTTAATTCATGTACGAAACTCCTCAACTCTGATTCCGAGCATCACGCACTCATGACTGGCTAGGACTATAAGAAAGGGCAAACGTTGGATAAGAAATTCGAATTCGTATTCGTATTCGTTGTCGAAAAGCATAAAATCGTGAGTCGTCGTCGTTCAGCTTCGGCTGCTGCCTTTCTGCCGAGTTTGCGTGTGTGGGGTTCTGTTCATTTATGGAAGTTCGCATCGACGTTATAGCCTCCACAAGTTGTGAGTATATATATATATATGGTACAATAATTTGATTATTATAGATTCAGTTCGGTAATATGTTAAGGTTTAATTTCGGTATAGATTATTATGCCAGCGGGTTAAGGTACGGTATTGCTAGCTTTGTAAATATTCTGTATATGTAATTGTATTTTGAGTTATCAGCGAAGTTAGCTGGAATAAATTATGTTGTTTGTTAATGTCTTGATTTCTTCGTCGAACTCTAGTCATTAGGTTATTGGAAGTTTAAGTTAGAGTGAAGTGAATTACACTGGTGTATAAAAAAGGCATGATTTTGGGAAGTAGTAGAAATAGTACCTTACAAGTACTTTACAAAGTGTACAAAAATGTATTAACCTTTAAAAGGTTAAGATGTTTAATTATTTCCTCGAAAATGAAATGTACACAAAATGATGTGTTATTGCATTTAATTGTTTTATGCTGTGTTACTAATTAAGTGTTGTTTTGTTTTGCTTATTTTTATCTGAACAATTTTATTTATAAACTATCGTTTATTTTATTTACACGATTTCTCTTTTTATTACTTGGAAAGTACAATCAGCAATTCGTTTGTCAAGTGTACACATAAAAATTTCAAAAGTATTTTTTTATCATCAAATGTGTCTACTATTTTTTAGTTATCACCGATCAAGATTTAATCAGATCCCTATAAAGTACGTTGTGTCATCTTAAATGGCTCTACAAATATGGCTTCTATCACGTATTCAAGTAAAATCGCAGAATTAAAAAAAAAAATGAAAATATCAGTAAAATCAGCTTCAAGGTCACAAATAAAATTTTTATAACCACACTCAATAGTTAATTTGACAATCCTCGTACTGAATATTCTCTAAATATTTCAAAGTCATTAACATTAGCAGACCTTTACTATGTTAACAGAAGTATAAAATTGGCGCCAATTTTATGCTTTAATTTGAAATAATTGTTAATATTCAGAACTTTAAAAAATATATAAGTGCCCCATTTAGTGACCACTAATCACTTAATGCGCAAGCTGTAAATAGCTATTAACACAAAATGTACACTCTAATAAATATCTCTGATTTTAACAATGTCATATTACTATAAATATAAATGAATTGTGTAATGTAAAATAGCAGTGTAATTGAAAACTAGCTTTAATATATTAATATCTAGCTTTAAGATATAATCATTGCACTAGCTTAAGATTTTTTGAATCCTGTGAGGTTAGATCTTTTATCTCAGTCCATGCGTACGTACTTGCGTGTGTGTGTGTGCATGTGTGCATGTGTGTGTGCGTGTGTGAATGTGTGTGTGCGTGTGTGCATGTGTGCATGCGTGTGTGCGTGTGTGTATGCGATATATCACGATCAAAAGCCTCTGTCTGAAGATGAGCTATATGAAGAACTAGTAATAGGTAAAAAAAAATTATCATTTTCATGATAAAAATTAGAATTTTGAGATTTTCATAGCATTATTTCTTATGGGAAAACAATGGTGGTAGTGCATAATATAAGGGAACAATTAAGGATGTCAATTGCATAAAAATAGTCTTTATTAACATAGATAAGACAAATGCATCCATTAACATCACTAATTTGCTTTTAACTTAATAACAGGAACTTTTAAAGAAGTTTCATAAAACATTTTAAAAGAATAACTTGGGTAAGAAACTCAAGTAGATACCTCTGTTTTATTTCGTTCTGATAATAATTGGACACCAATCAAACAAAACATTATAAAACGTGAATGCATGATCGTTAAAAGATTTTATTTAACATCTTTCGATTAAGTCAAATTGATTACAATATTAGTTTCAAACATATTTCAAATAATACCCGAAAATTAAAAACCATACTTTTGTACGGAAATACTTTATGTATGTCTACTCATCTTATCATATAATCTCCAGACTTGTGTTCAATATTTGTATTTTTATAGGATCACTTTGTCAAAGGGTGATAAGATGATATGAAAATGCAAGAATTTATCTCAGCCGGAAAGATCGTTTTACATAGGGGAAAATATCGGACAGCAAAATATCGCGTGCAGATATTTTTTTTATTCCCTCATGGCAGAAGTTTCTGGTTTCTAGGCGATAAAATTGAAAAGCAATCGATCAATGCAACAAGATTTCTTTTCAGGTCTAAAATTCTCATATCTATATAATAATTATATAACATGTTTTAGGCATAGATACTAACGGAATCAGGATTTTTATTTCCCCTTCGATGGATAAGGAAAGGGGAAATCGGAAAGTATTACCAAACTTTATATAACGCTCCCAGAATCCAGATGACCTAGAAGGCTGAAATATTGCACGCTTGACTATGGAACAGAGTCTTTACAATCTTTTTTTCAACTTGATAACACGATGCAACTTCATTGAAATATATATATATATATATACATACATATATATATATATATATATATATATATATATATATATATATATACATATATATATATATATGCATATATATATATATATATACATATACATATATATATGCATATATATATATATATACATATACATATATATATATATATACATATATATATATACATATATATATATACATATATATATATATATATATATATATATATATATATATATATATATATATATATATATATATACATATACATATATATATACATATATATATATACATATATATATATATACATATATATATATACATATATACATATATATATATATATACATATATATATATATATATATATATATACATATATATATATATATATATATACATATATATATATATATACATATATACATATATATATATATATATATATATATAAGAGAAAAATTCTACAAAGAAATCTCAAAAAAAGGGGGGGGGGTGGAGAAAAGCCAACAGGGAAATTCTGAACAAAATCTGAACCTTTACGATAATCCGACCTGTCAATGTGCTTCTAGCCTCTTTGTTGATCACGATCACGGTCATATTATAACTGGTAATTTGGACATAATCACCAATAATGACCTTAAGGATGCATTGAAATTGGGAACGAAATTTCGTATGCAGGATTTTAAAGGTATAGACATGAAATTTAGTCATGAATTGAGTGATTTCATATATAAAATGGCAGTACGTTACAGCATGCCATTATCATCTTTTAATGAATGGCGCGATCACACTATGGAGAATTTTTATTTTTATTATCATCATTCTTGTGGACAAGATGAACGTCACACAATGAATAGACGCATACTGGAAAATGTATGGAAAATATTCGCAATTACGTATACCGATAAGGTTACATCGAATTTTACCTTTACTTGTATGAAATATTACATCGATCAACTCCATATCAGTTATAATAACAAAGACATGTATGTTTTGTTGAAATCAAAACGAAGGGAAATCGAAAATAAAATAAGGGCTTTACATAAACGCATAGGTATCAACATCAATCATATTCGATATCCGTACTTGGTATTGATACCAAAACTACACAAAACACCTGTAAAGTTTCGACCAGTAACGGTAGCCTATAAAGCTTATACTACTACAGCAAATACGAAACTTTTTACACTTTTAAAACCTATTATGACTCAAATTATGCAAGGTGGTTCAGTAATGATTAAAAATAGTGGAGATATAATAAAGTATTTGAACAAACATCCCACAAACCTGATTTACAAGTCTTATGACTTTAAAGATCTCTTTAATAACATAGATCTGAAAGATCTATATGATATTATGTTAGAAATCCATAGTCAACATCACCTACATAAATACATAGCTTTACACAAATTCAAGGCTATCTTGGATATTGTGCTTTTTGAAAACGTCTTATTCAATGGTTTGAATTATTATCGGCAAGTAAAAGGTATACCTATGGGGGGAGGCTGCTCCTCGATGATGGCAGATCTATACCTCCATCACTATGAAAAAGGCACACATATATTAAACGAATTGCCGTATTTCCGTTTTGTGGATGATATACTTGTGGCACATCAAAAAACCAATATTAAATTTAACTTCGACTTTTACCCTGCACAATTGGATTTAATTGAAACTCCTGCAGATTCTGCCGACGAAATTAATTACTTGGATATTATCATTCACTTCGCTGAAGATGAACCCTTGTATACGATACTTTATGATAAAAGACGACATTTCAAGATTAAAGTGAATTATATTATCAATTGGAGGTCTAATTTAAGTCAGAAAGTTTTTCGTAATATCGTAATGAATCACTTTATACGGAACGCCCGCTTGCATACTTATAAAAAAGACCGTATAAAAAGTGATGTTATATTTATCAAGGAGGCTATCAAACAAGACTATCCCCTTGGATTCCTCAGACATATTTATAATACTTATCATAATAAAACAGTCAACGCATTTGAAAATGATTTTGGCAAACGTTTAGTTTTGGGTTATAAATGGCAACGATGGTGTTAGTCCTATACACTCTACTCCCTTCTCTCTTTTGACTGAGGGATTTCAGTTGGCCGTTTTACTTTTCTTGTGTGTTGTCACTCTGAATTCTGTCTTTGTATGTATACCCTTGCTTTTACAACTTCGTAATGGAGTCCATTTGTTCCTTGTTCGGACTGTTTTGTGCGTCTTTTGCTTTGACGTTTGTACGGAGATTGGCCTCAGGTATTTTTCGGCTCCGGGAGTGTTTCCTATGGAATAAAAGTCGACTTTTAACCGGGGAACTAGGGGTCACCACCCCCCTAGGCCTTTTCAAATTTCCCTGTTGGCTTTTCTCCACCCCCCCCCCTTTTTTGAGATTTCTTTGTAGAATTTTTCTCTTTTATTATACTAGACAATTTAGAGCAGCATTGCGCCTACTTGTCTCGTTAATTTTAAATCTTATATTCGTATCTTTTATATGACATTAATATATATATATATATATATATATATATATATATATATATATACATATATATATATACCGTTTCCTCGTGATGGCTCGGCTGCCAGATTGCGGATTCGAATCCCGCCTGCGGGCATGGATGTTGTTATGTCTTATTGGGGTCTTCTACCTTATTGGGGGTCTTCTACCTATTGGGGTATACTTCTACCTTCGGGTGCCCCGGGTCTTTGACTAAACAGAAGCAGTGCACACATTCTTCCTTAATAAATGTGTTAGGGATACGACACCAACCAATCAACCATATATATATACACACAAACACAAAGTTGAAAGAAATTATTACAAATCTGCTATCAAATGCAAAAGTAGTTGGGTGATTGATAAAACGGTTAAAGGAATTATTAATTTATTTACTTTAAATGTCAAATTTCAAATATATTTATTTAATTCCCTGTCCTGTCTTTCCAGTCCAACATACTTAACAGTACGAAACAAATTGGAAGGCTTAAAACTAAGTAATCGGTAATAGAATTTCATTAAAAGGACAATTTACATATTCTAAGCCCCCTTCGCCTGGAAGAATACAGAGTGAGAATTGATAAGAAAATTCAAACAGAGGAATTACAGCTGGTTGAAAATCAAAATACTGATTTTAAAAGTCTTTAGTATTACTCTGATAAAATAATGAAGCATAATACATAGCTAAAAAGAAAAAAAAGAGGATGTGTGATAGTTTGAAAATTAAACATGAAAAACCCAAAAAGAACATTTCTATGATCATGGACGGTTTCATGGGCTAACTCTGATACAAAAAATACTAATTGGAGCTGGGTTTCTGTCTGCATACTGTAAAAATTATTACTGAAATTATGCAGATGGTCCGAGGTGGTAAAGGAAATATAAAAGTCGGATTGAAAAATAATTGAAAATGAATTAATTCATTAACCTTAACAACATCGAAGATTTACACAATACGGAAGAACATTAATTCAAAACAATAAGTAAAATAAAATATAATAGAACATAGAAGTAAAAAATCAGCAAAATGAAGAAATTTTACCGATTTTATGACATCGCATACTAAAGAGTGTGCAAACTTCCATCACACCAAAAACGCAAGGAACTGGCAAAAAATCTCGTGATTAGGAAAGAAGACAACATCGAGTTAAGAATTTCTGCAGCCATTAAACAGAAACAAGGTAGAAATTATATTATAAGGAATAAAGAAAATAAGAAAAATGTGTATCTATAAGAAATAAATTCAAAAATTGTCAAAACATGTGACATTTTTTAAAAATTAAAGAAAATAATAATATAGATGAGGTGTGTTCAGAAATCTGTTACTGGCAGAAAACATGTTCTTCCACTTATATAAAAGCTACTGAGACTGGGGCAGCTATGAGTTTTTTTAAACTTACATGCACGAATATCTTTCCTAATGTCTTAAAAATATTGAGAAAGTAATATAAAAAAAAATTGGGAACCTTCAACCGCCTCTTTTTTTCATTCTTTTTTTTTTCTACTCTTATTATTCAACAATTTCTTTCTCGATAATATTTCCAGTTTTATCCTGCCATTTACTCCAGTCCCCAGCATCTGATTTTATCGTCCCCCCTGGCACTGCTAAATTTGGTGTCAGCAGACAAATATATGTTACGTCTCCAGACAAATATATGTTGCGCCTCCAGACAAATATATGTTACTCCTCCAGAAATTTTTTTATTTTTACCTCTACAGTACGTTATATTTTGTCCCATTTTGACGATCATTGAAACTTTTATTATATCCCTTATATCCCATTTCTTGTACCTCGACAGTGACGTATTTGTTGTAGGTAGTATTTATATCATGTCATTCCCTGTAATAAATTCGAAATGATGTTGTAACTATAATGGAATATTTGTCAATATTTTTTTTCTGTACGAAGTGAAACTTTTAGCATATTTTTTTTATAGGAGAAAATTTAGAAATACATCTTTGAGTTTTACATTTATCGAGTTGACATTGAAGATAGCAGTTTCCGTGAACTATTTTTTGAGTTTTTTAGCGATTTTGCGAACAGAAAAGTTGACAGTTGCAATGGCAGCATAAAAAAAAATATCTTGTGTTGCAATTTTGTAAATGTCTGCTGTGAACAATTAAGTTAGTCATACAACACCGCCAGTTTTAAATTTCAATATTAAGCTCAGCCTGCACGAAGCACTACAGTTCAGTTACAGAACGTGCCTATAGGGGAAATATATGAATAAATCCTCTATAGGCGAGTTTTATGGCCAATAGCAGCTGATAGAAGATGTTTCCAGTAATTTTATATGCCTACCTTACCAGCAATCACCCTCGGCGTAAGGATTTTACTGCTATTGGTTTGGTTAGCCCCAAATACATACTATTCCATGCATAGTTATTTTATTTTTTTAACACTTTACAACAAAGTTGAAAAGTGTTTATGACTTTTGACACTTTACAACAAAGTTGAAAAGTGTTTATGACTTTGTTCATTCATTCTGTCTGTCTGTCTGTCCGTTAGCACGATAACTGCCGTAAAAATGACTTAATCAAAATGAAATTTTAGTATGTTGTTCAGACGATCTGTAGAATCTATGGGAATATAAATGAATAATATTACCCAATTAGTTTTGGATTGAACCCGGGTCGAAAAAATGAAATACATTGAGCCCTATGGGACCTAATTTTTCAAACATTTTTTAAGCGGATTTAAAATTCACAAATTGCTTCGAAAATTTTAGGTAATATTCAAATTGTTCCATAAAATATATAAAAAAAAATTCAGCGAAATATATTTAGTAGTTTTTTAAATAAAAATTAAAATAATAATTACACCTCTTATATGAAACGATCACGTGACCATGATATGAAACGATCACACGACCCACTTCAAAATGATATATGGCATCCATCTTGTTTCAAAATCGTGATATTTTTAAGTTCTTTTTAATTCATATTGAGTGTTGTATCCGTCCTAAAACTACTTTATTTTTGCTTAAATTCTGTGCATCTACATACTAAGACAACGCAATGACAATATATTTGAGTTTAAATGCCCATCTAAATTTGATTATTTCTACAACGAAGCCTATTTTTCACCTATGTAAAATGTAAACAGCAAAATATATAGAATGAGTTGTATTAGAATTCCTGTATTTTTTTAACACAAAATAATTTAGTCCATGGAGTCTGCATGGCTGATATGAATGAAATATTAATTGATTTCATAAAGAGAAGGACGATTTTTTTCGATGAAGTTTCAAGCATAGAGTTTAATTTTTTGTAGTTCCATGGTCTTAAACAAAATGTTTAAATAAAATAAATTATTATAGTATTGTGATGAATGAAATGATTGGGAGAAAGTTATGAATGAAATCCTGTTTTTATAGAGAGATCCAGGCGTGTTATTTTTTCTATGACGTCATTTGAATTAATTTCAGTTGTTTTCGATGAAGTTTTCAAATATAATAAATTATCGTAGTATTATGATAATTCTAAAACTATTACTGAGGAATGTATAACATTTTAGAGATGTTTAAACCAGGCAATTTATATTTCAATGCCGTCATTTGAATGAAGTTCATTTTTTTCGATGAAGGTTTAAGTTTTCAAATATAATAAATTAATGCAGTATTGTGATAAATTTCAAAATATTACCGAGGAATGTATTGCATTTTAGACTTGTTTAAATAAAATTGCATTGAAGTTGGAAAGTGTTTCATAATCAATGCTTTAAGCATGATTGATCTTTCTTGTGTAAATCATGCTATTGTTAAGGCAGCAAGAAAACTTGAAATCTGCCACAACTTTGCATACCTCTGTAGAGGCTAGCTATCGAAATACCTTAAAAGTAAGTTGTGTCAAAAACTATCAAGTAGAATCTAGTTTTACTTATGTACGAAAAATGCATGAAAAATAAATGTACAACCAACAACAAGCATCGAAGGACCATCATCGAGTGCGCGAAACTTGCTAATCAGTGATAGTTTACTGCAGTGGTGGAAGTTTGAAAACAACCCAGTTACGAATTTTCAGTACCACCTGTAAATAATGACTCAAATATCAACACCACGACCATACAAGATGCCTCGATTAAAAAAAAAAAGCAATGAATACTAAGGTGGTCGTTCAGTTCAGCAGTTGCACACTGGTCTGACTCCAGAGGGAGATTACAATCCACGTCAACAAGAAAAATTTGGAATCTTGTCATGGTAGTTCAATGGTTAGAGCATCAGCTGTCCAGTTTGGCGATTCCCAGCTGGGACAGACTCTATAGACAGACCTTTACAGAATATATAGATAGAATATAAAGAATATAGTAGTCTGTAATAGGTCTATATATATAGACTTTTACAAACTACAGACAGGAGGCTTACAGGTTTCTGTTTTCTGAAATTAGCTTTGCCAAAAGTATAGATATTAAATTTACTTTGTTACCTTGCAAACAAAAATGTACCGCGATTCAAACATATAAAATTATATGATGTTAATGGTATTGTTCTTGTAAAGAACGTACAACATTTAGAGTGCACATCGCAAATTCGATATGATATGGGGTTCTTAGAAAAGTCCTTAAACGCCCTAATAGGGAAGCGCCTTGATAACTTTGCAAGGAAAGTTCTATGAGTGTACACACCAATAGTAACGTGACCATGCCTGATCAAATAAGAGTGGTTGCAGAGGAGAATTAAAAAAAATAAAATAATTAGAATACCTACAAAAAGTGACAAAACGAGATAGACAAAATAAGCTAATTATATAAAGTTGTAGAGGATTATCTAATGAGTAGGAATCAACATCAGAAACGCATGAACATCAGAAGGCAATAAGCACTTGCAAAAAAGTCGTATCATCAAGGACTGTAAGACTGTGATCCTTCAGTGTTTATTCATATTCTTTCTTGAATTCAAACGTGCATTGTTGAGACCCAGACCGTCCGACCTACCAGAAAGGTGTAAGGTAACTGTTTGGACAGTCGGGAAGTGCCACCGAATATAGACCGGAACCCAGTGTGGGAGGCATCCACAGGGACCGTACTCTCCTTCCCCTTCCACCAACCTCTCAGAAGGACTTACGGACCCACATGTTTAACATGATCGTACTCCGCGTAAACACGGCGGCAGTTTAGGCAGTGCCGGGAATCGAATTCGGACCTACTGAGTGCAGTTTCCGCGCGCTGACCACTGGGCTACCGCGCCCTCAAACGTGCATTGTAACTGACGGAAGTATTTTAAACAGACTGTGCATTAGATTTCTGTGCATCTAAGTGCTATTTATTTTAGCATTTCTGAATTGGACAGCCATTTGCCAGTAACCTCATTGTGCCAAATAAATGTCTTCTGAAACAGTCTTATTTTTAATTCCTACTAATTTGACAATGGAATGCAATTTTGCAATTGGATTTATAGTCTTTCTCGTTTTATTGCCGAGTTCGTTCCCCTGACTTTTTTTAATCTCCGCTAAAGGCATTGCATTCACTTTCATTCTATCGGGCATGGCCACTTTGCTATAGAGACACCACATGTGTGGACCTTTCTTTGCAAAGTTATTTGGTTACCTAAAGATTTTCTTAGAAATCCTGCATGTTGTGTAACACAATAACAAACAGCTTTAACTTTTTCAAGGACTTTTTAGAAAATTTTTAAACAAAGCTCAATTTTTCACATATTTCGAGGTTTTTCGCGAGACCCCTTTACACCCGACGAGGTGCGAAAGTGGGAAAAAAGTAAAAAGACTTATACCTTCATCCGGACTTTTCCGGGGGAGCAAAAACAGGAGTCGTTATCGATCCAGATATTCCCGTTCCGGGGTCTCGGAAAATCCCTGGCAGTACTCCATCTGGCTGTGACCGTGACGGTATGACCCTCGGAGTGCAAAATAGCAAAAATTCGCGCCATTTTGAAGTGATTGCGAGCAATATTCCAAATATATACTTTACAGTGATAACTTAGGCGTTCGTGCTTAGTGAGCATTTTAATTTTAATAATTAGGATAAATCAAAGTCAACAAAATAATCGTTAAAATTTCAATGTATTTATATAGATTGGATAATTAAATTTCGAATAATTCCAATTTTTAACACTTTACAATAAAGTTGAAAAGTGTTTATGACTTTGTTCATTCTGTCTGTCTGTCTGTCTGTCTGTCTGTCCGTTAGCACGATAACTGCCGTACAAATGACTTAATCAAAATGAAATTTTAGTATGTTGTTCAGACGGTCTGTAGGACCTATGGGAATATAAATGAATAATATCACCCAATCAGTTTTGGATTGAACCCGGGTTGAAAAAATGAAATACATTGAGCCCTATGGGACCTAATTTTTCAAACATTTTTTAAGCGGATTTAAAATTCACAAATTGCTTCGAAAATTTTAAGTAATATTCAAATTGTTCCATAAAATATATAAAAAAAAATTCAGCGAAATATATTCAGTAGTTTTTTAAATAAAAATTAAAATAATTATTACACCTCTTATATGAAACGTTCACGTGACCATGATATGAAACGATCACATGACCCACTTCAAAATGATATATGGCATCCATCTTGTTTCAAAATCATGATTTTTTTAAGTTCTTTTTAATTCATATTGAGTGTTGTATCCGTTCTAAAACTACTTTATTTTTGCTTAAAGTCTGTGCATTTACATACTGAAACAACGCAATGACAATATATTTGAGTTTAAATGCTCATCTAAATTTGATTATTTCTACAACTAAGTCTATTTTTCACCTATGCAAAATGTAAACAGCAAAATATGTAGAATGAGTTGTATTAGAATTCCTGTATTTTTTTAACACAAAATAATTTAGTCCATGGAGTCTGCATGGCTGATATGAATGAAATATTAATTGATTTTATAAAGAGAAGGACGATTTTTTTCGATGAAGTTTTAAGCATAGAGTTTAATTATTTGTAGCTCCATGGTCTTAAATAAAATGTTTAAATAAAATAAATTATTATAGTATTGTGATGAATGAAATGAATGGGAGAAAGTTATGAATGAAATCCTGTTTTTATAGAGAGATCCAGGCGTGTTATTTTTTCTATGACGTCATTTGAATTAATTTCAGTTGTTTTCGATGAAGTTTTCAAATATAATAAATTATCGTAGTATTATGATAATTCTAAAACTATTACCGAGGAATGTATAACATTTTAGAGATGTTTAAACCAGGCAATTTATATTTCAATGCCGTCATTTGAATGAAGCTCATTTTTTTCGATGAAGGTTTAAGTTTTCAAATATAATAAATTAATGCAGTATTGTGATAAATTTCAAAATATTACCGAGGAATATATTGCATTTTAGACTTGTTAAAATAAAATTTCATTGAAGTTGGAAAGTGTTTCATAATCAATGCTTTAAGCATGATTGATCTTTCTTGTTTTGTCTTTTGAATGTCTTTCGTGTTCGACTTTTGCAAGTTTTACTTGTATTATGGCTATTGAAATTTTTTCAGAATTTCTCTTTTAACATTTATTTTAATTGATTAAAGTAGGATTCAAATGTATGTAGTATGTTTATTTTGGGTAATATTTTCAGTTTAACACTTTAAGCAAGGCCCGATTTAAGCACGGACCTGCTGGGCCATGGCCTTGGGTACAAACATTTTCACCTAACTACAATTTGCAGATAATTATTTCATGCTTTAAAATCATTTTTTTAGTAAAAGTTGGATCCGAGAAAAAAATAGTATTTTTCTTTTTAAAAATAAATATATGCATATTTCAAGCTTTTTTTGTATTTTCTCATTTAGAGTTGAATGGGAATTGTATTGTATTTTTCCATGGAACTTAAAATACGATATTGGTCAATAGGAAGATTTATATAGATTTCCATGTTTGATAAAATACAAATAAATAGGAAATAGATAATTGAAACTGATATGCAACGCCGAATACGTTCCAAATGTATTATATGTTTTAAAATTTTATTGATTTCTAAGGATAATTTTTTAATTTTCTATGGATAATTTGTATTGCATTTTTCTATGGATAATTTGTATTGCATTTTTCTATGGATAATTTGTATTGCAATATTTTTTGAAGGTAAATAAAATGCGAGATCAAAATGTTTATTGAATTACAACGATATTTCTATTCTGATAATTTATTTCTCTTTCTGTGTACTCGTAAGGAAAAGAACCCCTTGAAAGTCTTTATTTCTTTTCTAAGAAAATCCTTTGTTGGTGTGATTTGTTTTGTTTATATGCAGTGGTATTACATTTCTTATATTCATTGGTAACCTTATTCATTGGTATTTCTTATATTCATGTTACAAATGGCACTTTGAAAACATTATGTACTGCTATGGTCATCTCTGTGAAAGAGGCACAGTTCGACCACTAGGCCCTGTGCACTATTATCTGTCAGACCCCGACTTTAGTCTCAAAAGTTTACATCTGAAGAAGTTTACATTGCAATCAGTAAAAACACTCTTTAAAATATAGCAGCAATATCTGAAGTAGAATAATCGCTTTGATATGGGGGAGGGTTGGGGCTATATAATTATTTTGCTACTATATGAACATTAATTTCTATGATAGTGTTAAAAGATTCATTTCCGATTATTAAGTGTTAAGAAAATCTTACTTTCAGAACCCGCCTAAAAGAGACGTTCACAAATTTAAGATCACTCAGGCATTGCAGATAAAAGCATCCATGAAACGGTTTATTATGTGCTTGACAGAATAGAATATTGGATACCAGTAAAGGCAGTATAAGAAATCTGACATACTACATTTGAAATATTGCAAATATATATGCGAACAGTATGCATGACTTGGATTGATGCTAAGAAAACCGCGAATTATTTTCATATACATACAATTTCCTACTTTTTTAACACTTTACAACATAGTTGAAAAGTGTTTATGACTTTATTAATTCATTTTGTCTTTCTGTCTGCCCGTTAGCACGATAACTGCCGTAAAAATGACTTTATCAAAATGAAATTTCAGTATGTTATTCAGACGGTCTGTGGGACCCATGGGAATATAAATGAATAATATCACCCAATTAGTTTTGGCTTGAACCCGGTTTGAAAAAATGAAATACATTGAACCCTATGGGACCTAATTTTTCAAACATTTTTTAAGCGAATTTAAAATTCAGAAATTGCTTCGAAAGTTTTAGGAAATATTCAAATTATCGCATAAAATATATACAAAAACTTTCAGTAAAATATGTTAGGTAGTTTTTAAATAAAAATTATTTAATATAGGGAGAAAAACAAATTTAATTAAATTCTGACTCTTGCTACATCCTCCAGAAAGAAAAAAGAGATATATTATATAATAAATATCTTTCTCTCCAAGAGTTTAATTATTTTATAAATAAGAGAGGTTTCACATTTTAAAATAAATATGGTAAATAACAATTTTTCAATTTTTTTTAAATTTTATATAATTCTTCATGACTGATGGTCATCAGTCTGTCTGTCATTTTATTTTATTTTATACTTATTTGATGGCATTTTTAATGCACTTTCCTACGTCCTAGAGAGTTGAAATTTGATACACAGCTTAAATTTGCAGAACATTTTATTCTACAAAATTTGGTGGATCCTCAAATATAGATAATACATTTTTTTGGAAATGGCCTGCAAATAATCCCCGTTCACTTCTATGAATCATTGTTGTAAGATTGGTAAAAATTCTGATGTAGGCAGCGCTTGACTTTCCCTGCAGACTCATATTCACGTTCTCTTTATTTCTTCAATAATAATTTGAGTTTATCTGCACAAAATAACACCCATAAGTATTTTAAATGACACTGAATTTGCACGTTAAACTTAAATTTGGTTCTCATTTGATAACTGGACTTATTGTCAAAGGTGGCGTAGCGAAAACGTGAAAAAACTAAAATATCTCAAAAACGGCTAGTCCTAGAGTAATGGGGTTAGTCTTATTCTTTTTGTTGTCAAAAGTCACGTATAAAATAAGCATTTAATTGATATAATTGAGCACACGTAGCCTTTTATTTTTAGATTTTCAGATTTAGACACACACAGACGTCTCCCTAAAAATTGTTTCTTCGTGCTCTAGAAGTCCCAAAACGTGTAGATCCTTCGAAAATTCGAGTTCCGATCTTCGGCACGATTCCAATACTTTGAATACATACACACACATATATATTATCTGTGTATTTGTGTATTATCTGTGTATCTAAATTCCGTGCCTACGCAATTACAATTGTTGTGATTTTAAATGATCCCTAAACTGTTATTATTTCTACAACGAAGCCTAATTTTAACTTATGCAGAATGCAAATATCTTAAGCGATTGTAAAGTGAGTTGTATAAGAATTGCTGAATTTTTTTCACGAAAAATTTAGCTCTGGTCTCTGGAATACAAGTTATATGAATGAAATATTCATTGATTTTGCATAGAGAATCATACGATTTATATTTCGATGAAGTTTTAAATATTTAAGTATAATAAATTCTTGTAGTACTGTGATAATGTAAAATATATCATCACTGAATGTATCACATTTTAGAGATTTTTAAATGAAATTGCATTTCAGTTGGAAAGTGTTTCATAATCAATGCTTATGCATGATTGATCTTTCTTGTTAAATTTTTATTTAACAATATCCCATAGTACCGAATTTGGTATAAATCGATTGTGTAGCTTCTGATTATTGCAATTTTTGCAAAATGCGAATGTTCGTGCTGATCATGATACAAGTATCCCCCCCCCCCCCATAGAATCACACTTATTTTATCACTAGGGTAACAAAGAACTTAACAGCATATACAAAAGAAATCTAGTAACTATATAGATATTCAAGAACATTAAATGCTATAACTATCGATGCAGAGTTCACTTCACCGATAAAAGCTTGAAATTCCGCTCCAGTAGCTCAACGGTAGAGTGTTGGTTGGCCAGTACGAAGATCCGTGGTTCGATTCCCGATTGGGACAGCAAGGTACTTCACACCGTAGAAAAAGTTTATTTCAAATAATGAGGCAATACTGTTGAAATCATTTACATATCAAAACTGGTCTATACAAACTATAAACACTTATTTCCATTAACAAATAATTTCAATAGAGATAAAAAAGAATTTACTAACTTGTGGATATTCTAAGCACATTGTATGATGTATCTACAATAAAGAGAAAGTTTGCTTCAAATATTTTGGCAACAAATTAATATTCATTCATCAAGATTCATCTTAGTAAACAATATACATTTTTCTACGAGAGTGACTTAATAGCCATGGTGTCGACAAAATGAATCGTTGCCAGATAGAAGTTATTATAGCAAATTTGACTCAATAATCGTTTTAAACATTTAAATACATATTTTCGATTAAAATCGATAATTTATTACTATTGAATCAAATTAATCGAAATATTGAATATTTTTGTTTACATTTAAAATCGTTTTCGTTAGTATTATTATTTAAATTCTGAAAAGCATCTTCTTACATTCAAATATTTATATTTTGAAATAATTTTGTTTACTTTGAGTAATTTAAATTTTACAAATTAAATTATGTTTTATTTACTAATAGTTACTATAAATATTTAAATTTTTAAGTTATTTTGCTTATTTTCAAAGCAATAGAAATATTTTAATCTTAAAATATTTAGTTTACCTTTAAACAGATCACGTATTTATAATTTAAAATTAATGTTTATTTACAATTATTTTTTAAAATTCGAAATACAAACAAAATAAATACGGAACATGGATTTTGAACAAAAGTAATAAATATGTAGAACACAATGTAAAATGCCATGCAAATAAAATGCAGCATTTGATTGGTATTTCTTAACATGCTCGCACTGATGAAAAAAACCATCACTTTCTTTCGAAACGATCGTGCGCATTCTACAATTTATTTGTTCAGTGTTTCAGGTTATGTCTGTTATTTATTGTAAATAAAATAATTTTAAATTTAAAAAATAGGTCTTTAAATTTCATTTAAAATGAATTAAATAAAAGGAAATTAAATGTTAAATATGAGTAAAATAATTTATAAATTTACCTTTAAATATTTAATTTCATTTTAAAACATTTAAAATTTTGATTTATAATTTAGTCAAATCCACAACAATTAAAAATTAATTGTACCGGCAAAGATTCATTTTGACGTCACCAGCTGCGTAGTCAGTCCCTTTTCTATCAATAAATAAATTCTAAACACAAAAGTAATTTACTAATTTATCATATCCTGATACTGAATGTTTATCAACACTAAAATCAAAGTTTACTTACATATTTCGCCAACTTGGTAAAATACACTTTATCAAGAAACAACTCTCAAAAATCTCCTTGTTAAAATAATATAATTGCATTTAAATATATACCTTGTTTTATCACACATTAATATACTATATTGATCACATACTCTTACAACGATTCAATTTTCTTACTAGAATGTTCAAATTCACAAATGCAAGATGTTCATGTAAGTTTGTTTCCTAAACGCTGTGTCAGCGGTACGGAGCTTAACAAATCTCCTGTATTATGTTTAAACAACAACCAAGTCTATCCATTCGACTGCAATACCATTTCCTCTGTAAATATTCAATTTGGAAGCAGCCCAACAGTCAATAGTAATAAGGATTTAAATGGGTCGATGGTGGGAGCCATCTGCAGCTACGTAAAATCGAATGTTTATCGGGGAAACATGCTTACTTGGCAGTTTAAAAGACAGTAACATGCAACATGTCAGAAACGTAACATCTGAGCTGTTATATGTCGCTCTTCAAAACTGTATTCTCTGCTGTCATGTTGTGGAATACTTTGGACATCAAGTAGAATAAAGATTATGCTAATATGATTATGCTTAGTAACGTAAAATACCACTGGTGCTGAACATGCAACGTAGAATACCACTGGTACTGAACATGCAACGTAAAATACCACTGGTGCTGAACATGCAACGTAAAATACCACTGGTGCTGAACATGCAACGTAAAATACCACTGGTGCTGAACATGCAACGTAAAATACCACTGGTGCTGAACATGCAACGTAAAATACCACTGGTGCTGAACATGCAACGTAAAATACCACTGGTGCTAAATTTGTGAATATTGCTGAATTTGTGTTGTTTTACTTTCCATACAATACATAGTAATGTATAAGGAAAGTATTGGAATCGTTTTGAAAATCGCAATTTGAGTTTTCGACGGATCTAGACGCTTTGGGACCTCTAGAACACGAATAAGCTATTTTCAGCGTGACGTCTGTGTGTATGTGTGTGTTTGTCTGTGTAATGAATATATCCATGTATACACTCTAACTGAAAAACTAATTGACTAAATTTCATAAAGTTTTGCAGGTAAGTCACTTGTGGGTGATCCTGGAGTTGATTAGATTTTGGTACGATTCGGGATAAAAGAATCTGCCCTTTTTTTTTTGCGAAATGGCCCACAAAAATTGTCAAAATCTAAAATTAAAGACTACGTATACTCAAATGTATCCATTAAATGCTTGTTTTATACGTCATTTTTGACGATGAAAAGAATAAGATGAACCACATTACTTCAGGGCTAGTCGTTCTTCAGATATTTTAGTTTTTGTTTTTTTTTTGCATTTTTGCTACGTCAGTTTTGAGAATACGTCCAGTTACACAATGAACGAAAATTTATATAAAAGTGCAAGTTCAGTGTAATTTTCAAGTAATTATACGTGTTATTGTGTGCAATTAAATTCAGTTTAATGAATTATGAAATAAATAAAGAGAAAATGAATTTGAGTCTGTAGCGAAAGTCATGTGCTGCCCACATCAGAATTTTTTATGGATTTCATTTTTCCATTACATGAAATGCTTATGTTTCAAATTATACTACTCTGTGATCCCCGTTCGTGCTGCAACCCCCCCCCCCCCCAGTATAAGTCAACTTTCTCATTTTACAGGGTTTCTGGGAAAGACTTTGTAAAGAAAGGTATACGAGTGTACACGTTTGGTCTATCTACAGTAAGGTGAAACTCGATCGAATAAAAGGGATTGCAGCGCCTCTAGCGGAGAATTTAAAAAGTTAGGATAACGGACTCTGCAACAAAATATGAAAGATGAAAAAAAAAAACCCAACTACAAATTTGTAGAGCATTATCTAATGATAAAGAACCGACTTTTAAACTGTTGCAGAAGGTATTTATTAGATACAGTACGTTTATTAGTGAATTGTTATCATATTCGAGAATACTGAAATAAGCAACACTTGCATACATGGGAATCGAATGTGAATCCTGTTCTAAATGCTTTCTTTCAACAACAACGCACATTTGAATTCGTAAAAGAACATGGCCGCGTATTTTGACGAGCATTGCAGGTGTCACCGTATTGTAGAGCCTAGTAATTCTAAGTTTGGACAGATATTTATTGCCTTCATATATGTTCTGTTCGTTCCTCGTGCCTGTCTCATTAGAGAATGCACTGCAACTTTGTAATTAGCTTTATTCGTTCATCTCGCTTTGTTGTCGAGTTTGTTCACCTATTTTTTTTAATTCTCCGCTAGGGGTACTGCAATCCCTTTTATTCGATCGGAAGTAGTCACTTTACTATTAGTGATCTAACGCGTACACTCATAGCCCATTCCTTACAAAGTGATTGGGGTACTTAAGGATAACCCTGTATATATAGTTATTAACTTCGACAATAATCCACAAAAACTATTCCTCTTATTATCATGAAATTTGGCAGGTAGGTAGGTCATATTTTAAACTGGAGCTGATTAGATTTTGGTACAAATGAAATAGATAGAACTGATCCTTTTCATTGAAATGCCCCGTAAAATTAGATACGGTGAAACGATAAAAATACATTCTTAATTTTCTTAAAAAGGTTGTTTTTCAGTAATTATTTTATGAACGATAGACACCCATTCGCCTAAGATAAAATTTTCTGAAAATTTTCTTTTTTTTTTTGGAGAGGGGGGGGGGAGGGGGGAGGGAGGGAGAAAGAGGAAGAGAGAGAGAGAGAAACAACTATTCGCCTAAGATTAAATTTCCTCAAAAAATTTCTTTTTGAGAGGGGGGAGGGAGGGAGGGAGGGAGAAAGAAGAAAGAGGAAGAGAGAGAGATACACATTCACCTAAGATAAAATTTTCTTTTTTTTTTTGGAGGTGGGAGGGGGGGGGGAGGGAGGGAGACAGAAGAAGAGAGAGAGAGAAAGAGAGAGAGAGAGAGAGAGAGAGAGAGAGAAAGAGACACCCATTCGCCTAAGATAAAATTTTCTCAAAAATTTTCTTTTTTTTTGGAGGGAAGGAGAGAGGGAGAAAGAGGAAGAGAGAGAGAGAGACACCCATTCGATTAAGATAAAACTTTCTTTTTTTAGGGGGTGAGGGAAGGAGGGAGGAAGAGGGAGAGAGAGACCCATTCGCCTAAGATAAAATTTTCTCAAAAATTTTCTTTTTTTGGAAGGGGGGGGGGGGGGAGGGAGGGAGAAAGATGAAGAGAGAGAGAGAGAGAGAGAGAGAGAGTTGACGTATTTTAAAAATGCAATAAGTCTCCAAATAAAACTGCTAATTCGAGGTAATTTTCAACTAGTAAATAATATCAAATAATTTTGCAAAAAAATATTCATCCATTTTTTCAAGCAAGTTCGGCAACTGCGGTAAAATAGCACACGTGGCTGAAGGTAGGTGGACAGTTTCAATCGCCACAAGAAGTTAAGATAGACAAAAAATAACGGAGGCAGGATACAACCATTGAAAGTTAAAAACCATAAAAGAAAAACGTATAACAAAAAGTAAAGAATCAACAGAAAGAAATAAAGGTAAGAGAAAAGTTGCCATCGTCGCGAGAAAAAAAGAAGAGAGGTAAAATCAATGAGGCAGGAAACGAGTGGCAATATACTACGAAACAAACTGAAAAAGCCACGGAAAAAATCAAGAAAAAGGAGCAAAAAATAATGAACGGAAAGAAATAAAACAGTCTATCATTCTATCGCAAGTTGCTTGACTTGCTTGAGTAAGTGAGGCCGCATTTCTTGCTTCTCCTATAGAAGAAGGCTATCTTTGCTTTCAAAACAGGTTGACACTTTAATTTTTTACTGTATAATGCAGATTTTTTTATAGAATTCGGTTTTGCTGTTTTTATCGTATTTTGATAATATCAAGCAAGTTTTATTTTTTTGTATTATTTTGAACTGTATAACTCAATACAAATTACGTAAGATTAAATATATATATAATTTAAGTTTGTAGGGAATGACATGTGTTAAAATACATCGAGAAATGCAGCAAAAACTAACGGATGATGAATTAAACCCGACATAGAACAAAAATTTCCCGCCATGTTCCTCGTGGTAAATATAATTATCGTTAAATTCTATTTATTCAACTCTATATAAATAATGTAACTCGATATAACTAACGTAAGATTAAAGATGTTTATAATATAAGTCTGCGGGTAATGTCATGTGTTAAACACATCGACAAATGCAAGCCTAATGCAGCAAAAACTAAACGGATGATGAATTAAACCCGACATATAGAACAACATTTTCTCGTCATGTTCCTCGGGGTAAATGGAATTATCGTTAAATTCTATTTATTCACTGCGAATAGTAAAGCATAGAGGTTTTGGCAGAGATTCAACTTTTTCGATTAAATGAACACTGATTTCCGAAATAGATCTGGCAACACAATAATATCCACATTAAGCAATTCACGTGGAATTTTATACTCCAAGAAGAAATTGTGAGAATATTTCTGGAAATCTATAGCGCTTAATATCTTTACAAGCATTTTTTGTGATTCAAAATGCCGTTCTTTCCATTCGATGGCTGTTATGTTTTCATATGCTTATAGAAAATATAATATTGTACAGAAGTTGGAGTCTATTTAACTGAAAATAGATTTAAACATACAATAATGTCGTCAAAAATGCAGATCCAAATGACAAAAGTAGAATGATGTCATAATATATAATATATATATATATAGTATATATATATATAGTATATATATATATATAGTATATATATATATATATATATATATATATATATATATATATATATATATATATATATAATGAAATACAATCCCATGAAGTATAAAATTCAAGAACGAGAAAGGCGCAAATTGCCTCACTATCAGAGTCTTGAAATATAAGATTTAAAATGAAAAATGAAAAATATAGGTGGAATGATTGTGTTTACAGGATTGCAGAAAGTATTTTAATGCAATTTTAATGCTATTTTGATCATTTTTATGTTGTTTGGGATTCGGTCATTTTTCCCCACGGACATGTTCGATTGTTATTTCGGGCGTGCAGAGTCTCTGGGAGCGTTTTCATGAAGTCAAAGCTAGCTTCTAACCAGGGAATAGGGGTCGCAATCCCCCTTGACCTTTCTGCAACCCTGTAAACACAATCATTCCACCTATATTTTTCATTTTAAATCTTATATATATATATATATATATATATATATATATATATATATATATATATATATATATATATATATATATATATATATATATATAATATTAAAAATTGCACAGTGATGAAGTATCAGAAAAAATATACAACACATACGCTACATAATTTTGAAAATCCGCCTGTTTGTCTGATCATCACGGGAAAAAAAAAGTTGTACTGATTTTCATGAAATTTTAATAGGTATCTTTGAACATGGTCCTACTTACAATTTAAACGGCCTTCTGTCTGCCTGTCTTCATGTCCTTCTCATTGTTTCCTCACTACAAGCGTGACCCAATCGTTATAGAAGCCTCCAACCTAGCGTGACTCAATCGTTATTGGAGTTTCCAAATTAACTTGACCCAATCGGTGTTAGAGCCTCTCTATCATAAATGCAATTCAAAATTCATAAAAGCGAAACGATCGATGTTTGCGTCTCTATCCCTAACGGTATGGAATCTTTATAAATTAACGAAATACAAAATAAATATTTTTATCTACAGACAATATTAAAATAACATAAATTCTGTTTATTTCATTTAATTTTTTTATCGTCTGTTATAAATTACTACTATTTGTTATTACGTATTTTTTAATAACAGCAATGCAGCCTACAAAGATGTTATTGATTAATTACAAAATTGTTATTTTCTATATAGATAAAATTGTAAGTTGTGATTCTGTCTATCTTTTTATTATCTCTATTTTTTTTTTCCTTTCTCTGAGAATGATTATAAAATTTCAAAGAGATTTCAACTGCAGATATTAAAAGTTCACCGTAGATTGTGAATTAAGTTTCTTTACATTATATATTCTGTACGAAGTACGGGTATACATCTAATTACTACGTATGTGAACATTTAATATGCTCATTTTTAAATTATTTCAATATCCACAAAAAACGCCGCTTCAAATTAAAACAATTCTAGGTCCTGCATTTTCTTTTATCTGAATTTCTTCCATAACTATAAGTAACACTTCATGGAGCACAAGTTTTGACAAATAAAGAGGGAAAAATTCATTAGAGTGATTAATACTAGGTGGAACTCACAAAGTATTTTCATAATGGACGCGAGAGAAATAAAAACGCGAGTGAAATATATGCGCTCTTTTTTTTTTAATATCGCCTCTTTTTATGAAGCCGTTTTTGTTCTTGTTTAACAGAGGAGAAAATTAATTATATGCAACAAATTATATGCCTCTATATAATTATATGCCTCTTTATGAATGTTGGGAATTGGGGAATTTTCAGAGTTGCTATGATTTAATTTCCTTACAGAAATAGACAGGATTTCAGCATCTTCATTGGTGGGAAAATTAAAATATGATTTATATAAAATGGACTGGACAGAAAGGACCGCTCATATAAATTGTCATCCCCTAAAAACATTTATCAACTCCCACTTCTGCATATATGATTTTCCACAGGACTCCTAAATACTATATAGGAGCCTTAATTTTTCCTACTTGAGAATATATCTTCCCCTCCTTTAAAAAAAGGCTTTCTCTTGGCGCCCCCCCAGATCACTTAAAGAAATAGTGTTCGCCCCCACCCCTTTGAGCGAGTTTCGATTGTTTTACAATAAAACTTATTTAGAGGCTCATGTGATTTCATTATTTTTATGACGTCACAAATTTCATTTAATGGTGACGTTCCATTTGGAAATCTTTGAAGGCTTCCTCTCCTTTAAAAGAAAGGGGGCGGGGGGAAGATGGAGGATTGAATGGTATTCATCTCCCCATTATGGGTGACACTATTTTATGACCTTAGTTAAAGGCTCCCGTGGCTTTATTATTTTTATAACGTCATAAATTACATTTAAAGGCGACTTCATGCAGTTTAATGTGGTCAATATATTGTTGTTGGGCTGGGACAGCCCAGTGGTTAGTGCGCGGTAATTGCAGTCGGACGACTCGAGTTCGATTCCCGGCTTTTCCCAAACTGTCCCCCTGTTTACGCGGAGTACGGGCATGTTAAATATGTGGGTATGTGAGTTCATCCGAGAAGTTGGTGGTAAGGGAAGGAGGGTGCAGTCCCTGTGAATGCCACCTCCACTGGGTTTCAGTCTATATTTGGTTGTAATTCCTGGCCGTCCAAATAAATACCTTACACTTTCGGGTAGATCGGACGGTATGGGTAGAAGAAGAATATATTGTCGTCATTTGTAGCAGAAGTATTTCAAGCTCGATACCGCACGTTTCTACTACGCTACTGTTTTATTTTCACCTTTAAAGTACCCTTATTAAAGAAAGACCTGCATTAGAATCTAGTTCATTCAAACTCAAGGAGTAAGGTCAAAAGTGCACGGAATGTGTTCAGGAGGTCTTGAAGGGATCCTTTAAAATATGTAAGAAAAATAATCATTTCGATCATTCAATGGTTGGAGCGTTTGGCCAGCTAGAGATGTGGTTCGATTTTTTGCTGAAAAGAAGTTCTTTGCAGTGGCAAAAAATCAACATAACCAACCCTGCTAGGCAGATGTAGTTGATGACGTATGGATAACTTTGAAGTTTTTCCAAGATCCTACGATTTATGGAATCGTTCTTTGTACAGAGAGTTACGTCGAACAAGATGATATTTTGCATTTTAAAATGTAAATCTTATCAGGCTAGCCCCGTCTTCCGTTGTATATTTAAATTCTTTGGATTTAGAATTTTATCTGGCTAGCCTCATACTGATTCCGCTATAAGAATATTCCGTGTTTCGTGAAAAACTCCCTATCCAGAGTAACTAGAAAGCTCATATTTGGAATATCGCTGCCTTTCGTGGTATATTTTGGACCTTACCGTCCTAGTCTGAATACATTTGGAAATAACTTGAGAACCGGAGCAGCGCAGCTATATAGACAAAATTTGACATACCGTTGTCTTTTATACATTGAGCTTACATACGTCGAAAGCCCAGACCACCAGACTCGTCCGAGGACTTAGAGTAAAGCTTACATACGTCGTAATAAATGCATTTTTCATACATTTAAGTTACATACAAATAATAAAAGGGGGTACTTTAAAATTCTGTGTCTTTTGCTTCTACTTTTTTACACACATACAGGCGTACGCACACTCACATTATGAGTAGAAGAAGACACATTCTTACAAACACACACACATATTTACATAAGTACATACATGCACACACATATTCACATAATTACATACACGAAGACATTCACATAGTTATATACACGCATACATTCATATAGTTATATATACGCACACATTTACATAGTTATACACTCTTTTGCAAAAAAAACAAAAAAACGAAGCACCCCTGAAACGTAATACAATTATCTCAAAACTTCGCATGTAAATTCTTTTATACCAAGTATGCAAATGATTAAATTTGTAAGACCAATGAGTGTTAACTTTAGTCATAGCATGCGTTTCTACTGCGCAACTAGCATCCTATAGAACAGGTTAAAAATGTGGACGGTTTATCTTTGCTCGTTATCGGCGTTGCAGTTCCGTGGAGACATAATCAATAATGCCGTTGCGATGTTGCTGAAGACCTTATAAGCAATTAGACGAGTTCGAACGTGTTCGTATAGTCGGAATGCGTGAAACTGGCTGGTCATACCGAGCAATAGACCGCCATCTGAACCGAACGGACACTGGTGTGCAAAGGTGCTGGCAGCAATGGTTGCTGCAAGGAACCCATCGGCGGAATGAAAGAAGGTCAAGGTGCACGAATGCGAGGTAAGATTGGATGATTGTGCGACAGGCCCGAACTGGGCCAACGGCATCATTGTCCGCCATCCAAAGTGCTACAGCCTCTTCCATACCACCCGTGGTACCTTCCCCCATCTCACGACGCTTGGTTGAGGTGGGGTTACGCTCACGGCAGCCGTTAAGACGTATGCCCATAACGCCACAACATCGACAGAGTCGTTTGGAGTGGTGTCGTATCCGAGCATCATGGCTGCCAGCAGACTGGTATCGAATAGCGTTCAGCGATGAATCACACTTCAGTCTTTCAGCAGATGACCATCGGGTACGTGTGTGAAAGCGCCAGGGTCAGCAGTCCCAGTCAGCCTTTGTTTTACACAGGCATACAGCCATTACCCCTGGTGTGATGGTGTGGGGTGCTATCTCTTACGACAGCAGGTTACGCTCTAGTCATCCTGCGTACAACATTAACAGCTCAACGATATGTTGATGAAATCCTGCAGTCGTTTGCGTTACCCTTTATGGCATGTCATTCTGGGGCCATTTTCTAACAAGATAATGCCACGCCACACACGGCTCGCATATCTGTGGACTGTCTCCGTGATGTTGATGCTGTTTCTTGGCCAGCAAGGTCACCAGACCTTTCGCTAATCGAACATGTATGGGACATGCTAGGCCGCCAGATTTGAGCACCCCGGAATGTAACAAAACTGGAGCAGCAATTGAAGAATGTATCGCAGGACGACAGGAAACTTTATCACTCCTTACCTAGACGTATACAAGCATGTATTGCCACCAAGGGGGATTTCACCAATTACTGATTTGAAAATTCAATGTGCAATTGCTAACCATTGATGGGTCATGCAATCTTGATTTTGTAATCATTTCATTACCAGTGTATGAGCTGTACGCATATTTAATTTCAATAAAAACAATCACTTTCTTCATGGTGCTTCGTTTTTTTTTTTGCAAAAGAATGTATATATGAACACATTCAGATAGTTATGTGCACGAACACATTCACATAGTTATATACACGCACACATTCACATAGTTATATACACGCACACATTCACATAGACACACACACACACACACCTTTATATTTATTTATCAGTAATATAAAAAGGCATAAAATATCAGTTTTAAAAAAAATATATGGAAAAAGAAACCACCTATCACCTAGCAGAAATATTTTTTTCTAAAAAATGTAAGAACCAATAAGAATATTTAAGGATTTCCTAACACTAAATATAGTTCTGCGAGCATCGAGAAACTTTTACTGGATGAAAGATAGTTCATGTATAAGAGACCCCGAAAATAACATCATCAAACCTTTCCCCTAGCCTATTTATGCGAAACTTGGAAAAGAACTTTTTGGAGCGTCGAAGCCATTCCAAATAAATGTGCAGTATGACTTCAGACATCCTTTTCGATTCGTGAAAAATTTCTTTTAATTCAGAATGAAGTAAAAAAGAAACTTACTTCAAAATAGCGTTAGGGAGGTCAAGCACGTGATAGAAAGCAGTCTGGTGAGAGTATAACAATTTAGAATTGCGATTTCTAAACTTTTTAGCCCACGGGACATTTTTCCCGATGCATCGATTAAGCTTTCACCTTTTGTGTTCATTTGGTTTTTATCACAATCTTTTATTTAACTTAATTTAATGGGAAGGAGGAGGCTGTCAGTTTGATTTAAATCTTCTGAGGCCCCAATTAATCAGGTTCTGGTAATTTTGGTAACATGAAATGTGGTTTTGTCGTTCTCTTTTCTGATAAATTTTAGTTCTTTCGATTTTAGACCCCCTAACAGCATTTTTTTTTAAAGTGACGTAAGATTTACGTCACACTGTGACTTTGGGAAGTCACAGGACGTCGCAGAACGTCTCGGCAATGTCATATTGAGGTCACAGCGAAGTCATTTTGGTCATTTTCATGGTCGTTTGTGACGTCGCATATTCACTTGTTTGTGACGTCACATTGTAATTGCCATTGTAATGTCGTCACATTGTTACGTGTTAATTAAATTGTGGAAACGTCACAGAATATAGTCACAATGAAGTTACAAAGTTACTAATACGTAACGTCGCATAGAAGTCACAAATATGATGTCACATTGCGACCCAGGTGCCACGTGACTACAACGTCACCGTCACACATGTGACGATCTTTGCTGTGAGGGCTATAGCCGTACTATAAAACATTCAATATTTCTTTAAAGAAAGCATGCATATGAAAATTAGGTAACTACAATTTCTTCGAGGGCGTTTTATAATCTCTTCCTTAATATTACATCATCAGTGTTTTTTCTTAACAACTGCTAAGAACATGACTAGTTGTTCTTAAGGCAGTTCTTCCTTAGTGGTTATTAAGAGAAGACTCTGTTTCTTAGCTTAAAGAAGAGGGCTATATAATGCCTTCGAAACAATTGTTGTCACCTAATTTTTATATATGTGCTTTCTTTAAGGAATTATTGAAAGTTTTATTCTCACAAGCAGTAGTATTTGTTCTTATCAAACTAGTCCGTCCTGGGCCCTCTATAGGAACGTACTGGGCTTGGGGAGAACAACGCGTGAATTGGGCAAGCTAGAAAGTCCAAATATGATATGTCATTGTCTTTTGTGGTATTGTTTACTTCTTTTGATTTTAATTGTATCAGGCTGGCCTCTCCTGGGCCCGATTTAGTTACGATATAGCCGCGTTTACATCTGGAGGGAGCCAGGCACTCGAAATCATTCCATCAACATTAGGAAATATAACTGTTACGGCAGTTCAGATTTAATGATATGCGGCACCATAATGATCAATGAACGTACTCCACTGCACGTGTTTGATAGAGGATCTGTGTCTGGCCACAGATATCGAGATGAAGTCTTAAAAGCCTATGTAAGGCTTTTTAAAGATGCATGTGGATCTGGCTTTCTTTTTATGAGTTATAACGCGCGCCCATATCTAGAAGACATGGTTGATGAGTTTCTTGAAAGTGAAGGCATTGAGCGAATAAACTGGCCAACCAAATCTAATGATTCGAACCTGGTGGAAAATTTATAGGACGCTCTTGGACGAGCTGCTGCGCGGCTCAATCCTTCTCCTAATGATCGTAATGACTAGAAAACCGCATTGCTCGCGGGGTGGAGCTTACTGCCCCAAACTCTAATTAACCACTTTATGGAGAGCATGAAATCACATTATTATTCGTGTATACGAATTAGGGGAGATCACATTCTCTAATGTCAAAATTTTGCATACGTTTCCAAGCTATTCAATTCTTTTATAAAATATCCTTGTTCCTATTCATAATTTCAATTTTAATTGTTCCATAATTTGTTTTGTATCGTATATACTCCTATTGGACTTTTCAGTTTGTATTGATGTGTTGTAATGCTATGTAACCCCTCCCCCCCTCACACACACACACACACATACACACTCACAAAAAAAAAGCATTCAATTATAGTGAACAGTTGTGAAATCAGTGTTTTCGTGTACTTAAAAATAATTTTGGACACCAGTATATTTCTAAAAAGTTCTTTCTTGGAGCCATTTGAAGAGTGATATTCAAAAAGAATACAACCTGCGAAATATCCCATTCAATAATTCTTCCTAAAATTCTGTGGGACTCTACTTTAATTGATTATTTTAATAAGACTTGTCGGATGAGGATAACTCATAATATGCTACATAATACTTCAGTTATAAAATTGCTTTCACGACATATATTCTACGTACACCATCTTAAAAATTTCCTTATAACTCAATAAAATCTTCCTTATAACTGAATAAATCTTTTAATCTAATATCACTTAGCCCAGAAGGTATCGGAATGACACTAACGACTTGTTCTATTTCTGAAAAGTTCACCTCCTAGAGTCAATAGAAAAGCGCTATATAAAGAAAAGAGCACAAACCGTGGAATATCCTATTCAATGCTCCCTAACCTACTGTGGCCCTTTACCTTAATTGATTATTTTTATGAAGATCGCTTGTAATATGCATATTTGCATTGTTACGGTTTTGGAAGACAAGCGACTCCATTTATCATGATGGATATTTCACTATTTATATTAAGTGAAAACGATCTGATGTGGGCTAAACATGACCTTCACTACTTACCTAATAATACCATCCTAAAAATAGTTTTAACTGCAAGTGTCTTCACTTATCTAAATTCAGTTAGCCCAGAAGGTATTGGAATGACACTATCGACGTGTTTTACGAAAGTCGTTTGATAAATAACAGAAGGGGGGGGGGGGGGGAGGGGGCTCGTCCTTGGCGTGATCGACTTCATTATCTTTTTAGCTGTTCTTGCGCACATGATGTCAGTGAGGTAAGAAACTCACGAATTTTGTTATCGGGCTCTTAATAGGGAACGAACTGCGACTATCACTCTGCTTGCGGCTCTTCTATTTGGGAGCTTTAACCCTTTCCCACCGACCTCACTAAATCATTTTAAACATCACTGGATACTGTGTGAACATCAAAATTTAAAATGTTTGCTAAAGTTGTTTACGTCTATAAATTTCCACTTCAAAATTAACAAACAATTTTTTAACTGTAGTAATGCGAAAACTTGCTGTGCTTTTGCAATTCCTCTCAAAGTCCTCCCTGGGCCGTAACGTCACAAATGACGAAATCTTATCTCGCTGACGTCAAGCTGACAACATTTTGATTTGTTGCCGGATTGACTGCCAAATCTTATGTTAAAGAACCTTAATAAATAAGGTACAGGTTGCAACTACATGGAACTTGTACCTTATCAGCAATAGATGCCAGCAAAACTGCATACAAATGGCTATTTTTCCGCATCGTAAGCGCATACATTAAGACATTTATTTATCCTAGGTATCACAACGACTTTAAAGAACCCTTTACTGTAGCTTACCAGTCCAAGATCGATCATTGAAGTACCGCCGAATGATGGCCTGCAGTGCTGCTTTGTCCTAGAATCGTTTATCCCTGTCTGTTTGGCAATTTCACGAGTCTTCACTCTTCGATCTTCCCATAGTAAACATTCGATAAGAACATAATTGTTTCTGTGTGTGACGCCCTTGTGTTTCTCAAGATCATTGTTTATTTCTTTCCCACCATTTTGAAATTTCCTGTGTCTCTTTTCGACCATACAAACGTTCTGTCTATAAAATTCACTTACCTGCGTTGCTTAGAATATCGCTTTGAGTCACGGACACCTTCCGCTTTCAAAAATTTGATGACTGGGCGTACTTTTAATTTGAAATATGATTTAATTACACGATCCATTTTGTTCGCTCGTCAACCGCAGATAACTTTCCAGAGAAGAATGTATATGGGGCTATTCGATACGATGTAGCCCCGAAACTAAAGTCCTTCCCTCGCATGTCATGCATAAACGCCTTGTACACCTATAATATTGGACAGCCCTCGTAATTCTGAAAAGATCACCACCTTTGGATCCAGAGGAGTATTTACCAGAGGAGAACGTATATGGCGCTGTTCGATACGATATAGTCACGAAACTGAAGTCATTCCATATGCATGTCATGCGTAAACGCCTCGTATACCTATAATATTGGACAGCCCTCCTAATATTGAAAAGATCACCTCCTTTGGATCCAGAGGAGAATTTACCAGAGGAGAACGTATACGGTGCTGTTCGATACGATATAGCCACGAAACTGAAGTCCTTCCACACGCTTGTTATGCATAAACCCTCGTACACCTTTAATATTGGATAGCCCTCGTAATTCTGAAAAGATCACTTCCCTTGGATCCAATTAAAAACTGCTATATGAAGAACAAGAAAGATCAATCATGCATAAGCATTGATTATGAAACACTTTCCAACTGAAATGCAATTTCATTTAAAAATTTCTAAAATGTGATTCATTCAGTGGTAATATCTTTTACATTATCACAGTACTACAGTAATTTATTATACTTAAATATTTAAAACTGTATCGAAATATAAATCATCTGATTCTTTATGCAAAATCAATGAATATTTCATTCATATAACTTGTATTCCAGACTCCAGAGCTAAATAATTTTGTGTGAAAAAAATTCAGCAATTCTTATGTAATTCATCTTACAATCGCTTGAGATATTTGCATTCTGCATATGTTAAAATTAGGCTTCCTTGAAGAAATAATAAAAGTTTAGGGATCATTTAAAATCACAACTATTGTAATTGCATAGGCACGGAATTTAGATACACAGATAATATATATGTGTATGTGTATGTACTCAAAGTATTGGAATCGTG
The DNA here is from genome assembly GCA_951213105.1 of Amaurobius ferox. Taxonomy (NCBI): domain Eukaryota; kingdom Metazoa; phylum Arthropoda; class Arachnida; order Araneae; family Amaurobiidae; genus Amaurobius; species Amaurobius ferox. The sequence goes on along the minus strand of OX578149.1, from coordinate 37,699,886 downwards.
CCGAAGATCGGAACTCGAATTTTCAAAGGATCTACACGTTTTGGGACTTCTAGAACACGAAAAAACTACTTTTAGGAAGACGTCTGTGTGTGTAAGGGTGTATCTGTGTATGTTTCTGTGTGTCTGTGTGGATATTACATCCACTCTAATTGAAAAACTAATGGACCGAATTTCAGACAATTTGGTAGGTATGTTTTTTGTGGGAAATCCTGATGTTCATTAGATTATAGAACGATTCGTAATAAAAGAATCTGCCTTCTTTGCGAAATGGCCGCAGAAATTGCCTTTATCCACTCTAGCTAAAAACTAATGAACCAAATTTAACAAAATTTGGAGTATAATATTTCAATAACCTACAAGTGATTTATATACCAAATTTAACAAAATTTTGTATATAAATCATTTGTAGGTTATTCTACTACGATTCGGGAAAAAGGAACGGGCTATTTTTGCGAAATGGCCAGCAAAAATCGTTATATATAAAAATAAAAGACTACGTGTGCTCAATTATATCAATTAAATTCCTATTTTATATGTGATTTTTGACAACAAAAAGAATAAGACTAACCCTATTACTCTAGGACTATCCGTTCTTGAGATATTCTAGTTTTTTCGCGTTTTCGCTACGCCACCTTTGACAATAAGTCCAGCTATCAAATGAGAACCAAATTTAAGTTTAACGTGTAAATTCAATGTCATTTAAAATGCTTATGTTGTGCAGATAAACTCAAATTATCATTGAATAAATAAAGAGAACGAATATGAGTCTGCAGAGAAAGACATGTGCTGTCCACATCAGAATTTTTAACAATATTACACCAATGATTTATAGAAGTGAACGGTGATTATTTTCAGGCCATTTCGAAAAAAAATGTATGATCTATATTTAAAGATCCATCAAATTTTTGTCGAATAAAATGTTCAACAAATTTAAGCTGTGTACCAAATTTTAACTCTCTAGGAAAGTGCATTTAAAATGCCATCAATTAAATTTATCAAGAAGAGTTATATAAAATTTAAAAAAAATGAAAAATTGTTATCTACCAAATTTATTTTAAAATATGAAGCCACTCCCATATGCAAAACGTTTAAACAAATGGAGAGATATTTATTATATAATATCTCTCTTTTTTCTTTCTGGAAGATATCCCAAAGTCAGAATTTAAATGAATTTGTTTTTTTCCCTATATTAAATAATTTTTTTAATTAAAAAACTACTTAACATATTTTACTGAATTTTTTTTTATATATTCTATGGGATAATGTGAATATTTGCTAAAAATTTCGAAGCAATTCGTGAATTTTAAATTTACTTAAAAAATGTTTGAAAAATTAGGTCCCATAGGGTTCAATGTATTTCATTTTTTCAACCCGGGTTCAATAAAAAACTAATTGGGTGATATTATTTATTTATATTCCCATAGGTCCTACAGACCGTCTGAACAACATACTAAAATTTCATTTTGATAAACTCATTTTTACGGCAGTTATCGTGCTAACGGACAGACAGACAGACAGACAGACAGACAGACAGACAGAATGAACAAAGTCATAAACACTTTTCAACTTTGTTGTAAAGTGTTAAAAAACCACAACCGACGGAATGTCTTAATACTTCGTAATATTCACCTTAAATGATTATTTTAATTAGTCGTATTGGATTAGAATCGATTGTTATATGCTATCTTTATAATGTCTCAGTACGAGATATTTTATTGAAGTTTCATTATGTGTTTCACTAGTTATGTATGGTTAAAGGACAATCTGATGTATACTCTACATGATTTTCTTTGCATACGGTGGTTATATTTGTATCTAAAAAAACTAATAAACCAATCTAAAAGAGAACTCACTTATATATAAATGTTAAACCTGTTCAATCCAACATGTGATTGTAATTTAGTGATAAGGTCAACTATACAATACTACTGAAAAAGGTGTCCTAACACGAAGACGGCGGTGCAAAAATCGTGTTATCATAAATATTGTCTAATCCCCAAAAAGTATATGCAATAAATGAATAAAAATTATACTTTATAAATCATTAGCAAAGACACCAATCGTTTTCATGAAGTAATGCTGAAATAAGATTAAGTTGATTCAAAACATGAGATAAACTGTGTTGCATAAAAATATATGCAACCCATAAGAAATTGAACTACAACCACGAAATTTGGCATGTATGTATCGCTTGAAGAGATATGTAAATGATTAGAATCTGTAAGTAAAAATATGTTTTATCAAGAAAAGGTGGCAACAGGAGAATGACATTTTAGTAAGTGGTAAATTCTCACTAGCAACTATATAAGTCGAAATTCTTTGCGACATAGAGTCAATTAAGTTGCTTATGTACTTCTGCGGAAGATTCCGCCACAAACGTTGAAACTGGTCAGCTAATTTAGTGGTATTCAGAGAAGGCTGCAATTGCTGTCCTAGCATGGTCCAGATGTGTTCTATTGGTGATAGGTGTGGAAACCTGGATGGCCATGGGAGGGTATTAACGAAGACGTTGATGAGAAAGTCGTGCAATATGTGGTCGAGCGTTGTCTTGTAAATGGAACCTGGGCAGCATGACAACGTTAGCAGAACAATCGGCTGCAGAATTTCGCGACGTACAAGGGAGCCTTCAGATTGGCTTGCAACACGGCTAGAAGAAGTCGCCTATCCTACGAGATGGTTCCTCAAATTATCTGACTACATGTGATGGCCGTGTGCCTCACGACAATAAATGTGGAATTGTAAAGCTGTCCAGTCCATCTCCACTCATGTATGCGACAGTCATCAGCACTGATAGAGAAATCAGATTCATTGCTAAATACAGAGCATGCCCCCAATCAGACATTGTCCAGGCTGACCAAGCTCGGCACCAATTCAGGCGGCTCTGCCTATGTTGAGGGGTCAGTAGTAGGCGCCTTATTGGGCGTCGATACCCAATCCCATCTTCTATCAATCGTCGCCAAAAAGTATCCCTTGATGAAGAGTGTATGGATAATGACAAATGCCTTCGAATGGTTGATAACGACTCCATTGGTGTTGACGTGGCTCCTCGCCTGACTGCACAATCCTCTTGAGTAATTATCCATCTAGGGCGTCCTGAGCCTCTGGTTACGTGTGCCTTCTCTAATCCACTGTTGCCAACACCGAACGACTACCATATCATTGCGAATGAGATGGCGACTGATACGTCTGTTGGACCAACCAGCTTCCCATAGGCAAATGATGCGATTTCTCTCTAAATCCGACAACTGTTCGTAGCGTCGATGAGTACGTCAGACGAGTACTCAGAAGCATCTTTGTACACAACTTGCAGTATCAAAACAGGAAATCCAGTTCCAATTGCCTGTAAGTGAGAACATCGGTCGTTCTAAATGATGCACGATGTGTCGTTCTCATGCGGTTTGCAATGAACTCTATAACATCATCCGCGCTGACAGTTTGATAATTTGCTGAACTTTTAAAACGACATTTGCATGCCGAGTTTCGCGGCTGTAGCTCCATTTTTTATGCGCATTTATATATTTTTGCAGCAGACCATATATTAGCAATCAAGTTGCTCCCAATTACTATATATAACAAACCATTGAAAAGATATGTAAATCTATCAAGCCGTTCTCAAGAGATGCTTTCAAACTCTAGAAAACTCGAATTCCAATTTTCGGAGTTCCAACATTTCCTCTATCCATTACCATGTACTGTAGAGTAAAAGGCTTTTAAAAATGATATACAGGTCTTAAAAGAAAATCATGGGTCAGGCCAATAACTCGGGAAATAATAGGGTTATCGTATATTTTTATGTAGGTGTATAGGAAACTCCGATGGCGCCAGAAGATGAGACACCTTGAGAGGAGCTGAACCTCTTTTTAGTAGAGTCGTATATATCCTATATTTTTCTTCCGGAACGGTTCAAAGATCTTTTCTAGGTAGGTTGGGCCTAAACGGTTAGGGTTTTTTCGGATGATCCCTACTTCGGCGAAGTATTTAAGAAAGGATATTGGCACTTATGATCCGCACGGGTGGTCGACGATCAGATCCCATTAGCGTACGACAAGAAGGCGCGGGCATAAAGTGATTAACAGTTGACAAGCAGAATGTCAAAAAAAGTAACCAATCAGAGAAGGAAGATCTTTGACACTTTGGTTTTGACAAAACCACGAGGTCAAAGTGAGAGTTCAGAGTGAGATGTTACCCCTGAACTCGTTTATTGTTATAGAAGGATAAGGTCAAATATAAAATTATAGAACGTTGCAAAACGGGGTATTTTGTTGTACGGGATATTTTATCCCTCCCTCGTCCCTTTCTGCCTCCTTTTACCATCGGCACAAACTAGCTTGTCGCCGTGGAGGTTTGAGCCGAATCCCTCTTTCGCAAAAGATGAAAAGTATTGATTTTAAAAGAGACAATTTTATTAATTTGCATAAACGTAGAGACATTGAAAAACACTTGGAGACATCTTATTACACTTGTACAAGTATGCATCGCTGCGGAAAGTGAGCATTTTGCATTCTGTGTACATTAAAGTCAATTTTTTTTATCTCATCGTCTAACTGTTTGAGTTAAGGGAAAGGGGCGACAGTTAGATTGTATACATTTCTTTTCAAGGATTTTTTCTATTTTTAGCAAAGGATTTTGCAAAAATTGCAAATTGTAGTACAAAAATATTTTGTACTAATTTTGCAACGCTGTAATTGCCATTTCGCCTATTTTTAACATAGCTCCCTGTACCTCGCTAAAGAGAGCTCATCCTCCTGATATATAGTTGTCACATCGTGTAGCTCCATCGAGGTTCCCTATGTATCTGCAGAATAAAATATACAATGGCCCTAATATTTCTCAAGTTCTTGGCCTAATACATGACACTCTGACCTGTATTAATAAATGCATGCCTTATCTTCCATACCTAGTATGCTCCAGAGATATCGCAATGACTCTAATGATCTGTATGTCCAATCTTTCTGAAACATTCTACCTCTTTGGAGCCAACAGAAGACTACTGTAAGAAGAAAAGAACACAAACGATAGAACATTCTTCCGCTAATTACAATTTGCATTATATTCTCTCCCCGACCGTGTGGGCATTGATTATTTTAATGATCCGTCACGTAATGATCACGTGTAACTCGTTATCCTCGTGACCTTTCTTATAAAAATGTGTAATTTTAGAAAACTTGAAAGCACTTTATTTGTGTTTTAAAAGAATATTTTACAAGTTATTCTAAATTAAACATTTGATGAGACCAGCTTATGGCTTTTCAATGACTAGCAACTCTTATTTTGTTGCTCTTTTATTTTTTTACTTTCCCCATAGTTATGAATAGGGCAAGTATTGGAATCGTGTTGAAAATCGGAACATTTTGACGAATTTGTACGTTTCGAACACTTTAGAGCATGAATCCACGATTTTTAGCCTGACGTCTGTATGTGTGTGTGTGTGCATCTGTCTGTACATTGGATGTATCCACTCTAGATCAAAAACTGTTCAGCGAAATGTCAAAAAATTGAATCTAAATAAGAGCTTTTTGTCATAAAAGAAATTCATATATTGATGTTATCAGGTTTTTCATATTGTATATATTTGAAACACTATTAAGCAGTATAGCAAAAAAAAAAAAATTCAACGTGTATAGAATACAACTTTCTCAGATAATGCATTGACTACACTTCTTTCATAACGAAATTCTGGTGTACAAGATCCACCTTACAATGCTTCTGGCATTGAGTAAACATAACGCGAATTGAGATTGGAATCTTTTGGTAACTGTTACTCAAAACAAAATGACTTATTTACACTGTGACTTTAAAAACTATTATATGGGGATATTATCTTTATTATTTATTTCTAAATATGGTGATAATATAGTTTTAAAATGCTCTCTAAAGAGCTGCGTTGTGAATGCAATAACCCTCTATTTTCTTCCAGTGATAATACACTTACCTTATCTGCGAGATAAATTACAAATAGTCTATTAAAAACTGTTAGTATTGTTTAAAAGTAACTCTTTATTTAATTAGTATATTACAGAATGATAATATCATTTACAAAAGCATGATCGGTATCAATTACAAAATACTCCAGTAATATCAAATAATAGGAGAGCTTGTGAGATAAGAAATTCTTTCACTTGTAGAGGCCAGAATGGTGAATAACCTAATTAAGCCGAAATCAAATTTGTATTAAATACTCAACTCATAAATATATAGAAATGCGCACATGCCTCTAAACTCGTTGACACTACTTTGCTGAACTAAACTGGTCTTGACCTAGCTTTCAATCACACACTACTCCAACATTATGGAGATATTTACCAGAATTTTTGGTCCTATGATTTTTAGGTGACTGCTCTCATGAAAAGTATTTTCTCATCTCCTTTTTCTTTGTTTTAGTTAGGTAATTTTCAACTTGGCTTCGGGGTAAAACGCCTTCCTTCAGGACCCCCGTATCCTGATGAGTGTTCTGGGGCGGTCCTGATTGGATGCTGGTCCCTCTTGTTGACGCTGATTTTTCAGGACAGCTCGAAGCGTGGGTTCCGCTCATCCAGACTTGATGTCTTTCTTGTATGTTTGTTCAAATCTAAATTAGAATTTATGAGTTATAAACCATTCGATTTAATGTCCCATTTCGGTGCCGTTACGTCGGTCCTATTCTCACCACTCGATTCCTACCGTCGTTTTTATTGTTTTTTATTTATGATATCTCTGGCCTCTCTTTTGTCTCACACGTTACTTAGATGTAAAATCCTCATCACAATCCCATGTCCCCATTGGGCTATAGTCTAAATTGGGTGGCACTGTTCTAGACTTTCACATCTTACTTTCGGGTTGGTCGGATGGTCTGGGTAGGAAAAAAATCCTCATCAAAATGCAATTTGCTTTGTAAGTAATATTCTGCAAAATGATGGCTATTTACGAATTCTTGAGCGTCAAAATATAAAATTATTACACGGAAATCTTCTCTCGTGGATACACGAACTAAATCGGTCAGAATGTTGTTGACAGAATTGCTGCATAACATTGCATATGGAAAGTGGACATATATTTGATACTCACTATTTTTTTTTTTGTTTTAGGTAACTTTTGTAATACATTTATTTAAAAACGTACTATATATCGAGAACAGTTTGTGGAAACGTTCTAAAATTTATGTCATTAGTTTTCTATTGAAATATGACATATGATGTGATTATTTATTTAACGGTGTTGAAAATTCTGATTTTTAAATAAATTTTTCAAAAATTCATTTGAAATTTGGCAGGGGGTGTCTTATGAACATTCGATTGTATTTAATTAATAGGTTTGTGGTATTTACTACTTGTAATAATCGTACCAAATCATTTTTGAAACTCTCCTTTCATTCGTGATATATCTCGTTCACACACACACACACACACATGCATACATACATATATAGACAGTAGCGGCCAAAATCGTGAAAACCTTTTGGAAAAAGTGTATTTTTGAGATTTGATGGCTCTTTTTGTACCAATACCATAAAATTATATATTAATGGAAAGATAATTTAATTAAAATTGTAATGCAATAACATTTATTCAATTTTCTGTATTCTATCAAAAGTTATAGCCAAAATAACCAGAAAAAATAAGCACAACTTGCTTAGATTTATATGAAATAGCTTTCCTTCATTTGAATGTAACCAATGATCATGAGTGTTTATAGAACCAATCAGGTGTCCTCTTGTTTTGACAATGAGCCAACAGGTCACAGGACATTTATCAGTGTGTTATGTGATTGCTATCAAGTTGGTTGGGTTTTTTTGTGTTCTTTGATTTAGTGAGCTTGTAAAACGTAACAAAATTAAAGAAATGGCGTAAAGAGTTGATTAGTCACCCAGAAAGGAATGTAAAATAGTATTATTAAGTGAACAAGGCTACAGTTATGACGAAATTAGAAGAAATATTGGGGGAAACTTAACCAAGGGTGGCATTTCTAAATTTTTGAAGCGGTATAAGGAGACTTAATCACTACAAAAGTAGACTGGTAAAGGCAGGAAAAGGCGCACAACAGCAAGTGATGATAGAAGAATTAAGAGACTGTGCTTAGGTGACAGAAGAAAACCATCTCGGTGTATACAAAGTGAAATGGCGCAATGCAATGTGAAGTTGAGTGCAAGGACTGTTCAGCGCAGACTGCAAGAATTTATTCTAAATATTAGAATTCCACGAGAAAAGCCATTTTATCTCTCAAACAAAGGTTGAAAAGATTAAACTGGGCTAAAACCCATGTTAACTGAACAATGGGACAGTGTAATTTGGAGTGATGAGACCAAAATCTCCCTGCTTGGTAGTGATGGCGTAAAATACGTAAGGAGAAGAATCGCAGAAGCTTTGCATCCTGATTGCATTGCATCTGCCGTGAAGCATCCAGTTAGTGTTATGATCTGGGGTTGTATGACATCAAGACGTGTGGGCAGAATTTGCGTGATCAATGGGAATATAAATGCCTACAGATACATAAATGAAATACTTGAGCCCAAATTGCAAGATAATGAAGCATTTATATTTCAACAGAATTCAGCTCCATGTCACGTTGCTCGTGTGTGCAAAAAGTGGCTTCAAGATCATCATATTCAACTGCTGGAATGGCCTGGTATCTTAACCCCATCGAAAATCTATGGAGCTGACTAAAGAAACTTGCTAGTTAGAAGCAACCCAGACGTAAAACCCAATTAACATAAGCAATAATTTATTCTTAGTTTTACATTATAACAGCTGCAGAACTAAAAAGCTTGGTTCACTCCATGGGAAAGCGCTGTAAGGCCATAATTAAGGCTAAACGTTACCCAACTAAGTATTAACTGACATGGTGAGAATTTTTGTATATCTCATTTTTTCTATGTATTTCACTTTTCTTCTTTATAAATGCTGTTCTATAAAAAAAATAATTCATAAATGTTATTGCATTATAATCTTGATTCAATTATCTTTCCACTGATATATAATTTTACGGTATTGATACAAAAACAAAAGGGATGTTATGAGCCATCAAACCTCAAAACTACACTTTTTCCAAAAGGTTTCCACAATTTGGGCCACTACTGTATATATATATATTCATCCCCCTTTCCATTGTAGTGATATGTTACCTTCTATTTTTATCCTTAGTCTTGGTCTATAGTTACTTATTTGTAACAGATATGCTAGAGATGGTTTTTATTTTGTACATACAGTAGTTTATACATAGTTTTCGATTAAAATCTTTCAATTTATATATATATATATGTGTGTGTGTGTGTGTGTGCACATCCCTTTAAATAACTTTCAATTCGTGTTCACGGGTACTTGAAACGTGCGCTTTTGTAGAAAATTCGAATTCGCATTTTCGTCCCTACAATACTTCATAATACTTTCCCTATGCATAATATAATATATACATGGGAAGTATTAATATTCTTAACTATAAATATACCTTCACTAATCTAACCTAACCACTTAGCTCCGAAGACATCGCAATGACACTAACGGCCTGTTCCATCTATTTCTGAAACATTCTATGTCTCCGAAACTAATCTGAAAGCGCCATAAAAATAAATAACAAACTCCAGAACACACACATCCTTCGCCCGATTCATTATGTCCTCCCTCACCCCCTGAGGGTCTCCATCCTTATTGATTAGTTTTACAAACAAAAGGTCGCAAAGGTGCATGCTGTTGTAGCTTTTCTTGTAAGCCATTATTATTTTTTGTAAATCATTTGTTTTTTCTTGTAAACCTTTCATTAAGTGCATAGTATAATGTATAGGGATTTATTGGAACGGGGTCGAAAATTTGATTTAAGAACATGTTTTAAGTACTCCTGAAGGCCGCCCGTTCCAAACTCATTTGAATACTTGTAAGGATTAACAATTTCTATTCTTGACTTCTTGTTTTTCAAGCAGTGTCTTCTCCGGGGAAATAAGAGTCTAAATTTAAATAGCAGCCAAGAAGATTGCGGATGGAAGGTGGAGCTGGCAACAAGGTTATAAAGATGCGAGATGATACGAGTTGGTACGTGGAGCTTGGCTTGTGTGGCTGCAGTCGACGGTAGAAAATGGTGGACTATGTGCATTCGGATTTATTATTTGGAAATTATGTTACTGGGTGTTTATTTTATGATTTTTTACAGTTTTAAGAATAAACTTGTTATTTCCATCAAAAGATGCCTCCGTGTTTATTCCGCCACTTTTACACAATTTCACAGTTTAATTATTATAAGATAATTGTCAATAGTGAATGCAGAACTAAACACCCGTGAGCATCGCAGCCAAGTTCACTGTATAAATTGTGATATTATCTGTATAAATTAAAATATGTGCGATTATTCTAGGGATTCACTTATTTCACTTTGACATCTACCATTCATATTGCATTGACAAACATTGACAAGCATTCATATTGCGTTGACAAAAATTGAAACAGTACACCCAATGGTCAGAGCTTATTTGTGATAAAATGGAAATATCTATATTAACCTTTTGCTTACGGGTGGGATAGCGCCAATCCCAAACGAAGACCTCTCAAAAAGACAGGTATTTAACATACCCTATCCCAAACAGTTCGATCTCCCTTTGCAAACATTGGCGTCCATGGACGCCAATGTCTGCATATATTGTCTGCATATATGTCTGCGATATTTTCATCAATTTAAGACGAAATATCGCCTTATATATAAGTTGGCGAGATTTCACTAAATGAGTAACCAAGTTTCCAAATTTATCACCAAGCGTTACAGACCGACGGAAAGAAGAGCCTATCTTATATATGAATGACTGTTAAAGAATTGTTAGGCTCCGAAATGCACAACTAATACACAAAGTCTCTTTTCCAGTGAATGAAACGAACTAGATCCACGAGAATGATGTTAACAAATTTATTGCATTATATTGCATATGAATAGTAAAGCATTATATTGCATATGAATAGTAAACGTATATCATAATAGTTAATGTTTTTTTTAATTTTATGTGACTTTTTAATACATTTATTTGAAAAAATTTTATTTTTAGAAATTGTTCATGTTCATGCTAGCCTTCTAATGTTTATGTCAATCGTTTTCTAATAAAATTTACATACGAAATTATTATTTACCTAACATTATTGAAGGTTTTGATTTTTTGATGATTTTTTAAAAATTTCATTCGAAAATGTGGTAGTGTTTTGAATATTCGATTGCGTTTAAAATTAATAAACTTACAGTATTCATTGACTGAAATTTTTGTACCCAATTTCATTCGAAACGTTCCATTCTTTTGTGAGATACCGTTTCCACAAACTCACAGACACACATACATACATACATACATACTTATATACACCCACATATACACACATACACATATGTATATACACACCCACACGTATGTATATACACACCCACACGTATGTATATACACACCCACACGTACCTGTTACCTTACACCTTTCTGGTAGGTCGGACGTTCTGGGTCTCAACAACAACAACACCCACACATACATCACCACAAAAACATTTAATTTAAGTTCAAGGATGCTTGAAACTTGCTCTTCCGTCGAAAACTCGAATTCGAATCTTTGACTCCGTCACAACACTTTCTCTATGCATTTTACTATGTATATAGAGAACTTTAATATGTTTTAAAAACGTATTTCAATATAATAACTTATAAAAAATATTCTTGTAAATTATAAAAATACTCATACTTAAAAATAATTAAGAAAACTCATTTCTTTAACAGTGTTAGTTTTCCTGGCTTTGATGGGCTTATATATTAGTATAAAATAAGAATCTAAAGAATCAATTCGATTAATAGAATAATCTAGCCAATGATGAGGAAGTATGGACGTACAGTAAAATATGTGCGGCCACCACTTCCTGTGATTCTTCATGTTCTCTCATCGCCATCAGGAGTTCTCAGCACTTCCATTACAGAAATTGCTCTTCATCCCAAAATATCCAAAGTTCTCATGGAAAAGTAATTAGGATTACTGCTTATCACCATCATCTTATCATCGCCGATGGGGGGGGGGGGGGGGGGGGAGAGAAAACTGATCCATTTGTGAAGAAGAGTATGGGCATTCTGACCTAAACCAAGTAACCTTCTGTGTTCTCTGTCTCTCTCTCTGAGTACTTAATGAGCACCGACTCGATATTAGATTATTTCAGGAGGGATCAGAATGATATTAAGATGCGCAGCAAAGCACTAGCCAAGTTCTGTTCAAAAATTTGACATACAATGTTGAAGACTGGCGGATTACCCGAGTCATCTAGTGGTTCTTTTTAATTCATATTGAGTGTTGTATCCGTCCTAAAACCACTTTATTTTTGCTTAAATTCTGTGCATCTACATACTGAAACAACGCAATGACAATATATTTGAGTTTAAATGATCATCCAAATTTGATTATTTCTACAACGAAGCCTATTTTTCACCTATGTAAAATGTAAACAGCAAAATGTGTAGAATGAGTTGTATTAGAATTGCTGTAATTGCTTTAATACAAAATCATTTTTGTGCTTTAGAATTGCTTTAACACAAAATCATTTAGTTCATGGAGTCTGCATAGCTGATATGAATGAAATATTCATTGATTTTACAAAGAGAAGGACGATTTTTTTTCGATGAAGTTTTAAGCATAGAGTTTAATTACTTGTAGCTCCATGGTCTTAATTTTTAAATAAAATAAATTATTATAATATTGTGATGAATGAAATGAATGGGAAATTGTTCATGAATGAAATGCTGCTTTTATAGAGAGAGCCAGGCGTGTTATTTTTTCTATGACGTCATTTGAATGAATTTCAGTTGTTTTCGATGAAGTTTCCAAATATAATAAATTATCGTAATATTATGATAATTCTAAAATTATTACAGAGGAATGTATCGCATTTTAGAGATGTTTAAACCAGGCAATTTATATTTCAATGCCGTCATTTGAATGAAGTTCATTTTTTTCGATGAAGGTTTAAGTTTTCAAATATAATAAATTAATGTAGAATTGTGACAAGTTTTAAAATATTACCGACGAATGTATTGCATTTTAGAGATGTTTAAATAAAATTACATTGAAGATGGAAAGTGTTTCATAATCAATGCTTTAAGCATGATTGATTTTTCTTGTTAGATTTTTTGACAGGCAATAGTGATAAGATGTTACAAATTAGGTTATTTTACCCTTGCCAAATTTTTTGCATCAATGCGTCAAAGATGCATTTTCCTTTCTTCTTGAAATCCCCAATTTTGCACCTATTTTTTAAAGTCTACCGATGAAGTTAGAAACTTAATATTCGGCATGAGTATTCCATTGCAACTCTTAAGAGAAAATGCAGAATTTTCTCATATAACAACTGCAATAATTTTTCGAAATCTTGCAAATGTCGTAAATACCAGTTTCAGTTTTTCTCACCAAAAAGGGCGACTTACAATTAAAATTTTACATAAAAACTGTTTAAGATATACAGTTTACAATTCGGTATACTAAATTTTCTGTAGGAAAAGGAAAGGAAATTAATTATATATAGTGACTGACATTAAAGTGACATTAGAATGACATTAATTATATATAGTGACATTATAAAGGAAGTTAATTAAATATAGTGACATTAAAGGAATATTTATAAAATCTGAACTGGCCAAAATTTGCATTTTTTCAAAAAATGTCACTATCAATTCCACGGGAAATCTGTTTAAGTTAGACAGGTAAAATTTGGTATGCTGATGATTGTCATACAGCTTTCATTGTAGAAAATTTGCAAAATTTGAAGATTTTGAATTTTAAAGTACCCTGTTGACAGCTTAAAATCTTTCAAATTGTTTTATTTTCTCAAAAGAAGGCATTGACAAGCAAAGTTCTGCATATTACATGTTAATTACAGACCATTACAATGTGGTACGTTAAGTTTTCTTAAGTTTTCTAACTATTCCAAGTGTGATAAAAATAAGGAAAAATCTACTAAAAAGACTTATATCCGATCAAAAACAAATTTGGAAAGAAAAAGCGCCAAGTTCTTCAGTTTTACATAAAGCGTCAACCATGAAAATGATTAAGATGAAGAACTACTGTCAATTTTATCAAATTTCATGAGTGAAAAGTATAGAAATGAAAATTTATTGGATATTAATAAACTAAGTAATTTTACCTCTTTGATGCAAAGTAGGGATTTTCTTCTGAAATGAACTTAAATAAAGTGAAAACAGTTGGGATGAAAAAAGTGTAATTGCTAATATTGCATCTCTATTGTTATTAAGTAATTTTTCAATTTTATTACGAAACACATCCCATAACTTTTCTTCTCCATACTTTTCACTCATGAAATTTGATAAAGTTGGTGATAGTTATTCACTTCAATCATCTTCATGTCTGACACTTTTGTAAAGCTAAAGAATTTGAATATTTTTACAAGTTTGTTTTTGATCCGATCAAATCATAAAGAACGAATTTTGCTAATAACATAGCATTTAATAAATACCGGGTGGTCAGAATTAAACACCCCTACTCTGAGCTCTCTATACATCGAACTATTCAGTGTAAAGGCTCCAAAATGGTTGAACCTACAAGACATGGGGAAATGGATTGCGCAAAAAAAAAAAAGAGTTCCAGAAACACCGATAGGTGGCGCTGTACAACAGAAAATATGCTGAAAAGATACAAAATAATCACAAAAAACAAACACATGCGATATGGAATTTTTCCTTTTTAATTTCTTTTGCTGATATGAAAAAAAAGAAGATAAAAAAGTGAAGAAACTTAAACTGTCATTGTAACTGCAATTTCGCACTGTAAGCACAAAAATTTGCATAAACCCCTGGTTTGCAGCTACTATGTTCTGGACATAAAAGGGGATAAAATTGGGAAATTTTCATTCTTATCAGCGATTGCTGTCACACTGCCCGAACGCGCTTTGCTTGTGAAGCTGTTTTATGAAAACAAAGGACATGCTGCAGCTGCACTTCGAGAGTTTCGTCGACTTAAGAATTTGCGCAAAGGACCATTACTTCCACAAGCTCTTAGGAGAATGATCTCTCTATTCGAGAAAACTGGACATCTTGGAGTTCAGCCGGGTTGAGGACGCAAATCGACTCGTTCAGATGTCGTAGACGATGTTGCCACAGCTATTGTTGAACAATCAATGGATAACGTTACAGGCTGTAGTAGTGCACGTGGAGCGTCACTACACTTGGGTGTTCCCTACAGCACAGTGCGGAACGTACTGAGAAACATAGTGCATTTTTTCCCGTACAAAATTAGTCACAATCACCACTTGCTGATCATCGACAGGGAGAAGCGACTGACCTTTGTATTGACATTTCTGGCTAGAGTTGAAGTGGATGCATCGTGGCCATGGCAGATTCTATGGAGCGATGAAGCGCATTTCCATCGAAGTGGTACAGTCAACACCCATAACTGTCGCATTTGGGACACGGAAAACCCTCGTACCTTCCAAGAGATTCCACTTCACTCACTAAAAGTTACAGTCTGGTGTGGATTCACAGCCACATTCATTCTCGTACCTTTCTTTTTCGAAGAAGCTACTCCCAATGGCCCTGTGACATGCACCGTGACGGCCAGGAGGTACAAGAACATGCTCAAAAATTTTGTTGTACCCCAACTGCAACAGCACCAATGTCTTGATTCAATTACCTTTATGTGTAAAATGCAGCGCCTCCACACATTGGACTCTGTGTATAGTAGTTTCTTCGGCAACATTTTACTAATGGTAGAGTAATTAGTCGTGCGTTTCCGACAACCTGGCCATCTCGTTCTCCAGATCTTAATCCCTGTGATTTTTGGTTGTGGGGATACTTAAAAAGTCTTGTTTATCGAGGACGTCTGGTAACCTTGGCAGATTTGAAAGACAGTATCACTCTGCATGTCAGAAGCATCTCAATCGACCAATTACGATCCGCAGTTGAACAAGCTGTCCACAGACTGCAGATTTTACATCTTGAAGAAGGGAACCATATTTAGCAGCATTCTCTGCATCGATAAGGTCCTTGTCATATAAATGTTTGGTACGTTCGAATAAAATGCGTTACAAATGTGTATTTTGCGTCTTTTCAGCATATTTTCTGTAGTACAGCGCCACCTATCGGTGTTTCTGGAACTAATTTTTTTTCGCGTAATTCCTTTCCCCATGTCTTGAATAGTAGGTTCAACAATTTTGGAGCCTTTACACTGAGTAGTTCGATGTATAGAGAGCTCAGAGTAGGGGTGTTTTAATTCTGACCACCCGGTATATAACACTCGTAATACAAACTTTTGTTACCGCTCAAGCTTGTGAAGATAGAAACTTAACTTAGCACTCTCATAATGCGGTTTCCATATACCGCGAAGCAAAAATTGCGACAGCCATCACATAACGCGGTACTCATAAAACGCTGTTTCCAAAGAACGCGGTAGTCTCATAATACGGTTTATCTATAATACAACTGAATTAGCTTAAGCAGTCTCCCCATAAAATAAATTTTTCTATTACACTTTTACGGTTGAAATTAATGGGGAATTCCCATGTTTTTTCATCCACGTCCATTTTTCAATTTCAGTTATCAGGGAAATCCCTGTAAAAGAATTAATACATTCACCTCAAATGCATTGGTAGACGAAAATATGGGTAAAGAATGGGTTGCAAATTTCAATTTAAATAATGTGAAAAGGGTACTGGATTTGGTTAAACAATTAGAAAATAACTTTATTGAAAATGATTCTTCAACAGAGCGAAATAAAACGTTTAAAAGAGGATTACAAAATTGATTAGCTCCTTATAGAGATATTTTGGTAAAATTAGAAAATTAAACTGCATTTGAAAACGAAAATGAAGATATGCAAAGTGAAGAGGAGATCAAAAGAGAAAGAATTAGGCCACTAATATTTAACAGCGATTATGAATGTTAATACGATTTTTGTTGGAAAAAAGTTATTAAGTTCATATTTCACATTGTTTTTTACTTTCCCTGCAATACATGGTAATGTATAGGGAAAGTAATGGAATCATGCCGAAAATCACAGAGTTTTCGACGGATCTACACGTTTCAAGACCTCTAGAATACGAAAAAACTATTTTTAGCGTGACGTCTGTGTGTGTGTCTGTGTGTCTGTCTGTCTGTCTGTTCAGATTTTGTATCCACTCTAACTAAAAAACTAATTGACCGAATTTCGTAAAATTTGATGGGTAAGTCCCTTGTGGGCGAATCTGGTTGCTGATTAGTTTTTGGTACTATTCGGAATAAAAGAACCCGCCTTTTTTTGCGAAATGGTCAGCAAAAATTGTATCCACTGTAGCTAAAAAACTAATGGCCCGAATTTCACAAAATTCTGTAGGGGCGCGGTAGCCCATTGGTTAGCGCGCTGGAGTTGCACTCGGTAGGCCCGGGTTCGATTCCAGCCACTGCCAAAACTGCCGTCGTGTTCATGCGGAGTACGATCACGTTAAACATGTGGGTCCGAAAGTCCTTCCGAGAGGTTGGTGGTAGGGGAAGGAGGGTACGGTCCCTGTGGATGCCTCCCCCACTGGGTTCCGGTCTAAATTGGGTGGCACTTCCCGACCGTCCAAGAAGTTACCTTACACCTTTCTGGTAGGTCGGACGGTCTGGGTTTCAACAACAACAACAAAATTCTGTAGATAGTAGCTTGTGGGTTACCGTGGTGCTAATTAAATTTTGGTACGATTCTGAAAAAAATAACCTGCCTTTTTTGCGAAGTGGCCCGCAAAATTAGTCAAAATCTAAACTAAAAAACTACGTATACTCAAATATATCCATTAAATGCTTGTTTTATATGCAATTTTTAACTATGAAAAAAATAAGACCAACCCCATTACATTAGGATTAGCCGTTTTTGAGATATTTTAGTTTTTTCTTATTTTCTCTACGCCTCCTTTGAAAATAAGTCCAGTTACCAAATGAGAACAAAAATTGAATTAAAAGTGAATTAAATTTAATTAAAATAAAAAAACGTGGATATCAGTCTGCAGGAAAAGTCATGTGCTGCCCATATACGATTTTTAGTTTCCCTGCAATACATGGTAATGTATAGGGAAAGTATTGGAATCATACAGAAAATCGTAACTCGAGTTTTCGACAGATATATACGTTTCGGGACCTATAGAATACAATAAAACCATTTTTAGCGTGACGCCTGTGTATGTGTCTGCGTGTCTGCATGTCTGTCTGTGTGTCTGTTTGTCTGTCTGTGCAGATTTTGTATCCACTTTAACTAAAAAACTAATTGACCGAATTTCATAAAATTCGGTAGATAAGTCGCTTGTGGATTACCCTGGTGCCGATTAGATTTTGGTACGATTCGGAAATAAATAACCTGCCTTTTTTTGCAAAATGGCCCGTAAAAATCGGGAAAATCTAAAATAAAAAACTACTTATGCTAAAATATATCCATTAAATGCTTGTTTTATACGTAATTTTTAACGAAGAAAAGAATAAAACCCACCCCATTACACTAGGACTAGCGGCTCTCAAGATATTTTAGTTTTTTTGTGTTTTCGCTACGCCACCTTTGAAAATAAGTCCAGTTACCGAATGAGAACGAAACGTGAATTGAATTAAAATAAAGAGACCGTGAATATAAGTCTGCAAGGAAAGTCATGTGCCTAAATCAGATTTTTACTTTCCCCGCAATACATCGTAATGTATAGAGAAAATATTGGAATCATGCCGAAAATCGCAACTTGAGTTTTCGACGGATTTACACGTTTTAGGACCTCTAGAATACGAAAAATTTATTTTTAGCTTGACGTCTGCGTGTGTGTGTCTGTCTGTGTGTATGTCTGTCTGTGCAATGTATGTATTCACTCTAACTAAAAAACTAATCGACCGAATTTCGTAAAATTTGGTAGGTAAGTTCCTTGTGGCTGACCCTGGTGCTGATTAGATTTTGGTACGATTCGGGATAAAAGAACCCGCCTTTTTGTGAAATGGCCCGCAAAAATTGCCTATATCCACTCTAGCTGAAAAGCTAATACACCAAATTTTACAAAATTCGTTAGATAAGTCACTTGTGGGTTACTCTGATGCTGATTACACTTTGGTACTTTTTTGAAAAAATAGCCTGTCGTTTTTACAAAATAGCCCGCAAAATTTGTATGTATATGATGCGTAAAAAGACTACGTATGCTCAAAGATATCAATTAAATGCTTGTTTTATACGTAATTTTTTACGATAAAAAAAATAAAGCTAACTCCATTACACTAAAACAAGTTGTTCTCGAGATATTTTATTTTTTCTCATTTTCGCTTTGTAACCTTTGAAAATAAGTCCTGTTACCAAATAAAAACGAAAACTGAATTAAAAGTGCAAATTCGATATCGTTTAAAATAATTATGGGTGTTATTTTGTGCCATTAAACTCAATTTAATGAATTATAACGTGATTATGAGTCTGCAGGGAAAGTCGTGTGCTGCCCACATCAGAAGTCTAATTTCTTATATGATGTCTTTATAAAAATAATTCGAAATATGTAAATATATATTTATTGCCTTTTGTATCTATAACCTTATATTTCATAACCGTATTCATCATAACATGATACTTTAAAAATGCAGTTTTATATAACGTAAAACGAATCAGCCTGATTTATATGAGTTTTACTTAATGCGGTTTCCATATAACGCGGTAGGAATTGTTCAATTTTGTACTAATTTTGAGTTTCTTATAACGCGATTTCAATACAACATGGATATGCGGTTTCCATATAACACACGGTACGAATTAATCACGTTATAGGAGAGTTAACTGTAATGAAAAATAATTTAAAAATAATTTAAAATAATTTAAAATAATTTAAAAATAATTTAATGTAGTCTAAAATTTTGTTAAAAATTTTTGTAAAAAGTAATTCAGCTATAAATTGCTGATATTTCTGTTCTGACATTCTTTTAGCTATACCTTGAGAACGGCTAGACATACAAAATTCGTTTTCATACCACCTTTTTCAGAAAAAATTATTCCAAACTTTCTTAATTAATTCAATCAGTGTACAATGAACAAACCTTGAGCTATTTTAATTTATAGTCACAGCAGACAATTCATCTCACCGTATGCCACTGTCAGGCTCAATTCCTCCCCCTATCCTTGAATTTTTTGCCCTCTTTATATGACATTTTGCACTTCTTTATCAACTATCTGTGTGGTCAAGTTTTATAAATTAAATATTCAAAATAAAGAATTGAGCATTTTTACTTTCGGGAAGGTATTGGAATCATGCCGAAAATCGCAACTCGAGTTTTCGACGGATCTACACGTTTCGAGACCTCTAGAATACGAAAAACTATTTTTAGCGTGACGTCTGTGTGTGTGTCTGTCTGTGCAGATTTTGTATCCACTCTAACTAAAAAACTAATGGACCGAATTTCATAAAATTTGATAGGTAGCTCACTTGTGGACGAATCTGGAGCTGATTAATTTTGGGTACGCTTCGGGATAAAAGAACCCGTCTTTTTTTGCGAAATGGCCCGCAAAAGCTTGTATCCACTCTAGCGGAAAAACTAATGGACCGAATTTCACAAAATTCGGTAGATAAGTTACCTATGGGACAATCTGGTGCTGATTAGATTTTGGTATGATTCGTAAAAAAAATAACCTAACTTTTTTTGAAAAATGGCACGCAAAAATCTCAAAAATCTAAAATAAAACACTACGTATGCGCAAATATATCAATTAAATACTTGTTTAATACGTAATTTTTGACGAAGAAAAGAATAAGACCAACCCCATTACACTAGGACTGACCGTTCTCAAGATATTTGAGATATTTTAGTTTTTCGTATTTTCTCTACGCCACCTATGAAAAGATGTTCAGTTATCAAATGAGAACGAAAATTGGATTAAAAGTGAATTAAATGTAATTAAAATAAAGAGAACGTGAATGTAAGTCTGCAGGGAAAGTCATGTGCTGCCCACATCAGATTTTTCATATTCTTTTACTTGTTATACGGAGTTTTACTTCACATTAATAAATTTACCATTTTTACATTCTCATACTATGCAATATATTAGTGTAGAGAAATTATCGTTTTCGCGAAAATTTTCGAATTGAATATTTTGATGTCAATATATGTTTTAGGACCTCCTGATCACGTTTTTAACATTTTTGGATTGATGTCTGTATGTTTGCGGTCGATTTCTCTTGTACACATAAATGTCCCACGTATTTATAGAGACTTTTATGAAAACTAGTAATTACAATCATACGTCTAGGACAGGGGTCGGCAACCTGCGGCTCGCGAGCCGCATGTGGCTCTTTTGATGTAAAGTTGCGGGTCTCCAGTTCCATACGAAAAAATTAATATTTTATTATCAAAACCCTTAAAAAATAAGAAAATATATTTTTAAGTACCTAATTTCTCAATAGCTTCTATTTTCATAATCGTTAATTACAAATCGCTACGCTTAACATGACCGTAATGAGATAAATTTCAACTATTGTTTTGTTCTTAGAGATGAGACTCCGTGATCATGTTTATCTTTCAGCCAATTGAATTTCATTTTCGTCTCACCCAAACAGCCACCGTCTAGAGTTTAGACAACACGTCTAGGCTCTAGACGTGTTGTCAGTACAACAGGTCTAGGCTCTAGACGTGTTGTCAGTCAGTCATCCACGGATATCGCGGTCGACGTTACGTTGCATGTGTGTTAATTTAATCGCTTGCGGTTTCTGCGTGTCTATTTGCTTGTTGTTTCAAGAAGAATACGATTTAGAAGCGAATTATCTTCTCAAAGGTATGTACGCGTATAATATAATAAAATCAGTAACAGAATTGAATTACATATCTGAGGATCGTGCTAACGAAGTAATAATGGTAAATAAATTGTTTGCCGTTTTAGATAGCTAAGTAAAATTTTAAAAAGTCATTTTTTCAGCTCATTCGCCAGCATGACATCTGGTAAAGGAAAGAGAAGAACGGAAGAAGAAAACCGAGAATTGAATCAGGATTGGATGGAGTCGTTTGCATTCATATGCAACACAGATGGCCTTCCGACTTGTCTCATTTGCCACGAAAAACTCGCACACAATAAGAAGTCAAATTTGGAAAGACACTTCACTACAAAACATACCCAGTTTGCTAGTAAATATCCAACCGGTGACGCACGAAAAAAAGCTGTTGAAGAGCTCCAAAAAAAAAAAAAACAACAGTCAAGTTCCATGCTAAGTAACTGGGCGCAATCTTCCAATAATGTAAATCTGGCAAACTTTGCAGTATCATTAGAAATTGCAAAAAGAGGAAAACCATTCACAGATGGTGAGTACGTCAAAGATTGTTTTATACGTGCATCTGGAGAACTGTTTCGTGATTTTAAAAACAAAGCAGAAATCATGAAAAAAATCAAAGATTTGCCATTATCTGCTAAAACAGTACAAGATAGAACTGCTAAAATGTCTTCAAATGTAACACATATGCAAGTGGAAGACATTCAACTGGCTTCTGCCTTATCACTTGCTATAGATGAGTCTTGCGACATAAAAGACACGGCACAAGTTACCCTTTTCGTCAGGTATATGTCGTCCCAAGGTCCAAAAGAAGAACTGCTAGTATTGCTAGCGCTCTCAGGGCAAACTCGTGGAGAAGATATAGCAAAATGCTGTGCAAAATGCCTGGAAGACAATGGAATCGATATAAATAAAATCGTTTCTATAGCAACTGATGGAGCCAGAAGTATGACAGAAATACATAGAGGGGTAACATCAATTCTTCAGAAAAAATAAACCACTAAATTCTAACGTTTCACTGCATAATTCATCAAGAAGCGCTTTGTGCCCAAACATTTCCGGCCGAAATAGTTGAGGTCATGAACTTGGTAATTAAGATTATTAACAGCATCTTGGCAAAAGCACTCTACCATCGCCAGTTTAAAGATTTCCTTGCTGAAATAGATAGCCAGTTTTCTGACCTACTTCTGCACAATAAAGTGCGATGGCTTTCCAGAGGTAACGTATTGCAACGTTTTGCTTTGTGCTTGAGTGAAATAAAAATATTCCTCAATGAAAAAAGCATTGACCATCCCGAATTGGAAGACAAATGGCTGCAAAAATTCAACTTCATGGTAGATACCACAATGAAACTAAATGAACTAAATCTAAAACTGCAAGGAAAGGGCAACCCAGCCTACGCCTTGTTTGAAGAAGTAGTTTGTTTCGAAAAAAAATTACTTCTTTTTGTTGAAGACATGGGAAGCGGTAAATTACTTCATTTTAAAAATCTGAAGCAATATCGCGATGAGACCAATGCAACTATTGACACGAATTACTTCAGCCTAGCTTTAAAAAACATGAAGGATGGATTCGCTGAGAGATTCGAGCAATTCAAAACAAACAAATGTACTCTCGCGTTTATAGTAAATCCTCTCAACACAAATGCAAATGAGATCAACATTGAGCCATTTGGAATTGATGCTGGATCGCTCCAAACGCAATTGCTAGATTTGAAAAGGAAAGACTTGTGGAGTGGCAAGTTCACAGAACTCAAGAGCCAGTTGAAAGAGTTGGGGGTCCAGAAATGCATGCACATCGCGCAGCACAAGTGGACAGCTCTAAAAGAAATTCCTAGAGTTGAGGCCCTCATATTCGGCGCATGGAATAGTCTTCCAGAATGCTACAGTGAGGTGAAGAAGTTGGCATATGGAGTGCTGACGATCTTCGAGTCGACATATTCGTGCGAGCAAGCGTTGTCTTGCATGAATATAACAAAAAGTAAAGTTAGAAGTCAACTAACAAATAAAAATCTTGAGTCGTGCTTGAAACTTAAAATAACAAGTTATAAGCCAGATTTAATCAAACTTTCAAAAGGCATGCAAAGCCAATGCTCCCATTGATGTAACTATCTATATTTGTGTTTTTATATGAATAAATATTATTCCGTATTTAAAGCCGTTTATTTTAAATCAAAATCCAATATATATAAGCAAATACTATAATATTGAAACGAAAATTTTTAGTGGCTCTTTAAAAACTGGGAAATTTTGTAAATTGTAACTTTTGGCTCTTCCGTTTCAATAGGTTGCCGACCCCTGGTCTAGGATCAATATTTAAGAAAATAAAATACTTTACCTACTTTTTAGAACACCCTGGTATATTAATACACTTTATTTCTCATCTACTTCTTTTAATACTACAATATCTAAAGATATTTTTTTTCCTGACCGTAAAATGAATTCAAAAGAGAAAGGTTAAAAGCAATTTTCCGCCATAAGTGTTGCTCCCCTTTATGATCATGACTCTCTTTATCTAGATTTATTCATTCATGTCTATCTTTATCTTCATATGAATATAAATGTTCTGAGGTTTTCTCAAAAGTTATTTTGTATATTAATTGAAGTTATTGATCGAAGAAGCAGTTCTCTCCATCCTATAATTCGATTTGCATCTCTAGGGGGTCGAGAGCAATGACCCCAGATAGAGAGAGTAGCTATCTATAAACGACCCGCCCGCTTCCCCTTGTTCTCCATCCTCGAAAAGATTCCAAGAGCTTTTGATTAAAGAGGGATCGCGAGAGGGTGATTGCGTCGCAAAAGGGGTGATTCATAGGCGAGCGAACATTTATTTTAGCAAGAACAACAATAACGAATATGAAAAATATCAGTTATGAATTTTCCAGTAGATTTATTTCTAGTTGAGGTCCAAATTTCAAGACGCGTAAAATGTTGGGAAAATAAATTAGTGCATAAATATTTTTAACTGAAAAGAGATAAAAAAATTCGAAATACAATCTGTTGCAAAAAAAAAAATAATATATGCACCCATAAAAAATGGAGCAACAGCCACGAAACTCGGCATGCACGTGTCGTTTGAGGAGATATGCAAATGATTAGAATTTGGGAGCAAAAAAGCTATTTGTTAAAAAACGGTGGCAACAAAAAGATGACATTTCAGTAAGTGGTAAATCATGTTCTGGCAGCTGTCCAAACCGATATTCGGTGCGGCTGGAGAATAAGGTTGTTTATGTCCCTTTGCGGAAGATTCTATCACAAATGTAGCAACTGGTTTGCAAATTCAGTGGTATACTGAGAAGGCTGCAATTTCCGTTCCAACATATCCCAGACGTGTTCTATTGGTGATAAAACTGCGGACCTGAATGACCATGGGAGGGTATTAAATCCTCAAAGACATTGTTGAGAAAGTCGTGCAGTATGTGATCAAGCGTTGTCTTATTAGTATCAGAAACGAGAAGGCTGGGAAGCATAGACAGAACAATCGGCTGCAGAATATCGTCGACGTACAAGTAAACCGCCAGATTGGCTTGCAGTACAACTGGAGGAGATCGACTGTCCCACAAGATGGCTCCCCAGACTGTCACACTACGCGTGATGGCAGTGCGCCGCAACAACAAATGCGGAATCGAAAGGCTGGGCAGTTCTCCTCCACACACATATGCGGCGGTCATCAGCATTGAGAGAAAAATCGGATTCGTTGTTAATGATATCATGCCTTCAATCGGACACTGTCCAGGATGACCGATTTCAGCACCAATCCTGACTTTTCTGACTAATTTGAGGGGCAGTGGTAGGGCGATGGCAGTGGTAGGGTAATGTGAGTCGACACCCAATCCCACCTTCTGCCAGTGGTCTTCGTATAGCATCCCTTGATACAGAATTCTTGGAGGATGGCAAATGCCTTCAAATGGTTGCTAGAGACGCCATTGGTGTCGCAACAATTTTGTAATTGACTTTTTCCTTATATGTGACAGGAAACGAAATATTCCCCGTTCCCCGCTAAAGAATGAAGTTAGTTCCTTCCTTCTCCGAAAGTTGTCTCATCGTGTAGCGCTATCCCGGTTTCCAATACACCTGTGTAAATAAATATACGGTAATTCTAATACTTTTCGAGTTCTTTTGCCTGATCCATGCCTTTTACTTAATTCCCAGTATATTTTTCTAAGAAAGAACAAGAAAGATCATGCATAAAGCATTGATTATGAAACACTTTCCAACTGAAATGCAATTCTATACAAACATCTCTAAAATGCGATACATTCCTCGGTAATATTTTTAAAATTATCACACTACTACATTAATTTATTATATTTGAAAACTTCATCGAAGAAAAGGAACTTCATTCAAATGACGGCATTGAAATATAAATTGCCTGGTTTAAACATCTCTAAAATGCGATACATTCCTCGGTAATATTTTTAAAATTATCATAACACTACAATAATTTATTATATTTGAAAACTTCATCGAAAACAAATGAACTTTATTCAAATGACGTCATCGAAATATAAATCGCCTCTATATAAAAGCAGCATTTCATTCCTAAACATTTTTCCAATCGTTTCATTCATCACAATACTATAATACTTTATTTTATTTAAAAATTTGAAAAATTGTTATCTACCATATTTATTTTAAAATGTGAAACCTTTCACATATATAAAATAATTAAATTCTTGGAAAGATATTTATTATATAATATATCTCTTATTTTCTTTCTGGAGGATATAACGAGAATCAGAATTTAAATGAATTTGTTTTTCTCCCTATATTAAATAATTTTTATTTAAAAAACTACCTAACATATTTTACTGAAATTTTTTTTATATATTTTATGGGATAACTTGAATATTTCCTAAAATTTTCGAAGCAATTTATGAATTTAAAATTCGCTTAAAAAATGTTTGAGAACATTAGGTCCCATAGGGTTCAATGTATTTCATTTTTTCAACCCGGGTTCAATAAAAAAACTAATTGGGTGATATTATTCATTTATATTCCCATAGGTCCCACAGACTGCCTGAAAAACATACTAAAATTTCATTTTGATAAAGCCATTTTTACGGCAGTTATCGTGCTAACAGACAGACAGACAGAATGAATGAACAAAGTCATAAACACTTTCAACTATGTCGTAAAGTGTTAAAAAAGTTATATAAGCCGTTGACGGCTACGAGTTTACTATTCAATAAATATGAATGCATCACTTGAAAAATTTGAAACACGCCTCTAAATTTCCCGGATAGGAAGGCGTACAAAGTTATGCATACCCACACTCTATAGCGTTTGTTGTTGCCAATAGAGGTTCAAAACTATTTCTATAGAAAGAACTATGGAGTTACAGAAAAAGAGAAAAAACTCTTACGAATGAAAATGCCATAATGCTCTGAGAGTTATATCTAGATGTCTCTAGTGTTAGTAAAGCGACCTTTGTTTCCATTTAACTCGACAGAGAGGCATGATGTTGAGCATATGTATTTTTGATTAATTTTAAATTAAGACTCCCTAATTATCAATACATTAATTAGTATTTTCTTACAGTTGTAGGACAGAGTTCAGAATATTGGGAGATAAAAATAAATTGAAAGGTAAAATAATTTTGAATACGTATAGGAATATTCCTTATTATTTCAGTACTAATTTGAATTGCGCTACTAATTTATTTCTACAAAATTGACAGTTTAAATAGATATTTTAAGCTTTTCACCATAAAAATACATACAATGCAGGGACGCTTATCTTATCGCAGCGCCACCTGAATTATTGTCTGAAATGATATTGGCATTTCTTAGTATGGAATTTTAGCTCCTTACCTTTACCTGCATGGAAAGAAAAATTCTGTAACTGCAGGTACAATAAATCATCATTTCACAATAAATCATCACAATAAATCATCATTTTCTAAGGACTGAAAATGAATCAGCGTACTAAAATACAAATATATTACTAGGTAAATGCTGCTGTAGACATATTACAACATATAAAGCAGCACTTATAAATATATGATGAAAATTAATAGATTAGTAGATGTCAGCATAAGATATATTATCTTCTAAAAATAAAGTATAAGCGGCAGAAATTAATAATTATTTTGGGACAACATACTCGTATATTGCTATTTAGGAGCAGCAAAAATGTTAATACCTAGAAGTAGCAAAGCCGTAAGTTTGCCTCTGAGAAAAATATTTTGACGATGCTATTATACAGACTGTAGACTTTCAGTAAATAAGACTAATACGCATATATATATATATATATATATATATATATATACACTGTTCACAACTGAAATCGCAACACCATAAAGTTGTAGGTGTAGCTTTATGTAAATCAGGCAATGGAAACAACAAGGCGAGATATGCAAATGATCACAGTTCCATTACGCATAGTGAAGTAACACCTTGCAGAAAAGCATAAAAAATCGTCAGGTCAAGAAGGAGCTATATCACAGCTAAATTGTAACGTCATTAGTTTCAGGTTGTAAAAATCATCACAGTATGCCAAGAGTATGTCAACATACCGCATATGTTCAGTTGTCGTTAACGGAACGGCAACAAATCATTGTTTTACGTAAAAGTGGAATGAGCCTTCGAAGGCTTGCTGAATTATTGGGTCATGATGTGAGCACAGTTCAAGTGTGTGTTACGGTTCGTGAGAGACAACGAAACGACATGAAGATCAGGTAGTGGAGCTTCCAGGTGTACCACACCATGTGAAGATCGTATGCTTCTGAGAAACGTTGCGCGGAAGCCGTTTACCATAGCAACCGTGTTACAATGACATTTATCCCACATTACAGGTAAGGTGGTTTCGACGCAAACAATTCGAAACAATTTGCATGACGCAGGACTACGAGCTAGACGACCTTTTCGATACCTACCGTTTCAACATCTTCACCGGTTACGTTGCTTCCAGTGGAGGTCAAATGACGCGCAATTGATCGACAGAATGGCGAAACATTCTGTTCACTGATGAATAATGATTATGTTTTGGCATTCCAGATGGCCGTACTCGCGTATGGTGGCGCTTTCAACAACGCCGCCAGGAAGATTTTCCTATCAGTCGTCATACAGTCCCATAAGTGGTTCCAAAGGTTTGGGGTGGTATAACATTTGGTGGACGAACACCTTTGATCTGGCAGTATCACGGCACAACAATACGTCTCTGACATTGTGAGACCTGTGGTATAGCCATATCTGTCAACCAGGCCTCGACTTCTTTTTTTGCAGGATAATGCTAGGTCACATACTGCACGAGCAACTATGAATAGTCTACAAGGTTTTGATACCCCTGCCTTGGGCAGCATATTATCCGGATTTGTCGCCAATTGAGCATATTTGGGACATCATGGATCGCCGATTAAGAAAACTCCCAATTCCAGCAAACCGTGTTCAGTTACAAGCCCAATTGCATGATGTGTGGAATGTCATCCCTCAGCACACCATTGACCATTTCATTGACGGGATGCCTCGTAGTATTCAATCCCGCATAGCCGGTCGCGGTGGGCCTATTCCATATTAATCTAATGTCAATAAAGTTCCATGCTTTCATTTTCCAGGTATGATTTTTTGATCATTTGCACATCTCCTTGTTACAATTACATTATGTAAATTTCATAAGGATACATCAATTTCTTCATGGTGTTGAGATTTCAGTTGTGAGCAAGCAGTGTGTATATATATATATATATATATATATATATATATATATATTTGAAATATGTAATAATAAGAATTATGTAAAAATAAAATAAATATATATATATATATAAAAAAAACAATTCAAGTAATATTAAGATTAGGGATAATGAGAAAAAATGAAGTTAAAATTTGACACCAATTCAGCGCAAATGCAGCTAACTTTAGTGTAATTCAGTTCTAACTAATTAAAAATGAATGTTACCACAGAAACTCGTAAACAACTAGACAGAAAATAAGAAACCAATATACAATACGTGCATAATGCAGCAGACAAGTATATGGATATATATTTTTGAAATATGTAATAATAAGAATTATGTAAAAATAAAATAAATATATATATATATATAAAAAAACAATTCAAGTAATATTAAGATTAGGGATAATGAGAAAAAATGAAGTTAAAATTTGACACCAATTCAGCGCAAATGCAGCTAACTTTAGTGTAATTCAGTTCTAACTAATTAAAAATGAATGTTACCACAGAAACTCGTAAACAACTAGACAGAAAATAAATATATATATATATATATATATATATATATATATATATATATATATATATATATATATATATATATATATATATATATATATATATATATGTATATATATATATATGTATATGTATATATATATATATATGTATATATATATATATGGGGGGGCACTTTTATAACGTAATTCTCGCTATAACGCACTATCTTTTTCTTTAACGATGGCCAGTAAACTGATTAATAATTCCAGTAATTACCTGGACAGCGTTCTGTACTATACAATTACATCTGGAGCTCAATTCAAGACGCCTGTGTACAATACCCGGCTCAACACGAGTGTTATTTATTTATTTATTTATCTATTTATTTATTTTGCAGAAATAAGGTCTAATGCTGTACAATCGACGTCCGAACTGAAATATAGCATCGTAACGACTGAAGAATAACCGCTTCTCCCTTGGCCTTGTTTCAAGAGAGATATTATATATGGTAATTCTTGCACATAGTCAGAGTGGTGTACATAACACTTTAGACATAATCCAGGAGGCCAGTACCGAACCCCAGCCCTAGCCAAATGTTATGCTTTTGATGACATTTCGAAATAATACTCTACTAAGCTCAGGGGTGTGGTCAGGATGGGACTTATATGGGCTCATACCTGGCACGGTTTTGTGGAGGCGGGGCTAAGCCCGATGCAAATTTCATCAAGAAGGCAAAGTTAAGCTCCACCAATTTGCGAAACAGTTTATTACACGTGCAATAAATCACATAAAACAGATGTTTACCGATAGATCTTCAAACATTAGTAAAATGACTAAGAAAGTATCAACAAGGAGTATGTGGGATTAACGAATCAAATTGATGCAATTGATCCTAGCAAATAGCCATGAAATGCTGAATTGTTGTGGCTAGAAGGGAAGTACTTCTAAATAAACTTTGTAAACGGTTTAATATTCATTTTCTTCACACGTACAGAATTGATTTCACAATTTCGTTGACAATCTAACTAAGATGTTGAACTACTGCCATTAAAAGCAGCTATATATCCTAAGCCTGTTAGCACAGCAGACTGTGGAACAGAGCTAATAAGATGAATTTGATTGTAACTAAAATTCTATCTGCTTTAGGCGTTACAATACTTTCTGCCCTAATGTTTAGATTTTGAGTCTACAAATTGATAGTTGGAATCTATTTCCAAATGTAAACACATGGTTATTAAACTACAAATATACAGATGAGATATCAAAAATGTGAAGACAAGCATAATGTTGGGCGTTGCAAACATTTGTGGAGTCTCTTTTAATTAAAATTTTTAATCATATCGATAGATATATAAAAATAAATTGAATTATATTGATTGTCATTGTTGTTGTTTTATATCGATAGCACAGAGCTTCGCTATGATTTTCTTTGGGAATAGATCACTGGCAAAGCTTGAAGTTTCCTTTTAAACATCAAGCATAGAACCTTCTAAAATCTTATGTAATTCCCATATTGACAGCGTACTTTTGCTATATGCCCAAATTAGTACATAATAACGTCGTATAACAGTATTTAAATCACTCTGTCTTAAGCTTAAAATACGTACAGTTTTGACCGAAGTCCTGGCCGGTTTGCCATTTTGTCCCAGTTTGACATTAATCTTTTGGAATAAAGTGTTTTGGGGAAAAAAACAATTCTTATAGCTAAAGGAGTGTGATTGTAATTAAAATAGTTGCAGCAGATCACTCTGTCTTAAGCTTACCATACGTTCCGTTTTGCCCAAGATTCTCCCGGTTTAAAGTTACATCGCAAAGTCCTGGCCGGTTTGTCATTTTCTTCCGGTTTGAAATTAATCTTTTGGAATAAAGTTTTGGTGGGAAAGAACAATTCCTGTTGCTAAGGGAACATGATTACAATTGAAATAGATGCAGAACAAATTAATGAAGCACTTGGAACCGCTGTTATAAACGAAAATGAATTGTGTGATAAAGTGGTGATAGCTTTCTAATTTTCGAACTATGAAGCACAGAAAATAAACTGTGAAAACAAAAACTGTAAAGATTCAAATTTTGAAGAATTTTAGGAATCAAAAAATTTTAATACCGAATTTCAGCCGGGTTATAGGTTACATTTTTTGTCTGCGAGATAATTCTGCTCCTGATGAAAGGATGTTTGTTCTTTATCATGAACAATGTTCGATCTGAAGAGTGAGGTAGAATTGTTGAATGAACTAGGTCTAATGCAAGTGTAATAATAAGTCTAAGTCTAATACTCTGTGAAATAAACATAGATGTAGAATGTTCAAACTTTTATAAAAAAATTTAAAAACGACGAACATTCCGTTAAAAAGTTCAAGGTAGCAACAAGTATACGAATGGTCAAAATCAAATGATTGACATCTTATGTTACATGTTTGAATTTTGTTTTCATCTATTCCATAAATAAGTCCATTTATTTAGTTCTTTTATTTTGTCCCGATTTAGCAAACAATTTATATGGTTAGCCTACTCTGTCATAAGTGAATCTGAACTATGCTCAGAACAGAACCGGAGAGCATCAATAACGAATAACCAACCCCTCTTCGTCAAATGGGCAAGATCAGCGAGCTATTAAAAACTTGGAATCCCTCCATGACGACACGCCCTACTTTGCATCGAACCATATCAAAAGAGTGGCGTTACAACAGGCACTTAATTTGCATTTAAGTGCACTCCCGCGAGAAAGAGCGTGGAAGAAAAAAAAGTGATTACTCGCTCTCGAATAAGGATGACCTTTAGATGGCTCTTTCTAAAATTTTATTTCCCGAGATGTACAAATTAGGTTTAGTTAAAATATGCAGAGAGAAAATGCAAACAACGTGGAATAATTAAATATGTTAGAATAAATTAGTTAAGTGCACTTAAAGTGGTAAAATTAGATACTTGCTGGGAAAAGACAAGATTGAAAATTAGTATCGGAACAGCATATTGATGTGTATTGCTTAAAAATGGTAAATAAGAAAAGCCAATGCTTCTGTCTGGCGGTCAAGCTCAGCGACGAATTTGGCGACATTAGTTACAAGCTGAGCGAAATTTCGCAAACTGTGTGAGCTAAAATGATGTATAATAACATTTATTGTCAGTTACTTATGCAATAGAGAAAGTCAAAATCAAAATAAATGTTTTTCGATTTCGTTGGGGTAAGAGCGGAATCGCAGCAGGTGGAAACGTTATCCTCATTTGGAGAGCAGAGCCATGGGAAGCAAAGCACACTTAATTGAGGAAATTAACATCCAACGAAGTGTTTTGATAAACGATAAAAAAAAAACTCACTTAAAAACTAATGAAAACTTCGAGGATAGGTCCTTCTGAGCTTAGCACATTTTATTGGAGTACTTTAAATGAGTTTAGAAAGAGCGTTATTTAAGTTCTAAGTTGTAAAAGGCTGTCGCAAAATAATTTTCACAACTTAAAACATAGCACATTATCGAACTTTTTGCTTTTAAATTGCAGTAAATAAATAGTTATTCGCAAGTAAAAACAACTATTAGGTACGGTTCCATGATAGGGGGAGGTGACTTTGTTTAGTTGATGCATGTCTAACGAAAGCAAAATAAATGAGATTTCGTCGAATAGTTTTTGAGTTAGAGTGGATACATATGTTGCACAGATACACATACATACACACAGAGAGAGATAGAGAGACGTTAAGCTAAAAACAATTTTTCTTTTTCTAGAGTTCCAGAAACATGTAGATCCGCCGAAAACTTGAGTTCTGATTTTAATCACGATTCCAATACTTTCCCTATATATTACCATGAATTTCGAGAAAAGTAAAAATAGAAAAAGAAAAAACATATGATGTCTTCTTTTTCCGTAAAATAACAAAACATTGAAAAATTGGAGCACACACACACACACACATATATATATATGTGTGTGTGTGTGTGTGTGTACACACACCATGATCTCAAGTAGATGTTGTCCAAGTAGAAATAGTTTATTGATATAATCTATCTATTTTTTCAGAAACATACATATTTTGTGTTTGCTTCGACAAAATACTTGGACCCGATGAAGAGTTTGGGCGAAGAGAACAATTCCATTTTTAAGGCCTAGCCCTTGTCCACGTGTATAGCATTAATGCTTGGAATTTTTATGGTTTTTTATTATCATTTCCATACCATTGAAATTTGTTGATTTTCTTTAACTTGGTGACTCGAAATTCATATTTTTTTCCATTTGATTGAAGATTTGTCGTTTTATACTTTTATTTTGTAGGTTTGTTAGAAAGTTAGATTTTTCGAGTTGCAGCTTCTCACTTTTCTATCATTGGACTTTCAAACTATTATTATAATATATATATATATATATATATATATATATATATATATATATATATATATATATATATATATATATATATTTATATATATATATATATATATATAATATATATATAAACATATATAATATATATATAAACAAACAAACCATATATATATATATATATATATATATATATATATATATATATATATATATATAATATATATATATAAACATATATAATATATATATAAACAAACAAACCATATATATATATATATATATATATATATATATATATATATAAACAGTCGAGTTTAACTATTATGACATTCAATGACCGTCGAAATTTTGACATTATAACCGAGGCAAGCTATAAATAGAAATAATTTTAAAATCTTGGTACATAGTATAAATTTAGTAAATTGCATTATTAGTACACCTTTACTTTAGCACCGTCTATGTTTGGGGGAAATTTACTGACTAATGCAACAGAAATTTTTAGATATGGCTATAAAAAAATTTATGTGTACCAAATTTTATGATAAGAAATCAGTAATTTTCTTTTGAGTTTATGAAATATTTTCTAATGTCGTTTTCTACAGCACTTTTGGATGCACATCTCTTGCCTCATAATATGTTTCCATTATAAGAAGGCATTTAAAGCATCTCTTGTGTTTGATATTAATTCTACTCGATTATTTTTATCATCTTCTCTTCAGGAGTATTAGGATATGATAAGAAACGTTTCTCTCTGTTACTGTCTACAAACCCCTCACTTGTTGTGAGATTGATATCGACATCGACGAATTAGTTAAAATTTGGAAAATTTCATTGCATTCGTCTACACAATCCTTCAACAGAACTTCAGAAGATTGGACGTCGTTGTCGGGATTCCTGGATGCTTCCCAAGATTTGGTAGATAAATCACAAGAATTGTTAGATAAGTCACAAGATTTGTCATGTCATCCTTGTTATTGACAAAAATGCAGCGAGGGAGTAAATAGTTTTACAAAAAAGGAGGTCTGAAAATATGGAATTTTTCACTTACCGAAAGAAAAAAAAGTTCCAAGAAACATATACTACAGGAAACATAAAATGACCCCATACTAGAATACACAATGACTTATTTTGCCGTAGTATTCGAGTTACTTGGAAATTTTATGACTTTATATTCAAGGCAAAATAACGCTATCCCTTCCTACGGGACTGGCTAACGGACTTCAGAATTTTGACGTAATAGCCGAGTTGTCGTTACAACCGAGGTTGTTATAACCGATTTCGACTGCAATATGATTAAACAACTACTTACTACCCCAGACGATCAATGACCCAGAATTTCTACGATCATACGAACACCATAACTATGAATTTTATTCCGTTAAAGCAAAATATGCAACCCCCCCCCCACACACACACACACACACACCCTCTCTTAAATAAAAAGAATTTTAGTTTCCCCAAACTAAAATTTTTGTTCTAAAATTTTAGTTTAAGTCACAAAAAATAAAAGTATTTAAGAAAACACTTTTACTTTAGACATGTTGGGCGCGGTAGCCCATTGGTTAGCGCGCTGGAGTTGCACTCGGTAGGCCCGGGTTCGATTCCAGCCACTGCCAAAACTGCCGCCGTGTTCATGCGGAGTACGATCACGTTAAACATGTGGGTCTGAAAGTCCTTCCGAGAGGTTGGTGGTAGGGGAAGGAGGGTACGGTCCCTGTGGATACCTCCCCCACTGGGTTCCGGTCTAAATTGGGTGGCACTTCCCGACCGTCCATACTGTTACCTTACACCTTTCTGGTAGGTCGGACGGTCTGGGTTTCAACAACTTTGGACATGTCATTTTCTGAAATGAAATTTCTTTGAAATTTTTAGTATTTTATATATATATATATATATATATTTGTTCTTTTTATCGTCTTCTTTTCGAAACTCCGTTAGTTTTACTTACTTTTTTTTGCCAACCATTAGTAATTGAATGAAAATAAATTGCAAATAGGTTAAAATAGTTTGAGAAACAATTCACTGTCTCTGTTTATATCACAAAACCGTTAGAGCCTTACACCATGTACACGTCGTGTTCTGTTCCTGGTTGTGAAGTTAACCTTTTACTTACGGGTGGGACAGCGTCCATTCCAAACGAAAAACCTCTCAAAAAAACAAGTATTTGACATACCCCATCCCAAACAGTTCGATCCCCCTTTACAGGCATTGGCGTCCAAAATCACACGGCCATAGTGCTTTCGGGCAACATTATGCTCTTTGTCAGTGGCGAAGTCGCCACTGACAAAGGACGAATCGTTATAACACGGGATTACCATCTCTTGACCCCGGGTTCAAACCTGACCAGGGGTCATTCGGCGACACACGCTAAATTACGCCACTGCATCGTCTCCAAAATATGCAGTGAACTGAATCCATAAGTCAGAGCAGCCTTTAAAATTTGGATCATAATTGTTGGAGAAAAATAAATATCGACATACTTCTCTTTCATTTACATTTTGCATATAGTTGAGATTAAAACGGTCTATTATGAATCCGCCGGAATTCGGAACACTTGAACTCAGATCTCACGAGTCCTTCGAGATAGTTTTATCCACAATATCAGCAAGACCTCCCCTGTGATAGCTTCGTTCAATTTCTCCGTGCTTTTTCAAAACTATTTCGAAATTGAAAGAGCCAACTTTATGTCAAGCCGAAATTTCTTCTTACTCCCTAACAACTATGCATGAGTGAAGAAATAGATTTTACAAAAAGTCCATAGAATTAAAAAAAAACGAGGTATTACGGAAATTTATTAAGAGAAAAATAATTTTACTAAGAGAGCTTATGTAAAATATTTTTTCAAACCTCTTACATAGCTCCTGTTCCTCTCTACCTATCTGCCAACACCACACTAGAGAGCTTGTGTGTTTTTCTAGTGTGGTGTTGAGTTAGTGTGCCTCACTAACACTTTAGAGAGCTACCACACTAGAGAATTGGTGTGTCTCTCTAGTGTGGCGTTGAGTCAGTATGCCTCAGTAATACACTAGAGAGTTACCACACTAGAGAATGAGTGTGTCTCTCTAGTATGGTGTTGAGATAGTGTGCCTAATTAACACACTAGAGAATTACCACACAAGGGAATTAGTGCGTCTCTCTAGTATAGTGTTGAGTTAGTGTGCCTAATTAACACACTAGATAATTAGTGTGTGTCTCTAGTGTGGTGTTGAGTTAGTGTGTCTCATTAACACACTAGAAAGTGCCATACTAGAAAATTAGTGTGTCTGTCTAGTATGGTGCTGAGTTTGTATGCCTAATTGACACACTACAGAATTATTGTGTGTCTCTAGTGTGGTGTTGAGTTAGTGTGTCTCATTAACATACTAGAAAGTACCATACTAGAGAATGAGTGTGTCTCTCTAGTATGGTGTTGAGATAGTGTGCCTAATTAACACACTAGAGAATTACCACACAAGAGAATTAGTGCGTCTCTCTAGTATAGTGTTGAGTTAGTGTGCCTAATTAACACACTAGATAATTAGTGTGTGTCTCTAGTGTGGTGTTGAGTTAGTGTGTCTCATTACCACACTAGAAAGTGCCATACTAGAGAATTAGTGTGTCTGTATAGTATGGTGTTGAGTTTGCATGCCTAATTGACACACTACAGAATTAGTGTGTGTCTCTAGTGTGGTGTTGAGTTAGTGTGTCTCATTAACACACTAGAAAGTACCATACTAGAGAATTAGTGTGTCTCTCTAGTATGGTGTTGAGTTAGTGGGCCTAATTAACACACAAGAGAATTAATGTGTGACTCTAGTGTGGTGTTGAGATAGTGTGCCTAATTAACACATTAGAGAGTTAGCACCCAAGAGAATTAGTG
This sequence comes from Amaurobius ferox, assembly GCA_951213105.1. Lineage (NCBI taxonomy): Eukaryota > Metazoa > Arthropoda > Arachnida > Araneae > Amaurobiidae > Amaurobius > Amaurobius ferox. The sequence continues at coordinate 37,661,852 of OX578149.1, read as the reverse complement.
TGTCTTTCTAGTATAGTGTTGAGTTAGTGTGCCTAATTAACACAGATAATTAGTGTACCTCTATAGTATGGTATTGAGTTAGTGTGTCTCATTAACACACTAGAAAGTATCATAATAGAGAATTAGTGGTCTTTCTAGTATGGTATTGAGTTAGGGGGCCTAATTAACACACTAGAGAATTAGTGTGTGTCTCTAGTGTGATATTGAGTTAGTATGTCTCACTAACACACTAGAGAGTTAGTGCGGCTCTCGAATGTGGTGTTTATACTGCGGGATTTCGTGTTCCGCCTCTGCTTGAATTTACAAAGTGTGCAAACAGAAATACTGAAAGATCAGACAACTGTTCGTGATATTTTGGCCAGGCAGTTGATAGTGTGTAATGTATAAATTATGAAAAAAAAAGTTCTTCAGTGCCCTGCTCTACACAACAGTGGTGCACGAAAAAGTAGAAAATAAATTTTACACAAAATTGAACCAAATTGAAGGTGTAGACAGATTCAATTCAGAACAATTCTGTATAAATGTTATTCTCTAAAATTAATATTTTTTGATTACCCGATTGAGCAAAATTGTCGAATGGAAATGAAGGTAAATAGATAAAATTGTTTCAACAATTTTGCATAATATCAATTTTAGATAATTATAAAAAATTTAGATAGTATTGTTTTAAATTAAATCTGTCTACATCCGTATTTCCCATCAACAATTTTACATAGTATCAAATTTGGATAATAATAATATAACAATGTTTTAATTGTATCTGCCTACACCTACAATTTGTTTCAATTTCTGATGTGATGAAATTTTATTTTATACTTTTAACTTTTTATTTCTCATTTTTTAAAGTAATTTACGTTTAAACCTATATACTAGTATTGTACATGGACCTGTTAGAACTAAGACGGCACTTCACCTGAAGACACTGAACTGTATTCATAAAGGAAATGGATGAAAAAAGCCAAAACATAGTCATAGCGTACGTAAATGACGTAATGTAAGGAAGTGAAAATTTTATGAAAATATTTAGCTCTCTCATTGTTCCGGGAACGAGTCCATAAAAGTTGATGCAAGTAAATTATGTAATGACGTAACGTAATGAATGGAAAACTTGACAGATGGAAAAAAATATTCCATGAGATGAAACTGTGTGCTGAATTTCAGCTCTCTGCGTGTTCAGAGAGCTGAGAACGAGCCCGTGAAAAACGTTGAACGAAGGGACAAAAAGGGTTACCGTGAAGTTAGCAAGAAAGGGAAAAAGGATTATTTAAAGAAATTCTGCCAAAACCGGGGAAGTTTATCTCACTATAAGGGAATAAAATCCCTATTTATTTTAAAAGAAAAGAAACCGAACAGTTTCTTTTATCTTTCCTCGTTGCAATACATGTAAAAGTCGAACTTTTTGGTAATTTTACATAAAATTAACTTTTTTGTTCAAGCGCGCTATTCTGTTGCATCTTCTATCAATTTTTGAAAAATAATAATGTACGTACAATAGAATATAATTTCTTAAATCTTTTATATGGTTAGAAAAAGAAATTCCATTCAAGGTCAAGTTTCCTTCACGGTCAAATAATACAAGAAGTGATATATGGTACTTATACACATTTTTTTTTTCATTTTTTTTCTGTATCTGACCAAAAAAGAAAAAAAATAGGCGTCATTTTAAAAATAAGATTGACTTTAAAGCAGTGTAGAAATGTTTAGAAAAATCTGAAGATTGCAGTTATATTAATACACTTAAAAATTTAAAACAAATTCACCTTCTTAAAAATTGGAATATTTTGTCATTAACATAAAAACAAATTTTCATGAAATTTGGTCAACGTACAGATAGAACAAGTTTGTGGTCACAGTTAATTTTAAATTCATATTGCGATGCTTAACAAACTTTTGGTGCTGTCAAACTTCTAGATAATCTAAACTGGCCTCATTGATAATAATGCTTACACGATCTTGCATTCCTAAAACTTCAACATTCTTTAAATCACTGTAGCGTATAAACTAGAATAATGAGGTTACATTTTTAAGAGAAAGCACAAAATGTATTCCTTTGAACCTTGTCTTCCCTTCCATTTAAAGATATCAGGATAGTTGTTTCTAATGCAATTAACATCTACCATTCAATCGGTATTTTCTATTGACTTTTATTGAGTTGGATACGATAAATTGAAAATATCAAACTTTGTACATTCTTTCACTTTTTAACTCCAAGTATTTGCAATAAAAATTATTCGATAATTACACAATAAAAAGTTGATAAAATGTATCAGGTTTCAAAGGGCAAGAATTAGCCCTTTCGTCAGAATAGAGGTGTAAAGCAACCGCATTAATACAACGCAAGAACGAGTCTATTAATGAATTGTGTTCTTGCCTTTTACTAGTGCGGTTGCGGGGTTCACTCTTTTAAAACTTTAAAACTATTTAAACCGTTTATGAGCATTTCATGCTGTTATTTACGAAGTGCTTTTATGGCAGATTATATGTGGCATTAGTTTGAAGATAATTTTATACTCATTACAATAGTTAATGAACATAATATGTTAATAGGAATTTAACATTCTGCATTTCTGAAATCTTTAGGATAATATTTTTTTTTCAAACATGTTTTCTCAGAGACTCCTTTAAAGTTAATAAATAAAAGATAAAAAAACATCAACGGTGATTGCATTACGTAATTTATGAACAAAATAGCTAATGCAAAATGACTTTTAACATATACCACTTGTATATTTTGCAAACTCCCCCCTTCCTCACAATATGTTCTGTTTTGTCACCGAAGCTACTACCCACTGAATCATCATTTGAAGTGCATAGCTTGACACATGCATCAACCTTCATTATTGAATCACTAATAACAACTCAAACTTTGATCGGAAAGTTCCCCACTTACCTTTTTATGATGATGGTGATGGTGATGGGGCGGGGGGAAGTCGTAATGGCGGAGTCTGGGGCTTCGTGATGCCCCCGCGACGATGTCGACGGGGATGTGACTCACAAATTGAGTCATCTCTGCGTTCCCCTTGCTCTTGAACAGATACTATACTATATGGAAGACTTCACTCAATGCCTCATCGCCACCTCCTAGCAACAAATACTTGGGCTTAAACAGTTTGCTGGAATTTTTTTTCGCAATATGTCTTGCAAGAGAGGATCAAATTATGTTTGTAGTTGAATCAACTGTTGCAATGTTCGATTTATTTCCCAGAGATAGTTTAATACTTAGATAATTTGACAACTCTTATCTTATTTAATGTCAACAATAAATTTCACTTTATTTTTCATGCCTCATCTTCACTTCTTAGAATTTAATTCCTCGATTCAAATAGTTTGCTGTAAACCACTTTGTCCAACAGAATGTATGCAATTTTTCATTGAATAGATATTTTGTACTTAGGTCATTTGCTAACTCTTACATTATTAAATGTCAAAAATATTATCTCATTTTATGAGGTATCAAACATGATCTTAAATTAATCTCAAGACTTTGAAGACATATTAATGTCTCACCCTCACTCCCAGAAACAAATATTTGGGCAATGACAGTTTGCTAGGAATAACTTTGCAATGTCTGACAGAAGACAATCAAATTGGGCTTGTTTTAAATATTGCAATTTTCTTTTTATCTTGCAGATAGTTATAATAATTTATAATTGAATTATGTGCCAACTCTTATTAAATGTCAATAATGAATTTTAGTTATTTTTCCTTGTAGTTTAAAATCGAAACTTTCGTTTTTGCAGCTTTCTAAATAACTTGTTGCATAGGAAGTTCTTGATATTAAATAATTATTTTAATTAATTGAGATATTTGTCTATTTAATGGTAAAGCACTCTTTCAAACCATCTACCTATAATCATCTGAAGATATTTATAAACTTTATATTATAATAAATATATATACTTAACACTTCTACTTATTAACTCTAGAACTATTTATAAGTAGATAATTTGGGACTATTTATTTTCTTTGTAATACGATCTACTCTTGTAAGGTAAAATATTAAAAAACTTTATGATATAAATATTTTCATATACTTCAAACTTATTTACTTCTGAACTATTTCAAAGAGCAATGTTTAAGTTGATTTAAGTAAGTCTTAAATGTCTATACTATAAAGAATGTATACTAAGTTCTTATATATTTTTGATTTATATTAGTTTCTAGAGTATATGTTTTATCTTTCGTGGTCCTATTATCTTAATAATATTCTTCAATAAAAGCTACTTATTTATTTTAAGATTAGATTGAATAAAATACGTCAGTAGGATGTTAAGAACTATGTCTATATAATATCTCAATGAAACATGGATATGTAATACTGTAAAATACTTTCATCTGACTGAATATCAAAACACTTGAGCAATGGCATGATATCAGAGTAATCACAAGTCATCTTTGTCAGTCACGGGAAATGCAAATATTCGTTGACAACTGGCTACCCACAGTAGCCAATCAGAAAAATAATTAATTCCAACGATTAAAAGATTATGTACATTCCAAATATCAGTAATTGTTTTGAAGAATTTGAATTTCAGGAACCTGGATTAAGATAGCGGTCAGTCCCAATCACGATCAGCAAATCACTTCCCCAGGTCTTTGAAATTCCAAGTTGTCGCTACGACGCATTCTCCCATACCTGGATATCCGGTGAATTCCGTATCTAAGTCCGAGAAATGAATAAATCCATGTCTTTATCCAGAAATTATTTCCTTTATCCCGATTATCCGGGAACCTTGCAGTCCATGCACCTCACTTGCGCCCGAATGTTGTTTTCACGGTGAGACCGGGATGGATTTGAGTGGGAGGGTGGGTGAGAGGATTGTTGTGGAATGGCTGGTGACTGTTACGCAATGCCAGACAACCCTGGAGATGGAAATGTCGCCAAGGGTCGCCAAGCGGGGGCGTTGCGTAAGAGGTACAATTGAGTTGTTGGAAATTCTTATCGTCCTGTACTTGCCTTAACGTGTTGAACATAGGGCGATCTTTATCAAAGGTACCGTAGGACTCAGGTCAAAGACCTTCAGAGTTTTGGGGGCTTCTAAATTCACATTTTTATTTTCATACTCTACTGTATAGAGAAAACTATTGTTTCTCTGACAATTTTCGGATTTTGGTAGATAAGTAAATTTAAAACTTCTTGAACACATTATGAGCATTTTCAGAAAGATGTGTGTGCGTGTGTGTGCGTGTGCGTGTGTGTGTGTGTGTGTGTGTGCGTATGAGACACAAGAACGAATGTCCGTATTACTCTTAATTTTATCTGATTAACAACTTCTTAACAAGTCAATAAGTTAACAGATTTATTGCATCCCATTGAATATGGAAAGTGAACATATTGGACGATTCTTACTTCTTTTAAATTCTGTGTAATTTTTTTTTATAAATTTATTTGAAAAACATGCAAAATCTCGAGAATGATTCGTGCTGACTTCACTTTTATGTCATTCGTTTTCTAATGAAAAATTACGTATGAAATGATTATTTATTTAACAGTATTAAAGGCCCTGATATTTCAATAATTATATTAAAAATTCATTTTAGAATCGTGCAATATCGCGAAAACGGTTCAGTTTGATGTTCTGAAGTATCTATCATTGGTTTTCTAATGCAAAATTACGTACGAAAAGATTATTTATTTTTCATAATAGAAATTCCTGTTTTTTTAAGTTGTTCTTTTTTTTAATTCATTCAAAATTTGGGAGGGCCTCCGAACGTTCAATTGCATTTAAAATCAACATGGTTCCTGTATTCATTGATTATAATAATAGTGGCAAATTATTTTGAAACGCTTCATTCGTCCACAGACTCATCGAAGCACACTAATATACACACACATACACATACAACGATAATATATTGTACATACACATACATATATACACTAACATATACACACATATACACTAACATATATATATACACATACAGGCACATCACCTGAAGAATGTTTTATTCGAGTTCAGGAAATCTTGAAACGTGTTCTTCCGACGAAAATTCGAATTCAAATTTTTGTCCCGTTACAATACTTTTCCTGTAGATTATACTATGTAAATAGGGAAAGTAAAAATGATAGGTTGAGCTATGTAATGCATTTAAATAGTATTATAGATTAACACAAATTAGTAAAATCTGATGTGGGCAACACATGACTTTCCTTATATAATGTAATGAATTTACTACTTTTACAGCAAAAAAAATAGGTTTTTCTTATAGTAGATACTAATATTCTTTCCAAGATATTGAATTTTCGACAATTAGTCGTCATTTTCATTGATTTAGCATCATTTTTATCCATTTGGCGAGATTTTCGTTAATTTGGCAACATTTTAAAAAGTCGCCAAGTTGGCGACATTCCGCCAAATTCGTCGCCAAAATCTCGCCAAGCGTTATGGACGAAGAAATAAGTTATTCTTACAGCAGATAAATGACTATTGGCGTTCAAATACAAAAGTATTACTCAAAGTATCTTTTTTTATGAATGGAACGAGCTAGATCCACGAGAATGATGCCACCTAAATTATTGCATGGTATTACATACGAAAAGTGAACATGTTTCTCAATAGAAAATATTTTTTTTTTATTTTATATGACTTTTTGATAATTTTTTTGAAAAATGTGCAATATCTCGAGAACAGTTCATGTTAGCGTTCTAAAATTTATGTCAATCGTTTTCTAATGAAAAAAAATTACATAAGAAATGCCTATTTGCGTAACTTTATTAGAAGTTTTGATTTTTGACAATTTTTTCAAAATTTCATTCGGAAATTTAGGGTGGTTCTGAATATTCGATTGTGTATAAAAACAATAGGCTTCCAGTGTTTACGGATTGTGATTTTTGTACCAAATTTTGTTCGAATCGGTCCATTCGTTAGTCAGTTATCGTCTCCACAGACTCACTGACACACACACACACACACATACTTTCACACACACACAGACATCACTTCAAAAATGTTTGATTCGTGATCAGGGATGCTAGAAACGTGCTCTCCCGTCAAAAGATCGAATTCGAATTTTCGACCCCGTCACAATACTTTCCTTATACATTATGTATATAAGGAAAGTAAAAATGCATCAAATGAATGATCCTTACTGGCCTGTTGCCAACTTCAAGAAAATAAATAAATAAAAATGTTTTTAAGAGAATTAGTTACGAACAAATACTTTAAAAAAAACTTCTTTTGCAATGGGATATTAATTATGATACATATAAACCTAAGATATACGGTATATTAATGTGTGAAAAAGTCTGCTGACCCTCCTAGTTCATCATAATTACTCATAACTATAGTTATATTATAGTTAAAAGAGCTACAATGAAACTAATTTTGAGGGAAGATCAAAAATAATGTTGATCGGCTTCCAAAATAATTAAGTCGATTCTGTTTGGTCACAAGCGTTTTGCTTGGAAATGTGAGACATTTTTATCACATTTTTCATTAACTTTCTCTTATTTTCTCAAAACATGATTTTTTTTTTATCATAAGTGAATGAATATCTTTGAGATAAAGCTAAATTTCTAGTAGTACTAAGTGTCGTGAAAATACAGAGAGCAGATACCTACGTATTTATCAAGTGTAAAGAAATTAAGCTTTTCTGTAAGACATTTTTAGAATATTTGTTACAAGTTGCAAGAGGCAGGGGAAGAACTACCATATTTCGAAACTTCGTAACTGTGAAAAATGTATTTGGGTATCAAAATTAGTAATTGGCTAGGATTTGAGGTTCCGAAACTGAGAAAGAAAATAAAATTAAAAGATTTTCCAAAACTTCATTAACATCCTTTGTTACAAGTTACAAGAGGCAGGGGAAGAACTACCATATTGCGAAACTTCGCAACTGTAAAAAAAGTATTTGGGGTATCAAAATTAGTAATGGGCTATAATTTGAGGGTCCGAAACTGACAAAGAAAATAAAAGAGTTTCCAAAACGGCATTAGTATCCTTTGTTACAAGTTACAAGAGGCAGGGGAAGAACTACCATATTGCGAATCTCCGCAATTGTGGAAAATGCATTTGGGGTATCAAAATTAGTAATGGACTATGATTTGAGGTTCCGAAACTGGCAAGGAAAAAGATTTTCCAAAACTTCCTTAGTATCATTTGTTACAAGTTACAAGAGGGAGGGGAAGACCTAACATATTGAGAAACTCCGCAACTATGGAAAATGTATTTGGGGTATCAAAATTAGTAATGCGCTAGGATTTGAGGTTCCGAAACTGACAAGTACATTAAAATTAAAAGATTTTGCAAAACTTCATTAGTATCCTTAATACATCCTATCTATCCTCAATACAGAATTGTGGCAAAACATACTACCATGCGTGTTAAAAATGCCCTTTAAATATATTTTTCATGACCTTTTCTTACAGAAGCCTAATAATAGTACATTATTTATACGTATATATGCCTTTTTTTTACTTTAAGAAGTATTTTAATATTGTTTATTTAATAAATTGAAAAAAAATGCAAAATTTAACTAGTAAAAAACTTCAAAACAATTAGACTTATTGGACAATTAATTAAGTGGTAAGGGTGTAATTTCTTATTCTGTAAAAAAAAATTCTAACATTGAAAGAAAATCATAGTACATTTTGTAAAGCTATTATAACTGATTGCGTGTTCTATTAGTTTTTTAGGTCGATGATGAAATATGGAAAATATTCCCAGAGATTCCAGAATGCCCACACACATTATATTTATGCAAAAATTACCAATACAATACAGCATTGAATACACAAATACAGTATATCCGAAAAATATATTATCTGAAATTAAGAATTATTATAGATGTTTGAATTAATCAGTGTCAGTGACATAGGGGACATAATACCCCTGTCACTGGCGGAAAATTTAAATTAGTTCTCCATAGATTCCATATAAAAAGGCGAATTTTTGCACCGTAAACTCCTCCATTCGCATAACATATTCATTCACTCAACACATTTAAACATATTTATTCTATCTCCAGAACTATTTATTCGGGAGCAATGCGTAAGGGGAGGAGACGGTATTCCTTTTCTTATCAAAAATTGCGTATAACATATTCATTCAGTCAACACATTTAAACATGTTTATTTTTTAACACTTTACAACAAAGTTGAAAAGTGTTTATGACTTTGTTCATTCTGTCTGTCTGTCTGTCTGTCCGTTAACACGATAACTGCCGTAAAAATGACTTAATTAAAATGAAATTTTAGTATGTTGTTCAGACGGTCTGTAGGACCTATGGGAATATAAATGAATAATATCACCCAATTAGTTTTGGATTGAACCCGGGTTGAAAAATGAAATACATTGAGCCCTATGGGACCTAATTTTTCAAACATTTTTTAAGTGGATTTAAAATGCACAAATTGCTTCGAAAATTTTAGGTAATATTCAAATTGTTCCATAAAATATATAAAAAAAAATTCAGCGAAATATATTCAGTAGTTTTTTACAAAAAAATTAAAATAATAATTACACTTCTTATATGAAACGATCACGTGACCATGATATGAAACGATCACATGACCCACTTCAAAATGATATATGGCATCCATTTTGTTTCAAAATCGTGATTTTTTAAGTTCTTTTTAATTCATATTGAGTGTTGTATCCGTCCTAAAACTACTTTATTTTTGCTTAAATTCTGTACATCTACATACTGAAACAACGCAAATACAATATATTTCAGTTTAAATGATCATCCAAATTTGATTATTTCTACAACGAAGCCTATTTTTCACTTATGTAAAATGTAAAGAGTAAAATATGTAGAATGAGTTGTATTAGAATTGCTGTATTTCTTTAACACAAAATAATTTAGCCCATGGAGTCTGCATAGCTGATATGAATGAAATATTCATTGATTTTACAAAGAGAAGGACGATTTTTTTCGATGAAGTTTTAAGCATAGAATTTAATTACTTGTAGCTCCATGGTCTTAATTTTTAAATAAAATAAATTATTATAGTATTGTGATGAATGAAATGAATGGGAGAAAGTTATGAATGAAATGCTGTTTTTATAGAGAGATCCAGCCGTGTTATTTTTTCTATGACGTCATTTGATTTAATTTCAGTTGTTTTCGATGAAGTTTTCAAATATAATAAATTATCGTAGTATTATGATAGTTTTAAAAATATTACCGTGGAATGCATCGCATTTTAGAGATATTTAAACCAGGCAATTTATATTTCAATGCCATCATTTGAATGAAGTTCATTTTTTTCAATGAAGGTTTAAGTTTTCAAATATAATAAATTAATGTAGTATTGTGATAAGTTTTAAAATATTACCGAGGAATGCATTGCATTTTAGACATTTTTAAATAAAATTGCATTGAAGTTGGAAAGTGTTTCATAATCAATGTTTTAAGCATGATTGATCTTTCTTGTTTTATTTCAGCTTTTGCCTAATTTCACCCTTTAAGCATTTTGAAAAAGATAAGACTTAATTATACTAATCGAACGAAGAAAATCTAGTCAGCACCGATGTATCGCGTTAATGACATATTATACACCAAATTTAATGTACTTTTGTGGGATAGATTTTGAGCTAAAACACACACACACACACACACACACAAAGACAAAGAGACTAACGTTAAAAATAGCAAATTCGTGTTCTAGTATCCAAAACGTGGAAATGCATTGAAAAATCTTATGTCCAATTTTCATAACCATTCCAATACTTTTTCTATATATTACTATGTATGAAAGGGAAAGTAGATGCATACGGGAGAATCTTTTACATCGATAAATTCAAATACATCATTAATTACAACATAAGACAGGTTGCTTGAAAGCATTATCCGGTTCCGGAGGCGAAAATAGATGACTTTATCAAGATACAACGACAGGGCAGTCATACCAACTGAACCCAGTGAAACTTTTGTGTCCAGAGAATTACATGCGTGATACAAGAAGAAAAGTGTTGAAAAACGTTAATTATAAAGTACGAAAAGTAAAAATCAAGGAGGAAAGTCAACGAAATGATAGATTTGAATGTCCTGATTAACATATTGTCCAACCCCTTAGAAGGAGGGGTTGTGACCTCTCAAGTCCAACTGTTAATTGTGGAACGAGATAAAAATACTTGGTTTTCAGTAATGCACAAACAGTTACAACACTCGGACTTGGTTGCAGAAGTGACATGTCAATCTAAACCCAAATAAATGTTACTGGATTTACTAAAGCTAAACCCAAATAAATATCTCCGAATTTTCGAAACTCTTAGAACTCTTATGACCTCTCACGTCCAACTCTTAGTTATGGAGCGGGAGAAAAATACTTGGTCTTCAGTAATGCACAATCAGTTACAACCTCATCTTCTTGCAAAAGTGATGTATAAAGATAAACTCAAATGTCACTGGATTCTCTTGCGAAATGAACCCCTCCCCCTCCCCTGTATATAAATAATCATATTCTTTATGCTAAAAAATCAACCAAATACCTAGGCGTAACTCTAGACTCCCACTTAACCTGGAAATTACGCATTAAAATGTCGTCTAGGAAGTCCACATGGCCCCTGAATCAATATACCCTCTCGTGGAAAATGAAAATATAATCTACCAAAGCGAAATACTACTATATAAAACGATCATCCACCCCATTATGCTATATGCCTGTAAAACTCAACTAGACCCCTAGAATTAAAACAAAAGAGAATTCTTATAACGATTAGGAAAGCTCCTAAATACTTAAGTAACTCGGTTATAAGGAAAGACTTTAAAATCAAAACCACAAGAATTTGTGGCAGCAGCCGACTCTTCTGTCAAAAACATCGATCGATGATTCTAGAAATTGATGCTATTGGTCCCAAGTCAGGCCCGAACTTGGGACCCAGGGCTTACAAAATCGACATTATAAGGTTAGACTAAAAGCTAGCTTCGGATCCTAACTTATAATTCGGGTACAGATTTCTAGCATCATCGCTGCTGCCACATGGTTGCTGCCACACGAAGCAGAAGCCGACTATTCTCCTGCCAAAAACATCGATCGATGAAGCTAGGAATCTTTCCCCGATTTATAAGTTTGGATCCGAAGCTAGCATTTAGTCTAACCTTATAATGTTGGTCTTGTAAGATATAGGTCCCGAGTTCGGGCCTGGCTCGGGCCCAATAACAACAATTCCTGCAAACCCAAATAAGAAAGATGCGTAAAACATTTTCGATAAACAACTAACTGTTCCCAATGAACTAATTTTTAATCACATGATTATGATTGTCGTCATTCAGGAGAAATCCCGCGCAGTTCTAAACTTAGAGTAACCGAAATCCCGATAGACTCCTCTTCTTGAACCCTTAAACTAAAATAAAATCAGGAACCAGAATTAATAATATCTTAAAACAACCCTCTTAAATACCAAATTTCTTAACCCAGATCTAATCGAACCACCTCAAACTGTCAAAACTCAAATGTACTCGTATGCCACGTCAGGAGTCTTCAAAGTTTGTAAAATATAAATATCGAAGCCCCATAGTGATCAGCATAGGCGTATTTAGGGATATAGCACCCCACCCCTGGAAACTTGTTAATTTAATTAGAAGTCATTCTTGACACAACATTTTAATACCATTATAAGTGATTGGAGTTTGATACACAATTTCGACAAAGTCGGTCAAATAACATGATCCCTCATCTTTCTTTTATTCAGGAAAAATCAAGAAGCATACAGATAAGGGAGAAAATATAATAAAATAGAATTTTTGAGAAGAAAAAAAACAGAAAACCGGTGGAATTTTACGTGACGGTTATAATCAATTGAATACAATTAATTAATTAACCATATAATTAACTATACAACCAGGTAACAATTAATGTATTAACTATTAAAAAATAAATCCTTATGTGAAAAGTATGAGCATTGAGGAGTTCTATGAAATAGGTGGGCAGGATAATAAGCAGATTTCTTATAGAAAGTCTTCAAATTTTCAGAGGGGCATTTTAGTTAGGGAATATTTTAGGAGTTATACGGTAATTTGCTTTGTGATAGAAAACTCTGCATAATACCCAAGGTATGTATGATTTCTCTTTTTAGGACAAAGATAATCTAAATCTGTATCTGTGCTCCGTAGAGCCCCAAGGACACTTTCACAAAAATTAGTCCATTATTCCCGACGTACATATGGGCCATACCAGCAGCACACATGTTAAAAGTGGTAGAGGCTCTGTGGTCTTATTTCTAAAACAGGGCTCTGCGGGACAAAATGTGTGGATAAGGGCTGGAACAATCCAGTGGAATTGAACTGGAACAGTCCAGTGGGAACACGGGGATTGCCCTTGGATAGCCAGAATTCGATTTCGGGTACTGCCCAAACTCAGGGTAGTAGATTTTTCTATAGCCCTGGTCTAAACTGTCTCCGTGATCACGCGGTGTATGGGCGCATTAAATATGTAGGTCTGAAAGTCCATCTGAGAGGTTTGTGATAGGTGAAGGATGGTACAGTCCACGAGGATGCCGCCCCCACTGGGAATTATTTTCACCAGGTTTTATTTATCTAAACGACAATGTTAAGAAACAGTTTAAAAAAACATATTTTTGATGTAAATAACATCTATGATTAGGGTATCTCCAGCTGAAATCTGACCGCTACGAAAAATGTAAAGACTTTGGACACGAAGAGAAACACTAAAAGGTTTATACCAAATAGGAAGAGCAGATATAGAATGCCTTGCGGACTAGAAACAGTTTAAAAAACCGATTTTTTCCATCTGTAAAAAAGAAAAAAACTTTGAAAAACTGCGTGTATACATGTTTACCACGCATAGAGTTTTTATTTCCAGATTTAGGATTAGCTCAGTGTACAGTTAAACGTCGCAAATTGTGCAAGCGTCAATATTCTGACCTGCAAAATACTAAAACTTGTCCTACGTGAAGACATAAATAATTGATTTTCTTCTAAGATAAATAGTTCGAAGGATGCCCAATAGTTGACACTGCTTATAGATAAGTTTCTGCACAAACTGCGCCATCTATTGCTTATCCAACGAACTATTTCTCTTTGTGACAAATCAATCATTTACGTCTTTTTTGAATAAAAGTTTTAGTATTTTAGTTGCAGATAGAAAATATCATATTTCAACACAAATTAGGTTCAGATTGTATGTCAGGTTCCACATTCTCAAGTTCATTAGCGATTAATATATTGTTCTATGTGGCTAAAAAAGGAAAATTTCCATGTATAACAACTAGTGTTTTATTCAGTCGTCAGAATTTTTTGTTATCATTATTTTCATTATCCACTCAGGTGGTATATATCTGAAACAAAAGTCTATAGTTCCGTTCACCATATTCGAAATTGCTTAGCTCATAAAATTTATGTCATCACATAGGGAATGATTAGGCAAATTATCTTCACCAGGTTTTATTTGTTGAAATGTCAATGATTAAACAGTTTTAGCATTGTTTCAGATGCGTTTGTTCAATTTCGATGACTGAACAAATAAAAAAAAATAGCATTTTTTTTGTCTAAAATGATCCCCATTTTTTAAAAATATATTTTAAATGTCATAATCCCATCTCCTTACATTTTTACCTTCCCCTCATTTCCTAATCAACCATAAACGTCCACGTTATTAATCCTGTATTTGTATTTCGATACCTCTGAAATTTTTTTCAGATGTGTCTTATTACTTTTTTTACAACTAAGAAAAAAAAAACGAAAATTTGGACTTTTACGTCATTTTTTTTTATGAAAAATGTGATAATTTTCTGTCAGTCTCGATGTGTTCAATTTTTTGATACCCCAATAGAATATATTTGTTTTTCCTTTCTCACCACCCCATTCTCTCTCTCTCTCTCTCTCTCTCCCTCTCTCTCTCTCTGTTTGTGTCGTTAACCTGAAGTGTCCGTGATATTTTTCCTGTATTTGGATGTGGATTGTCTCAAATTAAAATTTCCGATTTTTTCCGTCCATTACTTTCCAAAATAACTTTTTTTTCCTCCTCCAGTTTCTTTTCAGAGACTGAGAAAATAAAATATAAATGTTGTTTTTCTCTCGATGTCCGATTTTTTGATACCCCACTCAATTCAATATTTTTCATTAATTTTGTTAGTTTTAAATCCTCATATTCTCTAACTCTCTTCTTTTTTTTTTGATCGGGTTCTTTTTCTAATCGAACTGAATCATATCTGTTACTTTTAATACTTAGATTGGGATTCCTAAAAGCTGTTTCAGAATTTTTTGTTCATTACTTCTTCCAAAATTAAAGAAAATTGAAAAGTTTATGGATTTGTAGCCTTCCCACAAATGGGCTTTTTCTTCACAGAGAAAAATTGGGCATTTTCCTCCATGTTCTCATATGCCCTTTTCTCTTTAATTTCCTACTATATATTTGTTTATATATGTTTTATTTTTTGACCGATTTTTGCCCTTCCCGAAGTTTAAATGTTTCGAATTTCCATCAGTCCGTTGTTATTCGACCTCTAAATCTACATTTGCATGCCAATTTTTAAGATTATTAAATGAACAGGTTAGATTTAAAATATGGAGAGGGGAGGGGGGTGTATTACAAACTATTACAGGCATCGGGAAACGGGATACCTGTATTTTAATTTCGAAACTCTTAATATGAAAGGTTGATAATTATCTCCAAATTTTGAATGCAACCGATTTTAGCACACACACACACACCCCTTTCCCTGAAAACAAATCCTACATACACCCATGGTGATCAGTGGAATAACGTAAAAAAATGAAGATGATATCAGAGAACGATACCGGAGTTAATAGCGGATTGCGTTTGGTGCTCAATCCTAAATTGACACTCGTATAGAGGGGACGGAGGACGGGGGACTAGAGCGAGAGTTTGTAGATGTCCTCCACAAAGCGTGTTCCTAACTAATGGAAGACAACGTTGAAATACTAATATAAGGCACCATTGAAATTAGAATTTTAATGCAAAGAAAGTAGGACTAAAGATCATTTTGAAAATAACACTGAAAATAAAATGAATATCAAATCAAAGTTATGACTTTGATTAAAGAATAAAACATATTACTCGGCGAAGAAGACTACGAGCTGAAACACCCTATGAAAAATGAAATGGAAAAAGCAACCGGTTTCGAAAACTAAAAATAAAGAAACATTTCATATTTTTTTCTCATCAAATTTAGGTGTAATATGGATGAGTTGAAATTTTTCAGTCTCTTTGCTGATATTTTACGATGCTTCAAGTACCGGGCTAGAAGTATGCAACGTTATCTTCAGACGTTTTACTTCTAAAGCACATGGCCTCGCTTTCTTCACACCTTATTTTCTTTTCTCTTACCATTTTTTCGTTCCTTGATGTTTCTTCTATCTCAGTTTCTTTATATATGTATTCATTTTTCTTGTTTATCTTTTTTTCATGCCTTGAGTTTTCTTCTATCTCAGTTTCCTCATATATGTATCAATTTCTCTTATTTTCATTTCCCTTGCCATCTTAACGATTCTTCTTTTATTTTAAAGCTTTTTTTTGTTTAATTATTTCTCTTTCAGTTATTTCCATTACAATTTAGACTAAAGGGTTTATCACTTCATCGAAATGATCAATTCTTAAAATGAATTTGCCAATGCTTACAATTTTATGCATAGGTTGCGCACTTTCACTAAATTCATCCCCTAATTTAATAACATCCACTTACTTTCCATTTACCAGAAAAGCCATTTTTGAACACTCAAGAACGAAATAATTAAGTACGTATAAGAGCATCAATATAAAAAATTCCAAGTAAAACTAATACGAAAAATATGAGAACAGGAAATTACTAATGTACCTTATCTTCAAGAAATAATTCGAATTTTTTATCTCAACAATAGGCTTTAAATTAGCCTGACTCACATTCTATAAAATTCGATTAAATATGTAAACAATTTTGATAAGTTAACACAATTTTCATAATATATTGGTATCAACACATTTATAAGCAATTTAACCACAATTTAGAATTCTTTATAATCAGAATATACATGAAATCAGGCACTCTTTTACAAAAGCAGGAATATAAAAAATTCCGAAACTAATGCGATAACAAGAAATACAGTTAAAAATACAGCTAAAATTCATCAATTTAAATCCAAAGTAGATGTTCTTAATTATAACGTCATACCACCCACTCTAATATGAAAACAAGTACAAAAAACCTTTTAAAAGCAAATACATTGAAAACAACTAAACTAAGAATACTGATTTTAGAGTATTTCTTAACATATCCTAACTACAAGAACATTCATATCAAAATGTATCATCAAATAAGAAATAGCAATTGCAATAAGTAATAGAATGATAGCAATAGCAACAAATAATAGAATAACAGCAACAGCAATAAGTAATAGAATCTTATGAAAGTAGCTTCATATAATGGCAAGTGCCGTGAAAATATCATTTTCGACAGAATTATTAAGCATTTTTATACTATTTTGCCCATTTATTTCATACAGTCATATGAATTTTCGGAAAAACAAGTAGGGACATCTCCAGAACCCATAGGGGAAATCCTTACTGAATCCCACAACACCCTCCAGAATTTGATCTTGAATCCACATTAGTCATCATCTAAACTCTATAGCTGATCCAAGAAATAAATGTTACACGTAAAATGAAAACGTTTGAACCGGGAATGGAAATGCTTAATGAATCACCTACCTCCTTTTGAATTTTATGCTAAACCCATATCAGTCAGCATTTAAACTCTATCTATAGCCAATCCTGATAACATTAACAAGGAAATATTTTAAACTGGAAGTGAGAAAAAAAAACGGAAATGGAAATCTTTATCGAACAACGTCTCTTCCAGAATTTGATGCTGAATCCATATCAGTTATCATTTAAGCTCTATCTGTAGTCAATCTTAAATATATGTTTCAAGGAAAATAAAAATTATTGAACCGGGAGTGGAATCATCCCCCCCCCCCTCTGTCTGCAGTAGAATTAATGCTGAATCCAAATCAGTTATCATCTAAGCTCTGTCTATAGAAGATCCTGAGAAATAGAGCCGTCAAAAAATTATTTTCAGTAAAACAATATCATGCTAAAATTTTGCCACCAATAAATAATAACAAATAATTTAGAATAACAAAATAAGACGATTATTTTTAAATCCATCATATATCATTCTGTTCAAAGTTAGATTATTTATACACGATCCATTCCGAATACGGGAACTTCAGTGACAAAGAATTCTACAATTTTACACACTGTTTTCAAGACCACGCAAATCATCCTACTGTTTAAAAAATACATACAAAATGTTAAATCAAGTTACAACAATATCACTAGTATAGCTTAGTCATAAACTTTCAAAAAACATAAGCTTTCAAATTTAAGCAATCAAATTATCAATGCACGAGAACATCAAAAATGGTCTACCTCCAACTGAAAGAAGAACATCTTTTAAAAAAGCTCTTTTACAAGAACACGAGTAATCAATTCATAAATGAAGTCCAATCCTGAAAACTTTTCACAATGAACACTGTATAACTAACTGCTCGTGAGAATATAAATTCTTCTTTCTTGATGGAAAAGGAATTTAAGTTTCCGTTGCCACCAATTCATCATAACTATCCTGTACTTAAGTAGATAATCAGCCCGTTAAATTTAACAGTAAACATATATTTCTACATATTTAAAATTTTGTGTCTGTTTCGCATTCAAATCTACCGATTTTAACAGGTTATTTCCAACTTTGGTAGGGTTATTCTCTACGTAACTGCAGGCAACTCCGTCTATATTTCGAGTCTGTAGGTAACTGAGTTGTGGAGATATTGATGAAAAATGTTTCCATAGAAATAGCATTATACAGACGATTTATTTTTTTCAAAGCTTTCTTTGAAAAAAATGATATCTTATTGCTTAGTGGTGGAATTAAGTTAAACGTGTTTAGACAGCAGACGATTTTTCATTCAATTTATCTTATTTCAGTAATAAAGAAATTGATATAAAAAATTGATAAATATTATTTTTTACTGTATTTTATTGCTGCTATTACCAGTTACGACCATATAATTTAAGATTATGGTAATATTTTAGATAAAAATCTCAAAAAAGTCAAAAAAAATTATACATTTATTTTTTTATAAAGGAATTAAATTCAATATTCAAATGGAATTTCTTTCAAAGCAATATGAATGAATGCGTTTTGAATTTTCACATACTTTAAATCACGAGAAACATAGTATATCTCTTAGAAGAATATAATGAAATAATTTACAAAAGCGGAAAATGAGTACTTCTTTCATGGGATACTCGCTGGAACCTAGGCTATTTTTTTTAATCTATAGGTGTCGCTATTGCTGTGGAGAAATAGTTCAATTACAGAAAAGGAAGATGAATTTTAACTGGAGAAAGCGTTCAACGGGAAAGCCGAGATCAGGCGTATCGCTAAACAGGGAAGGCGTAAAAAGGAAAAGCCGTCGTCAGACACGACGCATAAGTAATGCAGTATTTATTGAATTAAAGACAATGGCCATTTACAATATTTTAATATGGAAAAAAAATTATATTTTCAGTCTTGTAAATTGACCAATTTGTCCGGCTGAAATTTATTCTCAATCTGTCTCTGTTCTAGATTCAGTTGTTCCCATTTTTTTTTCTACTCAAGAGTTTAGTTGAGTTATTTAATGGTGAAACGGATTTTCAATGAAAAGTTCCACTCAAAAATTCTTAGCAAATCGTTCAAAAATTCTTAGGCTTAATCAATTAAAATTATAAACATACAGTGAACCCCGGTTATAACGCGGCATTTTGGTGGCATCTAACCATCCGCAGTATAAGGATAACCACGTTATAAACGTGGTTAATACAATTTAGTTATTTGTAGAAATTATTTAAAAGTTTTTTTTTAAGTTGGCAACATCTTAGAGACGCTTATGTATGTATTTAGCATATTTGTATTAATAAACACTTGATACGATAAATATTCATAGCGAAGTTTAAATTAACAATACCCCCATATTCTACTATTGTTTTCCACAGGAAATAATACTACAAAAATCCGAATCATCATATTTCTAATCATAATAATCACAAAAAATTCTATCTATGCTTGCAGCAAACCTAACTTGGCACTACAGAAGTATAGGGAAAACTGTAATCCTGGGCTACGTTACACAGTTTATCTAAAAAAAAAAAAAAAAAAGAATTTTAGTTTTTAATTATTAAATAATTAAAAACTAAAATTCTTTTTTTATTTTTTTTATTTTAAACAGATAGTTTCAGTTTTAATCAAATAATTTCTAAAACAAATCTTCTAAAACTCTAATCATATTTTTCTGTATGTCAATTACAGAAAATGTCAATTACAAATTACACATATACACACGCACTATCTTTCTCTCTCACAAACACACATACACAAATAGATTGATGACACATTTATATGTCGAAATTTTTAATTTAAAAAATTTGGAGAAAATAATACCTTTTATAGAGTATAATGAGAAAATAAAAATATAAAAATTTGTTGTGAGAATGAAATTTAAAAAAATGGCGCTTAACAGACGTTTTGTGGATTTTTTTTAAAACGTTGGACTTGAGTGCCGTTGAGACATAAAGGGTAAAAGTCAAAGATTTTAGCTTTACGGAGTTTGATTTTACAGTGGAACACTTCTTGGTATCTTGCGGAACACTCGGTTTGGAAACACGTTTTAGAGATCAAGGTTATTTAGAATTTAGAGATCAAGGTCATTTTTCTCCTTTGAACAAGTAAAGGAGAGAACACGCGATTGTACGTCTCGGTTATCGTTGTCATCTAATGCCTGGTGATGACAACGATAAACGCGCCACCAACTTCGAAATCCAAAACTTGGTTGATGAAATCGGGGTAAAATTTTCCAAAATAATAGTTTCCGATAGAAAGGGAAAATATGCTCTCACAAGGGAGACTGCAATAAAGGAGGAGGAGAAAGAAGAGAACGAAAACATTTCAGGGTAAGGGTTTCCATGGCGACGCATCCGTGAGATAGAATTCGCTCAGTAATCGCCGGGGGAAAACAAACAACCAACCATATTTGGCGAGATAGCCTTAAAATTGGCTAACTGGGGTGCAGTAATCAGAAATTGGTGCTCTACTGACCAATTTTGTTCACGAAACTTTATTTAGTGGCCCGTAAGCTGCTTGAATTCAAAGCAGTATTTTGTTTGCTAAATAAATAAATAAAAACTGATGTATTTAGTTTTTGACTTCCTTACGTGTAACAAATTTCGGTATCATTTGGAAAGAAACTGTAAAACACATTAAAGCTGTCTTATTATTTCATCTCGATCAAAATAAATAAACGTTTTGAAGTTAACTATCAAAATAAGAATATCGAGTTCATGCTATTTGCTTGATTATTTCAGGATATATCGCGTTCTTTGTGGAAAATTAGACAGTCTAATATCTCAAAAACTGCTAATGATAGTTAAAAAACAACTCATTTGAGAATAATAAGTACGTTTAGTTTTTTTATGATTTTTCCATTATAAATTTAAAAAAATCTGCAATACCTTAAAAAGAGCGCATGTTAGCATCTTATATTTGATTCCATTCGCTTTTAAATAAAACGTCTCATATAGCATATAATTTTACATAACATTTTTAATACTATTAACACGACCCCGAAAATCAATAGAATCCTCGTGTTCATCAATTGAAACACTCATACTAAATTATATAAGATTTCCTCAAGTTGTTAAAAAAATATCGTTACCAGACTCGCAAACAGACGGACAGACAGGCACAAATCAAAATTCGAAAGTCATATTTTTGATCTCATCGTAATATTTTCTCTTTACATATATATACTCGCGACAAGGCTAACTTGAACACGTTGTGGATGCTATGACAGGCTAATGATTCAACTTTGCCTTCATATGTCCGTTATGCATACATTGATAAGACGGTTGCTATAATAACAGATTTTTTTTCAATATCTATTTAGAATACTTTTTTATCGAAATATAAAATAATATGAGTAGAATTTTAATATTTATTTTAAAAATCGATTGATTTGAACTCAAACCATAGGTTCCATAAAGGTTCCAAAGTTCCAATAGGTTCCAAGTAGTTCATGTTTTAATTCTAAATAGAATTTATCAGATGAAATGTACTAGCAAAAGCAGGACTTCGAATGGGCTCGAGCGTATGAAGTATGCGAGCTGTGAAAGATTGCAAATTAAAACTTTATTTTACAAATAATTATGAAATTAGATGTGTGAAAGCCCCAAGCAGTCCGGCTCGTCCAGAGGACTTGGAGGAAATTAGATGTGTAAAAAATTAATTTCAATATTTGATAATTCTAATACAAAAGAGCATATAAGCTTATATAATTTGAATATTAAGTGAAAGAAATTAGAATACAGGAAAATGATAAAATTAAAGTAACACACATGGAGGTAAAAGTCAGGAGTTAAAACTTCATATTAAGAAAACGTCAATATAGTTTGAGACAATAATTCTGGTGACGCTGGGGTAAGATAAGTAGTCCTACATTGTATATACTTCTATAACGAATGGCCTAAAATACATATTTAAACTGTCCATTTTGTAAAAATAAATTATTAGCGCAATGCAAATTAGAACTGAAATAATAAAGAATATTCCTACGTATTCAAAATTATTTGACCTTTCAATTTATTTTTATCTCCCTATATGCTCCCTACTCTATCCTACAACTATGGAAAAGTACTGGTTAATTATACGCATAATGAGGGAACCATTAATTTTAAAATAATCAAAAATACATATACTAAATACTACGCCTTTCTCTTGTGTCAACTAACAACAGCGACTACTTTACTAACACTAGTGATACCTAGATATAATTCTCAAAGCATTATGGCATTTTCAAGCGTTTCATCCATAGAAGTTTTATCTCCTTTTTTTTTTAACTCTATGGTAACACATTTAAATCACATGAACGTACTTACATAGATTTTTCTTTTATTATTGAAGGTATCATGGAGGTAAAGAGTAACTCTCTAACTCCACGGTATGCATTTTATTTTGTCCGATTCTTCTAGCAACCGTATAAACAAAAATTGGGCAGTGAAGCTTAATATTGGACTCTTTTATAAGTTTTATACAACTATGGTTATTCATATCCGGAGTGCTGCTAGGCATGTATTTTATTTTTACACTCTATTTGTAGGAAGCGTAGTGAGGATATGCAGTTTTTAAATGGGCGTTTCACCCTGTTGCAGTTCATTTTAGTAATTGAAATAATGATTATGCAAATCTGCAAATAATTTCACGTATGCATGCAAATTTTCACTTTCCTAATGTAATTTTCGAATAAAAGGGATAACAAAATTCAGGCTAATATTGATTTGACTTCGTTAACAATGAAGAATGGTATAATAACTTAGCGGGAGCTTGCAAATTTTCCTGTACTTCTTTAGAGTCATATTAGATTTGCCACAAATATATGTATTGAAAGAAAAGTAATAAATAAAATATGCCTCGAATTACTATTAATGATAAATGAAATGGCAACATAGTTGCATCATTCCTGAGTGAATTTTTGATACATCTTCGCTTAAAAATTATAAAAATCATAATTGCGTTAATTTCCTTCTTCCTCTCTATATGTTCAACTGTATATATATTTCTTATTTATATATTTTATTGCTCAAAGTTTTATAATTTTCTTTTTGTTCCAGCTGATTTTTTTAATCAATGAAGCAAATAACAAAAGACGTTATTTTGCGCACAATAAATAATGAACTGGTTTACAACGTAAATTGCATTGTGCACTTGCTTAATTGCTTTTCTCTCTTACTTTGTAGCAATATTTATATCACTAAAAACCCTTATGACTTTGTCAACAAGATTTGCAATTTCAAAACTGATAACTGTAATATGGCTTCCTTTGATGTTAAGTGACTTTTCACTAATGTTCCTGTTGAAGGTACTTTCTTGTCCCTTAGGAAATGGTTACGAAAATTTCATTCCTTTAAGTTTGAAATTGATGACTTCATCTCTTTGACACATACATGTCTGCCTCAGAACACTTTCGCCTTTCAAGGTTATTATTTTAAAATCTCTGACGGCTTGGCCTTTGCTTCCACTCTTTCGTTATTTAATTTCGTTATTTAATCTTATTTAGATTCCCTTTTTTGTTGGTTACCTGGATGATTGGTTTTGCTCTCTTTGATCAATGTAATGTTGATTTAGACAGTATTCATTCCATTATGAATTCTATTGATTATTGCATTCAGCTTGCCTGTGAGCTAGGAATGTAATAAATATTTTTCTTTTCTGGATGCTCCAATACACTCTCAAGGAAAATTCATTTGAAAACACTGTTTACCTTAAGCCTCTTGTCGCTACATTATCCTCTCATAATATTTCTTGTCATCCCCTTAATCAAAATATTGCCACATTCAACACTTATGTCTAACGTTCTATTAAATTATGCTCTACTTCTGGTTTATCAAAGTCTGAGTTGGATTATTTAAAAGCTGTTGATTTAGATCGTGAATTCTCCTCGAAAATTGTTGATAGTTCTTTTTCCAAGTTTCCTAAGCCATCTCAGAACAAGGAAGATCCAGCTAAAACTTTTGGCAATATTGTATGCCTTCCTTTCTGCCATAAAATTAGTCATAAAATTACTTTTTGTCATAAAATTAGTCTAAAACTTTTGGCAATAATGTATGCCATCCTTTCTGTCATAAAATTAGTCATAAAATTACTAGAATCTATATAAAATTGAAAATCTGTCTGTCTGTCTGTCGGTCTGTTTGTCCCGCCATCACGGGAGAACGGTTGAATCGAATTTGATGAAATTTTGTGGATAGCCTGGCAATAGCCCCACTTAAATTTTAGTGTCTATGTTTAGAGTTTCTACGATCAGTGGTTCTCAAGATATTAGTAAAAAACAAAACTTTCGTTTGTCTCATCATCACGGGAGAACGGCTAAACCGAATTTGATGAAATTTTGTGGATAACCTTGAAATTGCCCCTCATAAATTTAGCCTAAGTTTCGAGTATCTAAAACCAGGGGTTGTTGAGATATTAATGAAAAACGAAGCTTTTTCCTAGGAGTTCTACTCTCTAACTCCGTGGTTTATCCAAACGAAAAGCTTGAAAATCGTTTGAAAGTGAATTAAAATTTAATCTCTGAGGTTGATGGGAGATTTTTTGCGCTAATTAGTCGCTTTCTGAAAACATGAATTGTTTGAAACATGATTTAAATGGGAAATCTATCTCCATGGTTTATTTTAAACAAGCTTTTACGGAACAATAAAAAGTATAAAGAAATCAAAATGGTTATTTAATTTCGCAGTTTATGAGAAAGATTCTATCTTATATCATGTTACTCAGAAACGCAATTAAATTAAATTTGTCTGTTAATTTTAATAATTATTTTTTCAATTTGAATAAAAAATAAATGGATATAAAAATATATTTTAGAAAAGAACGATTTGATTTTTCTTATAGCATTTTTGACTGGATAATATCAATTACGGTCTTCAGGTTTAAACATTATTATAATTGATATTTTCGGGGATTATTGATTCAGGGATCATTGATATTTTCAAGTTATTATGCAATTGTTTTATTATGACAAAAATTGTTTAAACTCATACATTGTACGTTGTACGAGTAACCTTCTACAAATACACGGGTATATATTTTAATCTACGAGAATATAAGTAGTACAGGTATATTGGCATATGTTTTGATATATAGTGGCATATATTGGAATCAATTACGACCTTCTGGTATGAAGAGTACGAGGATTATTGATATTTTCAATTTATTACGTCATCTCTTTTATTTTGGCAAATATTTTTTAGACTTATATTGTAATACGGGTAATCTTCTACTAACACACTGGCATATTTTCTAATCTGCGACAATATAAGTAGTACTGGGTTGCATATATTGATTCAATTCCTTTTTTTTTTTTTTTTTTTTTTTTTTTTTTTTTTTTTTTTTTTTTTGTAAATTTGCTTTCAAAAGGGGCCAGGATGTTTTATTCTTCAGATCTGCCCGTGAAGATAATTTTGCATAGTGAGAACATATATTCTTAACTTCTCTTTAGGAGCAATATATTTAATATTTTAACAGAATTTGCGCATGATTGCGAATTATAAGTTTCTTTATATTATATACTCCGTAGGACGAACGGGTATGCTGCTAGTTCTCAATAAAGTTGACTTCAATGTGACATTCCCCCCTATCAATAAAATTAAATTTCTTTTGCTTAAAGATCCTGTGGTCCAATAAAACTGTTCAAGAGATATCGCATAGTAGGCGACAGAAAGATTATCAAAGAAGCAATAAGACAACATTTTCCTGCACATTATCTGAAACATAGCTATACGTAAGGTATTTAACTACAATCATATTGGAAAAATATGAACCAATATAAAATACTTACATGTCGATGTACAACAAGTAGTTACCTTGATCACGATCATGGCCATATCATTGCCGGCGACTTGAATATGATAGTAAATAAGGACTTCAGGGCATTTTTACAACTTGGGACTCAATTCAGAAACCAAGAGTTTTATAATGTAGACAAGTATTTTGAGAAAGAACTTAATGATTTTATATATAAACTTGCTATCAAATATAGCATGCCTTAAATGACCTTCCATGAATGGAGTTATAATATTTTAGAAGAATTTAGATATTATTATCGATCTATAATAAATAATGAAAATTAGTGCAAGATGAATAAGACCATATTGGAAAATATTGGGAATGAATTTGCAATAACATACACGGACAAAGTTCTGTCTAATTATTATACATTTACTTGTCTTAAATATTACATAGAGATCTTAAATACTAATTACAATAATGCAGTTATGTACACCCTTTTAAAACAACCTCGAAGGGTCATCTAAAATAAAATTACGGCGATGTATAAACGTATAGGGTATGAGTTAAATAATGTCCGATTTCCATATCTTGTGATGATCCCCAAATTACATAAGACCCCAGTGAAGTACCGACCCGTTACAGTGGGATACAAGACATATTTGACCATAGTAAACACCAAACTTTTATTAGTGTTGAAACCTATTATGATAAAAATAAATAAATAAGGTGCAATTATGGTGAAAAACAGTTACGAAGTATTGAACAAATTGAGAAATATACCTGACCGATTGAAATACAGAAGCTATGATTTTAAAGATCTCTTCGATAATATCGACTTGGATGACCTCTTTAATATATTAATTGAAATTTACGACATCTACAAAATGCAAACTTACATTGCATTGAATAAATATAAAACCATGATTATGATTAAAATCGTATTATTCGAAAATATATTATACAACGGAATCGATTATTATCAACAGATAAAGGGCAAACCAATGGGAGGAGGCTGCTCATCAATGGTTGCAGACCTCTATCTACACAAGTATGAGGAAGATAGGCATATACTCAATGAAATACCTTACTTTAGATTCATCGACGATATTCTGATCGGACAAAACGAAACTAGAGGGAATTTTGATTTCAACTTCTACCCTGCAAACTTAGAACTGATCGAAACTATTATGGAAGATCAAGACGAGGTCAATTTTCTGGATATGTGTATCAAATATGAAAATAACGAAATATTATATACTAAATTATATGACAAAAGAAATTCATTCCACATCAACATCAATTTCATTATTGATTGGTATTCTAATTTAAGTAAGAGCATATTCCGCGCAATATAATGAAGAATCATTTATATAGAAACAATCAAATACATACTTTCAAGAGAAATCTCATAGTAAGCGACAAAAAGATTATCAAAGAAGCAATAAGACAATATTTCCTGTACGTTATCTGAAACACCACTATAATGCACTCTATTGTAAAAAACAAAACGCATTTTATTCTGATTTTGGCAATATCGGAGTTTTGAAAACGTAAATGGCAACGGAAAAAGTAACTGCACATAATAAGCATTAGACAACGAACCCTTATCTCGCTTCTTGAGGGCAAGGACATAGCTATAGTACTTAGGACGTGTGCTTACTTGATAGGTAGGCCATATCGGCTTTCATGCCAACTTCGTTATAATGGTTTTTCGTTCGAAAATTTTTTGTCCATTTGTTTTTGCTCTTTGTTTGAGTCTTCTGCTTGACAGACATTCGGAAGTAAAGCTTCAAGAGGGTATTGGTTCCGGGAGTGTTACCATGGTATAATAGCATGCTATTACCGGGAGCAGGGGGTTACAATCCCCCTTGGCCATTTAATATTTTACCTGTTGACTTTTTTCCCTTTTGTTCTTTTGAAATTTCATATATATATATATATATATATATGTATATAATAACTGAAAGATATAAAGATATAATAATAAAGATAGATATAATATAATAAAAATATAAAGAATAAATAGTAATTACGAAATATTAAAATCACCAAAGCAGTTAAACCATACGGCCACAATACCGAAAAAAGAAATGTACAGCACTGGCTTAATTTTGAAGATTAATTCGACTAGACTCTTCCTCAGATCTGGGCATCTAACTCTAATTAACCCAAGCACATGCTTGTTTCAGATTTGGCATCAGTAAGTTACTATAAATGCCAAAATACAGACTACAATCATTAAAAGAGGAAGAATTGATTTAAAAAAAGGGGCGAGGGGAAATCAAGTACCAACATGTTCTATGAGGCAGGAACCCATCGTTCGTTCGTTACTAATTCCCCTGTGGGGAAGGAGCGCCTGCGCACTACGTCCACAAGACCCCCCCCCCCCTCCCCAGGGTATCCCAATGCAAAGAGGAGAAGAATTGCAGCTTCACTTTTATAGAGGCTCCCCGAAGGGCGGAAGTCTGACTTGGCCTCGACATGACAACATCCATGCCCGCTGGCGGGATTCGAACCCGCAATCCAGCGATCAGACGGAAACGCATGCTCCTGGCCTCTCGACCACCGGATCGGTTGGAACCCATCGTACACGTATGAATGTAAGCAGCTGTAACTGAATGGAAAAAGTCGAGAAGTAACCGGAAGAAATATAACGAAATGGACCATAGGAGGTAGAACAAGAGGTTGCAATGACCTTCTCTAAAACGCGTCCAGTGAGTTAGAGTGCGAGACAGGACAATCACCAATATAAAGAAAACAGGATGAACAGGAATTATAGATGAAAAATCTTACTAAACAAGTGATTCACAGAAAAAATGAATAAACGAGTAGAACACTAACACCATTATAAAGGAGCTCAAATCGTAGTATCAAACTTTGGCTAAAGTTACATAAAAACTTATAATAATTAGTTTTTTTTTCTTTTTTTCTTTTTTTTTTTGTAATATATATATTATTATTATTAGCCGCCATAATTGGGAATGCAGTCTTGGAGATTATCGAGTGGTAGTTGAAACAGAGTTGATAATTTTAATTACGAAATTGGGAGGATGTGCATTATTGGCTGCAGTATTTAATAATTCTATAAAATGTGATAATTTATACTTGTCATCACAAATTTTATTGATTCTAAGAACCTGGTTTGATATAATATTTCTAAACACTGATATGTGCAAACAAGAGTCAAAGTCTCTAAAATCAAAGGCAACCAAATAAGTGGTTAAAAAGTCATTTATTAAAATCGCCTTATTATGACGTACACAATCACATAGCCAAAGCGCTTTCGGACAATGCTCTTCATCAGTGGCGAAGTAAAAGAACGTGCGAACAAATGCCTAAATATAGGACATACCTGCCAGGCAAAATTTACATATATCAACTACATACAAAATTACATACATCAATTCATATATTTTTAATCTTTTAAAAACAACGAGATAAAATAAATAATCATAAAAATGCATATTACAATAAGAAATAGAGTTTAATAACCATCATAAATGCCGACAAGATTGAAATGCAACTGCTCTTGAATTTTTAGAAAATCATATAAAGGTTTTACCCGCAGAGAGTCAAAAACGAGTCGCCAAGTATAACTAAGGGTCAGAACGGGGTCAAAATTACAAATAGAATTACGGTAAATATAAATAAAAAGGGATTCATAAAGTAAAATATTGCGGGGTTATTGCAGCTAATTAAAAGAAAAGTTTTATCAAACATAGACTGAAAATTATCGTTAATAATATACTGAGCAAAGCCGTGGATAGTTTATAATTTTTAGCATCGCGAGCACGTTCAGCTAAACGAATACCGATAGTACGTTTAGTACTACCAATATAGAACTTGAAGTTATTATCGGGAGTAAAAAGGGGGAAAATTGTCTCCCTTTTATCAAAATATACCTTATAGATATTACACAAACAATAAGGAACGGCTATTACATGACTAGACCTAAGCACTAATATCAATATGTATATATTTTAAATCTTGTTTGGTATTTTTGAAAAGTGTACACTGTAAAACATTTGCAAGCATGTTGCTGAAAGTTTCAGTGGAATCATCTGTCCATAATGGGGAGTAAGGTTCCTGATAGTTACGATAATATATACATAAAAATGCAAAAATAACGCTTCAGCAAACGACAATTAGCTGAATATTTCAGAAATAAAGCTGTAATTTTCATGAACTCCCGTAATTGCGGTTTTTCTGATAGTTTGCCGCAAAATAGCTGGAAAAAAAGAGCAAAGATTGCAGAATGTTTCACGGTGTACATTCGAGTTTGGAAATTATTACATAAGCATATAATTTCAGCAGGCAGGTTACGTAGGCATATATTTTAAGTAGAACATTTTAGATTCACTATATGCCCGATTATAAATTGTATGCTCTTGCAAAATTTCATTACTATAGATACTATAGAATTTATATAAAGTGTACTCAAACAAGAAAAAACACATCTTGAAAAAAGAAGCTTTTGAAAGGGTTTTAGAATTGACGTGGAACTAGTTGTTTACATTTTCAAACTTAAAATGTTCACTTTTCGTGGGGTGATAAGTACATAAATTAAATAATTTTGCATTCACCAGACCTTATCTTATTTTTTGAGCTACTAAACGAAAAATCGATATTTTTTTTATGTTTATCGCGTCTTTGTTGGTCCCTTTAATAATAATTTCCATTAGAAAAAGTGTGCAAGTCTATGACAGAGAGAAACGGAGGAGGAAGAGGCAAGCTCTTCGGGCCAAAGGTTTCCATGGTGACGTATCTGGGTAATAGAATTCGCTCAGCGGTGGCCGGGGAAAGAGGTATGAACGACCACATTTGGCGAAAGTGTCCCTGACATGGGTCATTTTCAAACGGGATGAAAAATTTACGATTTGTGGATTTTTGATATACTGGGCTGGGACTACAGCCAAGAAAGACATAGATCCAGTAAATAAAGAATAACATAAAACAGCATAATCAATATAATATGTTGCGTACAACAAGATCTACAGTGCGCGAAAAAAGTATAAGGACAACATATAATTGAACGAAAATATACTTTATTTTCATTTTATCAAAATGATTTTTTGATATTTCTGACCTCTAATATGAAATTATACAATAACATTTACAACACATAAAACAACAAATATGAACCTTACAAAAGTTGATCTCATAAAGATTATTAGTAAAGAAAATATAGAAAAAAAGTATAAGGATATGTTCTAAATTACTTAACATTTCTCTTAATAATCAAGAAAACAACATTTTTTTCAATTACTTAAATAAGCCGAGAAGTCATCGATACTGAAAGTTCTTTTAAAGTGTCTATGGAAATGTTATTCCAAGCTTGTTTGGTGGCTAACACAAGATCCTGTTTATACTGATATTGTGTGCCATTTTTATAAATTTCTCGGGCTAGAAGGTGCCATAAATTTTCTATTGGATTGAGCTCGGGGCTCCTCGCCAGCCAATCAAGTTAATTTACTAAATTAGCTTCAAACCAGAGTTTTGCACTCTTAGAAACGTGTATGGAAGCGTTATCCTGTTGGAAAATATAGTCTCCTGAAGTAATTAATGGGACCTCAGGTAACAAATGTTTGCCTAACGTATCAACATATTTGTCAGAGTTCAATTTGTAGTTGATAAAGACTATAGGCGTGGTTCAGTTTGCTGCAGAAGCGCCCAAATCCTTACTGTATACCCATCGTATTGACGTTTGGAAAAAACTTCTTTGGTTATACGCAGATTATATCAAAAATATCAAAAACCACCTGGCCCATCATTAAACTTCTTTTCGTCCGAAAAGATTACATCAATCCATTTTGGACCGAGAGAAATACATTTTTTTTAAATTCCTGTCTTCGTTCCTTATGTTTCTTTTTAAGAGGCGGACGTGACATTAACTTTCCATACCAATTATTCGGATGTTTATTCACAACATTTTGAACTGTTCGTGTGGAACATGGTAAGTCCAAACTTCTTCTAACTTCATTTGCAGTTTCTCTTTTCTCGCAAGCTTTTCTTACAACCATTCTTTTCTGTCGATGCGTTAGAATTTCTAGTCTTCCAGTTCGTTTTTTCATTCCATACATTCCAAGTACTTTTAGAAAATTATAAACTACAGTTTTAGATCTTTTAATTTTTTTCGAAATTTCATGCCCACTCAATTCACATTCTTTAAAAGCAAGAATGTTCCCCTTTTCAAGGTCAGACAAATGAGTTCTTTTTGGCATCGTACAAAAATTCTCAAGAAAAGAGGCAAGTGTGGATTTTGTTTAGAAACCCAGTCTTTATATTTAAAATGGTCATTTTCTGCTTTCAAATATGCAAATTTTACTATAATTTTAGATGAAAAAACAGTTGTCCTTATACAGTTTTCCAAGGCCATATGAGTTTAAAATTTATAAAGTAGAGTTATACATATTAATTTTGGGAAAATTTAACTAATTTACATGGAAAATAACTTAATTTTATCAATATTTTAACTTAAGAAAATTGCACACATTTCCGTCTAGACGATTTCTAGATTTGGCGAGTTTTCGCTTGTCCTTATACTTTTTTCGCGCACTGTATATAGGAGGCAACGGCAAACTGAACTAATTGCTCGGAAAGCATCAAAGCACGGCAAGCAGTAGTTTAGGGCAAAAAGCATTTAGGACATCAAGAGTAGATACAATGTATAACAGATAGAACAATGCCAAGTCAGCATAAACGAACAGTAAACCAAACTTATTTTCAAAGAAAGATATGGAATGTAGTTGCAAAGTAGCTGTCTACAGAAAGTATATATATATAATGCCATCGAAAAACGGGTATTCTATCATTAAGCAGCCGGTTACATACAGTACTAAAAAAATTAACTCGAGTGTAGCTCAACTCTCAACTTTTTCGTTCCAAAATCCATTTTCAAGTAACTAGTCCCCACCCCACCCCCCTTCAAATTTTGCAAGAAAAAATTTAAAAATTCTGTATAGATGTGGTTCAAATGATCAAAATATTTCGATTAATACCATGTTTAACAATGCATCCCTCTCGAGTTGGAAACTTGCCCCCTCCTTTCTTCTCGAGGGGGGGGGGGTTAATGATGTCACGAACACAAAAATTGTATCGAGGCTACTTTTTCACTAATACAGTGATTGAAACTGTTAAGTTTCGTGATCACTGAGACACAAATGGCCCCTTTTAGGCATGATTATGTCACATGTTTTCCCACGTTGCCATCTTAAGAAAATATAAAATTGCTAATACATTTTTAAAATTTCGGCTCGGATTTAAAAAAAACATTCTGTCTAGGTCTTGATATTTCGTTAACGAAGCCGTCTAAAAAGTTTTATAAAAATCCATTAATATCTGTAGCAGCTATTTTGTACACAAGAAATGGATCGCAGATAAACGGACATCAGTCTAAAAATAGTGAAACATGGGAGGTCTCTACACTTTTTCTACACTATACTCTACTCTACAGGGTGTCCCAAAAAGATTGAAACGCGCTTTAATTCTTTACCTGTTGGAGATAAGTGGGCAATGTAAATTGCAAAAATGTTGAAAGTAAGGTAGGAAATAAGACTACTTTAATGAAATAGTCCTCCTATTCATTTTCAAAAACTTACACTTTTTAAAATTTTTATACGACCCCCTTAGACAAATTGGATCAATCAGAAATTTTTTATTTTTAATGCAACAAGATCATTTAAACAAGAAAGATCAATCATGCTTAAAGCATTGATTATGAAACACTTTCCAACTTCAATGCAATTTTATTTAAAAAAGTCGAAAATGCAATACATTCCTCGGTAATATTTTAAAACTTATCACAATACTACATTGATTTATTATATTTGAAAACTTAAACCTTCATTGAAAAAAATGAACTTCATTCAAATGACGGCATTGAAATATAAATTGCGTGTTTTAAATATCTCTAAAATGCAATACATTCCACGGTAATATTTTTAAATCTATCATAATACTACGATAATTTATTATATTTAAAAACTTCATCGAAAACAACTGAAATTAATTCAAATGACGTCATAGAAAAAATAACACGCCTGGATCTCTCTATAAAAGCAGCATCTCATTCATAACTTTCTCCATTTCATTCATCGCAATACTATAATAATTTATTTTATTTAAAAATTAAGACCATGGAGCTACAATTCATAAACTTTATGCTTAAAACTTCATCGAAAAAAATCGTCCTTCTGTTTATAAAATCAATTAATATTTCATTCATATCAGCCATGCAGACTCCATGGACTGAATTATTTTGTGTTAAAGAAATACAGTAATTCTAATACAACTCATTCTACATATTTTGCTGTTTACATTTTACATAGGTGAAAAATAGGCTTAGTTGTAGAAATAATCAAATTTGAATGAGAATTTAAACTCAAATATATTGTCATTATGTTGTTTTAGTATGTAGATGCACAGAATTTAAGCAGAAATAAAGTAGTTTTAGGATGGATACAACACTCAATATGAATTAAAAAG
This sequence comes from Amaurobius ferox, assembly GCA_951213105.1. NCBI lineage: Eukaryota > Metazoa > Arthropoda > Arachnida > Araneae > Amaurobiidae > Amaurobius > Amaurobius ferox. The sequence goes on along the minus strand of OX578149.1, from coordinate 37,627,083 downwards.
AACTTTAAAAAATCACAAATTTGAAACAAGATGGATGCCATATATCATTTTGAAGTGGGTCATGTGATCGTTTCATATCATGGTCACGTGATCGTTTCATATAAGATGTGTAATTATTATTTTAATTTTTATTTAAAGAACTACTGAATATATTTAGCTGAATTTTTTCTTATATATTTTATGGAACAATTTGACTATTACCTAAAATTTTCGAAGCAATTTGTGAATTCTAAATCCGCTTAAAAAATGTTAGAAAAATTAGGTCCCATAGGGCTCAATGTATTTCATTTTTCAACCCGGGTTCAATCCAAAACTAATTGTGTGATATTATTCATTTATATTCCCATAGGTCCTACAGACCGTCTGAACAACATACTAAAATTTCATTTTGATTAAGTCATTTTTACGGCAGTTATCGTGCTAACGGACAGACAGACAGACAGACAGACAGACAGACAGAATGAACAAAGTCATAAACACTTTTCAACTTTGTTGTAAAGTGTTAAAAACCGCATATCTGTAACTTTAAAATTGAGCGAGTTATATTTAATTGAAAATTGAACATTGTGAATGGGGACCCTACATCAAATTAGAAATGTAAATTTATGATATATCACAAAAAAGATAAAACTGGATGAAAATATATAGGATACCCAACCGCGTAGTGAGTACCATTGCCTTATATGATCTCTGTCTGTGCAATGTTTTATTTAGATGCATTTGTGATAAAAAATTTGACACATATTAACCTATTTTTGATCTAAACAATTTCCATCGTCAATTTGTTTATGACCCCTATTTTCACTGATGAAGCAGCCTTTCACATGGTACGGAAAAGTGGTATAAGTCAGATTTTTTCCTTCATCATAATTCAGTTGATTTTAAAGATACAGATAAGCGGGTTTTTTTTAATGATCTTGTTGCATTAAAAATAAAAACTTTCTGATTGACCCAATTTGTCTAAAGAGGGTCGTATAAAAATTTAAAAAGTGTAACTCTTTGAAAATGAATGGGAGGACTATTTCATTAACGTAGTCTTATTTCCTACTTTACTTTCAACATTTTTGCAATTTATATTGTCCACTTATCTACAACAAGTAGAGAATTAAAGCGCTTTTTAATCTTTTTGGGACACCCTGTATAGTGAGAAAGTAACCTAGATCTTGATTAAAGTAATAATCAGACTCCCATGCAGAGAAGACCACGAGTCATTGCTTCACATAGTTCACAGGCGTAATGACCAAGCATTTCATTGACCTTGGCACACGGGCTAGGAAGCTATAGAAATTTTAGCTATAGAAATCGAATATATAGCATAAAAAGCCTCGAAAATAGTATGAAAAGTATAAAAAAGGATGAAAATATTTTTTTCTCATAAACGGCTCCAACGACTTTGATGAAACTTTCTCTAATGTAAGTTTTTGTAATTATAAATGAAACCCTATTAATCGCTTTTCCGGAAAAAATCTATTCCTCCCCCTCCCCCCCCCTCCTCCAAACATATTTCCTCATCTCAGCTCCAGTCATACAGAAATAATTCATTAAATTGGTTCCTCTTAAAATTCCTTCTAATTGGATTTTTCTATTTCTTATTTTGGTTAAAAATTACGTCTGTTCTATAGTTTTCCATTTTTAACTTACAATGTGCCTTGCATTCCCTGGCTTACTCGTCTTGCATTCCCTGGCTTACTCGTCTTGCATTACCTGGCTTATTCTCGCTTATGCAATCAACGCTTACCGAAGTCAAGGCATAACCCTCAACCAGTGTGTTGCAGCATATGCAACTCTTCAAAGTCAAGGCATAACCCTCGACCAGTGCGTTGTGGTCATTTGCAAAATCGAATTATTCCACAGCCTTACTTATGTTGCGCTGTCTCGGGTTCGCACGTTTAAGGCATTATCCATTCCCAAAATCACGACTGCTTGGTATCAACAATCACAAATCTTTTCCTATTAAAAGGATCGAATTTGCGCGGTGGCAAAAATTATAAGATAAACAATAGAAATTCTTATCGCATCTTCGAACCTGAAATATTAGAATCTGCTATGTATGCAGGTTTCAGTACTCTATTATCTGTGAGTTTCAGTTTCAGTTAATATTTACATGTTTAGGGTAATTTTCTTTTCGTTTATTAAACTCCAAAAACCTTTTTCTTTCTTACTATATTTAACTTTTGGCTCAAAGTTCCTTTCGGTTACAAAATCCTGAAAAATCAGGCGTAATTCATTAAAGTTTTAGTTTTTCAATAGCTCACTCAGCTCAGTTGGCTTTCACCGTTTTGTAAGCACACCTAGTGTTTATCAATTACATAAAATTAGTGGACAGGGATAGCCTAGTCGTTAAGGAAAGGGGATCGCACTCGGAAATCCTGAGTTCGATTTTAGACGGCATGTCACGACTATCGCCATGTCCACATGGAGTATGGGTACGATAAATCCGTAGGTCCGAAAGTCCGCGTGTCATTCCCACATGTCCGAAAAGAGAAGTGAAAAAGAAGTGAAACTCAAAAAGAAAGATGATGGTTCAGAGGAAGGATAGCACAGTTTCTGTTATTACCACCCCAACTGGGTTCCGGTCTAAACTAAGTGACATCAGGAGAATTCAGACTTCTACCATGGTATTCCTGGGGTGTCTTTGGACCAAAAAAAGCTGTAATCTCTCACCTTTTACTTCTGCCATTGGCTTCTTTTAGCATTTTATGAACAAGTAGGATTCGCAAGAACAACAACATATAATTAGGGTCTAATGACTTAAACAATAGTTATATATATATATTTTCAGTTTATAATTTAATTCAAGTAAAGTTAATTAAATTAAGAATAATTCAATATTGATTGATTGTGGTTATTAGTTGTTATTGTGCGATAACTAATTTTTGTAAACTACACAACAGCTTCCCCGATAATTTTGAAATTTTTTATTAATCGGAAATGGCTTATGAAAATCATTTGTTGTAAATATTTTACATTTTAATATATTTTAATCTGTATATTTTGTATTGTATTTTATCTTATACGCTGTTAGTGGGACTTTGTCCTGTAGCTTGTATTCTTCTAAAATAAATAAAAATAAAAATAAATAAATAAATTAAAAATTAGATGCTTTAAAAGTCATTGTTGAACTATACATCAATAATTTGAATTGCATCTAATTCATTGTCAACTTCTAATTGCTGGGTAGTTTTACGGTAACGTCTTAAATAAAAAGTATTTATATAAAATTAAAAGATTTAAACGTTCATATTAAGCTTCGAACTGACCCTCTTCTGCATGCCATTGCGTGTGCAACGCCGGAAAGTGCCCATCTCCGGACATGTTCGTTAATACTGGTAATTAGCGCATCCACATTAGCGTGCGCCTTGGCTTTGTTCTTAATCATTTCCTGGCGCGCCTCATTCTTTACATGCCATACATCAGATACGCTCTCTTTAGAACTGTTTTTTGAGGTCAAAAAATCTTTTATTTTCACGCTAGGCTTTTAAACAAAGGTTAAATCGGTCAAAATTCACAAAATTCCACAAAAAGCGAAAGATATATATATATATAAAGAGTGTTTTATTAGTTTTTATGGTAAAAGCTAGTCCGCGAGGTGAAACATTTTTTTTTAATGTAAATAATTTTATAGCTCAGGTAAAAAGAACTTTTTGATGTGAAATACATAACGGAAGTGACATCATATTTTCACGAATACCTAACAGGAAACCATCTTTTTAATTTGAAGGACAGGGTCACTTGGCGACAAATTAAGTGCCCTTGGCAACGAATTTGACGAAATGTCGCCAACAGGGAGTTTTTTGGAGAATTCTGGAAACTTCTCGAATTTTGTAAATAAGCTAAAAACTTCACAAGTTACGTTTCACTGCATGTAATTGCATACATCGGAATTAACGCAAAATATCTCATATTTATACTTTTTTTTTACATTTGTAACAAATGATGGAAAAGAACTAACACTAAAACAAAAATTAATATTCATAAAATTTTCAAAGAAGCGATGTGCCAAATTAAATCTCAAGTCGGGGAAAATTACCTTTGGGTTTCATTCGACGAAATGACGAACGCTGAAAGACGATATATGGCAAAGACAACATGGCACTTTTATAGTTAAAAATTAACTGTGGAATGTTAATCAACTCGACTTTCTCATATCAGAATCTATTTTTAAGTAGCTTTTTATTTTGCAAGAAAATTTTTCAGAAATCTATACTGTTGGTTTAAATGATCACAATTATAAATTATTAACTTTCTTCGGGCCTAAAACTATCAGTTGATACTAAGTTTAACAATGTACTCCCTTGGAGAGGGTGTGTGTGTGTGTGTGTGTGTGTTGGAGGGGAGGGGTAACTTGCCCTCCACGAAAGAGGTTAAGGGCATTACGAACACAAAAATTGTATCGCGGCTATTTATCACTACAATGATTCAAATTGCGAAGTTTCACAATCATTGAACCATAAATTACATCTTTTATGTGTAATTACGCCAAATTTTGTCCTACGCTACCTTGTTAAGAAAATATACAATTTCGAATAAATTTCGAAGATTTCGCTCGAATTTCGAAAACTTTTATCTAGTTCTATATTTTTCGTTAACAAAGCCGGATATAAAGTTTCGCGAAAATCCATTAATATTTGTTATTAATAAATCTCTGTCGTTAAATTAGAAAATGCTAATTAAAAAATATTAATTTATCTCTATATTATATAGCATGAGAAAGTACTACAGGACAATGTGTCGATGTTTCTGTCGATCACTGCACTTTACAGGATAAAAGCTGGGAAAAGCTTGAAAGGTTTTTTTTTTATCTCAAAAGGATATAGATAAAATTGTATGGAAAACACGTCAAATCATCAGCACTTCAAAAAAATAAAGACAACCAAAAGTTGGCTATTAAAATCTTTAATTAAAATCACCATTCACGACGTACAAAGTATTTTTGAAAGCGACGTATTTTTGAAAGCACTAGCAAGAGTAGCGGCACTTAAAGAACCAGTGCCATATCTAAAACTATCTCCAGCACTAATTATTACTAGGTGGGGAACTTAGTGGGAAGCAGTTATATATTGTGCGGAAAATTATGAATGTATAAATATTGTTATCGCCAAATGTCATAATCTGCAACAATAAATAATATTAATACACCATCCAATGAACTTAGTGCAATTTATCACGTATAAGTTTAAGAGGACGGTGGACGTTGAAATTTTTTTTATTTATTTATTGACTTAGAAACTTGAACATTTGTATAAATATTCCTCTTAACATTACTATACACAATACCATTAAATTTATTTTCAATTTTGTTATAATTTTGTATTTTTTTTTAATTTAATTTTTTTAACGAAGATTTGAAAATGCTTCTTGCGTGCCATTTGTTCATATTTTTAATTCATTTTACATTATGATCACTCGAAAACACATTATGAACAAATTTCGGTATTCATTTTTAAATCCCTTAGAAAGTTAACTTTTTTAAAATATTTTTCTGCATTAAAACTTAATTTTCATCATTTAATTAGGTTCTTTTATTCACTTTTAATTATCTTAATAAAGTCCAATTATAAAATGCATACCCAGTTTCATTAAAAAGTATGAGATGTGTCTTCTTGCCAACTTTCATGCATCTCAGACAAAATTTAAGACGCATGGAGCATTTTAAAAGTGTAAAATTTTGAAAATTCCTTTTCGAAAAAAAAAATGCATTCAACCTTTTGCTTACGGGTAGGACAGCGTCCATCCCAAACGAAGAACTTCCCAAAAAGACAGGTATTTGACATACCCTATCCCAAACAGTTCGACCCCCTTTGCAGGCATTGGCTTCCATGGAAATTGCTGACAGGTGCAATGTTTCGCTGCAGTGCAATCGCTGACAGGTGAAACAGGTGCAATGTTTCTGTCAGCGATTTCCATGGACGCCAATGCCTGCAAAGGGGGTCGAACTGTTTGGGATAGGGTATGTCAAATACCTGTCTTTTTGGGAGGTTCTTCGTTTGAGATAGACGCTGTCCCACCCGTAAGCAAACGTTAAATGTGTAAAATAATGTTATATATTAAAACTTTTTTTAGTCGATTTTTGCTCATTTCAACGTCCACCGTCCGCTTAAACTATAGCTATTTAGTCACAGAAATTAAAAATTTAGAAACCCAAGGCCTTCATTGTGAAGAGCCCGCTTCAAAGAGAAGAGCTTGCAATTCCGTTACAACAGCTCAACGGTAGAGCATAGGCTGGCCAGTAAGAAAATCCGTGGTTCCATTCGCGGTTGGAGCAGCACGATTTTTACAATAGCACTCAAGCAAATCAACCCTATATGTTAGTGCAAATATGTCGGCGTTCTGAAAGTGATCCTAGCACTACTAGCACGGAATCAGTGGACTCTGGGATAGGGAGCACCGATTTCAAATCGGGAATATAACGACCACGCAAGAATATAACCTGATGGGTAAAAATAGCATCAAGAGGCTAATCTGGGGTAGAAACAGCAGGAGGTGGTGAGTCCAGGGCCCTCGCTAAGGGGGGGGACAGGGGGGGAGTCTCCCCCCCCCCCGAATGTTGAGAAATCCCTATACAGTTGGCAAAATCAAGATCCAAGTTGGCAGACTTGGTACATTTTAGATAAAATGATGGATGCTATTTCATCATGATATACACTCCAAAGATCCATATAAATGGAATATGGATAAAAAAAAGGCTTTATTGTGTTTAACTTATTTTACATAGACACGTATTCGTCTTTGCTTCAGGCAAGACCACCTTTCTACAGCATCTTCCAAGTTGATTTCGTTTCCAAAGTCTGCTTCGCACTTCAAAAGCATGAAGCTGTTAAGCTTCATGTTTGTCATTGTTGTTCTCAAGGAACATTTCACAATATTTAGCTAAATGAAGGCTCTTTCATTTGTGCTGACTCCATAACCGGCTGTTGAAGTCAATTGGCACATTTTGAAAGCCAGCTTTAAAGCATTTTTGCATTGAACCATTACGTTCTTCAATGTTTCCATTGATAGTATATGTATGTTCCTCCTTGCATATGTTAACGAAGACTTCTAACTCACTTTGTAGAGCCTGCATATGAGACCTAGTAGCTGGAGGGAACATCGTAATAGCCTCTTCAATTGCTTCGATTGTCAGATTATCCTTGTTCAAGGGAAAGTTGAAAATTGAATATAGTGGAGAAATAGTTGTCTTCATAGCAACCACGTTGTCTTTAAGGTCTCTTCATAGTGTATCAAGGACAGCCTTGAACTCTTTTCTATAGCATTGTTTTAGGTCTATGTTTACTTCATTTTCAGCTTACTCTTCAATCCTTCTCGGCCTCATTCGTCTTCTATGGTGCAGTTGAAAGTCATGTACAAGATCAACTTTAATGTTTCCAACACATGTTTCCGCACTTGTGATCAAGTTGTCCATTTCTGTGGTGTTAATATTAATCTTCTCCAAAATTATTACGGTGTTTTCGACTGTTCAACTGTAATACAATCAATCAAATTCAGATCAGGGCTTTTCAAAGTTTCTGTCAAATTCTTCATTTTATACATAATGTTTTTCATAAAAAACAAGATAACAATGAAATCAAATGATTTCATCTTTTTGCATAACCCATGCGCTTTTGCTTTTGTAACACAATCTAATTCCTGTTGTGTGGAAATTTCTTCTAATACAGATAGGATAGGTGCAAATGATGTGTTTACAGCTTTTCTAGTCTCTGCTCTGGCTGTCCACCTAGTACTAGACATATTTCTCAAAAGAAGGGCATACTTCACTTCTTTGATCTTATTCCTCAACTGTCGGAAACGGTTAGTACTTGAATTGAAGAAAACATACAATGCTTCAAGTGCGTCGAATAAGTCTCTAATAATAATGCTGATACTGCAGCTGTGTTCTACGTCTGTGATCTTGGCATGGAATGTATGGTATATTATGCCCTATGATTTCTGAGAGTTTCTTTTGTGCTCCATTAAACTGTCCTGACATTGAACTTGCAAAATCATACGACTGAAAAGCCAATGAGGGTGTGTCAATTTCTTTCTTTCTTAAAGTCTCATAAATTTACTTTGTCATTCCAATACCTGTTTTTCAGCACATTCAGAAACGTCTAGCAAGCGTTCTCTTGGTTTGCAGTTTTCATCGACAGTACGGACAACAATCGAAAGCATATCCTTTTGTGAACGGTCAGGTGTGGTATCAGCCATCACTGAGAAAAAATCACAGCCCTTAATCTCCTTAACAATTTTTTTTTCTATTTCTTCAGCAACGAGCTCATTTTGTAACTCAGGACTCATGTAACTCACGTGGTACCGCCATAATTCTCTTTCATCAAACCACGTTTTCAAGATGTGGTTATATCTTGAGATCAGCGATATTATTTGTACAAAATTACCATCATTTGATCCTGATCCTTGAAATGCTATCCCTTGACGTCCTAGGGTCCTGCATGTGTCGAGCAAGATTCTCACTACTTCTCTGTTTTGAAACTGTACTCTTTCATTTTCTATCAGTGCTAATCTCTTGGTTTGATCAAGAAGTACATCAATGTGCCGCTCCTTTATTAAAAAGTTACAATAGTTGTGGAGTGCTGATCTTTGTGCAATAGATGAAAAGTGAGTTTGTAACTTTCCCAGCTTTTGCTTCTCATTTGCCCCCAATTTCTCACTCCAATCTTCGACCATGCATCTTCACTCTTCTCTTGACCTACTCCATGAGGAAACAGAAAGCACACAAAGCAGTATGCACAATCTTTAATTGTACTGTATTCTAAGTACTGGAATTCTTTATACCAATGGGGATTGAATCTGTCTTTACCATCACTTGGAAAGGATGCCAAAATTGGTTGATAAGGCCCTAATTTGATCAAATAGTTTTTCTGATTATCTGTCAAATCTGAGGATCAAATTAGGGTTACAGTAATTTTTATTCTCTTTTGGCAATTTCATGATACAGAATTATGCAAAAAAAAAAACCTTTAAGATATTTGAGTATTGAGAGACATTATGGATACATTAATCATACTGATATATCGATGAATGAAATATCGATATAAAATGTGTTATCGGTGCAAAAAAAAAAACCTCCCTAGACTTTACTTAAGTTGGTAAAAATCATTACTTGACTTGGCAATTTTATCGGCTCTCCCCCCCCAATGATAAGTCTTAGCGAGGGCCCTGGGTGAGTCAGATTGTCAGTTGTACGCCAATCTGATATTAGAGGGTGGAGAATGCAGAGTCCACTTCAAAGATAAGAACGTGCAATTCTGTCCCAGTAGTCCAACGATAGAGCATCGGCTAGCCAGTAACAAAAATCCGTTGTTCAATTTCAGGTTGAGGCAGCAAGATTCTTTGCATTGGTATTTAAATATAATTGAGTACTCAAATGAAAATGGTTCCAATGGGGGGAAAAACTTTTGAAGCTGAAGTGTTACATAGAAATCCTGGTGGGGAAGCGATCAACAACTTTAACGAGAAATAAGAGTTATTAGGGATTTGTATGATGCCTGCATATAGTTAGTATCTACGGTCGGAACATATGTAGACTTTGAACAAGTATTTTCAAAATTTAAGTTTACCTTTAAGGATAACAGGAGGAGGAGTTCTGCTTTAGAAAATCTGACAAATTATTTTCTTAATCCTGAACAAAGTTTATTTCAAGTGTAACAAAATGTTTAGTATAAATTATTATACTCATTAAATTTTTATATTTATTCCCCCTTCCTTTTCGTTACTTGCATATTTAAGGCTATAAATACATTTTTGAGATGTTTTGTAATTATATTAACTTTATGCATCTAATGTCATTATATATATAGTATATATATATATATATATATATATATATATATATATATATATATATATATATATATAATATTGGCTGAAATATTCCAGGGAAGAGACATTTTACGTTCCAGAATCTACTTTATTACATGACACTTGAAACAGGGGTAGTTACATGAGCTGGCCGAGCTCTTAATCGTAGATCTGCTCTCACAAAATCTCAATGCAGTCTGCGTCGTTTTACACAATGTACAGTTACAGCAGGGATATGGCGGTATGGGAAAGATGCTGTCTTCGCGTTCTTTGGGCTTTAAAAATGTGATTGAGAATGCAGTTTCATATGAGAAAGTTTGTTAAGATTAGTGACCATATATGGTATGGTCGAGGAAAAGAGTAAGTGCTGGCAGACTTTGTTAATATTAGTGGCGTGGGATAGATTTTAATATAATTGCAATACGTGCTGGACAGAGGAATATGGAATGATAATTATGAAAGAAAAGGGCGCGTTATTGGGAAAGGCTTATATATATATATATATATGTATATGTATATATATATATAATAGTAGTTTGAAAGTCCAATGAACGAAAAGTAAGAAGCTGCAACACGATAAACCTAACTTTCTAAAACACCCACAAAATAAAATATAAAACAGCAAATCATCAATCAAATGGAAAAAAATACAAAACACTAGTAACCAAGTTATAGAAAATTAACAAAATACAATGGTATGGAGACGAACAAAGAAAATCTTAAAAATTCAAGCTAAATCGCTATACACGTGGAAAAGGGCTAAGCCTAAAATATGGAAATGTTCACTTCGCAAAATTCGTTCTCAAGTCCAAGCATTTTGACGAAGCAAACACAAAAAATGTATGTTTCTGAAGAAATAGATAGATTATATATATATATATATATATATATATATATATACATTATAAAACTTGAAAAATTTATTTTCAATTTTAGTGAACAGATTAAAAAGCTAAATGCAAAAAATAATTTATAATACAACTTGTAAAGCGCTATGCTGCAATATTTACATGTGTATTCCTATAAAAATTCCCAAAAAGGACAAGTAGCAATGTACTCGTTCAGATTCTAGATGTGTGACAGAAGTACCGGCCGGGGGGAGTTGCGACCCCCAGCACTCCGGTTAAAGCTTTTTTCGCCATGGCAAACGCTCCCGGTAACCGATACTCCCTACACGATTTCCTTCATGACCCTTTATACTTCCGTAAAAATTACACACATATACAATTTCAATAACATGTAAAAAGCTAAAAGTTTACTTTTTCACGCTAAAACTATCCATGAATCATGTTGTAAAAATATAACAATTAATTTAAAATACAAAATTTTCAAGACTATTAAAATCCCAGTCTGAGAGGATCAAAACTAATGTTTGAAATACAATCAGAGTGTCTGTATTTTTAAATATGGACTCAAGACCTATTGGCTACTCCATCGCCATATATATACTAATGTTTGAAATCATTTATCTCATGGTCAATTATTACTGTAAAAACTATATATTCAAGACTATTGAAATCCATGTTATTATTATGAAAATCCTTTTCTGGATACCAAAACCTATTGGCTTCTTTATCACCATAAAAATCCTAATGTTTGAATTTACTGCACTTGTGATAGTTATATATATATATATATATATATATATATATATATATATTAGAAATATATAATAACTAAATCAAGTAATAACGAAATATTAAAATTAACAAAACAGTTAAACCACGGCCGCAATGCCGAAAAATGAAATATTCAGCTCTAGCTTAATTTTGAAGATTAATTAGACTAGACTCATTTTATATATATTTTTAACAAATTTTATCAATTTTCCTAAACTTCTTCATATTGTTATTTTCAATAATTATATTTTTCAAAGAAATAAATTATACTTACAAGTCTCAGAAGTTCCATAGAATGGTTGCAGTAGCAGCAAGTTAGATAATTTATACTTTTATCATTATGAACAGTCTTTTACTTCAATAGATTATAAAATTTACTGATATGTTGAGAGAGAGAGAGAGATGATCTGATTTGCTTATATACTGAAGATTGTGTCATAGATATAGATTCCTATCCAGACAATTTGGAATTAATTCCTAATGAAGCCACTATTAGTAATAATATTAATTTTTTGGATTTAAATCTTATTATTGAACCTACTAATGGAATTGTTACAAATTTATATGATAAAAAAGACTATTTTAGTTTTAACATTAATAAAATATTACCATTTAATTCCTGCAACTCGATTCAATTGTTTAGAAATATTATACTTAATCAGCTTTTTAGAATTTATAGATTATCAGACAAAAATTTCATGCTATGCATATAAATAATCTAAAAATTACCAGCAAATTATATAAATATTTAGCTTATTTAGTAAATGGTATAGTTAAAAAGTATAGATTAGCTGAATTTTAATGAAATCTCTTCACAGTATCTAATATTAGCCAGACATCAACATTCTATTGTATTAATAATACTTTATATTTACATCCACTTAAACATTAACCTTATTATTATAAGCGCCACTATTTTGTAGCTCTTACTGTATAATATCACCTTTTAATGCCTTTTCGCATTACTGTTATTTATTTCTTACAGTTGGCCCCAGTAGATCTTTTCTTTTATCCTTTGCGAATGACAACACTGGTCTCTTGATTCTGGGTTCCAATGGTTTGGGCATATGCAGAGTTTTTCCCAGGTGTTCTTGTTTCCCTTATTTTTCCATCTTTATGTATGTTATCCAAGTAGAAATAGTTTATAGATATAATCTAACTATTTCTTCAGAAACATACATATTTTGTGTTCATGTTATCAAAATACTTGGACCTGATGAAGAGTTTTGTCGAAATGAACAATTGAATTATTTAGGCCTAGTCCTTGTCCACGTGTATAGCTTTAATGTTTGGATTTTATTTGTTTTTCTATTATCGATTCCATACCATTGATATTTGTTGATTATCTTTAGCTTGATGACTCGAAATTTGCAAATTTTGTTTTTCCATTTGATTGAAGATTCGCTATTTAATACTTCTTTTTCTGTAGGCTTTATATAAAGTTAGAATTTTTGAGTTGCAACTTCTCTCTATTCTATAATTGGACTTTCAAGCTATTATATATATATATATATATATATATATATATATATATATATATATAATAGCTATTATATATATATATATATATCAGACAAATATTTATTTTATTATTATTAATATTATTATTATTATTATTATTATTATTATTATTATTGTTGTTGTTGTTGTTGTTATTATTATTTTGCAATAATATTTAAATTCATCCACTGAAAAAAAAGCATTCTAAAACCCTTCGGAATCTGTGAACAAATGCATATTTATGTTCGTATTTTGAACATTTTTAATGCATAATATAGTGCATATGTATATTTAATATAGAGGCATATTTTAATACACAAAAATCTGCGCCTTAGTGGTAATGTTTTAGTGTAACATTTCTCAAGTGTGAATGGCATACGTGCTCCTTTATTTTTTAACGTTATCCTTCAATAATGATAAAAGTATGCAGAAAAATTCACTTACCTCATATAAATTACTGAAGAATGAGCGACATTTTGGTAAAACATGAAAAGATTCTTCAACAGCATATGGCGGGATCATTTTTATTGCAACACCGGGCACAAAATTCGAAGAAGAGGCGTCATAAAGAGTTCAGAATCAAGAAGCTCAAAACAGTGATCTATATAATTTGATCCCCATGTTTTACAGCAACAGAACTTGCCAGTATTCTGGTTCTAATTACTTTCTTAGAACGATTCTTCTCCAGTAACTCAATACACTCTTCCATATAAGCAAATGTTCGCAAACCAGATAAGACAATCCGCGGGTAAGAATTAATTAACTAGCCAGATTCGGCAATATTTGGAAAGAGAAAAAGAAAATCGTTATCTTTGAGACGAAGATCTTCGTTATATGTAGGATTCGTTAAGAGTTTCAGGGTTCGCTGAAAGACAATAACTTTTGTTGTACGGCGTGCGGTGCGTGCGATTCTTCATGCGCCAATTGATAGTGCGTGGGTTCGGACTGGAGATGTCGAAGGCAGATTAGTGATACAATACATTTTGCTTCCTAGTTTGGCATAATATAAAAATTAAAAATTGTTTCCTTCCGTGCTTAAGAGTTTTTCGCAAGAATCGAACGTGTTTGTGTTTTTTATAATTTGGCAAAGAAAATCTATCCGGAGAAGTAAGTGGCCAATAAGTCGACAGAAATACAATGTTCTTTAAAATATGTAAGTTGGCAACTGATGAGTCAAGATTATGAATTGGATATATTGAACTGCTTTGCGTTAATACACGCAACATTAATTCGAATTATATGTAAATCGAATTTCAAATATTCATTTTCTGTATTTAATGTACGACTATCAATGCTCCTGAGCGGTAATTGTCTTTTAGGAAAGTTCAAAATTCGATAAATTAGTTATGAGATAGCCCAGTGGTTATGGCGAGAGAACTGTACGAGGAAGAACCAAACTCGATCCTCACCTTCACCAAAAAATTATCCCTGTGTGAACGCGGAGTAAAAGCACGATAAATCTATAGGTCTGAAAATTCTTCCGAGAAGTGATGAGCAGAAAAGGAGGGTATGGACCTTGAGGTTGCTACCCCCCACCCCCACCAGGTTTGGTCTAAATTGGTTGCTAAAGGATAGAATATGATCCGCCTTCTGTGCTGCGCCGGGAAAATGCGATATGACGGTAAAATGGTTCACGCTTCGGCAGCTATGGAGGCGAATGATTTCATATCTAGTGCCTGACCATTGGAAAATAATCGATAAATACGTGTTGAATCAAGTTAAACATAAAGTTACAGTTATTTACATAATGTACAGTGCGACGCAAAAGGTTAAACATCAGGGTAGTTCTTCAATAAAATTAAAAATAATCAATTGATGTGGGCCTGAAGAGCAAGCATAACGCGGGATTGGCACATACAGTGGCGCTGGAACCCATGGGTTCATGAGCGCAACTTGCACCCACAGATTTTTGTTCGTGGGAGCAGCGCGCACACAGAAATTTGAAGAAAATTTAAAGTTTGTTTGTTGTTATTGTTAATCTTCAAATCGTATTAGATTGAGAATTTCCCGAAAAAACTATTTAAAAAAAAAACGGCGTAAATGAACAATCCAAGCTCACAGTTGAATTATTTAGATTGAAGCTATTGCTTACCCCCCTTTGACTTCGAGACATGGTGTGTTTGACCCATGACCATTACCACCTAATAGCGATGGTTTTGGTTTGACTTCAAAAGTTCATTGCAGTCGGTGGTCGAGTCATAAAATAGAGCCGTTGAAAAGTTGGCTCCCTCAAGTTCCGTCAAACTGTTCAAATACTGTTAGTATTGTTTGGTTGACTATGGGTACTGTAGATACGTTATCATATCTAGGATAATCCAGCTTTAAATAAGCTGTAACAAATTCCAGCGTATTGGTGCTAAAAGAACTTAAAATTACCAAATAAAAGTTGCTATGGATGCATTTCACCCACTGCAAAATTCTGTTCAAATATATTTTATTGTTAAAGGACATTATACAAGATATTCCGTTTCAGTGGGTGCAAGAACAATATTTAAAAAACGAAGTTTAAAATGCATGAGTTAAATATTTGTATAATATAGAATAAACTGCCTTAGTTTGAAAATTTTCAGGATTTTACATAGATTAAAACTTTTGTTTTTGTTTATTTAATGGAATTCCAAACGGTATCCCCAAAAATAAATAATCATACTGTTAAACCTTTCCATTTTATAGTACATTAAAAAGTGTAAATGAATTTTTGAGCATAAAATATCTAAAACAGGAGTTATGAAGCTTTTGACATTGGGCAAGAATAAGCACATACTGCATACTGTTATGCAAAAACACCATTCTTTAAACTAGAGCTGATTTCGTAAAAAATGCAATTTTTAAGCATTGGCATATGATTTGGAGCTTTTGAACACGTTATGCAAAATAAATTATTCCAAAGCATGATCAATAAAATGTCATAAAAGTTGCTATTTTAAAATTTTAAAAATTAAATATTTTTACTTTCCTTATATACATAATGTATAAGGAAAGTATTATGACGGGGTCGAAAATTCGAATTTCGATGGCAGAGCACGTTTCAAGCATCCCTGATTACGAATCAAACATTTTTGAGGTGATGTCTGTGTGTGTGTGTGTGTGTGTGCCAGTGAGTCTGTGGAGACGATATCTCACAAACAAATAGAGTGATTCGAATGAAATTTGGTAAAAAATCACAATCCGTGAATACTGGAAGCCTATTGTTTTTAAACGTAATCGAATGTTCAGAACTCCTCTAAATTTTCGAGTGAAATTTTGAAAAAATCATCAAAAAATCAAAACCTTTAATAAAGTTACGCAAATAGATATTTCTTATGTAATTTTTCCTTAGAAAACGATTGATATAAACTTTAGAACGCTAGCATGAATCGTTCTCGAGATATTGTACATTTTTAAAATAAATTTATCAAAAAATCCCATAAATTAAAAAAAATAGATTGACTGTTAAGAAACATGTTCACTTTTGATATGTAATACCAAGCGATAAATTTGGTGACATCATTCTCGTGGATCTAGCTCGTTCCATTCATGAAAAAAGATACTTTGAGTAATACTTTTGTATTTGAACGCCAATAGTCATTTATCTGCTGTAAGAATAACTTATTTCTTCGTCCATAACGCTTGACGAGATTTTGGCGCCGAATTTGGCAGAATGTCTCCAACTTGGTGACTTTTTTAAATGATGCCAAATTAACGAAAATCTTACCAAATGGATAAAAATGACACTAAATCAATAAAAATGACGACTAATTGACGAAAATTCAATATCTTGGAAAGAATATAAATATCTACTATAAGAAAAACCTATTACTTTCCTTATATACATAATGTATAAGGAAAGTATTGTGACGGGGTCGAAAATTCGAATTCGAGTTTTCGACGGGAGAGCACGTTTCAAGCATCCCTGATCACGAATCAAACATTTTTGAAGTGATGTCTGTGTGTGTGTGTGTGTGTGTGTGTGTGTGTGTGTGTGTGTGTGAAAGTATGTGTGTGTGTGTGTCAGTGAGTCTGTGGAGACGATAACTGACGAACGAATGGACCGATTTAAACCAAATTTGGTACAAAAATCACAATCCGTAAACACTGGAAGCCTATTGTTTTTATACGCAATCGAATGTTCGGAACCCCTCTAAATTTTCGAATGAAATTTTGAAAAAATCGTCAAAAAATCAAAACCACGAATAAAGTTACGCAAATAGACATTTCTTATGTAATTTTTCATTAGAAAACCATTGACGTAAATTTTAGAACGCTAACATGAACCGTTCTCGAGATATTGCACATTTTTCATAAAAATTATCAAAAAGTCATATAAAATTAAAAAAAATATTTCCTATTGAGAAACATGTTCACTTTTCATATGTAATACCATGCGATAAATTGGATGACATCATTCTCGTGGATCTAGCTCGTTCTATTCATGAAAAAGATACTTTGAGTAGTACTTTTGTATTTGAACGCCAATAGTCATTTATCTGCTGTAAGACTAACTTATTTCTTTGTCCATAACGCTTGGCGAGATTTTGGCGACGAATTTGGCGGAATGTCGCCAACTTGGCGACTTTTTGAAATGTTGCCAAATTAACGAAAATCTCGTCAAATGGATAAAAATGACGCTAAATCAATAAAAATGATGACTAATTGTCGAAAATTCAATATCTTGGTAAAAATATTAGTATCTACTATAAGAAAAACCTATTTTTTTTACTGTAAAAGTAGTAAATTCATTACATTATATAAGGAAAGTCATGTGGTGCCCACATCAGATTTTTTTTGCATTGTAAAAGTAGTAAATTCATTGCATTATATAAGGAAAGTCATGTATTGCCCACATCAGATTTTTTTATGGTGTTTATGCCAGGAACTGGCTGAAGAGAATTGATGTGGGCAACACATGATGTTAATAAAGTCGGAATAACAGAGCTGGATCTCTGTTTGGCTTTTAAGAGTTTAACATTTTTGTCAGTTTCCGCTAGTTCTATTTCATTTATTTATTAAATATACTCTTGCAAAAAATATATGTACCTATAAAAATTGAGCTACAGCCGCGAATGCAAATGTCGACATGCAAATGTCATTTTAAGAGTTATGCAAATGATCAAACTGTCAGCACAAATGATGTTAGAGGGCTCATGCAATGCGCATGAGAACGACACATCGTGAAGCATTTAAAACGACCGGTACACCACTCACGAGCAATTGGATCTGGATTTTCTCTTTTGATACTGAAAGTTGTGTACAAAGATGACTGAGACGCACTCGATGGCGCTACGATTAATTTTCGGATTTAGAGAGAGGTCGTATCATAGATCTAAGGGTAGCTGGCTAGTCCAACAGACGTATCAGTCGCCATCTTGGTCGATGCGATATGGCAGTTGTTCGGTGTGGGCGAAAGTGGATCAAAGGAGCCACCTGCAACCATCGCAGAGGCTTCACACACTCAAGATCGATAACTGCTCGGAAGGATCGTGCAGCCAGGACAGGAGCTACGTTCACACCAATGGCTTCGCTGTCAGCCATTGCCACCCTACATGCATCCTGTATAAATAGATACTATTCGGAGGCGACTGGAAGAAGGTGGAATTAGGTGCCAACGTCCATTAAGGATCCTATGACTGACCCTTCAACATAGACCGAACCGTCTGGATTGGTGAGGAGCTCGGTCAGCCTAGATAGTGTCCGATTGAAGGTATGTTGTCTTTAGCGGCAAATCTCACTTCTTTTTCAGTGATGACCTCCACATATGCGTATGGAGGAGTACTAGCCAACGTTGCGATCTCGCATTTGTTGTTAAGTGGCACACAGTCATCACACGTGGTGTAACAGTCTAAGGAGACGACAACCAATCTTCTCTAGTTGTGCTGCAAGCTAATCTGACGGCTCGCTTGTACATCGACGATATTCTGCAGCCGTTTGCTCTGCCTATGCTGTCAAGTTGCTCAGGTTTAATCTACTAACAAGACAACACTCGACCACGTAATGCATAACTTTCTCAACAATATCTTCGAGGATTTAATACCCGCCCATGGCCATCCAGATCCCCAGACCTATCACCAATAGAACACGTTTGGGACATGCTGAGACGGCAGTTGCAGCCTTCTCAGAATACCACTGAATTAGCTGACCCGTTGCATCATTCGTTGCAGAATCTTTCAAAGAGGGACATAACACACAAGCAACTGAATTGACTCTATGCCACACCGAATATCGGCTTGTATAGTTGCCTACCAGGGACGATTTACCACTTACTAAAATGTCGTCTTGTTGTCACCATTTTTTAATAAAGCATTTTCTTGGTCACATATTCTAATCCTTTGCATATCGTCTCAAACGATACATGCATGCCAAGTTTCGCGGCTATAGCTAAATTTTTCACGGGTGCATATATTTTTTTACGCCAGAGTGTATTTTTTTTTATGTATTAACATAAAATTTGTGCTAGTGCTAACTTGCACAGAAGGATAAAATAATTTTTAGAGTGTTGCTCATTCGTCAATTAATTTTTACTTTCCCTACTGTCTATTGTAGTATAAGGAGAAGTATTGTGATATGATAAAAAAATCCGCCCCTCAAATTTTGGTGAATTTACGCGTTATGAGCATCCCTGAATGCAAATAAACTATTTTATCAATGTTGTTTGTGTGCACGTATGAGTTGGTTATGGAATAAAGTATCCAAGTTCATCCGGAACAAGTAAATTTACTCATTTGATCATGTTTTTCTTTTCTTTTTATTCTTTCTTAAAACTGTTGTAAGTTTTAATTTTAAAACATACATAATACGAAATGTACAGGAGACTTTTTATGCAAAGCAAAAGCTTCTAAGAATTTTGTAAAATTTAGTGTGGATTCAGTTCCTCAATTTTTAACTAATTTCAACTTAATTTTATCTAGAGTATGAATTTGTAAACAACTTTTGTATTAGCGGGAGTTTGGAACCATCTACCTACAATTGGTTTGACGACGCTATCCATGGAGCTACTGAGTAGATTATCTTTCCTTCTAGATTTGAAGTGGAACATATAATTTCCATTCTCTTCTCAGGGTCTTTATTATTGTGTTTACAACTGTCATTGCCCCCCTTTTAACATTAATTAAATTTCGATTTTTTACTGTGCTTAAGGTGAGATAGTAGTTTTCAAGGGGGGGAATTGCATATACATTGCTATGACTTTAATTAAAGGTTTCTCAAATTTTTAAATGAAAATTTTTATGCTTTAACATTTGCATGTCGCTAATATGAAAATATTGCTGTTTCATTAATATATATCTTGGGATTTTTTATACATATGATTTTAGATGAGTCAGAGTTCAAAAAATAAATAATATAGTTCACTATCCGCAAGATTACTTTTCAACTAAAGTCACTAGAAACAATATTCTTCACTAAAGTGATGCTAGCTAATGCTTTTATACGCTAAACCTAAAACATTCGAAAATGTTTTCAGAAAAGTATTTTTGAAAAATGATAAATATAAATTTTCTTATTTTCTATTTTAAATCAGACAGGACTATGTTTTATTATACATTTATTTTCCAAAAATAAAAAATTTTGTGTTTAGTGCAAGCATATTTATTAGTTTATAATATATATTAACTTTTAAGAAAATGGAATAATGACTTTGTTGTAATCATGGGGACAGACACAAAATTTGAAGCTGAGAATAAATGGTTTGAAGAAAAGCTAGACGGGGAAAATTGCAATGTGTGCAAGTTTTATCAGTGTGTGCTTAATTTGCGTCCGATTTTGATGCGATCTGTTTTATCTCAATCCAATTTTCATCCGATTCAAGTAGTTCGTATAATTTTGAAATAATAGTAAATTTTAAAAATTTAAATCATATCTTTAAAAACCACGAATTTTTAAAGTCCCTTAATTTTATCTACTCCGAATCTATACATAGTGTGGGGGGGAAAAATCCTCTGTTCTTTGACAGACTATAACAAAGTGGCGATAATAAAATGTTTTGTCGTTTGTTATGTCCCAGAAGATAATAAAGTGACTCTGGCCATATTTCGTTCATCTTTAGAAATCTGTATAAAATAAAATTTATCGATTTTTTTTTTTTAATTTTTGACTAACAGGTAAATTTCCACATATTTAACTTCCATTTTAATAGAAAAATGTCCAGTGCAAAAATTAACGAGGAGCTTTGTTTGGACAGCCGGGAAGTGCCACCCAATTTAGACCGGAACCCAGTGGGGGAGGCATCCACAGGGCATCCACAGGAATTGAAGCTGGTGTATAATAGTCGCCCATTTTACTATTACATAACCTTCATTCTATTAATTGATATTCCCTTTTTCTTTAATATTTTTGTTTTGAATATAATGGCTGGTTTCTGATATTTTTTGAGTGATTTTCTGTATGCTTGTCATCAAAATAACACAAGTTTATAGATATCTTGTGTTTCAGAAACAAGCATTTTTGAGTTCATTTCGATTTAATATTTGGACTTGAAAAGAATTGTTTCGAAATGAACAATTCTTAAGCCTAAAGCTTTTCCACGTGCAAGCTTTAATGGGGAAGTGGTATATTTGGATATTTCAATATATCATAACCAGCAAGATCATTTCTGCTGCAAACTTTATGATAAACGTAAAAGTTTCAATTGTGATATTAAGTACATAACACCCTGGAATAGTTATATCAGTATTGATGTAAAGAGAAATTTGATTGTTAACCATTTTGTTAGATATTATAAATTAAATTCTACTATTGGACAGCGCATTAATTGTGAACGACATGTAATTAAGGAAGCTTTAGAAAAAGGTTTTCCAATCGGTTTTCTTAAGACTTATTACTTGGCCTTTTGTAAAAAACTTCAAAAAGACAATATATATTTTGCTGATTTTAGGGACTTGTTTCCACTGGATTATTTAGATACTTTTCTTCACTGTAACTTTGTGTTTGGATCTAAATAGTGTATCGCTTCCGGATCACCATCTATTATCTCTCTCTTATGTACCTCGTTTGCACTCCTTTTTATATTATTCTGTTTTTACCTGTATTTTAATATTCTCTGTACTTTGCTTGTTCCTTATGGTATGGTGTAATATATATATATATAGATATATATATATATATTATATATGTATATATATATATATATACATATATATATTAGATATATATATACATATATATATATATATATATATATATATATATATATATATATATATATATATATATATATATATATATATATATATATATATATATATTTCACTTATAGATCTTAATAACAAAAAACACTTCGGACACCTTGTTTTTGACCTTTTATTAACAAGAGCAAAATTACTAGATGCTCATCTCACACTTTCACACCAAAAAGAAAAAACCAAACAATCTTATTGTGCTATTAATTACACAAATCCTATATTTAATTATTTCAACTTTACACACATTTTTGAAAAATTCCAATCCTTTTTTCCAATTAAAAATGTTAATATAATTAACGCATATAAATATCCAGTACCTTTAGGACGTAAAATATACAACTACATTCTTTTATCAAAGCAGTTGAACAACTCTGTATCTTGTTCGTGTACTGAATCTTGCTATCTACCCTTTATTGACCAACATCATGGACATGTAATCACCTGCAATCTCAATTTAATTCAGGAACCTAATCTCAAACAATTTCTCAGCTATGGATCAAAATACAGACTACCACTACTATATAATAAAGAGAAAATAATACAAGTTTTTGGCATTGATCTAGATAAATATATATATAAAATTTCAGATAAATATCACTGCCCTTTTGAAGCTTTTAAGAGCTGGCAAGTACAAGTCACCTGGCATGTAAAACAATTGATTCAACAATTTCCTATGCCAAAATATACTCATAATTACCAAGACATCTCTAAAGAGATCAAGTTATTACAAGACAAATTTGTAATCACTTATGTTGATAAGGCATCAAGTAATTATGCATTTATTTGCAAAAAAATTTATTTGGACGAACTCAAACTGCACAACTCCATACCTCAATTTTATTAACTCGTATAAACGCTAATATCACTATAATAAGTAAACAAATTATTGCTTACTACAAACTTCTTAAACGAAAACACAATCTTAATTTTCCTTAACTGATACTCATACCTAAATTCCATAAATCACAAATCTCTTTTAGAACTGTTACTATAGGATTTAATTCATACACCAATGCTGCTGACAAACAACTTCTAATTATACTAAATCAAATTTATGATCATTTCACTACACAACAAACACATATAATCAAAAATAGTTTAGAACTGATTAATCACCTAAAACAACTACCTTACATACATGATATTAAAACTCTTGATTTCAAAGACCTCTTTAATAACATTGATATTAATGATTTATATGAACAATTTGCTCATTCAAAAAACATCTCTTTTCCAAAATTCAAAACATTATTAAAATTCATTCTGTTCAAACAGTATATATCTCAAGGAAATTGCATATACGAATTAAATAAGGGAATACCACAGAGAGGAATCTCATCTACAATACTGGCCAACCTTTATCTACACTTTTACGAAATTCAGAACCCTTTCAACAGTCATATCACGTACAGATTTATTGATGACCTAATTATTATTGGAATTACTAATGAAGCACCTATATTAAACTTTAATTTTTATCCACCCAATCTACAACTCATTGAAAATGTATATGCATCAAACTGGATCAATCATCTAGATGTTAGTTTAGAAATTCAAAATGCAGACACATTAAAATTTAAAATATACCACAAAACAGAAACTTATAAATTTAAAGTAAATAAACTTCAACATTATTCATCTAATCTTTCAAAATCAGTATATAAAAATGTTATTAATAACCAGTTATTAAGAATAAAAATGTTAAGTACACCCTCTTACTACAAAGAACATCTTTTTAAATTCATAAACACCACTATCCAAAATACCTACCCGCCAAACCTTATTTTTTCTTTTATTAAAACACATTTTAATTTTAAATTCAACACCTTGCTACAATTACAGCAACATATTGACAGATCATTCTCAAACAATTTTAAATAATTTTTCATCTCCATGTTTCACTTCCAGCAGTTGAAACCTTAGTATATAGAATTAACTGTAACCTGTATTGAGTAAAAATGCTTAGTTAGTATCGTGTAATCTACACAGCTAAGCAGCGCAAGGGGTAAATACATTTATATTATTATATTCTTATACCTTTTCATTACATTATATTGTCCTATATATATACTTAACCACACGCTGGTATATTTGATTATTATATTTGATTTCTTATATCTGATCCAATTTGTATTTTCTTCTACGTCGGGCCATGTGCATTATTTCTGTAATATAATTTGCAGTAATGCACACAGAAACGTAGAATCCGCATTAACGAAACATCTATGGCCCTTGATAACGTACATGGTTTCGAAACTGCTTTTCACTTTAATCAATTTATTCAATTTCAAAAAAGATTTTTGGGAGCTAGAAAAGGTCAAGCTCATCGTGCAAAACAATGTTTCTGTTTTGCAACTTTTCATCTTTAAACACATTTCTTGCATTTACACCATGTATGGTTATGCAGAGAACAAGGGGATTAGTATCTTAAGTACCTGTATTACATATATGATTTATATCAATAATTTCATCTTAATGTGTTGTACAAAAATTTATTCACCCCTCTTTACCACATGTAATTCTTATTCCATTCCTTAACTTATATATGGAACATGGGAAAAAGGGGTATTTTATACCAATTTAGTACCTGTTTTATTTATAATGTTATTTATCATGTTTTTTTTTTAAATATTCAACAGCTTGTCGTATAGTATTTTTGATGTCCCATTTACATTTCAGTCCATCTTTCTTTCACTTTTGCTATACAGAACATTTTCTATTAATGATCTATCTCAGGTATATATAATACAAGTAAAATAAAAATTCTTCAATTATATATATATATATATATATATATATATATATATATATATATATATATATATATATATATATATATATATATATATATATATATATATTATATATATATATATATATATATTATATATATATATATATATATAGAGAGAGAGAGAGAGAGAGAAAATGTAATAATAAAAAAAATTCAAGTAATATTAACATCACCATAGAAGCAAAATCACGGCCATAATGCCAATAGGAGAAAATATCAGCACTGGCCCAAATTCGATGATTAGTCAGAATTAAATTCCTCTTCAGGTCTGAGTATTTAATTCTAATTAACCCAAACAAATGCCTGTTTCAGATTGAGCAATAGTACATTACTATAAATACTCAATACTCAAACTATATATATATATATATATATATATATACAGGGTTAGCAAGAAATAAGTTTCCTGCTTCAGCGGGCTCTAAAATGCGTTCTATTGGTCCAAATGAAATAAAATTTGAAATACAGATAATACAAATGATGCGCTTGACATTTATTAAATCAAAAATTTTAGTATCAACACTCACCTGCAGATGGCGCTATAACACAAATGGTATTTATTTGCATATATTGAAAATGTGAAACGTTATTTGAGTTACAGCGCATGCCTAATAGCATTATTCTTTGGATGAAAAGAAGTAACTAATGCACGAGCATTAATGATCTATCACATCACGCCAACGTTGCGAGAAAAAGGGCTACTGGTGAAATTGTTCTAGCAGAACTCCGTTGCAGCTGTAAATGAATTTCATCGTATGAAGCAGATACTACGAAGAGGTCTAATGTCTTCATGCAGAGGCGTAGCAAGGTCAGGTGGTTTCCGGTGCGGAAAATTTCTTGTCACCCCCCCCCCCCCATTGAAATTATCAAAAGAAGGAAAAATAAGATACAGTTGTAAGTGTTATTTTCTGGTTTATTTACTGTGAGCACTTTGTGCTTGATTGTGTGTGTGAGTGTGATTTTTTACACTGTGAGCATAAGCACTTAAAACCTTTTTTCCTAACTTTGCTCTCTGCAAATTTTGAAATCCCATCATCAAAATCAATTCCTTTCGCTACAGTGTTTTCAATTGACAAGATAGCTAATTCAGAGAGCCGAGCTTGACTCATGGTGGACCTAATATAACTTTTCATTAATTTAAGTTTCTTAAAACTCCTCTCACATGATGCTACTGAAACACATAACGTTAACAAGAATCTTAAGGCTAAAGTCAGATTTGGTACAGAATCTGAAAGTTCATATTCAACAACAAACTCTAAGAAGACCATTCCAGAGAGTCTTCTTTTAAAACTTCGGCAGCTTGTAGATGTCTTCTTAGTCGTGGAATCTCTCTAAGAATTCCATCTTCAGAAAGTTCATCATAGTTTACGACTAAGTTTTGTATTAACTGTGGAAGTTCGTTTTCTGAAGTTGTGATCAGATTCTTGGGCTCAAGAACTGCAAACCGAGCTGATATACTTTCCATGTCTTTGCAGCAATTGTCGATTTCTTGAAAAAACCTGTCAATGCACTCCAACATTAATCTTTTCAATTCTTCATTCAACATGAGTGGTTCATCTTCAGCCTTTTCTCCAGGCATCACTTTCTTCTTTCTGGCGGTTCTTCTTTTCATTAAAGGAATGTCCATCTCTTCACAAGTGTTCGTTGCAAACTGCAGTGAGATCTCCACGATCTCATTTCTTTTGTCTTTCAAAAAGGTCCTCAGACTTCTCATTTTGATAATACACTTCTCAAAACTGATTCCAACGATCTGTAGGTATTTTTGAGTGTGGTTTACTTCTTCTAAGATATTACTCCCGAAATACAAAAAATATAAAAAAGAAAAATCACATATTGCTGGCAAAAGCATTTGCACTGCTTCTCTGGTTTCGACAGTTTCTGTGAGATCACAAAGTTCTTCTATAGCATCAACAATTTTCCTGAAATTAACATATACAGGTTTTACAGCTTCGTAGTGAGCACTCCATCCTGTATCTGAAAGTCTCTTGACTGCAACTCCAACATTAATTACAAGGATCGTCCATCTGTGTGCGGAAACCGAGAAAAAGCAGTACAGACTTTCTAAGGTCCCAAGAAAATTACACATTGTGAAGCGGTTGCAAAAAAATGCACTCCACACAGATTAAGAGAGTGATTTGTACAAGGAACAAATAATGCTTTTGGATTAAGTTTACGAATCCTCGTTTGGACTCCAGAGTGCATTCCAGCCATTGTAGAGGCATTGTGATACCCCTGACCTCGACACAATGTGATATCCAGCCCGTCCTGTTCAATTGCCTTTATAATGTATTCTGTTATGTCAAGGGCTTTCTTTTCAGTTAGCAGAAAATAGCCTAGAAATGACTCCTTTATTACTACTTTTTTTTTTCTCAATGTGAGCATATCGAACTATTTCAAAAAAAGTATTGCGAGCCCCCCAATTTTATTTTTATTTTAAAAACACATATTTTTGCCATTTTGTCACCCCCCTCAGTGATGGGGCAGTCCACACCCACCGCACCCTCCTTCCTACACCACTGTCTCCATGTGCCCTACGCAAGATGATAAAGAAATTTGAAACAACTGGGCAACTTGGCATTCTTCCAGGTAGAGGACGAAAGCCAATCCAGTCTTTTAGCGCCGAAAATGTGGCTACCGCGGTCGTTGAAGCCAGCAGTCATTCGCCGCATGGTAGTGTGAGTGTTCCAGTTGTTTCCAGTGTATTGGATATGCAGTATTCCACTGTACGAAAAGTCTTAAGGATTTTGAATTTTTATCCCTACAAAATCAAGCCTGTGTACTTATTGCAGGACGGAGACTCAGAGGTTCGTAAAATTTTTGCACTTCAGTTATTTGCTCGAATAGTGGTTGATGTCATTTGGTCATGGAACATCCTGTGAACTGACGAAGCCCACTTTTGCCTCAATGGGCAAGTTAACACCCACAATTGTCGATTTTGGGCAGCGAAAAACCCTCACGCTATCCAGGAACAACCCTTGCATCCTGAAAAAGTGACAGTATGGTGTGGTTTTACGGCTACCTCCATCATTGGACCGTATTTTTTTGAAGAAGTAACTGCAACTGGAATCAAAACCCGTTCCGTCACAGGACTACGGTACCGTGATATGCTGAGGTATTTTGTAATCCCACAACTTCAACAGAGTGGATGCTTTCAGGACATCATTTTCATGCAGGATGACGCACCTCCTCACATTGGCCGTAGTGTAAAGAAATTGCTAACACAGCATTTCACAGTTGAGCGAGTAATCAACCGGCATTTTCCAACAGCATGGCCTTCTCGTTCGCCGAATATCACCCCTTGCGAGTTTTGGTTGTGGGGTTTCCTCAAGAACAATATCTACCGTAAAAGGCCAGCATCTGTGCCAGATCTGAAGGACAGCATTCGGCGCTATGTTCTTGATATTCCGGCAGACTCCGGTTAGCTGTGGAAAATATGGTTCTGCGATTAGAGCACATTGTTGAACATGAAGGGAGACATATTGAGCAGTTTTAATGCTACTTTTTTAATATTTTTTAACATTTATAAAGCCTATTAAATGTTGTTATGTGTATTACAGCGCCACTTATCGGCGTATTTTTATACTTAAATTTTTGATTTAATAAATGTCAAGCGCATCATTTGAATTATCTCTATTTCAAATTTTATCTTATTTGGACCAATAGAAATCATTCTAGAGCCCTCTGAAGTGGGAAACTTATTTCTTGCTAACCCTGTATATATTATACATATATATATATATATATTAAATATATATATATATAATATATATAAATTATATATATATATATATATATATATATATAATATATATAATATATATATTATATATATATATATATATAATGTATTAATATGTGGAAATTTACTATTTTAAGATCTATTAACGAGCCTTAGGTATCCTCATTGAAGGTGTCTTTATCACTTGTTGCATGTTTTTGTGTGTGCTCATCTTAGGTCACCACATGCAGTGAAAATAAATCCCACTGGGTAAAATAGTTACTACTCCGCTTCCGGGGTCTGTACCACCCCCGTGTAGCACTCCATTATGTCAGACCACACTGCGACTTAGCAACTATAGCCTTATTAAACAATTAAGAATTGCAAATGCTAAAATAACAACAATATTTAATGCAAAACATAGCTCTGCAATAGACATATCCGTGCCTATGGCACACACACTTTGGTGTCACATTTAATGACCACTAGCCATTTCGAATTTTCAAAACGTGTGTGAAAAATGGTTAGTAACATATATCTGGAATACGTAGAAAATTTAACAATTCATACATTCACTAAACTTCGTGTTCATATGACTGTTTACACTGTCTGCTCTGTAGTGCGATACTCTCCAGAAGTACCCAATCCTTTTCAACTCCACGTGGTTAAACATTTATTTCTATATAAAAAAAATTGTGAAACCGCTGACCAACAAAGGGGGACGGCGACCCCGAGCCGCGTGGGTTGGCGAGCAGCAGCGTGGAGGGGACACAAAGGTGGTCGTGTGCTCCTGCTCGGTTGAAAGATTTCGCAAAACGAAATATAGGGGTTGACAAGCATCACTGATCAAGAGACGATTGTAACCGCCGTATTACGCCTGCGTAGCACGCGGCAAGGAGGAGGTGAAACCACCAGACTCGCAAATTCAGTTATTTGGGTTGATGATCGTCAGGGATCAGGGGGCGGAGCCCCCAAGGCTAATACGCTTGCGTTGTAACAGCGAAGAAAGAGCTCGTTAAGTGATTTCCGACGGTTAGGGCACGGTAGCGAACAGGAGGCTGGACCCTTAAGTTCCAAGAGTTTAAGATCTATGGACATGAGGCCAGAAGGTGTCAAAGAATTTGCGAAACGAATTCCGGGGTTGGAAAACATCAGAGAACACCAGGTGAATCCCCAACGGGTATAATACGCCCGTGTACTCAATTACGAATAAATAGCAAAACGTACAGTTCTGAAATGTCACATATGAGCCGTAAATGTGAAAGACGGGCTTAGAATTTTATTTTAGGCCAATTAAATAGTAATTAGTAAAAGGTTGAGGAGCGTCAAAGAGGTTGAAGGGTCAAACGAGCGTATTACACCTGCGTAGCAGACGGGAAAAACAGATCGCTAAAGAGTTCCCACGGTTTTTGAGAGAGTGGTTATTGAATTGCGAGCGTTATCGAGATGGATGCATGTAAGCCGATCGAGGTGAAAGAGTTAGAGGAGCGAGTTCTAGGGATTGATGAATGTCAGCAAAATAAGAGCGAAACTCCAACATCTGCGTAGCAGACGTAACGAAATAGCTGGCAAAGTGAGCTCTTGTTATTAGTGGGCAGCATGGAACATAGGGCGGAGCCCCCGAATCCTGGGAGTTTGCTGGCGTCTGCGAGCAATTGGCACGAAGGAAGTCCTGTGCACCGGCCTGAGTGAATAGGATTGGCGATTGTAGAGGGAGGCGCCTCATGGACGCATTACGCTTGCGTAGCAGGCGGAACGAAAGAGAACGCGAAGCGAAATACGGAAGTTGACGAGAAGGGGCTAAGACACCTAATGTCTTAAATTTACTTTAAAGAATTGAAATGTCTCTTAAAATGTAATTCAAGCATTACCTCACTCACTTCCTAGAATTATCACAAATACATGCACATTTAGTACAAACATAAATAGTGTAAGTTTCCATCAAAATTTGTAAATAAATGCAATTTTTATTACTTCCTTAAAATATTACGTATTATGCAGCTAACATGTAATTTTGATAACAGTTAACAACACCAAAAGCGAAAACAAACATAATATTATATGAACATTTAGCACAATAAAAAGTATATATTTATATATATATATATATATATATAATTTGAATATATAATTGTAAACACAAGAAATATTAGAATATAACTTAAATCACACTTAAAAGGCGCATAGCTGCATTTGAAAGAGGATTAAATATAATTCCAAATGGAAAAAGTGAAATGGATGCAATGTACCAAAAACCGGGGTGAGGGGGTCACAATCCCCCCCCGGCCATTTTTTGGTACATTGCATCCATTTCACTTTTTTCCATTTGGAATTTTATATACATATATATATATATATATATATATATTTCACACAAAAGTCATAAATACTGATGAAAAGGATAAAACAATAAGCAAACGACTTATTAGGCGCATAACAGCCTTAATCTTACGTTTACCAAATACATATATTTCCAAAAGGTATATGAAAGGGAAGACAACAAAAAGGTACCACAAAGTGGCCGGGAGGGGGTTGTGATCCCCACTCCCCGGTTAAAGCATGCTTAGAGCCACGGCAAACACTCCCGAAGGCCGGTACCAATTTGAAACGGTAGCACACCAAAAGTATTTAAAAATACCATACCAAAAATTGGATCGAAAAGGAACTTCACTATTTGAGCGCCAAAAATCAAGACAATTTACTCCATGACCAATGCGTACAAAGTCGTACCTAAATTGTTAAATACGTCCAAATGCACTACAACCATCTACACTAGCGCGTACTTGATACTTTCAAATGCATTCACCAGCGTTCATCGTATTTGAATCTCTTTCTACACTCGGTTGCAGTTATTTTGTAGAAACCGCTTATTACGTCGGTTAAGAAATTACCAGAATGTCCGTTTTTTATTGCGTCATGCGCAAATGTCATTATGCATTTCACTTGATCTTCGACTCTGCTGTTCAGATTTTTGCTTCTCGTAAGATGATTAATTATAATATTATGATATACATTTTTATGCATGTTTGAACTCCAAGGTATTTTAAAGTTGTTTATTTTAAAGTTGAAATCGTCTCTTTTATTGTAGATTTTGTATTCTACACCGTCATCCTGACTCTTAATGTTTAAATCCAGAAAGTCTATGCTTAGATCCGGATTTGGTAAAGTTTCCACTAAATTCAAGGCATCAGGATAAAAACTGAAGTTCGTAATATAATTTTCATCTTCCGTTGCCATCAATATATCATCAACGTAACGAATGTACAGCAATTCGTTCAACAAACTGAATATGAAATGGGAACTAGTTTGTTGAACGAATTGCTATACATTCGTTACATTGATGATATATTAATGGCAACGGAAGATGAAAATTATATTATGAACTTCAGCTTTTAACCTTGGAGTTCAAACATGTATAAAAATATATATCGTAATATTATAATTAATCATCTTACGAGAAGCAAAAATCTGAACAGCAGAGTCGAAGATCAAGTGAAATGCATAATGACATCTGCGCATGACCCAATAAAAAACGGATATCCTGGCAATTTCTTAACCGACGTAATAAGCGGTTTCTACAAAATAACTGCAACCGAGTGTAGAAAGAGATTCAAATACGATGAACGCTGGTGAATGCATTTGAAAGTATCAAGTACGCACTAGTGTAGGTGGTTGGAGTGC
The DNA here is from genome assembly GCA_951213105.1 of Amaurobius ferox. NCBI lineage: Eukaryota > Metazoa > Arthropoda > Arachnida > Araneae > Amaurobiidae > Amaurobius > Amaurobius ferox. Next base: position 37,594,821 of record OX578149.1, on the reverse strand, counting down.
ATTTGGACGTATTTAACAATTTAGGTACGACTTTGTACGCATTGGTCATGGAGTAAATTGTCTTGATTTTTGGCGCTGAAGTAGTGAAGTTCCTTTTCGATCCAATTTTTGGTATGGTATTTTTAAATACTTTTGTTGTGCTACCGTTTCAAATTGGTACCGGCCTCCGGGAGTGTTTGCCGCGGCTCTCAGCATGCTTTAACCGGGGAGTGGGGGTCAGAACCCCCCCCCCCCGGCCACTTTGTGGTACCTTTTTAGTTCTCTTCCCTTTCATATTCCTTTTGGATATATATATATATATATATATATATATATATATATATATATCATACATATATAATCATACATAGTAATTTATGTAAGTACATATGTTTATTCACCTTAATTGCATGCAGATGTAAATAGTTGGGATATATTTAAAAGTAAACAAGTAAACTAACACAGCAGAATAGTTATCCTGCTAGTGTAGCATTTCCAGTTAGCTACATGATTACAATATCAGGTTCTTGCTTGATATATAATTTTTAAAACACATATTTATGAATAGAGAAATTTAGTACAGATGAATAATACGAAATAAAATTAATAAGGATTATTTTTAATTCACTTTCGTATATCATAAAATCATAATTATGGAGAATCCTAAAGCCTAATTCGTATCCAATTTAGTGAAATTATCGTGAATTTTAGTCAATTATAAAATCCGGTCCCTATGGATGCCTCCCCCACAGGGTTCCGGTCTAAATTGGATGCTTCTTCCGGCCGTCCAAACAGTTACCTTACACCTTTCTGGTACCAGCCACACACAACGCTGCAGTAAGCCTTCAGGTCTGCCGTATGGTCTGGGTTTTTAACACCTTTCTGGTAAGCCTTCGGGTCAGTCGTGTGGTCTGGGTCTCAACAACAACAACAGTAATATATGTGAGGCCGTCTAAACAGCTGCTCATGCCTTCGGACGAGTCGGACGGTCTGGGTCTTCAACAGTAATATCTGATATTTCGAAAACAATAATAGATTAATTTTATAAAAATAAATGCATGCCAAATCAACTTCAATAACCATCTCAATAATAACAAACATAGAAATTAATCGAAATGTGCTTACCGTAATATCAACTGAAAGAAAAGTAATAATATTACATCTCTTGTATTGCTTAATAATCCAACGAACAAATGTATAAAAAATAATGAGGATTTTATACTTTTAATTTTCAACTTGCTGCCCCAAAATTGTCGCCATTACTTTTTGCTTGGTACGTAGGGGGGCGTGGCAATACTTCATTTCACGGCAGCGCGGCCCACTCTATATATTTATATTTTCTTAACATCTATGGTTAATTCACTGATCCTGGTTAGTAACTGTAATTGCATTACCTACATTTTTATTGTTTACAATCACCATGGTAAAATTTTTAAAAGCGTTATGCCCAATTTTCTATTATATCTTTTTATAAAAATTAGAATAGTAATTTATTATGAGTGCAGAGGATGTTGCATCGAAAATCTCATCTAGTGACGAAGTAATTGAACTTAATGATACTTTTTTTTCATAAGCAATGACGATAATTCGTCAGCAATCATTACTTGCTTTGCTTTATTGATATTTTATTGACGTTGTTACAACTATGAGTATAGCATAACATTTCAATTTCTTATTTATTACTAATAAAATATTTATTTGTATATCCATGAAAAAACATAATGAAAACTCATCCCCGCAAATAACAAAATTTGTTAATTCTATTTCGTTGATAATATTGTTAAATAATAGAGGCCTGGATGTATGATGTAAAGTATCTAAAGCAGGAATAGGTATCCTCTAGTCGCTTGTTTAATTTCTCTATGTTAAACTATGGAACTATCCTAACATCTCGTTCCTTTAGTTTTTTGTTGGCTGAGCGTCGCTGCAGAGAATAGAAAAAATTGTGCTTTATTTTTTTTTAATCGATAAAACGATTTGAAGTATTTTTAATATTTTTGTAAAATAGATGCATGATGCATGTTAAAAATAATTATATTTTACCGATTTAAAAAACAAGCTAAACATAAACCTTCCTTTTTTTAGCATCTGTACTTGGCAAAACACAGCTAGAATAAACCCTAGAAACTAAAGGAGCTAGAGGCTTTTTTCCATAGGATAACATGAGAGAAATGAAACAAGTTAGGTGAAGGGAGAATTTTTTTTTTAACCCAATACATTTTTCTAATACTCAATCGACCGTTGGATGTGCCTGTGGGTTCGGAGGATATATACGCCTATATATATATATATATATATATATATCTTTTGTGTGGTAGCCACTAGCCAGCTGTCTAATCACTTTCAAATTTAGCTAGTAAAACTTTTCTTCTAGTTTTTAGCCCATCATGTTTAGTCTTTTAAGTAATGGTACAAAAAGGAATTCTCGGTAATTTATTAATTTTTTATTGGATGCTCTTCTGTTAGATGGGTACCAGACCAAAACTGCCGAGCTTTAAAGTTGACTTAGTCATCGACAAGCCTAAATGTTCACTCTGGTGGACTTTTATTTTTATATGCAATAAAAAAAATGATCAATTTATATTGCAGGCATGAAATTGTAAATTTCGTTTACAATTGCTGAAAATACGGATTTGTCTAGTATTCAGCTGACGGAAGAGTACCTTTTATTTTTATTATCCAAATTATATGCATTTTTTTGTCATTTAAGTATCATGATTTAATTTTGTATTGAAATTATTTCATTTATTTATACTGTTTATTGTGTAAAGCATTTATAATTTACATGATGCTCATTCAATGACAATTTATGAGATGCCAATTTAATGGAAATAACAGAGATATAAGTTTTGAACATGGTATTTATTCCACATTTATAAATGAGTGATAACAAATGACATTTCTGAAGTTTATCAGAAGAACTCATCAATGTAGTCACAGATTCTTTGCTAAATAATGTACATAGATTCATAATATTGTATTAATCATTTTTAGATTTTATTTTATACACTTTTATAAATTTCCACTTATTTAACAGATTTCATCAAATGATGGTGAAGATAAAAAGTTTGTTAGCCAAGCAGTTGCATTTGTAATTGGGCATGCTCGAAATGGCTTTGTTGCCCTGTGTGCTAGTGTTGCATCTCTACTGAAAGAACAAGCTAGGTATTATGATATAATGTTTTGCTAAAATTTCTGTTTGGAAAAAATAATTGTTTAGTTTTATTGTTTAATCAGAAAATATTTCCAACATTGTCCAGGATTAAAAGCAGAGTTTAATTGCATTCGTTCAGTCAATTTTTCAAATGGTGTAGTTGCCTGCTGTGTGAGCGTACATGTCCAAAATGCAAAAAATATATACAAATAATAATTTTAATTAAATACAATGAAATTTGCATCTAAGTTTTTAGTTATTTAATTAGTGCAAAATCTTTTACTAAACAATTAAAAATTTACAGCCAATCTGCAATTTTAACTCATTTATGTATCAAAGTTGTTTTTTACTATTCTGTTACATTTACATTTCTGAGGTTAATGGTAAACTCAGAGTTCATACGTCTACATGAAATCTATAGAAACTCCTGGATTTAAGGGGGGGCGAGGACTTATAAAGGCCCATAAAAATTCTTTATTTTATTTGTTTTAGCCTTAGAATACTGGAAATAAAAAAATACTCCTAGAAAATTGCTAATTTTTTCATTGCAATTTTTATTTTTGAATATGATATAAGAATTTTAGCATTCTGACTGTGAAAATTGTTAATTTTAGCGATCTCTTGTAATAATTCGAAAATTCATTGTTCTTTTATAAGGATAACAAATTTTAACATTGTATAATAAAATTGCGAATTAAAATTATAAAGTTATATAACTTTTTCATTAAATTGCAATCACAAATATTAACTTTTCTTGTAAAATTCAGGAAATTTAATGTTTAAGTTGCAAATGTTAGTATTTTTTTACAAAAATTGCTAATTTAAGTATCTTTTCATAAAAATCCCAAATGTTAACGATTTTTCAGCTGCTTGGAATGAAAAAAAAAAATGAATTTTTTCCAATGTACAAAATAATTTAATTTTGTACATTGGAATGTTAGTTTTAGTACAGCAAATGTTTATTACATCACTAATACTTAAAAAATGCAGTGGAAATCAGTCAAAAATATTTTTTGTTGTTGTGTGTGTGTGTACATTGTAATGTAATTCAGGCAAAAGAATTCTTTGTATAGCTGGAGTGTTGTTGCTGGTACAAAGCCAAGAGACCTATAACTCTAACAGAAATTTCTGCAAAATCTTGGTTTTATTTTTGCTTTAATGTTTAGAAAAATGCTTAAATCCCCCTTGAAAACTTCTGAAAATAGATTTTTGCAAAAGAGTATGAACCCTGTAAGCTAAATTTAATGGAATATTAATAAAGTTGCAATTTTTAAAATGAAATTTGATACACCATGCTACGTAAATGACCAGAAACAAATGATGGCATTACATTAAGGGTTGACTATAGTTGTAAAATTTCTATTTTTAATTAATTTAATTAAAATGTTGAGACCTTGCTTATTTGATACATTGTATTCACTTAAATAGCTATTATTGCATAATATCGCACAAGTTCTAAATATAATGGCTTTGTAGGAGATTATATTTAGCTAGCATATATTTGTATGAGAGAGCTGCTTATTATGCCATCATTTTTACTGTCTCTAACAACTTCATTATATGAAGGTTCCACTAAATATTTTCCTCAGCTTACAGGCAAACTTCAAATGACCACATAAAAATAATTCCTTATATGTGATGTTTTTTTATTTCTCAAAAACAGTTTGTTAACCAAAATTTTCTGTAAGTCATTTTGTTTAAAATATTAAGTGAGTATGTGTGCTTCTTGGGTTTTATGCAATATTTACTTTTCTGTTTCAGACTTAAACATGAAGTAGAAATTTTGCAGAGTGAAGTTTTGCATTTAAAGCATAGCATTCAGAAAGCCAATATACCTGAAAATCAACAGCAATCATTTAAAAACAATAAAAAGTATATTGCTAGCATCACAAAACTGCATACTCTAAAAACCAAAGTAAGTTTATAAGTATATTTAAAGGAAAAAATATTTTATTCTGATTTATTAAATTTTAAACAGTTTTATTGTAAACTAGCTATCTTCAGTGACCAGTTTGGTCATTTTTTTTAAACTGTGAATTTGCAATAGTTGTCTATCGCATAGTTGCTTGCTGCATGGACACATTTGCTGCTGCATCCCATCCACTATATGGGCATAATGTGCTTTAAATAAGCAGCTAACCATGATTTTACTTACTGCATGGACGTACATGCACCTTGTGACCACCCACTAATCAAATGTATGGGATCTGAGTATGTCCTACATAAGTACCTAAATATGCTTCACCCACTACATGGATGCACACATGGCTGAGCCATGCCTGTTACACTGCAACACCTTCAGGATTGCTGAAAAATTAGGAAGGATAATAATCAGAATTTTGGTTTGACGGTTCAAGACATTTTGTTTACAAAATATTTATAATAATAAAATAATTGTGCATTTAAAATATCTAAATTGTATCTTTAAAATTCACAAAATTAGAAAATCTCCAAATGTCACTTCATGTCTAAACATTGTCTAGATAATTGGTTTTTAAAGTTATTGGATCAGCAGATAGACAATAAAAATATGACTTTGCCTGCTTCATTTAGGTTGAATAAATGCCAAAAAGTAAAATTAGAGAATTAAATGCTATTTCCAAAATTTTTCATGTGATCAAATAAATTTTCTAGTGCCATACTTATAAAACAATCATACATTCAAAAAATTAAAATGATATCCCTAAAATTCAGAATGTTAGAACTTTGTATTATAACACCCAGTCCTTATTGCATTGACTGTCTGGGGAGTTTACAGCTTGGTGCCACCATTTCTGATTCTTAAAGGAATCATCTGTTGGAATAAATTTTAATTGTAAATGGCAAAATATGGCACAAATTTCAGCTTTTTTGTTTTAAACTTATTTTTTTTAATCATATCAATGTACATCATTGCCCAAGCTCACATACCCCTGTACGAAATTCTGTGGCTATCTGTATCTTTGATTTTTTGCTATGCCACCCACACATAAACAGACATCTTCTTTTATTGTTATAGATGCTAACTAGTGCAGAAGACACAGGCATAATGTGATTGCTTTGTGACTCTGGTATTTTAATAATAACTAAATAATTACATTAAATTGGAGAAGTATTAAAATTGGCTGCAAAGATAAAAAAAAAAAATGGGAAATATACTTATAAATAGTACAATGTTCATATAATAATAAGCAAATACTAAATATTTTTGACATGTAAGAAATATATAGTGTATATATAAAAATTAAATTTTTAATAATTAGATGTAACAAAGAATTATGCAATTGTTCATGGTTTAAAACTGTTAAAATAATTCTTATTTCAGGTGTTTCTGAAAGTATATTATAAATGTATTGCACTTTGCATCATAAAATAGGTAATATATATCTTATTTCCACTGTTATGGATGGTGTGCCAATAGCAGTAGTTTCAGCTTCAATATTGGATTCCTCTTTTAGCATCTTGCTCATTTTATAAATAATCTCAGATTCATTGTTACAGGAACTTGAATAATTTTATTAATTTGCATGACATTTTAGAAATTATTCTCTGAAGTCAGTCATCAAACCCACATACATGACAGCAATAAGCTAAGAGTGACTGCAATAAGGGAAATGCATCGTTTTCCTATAAGTTTATTTAAGATTGCATTAGACTTTCTGAATTGTTAATAACTTTATGCAAGTTATAACATTAACTATGATCACATTAAATGGTGCCTACTGCATAATCGTTTTTGTAATTATAATATCAGAATAATATAATTCAATAATTTCTATCTTTACTAATTCTCACCAAAACTTTTATTATTTATTTGTCAAAAGCTTTTAACATTTTAAAATAAATCTCTCAACTGCTGCAAAAAAGACTGAAAAGTAAAATCTTCATTATAAACACAGAATGAAATAAATTAGTAACAACATCAATTGGTTATGGAGGACAAAAACAGTCTCCTTTTTCAGGATGCAAAGACAGAGCAACCACGCCAACAAAGGTAATCAGATAATTGGGTTATCATTTACACTACTTACCTTTGTTGATGTACTCTGTCTTTGCATTCTGAAGGAGTAATCTGTTATTTGTTCTTTGAAACCAGCTGAAATTGTTACTAATTTGTTTTAAATGAAGATTTCACTTTTTAGCTTTTATAGTACTTTAAAAGTAGATGTGGACAAGCTTTTATGTATCATGAATGACATACAATAGAAATTAATTATAGTGGTCTACCAAGACCTATTCAAAAGGACAGTAAAATATTGAACAAAATAGAATCCCCTATCAAAAATATAATTATGCATTTATTTTATTTTGATAATTTATGCCACATTAAGTTTGTTTCACCAGATAAAGTGTGCTTTAGTATAAATAAGACTTTTGAACGAGAAATTTATGGAAATTATTACTACCCGTATCTCAGCGAACTATGCAGCTAGGAAGAAAGTTACTTTCTTTCAACTAATTGAATGAAGGTACAACTTATCTAAATTGTATGTTTTTGCAGTTCCAGGTCTGTGCAAATATTTGGATTATCTTTTATTGAAATACCACCTGTGCACTAAGAAGGCTGCCATGTAATTACTAATGATATAGCTATCTCAAACAGTAGTTGTACAATCAAAAATCTGTTAAATCTGCTTTCTAAAAGCATATTTGTAAATAATTATTTTATCAAATCAGATGTATGGTATATATTTTTTTTTCCATTTTTAGAATTCACAGCAATTATCATTCAGAAAATTAAGAGGATGTATCTGCAATCAGTGTATGAAAGAAACAACTCATCCACTAACAGTTCCTTTAAATAAAGGAGCCAAAGTCATTATTAAAGGTGAATTGTATGGTGTTGTTCATTACATTGGACATGTTGATTCATTGGAATTTTCAGAAGTATATGTTGGTGTTGAACTCACTGAAGCAGGTGAACATAAACTATCAACTTTTCTTTTATTGTATTTAAATTTCTTATTGATTATTATGTATGTTTTATATCAATAATCAACATGACTGTGTCTTTTCCAATTACTTACAGAGTGATTAAAATTAAAGTATTGCTGTTTAGAGTGTTTTGCAGAAAATACCTAGAAATTAAAAATCAGCTAAACATAGTAGATATAATGCTCAAATCATACGGAAATTCATGAAAAGGTATAAAAAATATTATTAGAGGAATTTTAGAAATGCACAAATATGGGAGAAATTATGCACAATTTTCAGTAACATAATCTTGATATAAATGAACCAGAAATTTAATTGTAATATCTGTTTAGTATATTTTAATAGCTGTGTACCCATTCCTTGAATGAGACTAGCTGACTTTTGTAGTAACTTTAAATGGCAAATTTCCAAAATAACAGACCATTTAGAATCGAGTAAACTACTAGAGAGATGTAGTGATCATGTTTATTTTTCCCTATCCTATTCATCATTTCATCATTCCCAACTCACCCCATTTAGTGTATGTTACTGAAATACCCCTTCTTTGTGTTTATCTGTGACCAAAGAGGAACATCCCTGCAAAAAATCAGGTTTCTAACTAGAACACTTGATATGAGATACAGTGATCATGTTGTTTGCTTCATCCCATACCCTTACAGGGTTTCACAAATAAAACAGTACTTATAGGTTATAAGGACCATGAAGCCAAACGAAATATGTTTCCAGTATCTGCAGAAACGATGTACTAAGAAGATTGGGGAGACAGGGAAGATCATTAAAATCGACGAAACTCTGTTCAGAAAACAAAAAAGTAATTACGGCTGATTACTTCCCAAGCAATGGGTATTTGGTGGCATTTGTCGAAAAACCAAGGAATGCTTTCTCGTAGCAGTGCCTAATCGGAAAGCTACTATCCTTTTCCAAGAAATTGTTGAACACATTGAGGACGGTTCAATCATATTATCAGATTGCTGGCGTGGCTACGAAACTGAAAAATTAGAAAAAGCTGGCTTTCAACATTTGAAAGTAAACCATCGCTATAACTTCGTGGATCCTGAAACCGGAGCTCATATGCAGACCATAGAGAAACTTTATGGATCTGCGAAGTGGCGTAACAAAAAGCATAGCTTGGACTTATAACTCACAGAATTTATGTGGTGAAGCGTTACCAGTAGTGATAAATTTAATGAAATTTTATCAGCAGTAGCTGAGTTTTGGCCACCACAAATTTCAATGTAACACAATATTTTTTTGTTAAGTAAAGTTGATCAAACCCCATTATATATTAAATTTTAATCATTGTGTTTGTAGTGAATTTCTCGTATCTGATTATATTTCCAATGTTCTTGTTGGCAACAACTCGGAAAAGCAGTCGCTAACCCATGGTCCCTATAACCGATAAGTACCAATAAAACTGCTTAGTGTACATAATATTATCTTGAAGAAGATTCCTTTAAAATTTCAAAACAAAGGGTTGTGGAGATATAGGGATCATATCTGTCGGCAGTATTTGTTTGGCCTATGCGGGATGTAATTGTTTCGCACTGGAGACCTAAACGACAAAATAAAATGCTCTAAACTTCAAAACTGTTTTTTTTCCTCTCAAGCTCTGAAGACTTATTTTCCTTGGTGGGCTAAATTTGACAATGTCTGTCAGTCTCGTCCAAACAGTTACCTTACACCTTTTTGGCAGGTCTGATGGTCTGGGTCTCAACAACAACTGTCTGTCAGTCATCAAGCATCTTGAGGAGAGATTATGGAGAAATCTTCTTTTTAATTACTTACCTGTAACTCACGAGGAGCATCCTGAACAAATTTCATATTCCAAGCTTTTGGGGTTGAAAAGATACAATAATCATGCTACTCTACTCAGTCGTATCACCTCCACCCCTTCTCACCCCTAATGGTTGCATATGCATTCTTGCTGTGTACATTTGATTTTAATTGGCGTTCATTGTGTATATGAATTATACTTGTTAAAAAACTTATCAGGGTTGGATAAAGCTACTTTGAAAATATAATGAAGTACTGTTACCTCTGAAAGGAAATAATTGGATGTTATCAATTAGAATTACATTTTTTAGTATATTAAAATTTACTTTGTTGTTTTGAATACATGACTCACAGATATACACATACAGATTATACATCTATCCTATAGTGTTTTAACAGCTTTCAGGAAGCCTTAAAGCAAGTTTATCCATCAAAATTATGAATTAAAATCATTTTGAGGAAATATGTTATCTCTATACAATAGTATACGAAAGTAAAAATTCATCTTTTATTCTTGCATCTGTGAGCACAGTGATATTTCAACACATGAAACACTAGTGGCATCCAAAAATTAATTTTTTAGCTATGTAATTTTTGTGAATTGTACTTTTAAAAAGATTTAAATGCAGCACATTAGATACTTAGAAACTGTCTTATAATATTTGAAGTTAAAGGTTTTATTGTTTCTGTTTATGAAGTGAAACATTAGAACAAAATTAAAACCCATCAGCTGTTGAGAACTATTGTAATAAATTATTTAAAGAAACACCTTGTAATCAATAAAGAACATATGTCAATGTAATCAATAAAGTATATATGTCAATATAATCAATAAAGTACACATATGTAATCAATAAAGCACATATATATTCTGAATCTAAAGTAGACCAGGAGGTAGCTGTAAATCCAATACATAATTTTTTATTCCACACAATAAAATTCACTTTTATAAATTTGTGATTTTAGATTTGTAACAGACTGTTTGTTTTAATTTTAGTTGGAGATTCTGATGGCAGCATTGGAAGCAAACGCTACTTTTCAGTGTCCAATAATTATGGAATTTTTGTTCCATTATCGAATATACTGTGTGTTGCAAGATAGAAAAAATGTTTCTGTGATATTTTGTATTTAGTTTTTTTTTATCTGCTGTAAATAATCATGTAAATTATATGGGCTGTAAATAGTATATTATTCAATAAATTATATTTTTGACACTAAAAAATCTTTAAAAAGCAATTATAAAATTTCTACTTTCATACTACAAAACTTCCCTAAAATGCAAAAGTTAAATCTAGTTTGAAATAAAAATAGTAAAATTAACGAAGAGTTCTAAACTGAAAAAAATCCATAACAGTGTTAAAATTTAAATGTCTATAAAAATATCTAATGGACCTTTTGCCATTTAGATATACTATCAACTGCATGATGCAAAATGAAGAATGTGCTACTTGGACCTGATTTAGCCTTATATATTGCAAATTTGTAGCTTATATGCTGCAGAATTTCAATGTGACTAAGTGTTTAAGGAAATTAAAAGGAAAAAATAATTAGGGATTTATATTCTTCAAAACATTTTAATTTTTAACATTTTACAACATAGTTAAAAAGTGTTTATGCCTTTGTTCATTCTATCTGTCTGTCTGTCTGTTAGCACGATAACTGCCATAAAAATGACTTTATCAAAATTAAATTTTAGTATGTTGTTCAGAGGGTCCGTAGGACCTATGGAAATATAAATGAATATCACCCAATTAGTTTTGGATTGAACCAGGGTTGAAAAAATGAAATACATTGAACCCTATGGGACCTAATTTTTCAAACATTTTTTAAGCGAATTTAAAATTCACAAATTGTAGGAAATATTCAAATTATCCCATAAAATATATAAAAAAAATTCAGCAAAATATATTCAGTAATTTTTTAAATAAAAATTAAAATAATAATTACACCCTTTATATGAGGCAATCAAGTGGCCATTATATAAAGAGATCACGTGACCCACTTCAAAATAAAATATGGCATCCATCTTGCATCAAAATCGTGATTTTTAAAGTTTTTTTTAATTCATATTTAGTGTTGTATCCGTCCTAAAACCGCTTTATTTTTGCTTAAATTCTGTGCATCTACATACTGAAACAATGCAATTACAATATATTTGAGTTTAAATGATCATCAAATTTTGATTATTTCTACAACGAACCCTAATTTTCACTTATGAAGAATGTAAACACCAAAAGATGTAGAATGAGTTGTATAAGAATTGCTGCATTTCTTTGACGCAGAATTATTTAGCTCATGGAGTCTGCAATATAGCTGATATGAATGAAACATTCATTGATTTTACACAGAGAAGCAGACGATTTTTTTGATGAAGTTTTAAGCATAGAGTTAAATTACTTGTACCTCCATGGTTTTAAGTTTTTAAATAAAATAAATTATTATTGTATTGTGATGAATGAATGGAAAAAATTCATGAATGAAATGCTGCTTTTATATAGAGAGCCATGTTATTTATATTTTGATGACGTCATTTGAATAAAGTTCATTTGTTTTTAATGAAGTTTTCAAATATAATAATTTATTGTAGTATTATGATAATTTTAAAAATATTACCGAGGAATGTATCGCATTTTAGAAATGTTTAAACTAGGCAATTTATATTTCAATGTCGTCATTTGGATGAAGTTCATTTTTTTCGATGAAGTTTTAAGTTTTCAAATATAATAAATTAATGTAGTATTTTAATAATTTTAAAAATATTACCGAAGAATGTATCGCATTTTAGAGATGTTTAAAAAAATTGCATTGAAGTGGGAAAGTGTGTCATAATCAATACTTTATGCATGATTGATCTTTCTTGTTTAAATTAAAAGTAGGACTTTATTATAAATCATTTTTTCTTTGTTACATGAAGTCTGACATTTGTGTATTACTAACTAATAAACTTCAAAAAGGTTCTGGTCAAGTGCAACAGCTAGTTACCTGAAGAAAAACCAGAACTTTTAACTTCTGTGCTAGAACATTTAAGCTATATTTTTTAATATTTTGGTAAGGAAACAAATATATTTCATTTAGTTTTATAAAAATGAAATGCTTCCATTCCTGAGCAGAAATATTTGAGAATACTGATGAAAGGGATGTAAAATAAACTGTATTAAAAATCAAGGTAAAGAGGCTCCAGAAAAAACATAAGACACAGATAAAGAAATTAAACATGGCCATAGTAATGAAAATTCCAACAATCTGGTTAATGATTTCTCTATTACATCATATTTTTCCCAGTTATGTAACATGGTCATGACTAAGATGTCTGTCTTATATTTTGCACCATTCATATCCCCAGATTTTTAATGCTGTTCATTTTATTTCTCTTTCGTTAGACTAGTGCCACCACTGCAGTATTTTAGTATTTTTGTGCAATTTATATTGATTTCTTTACTTATGAATAGTTACACAAAAAATGAATGACTCGGAACTAACTTGACTTCTTAAAATCGAAAATATAATAACAGTGATGCGATTACAAAAAACTCTTTTGGAGCAGCAAATTTTTGAAATTGTAGCAGGCAATTTTCTGAAATTGTAGCAGGCATTTTTTCGAAATTGTAACAGTTTGTAGCAAGTGATTTGTAGGAGATAGAAGCAAGGTACATTTTTATTTCAACAGTTTGTCATATATACAACAGGTATAATAAATAAGCCAAGACAATGAAATTTTAAAAATCTAATTAACAAAATTTAAGTATAAAAATTTAGAATTTTTAATTAACTTTAATAAGCTAAAATAGTATATAAATTACATTAATAAAAAATGCTTATTTTTTTATAAAAAAAAATATTTTTCTCAATATATATTCTTTAATGTAAAAATAAAACTGTAATAAATAATTTTAAAGATTTAAATGAATTTTATTGCATTAAAATTTAAAATAAATAATTTTAAAACATATTTAAAAAAAGTTAAATAATCAAAGATCTAAAATTTTTTTATTCATTAAAATTTTTTAAAAGGATGTAATAAAATGCAATAAATAATTTTGGAGAAAAAAATCTAAAAATTTCAAATAAATAATATTTTAAAAAATCAAAATATTGCAATAAATAATTTTAAGAAAGATCTACAAAATTAAAAGCTTACAATAAGTAATTTTTAAAAAGATTTAAAATAATTTAAGGGAAAAATCTAAGCAGTTTTTTTATTTAATCTTGTAGATGGACATTTCCTGCTTTGTTATAAAGTGTCTTAGTTCAAGACCATTAATATACATGATCGACTGTTTGTACAAGATTATCAATAGGTATTTTTTCTTGAGTATAAGTCGACCTGTCGAATTCTCTCCCCTTCCCCCTCAATTCGTGGACGAAAATATCTCCATATTACTTTCTCTGCAATACATGGTAATGTAAAGGAAAGCATTGGAATCATGTTGAAAATCACAAGTGAAGTTTTCGACGGATCTATACATTTTGGGGTCTCTAGAATACGAAAAACCTATTTTTAGCTTGATGTCTGTGTGTGTGTGTGTCTGTCTGTGCAGAGTTTGTATCTATTTTAGCTCAAAAACTAATTGACTAAATTTTATAACATTTTATAGGTAAATCATTTGTGGGTTACCCTGGTGCTGATTAGATTTTGGTATGATTTAGGATTAAACAACTTGCCCTTTTTTGTGAAATGGCTAGCAAAAATTGCCTCTATCCACTCTAGCTGAAAAGCTAATAGACAAAATTTGGTAGATAAATCACTTATGAGTTACCCTGGTGTTGAATAGATTTTGGCAAGATTCGAAAAAAAAGAACCTGCCTTTTTTTTTTGTGAAATGGCCTGCAAAAATCTAAAGTAGGACTTTAGATTTTTGCACGTAATAGACTACATATGCTCAAGTATATCAATTAAATACTTGTTTTATACATAATTTTTGATGAACAGAATAAGACCAACCGCATTACTCGTAGGCCTAGCCATTCTCGAGATATTTTAGTTTTTTAGCACTTTCACTTCATCACCTTTGAAAATAAGTCGTTACCAAATGAAAATTAAATTAAAAGTGCAAATAGTATCATTATCAGTGCAAATAGTATCATCTAAAAGTGCAAATGGTATCATTATCAGTGCAAATAGTAAAAGTACAAATAGTATCATCTAGTATCATTTCAAATAATTATGGGTGTTATTTTTTTTGTGCAATTAAACTCCATTTAATGTATTAAAAAAATAAAGAAAACGTGAATATGAGTCAGAAGGGAAAGTCATGTGCTGCCCACATCAGATTTTTTTATTTTTACTATGATACTTTCCCTCTTTTCCAAAACAAAAAACAAATTAACTAGAGTTTGGCTCAATTCGCATTTCTCATACCAAAATCCATTTTTAAGCAACTTGTGATTTTTTTTTTTTTTTGCAAATTTTACAATTTTTTTTTTTTTTTTTACTTTCCCTGCAATACATGGTAATGTATAGGGAAAGTATTGGAATCATGCCGAAAATCGCAACTCGAGTTTTCGACGGATCTACACGTTTCGACACCTCTAGAATACAAAAAAACTATTTTTAGCGTGACGTCTGTGTGTGTGTCTGTCTGTCTGTGCAGATTTTGTATCCACTCTAACTAAAAAACTAATTGACCGAATTTCATAAAATTTGGTAGGTATATCACTTGTGGGCGGATCTGGTGCTGATTAGTTTTGGGTATGATTCGGGATAAAAGAACCCGCCTTTTTTTGCGAAATGGCCCGCAAAAGCTTGTATCCACTCTAGCTGAAAAACTAAAGGACCGAATTAAACAAAATTTGGTAGGTAAGTCACTTGTGGAAGACCCTGGTGTTGATTAGATTTTGGTAAGATTCGGAAAAAAATAACCTGCCTTTTTTTGAAAAATGGCCCGCAAAAATCTACAAAATCTAATATAAAAAACTATGTATGCTGAAATACATCCATTAAATACTTGTTTTATACATAATTTTTAACGAAGAAAAGAATAAGACTAATCCCATTACAGTAGGACTAGCCGTTCCCGAGATATTTTTTTGTTTTTTTCTCTACGCCACCTTTGAAAATGAGTCCAGTTACCAAATGAGAATGAAAATTGAATTAATAGTGAATTATATTTAATTAAAATAAGAGAATGTGTATATAAGTCTACAGGGAAAGTCATGTGCTGCCCACATCAGATTTTTAAGTCTGTATTGTTGTTCCAAATGATCCCAATTATAGCATTTTACCCTTTATTTTAAA
The DNA here is from genome assembly GCA_951213105.1 of Amaurobius ferox. Lineage (NCBI taxonomy): Eukaryota > Metazoa > Arthropoda > Arachnida > Araneae > Amaurobiidae > Amaurobius > Amaurobius ferox. The sequence continues at coordinate 37,578,766 of OX578149.1, read as the reverse complement.
GGGTTCGGAAAAATTTCTTGAGGGGGCTAATAATGTCATGAACACAAAAGTTGTAGCTGCTATTTTTCACTATAATTACTGAAACTATTAAATTTTGCAATTATTGAGCCTTTCAATCATCAAATTTTATTCTATGCTGCCAAGTTAAGGAAATATAAAATTTCAAAGTTTTCACTCGAATTTAAAAAAATTCTACATGTTTCATTAATAAAGCCGAATATAAAGTTTCGTAAAAATTCATTAATATTTGTAGCAGCGATTGTGTACACAGGAAATCGATCACAGACTGACATCACTCCAAAAATAATTAAAACGTGTTCAGGGGTCTCAAAACATATATTGGCATTAAAATCTTGTATTTGAAAATTTTCGTGAAAACAATACTCTCTGAATACTACGTACGAGAAAGAAAAAAAAAGTCCCAAAAGTTTTATTTATTTTCTAGCATCTATACAACATTGTTATATTTATAAAAAAAAATGATGCTGCTGAAAAAGGAAAAACCTTATTAGGAATAGTCAAATATGTAAAAAATAAAGCACTAGATAAAATAAATAACCTTTCTTATATATATATATACATATATATATATATAAAGAAAAACACCACTCCTCAAAGATGATTTTTCTAAAATACGATGAGTCATTAAGAATGCAGCTGATGTTAACTCCTTTGAGAGGTTAGTGTGTTAATGGTCTTGTTGCATGCTCAATAGGATTTTGTTTAGTTATTTGTTACTTATAGTAAATATAGCTTTCCAAACAAAAGAGTAAAATAAACCACCAATTTCAAGTTGAAAGTTGTTACTTTCACTAATGTGTACAAAATCATCAATTAATATATATATATTTTTAAATATGTCAAATATTTCCGTATCGTACCAAGTATAAACCCACTGTCACCCGTCCCTTGGACAAACTCGGCTTTAACGAGGTACTTCTCGATTGCATCATTGGAACCAAAACAACCACAGCCAATATGATATATATATATATATGCTTTCATCTTTCCTCCCCAACAGTCACCTTTCCCGAGTCATACGGATTGAAAATCAAGTAATCTGAAACATTCTGCCAATTTCTATATACACCATTATGTCATCAAAATTGGTATTTGTATTATTAGCTTAATATTGGTTTAAGTTTTATGTAAGCTACTTTTGTACTTTCTATTTATTTTTCGGTTTACCCATTTTAGTTAGAAAGATCAACAAATTAAAAAGTCCCTGATTTTGTCAAAATTTTGAATCAAAAACATATTTTCTGATATTTTAGACTCACAATTGTGTACGATCCCTGAGCATGTATGTCTACTGCACTTGATTATGGGAGATAGATCTTTCAAAACAGTTAAGCGACTGGGAGGGGGTTTTCGCTCCCGATTCAATATAGCAGTTCCTATCATGTAGCCTGGTCAAGTACTCACTGAGTAATTTAGTTTCTTTGGGGAGAACTGGCTGTTAGGGAATCCCTTTGTTCAAGCTAAACAACACCACAGCTGATAATATTTAAGAGCTGTCTGAAAAGAAAGAAGTCTAGCTCTCTGATTTTGCTGGCATATTGCACTCTTCTGAGAAATTTTTGATTCAATTTCCTTCCTCCCCCAATATTCTTTTCTATTCCCCTATACAAAAATTGCGTTTTCCGATATTTTTATGAAATGGTGCAAAATCAGTTAAATTTTGCTTTTTGTATTAGAATGGCATAACCTACTTTAAATGGTACAGTTTGGCACAGCAATCACATCACTGTAATAATTTTAAATAAGCATTAATTTTACATTTAGTGAAATGCAAAATAAATATCAATTAAATCAATGTAAAGATCAAAGTTAAGTCTGTAGGGAATGGCATGTGCTACTCGGATATTTACATTTGGTACTTAAGGAGCAGTCACCCAGGTTACATTATCTTGTCACAGCACTCTTCTAGCAATTACAGAGCTATAGTATTCTAAAAATTATCTGGGATTACATCAAGATGGTAAAAATTAAGAGAAGATTAAAACTGACAACTCCAAAGCGATTAGTTTGTTCTGTAGATAACAAGGATTTTTGTTTTTACAACAGTTAAAAAACCTTAACTTTTTCATTACTGGGAGGATAAGTATTTATTTATTTCACTCCATTGCTCAAACCTTTCTCAATACCAATCAATATAAATAAATTAAATGAAATAAAAATGTAATAGTAGTTTGCATGAATTGGAATTCAGCATTACTTTTTGCAGAAGGATATAATTTTTGGTTTATTCATTGGTGATGACAATTTGCTTGGTACCTAGTTTTTTACAGTTTATTTACAGTATTTGGTTAAAACAATTTTTGGAAATTGCAATTTATTTATAGGGTTGACATTCAACTAGCTGTTTCAATCACACAGTAAGTTCTGGATATTAAAGATACTGTATCATATTTCCTGTAATATGTGACATCTTCAAAACTGATCAAAAATAAATTCAAGATAGTGTAGCAAGACTTAAATAATTTAATCACATTTATACAAATTATTACAGTATGAAAGTTACAAATATTTTTGTATGCTTATTAACATTTTTACATCATGTTTCAAACTTATTTAAATATACTTTTGAAAACATGTGGAATAGGAAAAGAAATACAATACTGCAGCCTTATAATAGATTAACTAAGTGTGAATCATAATTAAGTGCTTTTATAGAAGCACTTTGTATTTATATGGAGGTATGAATTTTCTCATTGCACAAAAATTAAAAATTGATCACTCAAAACACCGACACAACTACAAATGTTTTAAAATGAGATTCAAATAATATTTACAAAATAGTTTTAAACAATGCAATTTAAAAAGCAGTATAGGTTTTAAAAGATGGTATTCAAAAATTCAATATACATAATCTACTTTATCTATTTCAGAAGTATATAATTTTAAGGATGTTTTACAAGAATGTCAACTATACATAAATGCAATAATATAGAACACAAGTTCTCACACTATTCTCTTCCTACTACATCACTATTTTTCTTTTATTTTCCTAAATAATTGCACAAATCTGCAATTTATTTTTGACTAGCTCACACATATTACCTAATGAAAGGCAAATAATAAAAGCACTTTGTTAAAATATATATGAATTTTATAGTTGTAAGATGCAGTAAACGGGTTTCAATATTATTTTCCCCGCCTTTAAAAAAAGTATTAATTTCATTTCAAATACTTTTTTGGTCAAACTAAAAATCTAGAAAAAAATGTTAAGATACTGATTACGAAAAACAACTTTTTAGTATTCCAATCATCTATGCCAATCAATATAATTGCTTTTTCTATGAAATTATTCAACCACTTGAAATCAAATTTGCTATAAATATAAAATATTACACAAAGAAACATGGCAATCAAAACAAAAATGCAGATGCTGTATGCTTATGTGCAGTAACTTGAAAAGTACTTAGTTAATTATCAAATTTGGTACAATTAAGACTGTTACATGAATGTAAAAATAGTAATTTAAAACAAATGTAAATACTATTCTATATGCATGCTCATTATTCAGTATTTTTCAATACATATAGCAGGGTTTGACAAATGGCACCCCTACATGAGTTATATATAACTTGCAGTCAGAGTTTGTCAAAATATATAATTGCATGCCTGGTATACACTAAAATACATGTTAACTCCTCTAAATTTTAGTCGTATTATTTTTTATGTATTACTTCCTGTACATATAATTTTGTTAATTATCAGTCTTCAATATATTAGTCTACTATTAAAAGTTTGCCATAATAAAATTTGCATTAAAACGTTAATAATTTTTTTTTTCATTATTATTTTAATGTTTTTATGCAATTGCTTTTCCTTATCATTTTGTGATCAATATTTGTTACTAAATAATGCATATGCACTTTTAAAATTGGTGTTTATCAATAATATTAATTTATACTGTTTTTGAAACAGTATAAATTTATTGATAAATATAGTAAAAAAATTACTATTTCAAAATAAAATATATTTGTATTTATGAATAAAACCTCTGTTTGTAAAACAGCACAAAATAAAAATATAAGGGCATTAGCTGATTTCAGGGGCAAGGCAAAATAAACCTTTTTTGGGATAAAAGAGACAGAATTAATTATGCAAGAAAATAGCTGTAGACAAATATTTTCAAAATTATTATTATTATTGAAAATATTAGTTTTTACAAAATTATATAAAAAATTATTTATATTACCACCGCTTTCTTCTCTTTACTTTAGAAAGTTATTCCTCAGATTTTTTAGGAAAGGAGTAAAAATACTCCTTAAAACATTCTTTGTGGCAACCTCTGCTCACGACACCACAAACTAGTTTAGGCACATATTCTATATAGTTGTAAATTTTCAAAAATGATATTTCTTTAATTCCTTCTATCAAATTTTCTGTTAACTTTTTTAACAATGTTTTTCATCAAAGCACAAAAAAATCACATTTTAGATCGAAATACTTTTTCTTACTCATATCTACAAGAACGAAAATTTCCACATCTATATAATAAAGCTGCAGATTAAGAATTTGGGAATATTAGCCAGTAGGTCGTAAAAAGTTACTGGCCAAAAATATTTCCACTAAGAATTAAGCTGCTTCTGTTGATTATTGAGATGTATAATGTACATATATTATGCCATCTGCACTGAAGCATTTAAAACCATTTACTTTAGGCATGTATTTAAAAAGTATTTATTATTGCATGGATATATATATATATATATATATATATATATATATAATCCATGCAATAATAAATACACTGATTTTTCTGAAACATTTTATTTTTCATGTTTACATATAATAAGGGCCCCATTTATAAAACTGGCATGATTTTTTAAAAATTTGAAGCATATAAAAATTGTGCTTTGGGATACTTTATTGTCAATTAAGTATTCACACTATATATACATATATATATGTTTTTCAATAAATATTAAAATATATAAGTTTTTCAATAAATTTGCATATAATTCATTTCTGCTACAAGATAAAAAAAAAAAATGACAATTAAGTACTGCATATATTTTTACCAGCTGTTTTAGAAAAGTTGCTTGCCAATTGGCATATGGGTGCTGAAATGTTTTAGTTTGGAAAGTGGTTGAAATCCATGATCCATCTGTGAAGATGTGGGGTTTGTAACTCTTCTTAAATTTTGAATGGCTGAAATGTGCCTGAAAATATGGAAGGCTTCTACCATCATATACAAGTACCAATTATTAAAATTGTTCACAAGAGAAAATACAACTGATATTCAGTTTGCTCTTAATTTAGGTGGAAAATGATTTATTTTATTATGTATAATTTCATTATAACTGGGTTTGACTATAAGGATTTCTTTTAATCCAATGAGCAGGGCAAATGAGATTTTTCTTTAAAAAACAAAAAAAAAGAAGAAAATACTGGGAAAAAGTGAGTTGGATTCAATTTGGCCAACAACTCTTACACACATAGATCACCTCAAAAATAGTGACATTAAGTTCAGGGAAAGCTAAACACGTAAATCTATCAAAAATCTGGATTCCAATTTTATACCCTTTCACAATACTTTATATGTGGGTCCTTACTTACATGTGTGTATACTTACATGTGGGTCCGAAAGTCCTTCCGAGAGGTTGGTGGTAGGGGAAGGAGGGTACGGTCCCTGTGGATGCCTCCCCCACTGGGTTCCGGTCTGAATTGGGTGGCACTTCCCGACCGTCCAAACAGTTACCTTACACCTTTCTGGTAGGTCGGACGGTCTGGGTTTCAACAACAACAATACTTTATATGGTGTCTTAAGAGTTGTTAAATAATAAATTTTATTCTAAAAATTCAATGTTCAAGAAATTGCTAACTTAATTTGCCTTGGCTCAGTCTAAATCGTTTTTGCTATTTTTTAGAATTTGAAAAAAAAAACATGACTAAAGTGGTAACTTTATCATACAAAGATATATTTTTCTATTTTTTCCTAAACATGAAAAAATTTAAGAAATCTTTGAGTGTCTTGATTAAACTGTAAAATCAATCCAGTGCACAAAAAGAATTAAAGTACTTTTAAAAAAATATTATAAATGTTATGCAATCCCCCTAAATCCGTCACAAATAATGCAAAAAATGTTACTTTCAACTTTCATTTGCACAGAAACCAGTTGTTTAAAAAAAAATGCTAAGAATAAACAAATTTGTTTCACCTAATGCCACCAAATTCAACAATTTTATATATTTAAATTTCAATTTTTTTTAATTAGCAACCTAGTAAAAATGTGAGAACTTGCATCAGATATGTGTGCTTTCATATAATTAATTCTTCAGATGTATAAGAAGTCATTCATAGTTGATTTTGCATAGAATTCAGACTTATTGCTGTGTTTCTTCTGCTGACATAAAATAGATTAATTACACACTAACACAATGAACAAATGTACTATATACAAAATATAAAAATGAGATATTTATACACATGACAATGGATGAGATGAAATCAATGGCTGTTATTTTAGGCGGGAAATGATATCTAAATACACAGAAAAAATTATCACATTCAATTTTTTTTTCATATCAGAAAAGAGTATAATATTAACCCCAATATCAAAAGGTCTTGTATTTAATGAGATTTATTAATTCTTTTCATTTTTTTTTTTATTTACATCTTACACAATTTCTTTTAAATTGCCTTTCTTTTCATTTAAGAAATAGCATTTTTTAACTACTCGCTCACCAATTACAGACACAAATAAATGCATTATTGCTGACTGATAAATCTATATAAATAAAATTAAAAATTTGTCTGTGTGTTTGTCTTATCATCACAGAATGGTCACACCGAATTTCATGATATTTTATGGGTAACCTTGGAATAGCCCCACTTAAAAATTTAGTCCATGTTTTATGTTTCTAGGGATAGGGGTTCTCAAAATATTGATAAAAAATTAACCTTCCATAAAAATAGCATTATACAGACAGCATTTTCTCAGCAACACAATTAAATCCAATGTGTTTATACGACAGACGATTTTTTATAAATGTTTTCCAATTTACCAGTATAAAACAGGATATAAAAACATAAACAAACGGCATTGCATTTTTCACGGGATTTATGGGATATGTTGAAACAACAAAAGTTATATATCTTCTAATACCATTTTGGCATATATTGATCAAATTTCATATTTTTTTTGTAAATTTGTTTACAAACAGGACCAGGATGTTTTATTCTTCAGATCTTCTTGTAAAGATTATTTTGTATAGTGAGAACAGAGATTGATTATTATACTTCTTTCTAGAAGAATTAAATTAAATATCATAATAGATAGAATGTTCCGAATAACGATGTCATTTTGAATACTACAGGAATTTGTGCATATTTTAAATCAGCAATGTCGGATATATATCTGCTATTATCCATATAAATTTTAAGTTGTGCTTCTATATGTTTATCTCAGTACGGAAAAAACCCACTTATTTCCTTTCTGTGAGAATTATAAAATTTCATAAAAAAAAGATTCCAAATATTAAATGTTCACAGTGAATTTTAAGTTTCCTCATATTATATACCAGAATGAATTACATGGGGTTGCTAGAGTACTAAATAAGTGCCCATCACTTAAATGATATAGATAACACTGCTCAGTCTACAAATCACCTGTTTTGAACCAAAATCATTTCCTGCGCACAAGCATCTACTTTTACCCATAGCAATGTCCAGCAAACCGGAGAACAATGCCAAAAATTTTGATTTTTATGCTTTTGGTCGATAACTAACAGAAAATTGATTAATTAAAAAAAAAATTAGAATGTGAAGATATACACCCATATTTTTTTCCAAACTATAAAATTATGCTAATCTTCCTTTTTTGGATGTGATGAAATAAAAAATAAAACATGCATATTTTGATGTGTTTAAAAATAAATATGAAGGAATTGTTCTACATATTCGGTTCAAAGATTATTAGAAGGAATGTTCTTTGATCTTTTTGATGTTGAGATGGAAACTCTATGATAATATTTTCAATCACTAAAGAACCAATTTGTGTCAATATTACATAAAATAACTAAAAGACCAATTCAAAATTTAAAAAAACTCATTGGGTGAGGTTGTCCAGGGTCCTGAAGTACATCTACCAAATTTCGTCTCTGTCCAAGGTTTATATTTCCTGCTATAGATGACATACACACACAGACAAACATTTTCTTTTATTATGCAAGATTTCATATGAAGAACAGGTATACTGCCAGTAGTTTTATAATTTTTGCCATCAAGTTCAGTTTTCAACAAAATGTTTTCAATTAATAAATGCACTGCTTTGTTAAAGTTGCTTATGCATTTTGCCATATAAGATTTTTAGGAGCTTTATAAAAGCCGACCTTTTAAATCATATATAATTTAGTGGTCATATAGTGCCATGGGCTACACAAAATTGAAGCAGGGGTTGCATGTAGCTTGATGGTTACAGACACCTGTTCTACAGATTAATTCTCCATGATTTCTGATTACTGATGACACAATCAACCAGGCATTGGTTTTAATATTTAATTAAAAATATTATGGTAAACTTTTAAGGAAAATGGATCCCTGGTTTTGAATTAAAATGGTTTTAAATCATATTCCAAAAAAATCTCAACAACTGAGTAATTAATTTAACAAATTCATTTAAGGAATATATTTTGGGAAGATAAAAATCATGGCTGGCAAAGGTGCATGCTTTTGTGGAATACTTCTAAGGAAACTAGCCCATGTATTAATTAAATGCAATTAAAAGCAATACCCCATTAAGGTTCAACATTAATAAAATAATTCATTGTCTTATATCTAATTTGTTTAAAAAAATATTGTGAATAATAAAACACTAAATATGAATTTTATACAGTGAATGCTACTATAGCTTAAATTATGTAGTAGCCAATAACTAACTGGCTCATAACTTTCAAATTTAGCTCATTTTAGTTATCAAGTAGTCACAGTGACTAACTTGTATATGTTAATGTACTTTTATATACAAGTAAATAGGCAGTTAAATTTTAGCATTAGCTCATTAAATTTCATCTTTATACAAGATGCAATAATATAGTAATTTCCCCATTTTCCTTTGTCATTCAAATCAGTTTATATTGATTGCATATAACTAATGTTTTTGCAATAGATTAAAGTCACTCTACCTTAAACTATATTATTTGAAAATTAAAGTATTTCATTTATTACATAAATAGTTGACTACATTTTTTAATCAGTTTCAGAGGCAAAAAACAGTCTCTTTCTGGATAAAAAGGCAGAGCAACCACACCAGCAAAAGTAAGAAGGTGTCTGTCAATAAATAGTTGTGTCCTATAACATAGGGAAAAAATCGTTGTCACGGAAAAAATAGAAAAAAAAAATGGAAAATAAAAACCTAAGAAGGAAAAATTAACAGTAGAAGGATTCAAAACCCTTTCTAAGAGAATAAAACTACAAATTTAAGTTTCCTATGACAACATAAATAAGAAAATTTGTTTCAAAAGCTACATGAGCAGCATCATTACTTTATCACAGGGCTTTTAAGTTAGCAATTTTATTCAATGAGAAAGTGTTTTGAATCTTTCTATTGGTTGTTCTTTTTTCTTCCTCCTACGTTTATCATTCGATTGTTACTATTTTTCATTAGGCATTGATTTCCTCACATGATGTAAGTATTTATTAACAAATGCTTTCTTGCCTTTGCTAGTGTGGTTACTCTTTTTGTATCCTGAATAAGTCTGTTTTATGCCTCTGAAATCGGTTGATACTTTCTAATCAACTGTTTATGTTCTTACAAATGAAATATTTCAATTTCAGATCATTTTAGACAGTGGTTTCTGTAAATTTTTATCTACACTGAATGTTATTTTATTTAGTTAAACTCTTCCAATTTATATTGTAAGTTCGGGATGGAGCAAATAACATGCTAGTAGTCATTTATTGTGCTAAAAGAAAAGAGCGTAGTAAAAATTATTACACCTATAATTGCCTAGTAAAAACGTTAAGCCTAGTAGTCAGTGAATACTACTCTAGAGCAATGATCTCCAAAGGGGTTATTGCCAAGAAAATTAAATATTTTTTTGTATTTTTTTTTACAAAGTTTTAAATTGACAGAGGAAAAAAAAAGAAAATTAATTAAGAAATAACAAATATTAACTTATATTTTTAAATTGCATGCTCATGAACACAATAATATTAAGATTATAGGAATATTTACTAGAACACCTTTTAAAATAAAAAACATTTTTGTGCTATTCTAATACAGAGGCTCTGTATTAGAACCAATGCTCATTTAGAATCAAGGAAAAAAAAAATCTTGCATCTCTATTTCATATATGTACTCTTATATAAAATAAAGGAGAGGTTTCGAGTAAGTTTTAGGGGTGTGCGATCAAAAAAGCTTGGAGACCACTTCTTTAGAGAATAATAATTTAAGCTATAAATGCTATTCTTATAAAAACAATGTACCTCATAATGTTGCTCATTTGCATCCTTAGATGCAGGCAATAGAAATATAGGGAGGTGATCACAAATAGATCTTGAAAATCAATTGAAATAGAAGTCTCAGAGATAAATTTGTACTTGTTATGTGCTGTATAAAATGTGGGTTTCATGATTTCATCAACGATTGGGTTATAATTTAATAACCAACCACATTAAAATGCATTCAAGCATATTATAGTCCAATATGCTGTCAGGTGTTGCCTTCAGTATCTTTTGGGATACCTAGAAAGTTGTTTGATACAAAATCCCACTGGGAATTTTTCTTTATGGCAGAGTAAACGTCAGATACTGTGATTTCTTCTGGACATCTGAAAAAGGCACAATTGCCATTTAGAAATTTACTCCAGTTCACATTAACATCAAAATATTCAAAGCAATTTTTATATAGATATCCATTTAAAATCAATATCTTACTAAAATACAGGGGGGAATCGGCCAACTTGGGACACCTTAATTTGATATTAAAATCTTGTTATTTTATGTAGTAATAAAACGAATTACTCGGCATTGCCTAAGTCCTAAATAAGTGCCTGCTACTTAAATAATACCACTCAGTTTCTAAATTGCCAAATCATGACAAAATGCAAAATCTTTAGTTTAAATATAAAGAGCACCGCTCCACAAATGTTGAAAAAAATATAATAATAAAATAAACGATTCTCTGAAAGGATTTCTTCTTCTGTAGGCATACCTAAAATCCAATTGTCGGGTGGGTATGCCCAGTTAGCAGGTCAAAAAATGTACAAACTTCATTGCAGAACATTGAAAATCTTACAGGTTTGCTTACTTCAAAAAATAACAAAAGAATAAATTACGTATGAAATCTAAAAGAAAGGAAAAATTATTAGAATGATAAGATATATAACCAATTTTTTTGCCAAACTTTAGATTTGTGCTAATCTTAGTTTTTTATATGCATCAAAAGAAGTATCACATAACCCAAAAAAATACAAATTTTGATGTATTTTTAAAAAATATACATAAATATAAAAGGATTGTCCTTCAGATGTGGTTCAAACATTGTTGGAAAGAAGGTTATTCGATCTTTCCAATGGCAACATAATGGAAACTCTGTGATAACTCACTCGCAACAAACTGTTATGTCATCTCTCCATATTATATTTAGCACAGAAAAGCACTAAACATATACAATACATCTTGGCAAATACAAATAACTAAATAATTTTAATCCAACACTATTGTCTTCCAATATATTTAAAGACTAGGTAATTTAAATGTTTTTGCAATCTTTTAGAGTTCAAAATACACAAGTTTGACTGTATTAGTAAAATTGTGAAATATTTAGCTCAACAATAAATGAATTCTCCTTAAACAAAATTTGATGTAAAAATAATATGATTTAATGTAGTACTTACATTTTACCACCCAGTCTATTATAACCCTCATTTAAAGAAGTGCCAATAAGGTCTGAAGCAAATTCTCGGCAAGCCTAGGCAAAAAGAGAGATTAGTAAATGAATGACTTCCATACTATAACAAGACAATGCAATTAACCAAGGAAGCCAGCAAGTAAATGCTCTGGTCATCTCTTCACCAAGGGTTAGACACAGTGTTGCTAGAAAAATGGCATCCAATTTCAAGATTAAGCATGAGGTTGCAATGGCCAAGTTCATATTCACAGAACCTGCCAGATAAGAATGAACTTTGCTATTGTGGTCTGATCTCAACTTTCTTAAAATGTGATGCTGGCTGTGTAGTCGGTCTGAATATGTCGGTCATAACAGAGGTTCACAATATTGAGTCATGTTTTCTTCCTATCATTGCAGGTTTAAAGTTCCATACACAAAAATTAATAAATATATTGTTTTTCTAGAAGAAAACAGTGGCAATTTAAGAAATTATTTTTTAATGTGCATGGTACTTGTACAGGACACCAGTGTTTACAAGTATTTATATACATATTTATATATACACACTTAGTGTTACCTTAGACAAATTTAAGCAACCTAGATTGAAAGTCAATACTACTTTTTCTATAATAATAATCACATATTGATTATTACTGTAATTTTCAGTAGAAATGGCATAGGGTATAAGAGTTTCAAAGTTAGTTTTACAGAATATGATACTGTGGCAAGTATGTTAAAAACTCAGTTTTTCTTTTATGGTGTAATAGTAGCTAAGATTGGTGTCAAAAGTCAATTCTTTCAGATACCAATCTTAGCATCCAGATGTTTTGATTCTAAATATTAATTTTATTTATTGAAAAGAAAATGTGTAAATATTAGGAAAGGATTTAAAATTTTAAATGTTTTGTGAAATTATATAGTAGTATCTTCTTGAAACAAAAGTTTTAAAGCAATCACACAAAAAACAACAAATGAATCTGAAAAAAAATTAAGCTATTTTTAATTTCATAGCAAACATCTCCCCCCCCCCCCCCCATCCATTTGTTTTTCATTTCACTGCAGCTGTTGCAATTTAACATTCTTACAATGGCAGATGATATTTAGTTTTGCTGCAGCATTTTAGTATACTCTTTAGCTTGTCCATTTTCTTCATTGATAGATAAATAATGCTACTGTAATCTTTGAAAAATACAGTAATTCTCCTGTGCTGTACTATTTAAATTTCAACCAGGAAAAAAGGGAATTTTATAGGCATTAAGGAATGTGTGTGAAAGAGAGGCAGGGGATGAGAGAGATGTGGATTTGTAAAAACACTTGAAATTTTAAAATAAAATTAACTGGAGTGTAGCTCAACTCTACTTTCTTATACCAGAATTCATTTATATCTTTTTTTTTTCCAATTTTACTATAAGAAAAATTTTGAAAAATTGATATCAGGGGTCCCAAATGATTACAATTATAGCATATTACCCTTCACTTTTAAAGAACTTGGAAAAATCTTTCGACTGATATCATACTTGACAATATACCCTCCGGGGGAAGGTAACTTGCCCCCGAGTTAATGACGCCACGAACACAAAAATTGTATCATGGCTATTTTACACAACAATGATTGAAACAATAAAGCCCCATGATCATTGAGCCATAAATAAACCCTTTTATACATGATTATGTCACATTTTGTCCTATGGTGCCATGTTAAAAAAGTTTAAACTTCAAAGTTTTTGCTCAAATTTAAAATTTTTTATCTAGTTCTAGATTTTTTTATAACAAAGCCAGATATAAAATTTCGTGAAAATCCATTAATATTTGTGGCTGTTATTGTGTACACAAGAAAGCAATCACAGACATACAGGCGTCACTCCAAAAATAGTCAAACCATGTTCAGGAGGTCTTAAAACATTCATTGGCATCAACATCTTAAAATCGAAATTTTTTGTGAAAACAGTAGTTTCTCAATACTACGTATGAGAAAGTAAAAATATGACCTTCTACGGACTACAGATATACTTGCCAGCTAAATAAAATTAATGAAAATTCAGAAGATTTGTTCAAAATGTCCAGAAAGCTTTTTTACAGCGGTTTGTGTTAATATAAAATAATTTAAGTGCCTAAATCATTATTTTAATAATGTTAAAATAGATCTTCATTTTATTAATAACATGTTTGAAAAATAAGTTGCCTGTGTAAAACAAAGAATAAATTTTTAATGGGTACAAACAGATTGCAAATATTTTCAGAGTAAAATGAAATGCACCAAAGATCATGTACAAATACAAATATCCGTGATATTCCCAGATGGTCTTTCACATATTACTAATACATTAAACTCAACATTTAAAAACCAATAACTACCAAAACAGTAGAAATTTTGGCAATTTATTGGTGGGTGAGTACTAATATTTGCTAAAGTATAAGAGTTTGATTTACAGCTATATGTTTGAAAGTGAAAAAAAAAAAAATTCCCAGAAAACTCACATTTTCTCAGAGATCAGCAATAAACATAAAAATTGTAGTTCCAAGAAAAAATACTAAAGAATTAATTGAGTGACAAGATTTAGTAATTTAAGCTTTTCAAAAGTGGCTATAAATCACTTTTTTTTATAGTCACGAATTTTTTTTTTTCAAGAATAACATAAAATTCATTTAAAGAATTCATTTTTAAATGCTATATGTGATATTTGGAAACTTAATTTTAATGGATTCAATTTGCATCTAGCAGCTGTGAATGGAAGATGATTCTTTTGAATCTTGTCCAAGAATATGTGCAAATTATACAGTAGTTCATAAGCATGAATCTTGAAGTTGCAGGTGACACCATACGTACTAATAAAACTAGATATTACACCACTATAAATAAAACTGCTGCTTGTGACAACAAAATTTTTAATACATCTTTAAATAGAGCAGGCATATGAGCCTGTTTTAATTAAAGAAGGATTAAAAGTTTTATAGATATTTGACGCTAGCCAATCCAAATTATGTCAAAATTGCAATTCCTTCAGACTGCAATTCCATTACAATTCCCGATTTCAAGACAGTTATTCTGTAACTTGACTACAGCCCTATTTTCAACAAAAAATATCAAAACTTTTTAATCCCATAAAAAATAACTTTAGAACAAAAATTTTTATAAAAATGTGCAAATATCTGAAAAATTTGGAAAAAAAGTTGGCAGCTATGTATTATTAAAGTTTCTGTCACAGAAAAAAGGAATGTTATGAACATTTAGGGTGGAGCTAGCAGTTTTAAGAATCTTTGAAACTTAAAAATAAAAAATTATAATTATATATTAGCTGAATTACTGTAAGTATAACAGAATTGCCAACCAAAGTTAACATAATAAAATTCAATGACGTATCTAGATTTTCCTGATAAGTTTTAGATACTTTTTAGGCTTGAAACCAGAACTTAAAGTACTAGAAATTAAATCTAGAACTATATATAAGATGCACACTGAGCTTGCTCTGAAGCAACAAAACTACATATGGCAATGCGGGGATTTTAAAAAATGCATACAAGGGGTTTTAAAAAATGCATTAACTATAAACTAAATTTTGAAATTTCCTGATTTTTGCAGAACTTGTTTTCCAGATAGGGTGACAACCATGTTAAATGTGGACAGGATGTGATAACACCAGACAGAGAAATCAAAAATCAACATAAATAAAATGAAACATACAAAGACAAGATCTACTTACAGCAAGTATCATCTCTTCAATTGCTGGCACAAACAGTTGGGGTTCTACTTCAACTGGTTTGATATTAATGCCCAACTAAAAAGGATTCAATATTTAAGACACGTGAAAAACAAATATACATATATATTATCAAACATGTAGGTAGCTATATTCATTACAAAATAAGTAATTTTAAAATACTTTTAACTTATTTATAGAAACATGCATAAAGTACTAAAAAGCACAAAGTGTGCTTGCCAATGTTTTTGTATTAATAACACTACAATAATCCAGTGGGTAGCACGTCTATTTAAAATTTGAATAAAACACATGGACACAACACATTTTAAATATGAAGGTCATTTATTGAACTTCCTAAAAGACATACAAAATAGTTATAAAAGCCAGAGTGCTTTCAAGAGTATAAACGCCCTTCATCAGTGGCAACATAAGATGTAAACATCCAATTGTTCATATATAGTGACCAGAAACACTGCAAAATTTGCATAAATAAAATGATAATGTACAAGGCTATTAATAAATAATAAATCTCAAAAATCCAAATAAACAAACATGCATCGGCTATTTAAAGCAGGCCATTTACAAGCAAAATACAAATACGACAAAACTGCAAATACAAAATATTTTAAAAAAGAAGTCAAATTGAATTGCATGGAGTCGAGAATGATTCGCCAGGCAAAACTTAAAGTCTGAACAGGATCAAAATTACAAATCGAGGCATGGTAAATATAAACGAAGAGAGATTCGTAAAGAAGAATATTATGAGGGTTATTGCAATGGATTAAAAGAAAAGTTTTTCAAAAGCAGGCAGAAAATTATCATTTGTGACATACTGAGCAAGAGCAATGTTGTTCCCCTTTTGTCTCCTGATGGTAATTATAATTTTTACATTGGCAGTACTAAATGTACTATTGGCAACCGTTTAGCGGAACACACCCGGGATGTCAAGAACGGTAAACTTTCCACTGCTCTTGCTCAGTATGTCGCAAATGATTATTTTCTGCCTGTTTTTGAAAAAACTGTTCTTTTAATCCATTGCAATAACCCTCATAATATTCTTCTTTATGAATACCTTTTCGTTTATATTTACCTTGCCTCGATTTGTAATTTTGATCCTGTTCAGACTTTAAGTTTTGCCTGGCGAATCATTCTCGACTCTATGCAATTCAAGCCTCTTCACAGTTACCTTTGATTTCTTTTTTAAAAGTTTCTGTATTGTTTCTGTATTTTGTTGCATTGGTATTTTGTTTGTAATTAGCCTGCTTTAAATAATCGGTGCATGTTTGTTTATTTGGATTTTAGAGATTTATTAATAGCCTTGTACATTACAATTTTATTTATGCAAATTTTTCAGTGTTTCTGGTTGTTATATGAACGACTGAATATTTTACATCTTATGCTACCACTGATGAAGGGCGTTTATACACTTGAAAGAGCTCTGGCTTTTAGAACTATTTTGTACGCCTTTTAGGAAGTTCAATAAATGACCTTCATATTTAAAATGTGTTGTGCCCTTGTGTTTTATTCAAACACTACAATAGATTAGAAATATGTAATAATTTTTTAATATACCTATTTATTGCAAAACACACAGTTGTTTTCAGTGCCAGTGGTGCAAATTCTGCAAATATCACAAGTTTTTTTTTAATTTTAGCAACTTTTAGGACTAAAATGGAACTTTTATGAGAGGATGAAATGAAATAGTGTAATAGTATATTCCAGTCAAAATTCTCCAAGAGGGAATTTTTATTGAAAAATTCTTAACTATACAGAATTCTAAATCTTCAGAAAATCTGTGAGAATTAGTCAAAAACTGAAGAGATATATATATATATATATATATATATATATATAATAAGAAAAAATGAGATTGAAAATAGATTAATACAATTAGAAGTTGTGTGTTTACGGGGTTGTAGAGAGGTCAAGGGGGATTGCGACCCCTTTTCCTGGTTTAAGTAAGCTTTTAATCTCAGGAAACACTCCCATAAACCACTACACGCCCGAAACAACAATCAACAGTATGCCAAGGGAAAAAAACGGAATCCCGAAATGAAGATCTTAAAGTCACAAAAACATATAAAAGCATATAAAATGAAACAAGTATGAATAAATATATATTCTAACCATATATAAAGTTTTAAAAAGGATGTTCATAGATGCGCTACGTCATCAGAAGTCCATAGAAGAAACCCATGATAAATTCCAGATGTAGAGATAGATAAGCTCATGGTTACAATGTATCTAATTCCAAACAGGTAGAGTTGAGTTGTAGCAAATCATCAAAATTAGCATATATTTCTTTACGGTACTTTTTACAATATGCCATATAATGTCTTATGAAACGAGGTGGGTATGAATGTTTTAAGGCTTCCATTATTAGACATCGTATGCAAATATCAATCTGTTTATCACTTGAATTTAAACGTCTGTATCTTGCAAAATGATTAATGATCACATTACGTTGTACATTTATACTCATATTAGTATTCCAATGAGTGAAGTAATTGATTGTGCAATTAAAATTACGTCTTTTATCAAATATCTTATAACACAGTTTTTCTTGATGATCATAATATATAGTGATATCCAAGAAATCTATTTCTTCTATGTTGTTATGTTCAGATTCTATGAGCTCCAAGTTAGATGGATAAAAACTAAAGTCAAATATAAAAGTTCTATCAGATATTCCATCAGATATTTCAACCTTGTTTATATATCAGAATTCATATCAACCTTTACAAAACTCTCAAGACTTCACTTACCTTTAAACAATTTCATAATAAATAGCACAGTCATAACACAAAAAATCACAACTTAATTATTGTTAAATTAAACTAACTTTTATTTGCAACAATTCAAAACTCAAGCATCATTCAATTCCTTAAAATTTCAATTTTAGTATCATGGAACAATTTACGTACAATTGCGTTATAATTCATTCAGTTAAATTCAGAACTCAATTTAAAACAAACCAATTAAACACTTTACTCATAGTTTACAATTTAAATGCCCAGTCAATAAATTAAAGTACCCAGAACTCAACTTTTAAAAACCCAGGTTCAGAATCCATTCTGGTCTGAAGACCAAAGTTTGGTCTGCCTGGAGAGCTGTCCACAAACATTAATATTAAGAATAAAAATAACAAAGAACAAAATATTGATGTAAACAATAATACAGCTTAGAATAATAAGGGAACACTAAATTGAAACTTGCAGTTCCCAATGACTGGATCAAAATCCAAATATAAATTTATAAACTTCAAGCTTCACTGATCTTGTATTTCCATAAAAATTTCACCTATTACTAAATCAAAACTTCAACACCCCAGACTTGAATAAATGACATGAAGGTGGGTGGCTTCAGAAGAGCTCAGCACATCGACCAGAGGCCTATTGTACTATCCCAATAAGTGAAGGTCCTTAAGAAAAGAGACCAGTAGCCGAAGCAAAAATAAGCAGGCACTTGACAGGAATGTCATACAACTCCCAGGGTTCAATCACCTGTCGACCCATATGTTCGAACCTGTGGGTGGAGAACACCTCACATTCACAGAGAATGTGTACGGCAGTTTCTTCGCCATAGTTGCAGCAGCTGCAAAGTGAATCCTTCATGACACCCATAATATTAAAGTGTCTTTTAAGGGTGCAGTGTCCAGTAAGGAGCCCAACAGCCCTTCTGATGCCAGTTCTACTGAGCCTGAATAATTCCTTCAGACATATGCTAAGGCAATTGCAGTTGAGTATTTTCACCTGCCTTTGGCCCTTAGTATTACACCAGTTCTTGCACTGAAGCTTTCTGAAGATGTCATAGACAGTTCTTCTAGTAAGTTCACTAGGGAACACCCAAAGTCGGCTCGGGACCAACAAAACGAGTACTTGAGCCTTTTCTAGTCAATTCATCAGCCAACTCATTTCCTAGAATACCTGAATGTCCAGGCACTCAGTAGAGTAACACCCCAGACTAGAAGGAAACAGAATCGTCATACTGTAGATAGGCCTTAGCATCTGTAAAAATTGTATAAAAATGTAAACATGCACAGTAAACGTACACAGCAGATATGTAGGAGCACAGAAAAATATGAAGAGGGAGCACTGACGTACTCCTCACTGGATCACTTGTAATGAGGTATTTATTGGAAGAAAGGATGACAGTAGAATAAATAAAACTCATCGCCACGGAACACTTGAGTTGGCAGGTTCATAAGGCAAAAACACAACGTCACGAAACACTTGAGTTGGCAGGGAATAAGGTCAATTTGTTTTATAAAAATTTTGAAGCATCAAACGCTTCCCAAAAATACTGTTGCTGAACAAATCTTTGTTGGCCCAACCTGACGAATGATAATTCACAAGCCGATAGTTAGGGAAGCTGAAAGGGGATAAATATCTCCCTACTTGAAATGTGATGATAAGTGTTGAGAAGGGATTGCCCTTCCCTTACTATTAAACTTCTTATTTACTATTTATAAGTTTATACATTAATTTTACTTAATTATATTTATTTAATTATTTTATTGTTTTTATATTGATGTTATAATTACTGATTTACCATTATGTTTATTTAATATTATTTACATTAGCCTGTGATCGTATAGTTTAAAAAAATAAAGTTTACTTTTATAATTATTATTTGTTTCTTTATTTACTTAGTTTATTACTTACAGCTTGGTCTGTACTAAACTATGCAACACTTTTTAAAACACTTCAACATCATATAACTTCTAAAAATTCCACTTACCTTTAAATAAATAAATAGCACAGCCAACAACATCTTAATAAAACACAACTCATTTGTTAAATTAAAAATTAACTTTTATTAACAACAATTAAAAAAAATATGATCCTATTCATTAAAGTTTCACTTAAGTGCATAGTGGTAAAAATTAAGGTAAATTGTGTTGTAATCCATTCAATTAAATTCAGAATTCAATTTTAAGAAAAACCCAGGATCAGTATCCACTCTGGTCTGAAGACCAGAGTTTGGTCTGCTTGAAGCTGGCTGTCCACCACCAAAAAAAATGTTAAAAGTTACTCAAAATAACAAAACAAACGCAAATTGTGAATGATAAAATTCTTCAACATATATATATTCAAGAACTCGAAAAGGATCTAAACAAATTAAAAGGGTAGAAATCATTTAGGGTCAGCGAATGTTCTCTCTTTATCGCTGTGGAACACTTGAGTGGGCCAGTAAATAAAGCAGAAAAAAACCACTTGAGGAGCACTTCACTTTGACGGCATTCCGCCTTGGTGATACAAACTTGTAGACAGACACCCAGGAGAAACGTTATGAACAACGGATATCGTTTTTTTTTGTGGAATGAAGCTTGTACACAGACACTTGGGAGGAACATTAAGAACTAACTGCGAGCACTGAAAATATGTTGTTGAAAACTGACTTTGTTATTTACAAAACGGAACTTGTAGACAGTCACTTCTGGTGCCGACAGCACTTGCAGAAAATTGAACACATCTTTAGTACCGGCAATTTAAACAGAGCTGCCAGTTTGACGGAGATCGCGCAAAAATGTGGATATGGAAAGGCCGGTTATGAACAATGATGCACTTAGGCCTGCCTTTTTTCTTGATAAGGAGATTTACAGACAAGGGTAACTGTGTCAGCATCAACTTGGACTTTGACAGTCACGATGTCCTCATTAGAAGCACATTTCTATGTCCTAGTCAGCTGCATAAATTGGCTTGGAATCGGATTAAAAACATTCTTACGGCGACCGCAGGATACGGGCACCCTTGCATTGGGGCCCCGTTCCACGGATCTTCGCAGCAGCCAAGAAAAACCACCTCTTCCAAAAGTGCAGGTCAGGAATCGAATGCCTCGGCAACACGCTTGCCTCCCAGAAGCTGCCAAATTTCGAGAGTGAAAACCTGCGCTTCGCGCCGAGCGCTCACGCATATACTGCGGAAATAAAAACGCTGTTATGCCAAGAATCAATAAACAGATAACCTCCGCCAAGCGGCAACCCGCCGCGCAGCAGCCCCACCGGATGTTCTGGCACCCCATTTGCAGGTGTCCAACAGATAAGCCGTGTGAAGGCTAAATTTTTCCTAAAATGCACCCTTTTTTTCTCACTCTCGTGAATGAAGTGAAGTGAAGTTAAACCCAAGAGCGAGAAGCCGAAAGATTAACAAAAGATATTTTAACGTTTAAGATGCATTGAGTATAATTTTGAATAATAAAACAAAGAAAAAGGATAACAAAATACGTTAAGAGGGGGAATAAATCGCTGAAATATTCAAAAACAACAAATAAATTTTGAATTTTGAAGGGAAAGGGGAAAAATAACAAATTTTAAGCTATTACATAATTTTGAACTATTAATTAAATTTTGAACCAAAAATCTCAGCATAACATAAGTTACAGAACTGTTTTCTGTAAAACTTTCATTATAAACAGCGAAGACCAGCCAGAGCACCGGGTTATTACCCATTTTCATATCGCTGCGGATAACAGGCACCCTTTGCAAGAGTCCTGGCCCCACGACGCAAAAATCTTGTAACCACCTTCACAAAACACCGGCCAGGAATCGAATGCCTCTTAGCAACACGTTCACTTCCCATGAGCCGCAACCTTGGCGAGTGAAAACCTGCGCCTCATGCAGAGTGCCTAAGCATATACCACAGAATAAAAATGATGCTACGCCAAGAACAGCAGGGTAAGTGAAATTTCCACCAAGCTGGCTACCACAAGCTCACACAGTGATGCATGCCCACGGAAAGTCATGAGGCAACCTCCTTGCAGGTGTCCGACGATAAGCTGAGAAGAGCAAAATTTCGCGTAAAATTCATCTTTCTTTAATGAAGTGACATGAAGTTAAAAGGCTAAGAGCGATTACCGGAGAATTAGCAAAAGATATTTAGCATTTGAAGATACATCATCGAGCATAATTTTGAATAATGAAAAGCATAACAAATTAACGTTAAAAGGGGATAAATCGACGAAATATTCAATAACAACAGATTAAATTAGATTTCTGAAGGGAAAGGGGAAAAGGGGAAATTTTTAACTATTAAATAAATTTTGAACTATTATTTACAGTAGCATCATAAAAATCCAGCATAACAATATTATTAGCCATATATATACATATATATATATATACATATACATATATATATATATATGGCTATTAATATGGAGATAAAAAAAAGAAAAAAAATATTAAAATTATTTATTAATTATAATTAAATAAAAATGAATAATAAAATAAACTAAAAAAATTAGAAAAATAAAAAATCAGAAAATAAGATACATTAACATTAATGTTTTGAATTTCATTTTCGCTAAAAAATTGTAACTTTAGCCAGTTTGATACTATGATTTGTGAGCCCTTATAATGGTGTATAGTGCATTCTCGTTTATCCATTTCTTATTTGAATCACTTGCTTACTGGGAATTTTCATCTATGTTTCATGTTCATGTTTTGTTTTACTTATATGGGTAATTGTACTGTCTCTGGCTCTGGTAGGGTCGCTGTGAACATATGTTCTGTCTCCTAGGTAAGGTTGTATTTCGTCATGTTCATTCCGGTGCTTCTCAATATTTTTCATACTGTTGCGGTTGATCATATTTACATGTAGTAAACGAAGAAGGGTTCCTGCCTCATGGTAATAATAGATTTTCTAATCCTTAATTTTTCATCTTTTGGTGCCTGTAGTCTGAGTTTGGGCATTTATTGTAATGTACTATTGCCCAATCTGAAACAGGCATTTGTTTGAGTTAATTAGAATTAAATACTCAGACCTGAAGATGAATTTAATTCTGTTAATCTTTGAATTTGGGCCGGTGCTGTTTTTTCTATTATCGGCATTATGTCCATGGTTTTACTTCTATGGTGATGCTAATATTTCAAGATTACTTGAATTGATTATTTTTTTATTATTACATGTTTCTTATATATATATATATATATATATATATATATATATATATATAATAAATAAGATAAAATTAAAAATAAAAATAAAATAGTTATACTAATTTAAAACATGATAAGTGTCATACCCTGGTTCAAAAACAATACGGAGGAAAATTAATTAAATATGAGATGATAGGAAATATCAGACAAAAGGAAAACAATGCTACCATAAAAGACAAAATGATCTTAATTTCAAATATGAATAATACACATGAATTTCTCAGCATTCAAGAGCGAAGTATACTAATCAAGTTCAAACAACAAAGGATTATCAAAATCTGGAGGCTCAAAATATTAAAATGACAAAGTAAGAGAAAAGATACAATCCGAAAATATGAAATAGGATAGAAGCTCTGTGAATCCAGCTTATCAAGGATCTTTGCATCCACAGAGGTTCCAAATGTGTTTCGCTCAACGATACAGCCACATGGCCGAAATAACGTCAAAAGATCAGACACATTTCCAGACAATAACATTAACGAAAATAACAAAAATAAGCAAAAGGAAATTGGAAGGAATATAATGAAAGTGCATTAAGCAAACATATAAGCAATCTAACCAACAATCCACAATGATTCAGATAGAATTAAAGTCTTACCTTTCTTCACCATTATACAAGACACATTTTCGTTGCACTAAACAAAGTATTAGGAAAGAGTACAAGAGAGCGCCATCTGATGTGAATTATAGGAAATACTTCTGCATGTTTAACCAAAGGACTATACAAATTTATAAACAAATTTTAGTTCTATATTGAATCTGTAGTACTGTAGTTATTAACTGATATTAATATATATATATATATATATATATATATATATATATATATCAGTTCCCGGTTACAAGTCGACTTTTTACTCCAGTGGAAACGCTCCCGGAGCCGGTATAAACCTGTGGCCTTATTTCCAGGAAGCATCAAAACAAAAAACGCACCCTATCTGAAGAAACGCGGACAATGTGGAACCACCAAAGTAACAGTTTGCAAGCGAGTTTGAAGAAAAAGAAAATCGTAACAACTACCCTTGGTTGAAAGTTATAAGCATCACACAACATGTTGAGCAAGCCATTCGAAAAGGAAAGGGAAAAAAGCGCTTGTAGTCAGTAAATACGTTGCCATCAGGAATTATATATCGAAGGTGTTGCCAAAATCAGTTCTAAATGCATTTTTATCTTTCTTGTACACTGCATTGTAATAATGTTTGATGAATCCCAAAGGATAATTCTGTCTTAAGGCCTCTCCGATGAAGATTGCATCGCACTTGACACGATCACTTTTGTAAGTATGCATGCGTGCGTTATGTCAGAAATGTTTTTATGCTTCCTGGAAATAAGGCCACAGGCTTATACCGGCTCCGGGAGCGTTTCCACTGGAGGAAAAAGTTGACTTGTAATCGGGAACTGGGGGTCACAATCCCCCCAGGTCTATTCGTATGCCCCTGTTGGCTTCTTTCCACATATTGTACTTTTTGACATTTTTATGTATATTTTATGATAATGAGCTGCAATGCGCCTTCTTGTCCTCTTGTTTTTTGCTTTTCTTTTGTCACTCTTGTTATCGTGGTCACTGCCATTTAGCATTCCTATATATATATATATATATATATATATATATATATATATATATATATATATATATATATATATATATATATATATATACATATATATATATATATATATATACATATATAAATAAAAATGAAAGATTCTAATCGTAAATTATGCATAAACTACTGTATGTACAAAAAAACCCATCTCTAGCATATCTGTTACAAATGAGTAACTATAGACCAAGACTAAAGATAAAGATAGAAGGTAACATATCACTACAAAGGAAAGGGGGATGAGAAGAATATAGGGATACAAAATTCACAACTAAAAGTATATAAATATAAATATAAATAAAAAAAGAAAAAAGAAAACATGGCAAAAATGAGAAAAGGCAATAATAATTAGCTCAAGATAAAAGATGAAGACATAGAGAACAATCAATTGAAACTACACAAAAAATGGCGGTTAGTTCGAAATTGTATTCTCATCAGGACAGCCATACAATTCGAATTAAAACCGATAGAATAGCCAGTTTCTGACAATGGCGATAGTATTTAACTATAGACACCATTGGAACTGTCTACTGGCTAGTGGAAGGAGAAAAATAAATCAATTGAATTACAAATCAGAAAATTAGAAAATTAATACCTCCTCGAACAGAAATATGAACTCACAAGCATTGTTACCACGTGTAAGTGGAAGAAGCGACTGAGCATTTCACCTCACTTCGTCAATGCGAGTGGGCACCGGAATTAATACATTCGAACGATACATAATATGTATGGAGACTTTCAAAAATAGTAATCAGTATAGGACTCAGGACAAGTGGAAAATAGTCATTCGAAAATAGTAAACAGTAATAGACTCAGGCCAAGTGGTAAGTTAGGTGATAAGAATGGGTGAATTCTCAAAATTGAGTTATCCAATCAAAGATAAATAATGCATGTGTAAAATTATTACGTGGTATATTTGAAATTATTAATAATATTATTTACAAATACTTCCGGATATTGGTAATTTTGACAAATGCGTTTAAGATTATTGATGTGGAGAAAGTGAAACCGAGGATCAGAAAGTCGATGCATTCGAAATAGATGGTTTAAAATGATGTTTCTAAACAATTGAATAGAATTACAAGATTGGTATGATAGCAGCTTTATGATAGTGAAGTTGTAAGAATCTTTTTTATCATATAGATTGGTGATTACATGATTATGGAGGGTATCTATATTTAGGTCTAAAAAGTTTACAGTTTGACTAACGCTAGGCTCATTAGGAATTAATTCTAGGTTAGATGGGTAAAAATCAATATTAATTGGTTCGGAATCATCAATGATAATACAAATTAAGTCATCAACATATCTATATATAATATATGAATTAGAGTTAAAATTAGATTCATAATAATAAAGATATAAGTTAGCGAGTATTCTACTACTACAGCCACCTTGTGGTACACCAGATGTTTGTAAATAAATGTTATCACCTTGGATAATATAATTGTTGTATAACACAAAGTGCAAGAGCATAGGAAAGTTTTTGACATTAAATGCAACATTATTGGAAGATAGATAGTCATGATAAAGAGAGATAATAACTTTATATAAATCTTTAATGACAATATTATTAAATAAGTCTTTAAAATCAAAGGTATGGAAACCAAGAATGTGTGGAAGCTTGCTAAGGTAATTTACTAAATCAAAACTATTGCTTAAAATGAAATATCCTGAATTCCTAAATTTAAGAGATTCATTAATTCTATTTAAACAGTTAAGCAAATACTTACTGTAGTGGTAAAGGTATTATGTCCACAAGTGACTGTTCTAAAACTGAGAGGTGATTTATGGAATTTAGGAGCCAAAGTAACATAAGGAAATTTTAAAAACTTACAATTAATATTTAATTGTGTATATAATTTTAGCATTTTAGTTTTGATTTTGATAGACTTGTTATTAATGGGTTTAAAAATGTGATTACTTTTTAAGTAATTCTGTAACAGAGAAACATAATATTTTTTTACAAATGATGGCATAATTATTAGAAGCTTTATCTACATAAGTTATGACAAAATGTTGTAGTTCTTTAATAGCAGATAGGAGTTGTTTATAAGGATACCTAGGCTTCGTTAATTTAATGTTTATAATAACATTTTTAAGTAGATGTAGGGTAGTATACTTCCATAGATGGAATGCTTCAATAGGAATGGAATGTGAACAAGCAAGTTGATATATGAATTTATCAAAATCAAAAGATATAGACTGAAGAAGTTGTTTAGGGTGATGGCAGAATGGAATGCGAAATTTAGACAATTTATTCATAAAATTCCTAAGTATATCATCCTGAACTATACTGAGATCCCCAGTAATAATGTGTCCATGAGAGGAGTTGACATAAGGGGCAAGATTTTTATTGCTGCATACACATGATGTAAGGTCATCGGAGTTTAATGTCTTGGAAACTTCATTGTAATTGTAAATAGTTCTACCAATTGGTAAATTATATTTGAATAATTTTTGTATTTTGATTTCTTTTACTGGTAACAAGTGCTGATGTTTTGCAAATAAATTATTGAAGTTAAGAGAATTAAGAATAGGGTGTTTAAAAGAAATTACACAGTAAGTTATTTTAGTATGTGGATTTGGTGAATGGAGAAGGTGGTAATTTAAGAAATTTGTACGTGAAATAAGCAAATCATAAAACAAAT
The DNA here is from genome assembly GCA_951213105.1 of Amaurobius ferox. Taxonomy (NCBI): domain Eukaryota; kingdom Metazoa; phylum Arthropoda; class Arachnida; order Araneae; family Amaurobiidae; genus Amaurobius; species Amaurobius ferox. Next base: position 37,551,025 of record OX578149.1, on the reverse strand, counting down.
TTTTAAAATGCTCATGAGATAATTTTAATTTTAAAAAATTAGTATAAACAATACTTAATTTGCATTTTCTGACTTTATATAGCCAAGTTCTAACAGGTAAAAAATTGAAAGTTTGAGAATAATTATATTGTAATTTCAAAATGTCTGCATTGTAATCAATAGTTTTACTTAATTTACTTTTTCCTTTGCCACGCTTATATCGCTTTTTACTAGGAGTTGATGACTTTGAATATTGAAAAAGATGTTTATATACTGAAGATTTATTAGAATTGTATTCAAAACTATTGTTAACTACATTATTATTATTATAAATTTGATTTAAGCCATAGGGGAAGAGAGTTTATATTTTTTAATGTAATAATTTTCAAATACTAATCTATCAGAGAGTTAAATTTTAATATCTAAAATATGAAGGGATACATTATTAAATCCGTGTGTAGCAAAGTTGATATTCAAATTGATTTTTAGTAGGGAGATCATTAAAGACTTTATGGTCAAATTTTTTAATATGATCCCTGTGGACATTGATTTTCAGATGCAAAGGGTTGCTGGTTTGGCCAATATAGGATAAGTTACAAATAGTACAATTAAGTTTGTATATGCAATTAAAAACTTTGCAGAATTTTTGTGAAGTGGAATTATTATTAATTTGTGATGGGTCAGCATAAGGACAAGTTTTGCAGCTAAGATTATTGCATCTATTGAAGGAATATGATTTAGATTGAGAGTAGGTATGGTATTCTTTCAAATCGTCTATAACGCTTAATTGGTCAATGTGTGTCGATCTATAATTATCCCAGTTCATAATAATAATAGACCGGACACTAGGTAATGAATAAAATTTACATCACGAATTTTAATTAAAATTACCAATATAAACCCCTTCAAAAACTATTTTGTCAGGTACGAATTTCAAATTATAACTAATACCATAAAGAATTGAAACAAAATTTCGGAGAGTAACAAAACAAGCGTAGTAGAAAAGATCTAAATGAGATTTTCATACGAAACATTCATAAATAGTCAAAATCTTCCGGAAAGGAAGATATACAAAGCCATTAATACGTATGTGTCTGACTGAATCCCTACAACTGCAGGCAAAAGAGGGCCACATATAGTGGAAATGCATGTCTAGATTAAAATGTAAAAATAAGCAATATAAGATATTGACGTCTGGGTTAACTAAAAGATATAGAAATAAATAACACAAAAAAACACAATAAACTCTAATGCCTGCCGAGAGATGTCAGCACTATACACACACATATAAAACGAGTTTGAGAATCGAGTGTGAAATCTACCAAAAAGAGCAATAACCCGCAGAAAAAATCATAAAAGCGATGAGAGAACTCAAACCAAAATACTCCATAATGCGAAATGTGAAGACATACCAAAATCAATCAATTGAAGGAATCAAAGGATTAGCTAAATAAAAACAATATCCATAGAGGGCCATGTTAAGACATAGATGGGCTAGTAGTTAAAGTATAGAAATGCGTTAGCAATAATAATAAGCAAAATAAAATAAAATTAAAAAGAGAATAAACTCTGTAATAAGCGCAAATGCAGCTTTACAACAGGTTTTACCTTTTTTTAAAAAGTTTTTGCAAATATGAAAATCAAAAGGTAGATGGTAGAATTCAGAAGTAAATAATAAATGTAAATGTACAATTAAAAGATGTAATAGAAGTCAGTATATGGAAAACAGGATATAAAATACTAAATAATACAGAATATAAAACTTTCTTTATAAGTTCTTTCTTAATAAGTTCTTTAAAGTTTTATAGGGCGAGATCAGGATTATGCAATGGATGCAAAAAGAACTTCCCCTTTTATTTTTCGGTTAAGCTGGCTTCGTGTATATAGTTATGTTCCAACATGTAAAAATTTCACTCTGGTGTTTAACTAGCCCAGTTTGTATGTGTGTATGTAATGGCTTCGTATAATGGAGAACATCTTGAATCTTGTGAAATGCTGAAAAATATGCCTCAATTCATATGATAATCATGTGGGAAAATGAACTTAATATATAGTTCTTATATATTTTTTACATTATTTTACATTTTTCTAAATCTAACTTCGATCTATTCTTTATTTATCAGCCATTTTCAAGCATTGTTCTAGCATTTTCATAAGTTGTATAAAAATTACCTGAGATGCTGCCTGTTTTACAAACAAAGCTGATTCTGATAAGTGAGGCAAATGGCAGACATCTTTTTTTGATTGATTGGCACTTGCTTTAGGCTCCTTTATATCACAAATGTCTATGATGTCAATTATTTCTTCATCAGCACTGACTAGATTATTACTTTCCTCTTTGAGGGAAGAAACTAGATCATCAGCATTTGCAAGGGAACACAGTTCAACACCTGGATAAGAAAGTTTAGAAGGATAATTAAAAACCATGATTTAAAAAACACCTGTCAGAGCTATTTTTTCTAGAAAAAATACAAAAGACATGGTACCTGACCACTTTGGCTCTGGAAGAAGAGTCATTTTCTCTAAAATAGAAAAAATTAAAATATTAAAAATAAAAAATAAAACATGAGAATATAAAAATTATACATTGCCTTAAAAACTTAATTTGGAATTTTAATATTTTAAAATAATATAATGGTATTGCTTTTATAAGCACATGTGTGTATATGTAGAGGGTCAATATTTTGTTTGAGACTGTGGTAACAAAATGATTCCAAGTTCAATAGAGCTACAAAAAGAACTACTCATGTAAGAAAAAAATATCAGTCAGATGACTTCAGCACATACATCATTTCTTTTTAAAATTTTATTATGTTATACAGCTGTTTTCCTTTAACACACTTATTTGAAACACGTTCAGATCGAACGTGAGGGTTTTACTTTGCAGCACCGTCCTCTAATATTGATCCAAGAAATTCTGAGCTGTTTACGATGTCTACCGAGGGTTTTGCTTGCAAATTAAGAATTTGTTTATCCTGTCAAGAAGTGTAGTTCTATTTATGATGGATGGAATTCACATTTCCGAAGTAATTTAAGATGGACATATGGTCTGTATTCTGTTCTGATGCCAAAAGTCAGCTACAACTGTTTGGAAGAAATTGCTTAATTTCATCGTTACTAAACGTCCTGTTTGGGAATATCCCCTTGGAAAACGGATACGGTCGAAGATTTTTCTTACTTCTGATGGACATAATCCTCCTGTGCAATGTTTTGTTTTTCTGGAGGTGTTCTTTAGGATATTTTTTGACATTTCTTTGGAAAAATCTCTCTTGCTGATCTTTGCTGTTTTCCTTGGAGTTCTGGAGCTCTTGGTGAAATCCTTTTTAATTATATTCCTCAGTAGTTAAATAAGCATTTATTCAAAATTGGTGTGAATAAGACCCCCTTATATATTTTTTAAGTTCCGAATCCTGGTTTATTGTTATGTAATTTTTCTTTGGGGTTTTAACCTTTAATTGGTTTTTTTATTATGTTCTAAATTTCCATTTTAGCTAACTGATGTTCTTTTTATTCTAAATTCTAGTTTGGCAAATAATTTCAACATTGTTAACTTTAAATTTAATATTCTAAGGTTTTTACTTTCACTATACGACCGGCCATTGTATAAATTCAGTTTATTTATGATGTTTAATTTAATTTGCTTAGTTAATGAGGTGTTTTAAAAAGTTGTAAAATGTTTTGAAAATTCTTTAAAAGTGAAGTAAAATTTTAATAAACGTTAGATTTTGGAAAACTTAAACTCTGTGTTCTTTCTTTTTACTTTAATGTGTTTTTATTTTTAGAAAAGTGCCATTTTTAAATTTTACAGGTTAGTATATTTTTATGCATTTAGGGAGAGACTGGTCTTTTGGCACACTTCCAGTTTATTTTAGTATTTTAGATGATTTTTAGGTTTTGAGAACTTTTCAGTGATATTTTGGAAACTTGGAATATTTAGAATGTTTTAGTATATCATAATCTATTTCAACCGGACACCTGTTATACTTTCTTAAATTGCTATTATTATCTGAACTAATTTAAGTTATTATGATTAATATTTAGAATTACTATCTTTATTTAAACTAAAGGATGACTCGAATGCTAATTTGTAATTATAATTCTAAAGATGTAAATTTAGATGTAAATACCTCAAATTCTAATTTATGTGTTTGAAATTGTTGCATTTCTTAGTACCCAAATTATTATTTTAATACTATTATTCAAAAAATTTTGCCCAACATATCATTAATAATACATTTGAAAAAGTTTTTCTGTATAAAACACAAAATTTTTTTTAAAAATTTAGTCGATGAAAACAGACTGCAAAAAAGGAATATGCTTTCACAGTTAAACAAAATATATGGAAGATCATGTACAAATGCAATTTTCCCCAATACTGCTGCAAAATAGCCTTTTGTTCCATTAATAATATGTTTGAAAAATAGCGTTTATGTATATAATACGTAATAATTGTAAAAAGTTTAGTCAATGTAAACAGATTGCATAAGTGGAAACTGTTTTCACAATTAAAAGAAATATACAGAGAATCAAGTACAAATGCAATTTTTCATGGTATTGCTGCAAAGATCTTTCACTTCATTAATAACATGTTACAATATTTTTTTTTCCCCGTATATAATAATTATTATAAAAATTTTAGCTGATGCAATTAGATTTCAAAAGTGGGAGAAAGATAAATCATTGGTGCATTACTTAATTTACAAAGCATATTTGCCAGTTTTATAGCTTGAAATATGTGTTATGTGAATCTCTGTAAACAAACATATTCTCTGTAAATAGGTTTAATAGTCAACTCCTACAAAGTATTAGTCCAATGTATACGAGCCTTAATTTAAACTGTTAAATGTAAAATAGAAACTGATTCTGCTTAATACATTTGACTAACTTATATAACTGCAACTCATTTTCAACATTTGCTATTAAGAAAAGATGTCCAATTTAATACACCAAGCAAAAAATAAAAATATAAGGATTGCTCTTTGAGAGCAGAAGCATAGCAATTTATAATTGAACAGAAAGTCCCTTTTAAAATTTCCTGTATATAAATTTCTCTCCTCACATATCAGTATAATTCTTTTATGCACTGACTACTGACCCACACAGAACATTTCCATTTATTTCCATACAGATTTAATCAATAGTTAATAAATTGTATAATATTTTACTAGATACCTTCTGTCATAAAACAATCAACTACTCCCCAAAACTACTTCAGTGAACTACTGAATTTTTTAAATTGTAAATATTTTGAGGAATACGTCTCCTAAGTATTTACATATAAAATACTGAAACTCCAAGCCAGACTCAACAATCTCATCCATAAAAATACCCTCAAACAGCTGGCTGATTCAATCTGAAAAGTAAATAAATACTTCCTTAGTTTAACAGCATATAAATTTTAATAAAAATATCAGCTGATTTAGAGGAAATAACAGCACACCAGTATCAGCAAAGATAAGAACGCATCCATCATTTGTCAGTCTTTTAGAGAGAGACACTCTTTTATTTGTTAATGCTCTGTATTTTAATGCTGAAGAAGGCTGTTTTTACCTACAAAATAAGTTTATACTTTTTATCAATCTTGTATGCTATTAAATTAATGAAATATTTACTTTTCAGATTAATTTAGATTAGATGGTTTTAAATGCCTATTTAACAGTACAATATTGAAGAGAAAAATATTATATATATATATATATATATATATATATATATATATTTTTTTAAAACATAAGAAATTACCTGTTGCCATAGGTACGAAACCATTTTTCCGACACCAAGACATAATAGAACTTTGTGACCAAACAGACTCTGGTTTTATAATAGGATGCTCTTTTTTGTCAAGAAGGTTCAGTATTGCCTTACGTACCATTGCAGCCCTCCTCCACTATAAAAAATAAAAATAAATAAATAATAAAAAAATAATAAAAATAAAGGGAAATTTTAAACATACTAAAATAACAAATAAATCTTATAATAATAATTCTAAGTACAGTTTTAAATAATTGTGACAAAATCAGCAGTTTTAAATAATCATATACATACAGCTGAGTGAGACTGACTGACTGAGGTATGAATTATACAAGATCAATCATGCATAAAACATTAATTATGAAACACTTTCCAACTACAATGCAATTTTATTTAAACATCTCTAAAATGCAATACATTCAGCGGTAAATTTTTAACATTATCAGAATACAACAATAATTTATTATATTTGAAAACTTCATAAAAAAAAATGAACTTTATTCAAAAGACGTCATTGAAATATAAATCGCCCGGCTCTTTATGAAAAAGCAGTAAATATTTTATTCATAACTTTTTTCTATTCCTTTCATTCATCACAATACTACAATAATTTATTTTACTTAAAACCATGGAGGTAAAAGTAATTTAACTCTGCGCTTAAAACTTCATCGAAAAAGTCTTCTATAAAATTGTCTGTTCTCTATGTAAGATCAATGACTGTTTCATTCATATCAACTATATAGCAGACTCCAGAGCTGAAAAATTTTGTGTTAAAGAAATGCAGCAATTCTTGTACAACTCATCTTACAGCATGATGTGTTTACAATCTCCATAAGTGAAAATTAGGCTTCGTTGTAGAAATAATCAAAGTTTTATGATTATTTAAACTCAAATATATTGTAATTGCGTTGTTTCAAAATATTGATGCACAGAAATTAAGCAAAAATAAAGCAGTTTTAGGATGGACACAACACTAAATATAAATTAAAAAGAGCCTTAAAAATCATGATTTTGACACAAGATGGATAGCAATGATCATTTAAGCTCAAATGTATTATAATTGCACTGTTTTAGAATATGGATGCACAGAAATTAAGCAAAAATAAAGCAGTTTTAGGACAGATACAACACTATAAATTAAAATTTTTTTAAAAATCATGATTTTGACACAAGATGGATGCCATATTTTTTTTTTGAAGTGGGTCCTGTGATCTCTTCATATAACGGGTGTAATTATTATTTTAATTTTTATTTAAAAAACTACTGAATATATTTTGCTGAAATTTTTTTTTTATTTTTATGGGATAATTTGAATATTTCCTAAAACTTTTGAAACAATTTGTGAATTTTAAATTCGCTTAAAAAATATTTGAAAAATTAGGTCCCATAAGGTTCATTGTATTTCATTTTCTCAATCCAGGTTCAATCCAAAATTAATTGGATGATATTATTCATTTATATTCCTACAGGTCCCACAGACTGTCTGAACAACATACTAAAATTTCATTTTGATAAAGTCATTCTTATGGCAGTTATCGTGCTAATGGACAAACAGACAGACAAAATGAACAAAGTCATAAACACTTTTCAACTATATTGTAAAGTGTTAACAACCAAAACAATTTAAGTTAGAAAACTGAAACTCATACAAACACGTGGAACTTGACCCATAGATAATGAGAAAAATCCAAAATCTTGGAATTTTGTTCAAAAATAAAAATTACGGATTTATGTGTGTGTTTTTTCTATGTAAAACAGTTAAGAAAGCCTGAAGGTTGAGGCATGAATTAGCCAAATTAGGTATAAACTTAAAATTCGTGGATCTTGATCTATAAGTAATGAGAAAAAAATTTAAATCTTTAAATTTTGTTTGAAAAATTTATGTACAATTACTTGTTCTAACATTCTTTTAGCTATAACTAGCGAATGGCTAAACAAATAAAATTCGTTTTTATACCATAATTTGCAGATAATATCATCCTAAATTTTCTTAATTAACTCTATCAGTGTACAATCAACCGTTATTGAGATACTTTAATTTATAGTCACTGTAAACAATATTTTTGATATTTTAAATTTATTTATAGTTTTTTATTTAATTGTGGTAGCTATGGCAACACATTGCATTTCAAATACTAAAAAATGGCATACAGTGATTAGAGATGAAATATAGTTTCATATAATGTAATTTCCATGTTAACAGAACTAAAAAATGTGTGACATTTTTATGCTTAAATTTGAAATAGTGGATATATTTAGAACTTTTATTTAGTGTCCACTAAACATTTAGCTTGCATTGAAATGTCTAGTGTTTAAATCATCAAATATATCTGTGCTTTGCATGATTTAAACGTCACATTTAATGTGAATTTAAGAAAAATAGTTTTGTAATCTGGAAAGTTGTAATCCAAACAAATATTTAATTCATAGAAGGATATAAAATAAAGTTCTACAATGTGAAAATTACCCAGAAAAGTGCAATGGGAACCCAGTAACAAAGAACATTTCTATGTGCATTTTCAGTCATCCCAGGGAGTACGCAAAAATACATTTATATTATTTTTCTCTAAAATGAATGCTTGTGGGTGCTTTTGCTTAAGTATGATTTCATAATAACTGATATTTTAGATTTGAGCTAGTATGTGGTTTCTTGCTGTCAATTAGACTACAAACATGAAGATGCTCACAACAAATCCTTGGTTCATTTTAATAGGCTTTATAGACTAAAATTTGAAATTTAGTAGATTGAGAGCAAAAGGGCAGCAATAATGATGATCAAATTAGGATTTTAAAACTAGGCAGTCATACAGAATTACAGACATGCTTTTTTTTAAAAATATATGAATAAAACTAGAGGATCTCGAAACTATTCCCACGAAATAAGTAAACATTCGGCCTCTGGGTCAAACTATGTACATTTAAAAAAAATTATTTTCTACATTCACATCTACTAGGGATGTTACTACAGGAAACAGTGACATATATAGTTGTTGTTAAATGGCATTGCACAATTGGCATGGTTGCGAACAGGCACTTATTTAGAACCAAGGGTAATGCCAGATAATTCATTTTGGTGTGATATAACTAATTAAAGTAATATGTAGACAAAGTAAAACTGTAACAAAGTAAAGCTAGTAGAAATGTAAAAAACAAATAAAGTTCATGTACCTCACATGCCCGCTGTTTACCAATGTTCCAGGATTGAAAATCTTCTAAAGTATTAGCACAAAAAAATAAAGTTGAGCAATCTGAAAATAGTTAAATAATTTTTTAGGTACATATATATTGTAACTATTCAGAAAGTTGAAAGTTAAAAGTGTCATATGTAACTAGATTATGATCATTTAAAATTTCACAGGTGTAGTCTACTTCATCTTTCACAAATACAGAAATGACAGTAGCACAAACAACATTATAGTTACCATCAATAGGAGGTGTTCCTGAACTTGGAAGCATGTACAGTACAATTAGTATCATAAAAACTGGCCTGTCAATGATGATGTTTATTGTACCAAGATTATGAGATTTACAGCACCCCCTCCCCCCCTATAAATCAGTTTTGGAGCTATGAGCCTGATCATGCAGTCTTAGCTGTTACTGGTGCTGAAAAGCTATAATGAAAATAAAGCTATTTTATTGATGATGCTTACTGCACTAGAATTTGAATCCAATAATAACATTATTTTACAAGTTTTGTTTGTGAATATGAGATGTGGAACAATGCATTGTTTTTAAAATCTAGAATCTATTTCAAAGAAATTTATTTCAAAATACCACATACTCATTTCTATCTGTAACTTTTGCAGCCTCAGTAAATCATAGTCTTTATTATTTACCACAATTTCTGTTTGTCACTCAAACTGGGAAATAAGGGAAAAGCAGACTAAGGGGCAAATCCCACTAGAAATGAATTCTATGTTTTTTTTTTTTTTTTTTTTTTTTAAATAAATTCTTTTAATTAATGTTTTTTTTCAATTAATTAAAAAATTATAAACTTAAACACCCAAATAGAATTAAAATCTACTTCACTTATAATAACTATTTTAATATTTTCTAAAATTAAGCAAGTAAATAAAAGGCTAATTATTGTTCCCATTGGCTGTCTTTGGGGACGAGCCTAATTACATTTTTAAAAAAGATCTTAACTTGCAATAGCTTAGATGTCTTCAATAGAACCACCCAGCTCACTGCGCCCTAGTACAATGCATGCCCGCTTCATTGAAAAGTCATAGCAGAGCAGCTAACAATACATACCAAAATTGTTGAAATCAAAGATAAACATACACTTATCAGCCATGCAGTCGTATATTTGGTCACATGCCAAATGGTGTTGTTGTTGAAACCCAGACCGTCCGACCTACCAGAAAGGTGTAAGGTAACTGTTTGTACAGTCGGGAAGTGCCACCCAATTTAGACCAGAACCCAGTGGGGGAGGCATCCACAGAGACCGTACCATCCTTCCCCTACCACCAACCTCTCGGAAGGACTTTCGGACCCACATGTTTAACGTGATCGTACTCCGCATGAACACGGCGGCAGTTTTGGCAGTGGCTGGAATTGAACCCGGGCCTACCGAGTGCAACTCCAGCGCGCTAACCAATGGGCTACCGTGCCCGATGTCAAATGGTGTGTCATGGCTCATGGCTATCAGACACTGACATTGAATTTACTCTAGTATATGCTTGGACAGCTCACAATATTAAAATACAGTGTTTTTTTAATTTATTTATTTCAATTTTAAACACTTTTCTAATGTTTTGTTGTCATCATTTTATAAGGAAAAGGAAATAACATTGTCAAAAAGGAAATAATATTAATACGGTAGATTGTCCAATAATGTTTGCAATCACTATTTATAAAAAGAGAGCATTTTTTTTTTGCTGTATATGGCCTGATTTTTGGAAGTTTTTGCAATAAAAAAATTTAATAATTTTTTCAACTTTTGAATAGCTAGCAGTCTTTCCTAAATATAGCACATTCACTAGATACCAACCACGATTTTTTGGAGCATGAATTAGTTCAGAAAAACATTAGCATACATACTTTAATAGTAAAGATTACTTTTCTCACATTTTGATGTCTAAACTGGAATTTTTTTTTTTTTGCTTCTGTACTATGTAAAATATGATCATCTTTCAATTTTTTATGGCTCATAATGTCTAAATTATGGTGTCATATTTATTTTTAGTTAAAAATAATTGCAAACCATTTACTGGCTTGATTATAAAGAACACATTAAATTTTGCATAATATTTTATTCATTTTAAATTTTTGAAAAATGTGTAATATCTTGAGAATAGCACATTTAGCGTCCTTTTGATACTTTTACAAACATTCTGACATCGAAATCAGTCCAGAGGGAAGCTATATTCAACAACTTAGGGATAATAAAAGAATTATAGAATTATTTACCACTCCTTGGACAAACCCTAATATAAAGAGAAGAAATTCTATTTATGTTTCATCCCTCTTCACCTACCCGAATTCAACATAAAGACCTCTGAATTCTGCCATATGACTATAATTCCAGTAAAAATTGCCTGATTTAAAGTTTTTTTAAAAAGACCATCTACACATTGATCACTTCGGAATCAAATTTTTGCCTGTGAAGTATATTTCAGGAAAGTGGGTCAAAAATGGAAATTTTTTTTTATGCTTCAGTTTTGTCTATTATAACATTTAAAAAAGGTTAGAAAAATTTTATTTTGTAAAAATATAAATTTTTATATGAAATAACTACTATATTTAATATTTTGACATACATGTGGAAAATTAATGGATTATGTTCATATTTTACTCAAAATTGTTCAATTATAGCTAGCAAAATAAATCAAATAATCTTTTGAATTTCACAAATCATTTCACAGAATCATTTTTCAGAATTTCACAAATCTTTTAAAGTATGATATATACGAAAAATATGACTCGGCACACAAGCCAAGATCACACTCCTTACAATAAACTCGGTTTATATCCCGCCTAATCAAGCTAGCTGATCCCGCCTAATCAAGCTAGCTGATCCTGCCTACTTCCAAAAAAATGTGGACAAGTATCGCCATCTGTTGGAAAAAAACAATGAATTATATTGTAAAGCAATTGGTAAGGCAAAACGGACTCAATTCGGGATCAACGGAATAGAAACACTGATTTTTCACTTGCCCGAAGTCAGTTCGGGCATTCCAAATTTGGCGCAGAAGGGTTGCCCGAACTGGATTCGGGTGGCACAGGCAAGGGGTTAATCAAAATTGGATATACCTGGATATGCCATTCTAAAATGATGCTCTTACATACATTTTAACAGTTACTCAAAAAGGGAACTATGCTCTTTTCACTCCAATAAGTGTTGTTGTTGAGACCCAGACCGTCCAACCTACCAGAAAGGTGTACGGTAACCGTTTGGACGGCCAGGAAGTGCCCCCTAATTTAGACCGAAACCCAGTGGGGGAGACATCCACAGGGACCGTACCCTCCTTCCCCTACCACCAACCTCTCGGAAGGACTTACGGATCCACATGTTTAACGTGATCGTACTCCGCATGAACACGGCGGCAGTTGTGGCAGCGTGCAAATTCAGCGCGCAAACCACCGAGCTACCGCACCCAAAATGTGCTAACAACACGCGGTGTTCCCAGGTGGTTACCCATCCAAGTACCAGGGTCCGCGCTAGCCATTCGCCTATGCGCCAAATGCGAAAAGATCGCAAAACTGGCTATAAAAAAAATACTTTGGCGAAAAAAATGGCGAATGATTTCTTGGAAACTGTGAAAATTTCGTAAATATTTTTTTGGGAAGTAATATGGAATAAAAGTCCGATTTAATTTGGAATAAAAGTTCGATTCCAGACAAGTAGGCCTATGACATACGAGCGTTGTCTCCAGTCTGTTTTGGGGACGCGTGTTCTCGTGTGACAAGCTCCATATATTCTTTAATTCCCAGCACTCTGCTCCTCAAAAAGGATGGCAGACAGCGCATTTCTGTCTCTCAAGCGTTCTTGACCCACCGCAGCAATCAAAACATTATCTGGATTCCGTCCATTATGTGAGCCGATTTTTTTCGTTAACCCTGAATCGCACAACCGTTAACCCCCAACACAGTTATTAGATACTCTCCAATAAACAAAACAAAAAAACACTTTCAACTTAAAATCCTGCATTATAAGTTTTAAACAATCCATGTTACAGAATTATTTCTGAAAAGAGCCATTTTTTGTCGAAAACGATCAGTCGTAATCAGAGAAACAAGTGATAAACATCGAACGAAAATGTATGTATATTTTTTGATGACGCTTATACAATGGTAGTCCAGAGCATCTGGAGGGCAGAGAAATTAGGAGTGTGCGATTGTGTAATTACTACCGCATCGTTTTAGGATCGATTGTCTTGCGGGAAAAAAAAACTTTTAGACTTACGATGTTTGTTTTTTTTTTTTTTTTTTTTTAGACTCCGCATATATATCGATATTCATATACAAATGGTAACACTTTTTATTTATCATGCACACTAGCTAAGAAATCTAACATAAATAATGGTAGAAAACAAATCCAATATAAAAGGCATTTTAATAATCATAGAATCTAAATTTGTATAAGCAAACATCATTAGCAACTTACCAGCATTATTCTTAACAAGAGGAAAGATTTTGCAGACTCTCTTCAGTAGCTCCACAAAGGATTTACAATAATCAAGACTGAAATAGAATTTAATGTTTAGCTTTGTTTTATAAGATATGTACAAATGCGAACAAGTCAAAAAATTTTATGAGACTCACATTTTTATTTTTACATATTTTTTACACAGTTTTAATAACTCACAGTTCAAAATTATAAGTACATTTTCCCCCTTGATATAGAATATAACTCATGACAGATAAGTAGATGAATAAAAGATGCAGACAGAAAAAAAAATTATATTGAGTCATAACAGAGGTTAAAAACTACATAAAAAAATTAAAGGGGATATTTTTATCCCTTTGTGAAAATGTTTAATAAACCTGCCTTAGAATCTAGATGCATATAGATATTTAGATATGGATGTTTTCGGTGATGTATTTTATGGATGTTTTTGCGTGACCTGATTTCTAGACCAAGATTCACCAGTGATCAATAAGTGCATAATAGTTGATAAAACATCAATGGTAAATAGATTTACTTACTTAATCTTTTCTAATTCTTCTTCATAATGAAGATGAGGACTTTTCTTCATTACTTTATCTACAGTAGATACAGAAGTATTTACCTTCACTTCAGATTCTACAGAAGATTCAGTTTCTGTATCAACAGACTGCTGCACTGTAGGTTTTGTTTTCTTTTCCATAAGGATGGAAAAGGCTTGATTTTTACCACTATTTTGATTAGGAACCACTTTCATGATGTATGATTGGACAGTTTTATTACTGTTATTTACTGTGGTGGGTGTACTGTTCTTCACATCTGTATTTGGTTGAGGAATGTTACTCAGTTTAGTTGAGTTTGGCGGTTCTTTAAGCACGATAAATGGCGGGATTTGCCAAACTTTTCCATCTTTACACTTAAAAAATTTAGGATTCAAACCATTAGAAAGAGCAACAGGCTTGGCTTGGTTGTTTGAGATCACACTTTTTGGAGCAGTCTCTTTCTGTGATTTTGATTCTGTAATGCTGTGAAGAACTGAAGAGTCATTACATAGGGAAACTTTAGGAGTATTTACAACTGATGTTTGATTGCTTTTAGCATCATTTGGTACACTCTTAAGAAGTTCTATTTTCATCACCAATGAATCTGACGTTGCTTTAGTTATTGTATGTATTTTTTTTACATTTGGAATACTATTTTCAATAGTTATTCCTTCAGGAATAGGTCCATTAGAGTTTAGTGAAACACTTTTGTCACTCTTGGAAGTCAATGATGAATCAGATGTGAATGGGCTGCTACAAGAACTTACTTGGTCATCAGGTTTAAATACTTGCAATTCAACATTCTGCAAGAAAATGGTCAAATTAATACATGAAAATTGGAAAATTAATTAAATTAAAATCAATTATCTAATAAATAGTAATAAAACTATAATTTTGAGTGGGAGTAATTTACTCCTACTCGATTTTATTATCATTAACCAAAAACAAGAATATGCACACTCCACGGACCGGATTCAACATATGTTTAATGAAAATAGCTTGTTTATGCTATTTGCTTTTTGATGAGATAGAAAATTACATTATTTTAAAATAGATATTTGCAATAATAACACTTTATACACAATAGTTTCACACAATTTTTTAACTTTTAGCCGATAAATTAAGAGTTAACAAAAAATAGAAGTACCATTCATTCACCAACGTTTCCTCAAAAACACATCAAGTAAGCCAAACAAACACTTGCAGCAATGTTCCCAATAGTGGGGGTACACGTACAAAACATGCATAAACATTTCAAATCCCCCATTATAAAATAAACAGAGGACAAAATATGCCTCCTGAATTATTAAGGGGGGGGGGGACATAATAAAATCGCAAATCTACAGCAATAGTGCATTTTCTGCACTTCCACTGTGCATTACATAATAAAATCACAAAGATCGCAGAAAAGTTTGCTCTTCACTTCTAATTCTGGCCATGCATACGATTTACATACTACATACATCACAATTTGCAGGTTCTTGATAGCATGCATGGATGTGTGTTTGGAACTGCGCTTTTCAGGACTGAAATGTCAATATCGCAACGTTATGTATTGTTGTTCCACTTTGACCTACATATGTACAGTCCATAATCGATCATATAGAAAATCCAAAGGAGGATGACCATAGCTAAAATGTGTTTATTGGCTTTAATCCCAAGCATATTTCCTATTGATTTTAAACCTAAGATTGTGAGAATTTCACTATTTTATTTAAGTCTCGGTGCACAACTATTTCTTATACAAAGATATTTTAAATTTTTTTTATAGATCATCCTCAATTTTCAGTTGTTTATATATCATTGACAATATAAACAAAGAAAAAAAATCTTGGAATTCCTAAAATGTTTATAGTTGAGTAGAAGTGCGTTACAACTTAAAAGTACTCACTGTTATTATCAAATCAACGTTAAAGTGGTTCAAGATTTGTCTTATCAAGTCCGGGTGTGGTATTCAGGCTCCCTTGCTTAGATATCACAAATATTTCAGTGAAATGTAAAATATATATCTCTGTTTAAAAATAAACTCAAGTAGCTAAGTCAACATGCTAATGATTCATGATTTTCTAAGCTGTTTACACATACAGCAATCATCAAACAATATAATGTGTAGTTGTTTTAATAAGGTAAATAATAATATTCTCTTGGAGATATCTTTCATATAAAACATCAAACATAAAGACACTTATTAACGTTCGGCGAATAAAGTGAAAAGTTCTCCAGTGATTTTTCACAGATACCTACTAGTAAAAATCATAAAGTAGGCAGTGTTATTGCTCTTCTTAATTGTTGAAGAATATCTTAATTAAAGATTCATGTTTTTAGACTGACTCTTTCCAAGTCTCCCAGAGATCTTTAAACTGTCAGGAAATTTTCTGACTCTTGAAAAAAAAATTTAGAATGGAAGATTTGGGTAAAATTTATGATGAATTAATATTTCCTAATATGCAGATAAACTTCTATCACAATGAATTACTTATGCAGTGGTTCTTACACTGTTTGCTCACGGAACACTCTGTACCTTACTACAAAACATTTTTTAATTTTACCTCAACTTTGTTTTTAAAAATTGTATAGTAATTTATTTATTTCAAAACAAAACACTTAAGGGAGTGTGAAGCCCCTTATGACACAGTCTTATGACACACATTAGTTTTGAGATTAAAATCTTATTATTTTATGTACTACTAGATGGCCCTTTTGTGCATTTGCTGTGTTTTGAAAGCTCTATTTCAATTAGATAATAATTCATTGCACTTTTTTAGTTTTTATGACAGTCATAACTTGTGAACATTTATATAATTGTAAATTTTGTAGGCAGTAATGGTGCAATTAGAATTCAATGTATTTAAATAAAACTACATATCAAAGAAATAGTCATGTTTATTGTGAAATTAGACGTAAAAAGGTCACTGTAGAGTTAAGGCTAAAAGCATGGGAGCCTTCAGAAAGAAGCTGGTCAGTTGGCGCACCTAGAGATGCATGATAGTGGGACACATTGACACACTTCATTGTTTTTTGGAATTTTATTTTGCAGTAATTGCTGTATGTAATAATTTTAATTTGGTGTCGATGTTCGATGTAAGTCTTATGCTTATGGATGCTGTGTATGGAGAAGAAAAATGCATATGAACGACAGCAGGTGTCCAGAAGAAAAACAGCATAGCTTTATGATATTCTAAAATAAACATTCTAGAATTAAACCAAAGTAGACCTATTGACCAGTTAACCTAAGTGTACAAATATGTACGCCTGTAAAATATTAAAAATGGCACTTTCCTAAAAATAAAAATATATTAAAGTAAAAAGAAAGAACACAGATTTTAAGTTTTCAAAAATCTAACATTTATTAAAATTTAAACTTCACTTTTAAAGAACTATTAAAATTTACATCTTATTAACTAAGCAAATCAAATTAAACATCATAATTAAACATATAATTAAATTTGTATTAATAAATGTCCAGATGTATAGTGGTAGTAAAAGCATTAGACTATTAAATTTAAAGTTAACAACGTTAAAATTATACAATTATTTGCCAAAACTAGAATTTAGAATAAAAAGAGCATAAGTTAGCCAAAAGGGAATTTCAACAAAATTTAAAGAAAACCTCAGGTTCTGGAGACATAAAATATATAGGTCCAGGGGTCATATTCAAGCCAATTCAAATTAAACTTTAAAATAGCATACAACTGACAAAAACAATTAAAATTAGAATTTAAAGATATCACCAAGTGCTCCAGAGGAACTGCAAAGATCAGCAGGAAAAAGTCACCAAAGATCCTAAAGAACACCTCTTGAAACGCAGAACACGGCAAAGGAGGATTATGTCCATCAGTAGTGAGGAAAATCTTTAACAGGATCCTTTTTACAAGGGATATTCCCAAACAGGATGTTTAGTAAGGATGAAATTAAGCATTTTCTTCTAAACTAAATTACTTCCGAAATGCTAATACCATCCATCATAAATAGAGCTACACTGCTTGACAAGATAAACAAATTCCTAATTGGCTGACATCGTAAACAGCTTGAAATTTCTTGGATCAAAATTTAGATGACAGGAAACTAATTAATATCACCATTCAATCTGTCAGTCTAGAAGAAACAAATGACAGTCTCTGGCAGCTTCTAGACAAAACAACTTCAGAGAGCATGGGAGTAGTACTTAAATAAAAATGGCAAAGAAACAGTGATCGTATACTAAACAAATCAGTTTCTTACTGAAGACACATCACGGAATTAGCAAAGGATAAAAAAAAAATTGTTCCTATGGAACGTGCGCGCGTGAGCCAAAGAGCTAAAATTAACAAATTGACAGGACTACATTTCCAGTTCTAATCGAAGACAAGAAGAAGAGAGCGAAAAAGAGCACGATTTTACTTATATACCGTGAAAACATCGCTGCCAAACATTGTAAACAAAATTATTGATGAACGATAAAATAATTAATGACAGACGATTTTAATATTACAGTCAACCAATTAAAAACTCGAAATTTTAAAGAAGAGAACTGGAATTTTAAAGCAGACGAAAATTAAAAGAAATGAAGTGAAACGATTTGGAATATACAAATTCGGCAATAATTTAAATATGAACGATTCTGAAATATTTAAAAGCTGAAAATAGAATAAAACTGAAAAATCGCGATAAATTAACGAATTTTTAACTGAGAACAATAAATTTGGAATCAAATTAAAGGGAATAAAAAGGGCAATAAATGGAATTGCAAATTAGCCAAGTTAAATAAATTTAAATTCCTAAAACCTAAAAAGAATGAACTTTTGTCATTTTTAACACAAAACTTATGGAATAGAATATATCTAAACAAAGAATATCAAAAACCTAAAGAATTGGAAAATGAATAACTAAAAGAGAATGACTATGTAAATAAGACCTCTGAACATGTTTAAACTACAAATAAATTTCCTAAAATTATTAAATAGCCAAAAGGAACAACCCAACAACTCCTTCGAACCTCCCAAAAAAAATTTCCATTTGAAAAATGAAAAATTTTAGCAAACACATGACAAAATCCGAGAAACGAAGGAGAAAAAAAAAATCAAAATCACAACTACATCTGTAACATGAGCCATATAAATCACATAAAAAAAAATCAAATTCCTTATCAAGTAAATGAAAAACCAAATAATCATTTCACAAAACACTTTCATAATTGGCAATTAACATATTTCTCAACATTTTTCTTAACTCTAAACAAACATAAATTCAACATTAAACTCTTCAACTTCATTATAACTCCACGTTAGCACAAGTTCATTAAATTCATTTAAAAAAAAAAACTCCGCAAACTGGCAATCAAAGAGAAGTAGTAGAAAAATAATAAATGGAGCTCTATATCATTAGCTGTTACGAAAAAACAAAAATTTTAACGAAAACTTTGGACCAGCCAAAAATTCCAATAATCTAAACAACAAATTTTGAAATTGTACCTTAAATAACAACCAATAAATACAAATCATCAAATTCATCACCAATCTCCCCCTCTATAAAGAAAACAATTATTAAATAGCGAACCTCTGTTGAAGTATCTTGTAATAAAGGAAATTTTGGTAATGTGAACATGTCTCTTTCCTGGATTATTGCCTCGTATGTGACATATATATATATATATCAGTGTTGTATATTCAAGGAGATCTAGGTAATCACAGATGGATATACTATTTTTATTAGTTTAAACACTTTTTCTCAACTATTTTTTTCAGTACGGTTAACACAAATAGCTTTGATATTTATGAAAGAAATGCTATTCCGTAAAGCACATCTCAATGCAAATCAAAGGGAAAATAGCAACAGAGTCCATCTAAAGCAATCCACGGTTCTCCAGAGAGCGAAAGATGCAATATGGAGCATATGCTGTACCAAGTTTCTTTACATCACCAAGAGCACATACAGGTGGTCAGGTTCATCTCTGTAACAAGAGAGGAACGGCTTAACAGAGATGGATCGCAATTTTATTCTTGTCCTTTCAATATTTTATTAGATATGTCATTTCTAATGTAGTGTATGATATTTCTAGCATATTCTTCAAGATTTATATGGTGTGTCAGTGTATTATAAAAGAGTTAATTAAAGCAACTTTCGAAAGGAAACAGTTTTACAAGAAATTGTAAAACACTTCTGGAAACTTTTAGAATACTTGTGGAAACAGAAATATTTTAACAGAAGAAATTCTTCATAATAGGCACTTGATACAATAGACTTACAAAATGAATTAACTGTGTTACACTTAGCTCCTGACAACAAAATTTGTAATAAACCCCTACATATTATAAAGTATGAATATGGTGAAAAAAAAATTAAATGTTGCGATGCCTGACGCCTATAAGCTATTATTGCTTATTCTAACAATACTAGCAACTGTAGTACACACATTCCAACTTTGAAAAGAAACAAGACTTTGGCCAGATCTACTCGGGAACAAAAACAACTGATTAGCTAGATCAATAAAGAAGAATTTTCTAGACAAACTCCAAAATTAAGTTTACACAAGCTGAAATTAAAAAAATTTGTTTACAGATATGAATGACATCAATGATTAAATAAAAGTCTGTTGTATTTCAATATTAATATTTTTAAACCCCATGCATGAGAATAGAAAATATAATATTTTTAATATTTGATAAATTAACTCAGATTTTTATTCTTCAATTTTATACATGGAATGTTCTATTGGAACACAGTTTAAAAGATGCTTCTACATGATGTGAACTAGAGCCCTGCGCGGGTCACTTGCAACAAATGAAAATTAATAATCTGCCACAAACCTGAGCCCACAGCATGCAACCTGCAATGAAATTGTATTTTGAAATTCTATTCAGTAGTTTTTAAATCTCTAATGCAAATGTACATTTTCCTGCTGCTTACAGTTTATAATCTCCATTCATGCATCTATCTAGTTACTCTCATAAAAAATGTGATATGATACAGCCCTTAAAAATAGTTTTTGTGGGCAGACTTGCAATCCAACTTGCAGTTTGGAAAGTAAAGGAAACCCTATTCGCAACTTGAAAAATAAAGGGAGCGGATAACCTACAAAGTGGATAACTGGTGCGTGAACTCTCACTATTGCAAAACATGTATTCAGTTATGTTATCTAAATGGAATTACAAAATAAGAAAACCTGTAAATTAGAAACTATTGGTGATAGCATAAATTATGTGGTAGTGTGACTAGTCCCAATACCAACCCAAACAAAACAAAATATATTTTGAGTCTTAGCCATGCACAGTGTTTTTTAAAATATATTTAAAATTATAAATCAAGGTGCCTAGAATAATATAAAATGGCCTTTTTTAAGCTTTAATATCCATCTTTGAAATTAAAAAATATTTATTCATTTTATGTGAATATTCATTATAACTTTTCAAAATATGAGCTTTGTCTTGCCTCTGCAAATCCCTAGTACTATTCTGATGATTCCTAATTTAAGCCATATGATAAAATAAACAAACATTAAAAAGATTGAATGTTTCATCAGAATAAAAAAAAAATCATGAAATAAGTTTAAAAACTAAAAGTTAGGAAAGAGCTTAAAAATATTGCCAAGAATTATTGCAAGAGTAAAGCATACATTCTAATTAATAATAAAAAAACTTACTGTCTCAGCACCAAGTGTCTGTAAACCCGTGAATGTTTTGTCAAGCTGAAAAAAAAATAAAGTAGGAAACATTAAGAAACAAAAGAATTTTAAAAGGTAAAATATTTATAGTACTTTTATATTAAAATCTTGTCACATTCTTGCTTTGAATGTGCATAAAAATAATGTAATGAAGTAAGAGTATAATAAAGCATGATTATGACACATAATAAATGATCAGAATGGGACTGTCTTAACTAGCAGTCAGCATATGGTCAGGGGAGAAAGAAAAAAACCTGTAGCCTGTGAAACTGGAAAGTATTAAGTAATACATTTTAAACAAATTAAATAAGCTACTCAAATTTACTTTTAAAATGGACAAATGCTAAAAATTAATTCTTATAAATGAAGCACATTAACCCAAAATAACTTATTTTAAAATTCCAACTCTCAGAAGAAATTTAACATAAAATTAAGGTATGGGGAAGAATTTTGTTTGCAAAGTGCAGTCAGGCGGTGTTTTAGAAGTTGGACAGTGCTGAATTGCAATATTTTAATACACATTAAGGTGTTTAACATTAAGTAGTGGGGCTTTTTTTAACATTAAATAACCCCCAAAAGTTAATTTAAATATAAAAACCTTTAAATTATGGATGATATCTACAGGTTTGTTGCGAGGATCATGAAAATGAAGCTGCACACGGACAGGAAATTCACCCCAGCCTCTTTTGATGAGATGAAATGGCGGATTACTAAAATATGGAAATTTGAATAATTAATACACAAAAAAGTTATAAAATAATGCAATTCAAAGTAAATACTTAAATCATAACAGAATTAAAATAAATACAATGCACAAAAACTTATAATTGTATTCTATTAATTCAGGAATCCACACAAAGTTTGATATTCCTTGAACTTCCTAGGAACCTTAAACTCCAGAGGAATTTTGATTTTTACAAATTTTCAACCACTAAATCAGAACATTTTGAAGTCAGGTCTATCCAGGAATTTCTTCATAAGGTCCATTGTAATGTAAGCAAAAATTCTTATTTTATGAAAATGAGAATAATTTTGTGTAAGTCTATGACATAAAACTTCTACAAATTCACTAATTTTCTTTTTTTGTATGGTATGTATTTTCAATTCACTAGGTTTTTTTTAATGATCTATGTGTTATGAATGGTTCACAAAACTTATATGAAGAGTATATTTTATCAATTGACAATTATTATTAATTGACAATGAAAGGGCTTTTACAAAATTTTGAAAAGAGCCAGATTTTGAAATTTGGATTTTTGTGAAAGGTAATAAAATGGATTAAGACTTTTCTTCTAAACAGATGCCTGGTTTTATACATCATTATGAAAATTTTTTTTATGAGTTTTTCCTGATATTTTCAGCTGAATCCATTTAAGGGAAAAATTCACTAGTGTGTTGAGATTTTGAAATTTGGATTTTTGTGAAAGGTAATAAAATGGATTAAGACTTTTCTTCTAAACAGATGCCTGGTTTTATACATCATTATGAAAATTTTTTTTATGAGTTTTTCCTGATATTTTCAGCTGAATCCATTTAAGGGAAAAATTCACTAGTGTGTTGTATTTCCTGGTATGAATCTTGTAATTAAAAATTAATTTATTATAGTAATATTATTGCAGAATACATTATACAAGAAACCACGAATCTTTAGAAATGAATTTTCTTGTCACTTACAAACAACATGGTTTATATTTATTAAGTCATTAAAATTAAGAACTTTCAAACACCCTAAATTACAAAATACTGCATTTTAAGCTAATATTAAGCATGGGGGAAAAAAAGCCATAATCAGTTTATCAATCAGGACAATGAGCACATTTCTACTATTGGCATAGAGAAATAAGACCTGGTTGGTCTCATTTCTCTAGCATTGAATTCATACTACAGTAATACATCTATTCTTTAAAATGATCTATGACTCGACTACATTTCTGAGGTAGCAAAAGCCATTTGCAGATTTATTAATAAAATTTCATAAAAATAAAACATGTAAAAAAAATTAAGTACTATTGAACAATGCAACGGTAACAATTCTAAGGGTTCTTAATTTTTCAAACTTTAAGGACTTTTAAGTACTTTTTAAAGTGTACATGAAAGCTTTTTCGTTTCAAATTGTACAATACATCTTGTACAATACATACCTTGTTAATCAAATGAAAATTAGTATCATATGCAATACAATTGAGCATTTTGTAAATCAAATCAAAAAATGTTTAATGCAAGATTTGAATTTTTCTGATGAATAGCATCTGCGAAGTCTAAAATTTCACATTTTTATAGGGGCTGGTCAAACGATATTATCTGAGTGGAAAATCTTTGCGTCTCAGCCAAGACTAACACTTTTTTAATATATTAAAATATACAATGCGACTCATTCACATAGATGGAAGAATGTGTCAGTTTTTTAATACATTTCTGTACATATATAGTCCTAAATTGAGGTTTATTCTTATTTTAGTAATTATTTATATGCTATGTGATATCTTTTTCTCATAATATATTCATATTTTAAGAAAGTAATTCCGTATTGACTCTGTTCTAGGTAAAAATTTTTCGTGTTAAGCTTTGACATGGACTGTATTACTCCCTAAAATGGAAACATAATCTCCATTTTCTTTTACCTTACTGCCTGTGTTGTGGTTTGCAAAGCAAGATTTTGGACTAAAACATGGTACAGGACAGAAAATAAAAGCACTGACAAATATAGTACCTAACTGCATCATAAACACTACTACTTTTAACATAATAAATACTTTTAACAGTTTTTAAATTTGAGGGGTCAGGTTGGACAATACCTTCAGAAACTTGAAAACCTAAATAATTTATTGAAGATTTAAAAAAATTGCATTTACTTGGCTTTAAACATAATTTATGTTGAGATAATCTATCAAATACTACCTTTAATTTCATTAAGTGTTCCTCAAAGGTTCTAGATGCAATAACAATATCATCTATGTAAATAGAAATTTGTAAAGGGGAAAGTTTAGCTAGGACGATGGACATAAGTCGTTGAAAGGAGCTGGGGGCATTTTTCAAACCAAAAGGGACTCTTTTCCATTCATAGTGGCCAAAAGGTGTAGAAAAGCCACATTTGTGTGTGTCGTCTGGGTGCAATTTCATTTGATAAAATCCAGATGTTAAGTCTAATGTAGAAAAATATTTCACACCACTTAAACTATCAATCAATTCAGTGATATTTGGCAGTGGAAAAATATCATCAATAGTTTTATCATTTAATTTTCTAAAATCTGTTACTAATCTTAATGTTCCATCTGCCTTTTTAACAAACAGTACAGGTGCGGAGAATGGTGAATCACTTTCTTGTATAATGTCATTTTCAAGAAGCTCATTAATTTGTCTATCTAATTCATCTCTTACATGATAAGGAACTCTATAAGGTTTCTGTTTAACAGGAATATCATCTTTTAAGTTAATGTTATGAAAAACTGTATCACACCCCTTTAAATCTGGAATAGAATTAGCAAAAATATGCTTATAATCATTAATTAAACTCTCTATTTGTCTTTTTTCATTATAGTCTAAGTGTGAAAGATCAAAATTTCCTCCCCAAACATCAAAATTATCACCACTCTCTGCACTTGACTCAATAATATTGTTAACTGAAAAAGAAGATACTACTGTGATAGGAGCAATTTTTGCTAAATTTGAATGCTTATTTATGTGCAACTCATCAGTTGACAAATTCAATACTTTTACATTATATATATTAGATCTAGATACATTATTTACTGATCTAGCGACCAGAATTTTACTGTTGTTTAAAGGCTCAATCATCACAGTAGGTGAATTAAATTTAACAATCTCTTTTAATTTTACTTGTATGAAAGCCTCCGATAGAGGAGGAATTGTGTATTTCCTAAGTGCATAGCACAAATTATCCCTATATTTTTCAGAATTCAAAGTATTTTCTCTGTTATTTTCATAATTATTAAAGAATTGAGTTGCATTAGATAATGAAAATGGTACAGATTCATCCTTAATTGCAAAAGGCACAGTTACAATATTATTGTATAAAACATTATTACTAAAATCTATTGACATCTTATAACCCTTTAAAAATTTCACACCAAGTATTGCTGAATAATTACAAGAATCACAGTCCATAATATAAAAATCCACATTAAATATTTTGTTATTTAAATTTAAATTAATATTCAATTTTTTGGAAACTTTTATAATATCACTAGAGATGCCTTTTAAATTTATATTACATTTAGTTAATTGACTGTCAGGTATATTTAAATGAGATAATACATTTGTAAACAACACATTAATAGAAGCACCAGAATCAATAAGTATAGGAATATCAACATTATTTATCATACCAGAAATCACTGGTAGAGACAAATTCTGTAATGAAATCAAATTTGAATTTTTCATCACAGGTAACACCCCAAGGGCCTCAGAAGGTAAGTTGGAGTGAAAACTCCCTTCACCCTTACTTAGTTTAAATTCTGTTTTTCACTGTCATTTTTATCACTCCTAGGTGTATAAAAAGTGTTGTAACTCATTTTAGGTTTAGTTTCATTTATGTCAGGCTGAAAGCTTTGATTTGGCTGATGGTAAAAAAATTGAGTAGGTTGTTGAAATCCCTGCGTTTGTTGTGGAAAATAATTATATGGATAGTTTTGTGTAGGTTGTGGAAAAGAAAAAGGTTGTTGATACATTCGAGTAGGCAGAGACCTAGAATTTCTGTTGAACCTGTGTGATTGAGGAAATTTCCTACAATCCACACTTATGTGACCTAATAGACCACATGAAAAACACCTTCGGCTATCCTTTGTTACTCTAGTTTGAGGCAGCTGTGGTTTGGTGTTAATCTGAGTTTGCAATTCAGCAAGCCTTTTAGTGAGGTTCTCTACCTCCATTTTATTTCTCTTAAGCTCATCATGGAGCTGCTTATTTTCAGATTCTCCAAGACTCATAACATATTGGGGGTCATCCCCATGTTGCTTGCTCCACACCTCTTCCTCTGCCACAGCATGCCTTTTTGCAGAGTCAAAACTCTTGTGGTTTTGAGGTAGGATTAGCCGTTTGAAATGAGGCTTCAAGCCTTCAATGAAAACCGAGCACAAGACATCAAGTCTTTGCTGGTTTGCCACTCTGTCATTCAGTAAGGTAGGTGAAACAGTTTTATATGAGGAAGCCTCAACTCTGGCAGCAAACTGACGCACAGATTCGTTTGGTCTCTGATAACTTTGCAAAAATGCTCTCAAGTTACTGTGTAAACATTCTATTGAGGAAAATCTGTCGCGTAAAGCTTTAAGAATTTGAGAGAAAGATTTCTCTTCTTTTAACTTAGGATTATCTCTAATAAATCTTGCAGCTATGCCTGACAGTTTTAACTTTAAAACTAAGACCTTGTCTGACTCTGACCAATTTGCATGGTCGGCTAACATCTTAATCCTATCTATGTAATCCTCTAATGGGAGGCCAGATTCCTCTCCTGAAAATACTGGGATTGAATCTAAAAAGTCTCCTATTGAAGAGACTGTTTTAAAATTACTCATTACATTACATTTAGAAGAATCTATTTTTAATCCCTGTTCATTTAAGTCATATTGTTTACTATTAACATTTGAATCAATATTTTTGTTACAAACAGAATTTACATTATCAGAGGTTGCCTCAATGTTTATTTTAGAGGGTAAATTTCTTTCCAATAAGGATAACCAAGTTTTCTTGGTACTAGCAACCTGACTTCTGGGAATTAAATCCCAATCTTTACCATCGTTTGAATTTGTGAGAAATGAAGGAAATGGCTCTTTACCAACAGAGAACATTGCATATAATAAAGTTTCAAAAGGCTTATCTTTAGAGCCATCTCCAGTTTCGTCTGATCCAAATACAGAAATATACATACAGTTACTTTCTCTAACATCATCCATAATTGCAATACAATTGAAAGTTTAATACTACTAATAAATATTATAAAACATGAGAGCAATTTCTAGACTGGTACACGGCACCAAAACTACTGTTGTGTTTGACAGATAGAATAAAACCTGCTGTGTTTAAAAAAGATAAATGAAGACATAATATTTAGTTTAAAGAAAATTAGTTTATTAAATTGTACTTCAAATTAATTCAAATTAACAAATACAAAAACACTGCTCACAGGCAGGCAACTCAGAAAGAATTAACATTAGAATTTTATCAACTTAGTTAAAATTAAGGAATTAGCATAAAAACTTTACTCAAAACAATCTATTTAAATTTCATCAAAAATCATTAACAAAAATATTAAATTTAAAGAATTTTAGAATTTAACCCACTTAGTTAAAATTAAGGAATTAGCATAAAAACTTTACTCAAAACAATCTATATTAAATTCCATCAAAAATCATTAACAAAAATATTAAATTTAAAGAATTTTAGAATTTAACCCAGGCTCTTAAAAATTTATGAAGGTTTAGAAACTTGCTCTCAGAATAGTTTTAGAATTTTAATTTTACAGAATAAAATTTAATTAAATACATTAAAAAAAATATTGAGAAATCATATTCAGAATTAAAGAAATTAAGGGTTTAAATAAAACATCAGTATTCACCCGGATGGGCCGCCAGACAGGGGGAAAGTTCCAATCATTGAAGCTGCACAGATTTTGGAAAAAAACTGGTTTTCGGGAAATCACCAAACTTGAAACAGGAGAGGATTCAGCACTTTTGAAAAACATCAGCAGAGGCCTAACAACCACATCTGGAACGCTAGGATTTTCTCAATACTCGGACGTCATCGTCAGACGCTTCATTTACATAACTCGCAAAAGGAATTTCACCATACACTTTTCTGGAGAGTTACGTCGCGAATTATGCGAAAAAGCTTGAAAAATGCATAATTTAAATTAAAACAACTAATGAAAAAAAGAATAACGCGAGGAACTTAACGTTCCATTAAAAACTCGCGTGGAACATAAGTTCCATTCGAAAATAAACAACGCGCTTCTCGCGCTAACCACAACGAAGGATTTCAACAAAAAACTGAAACTGAAAAGTTCTACGCGCGTATTTATACGTGCGGCAAAAACGCGGAGTTTAAATAAACAGCAGCAATTAAAATTCGCTTACCGAAATTAGAATTGCCAAAATAATACTCATAATTCCGAGAGCAGACGATCCGTAAAAAAACGCGAACCAATTAAAATAAATCACGAATTCCAGAGGCGCGAAAACGCTTAGGTGGCGCATTTAATCGCAGTAAAAAGCCCGCAAAACAGAATTCCGAAAATGGCCGCAACTGAAATTTTTGAATTGCAGTGAGACATGGAAATAACTTGAAACTGTAGAACAAACGGAATTTCTAACCAAAATGGGAAAATGGGACATCAAATTAAAGGGAATTTTAAGGGGAATCAAATAAATAAATAATTTTTAAAATTTACAAATCAAAAGTAATATTAATTTAAGGAATGGAACATTTTTAACTAAGAATATTATAAAGAAAATTAATTTAGAAGATTAAAAATATTCTAATTAAAGAATAAATGAAAAAGCCAATAAATATTATTTAAATATTACCAAATTAAGAATATTGAGCCAGGGAAAAAGAAATAAAAGTAAACTTCCAAACCTCCAAATTACCTAAATTCTAAAGCAACCCAACAACTGTATTACTCCCTAAAATGGAAACATAATCTCCATTTTCTTTTACCTTACTGCCTGTGTTGTGGTTTGCAAAGCAAGATTTTGGACTAAAACATGGTACAGGACAGAAAATAAAAGCACTGACAAATATAGTACCTAACTGCATCATAAACAAGTTTGGCTTATCTTGGTGCAAGCGCTTGGTGATAGATTCTTAAAATAAAATTAAAATACTTTCTAAATCTAATATAACCAAAAATACTTCCAATTATTTTATCAATAAACAGGAGGTGTTAAAAAAACAATAATGCATCCAAATTTTATAGGGAAAAAAAATGTTTTTATGCTTGAAAAAGTGCAAAAGGCATGTGAAATCAGTGCTTTTGCATAAAATAGCAGAACCAACCAGGATCAGTCCCATAGCTAGTCAGACTCTCTTTATAAAGGTTTTCTACATTTAAAAATGGTGTAAAAGAAATAGATACACCAAGATTTCGAAATTAATTTTAAAATTAAAAAAAAATAAAAAAAATAAAGATTCTTTTGAATTTATATATATATAATTAGTTTTGTTATTAAAATATTTACTTAATTTATATTACTTTTGTTGTACAATTGATTTATAACAGCTGTTTACTAAAATGTCTATAGCTGTGGGCACCACGGCTTATTCATTTATAAATTTTTTGAACATGAACTTACTGCTTTTAGCTTAACCTAAATTTTTCTGAGAAAAGAAAATGTGAACTAGATCATTGATGAGAACTTTTCAAAATCTGGAGGTTGTATATTTTTTCATTCAAACATATAAAAATAAAGATTTGCTGCACTGACATAGAAGATTATATTTTCTCACACAATATATTTAATTTTGGCAAAGACATTTTTATGGATACAGCATATATTACATACACTTTTCTGTAGATAAATATTTACATACCTAATTTCAACAATGTCGGAAGGCCTGTAGCTTGGATGTAGTAAAAAGCGGACTTTTTTAACAAAACTTTCAATGCTGGGGTTGTATTTATCCCCCCTGACATAAACCATCCATTTATGAGTAGACTGGTCACTTCCATCTCGCTGCCACACAGGAATAAATCTAAAAAATGCATCAATTTACAATAAAACACTGTTGTTAAGAAATAAAAAAGAAAGTTTTGGGATAAAAATGTTTGTTATAGTATCCTGGTATGCTAAAGATGAAGTTCAAATTCAGAATGAATATAATTCACATTTCATTTACAATCTCTTACTGAAATAGATTAGGGTTTAGGAACCTTTACATGATAAGTATTGAAGCTCTCTTTCCTTATGAAATTTATCTTCTTATTTACATTATTGTCAAGCTCTGTTTATGCAAATTTCCTTAAATAAGTGAAATCTATAAGTTAAAATTGTAGGTATTTCCTTTTTTATATGTGAATTTCAAACTTCAAAAACATAATTAACCCTCTGACTGCTCAATTTTTGGACCGAAATCGCTTTAAAAATTGCATATTTTTTTTATTGCATATTATAAATCTATATATATTGGAGAATTGAAAAATGCATTTTTTCTTTCTAGAAAATATTTTTTTATATAGATTTTTATCATGAGAAACTAAGTTGCCAGAAAAACTAATTTCAGATGTTATCACCAAAATAATTCTTTTTAAAATAAATTTCAATTGAATTACAGTTAATTTCTATTTATTGCATAATATAAAAAAGTAAAATGTATAAAATTTAAGAATATATAAAGCACTGAGAAAAAAATACCTTAGAAATGCAGTTTAGTATGATAGAGTTCGAAGCAGGGTTCAAGGCAAAGTCCAACTTCACAGTCTTTACACCAGATTCGTGTTTCTTTGCGAATTTTTTTGCCATTTGCATCTTTTCTTGAACAGCATACAGCACACTGTCTTCGAGGATCTCTTTTTATGGGGTTAGGTGGTATGTGGCTTGGAAAATGACGAGATGTCAATCTCAAAGGGTTTAAAGTAGAACTCGGTCTTCCAGGACAACCGCTTTTATCTGTATCAGAATATTTTTCGATACTTTCTTCAACAATTTTCAAACGAAATTCCAAAAGTTTTATAGTTTGTGTTGGGTTTTGCTTTTTGTAAAGTACATAGGCATTCCACAACGATTGATCTAAAAACTGCCTGAAAATTTTGATATAATACTTCCCCTGTTGTTTTCGGAGCGTAGGGTAGTAGGACATTTCTTGGTCGCACAAATCGACGCCACCCATTGTATTATTATAGTCACAAACGACAACTGGTTTCATAACAGTCTTTTTAGATTTGCATGTCACCAAATAAGAGCTTGCATCATGAATAGTACTCATAAGGCAGACACTTTTCTTGTCCTGCCACTTCAGAGCCATAACCTTACCTCTTTGATAGGCAACAATTTCACCCTTGGGCACTTTCTCTTTTCCAAAATTGACAGGGAGGTCTTTTCTGGTTTTATTCACTGTCCCATAAGTGTCCGTCTTTTCTGTAACTAAGATGTCTGCAAGCTGGGGAGACATATAAAAATTATCAATAGTGACACAATAACCTTTTCCCAGAAATCGATCCATCAAGTGTAAAACAATTTTGGTGGAAACTGGATATTGGCTGTATTTCGGATTATACACTGTTCCATCACCTGTGTATATGAGGAAATCTGAAATGTATCCATTTTCTGCTTCACAAAGAACAAAAAACTTCAAGCCAAATCTTGCTCTTTTTTCGGCAATAAACATTTTCCACTGTAGCCTCCCTTTGAACCGTATCAAACTTTCATCTAAACTAAGATTTTTCCCTGGTATATAGACTTCTCGAAATTTTCGTTGAAGATGTATCATTAGTTCATAAATTTTATTCAATTTTGGCCATGGGTGTCGGTCTTTATCAAATTCCTCATTATTAGTAAAATGAAGAAACTTCATGAGCAATAAAAACCTATTTTTTCCAATTACTTTTGCAAAGATTGGTGTGGATAATATTTGACGCTTGGACCAGTAATGCTCTTGTTCTGGCTTCTTTATGACTCCTTGGAGAAACAAAACTGCAAAAAATAGTCTTAGTTCTTCAACATTCGTTTCTGTCCATTTTTTCAAGCGTGATCCCTCTTTACAAACTGTTTTATGGATATATTGTTGAGCGTATCTATTGGTTTCTTGGACAATCATTCGTAATATTTGATAGTCAAAAAAAAGTTCAAAATAGCTCAATATGCTTGCATTGTTAGCTATATTCACAGTAATTCCAGGATTTCCACTAAAAGGAACTGAAGGAGGAGGAGAAGGAATATTCTTCATATCAATTTTGCACCACTGCCTAACGCTTTGCAAGTTTATTGAATCATGATCAGATTCATCGCTATATGAGGAGCAGTCCGAAAAATCTATATCACTATCACTATCTAAACTAAAATCGCTTTCAGAATCTGAATCAGGAATATACACTCTGTCAATCGCTGAACTTTTTCTAGCAGCCATTTCTGATAAGAAAAGAGCAGCAAAAAGTGAAGTTTGAGCGGTAATACTACGCGCCTTCAAATACGGCAATTTAGTGGACAACTAGTGACATCTGTTGGTCAAAACGTAAATTAAACATGTAATACTGTATATGATTTATTTAAGTGCTTAAACAGGGAATAAACGGGATGTGCTCATCAATAAAGGAAGAAAAACACATGCCCGCGGAAATCGCGGGATGAGCAGATTTTGCTACATTTGAGTTGCTCGTGGAAATCGCGGGATGAGCAGACAGAGGGTTAATGATAATTTTTGTCATAATTAAGTAAAAAATGAGTTTTTTTTGTTTTTTTTAATCTAATACTTAATTATGTGCTTTTGAAATATTGCTTCAAATAAAAAGTAGAAATATAAATTACAGTAAAAGTTCAAAAATTAGAACTACTCAGGAATCAAGAG
The DNA here is from genome assembly GCA_951213105.1 of Amaurobius ferox. Lineage (NCBI taxonomy): Eukaryota > Metazoa > Arthropoda > Arachnida > Araneae > Amaurobiidae > Amaurobius > Amaurobius ferox. Next base: position 37,517,991 of record OX578149.1, on the reverse strand, counting down.
ATTTTCCAGATTCATAAGACTTTTAAAAACAAAATTAAAAAAAATAAAATAAAGGAGAATCTAAACTATGATAAATTATTTACTATGAAATAAAAAGAGCTTCATTCTTGAAATCATTCATAAAAGTGAATATTTTTACAGAAAAATATACTAAATAACTGTAAATAAAAGCAAAGAAAGTTTTTGGACGTTGTGAGCTAGGTTCGAATGATGTTTGGATATGAGATTTGAAAGATCTGAATTCTTTGGAGTTTTTGAACATACCTGGAATAAATCACAATATCATGCCGCCTAATTTCGATAAGGAACTTCTGACGATGAATCTGAAAATTGATTTTTTTAGCATATTTTTTGATGATGAACTAGTAGAATTTATCGTAAAAGTAATTAATGAGTTTGCAAAGAAAAAATGGGAGAAAAATCTCCTCTCTCCTTTCACATTGAAGACTTCACCTGTTTCAAATGTATTTACACCTGTGACAGGAAAAGAATTCCGTGTGTTTCTCGCACTAGTAGTTTTGACGAGCATTGTCTGAAAACCAAATCTTAAAATGTATTTTTCTAAGAATCCAATTATCAGTACTCCTTTTTTCAATTCAGTTATGAGTCGCGATCGATAGGAATATTACGCTACCTTCAATTTACTCTTGATAGTAATGCCCAAAAACTAGATAAATTGAAACCAGTGTTAGATGCATTAGTTTCAAAATATACATCTATATACACTCCTAGAAGAAATGTGTTCATTGATGAATCTTTGTTCTCATGGAAAGGAAGGCTGGGATTTCGTCATTATATCCCCTCGAAAAGGTCCAGATATGGAATAAAAATATATAAATTGTCAGAATCGGAATCAGGCTATATATGGAATTTTCTTGTGTATACTGGAAAGGACACGGCATCGCTCTCTCTTCTTTGTCTGCACGGAATTCTTCCTTCTCTTCTCTTGGTTTTGTTGTCAGTAACTAGGGGATTGTCCCAGTTTGTTTTTATTGTGTCCGGCCACCGCAGTAGTGGCCACTTTTATTCCTGTGGTTCTTTAAGTAGGACTAGTATTTTATTGTGGTCAGCAGGGTTATTATCCCAGCTGCATGTTTTGCTTGGGTGTTTTCCCACCTTAGTAGTAGTCATCGTTGTTTGCTGTTGCGAACATATTCATCACTCTGCTGGGGTTTTGTCACAGTCCTTTGTTTTCTAGTGTCTTCCACCCCAGAGGAGTTTCTATTGGTCCAAAGCTGTGCTCTGTCGCGTCTTGCTAACCCGTTTTTCCTTTCAGGTTAACATGCTATTTTCCTTTCAGGCTAACATGTTATTTTCCTTTCAGGTTAACTTGTTATTTTCCTTTTCAGATTCCCGCCCATGTTTTCGGTATTCTTATCTGTTTTGACTAGCCATTCTCAGGAAGAATACAACAAACTCCTTGGAATGGACCAGTTCCAGAGGAAGCAGGTACGGTCAGGTTGGCTTTGGCTCTAGCTAGCTCCACCTAGTCATCCCCTTTTTAACCTTTTCCTTTCAGATCTCCACTTCCGGCCAGGACTTTGTTTTCTCTCTGTGCGCGTTTTAGTGCCCAGTTTAGTTTAGTTTAGCATAGTTAAGCCGTGCCGTTGTTTTAGATCTAGTCTTATCTAGTTTAGATCTAGTTTATATCTAGTCTTATTTGTTTAGTTTGATTATTCCTGTATTGTAGCTGCCCAGTTAACCGGATTGGCCTACCTTCCCCATGACCTTGTTCCGTCCCTGAATCCGGGGTTTTTCTTAGTTTCGTAGGTTTTAGGATTAGTTACTCTTAGTAGCTATTGCTTTCTTGTTATATTATTTTGCTATTATGTTATTTTATTCTCGGGTTTGTCTGTCCATGACAATGTTGTGGGTCAGTGAGGGCGTCTGCCCTTGGGTGTTACTACTCTCCTTGGAGAAGCTGTTAAGTTTTGTCTTCCTAGGACTTTTCCCTTCTGCTGTTCTCCCTTTTGCTCCAGAAGGTAGGCTTTTCTGCGTGGACATCAGTGCCCCTTTCTTGCCCAGCCCTGTTTAGTTAGTACTTTCTTTTTCTTATATTAAGTCAACCTCGCAGTACAGGTTTAAGCTCGGGCTACGACAGCACCTCTTTAAGTTGCATGCTGCCTCTGCATAACTACTAAGGGGCAGAAAGTTGAAATCCTCAAAAAAATTATCAAAATTGTGTGCCAATATAACTTAGCTCATCTGGCTATATTAGGCAGTCACTGCAATCTTCATTCATCATCTCCTGTTCTACATGGTTTGCTCCAGTACTCCATTTGGAGTTGAGGTGCTTTTTTACAGCTCGGGTCTCTTCAATTAAGGGAAGTATCCCTGAAGACCCCCGAGCTCTCCCAGAGCCATGTGGCTCTGGACTTCTGCTTTCTGTGCTGTTTCCTGGGGGCGTGATGTGTGTGGTCTTTGGGTCCCTATTCTATTCTTTGGCGCTGTGCCAATTCTTGGTGCTCGAACTGGCTTAAAGCACATGTCTTCCTCCTGCAACTCAGCTGGATCGTCTGTGGACGACTTTTAGTGGTGCAGAACTAAACCCGTAAACCGAGAGGTAGGTCGGGTCCGCACTTCTGTTTGGTAGTACCTTAAGTATCTATATTACATATATGATTTATAAAAAATTTAATCTAAGGGTGTAGTTAAGGGATTATATTCACCAATCCTTACCACATGTAATTCTTTTTCAATTCCTTATATATAGAACAGGGAAAAAGGGGTATTTTATACCAATTTAGTATCTGTTTTATTTATAATGTTTTATTTATATTCTCTTTAACATCTTCAAGCTTGTCGTATAGTCATTATTGATATCAAATATTCACTTCAGACCATCTTATTTTCATTTTTGCTATACAGAACTATTTCAATAAATGATCAATCTCTAGTATAAATAATACAAGTAAATTAAAATTTTTCAATTATATATATATATTTGAAAACTTTTGGAATTTGCATATAATTTATATAGCAAGCAATGCTAATCATCTCTGCTTCTTTATATAACAAAATGATAGAATAAATAAGGATTAGTATTTGAACAGTTTAGAGCACAATTTCTGAAGTTACCCATATTTCAAATACACATTAGTTAAAGATAAGCACTTGTATACAAAGCATTATAAGAATAATATAAACAATAAAAAAAATTAAATTAAGCATTAAAATAAGAATACAATGAAGAAAGCAGCATTTAATAAGTTTGATACATTTCCAATACACATACTTTGATGCATTCCATACATACTTTGATACATTTCCAACCACAATTATGCACTTTTTCTTGAACCTGGAAGCTCGTGAAAACAAGTCATCGCTTTGAGATGAAGTTGATGGTTGTGAGCTCCAAATCTATAAAATAGAAATAATGTCAGATGAGATTAAATTACTCAAACATATTTTGCCAAAACAGAAAATTTATATTGCATGTTTATATCCAAAATAGAAAGTAAGAAAGTAAAAGAAAAATGGAATAAAAAAAATGAAAGTAAGGCAGTTAATTGGGAACTCAGAATATTGACAGCAGAGCCTCCAAATAACAAAATCGAAGTAATTGTTCAATATACACAAACTTCCAAAAGTTAAGCATGCAATGCAAATTTCATTTTTCGAAAGCGTATTTGAATTTGAGTGGCTGAAAATCACTGTGGATGTAGATGGCAGTATTCAAAAATCGTATGTTACAGCCAATCACAATTGACTAGCTTGATATATGCTAATTAGGCAATCGTTGAAGACGCTAGCATTTTGAAGGGTTTTAAGAGGTGCATTTAAATGCTAATATGAAATGTTTATAACTTTTGTAGGATTATTTTTTATGATATTCGTGTTTCTATGGCTGAAAGAAGATGAATGACAGATAGTGAGTGCTGGCATGCTGTTGGATGCATTGAAGCAGGACAGTCAATCAAAGATGTCACTATTTTCTTTGGCGTTGATCATTGGGTAATTTCTCGATTATGGAAACAATTCCAAACAAGTCAAACAGTTGTCTGGAGACCTGTGCCCGGTCATCCATGGGTTACAACCCCCTCTGATGATCGCTATATTGCCATAGTAGCCAAGCGGAATCGACGAGTGACCTCCATAACTGTTACATCCATGGTTGCAGAGGCACTTGGTAAAACAATATCTGCCAGTACTGTACGCCGAAGGCTCCAAATGCAGGGGCTGTATGCCCGAGTACCACTTTTTCTGTTCCACTAACCATCCAAGCTAGAGGGGCAAGATTAAAGTGGTGTAGTCAACATGTCAATTGGACTGTCTTAGATTGGTGCAACGTCCTGCTCACGGACGAGTCCAGATTTACCCTCGAATTAGATAAGTGTATAAGGGGCTGGAAAAAACAACCTACACGCAATCAGGCCAAGAACATCACACATTCAAAGGTGGCAGCTTCATGTTGTGGGTTGGAATTTCAATGAGATATTGCACAGAGCTGCACATCATTAAAGGCGGTTCTGTGACAGCTGCACGGTATCGGGATGAACTTCTAGACCCCATTGCGAGACTCTACCCTGCTGCAGTTGGTCCTAATTTCCTCCTTATGGACGATAATGCCCATTCTTATCGAGCTAACATCGTTGACGAATACGTGGAAAGTGAGAGTATTTCTCGTATGGAGTGTTCGGCATATTCCTTCGACCTTAATCCCATTGTAAATCTTTGGGATGCCCTCGAGTGTGCTGTCTTTGCACGCTTACCTCTTCCAGCCAGTCTGAGTTGGAAACTGCCCTATTGGAGGAATGGCCATTGCTCGCATCTATGATGGTTGATCACTTCATTGAAACATGGTTGTTGACCATTTTTGTTGAATTTACCGCCCGTGCTTAACTTTTGGAAACCAGTGTATTAATTAAATCTAGTAAAAATACATAACTAAGATGTAACTTTTCATAATGATGTAAGATGCAACTTTTCATAATGGAAACAGTGATAAAATATTAATTTATTAATGTATGGCATTCTTAGCATAATATAGTATACAAACAATTTGTATTTCCTTAATGGAAGTAAACATACAACAATTAGGTGACAATAATTGTTTCAAGGGCATACTAAACAAAAAATGATTTACAGCTGCAAAGAAAAAGAGGCAAAAATCAACTGATGAAAGCAGAAAATCAAAGATGGCTGCATTGAGCTCTGTAGTTGGACCAAAGCATGTATATATATTGTGGAAACCATTCAACTAAGCTACACTCATTGACACCTTCATCCCCATTGGCCAAGAGAATATCATACTAAATTGTGGCATCTCAGTTAAAATAAAACAGAAAGAGGTAATAAAGATTGTAAAATAGCAAAATTAGAAATGGAAAAAATAGAAACACCCCAGCAATTAAAATAGAACCATATAAGATAACAAAATATGGAAAGGTGTCAACAGAAACAGTTCTGTCAAAAGAATACAATATTTTAAGTGCTTCAGTTGAAAATGGACCATGCGTGTTCCACTTTCGGCAGTCAATTTTTGCTTCCTTTCTTTACAATTTGTATATAAACTTTCCTTCAGAAAAAACACACTGCTATTTTGGCATTCATAAACACTGAATGCAAAAATGAAGTATTTTAATGAACCCTAAAATAAATGTATACAATTTAGACATTTTCAAAAATGTTTAAGATGATGGCACAACTCAGCAAAATAATTTTGTCAAATAAATAAAATACAGTTCAAAATTACAAACATTTTTGTTAAAAAGAAATCAGAAAAATATCACATAGCACATTGATACATTTACTCCAACATTTCCCAACTTTGAACATTCCTTCATGATAGGTTTATTTAATTTTTCACACAAATGACATAAATTCCCTGATTTTTTCCAGATAAGTATTTAAATCTTCCAGGTTAAAAAATATTAACAAATCAAAGAAATTTTCAAAAACTGCTAAATACAAATTCATTCAACATAATTCTGTTAAATTACACTTGTATAAAGGTAGGCTAAGCATGCAATCCATAAGATTATGCATGGTTAACCAAAATAAAAAATCCGGTGATTAAAATAAAAAATCGTGATACTAATCGTAATGTATACTACTGTGTGTCTTTTCCAAAACAATGATCTTTGAAATTTAAGAATTTTTAACTCAAATCAAATTTTTCAAATAGTCAAAATAAAATGTAACAAATAAAAACTAATGGGAAAAGAAAATTTCATTTGGCGAATAGGTTGGTGAAATTAATCAAAAATCTAGAGCAACCTCTGCTTGTATAATTATCCATTTAAATGGGAATTCATACTTTTATATGACTTTGTTTGCAAAAAATCAGGTATTTTAAGGGGTAAAAATGAAAATAAAACTTTAGGCATTATAAGGGTTTTTAAGGCCTGTGAGAACCATGTTTCATTAATTTAACAGTATAAATCATTGATTAAAAGCATCAACTGGCATCGGAGACAAAGAATAGCCTCCGTTTTAAGGAAAAATAAGACAGCACATCAGCACTAACAAAGGCAAAACTTTGGACACACTGTCTTGTTTTGTTTGTCCTTGTCTTATCTTTGTTGGTACTGGTGCTCTGTATTTTCATCTGAAGGAGATCCTTTGTCTTCCAAAACCAATTGATACTTTTAATCAACATTTTATGTTGTTAACTACAAAGTATTTATTTTTTCAGAATGAAAATGATATTCATATATTATGATCGGCAATCTGGTTCTGTAGGTCTAGTTTATTACATTTATTTGTACATACCAGAATGGGGAACTTGTGGTTTTTTAGATTGATGTTTATTCTAAACCTACAAATATAGCCTTTTCATCATGATTAAATTCAAAGAAATTTCAACTTTTTATAACTTCTCCAGGACTGGAAAACCAAATATTACTTTTCTGTGATTTTCAAGCATTTACAGAACCGCATAAACACTGTATACTATGAAATTGTAATAAATGACATGACAAAACTGAATTGCATTGTACATATGAGGCATTTTTTTAAAACAGACTTGAGAAAATAAAAGCATTTTACCCTTTCAGAAACTTGATTATTCTGAATTCTACTGTTGAACTGAAAGTCACGGGAATAAGTTCCATTTTCTGCTGTTTGGGCAGGATCTTGATTACTGACAGGATTTTCTGAAAAACTGCTGTTATTCTTTTGGGGACTGAGGTACTTTTTAACAGCAGGGTGAATGGAAGAACTTGTACGATCGTTTGACACCTGTAAGTAAAAGTGATTTAATAAAAAAGGATTTCATAAGGAAGTAGCAATTTACAATGATTTGGATTTAATATACTATATGTTTTAAAAAGATGTAAATCGTAAGACAGCAAATTGAATACAGTTTACATCAAAATTAAAGGGTCTGATAATACATTTCATTAAAGCTGTAAATTTGCTATACCAAAAAGCAAAATATTTACCATAAGCAATGTAGAAAAACACATTTAATTTTAGACATTTTTAACTTATCTTTTAGCAATCGGGACATCAAGAAAACACTGTTTCCTTCATTACAATATAAGTTCAATATATTAAGAATATTTCTATATAATAATTTCTATATTTCTATACAATCTATACTCCCTTTTCAAAATAGCCCATGAAATTACCATTAGCATTTCTCAACATGAAGTAAATACAAACATTTTTAGCAATAGTAGACACATACAAATTAATGTTGTTTAAAAACTAGACTGATTTTTCATTGAAATTGCAGACCAGAACTATGGAGCATGTGTATGCCATATAATCATAGATATACATTCTAAATTGCATCTAATTTTGACATATTTGGAACATGTAATTCAAAATAATCAACTGTTAAAGCCCCCAATGTTCTTATTCATCATCTAATTTCCTTATTATCTTGCACTCCAAAAGCTTGCTGTAAAGCTACTTAACTATATACTCATAATTCAACTCTGCTTCATGGGTTTGTAGATACTGTTATCTTTCATGCAGTTATTTGTTACACTTTATACTGTCCTGCAGCAAAATAAGTTTAAATTCTATTTATATGGATTCATCATAATTGAAACATACCCAGGCTTTGCAGATAATCTAACAGCCAGGTCTTTTGCAGATAATCTAACAGCCAAAACTAAACCAAAATGAGCAGAAATACTCTTCAAAATATGAGAAAGTGATTTTGACAAAATCACTTTCTCAAATTTTTGAAAAATATATTGGTTTCAAAAATTTATTCAAGGATCATATTAGCATTACATGTAGTAAAGATATGAAAATCAATGTTTAATACCCTAGTTGTGGATGCACATGAACTGGAAAATTTGTTTATTTCACTATAACTTTATATCATTGGATCCAACATAGCCAATCCTGATAAGGTAGTTAAGTAAAACATAAAATTTTTTGGATTATTTTTTAAATTTTTAACATGTATTTTAATTATAAGAGATCAAATTTATAATAACAACACTTATATTTATTAAATTAAAAACGTAGGAGCAGTACAAATGAAAGATATGATTAGCCAAGGGGTACAATTAAAAGAAATTGATGGTTTGAAGGTACATTAGAAAGAAATAGTAAAGTGAATACTTAAATGAATAAACATTGGGAACTGATTTGTTACTTTACCAATGTTGGCTTTATTACTTAACTCAAAAATGTACCCGACTTTGCCTAGGAGTTGAAGCAGTGATAAATTAAATTCATTAATCTAATTTTTTTCATATAAATAACAATGAAAATTGCATACAAGCTGTGAACAACAGAGTAACAAGCATGATACAACACTAGACAGACAGACACACAGACTTATTTTTTTATTATGTAAGACAATTGTGCTTACGGGCTTTAATTTGGAATTAAATTAAAGTCACTGAAGGATGTACAAGCACATTTACTGATGACACATTTTTATACACAATATACACACATCTCCAGTGTGATGTCTTGGATGACAAAGACAGCATGAGCTGCTACCATACTACCTAGTGTGTAACTTAAATTCAAAAAGGTTATCAAATAAATATAAATTCAATTAGAAAGGTATAAACATAAAGAAAACTTAAACAATGTAATTAAACACTATTGTTTATTAATTTGTGTTTAATTACATTGTTTAAGTTTTTCCATATCTTTTGCACAAAGTGCTTTTACTTATTGAAGGTATAAGCATAATATGGAATCCAATACTATGCAAATAAAAAATAAACAGTCACAATATTTAGGATGCATAAAAAAAATCACAAATTCAAAATTACCGGTTCTTGTCCTAAAGTTGCATAATATTTTGCAATAACACAGGCTCGCAAACGATCAAGCACACATCGACCTTCATATAAGAGCTGCAAAAATAATAAAAGTAAATATTTTTCAATTACATTAAAATAGAATGGAAAAATGATAAATGAAACAGTTACTTTAAAATAGAATTTGTCAAAACAAAATTTTAAAAAATTATAAATTCAAGAAACAAAATATCTGAATATAAGGGTCAACTCAGCTTTCTCATACATCCATTTTCCAGATTGTTTGGGTATAATAATCAGTATCAGGGTACAAAATTATGAGGGGTTTTTTTTGTGCATGTTATTAATTCAAAAATGTACACAAATATTCTTTAAAAAAAATTTCAAAAGTTGGTAACCATTCTGGCTTGCCAATAAATTAGATACATGCGACTAATTTGTGTCAATATATACAATTTTGATACCATTTATATACATAGCATTGTTGAAACTATAAATTGCTACCTATATTCCGGTAATTTCCATTATTTTTCATAGGAAATTTTTTTATAAAAATTTTAAACTTCAAATAATGTGAGCTCCAATCATACAAATTACAACAAATTCCATCAAGTTCTAGTTTTATAATGCATATATACAAAATAAAATTTCATAGAGATACGCGCATTCATTCTGATTTATGACAAGCACACATATCTTTCCAACTGGGTTGAGGAGTTCATTTCTACTGAAATTTCTGGAGAAAACAATACTTTATACAGAGGCTGTTTATACATTTTTAGAACAAATTTAAAACAATATTATGAAGGTTTGAAGTAACAATATGTCATAATAAATATAACATTTTGTACAATTTTAAATAATGCACATTGTTTTTGTTAAAACCTTTTAAGCTTTTTCTGGAATTTAAATTTTAATTATGAATTTAAATCTTTCGCAAAATTGGATTTTCCCAGTTTACTTTTTAAAGACTTCTAAAGGCATTTGCCTGGCCAAAGAGCCATATTCTTTTCCCACGGAAAGTAACACCTGCAGGATGAGCTCACAGGCTACCTCACAATGGCTACCAATATTCCGGTAATTTCCATTATTTTCCATAGAAATTTTGTTTATAGAAATTTTAAACTTCAAATAATGTGAGCTCCAATCATACAAATTACAACAAATTCCATCAAGTTCTAGTTTTATAATGCATATATACAAAATAAAATTTCATAGAGATACACGCATTCATTCTGATTTATGACAAGCACACATATCTTTCCAAAGGGGTTGAGGAGTTTGTTTTTATCGAAATTTCTGCAGAAAACAATACTTTATACAGAGGCTGTTTATACATTTTTAGAACAAATTTAAAACAATATTATGAAGGTTTGAAGTAACAATATGTCATAATAAATATGACATTTTGTGCAATTTTAAATAATGCATATTGTTTTTGTTAAAACCTTTTAACCTTTTCCTGGAATTTAAATTTTAATTATGAATTTAATCTTTCGCAAAATTGGATTTTCCCAGTTTACTTTTTAAAGATTTCTAAAGGCATTCGCCTGGCCAAAGAGCCATATTCTTTTCTCACGGGAAGTAACACCTGCAGAATGAGCTCACAGCTGCAAAAGAGAACAGTGGTCAGCTGTTTCTTCACTTAGAATTATCTTTTAATCATAAGGATTATTTAAAGAAATCAAAAACTGTGTGGCAACACTTTGAAATTTATGAAACTAGTTTACTTCCTCTCAACAGATGTTTTTTTTTTCACTGGCTGTAAAACTCCCCCATTTCAAACCATTTTTTGGATAGAGAAAATATATATATATATTTTTATCTTTGATGTCAAAAGAAACTGCCAACAAAATCTAATAAGCCTGTAAGAAATTTATTCACAATTTCTTCAATTAATGTTTTTTTGTAGAATGAGGTAAAGTAGGTAAAGTGTTAAGCTTAGCAAATGCATATGAAAAGTGCAGATATAAATATTTTTACACTTTTACAAACATTTAATAGTTGTTTCATCACTTAAAATTATCTTTACATTATGGAAATAATTTTAAAGGCAATAATGGTTGTGAGCTTTTGTCTGTAAACAAGGAGAGTCGGAGTCATTTGCAATCTGCAGCTAGGAGAAAAGAAAAAAAAGATCGCTCGGGTACCTCGGGATTGCAACACCCATATCCACAAAAGAAATGGACCCCTGAGGATTTTACAGAGTGGGGCTAAGTGCCTCACTTCCAACCCCCAATCTAGAGGACCAAGATGCCTCTTTTTGCCTGGAACCTCACCTTTGACCTGTCCGGCAAGGGAGACCCTACCAGTAGCGAAAGCTACTGCTGGCATAGCTCTTAGGATCGTCGGTACGCACAAGCTCCACCACCACGACAAGGCACAGGCATCATTTAGTGGAGTAAGAGCCGAGTTAAGGAAGGGCAACAAATTTGGAATGAAGATAACAAGACGGTGGAAAAAAGAGGTATAATGGGAGATGCCGCTATAGTCCAACTTTGGACAATAGAAATGGAAGGAGTTGGACGTCATGGGGAAGCAATGATAATCAAAGTGAGAACAATGTTGGAAGGGAAATGTGAAGGAACAGGAATTATGGAGGTAGTTATGGGTTCGGTCAATGAGAAGAAACAAAGAACTGGTGGGGGTAGAAGCAAGTTGGCTTCCATGCGAGACCAATGTTATGGTATGGGTTCGATCAATGAGAAGAAATAAAGAGCTGGTGGTGGTAGAAGCAAGTTTGGTTCCCTGCGAGGCCAATGTTATGGAGGGAATTGGTCAAGAGAGAGAAGGTGCAGTTATTCACGAGTGGAAATAAAGGTATTAGTGGGAAAACTTAGGAGATTTGGAAAGAAACCAGAAGAAGATGAAATATGCTAGGGGCAGAAGTAAATTTGCTTTCCTGCGAGAAAACTGTTATGGAGGGAATTGGTTAAGAGAGAGAAGGTGCAGTTATTTATGAGTGGAAATGAAATTATTAGTGGGGAAATTTAGGAGATTTGGAAGGAAACCAAAGATGAAAATGAAATATGAGAAAGAAATTACATGGTCAGTGGAAAGAATGGAAGAGTGGGTCTCGATTTGTGGGATCAGAAAATGGATGCTGGATGATGAAAAGAAATTAAGTTCAAATTTGTGGGGGTTACAAGAATGGACTCCTGGGCAGGTGAAATGACGAAGGGAGTTACTGGCTCTATAATGATATATTGTGTGTTCTTTGAATAAAGCTTTGAGTCAGTAACCTAAAATTTGAAAGTATAGAAAAATGTATGTGAATTGTAGTGTGTTTAGCATAATTAAGATATTTCTATATGTTAGTAGCATTGTAATGCAGTCAGAAGTGAAAATTGATAAATCTAGTTTATTAAGAACAATTTTGGTTTATAGTATGATTTTGTTTTAAGTGCTAAACAGTAGAAGTAGAAAATTGATAATTAGTGTTTTAAAAATAATTTTCACTTCATGGTTATATACTTTGTGCGTGAAAATTAAATTTTGATAATTCATGTGTGTAATGGTTCGATCCTGTCACTGGCTCATAGAGAAATTCTTCTTGGTTGCAGAGAGCATGACCTGCATGTGGAAATTTCCACTATAGGGAGGGGGTGCAGGATATGGACTTTCCAGTCATTGTTGGTCAACGAATGGACTGAAAAGTGGAGGGAAGGTGTCATGAGTTTCTCTCTGTCCATGCCAAGAGGACTGGGAAGAAGGTTATTTTCAGTCCACCATCTTGCTTCTCCGAGGTTATGGTACAGCTGGACCCGCAATTTGATACTGAAGAGGTCAGGTGGAAAAAACTGGAGGGGAGGGGGACAGTGGCTGAAAAACAGGTGACTTTTTTCAGGACTCTCATCTGAAAGGATGATTGGGACTCAGAGTCCCGAATATTATGATGTATGAATAATCCAGAATGTGTGCTTTATGTAAATATTTAGGTATAATAAATGGTGTCTTATAATTCTATGAAAGTGTGCTAAATAATGACAGAGGAAAGAACCATCGAGCTGGCTCAAGGCAATCAGCAATGAAAATAGAGGCCAGTTTGTCACATGATAATACAACACAAGCTGCAAGTACATCACTGAAAGAATGTGCTGAGAGTCCAAGCATATCATAAGAACAATAAGATGATGCTTATACATCATCACAAAATATCACTGTTCCAGCTACACAACAAGACCATGCTTATTTATTCAGCTACATCACAAAATGATGCTCATCTAATAGAAAAAAATTCTTCCTTAGTAAGTTCCCCTTTTAAGTGCTTGAAAGTAGCTATTCTTAGTATATTGTCAAAAGCACAATCTTTTGCACTAAAACTGGCCCTACAAAATTCAAAGAGGAATCGAAAATGAGTTCAGAGTAAAGTAGGCTATGTCCTGATAGAAAAAACAATTACATAGTGACTGCTATTTCAAGAACAAGCACGACAAACAGAGAAAAGAAAAACCTTACAAAAATCTGCCCTTAATATCAAACAAAAAGAATGTGGAAAACCCATAGAAGTCCAAGCAGCAGATCTCAAGTCAGCTACATGGCTTGCTGTAGAATATGTTGGTAAAACATATATATTGTAATTCATTGGACAAGTCAGAGGAAGTAGAAGAAATTTACAAAGTGAATTTTTAACCAAAAGTGGCCAAAAATATTTTTTTCCAAACATTAATAATTTGATCAATAATTAAAATTGACAGCATTATTAGGGTTCTCCAGGAGAAACTTTGGATAATTGAGGTCATTATTTATTCATCACTTTGCAAATAAATAACATCTGTGAATAATTGAATCTCATTTAACTTGTATTTAGCATAGGATATGTGTATATCCACTTTGGTCCATATGCCACTCAATTTATCCCTGTAGTGGGGTAAAGTGAGAAATCAGAATAGCAACTAATTAAAGTATTAAATATGAAATATATATTTTTTTTTTAGGGGGAGGGGGGGGATTTCCTTTTTTAGAAGACTCAAATGTATATGTTTTTAAAACAATATTGTACATTTTATTACTCTCATTTTTGAAATTTAGATAAAATTAAAAAATAGTACAATTTTATACTCACTTTAACTCCAGACTCTATGATTTTGAATAATATACAACAAATACAATGAAAGTATTCTTTTAACTGTTATTTCTCAAATTTTCCATATTTACCTTGAAATATAAAATCAAAGTGAAATAACGCCACCAAAGCATTAATCAGCATCGATGGACTCAAGATTTGCACTTTATTAGTGCCCTTCATCAATGAAGACTGCACTGATAGGAAAAGTACGTATTATGTGCCACAAATTTACATGATACCACACAAGTCAGCTTCAAATTTCTCGAAGATTGAGCTCAGCCTGAATGATACTGTAATGGCCAAGTCCATAATCATAAAAATTGCCAATAGCAGACATTTCAGCAGATTTGGGAACATCCTGAATTATTAAGTTTTGAGGCTAACAAATTGAAATTATAAATGTGCAATAAAACTGATTTTCCTATAGAACTTTTGAATATACTTACTTCATCAGTAGAATCAATTTCTTCATCCTTTTTTGCAATCTCTTGATCAAAATTTGATTTTACTATATTTTCTATTTTCTTCTTAGTCTGATTCCTTACTAAAAAAGAAAAGAAAAACATTTTTGTATAAAATAAAATATAGAAAACTTAGTTTGGTTCTTTATGAAAGCATTTTATTACAGTTAGCAAAATGCAAGCAAAATCTAATTCTATGATGAGTCATTATTAACAGTACAGTTCATTTAGTAGCTGTCAATCATATATCTGCCAGCTATGCAGGTGCACGGATAATGATACAGCTGCTACGTGGATGCATGCAATCCGCATAACATATACAATGACTATAATCCCACTCTATGCAATAATGTTACACACACTGCATGAACCTGTGGAATTATTTACAGATTATTTGCAAAATGAATCACTTTTATTAGCATAGAGGATACATGCAATCTGTGTAAGATACATGCAATAACGACAATTCCACAATATATATATAACAATACCGTCAACTGAGGTAATTCTGCCCCCACAGGGCTAACGTTGCTCTCTAGGGTTAATTTTGCATAAAAGTTGATTTTTGACTATCACCAGTGATTTTAAATAAAAAAAATCTAATGTATGTCATAGCCTAATATTTTTACTTTGTAGTGCATATATTATGAAATTAAAAATTGAATTCAATCACTTCATAAAATTTTTATAACTTAAGACAAGAAAATTTTGAAAAAAACTTTCTGTAAGCAGAAGATCTAAGGCCTAGGTACATGGGGGTCAAATATGGTCTAATTTACTTATTTTAATGAATATTTAACATTTCATTTTTCTAGAAAAAGTATTTCAAACAAAAAAAAAATTAATTTTTTGAAAAGGTTGTAACATTGACCCCCCCCCCCCCCCCCCAAGAA
This sequence comes from Amaurobius ferox, assembly GCA_951213105.1. Taxonomy (NCBI): domain Eukaryota; kingdom Metazoa; phylum Arthropoda; class Arachnida; order Araneae; family Amaurobiidae; genus Amaurobius; species Amaurobius ferox. Next base: position 37,502,387 of record OX578149.1, on the reverse strand, counting down.
AAAATTTGCATTTAAACATGTTTTGTGGGGTTTATGTAGGGCAATTCTCTGCAGTAAGGACAAAATAAGTAAAATAAATAAAGTGCAATAAAATGCCCACTTTGTGTCGTACATTTTAGGAAATATATATATATTATATATTCAAATTTTTACTATTTTATTTGCAATTTTCCCAAAAGTGATTCATCATTCCCTCAATGCTTGGGTTAATGTGTTGTGTTAGTTAAATTTTTTACAAAAAAATTTGATTGGTCCTTTTCCCAAAAAACGGAAGATCGTTGTGAGCTCTGGCAAAGTAGTTCTTGCTGTTGACATGCCAAGTACCAATAAGTCATTGACTTAAACCTATAAAGAAGGCTGTAGCAGTATTGAAAAAAAAAAATTTTTTTTAACAGAAAATGGAAAGCAGGAGAACCCAGTAAAACATCCAAACAAAAGCTCAAGACATTTAAAGTTGCAAGCTAATAAAGGTTTTGATTTCTCATCTGATCTAGTAGATGTCAACCTGTTGTCAGATGAGAATGATTTTTGTATGTCAGATAATCTGCTTGTAGATGACAAAGTCACTATAAGCTTTTGTCACTATTAAGAATATTTTCCATTTAATACACATTGTTTTGTAGAAAATTTGTAATAGCAAACACTTTCATTCTTTAAGGTTTAGAAAGTTCTTAAAAGCTTTGAAATGTATTTGCTTAATCTTTTTAAATTAAAATTTCATTTGTCTGTATTGAATGTACATGAATTTAATTTGTAACTCCATAAAAATTGAGGAAATTTTCCCCGGTAAAATTAACCCCAATTCTACTTTATAGTCACAAACTACTTTACTAAACATTAACATTGACCCTAATGGAGTTCTAAATTGGCTTACGTGTAAAATACAAAAGGGATCAAAGTTACCCCCCAAACACTAGGTAACTTTGACCCCACCTCTCTTTTTTGTCCTGAGTAATGTATAAAATTAAAAGAAAAAACTAAAATGAAAGATATTATTAAAATTTATGTATAAAAAATATTTCCAAGTAATTTTTTACATAAAATTGGAAGGATATTTGATGAAAACTACAAAAAAAGGGTTCATTCTTACCCTAGCTGACGGTACATGCTACACGAGCACATGCAATCCACATAGCATTGAAATAGCTATCAATCGCACACTCGCCCACTCACAGGTTCAAGACCAACAGATAAATTTGTTTTGCGATCATGAGATCCACATAGCAAATAAAAACATAAATTGGCTTTTATTAGCGGATTTGCCTTAAGACCGCTGCATGCAATCCATGTATGTTACTTACAATAACTAATAAATTACCAGCTAGACTTTTGGTTTTACCTTATTTTATTGTATAAAGTTTTTCAAAATTTTATATGGTGATTTTGAGCTTTTTGAAATTTTATTTGGTTGTTCAAATTAAGTGTTTTTTCTCTTCTATTTATATAAAGTAGTTTGAAAATGAAACTAACAATTTTTCTTACAATCATTATATGGTATAGTCTATATCAATTCAGGCAGGGGGAGGTTACCTTCATAGTCTCAAATGTTTTTGAATTCAATATATGTTAATATTCAGGAAAAAGTAAGAAACCCGTATTTTTTTGTTTTGTTCCAAGAAATTCCTGGTCCGAAATACAGGCCACCAAAGCTGGCCCCATTTCTCACTTGCGATTTTCGGCAAAATTTTAAAACACTCAACCTCTGAAACGGTTCAAGATATTTTGCTGTGGTTTTTTTTTATTTGAAAGATATTTTTCTGATTAAAATGATATCCTCCATTTGGAAATATGTGTCCCAGTTCTCTTGCTGTAGCCTTTCAAATTTTTTTTTTTTTTTTTGAAAAATCAAAAATATTTTTTTTTCAAAAATGCCAATCCCAAAAATTTTGATTTTTTTTACTGTTGATCAGTATCATAGAGTACTACATTCCCTGAAAAGGAGAACTCCCACTTTTGAGTTTAACAGGTTTTATAAACAACGTTCATGTTTTAGCTTCCGCGGCTGATTTCTAATTTATGCATTTTTTTTTAAATTTATTTTTCTCAAAAACACCTTTCTGAAAAGGAGTACACATGCCACTTTCGTTCTGGAATTTTTCATAATTTTTTTTTTTTTAAGAAATCCATTTTCGAACCAATGTGCTCAAGCTCAATGTGATGGAATAAAAATGATAAATTAAACAAAGTTGGAACTGGTGAAATGTTTTTATTCTTCTATATTTTCTTTACATAGAACCTTCCAAATCATTAAATGTCTTCTGAAATAATACGGAAGCTTCCAGATAATTCCAGAATGTACCAGAACCTTCTAGAACAATCTGGAACCATCCAGATAATTATGTGTGTGTTTGGCCTGCCATATAAAAGAAAGGACACATGAATTCACAACTAACGAAGTCAAAGCTATGATTAGAACTCACATCCAGCAACGCTGGCGTACACACCTCGAGGGACTTTCAACTACAAATCACAGTCTGTGGCGAACAGCTAAAACACTTCGAACCAAAAAAATTACAAATCCGCCCATTAACGGCCTACACGGACTCGCCCAGACTGCGGAGGAAAAAACTAATGCATTCGCAGACAGCTTGGAACTGCAATTTTCACCACACATTGACCATAACTCCAGCCACACTGAAACTGAAACTGAAAACAACCTTCAACAGACCAATCACAATGCCCTACACGTACAAGCACCCAACGACTTAGAGAGAGCCTCTCTGGCTGAACTACTACATATCGTTGAAGGACTGAATGTCAAAAAATCTCCCGGCCTTGATAATATTAGCAATCACATCATTAAGAACCTTCCAGACTTGTATTTATGTTGGATTACCATGCTTTTTAATCATATGTTGGACCATCGCTTTTTTCCCCAAAGCTGGAAAACTGCCGTCATTTGCATTATTCCAAAAAATTCTCAAAATCTCTCGGTTCCCGAGAATTACAGACCAATAAGCCTGCTTTCTAGTTTTTCCAAAATTTACGAATTGGTGTTGCTTAGACGTTTGAATAGTTTCTGCCAGTCGAAAAATATAATTTCAGCCAATCAGTATGGTTTTCGTACTGAGCATTCTACGCATTCCCAGCTTATGCGGGTTATAGAAACTATTCATAAAAACTCTACCAACAGGCAGTATACTACCATTGTTTTTCTGGACGTGGCGAAAGCCTTTGATAAAACGTACTTGCCCGGGCTTATTACCAAGTTGGTACGACTTGGCATTTCGACGCAACTTTTGGCTATCATCAACTCGTATCTCACTAATAGATTCTTCCGCGTACGAGTTGATAAATCTCACTCTTCGATCAGACCAATCAAGGCCGGTGTTCCCAAAGGAGGAAACCTAAGTCCACTTCTCTTCAACATCTTCATCAACGATATTCCAAGCATACCACAAGTTAAGCTGGCCATCTTTGCTGATGACACAGCGCTTATCGCACGTAGCTGCTCACCACACAATTCCATAAACACCCTACAAAGTTACATCAAACATAGCTTAGAGCACTGACTCGTTTCCTGGAGAATCCAAATTAATGCTTCCAAGAGTGCAGTAGTAATCTTCAAGCCGAACTACCGAGAATTAAGTCATAACTTTGTTCTTAAGATTTTTAATCAGCCCATCCCCTTCTGCAACTCCGCTAAGTATTTGGGCGTCACATTGGACGCTAATATGACTTACGGAGATCACATCGACTCCAAAATTGTATCTGCAAACAAAACTTTCCATGCCCTCCTTCCCATTCTCGGTAGAAAATCCCACCTCTCCCTTAATAATAAGTTAATTATTTACAAACAAATCATTGTACCTGGATTTTTGTACGCCTGCCCAGTATGGGAGGCGGCGGCAAACGTCCACATTAAGAAACTGCAAGTTTTCCAAAATAAAGTTCTGCGTTGTATCGTTAGTGCACCTAGGTACGTCCAGAACGAAGTTATTCATCATGATCTCAAAGTCTAGGGAGTTATCGAGCAAATCTCGGCCTCACTAAAATTTAACAAGAAAAATTCTAGCAGACCCTGTTTGAAGGGACGTAGATCAGACGTACAATCCTATTGCGCCTTCCTATCTTAGGAAGCGTAGACATAGGCATCTTCTGTTTAGTACTATCGGTACTAAATAGAAGAAGCGTCGATTTGTCGTTCCACAACCAGGCGTCTCGTAATCTGAACGACGGTAGATGGCGGCACTTGTTGTCACTCCGCTCGTCTTTTTCCTGGCCCAGCCAGTAGCCAACTTGACTGCTTGCATTTGTCCGCGTTTTTAACTATGCTAGACCAGTACCATCTTTAATCCACGTTTTCCTTAAATTTAAATTTAATAAATTGTTTATTTCTGTGTCACTGAAAGGAGCCTTTTTTTTATCTAGAACATATGATTCCCGGACAGCATATACTGTTTAAACTTGTAACTTTTTATCTCTACTTAAATTAACTTAACTTGTCTGCTTTAAAGTTTTTGCTCAAACTTAACTTACTTTAAATCTTGCTTAATTTTAATCTTAATTCTAATTTTAATTTTATTTGTAACTTATTTTTGTATTTAAATCTTCCTCAGAGCTTGCTCTTTTTTATTTACTTTGCTCTCAAGGCATTTTCTGCCCCTCCCCTCCCTCCCTAGTCACCGACTTGCAGGTTGAAGCCGTCCAAGACAACATCCAATCGTATTTCACCAAACAGCAACTGGCTATCCAACGCCCTCATTGGAGAAGAGGGCCATGCTGTAATCGCACATCTATATAAATAAAAATGAAAATCTGTCTGTCTGTCTGTTTGTCACACCATCACGGGAGAACGGCTGAACCGAATTTGATGAAATTTTGTGGGTAGCCCAGAAATAGCCCCACTTAAAATTATATCCGTGTTTTGAGTTTCTACGACCAGTGGTTCTCGAGATATTAGAAAAAAACGAAATTTTCGTTTGTCTCATCATCACGGAAAAACGGCTGAACCGAATTTAATGAAATTTGGCGAATAGCCTTGAAATATCCCCCCATAAATTTTGTCCAAGTTTCGAGTTTCTAAGACCTGGGGTTGTCGAGATATTAATGAAAAACGGAACTTTTTCCTAGGAGTTCTACTCCCTAACTCCGTGGTTTATCCAAACGAAAAGCTTGAAAATCGTTTGAAAGTGAATTAAAATTTAATCTCTGAGTTTGATGGGATATTTTTTGCGTTAATTAGTCACTTTCTGAAAACATGAATTGTTTGAAACATGATTTAAAGGGGAAATCTATCTCCATGGTTCATGGTTTATTTAAAACAAGCTTTTACGGAACAATAAGAAGTATAGAGAAATCAAAATCGTTATTTAATTTCGCAGTTTATGTTATAAGACATGACATATTTAACATGTTATAAGATTCTATCTTATATCATGTTACTCAGAAACGCAATTAAATTAAATCTGTCTGTTAATTTTAATAATTATTTTTTCGATTTGAATAATAAATAAATGGATATAAAAATATATTTTAGAAAAGAACGATTCGATTTTTCTTATAGCATTTTTGACTGGATAATATCAATTACGGTCTTCAGGTTTAAAAATTATTATTATTTATATTTTCGGGGATTATTGATTCAAGGATTATTGATATTTTCAAGTTATTATGCAATTATTTTATTATGACAAAAATTGTTTAAACTCATATATTGTATGTCGTACGAATCTTCTACAAATACACGTGTATATCTTTTCATCTACGAGAATATAAGTAGTACAGGTATATTGACATATGTTTTGATATATATTGGCATATATTGGAATCAATTACGACCTCCTGGTATAAAGAGTACGGATATTATTGATGTTTTCAATTTATTACGTCATCTCTTTTATTTTGGCAAATATTTTTGAGACGCATATTGTAATACGGGTAATCTTCTACTAACACATTGGCATATTTTCTGATCTGCGATAATATAATTAGTACGGGGTTGCATATATTCATTCAATTCCTATTTTTTCTTCTGTAAATTTGCTTACAAAAGGGGGCAGGATGTTTTATTCTTCAGATCTGATTGTGAAGATAATTTTGCATGGTGAGAACATATATTCTTAAACTTCTCTTTAGGAGCAATAAATTTAATATTTTAACAGAATTTGCACATGATTGCGAACTATAAGTTTCTTTAAATTATACACTCCGTACGAATAACGGGTGTGCTGTTAGTGGTTAATAAATTTTAACATTTTAGGAGGATATATCATGTTGCTCGGCATCGCAATTAAATTAAATGTGTTTGTTAATGTTTTTATTATTTTTTTTCGATTTAAATAATAAATAAATGGATAAATGGATATAAAAGTATATCTTATGAATGGACGGTTTGATTTTTCTTTTAATTATATTAATTGCTGACTGCGTACATCAATTTCATTTATTTTGGCAAAGAGTTTTCAAGCTTATATCGTATTTAGCTACTAAACACATATATTGTGTTTAGCCAATAAATTCATAAAGCCGATTGTTGAAACAGAAAAAGAGTAGAGCGGGTATATCTTCTAATACAATTGTAGTGTTTTCATTTAGTATATTGAAACGGGATAAGAATGTTTCATTCAGATCTGCAAATTCAAAGCTACGAATTTGGAGGGATATCGCTAATTTGACAACTTTTCTTAAACTTTGCCAAATTGACGGAAATGTCGCCAAATTGATATAAACGACACACAAACAGCTGCCATAAACCTTCGGGTTGGTCGTGTGGCTTGGGTCTTCTACATATCAATGAATTTTTTTTTTGTTTTGTTAGAAGAGAGTACTGAAATGATGTTTGGTTAGCATTTATCTGTCAGACCAACCATCCTACTTAGTAATACATTTTTCGAATTTTTAAAATGTCACCAAATTGATAAAAATGTTTTCAAATCTATAAAAATATCTTGAAATTGATAACATTGCGCTACATAAATGATATTAATTGTTTTTTGTTAGGGGATAGTATTGTGATGACATTTCGTCAATTTGTCGCAAAGTGGAACTGTCAGTTCTACAGTCCCACTTGGCGATAAATTTGGCGATTTTTTAAAATGTCGCTAATTTGACGAAACTGTCGCCAAATGTTCCATAGAAATATAACTATTTAGACGATATTTTTTCTACCAATTTATTTGAAGCAAATGATATCATGTCGCTTAGCAACGGATTTAAATCCAATGTGTTTATGCGGCAGACGATTTTTATTCAATCCTTTCCGATTTGAATAATGAAGATATGTATATAAAATAAATTTCATTGCCATTTCATTTTGGACTGGATAATATCAATTACACTCTTCAGGTTTAAACATTATTATTATTGATATTTTCCGGAATTATTGATTCAGGGATTATTGATATTTTTAAGTTATTACGCCATTGTTTTATTGCGGCAAAAATTGCTGACACACGCATATTGTACGTTGTACGAGTAATTTTCTAGGAATGCACGGGTATATCTTCTAACCTACGAGAATATAAGTAGTACAGGTATATTGGCATATATTTTGACATATATTGACATATATATTGGAATCAAGTACAGTCTTCTGGTATGAAGATTAAGGGGATTAATGATATTTTCAATTTATTACGTCGTCTGTTGTATTTCGCCAAAAACATTTGAGACTCATATTGCAATACGGGTAATCTTCTACTAATAATCGGACATTATAAGTCGTACGTTTATATCTTCCCATATAATTTTAGCACTTTAATTTTGACATATATTGGAATAAATGACTGTCTTCAGATTTAAAGATTACGGGTTTATTGGTATTTTCAATCTATACATGTAATCTACTAATACAGGTTATATTTTCTAATATTCGCGTATATAATTAGTACGGGTCCCATACAATTTTAACGCTTTTATTTTGCATATATTGATTCAATTCCAAATTTTTTTTAATATTTGCTTACATAAGGGGTCCAAGATGTTTTATTCTTCAGATATGTCCATGAAGATAATTTTATATAGCGAGAACAGAGATTCTTAAACTTCTTTTTAGGAGCATTATATTAAATATTTTAACAGAATATTTTGATTAAACATGTCATTTAGTATACTATAAGAATTTGGGCATGATTATGAATTTCAAGTTTCTTTATATTTATATACTCCGTACGAAGAACGGGTATGCTGCTAGTATATGCTATATCCAAAGAAAGTAAGTGTACGCATTGCTATTTGAGATGTGGGGTTAAGTGCTCCAGCACAGGGACCTCGAAATGATTCGTCTTGGCTTGGCTTGGCAGTTTAGTTGTCAACAGGCAAACAAAGAGAGCAGTTCACCAAATTTGTGGTCCAACAACACTTAGTAAGCTTTTGTGGGGATTCTGCTGATTGAGTTGTATGGTGTTTTGTGGATAGGACTGAGTTTGATATGTCTTCTGTTTGGGCCACAGGAGAGTAAAATGTGCTCACTCACAGACTAATATTATACAGATCTGTCACTCTCGACACTTTCGTTTTCACGGCGGCCATTAGAGATAGACCAAAATGCGGGTTGGCGAGCTCTTGGCGATGGTCTGGTTTGAGTTCAAGACGATTTTCAATGTTATAACCCTGTAGCATGCATTGCAGCATGGTTTGAGTCATTCTGTGGTTTGAGTAATGTGCAGAAGGATTATTTGTTAAGGTGACGCTTCAGTTAGCTTTCATGCCCATGTTAACCTATGGGAAAAGTTCTCCGCAAATTACATATTAGCAAATGAATAATTTAAAATTCTGTTTTTTTGCACATGATTGTAGACAGTTTAATGCATTGAACTCTGTTATCAATTTTTTAAATTTTATTTTAAATATATCTTGAAATGGAGTTAATTTGTCAAAATTTCTTAGATAAAACATCACCTTCTTAATTGCGATATAAAAAATTAACTATCAAACGTTTCACATTTTGAAAAACAGAGTTCAATAGATTATACTTCTGGTTTCTTTTTAAGATTTTTTTTAGATTTTTGAATTAATTTGGGATTAGTATATTTGAATAGTAAATCGTGTTTCAACTGCTGAAACTTCCGATTTTCAACGTTAGCCACACCTCCTATCCTCCCAGGGGAAAAATGGGGTGAAAATTCTTGGTGTGGAGATTTGAGGGGTGGGTGGATGATTGACTGGTATCCGGGAAATGAACGAAGGGGTACATTTGTTGTGTTTAGCAGGTGTCTTTTGACTTTGGTCCAGCAAAGAAAGAAAAGTCCTTTGCGTTACATTTTGTTGTATCAGTACAGATAATTCGGCTCGCGCTGGTTTACTGTTTTTCTTCTTGCATATATCTGTTCCATACTTATTTAATATAAATATTATATTAATTGGAGTCTTTTAGGTCACTGGGGGCTTCTGGATTGTAAATAATTTGTTATAGTATGTATAAAATTTTGGTGAACTGGTTGGTCACAGTTTTATCATCAAAAATCCTTCTTTAATGAATTCTGTCCCATAGATGAATTTATAAGTAAAGATTTAGTCTTGGGATAAAGGCTGCACCGAATTTCGACAAATTTTGTGGGTAGCTTTTGGAATAGCCCCACTTAAAATTGAGTTCATGTTTTAAGTTAGATATTAATTAAAAAAACGCACAGTTAAACCTTTTATAGACATAGCATTATGCAGACAATGTTTTTCCGCAAATTCATTTGAAGGAAATGATATCATGTCGTTTAACAAGATTTAAAACCAGTGTGTTTATGTAGCACAGAAGTTTTTTTTATTAATTTTTTTCCCGATTTAAATAATAAAGAAATGCATATAAAACAAATTGGTACTTACGTATTATCGCAACCATGACAAAACGTAATTGATGTATCGTCCAATAAAGGTCCCGATCGATTCCAAGGACAACATGCAACAAAGTGATCTGTATGAGGACCCACGTTCGAGCAGGCTCGAACTGGTTGGGGGACGTACGCACCGCTGGGACTGTGTCGTCAGACAGGCCGGCTTCGCCGGACCAAGTCACAGAGCATACTAGACTCGCTTCTGGGTTTTTCTTAACCAGTTCGAGCCCGCTCGAACGTGGGTCCTCATACAGATCACTTGGCTGCATGTTGTCACGGTCCTTGCGCCGTGCGACGGTCCCAGAAGTGAGTCTAGTATGCTCTGTGACTTGGTCCGGCGAAGCCGGCCTGTCTGACGACACAGTCCCAGCGGTGCGTACGTCCCCCAACCAGTTCGAGCCCGCTCGAACGTGGGTCCTCATACAGATCACTTTGTTGCATGTTGTCCTTGGAATCAATCGGGACCTTTATTGGACGATACATCAATTACGTTTTGTCATGGTTGCGATAATACGTAAGTACCAACAAATTTTATCGAAATTGCATTTTTGACTGGATTATATCGAATACGACCTTCAGGTTTAAAGATTGAGGGGATTATTGATATTTTCAATTTATTATGTCATCCGTTTTCCTTAGCAAAAATTTTTGAAACTCATAAAAGTAGTGCGGATAATATTCTACTAATACACAGGTATATCTACTAATCTACGAGAATATAAGTAGAACGGGTATGTCTTCCCATACAATTTTGCGCTTTCATTTTGACATATACATTAATTCAATTTCAATTTTTTTGTAAATTTGTTTATGAAAGGGACCAGGATGTTTTATTCTTCAGACTTGCCTGTGAAGATAACTTTGAATAGCAAAAAAGATACAATCTGAAACACACTATATGTGAAAATTTTGTACTCACAGATTGTGATAATCGTTGAGACTTTAAAATGGATGCAAGGATAGATCGTTAAATAGAAATAAAGTGTATAATTTAAGCTTTTTAATATTCACTAATTTAGGAATGCTGCACACCACTGGGATATTTTAATATTCAATTTGGCAAAGTTTATATATTAAATTCAGGTTGGATCGGGCCGTGTCAAAATAAATAAAAAAGCTTAAAATAAATCAAAACCGTAAAAGAAAAATTTGAAATTACATATGAAACAAAATTCTCAATTAATAAAGCTCATTTGTTTAATAAAGTTCATTTGGTTTCGATAAAGTTATCAAATATAATAAATTATTGTACTATTGTGATAATTTTAAAAATATCACTGCTGAATGTATCGCATTTTAGAGATGTTTAAATAAAATTGCATCGCAGTTGGAAAGTGTGGAAAATCCAGACCACACGGCCAACCCGAAGGCTTTTGGTAGCTATTTGTGTGGCCGGGTAGTTGGAAAGTGTTGAAGACCCAGACCGTCCGACTCATCCTAGGACGTGAGCAAGCATTTGGACGGCCGGAAAAGGGGCAGTTGGAAAGTGTGTCATAATCAATGATTTATAAGTGATTGATCTTTCTTGTTAAATCTTTTCCAATTTGAATAATAAAGATATGTCTGTAAAATAAATTTCATTGACATTGCATTTTTGACTGGATAATATCAATTACGGTCTTAAGGTTTAAACATTGTTATTATTGATACTTTCGGGGATTATTGATATTTTCAATTTATTATGCCATTGTTTTATTATGACAAAAAATATTGAAACTCATATATTGTACGCTCTACGAGTAATCTTCTACAAAGGCACGGGTATATCTTCTAATCTACGAGAATATAAGTAGTACAGGTATATTGGCATATATTTAGACATATATTGGCATATTGTGTAATCAGTTACGGCCTTCTGGTATAAAGATTACAGAGATTATTGATATTTTCAATTTATTACGTCATCGGTTTTACTTTGGCAAAGATTTTTGAGACACATATTGTAATACGGGTAATCTTCTAACACATGGACATATCTTCTAATCTACGACACTATAAGGGGTTACGACATTATTACGGATGTATATTCCCATATAATTTTAGCACTTTCATTTTGGAGTATACTGGAATCAATTACTGCAGTTGAATCCCTCCCCTCCTTTAAATACGCCTATGCGTATGTGCTTAACATGTGTGTTAAATGTTTAATTGGCTGAAAAACTGAGAAATGCCCAGTCTAACGTGAGAGTCATGAGACATACATTTGAAATTTGGTGCATGAGTGAACAGTTTGAAAAAGACAACTGAAAAAATTGGATTATTTAAAAAATCGTGTTTTGGGGGGTTTGCTCATTGGGAGGCCGTTGAATTTCAATGGATATTCAGCTAGTGTTTAACTATTTGGTAAACAAATTAGATTTTTCCATTAAAATTCCTGCTGCATTAAGTTCTGTCCCACAGTTGAATTTATGAGTGTACAAAGATTTAGTCTTCTAGGTCACCGGAAGCTTCTGAAGGGTTTGGAACGACAAATACTCGCAGAATAATTATTATGTAGGTATTTATTGAATTACAATATCTGTATAAATGAAATCATTTTTCCTTTCTTGTTTGTAAATAATTTGTATTATTGTTTGTATAAATATTCGGTGAACCAGTAGTTTTTCTCCCTCAAAATTCCGACTGTGTTAAGTTCTGAACCGAAGTTGAATTTTTGAGTATACAAAGATTTAGTCTTCTAGGCCACCGGGGCTTTTAAAGGGTTTATAAAAACAAAACACATGCAGGACAATTATTATATAGGTCTCTATTGAGTTACTATGTCAACAAATGAAATCATTTTTCTGTAAAAATGCCGTGAAAGTGTAGTACCGCTATTAGAGATTAGCTATTTGAATAGAATTGCAGTTCCGCAGTGCCAGTGTAGTGGCAACCGCCATTGCTATTCATTACTATGCAGAATCCAAGATTTCCGAGTATCCCCGGTTGAAACAAATCATTTTCAACACAAGGAATTTTCATGCTAAATACTATAATTTCCAAATACATCCTGCAAGGCTAAAAAATGCGGTATGAAGAATATCACATATTTTTAGTGCTGTATCGTCCATTTCAAACTTCAAATTTCATACAATGCACTCTAATGTATACTATTTAAAAAGGAAATAATGATATATTCAAAATGACTAAATAAATATTAGTTTTATACCATCGCTCTGGACTTAGGCATAGAAATATCATTAGTTTTATTTTTAATTCGAGATTTTTAATACACACATTTTAGTGTTGTACCTGGATTAGTCTCCAAAACACACATTGAAGTTACGCACACACATATAATATATATATATTTATATTAGAATTATATTATAATCGGTTAGGAGAACTCTTTGGTTATTCCTTGACAAGAAATAAAATGGATAGGAAATTTTCCTTTCAGTAAGTGGGAAAAGCCTCCAGTTACGTTTTTTGTCATTCTTTCATTCATTTACCTCGTTCCCCAAACCACATACCCTTCTAAGATTCCCCCTTTTATCCTCTTGGACAGGTGAGCAAGTCGCAAACTATAGAGGTCCAAGGGCCTTTCGTCACCTTACTTACTCTCATTGGCCCATCAGATGCCAATCATTTCAAAAAGGAACTGCCCATCTCTTGAGCCACCGGGTGCAATTTTCAAGGGAACGGAGATTTTTTTTAACTGAAGCGTCCCCTTAAGTGATCCAAGAAATCATCAATCCAAGAAATGGATTGCCAAAAGAAAACTGGTTGCGTTACAGGGTATGTAATAAATATTAGTTATCACCATCCTATATACGTGTTCATTATAAATATACATGTGTTCATAAGTATACACGTGTTCATCATACGAAACTAATGCTGTGTTATTACTGCCGATTAGACTAAATTCTAAGAGGTAGTGGTTAGGGTTGCACCGAATACTATTTTTTGCCGAATAACGAATACCGAATATTCGGTTAAAATTCTAACCGAATGTTCGGCCGAATACCGAATATTCGGTTAAATTTTTTAAAGGTAATATTTCTATTTTATGCCAATTTAAAATAAAAAATTTCTATTTTGTGCCTTTTTTAAATGCATTTACATTTAACATCCTAAATTTATTTGCATATACATTAAGTATAATTATTAATTTAAAATAAATAAAAAATAAAATAAATCATTCCAAACGCAAATTAATATAGTAAATGGCTACCTAATTTGGTTTCTGCATGGGATCTGCATAAATTGATAATTGATATTTAATTTCTGATATGTGATAATCATGGCTTCATATTATGTTATAGAGAATTTTGCATTTACCTTACATACAAACCCAAGTTGCTTAAAATATCATTACAAATTAGAATTACAATTTATTCAAGTGAATTTTTGCTATCTAATTCAAACATTGCCAAATCCTTTTTCTTTTTAAAGTGCAAAGGATACTTTGCCAGAATGTCTAGCCATTCTTTTTTAAGTTGTTGTCACACCTGGTCTTGCAAACTACAACCATCGAGGTAGTATATAATGGAGAGAGCTTAAGGGTTGCAATCGGGGCCAAAGATAAAGGGAGTTGTAGTCAGGACGAATTTCCTGAGAACCCGTTTTCTTCCGACTGTGACCCTGTACATTTCAATGGCGATTTCTGACTGAGAGCGTGTTTGAGAAATATAAATAGTAAAATAATGGCTATGTACTGTTGTGCTTACGGCTGCAAGGAAAAGCATGTAAAAGGAGGACTTTACTCTTTCCATGGGAAAGTTTTTTTTTTCATTATCTTACAAATATAGTTAAGAAGTAATTTTGCTAGATTTTAGCGTGGTGCATTTCATTTGGCTATTAATTTTATTGCTTTTAATGCTATATTATTAGAAGTTTTGCTCCATTTTTGGTGTTTGTGATATTGCAGAAGACTTATAATATCATTCTAATACTTTAAAAAAACATTCGGAGTACTTTTGTGATAGTTATAGAGTTATTTTCGGTATCCTCATATGTTTTCCCTTCGAGGTAGAACTTGGCGATGTTTGGCGACGTTTGGCAAGATTGGGTGGCTAGGGAAGAAACATAGGGTGTTTAGATGATGAGCGTAAAGACGTGTCGTATGATAAAATTTTACTTTCAAAATAAAATATAATAGTTTACATTCATTGAAAATGTCACTTAGATTTTACATCACAATTTTTCAGTGCATTTTATATAAAGATATATGATCTGAAATATGAGCATGATCTCATTTCTAGTTCAAAGTAAATTGTACTTAATAAGTCGATGTTATTAATCTTATCCTTGAGATTGCCCCCCCCCCCCCTTCACTCTCTCTGTATAAATTTTATACATGCCGATGTTGGTTAGAATTAATTTCATATAAACATCTCGATTGTTCACAAATTAAATATAAAAGGATATATCATCAAACTCCCAGTGTAGTAGTATTACTAAAATTTTGGTATTACACTCTTGTTTAGTTTTCGAGAAAGAAATATGCCTTGCCCAAAGAAATATTTGAATCACCGACTTCTTGATCACGCGTTAGCAATCTATTAAATGAGAAATATTAACTCTAAAAGAACCTCACATTCTCCTCATCATAATTTAAGTAATAGGCTTTTTGATCTAGAAACAGCTCTACCAATATAAATATTTTTACTTACATCATGTTTTATGTACCAAAGTCGTGTTTCAGAGTCTTTCAAGTGCGACTAATATAAATTGAAGTCCAAATTATTATAATTACAGAAATTTGACGAAAATAAAGCTATTGGGACACCTAGCTTAGGTGATTCAAAAGTAATAATTTTATATTGAAATAATTTTATATTGAAATAGGACTACATATATCATCTTCATCAACTAGTTACAACATGATTTAAATGAAATAATATCACACGAAAAACTCAAAAAAAGGAAGGGGGGGGGGGGGGTAATGGGAATTAAATAAAGATGTAGTCAGGAGGAAGAGATGAAAAGGCAATAATTGTTACACATATTTTAATATTTTTTAGTTCGTATGAGATAAAATAGCGAATATATATATATATTTCCCTATATAAGAAATATTATAAAGTTTTATATTTTTCAGTTTTCCTCGGGAAAGTTAAATATTTTATTATTGCAAATATTACATTGTTTTATATTTAACGGTACACATACAATATATTAAAATAAATTAGATGTAAAAATGACTCAGTCGTATTACGCCTCAAAGCAGATACGGATAATGCTAACATAACTTTCAGAGATAAAGTTTATCTGGATAAAAGTGAAGAATTCTACATTTTAAGCAAGCATGCACACAATTTTTTCATATACTTTATAATTGCTTTTAAATATATTATACATATTCTTCAATTTGTATACTTGTAATCTATTTCATATCATATTTTATTTGTAATTGCTTTGTAGTTCAAGTTGTTTTACAAAAATGACTTCATTAACAAAATTATTCTTTAGTAATAAAATTTTTTGGTAATAAAAATATTCTAATCCTATTTCGTATTTTTCTTCATACATATTTTTTAAAATCTTATAACGTATAACACGTGTAATAACTTCCCATCCATCCTCGACTTTAATAGAAGTTAAAAAAAAACAGAAGGTACACTACACAGTTTAGGCGATAAATCGCCAAATCATGAAAGTCCTTCTCCTCCTCGTCCTTACTACACCTTCTCAGTGTTTGTCCATGCTACTAGCATGGGGAAGATAGGACCGCACTCCCTCCATATATACTAACTCGTTGACTACAACAGAGTAGATACTGATAGATAATTTAATAGTTACAGACAGGTGTACCCACCCTCTGACAAAAGACTCAACAAAGTAATCATCGCTTCAGAAATCATGAAAGAAATTAGAAGGGTTGACTACAATGGGGCCACACACAGAGAAATTCTTTGGTTATCTTATTTGACACATTTTAATGGATACAAAAGAACACCTATGGCACCCTCAGTATCTTATCTATCTTTATCGAAATTAAAATACTGCAAAATTGAATGTTCATCCAAGTGTTTTTATTTATATATTAATCACCTTCACCGTTTTTTAATATTGGTGAAATGATAATAGATTTTTTTTTTAGCTGCATATTTTATAAAAAATTAACCGTTATATTTTTGAACACGTAATATTATGAGTTTTATTTTCTGGTTACTGTTTCATATTTAAACGAGTTAGTAAGGTTAAGGTGTGATAAGGTTTAAGAAAAATTGAAAAAAAAAAAATTTAATATCAGAGTGTTTTCTTTTACATTAAAATTATTTTAAATGTGATAATTTTGGTAAGTAAAAATTTGAATTCATTTTGTACTATGATACTATAACTTTCTTTCATTTTATAAAAAATGTGCTTTACCAATTGTCGAATATTTTAAATTTTTTTTACTATTCGGTTAGGCCGAATATTAAAGTATTCGGCCGAACCGGATATTCGGTTTGACTGCCGAATAGGCCGTATACCGAATACCAACCGAATATTCGGTGCAACCCTAGTAGTGGTATAATAAATTAAAAAATATTTCCGTATTTTTATAAAATGTATAATAATTGATATTTGGATAGCTTTTTCTTAGAGCTAATTTAAGTTGAATGTGATGATATGGTATGTATATATATTTATGTAAAATTTTTATTAAATGCCTTATAGTGGAAAATTCACCCCACCCCCGGGCAATTAATAATTGAGTTCCACAACTTTGATAGTGCATTTATGTAAATTTGACATTTACTATAAGAATATTTTTATATTTATAAAAATAAGTCTATTATCAGTATCCTGGAACAAATTAAAGATCAAGTAATTTAACAATCAACACGTTAGTATACCTTTTAGACTGAAAGTATTATATAATATTTCAGTCTTTTGAGTATGTTAGCTTGTAATTTTTTGTGCATTATGTTTTACAGTGAGACAATGCAATTCGTCTATTTTTTAATCCATTTTATGATTATTTGAATTAAATATATAACCCCAGTACCAGAATGTTTCTAGCTGATCTGCAACAAAGATTGAGGGATTGAAAATTTATCTGCGGCTTGCACGTTGTCTTAGCTTTCCTGTTTTTCATTAGTTGTTTCCAAAAATGGTCATTTTTTGTGTATTTTTTATATGTTTCAAGTCTTACATGATTTTATCTATTATTTTAATGACTATTTAAATCACATTTATTAAAGTGAAAAATAAATTAATATTTAATTAAAATTATGAACATGTAAGTACAGATGCACATATATCAAATTTTAGTTTATACTCCCGAAATGACTATATTTATAAGTACTTCTCATTGTTGAGAATAACCCTTTATTTCATAAATTATATGTTTGAGAAATAGCTTGAAATATCAGGGATTCAAAATATTCACAATAAAATATAAAACATATATATTACAGTAAAACTTCAATTAATAGTCACTCGTTTAACCGTCAGTTTCTGTTATCCGTCATCGTCTAAAAAAATGCCCGAGTATCAACAAGCAAACAGAGAATGGGTGGAATAAACTCTTTCCTGAACCTATTGACGAAACTGAAGGAACTAAGACTGTTAGTGTTGACAAAATTGTGCAACTGTGCAACAATGTAGGATTAAACAATGAAAACATTATGCCAGAAGAAGTAACAGATTGGTTGTAATGTGACAAAATGGATGGAGGCTTTGAAATTTTGAACGATGATGAAATTGTTTCTAGTGTGACTACCTTTGAAGAAGAAAAAATTGATGACAATGAAGGATCAGTTCTTAAGCAAAAACCTACAACTAGCTACTCAGAAGCAGAAACAATGTTATCAAAGTGCATCGACTGGTTTGAAATGCAAGAGGAGGCAAATGCAACACAGATCCTACTTCTGCGTAAAATACGGAACATTGCCGCGCAGAAAGCTTGAGCCTCAAAGACACTAAAGGAGATGACAGATTAATTTAAATTAGCATAGGTTTATAGTATTACAATACATTTCTGTACATTACTACTCTTATATTGAAGTTTATATTGCTCGTTTTGTAAAATTAAATACAATATGTATGTATTTGTATTGTTTACTTTTAAGGGATTTTATTTTCATTTTCGTCCCAACCCGCAGTGAAATCCCGTTACTGTACATATGTATTAAGAAATTTCTGTTATCCATCTATTCGGTTATCCTTCACAGTCCTAGTCCGGACGGTGACGGTTAATCGAAGTTTTACTGTACTTGTATTTAAAAATAATGCCATCAAAAATTCACAGAAATATTTATATTTTTAAAAAAAATTAATTATTAACATGCATTTATAATTGCCATCTTCTCATTTTTGGTATTTATTAAATTTTAAAAATATATTTCTGGTTTTTTTCTTAACTTTTTATAATTTAAAGTTTGTCTTTAAGCCATTGTCAGTTTCATCCATTTTTTCCATTTCTTAAAGGTTTCCCAAATTTACAGATTTTTTTTCTAAATATTTTAAACATATAATCACTAATTATTTTACAACCTTGTTTAAAATTGTACCTATGTTTTTCAAAAAAGATATTCAAGTGTTTCATATACACAACAATTTAATCATTCAAGATTTTTCAAATTTTATTTTTTAAAAATATTACCAATTATTTCCTATGTTACTTGACACCTCCCCCCCTCGTTTTAAAGTTTTCTAGTATGATCATTTATAGACTGTATATATGTAGGTCAAAGTGGAACAATAATACATAATGTAATGTAATGATACTGGTTGATTTTTTGGCTCGGAAAAGTTCGGTTTTTGAATCTCCCATCCCCTCTCTTCGCAGAGAGTGCGGAAAGTGACTTTTCTCGAATACGTTGTGGGTCCGCTAGCGTCATATCCGCAGCGTATTCCAGAAATTCTTTCTTAAATACAAATTATTATTATTTTTAATTTATTACGAAGCAAAATGTGTTGTTATAAATATTTAAACAATTAAAAGCTAATTTGGCAAACCGAAAATTTTCGTCTGCGATATGAATTCCGTTTGAACAAGGAATCGGGTACCCCGGCCTATAACTGAACAAAACGGTTGTAATGAGTTTTCATCCCTATTTCTTTGCATGTAAATCATTAAGATATTTGTTTATCGTCTGTGCGGCTACGTCATTTGCAATCAATGTGCACCTGCACATTTATAAATCTGCAGATTTGTATGGTTTCTCATGAAATTTTAATCAAAGATTGCGAATTTTTCGATGAAATCAAAGTCTGTAGGTGCCATTTCAGAACTGTGCATGCACGTTTATTTTCTGGTCACCGTTCTCAATGACATTCTTTCACACAATATAAACACGTGCAGGTGCAGGGAGAAGTCTGGTCTCGCGAAAAAAAAGTTCAAGGTTGCATTTTGTCCTGCAAAAAATGCAAGACGAGGTACAATAATCTGCAAAACCAAAGTTAAAATATTTTTTTTTTTTTTTAAATACATATACATTTTAAACTGTCTGAAATTGATCTGCAAGAACAAAAGTAATCTGTGGCGTCCGCTGCCGTGTTTCGGCTACTGGGTATATAACTATGATTATTTAAATTTACTTAAACTAATGAATATATTTATGCTGCAGATTAATGTATTTTTAAATCCTGATCATTTCTATAGTTTCAAAAATTATAAAAGTACAGTCCTGTACATTTTTTTCCCCGCCTGCTTTAAAAGAAAAAAAAAATCGCCAAGTGAGGGATAACGTGCCAAATCTGGCAGACGTACTTTGTTTACATCATAGTTCAGTTCGTCCAACTCACGAACGCTAGTGTCTATGTGACATCCCATGTTAAAAATGTTGCCATAGGGTCCTATGGGAGTGAACCTTCTGAATATAGTATTCTGTGGTGCTGACTATTTGCATATACATAAAAGAATGATATATAAGACTAGCAAAAAAACAGACTTAATTCAGCTTGGAAATAAGAGTGCTCATTTCAATACTGTTTCAAAGTGAAGATGTTTCCAGTGATGAGTTTGTGTTCTAAATGCTTTGACAGAATATTAAAAATGACACTAACTAACTGAACAAGAACAGTTCTAAGCAGAGTGAACAGAAGTGGTATGCTGTGGAACATGTAACATGTTTTGGAACTTGCACATGTGTTTTGGAAGCTTTAATATGTTTTGAAAGCTGTGTCTGTTACTTATCTTTAGTAAAAATTAAAATATATCAAATAAGACTAGATTTTGATTTCATGAGACCAATATGTGATGAGTATGTGGTAACGGAAACTGGTTTAATGTATGGCAAAATTTTCAATTGTTTATAAAACCTACTAAACTAAAAAGTGGAAGTAGGGAAGTCAGGGAATGTAGTAATAGTACTGATTAACAGTAAAAAAATCAAAATTTTTGGGATTGGCATATTTGAAAAAAGAATTAGGTAAATCCGGAGATTAGGTCACCGCAAATTTTTTTCTAAGTACAAAATCGGGCCAAGTTGGCCTGTGGTTGGCGCTTTCTTCCGTGTTTTGAAATTGGCTCCACCCATCCTCAGTGATGTCATTTACCGTCATTAGAAATAGGCTCCTCCTACCAAAATGATGTTTTGGTAGAAGAACCCTGTTTCTAAAGACAGACTATTGTGTTTGTTCTAAACAAGATTTTCTAATATAAATGATAATTTAATTTAACTTAAATAACAGTGAATAATACTCAAAAAAACGTTACAAAATACGATTTTTGTGTATTTTAAGAAAATTAAATAACTTTATAAAACTGCAGAATAAAAAAATTAATAATACTCATGTAAACGTTCCAAAATCAGATTTTTGTAAAATTTAAAATTTTTATGCTACAATTTTATCTGTGCATATCGTACGTATCAAGATCGCTTTCTCCATCTAACTGAGAATCCATATAAAGGAATGGGTTCGACCTACAGGTCCGTGTAAGAGCAGGGATTTGATCTAAAGATCGAAAATTGTGGAACGGATGTATTAGTGGTCCGTATGTACCAGTGGTCCGTACAGGGGCAGGGGTTCGACCTAAAGGTCGTTCTACACCGGAACGGGGCCCCCAGTGATCTCCGGTTTATTAGGAACGGTCGCCTGCGGCGCCCAGACACAGAATATGCTACAATTTTATCTGTGCATATCGCACGTAGCAAAATCACTTTCTCCATGCAACCGAGGATCCGTATTTATCACTCATAATCCCTTTCATAACACACCAATTAATCACTTCTTTCAAACCTTTATTTTCCAAATCATAGTAAAATTTTATTCTAGATTCATTCATACCAACATCCATTCTACCACGCTTTACAAAACTACACTCACCTTCCATTTGCTCGCGCATACCAGAAGACATAAGGGAAATATAATCGACGACAAAAGCAAATCCGCAAAACTAAAACGAATAATTATTACAAAATAAATCAAATAACGAAAGAACAAGCAAACACGCACAACAATGGCCAAAAATATTGATAGAAATGTTCTTTACATCAAAAAACTGTAGCAAACACAAAAACGTATTCTTATTGGATGCTACACAATTTCCGCCGAAAACAACCGATACAAGAGGTTACCAGATTGCAACATAAAGTGCGTGGCGTCTTCTCCGATTTAACCTCACAAAGTGCGTGGCGTCTTCTCCGATTTAACCAAGGTGACCTAATCTCCGGATCAGCCAAGAATTATTTTTGAATTTTCAAAAAAAATTCAGAAAACTACAGCAAGAGAACTTGGACACATATTTCCAAACAGAGGAATCATTTAATGCAAAAAATATTATCTTTCAAATAAAAAAAATAGTAATAAAATATCTTGAACCATTCCAGAGATAGAGCATTTTAAAATTTTGCAGAAAATCGCAAGTGAGAAATGGTGCTCAAGGTGCCATCTTTGGCAGTCTGTATCTCAGGCCAGGAATTTTTTGAACAAAACGAAAAAAGTACGGGTTTCTTACTTTTTCCAGAATTTTAACATACGTTAAATTTAAAAACATTGGAGACTATGAGGTAAGATTTTTTTCTTTGCCTGCCTGAATTGATATGGACTTTGCCATATAATATATTTGTATGTATGTATGTATGTATGTGTATGTATATACATATTAAAAAAAAAATTCTGTGATAGCGTGGCCACTAAACTTAAACTGCCTACTGGCCGCTAAGTTAAAATTTGAATTTTCATGTTTAAACTTTGATATATATACAGTTCACTGGTTTGATTATATTGATATCCAACAAAAGTGACAGGATTATTAACATAAAACTGTTTGTTAGTGATCATCATGTACTATAAAACAATTGTTTACCTACTAATAACAAATATAGCATGTTTGGATCCAAATTCAATACTTTTCACATACCATTATCTTCTAATAATTTGATTCTCTTTCCTTGAATCTCGGCCGGTATAGCGTCATACTCCGGATCCTGGTGTATAGCACGTTTATTAGTTGCCATAATTTAAAAGATTTTGCTGAATTATTAATGGCATTTAGGTCACTTCACTTTAAAATCTCAATATCGACAAAATCTCTGAAATAAATGAAAACCATGATTTCACACAAATCGAAATAGTCATACATTTCAATGAAGCAAAATTCATATTCACAAATAAAATTTATTTTTGATCGACCGTTATACACAATACATCCCTATTAGATAATTTATGCATAACTATTTAATGAAAGCTAATACACATTCTCAAACTGTAATGAATGCAAACATATCCGTTGGAAGAAAGATTAATTAACAGTTTTGCACAGTTATTTGTTCAATCTTTTATATGCAAAAATCATGCGAAAGACATTTCAAACATTTAGATCTATGCCATTATAAAAGTATTCAGATTTTTATAATAAACAAAACTTTTAAATGTATGTACAATTATTTACAATAAAATTTTAATGTTAAATTCGTTCTTTTTAGCGCAATAGAAAATCTTACTTAACACGATTCGCCGGTATTATGGCTATTTCTTTTCTATGAATAAGTCCACAGACCATCAGCAAGATAAAGATGAAAGGTGTCACACTGCTACTCATTCAATTTCACAGATAAACGTTATTATTAACAAATTAGGGATACCAGGGCCGAAAATGGTTAAATATAAAAAAAAAATAAACTAACGGACTGCCATATTGAAATAACAAGCAGAATACTCAACTTGTTTGCTACTTTGTTGCCAAACTAAAAATCTATTTGTAAAAAAAATAATATTTGGGGTACGTTCTTCAATTTTACTAGTAACTTAACTGGTTGAATAAAGAGCATATTTTTGTTTCCATTGCAGTCTCGGCATGAAGGAAATTCAAGCCACTCTAATTGGGTTAAATAAGTCACATGATTATTCGATTTTTTATTCGGTTCTCAGTAAACGATTATGAAGCAGATAATATTAATAAAAATATATTCAAACAATTTTAAAAGGTTTGTATGTAATTCTATGTGTCTATGTTTTTGACTTAGTGCTTTTATAACTGCTTTCAATGAAGAAGTGTCTGGTAAAACTTTTGCAATATTATATAAGTTCAAATAATATTATGTTGCTTTACATATAATTTAAAAAATTATATCAGCTAATGCTTTGAAAATTAAGCAATGTACTTTTATGACTACTTTCACATGTTGTTATTTATTAGCAAAAAGCCGATTGAATGGAATCGCATGTATAATATGCGAGCTGGGAATCGCATGTATAAAATATTCGAGCTGGGAAAGATCTCAAATTAAAACTTAATTTGACAATTAATACTGTTTGCTCATGGGGCGTTATAAATAGAAGCTTTTACTCAAAAAACGAAGTTTTATATTTACTTCTTATTATATTTTATCTTGAAATGAAATCTGGAATTTCTAAATGTCAAGCAACTGATACTTTCTATTTTCAATTTCTCAACAAAATTACAAGATTTAAATGCTTTTGATGTGAATATCTTAGGAAGCCGGATAGAGAAAATCATGAAGTACGTATGCCGAAGATGTAATGAAAGTGCTACTATACTTGCAATACCGAATTCAATACAGAATAGGGATGACCTCGTGATTAAAGCTCAGGAATTGCACTTCTCGGAGAACCCAGGTTGAATTCCCGGATCTGCCCAAGCTATCCCCGTATTTACGCGGAGTATAGGCCTGTTAAATCTGCAGGATTGAAAGTCTTTCCGGGAGGTTGGTGGCAGAGGAAAAGTGAATACCTTCCCTACTGGATTCTGGTCTAAATTGGATGGCCATCCAAACCTTGCACTTTCCATACACTTATGCCTTACACTTTCGAGTAGATCGGACGTTCTGTGCCAAAAGAAAGAAATAATTCAATACAGGTGGGCGAGATAGCCTAGTGGTTAAGGAACGGGGATCGGACTCGAATTCATTTCCTGGGGCTGCCCAAACTATCTTCGTATCTGTTCGGAGTATGAGAACGTTAAATTTGTAGGTCCGAAGGTCCTTTAGAGAGGTTGTGGTAGGAGAAGGAGGATACGGTCCATGTGGATATCATCCCCACTGAGTTCCGGTTTAGATAGGGTGACGCTTTCCCAACCATCCAAACAGTTGCTTTACACCTTCGAGTAGGTTGGATAGTCTGAGTTGTAAATAAAAACTCATACCAAGTGGGTTGCTTGACATATCTGGTTTAAAAAGAATGAAGTAAATCAATCCATTTGAGCCGCGATAGCGCAGTGGTTAAGGCATTTGAATCGCACACGGAAGACCCGGAATCGATCCCCGGCGCCGCTCAAAACAACCTTCCTGTCTACGCGATATATGGACACCTTAACTCTGTGGGTCTGAAATTCCATCTGAGGTGATGGGTTATGAGAAGAATGGTACAATCCCAGTGGTTGCTCTGCTTATTGGGTTCCGGTCTAAATTGACTGGCACTGTCCCGATCATTCAAACAGGTACCATTGGTCCCTGTCTAGGTAGTAAAAAGAACTCAATATAGAACCCAAAATTGTATAATTTTTCAAATAAATAAATATTTTTTCGAAAAACTCAAAAATATCGAAACCTATCCTTAGGTACGTACCTTGTACCATCGTCACACGCACCCCATATAAATCTTTCGTACCATTCGAAATATGAGATATGAGTGATATTTCATATCAGCCTATAACGAGTAGTAACAGAGTTACTTGCTACTTTTTTATCTACTTTAGTGTGTATACATAATAATTTTTAAATGATATGTATAAATTAAGGCAATCAAACCTTTCAACAGTTAAGTAAATGTTCGTTTCTCATAATAGAAATGTTTTTTAATGAATTTGGAATTTGTAAATGTCAAGCAACCGATACTTTCTATTTTCGTTTTCTCTGTACAATTGCAAGAATTAAATGTTTTTTTCTCCTTCATTGTGTATACATAATTTTTAAACGATAAATATAAATAAAAATGGTACACATTTTATAGTTGTGCTAACATGGAAAATGCGGTAAAATTATATTGAGTTTAATTATAGAGTTAAGTTATACATTTGCAGTTAAATTATACTGAACAAGCTTTCATAAAACACTTTAGAACGCTATAACTTTTTTATATATATGCTT
The DNA here is from genome assembly GCA_951213105.1 of Amaurobius ferox. NCBI lineage: Eukaryota > Metazoa > Arthropoda > Arachnida > Araneae > Amaurobiidae > Amaurobius > Amaurobius ferox. Next base: position 37,476,211 of record OX578149.1, on the reverse strand, counting down.
AATGTTAGTATAGTAATTTATATAGTAGAGCATCATGCATCGTGGCAGAACTTTGGTAATTAGAAAATTTGTCAAGTAGCTCCTGGTATAACGGCATTGCAATAATGGAAAATTACCAAGATATCAATGCAAACGTACTATATTCGTTGAACAAACTATAAAAAATGTAAACTAAAATTCAAATGTGGAACATTGAAAGGAGATGCGTATTAGAAAATATTTTGAAAGCTGTTAGACCTGAATGAAAAATATGAAGCCTTATATCACTTCGATGTACAGTTTTAAAAATCTGATGTGGGCAGAACATGACTTTCCCTACAGACCGAAATTCATTTTCTTATTTTTTTATTTCACAATGCAATAAATTGAATTTATTTGCAGAAAACAACATGGACACTTTTCTGATATTATACTAAATTTGAATTTTAATAGCATCTCCGTTTTATTTGGCAACTTAATACACTTTAAAATCTTCGGCTCTTCAAAATTCCAAAAAACAAAATATCTTGAAAACGATTCCTCCTAGAGTCATGGAGTCAGTCTTATTCACTTTGTTGTCAAAAATTACATGAAGAACAAGTACTTAATTAATATATTTTAGTAATTTATTTCATATTTTCCCTATCTTTGCGGGCAATTTCGCAAATAAGGGTCGGTTATATTTTTTCGAATCAAGCCAAAATCTAATTAGATTCAAGATAACCCTAAAGGGGGTTAACTACTACATTTTAGGAAATTTCATTAAATAGTTTTTAACTACAGTAAGAAAAGTCTTCAGTTCCTCAAAATTAAAAAACTTCAATGTCTCGCTCGAGAATGGTCCATCTTAGAGTAATGGGGTTGGTCTTATTCTTTTCGTTGCACTTTCGCTTCTTCGAGCACCAGGGCAATCTATAATTGACTTATCTATACACATTTAATTTTTCAGCTAGAGTGGATACACATGATTTTTGCAGCCATTTTGCAAAAAATGGCAGGTTTCTTTTTAGGAATTGTACAAATATTTAATCAGCACCAAGGTAACTTACTGCACTATCTACCAAATTTTATGAAATTTGATCAAGTAGATTTTGAGTTAGAGTGGATACATACATTGCACAAACAGACAGATACATACACATACATACTCTTCCCGGCCGTCCAAACAATTACCGTACACCTTTCTGGTAGGTCGGACGATCTGGGTCTCAACAACAACGCACATACAGACGTCACGCTAAAAATAGTTTTATCATATTTTATGGTGCTCGAAACGTTCTGTCTTTTCGAGTCGTACAAAAGTCTAATCAACACCAGAGTATCCCACAGGTGACATATGCCAAATTTTGTGAAATTTGGTCAATTAGTTTTCATCTAGCATGAATACATACTTTAATACGGCCATTTCACTAAAAAAAGGCAGGTCTTTTTTCCGAATCATACCAAAATTTAATCAGCACCAGGGTAACTCACGCGTGACTTATCTACCAAATTTTATGAAATTTGGTCATTTAGTTTTTCAGCAAGGGTGGATACATACATCACACAGACCGACATACAAACAGACACACACACATATAGACACACACAGATAGACACACAGACATCGTGCTAAAAATAGTTTTTTTCGTGTTCTAGACTCTATAGAGTACTTGAAAGGTGTAGATCAGTCAAAAACTCGAATTGCGATTTTCAACACGATTTCAATACTTTCCCTATACATTACCATTTTTACATAGTAAAAATTAAAACAAATACTGATAATATTCAAAAATAAATAAATAAAAAAAAAAAGCATTTTTATTTCCAGAGCAGATTTATTTATATAACAACTGTTGCTTCTATGCAGTTCTCTGCACAATAAATATCTTGTAATTTTAAATTTTTAATTTATTATTGAAGTATTATATTATTAGATTTTCATCATAATAAATCATTTACTTTAAAAATTAGATTTAGATGTTTAGTTCCATAGCAGAGGAGAAATGTGCTTTTAGTTACACCAAACAGTTTATGGAAACAAAAAATCAAAATATAATACTTTTGAAGTCGAAAACATTCCACCGAAGTCTTAATACGACTTGGAATATTGAAAGAGACGAATAATATCCAAATTGCAAAAATGCATTCTGCATGATACCGATAACTTGAGTTTTAATCAAACGTTTCCTAAAATTAAAAAATCTACTCATATTTTATTTACTTTCCCTACAGTACATGGTAATTTGTAAGGAAAGTATTGGAATCGTATCGAAAATCACAACGCGAGTTTTCAATGGATTTACACGTTTGGGGTCCTCTAGAACACTAAAAAACTTTTTTTAGCGTGACGTCTATGCGAGTGTGTTTGTGTCTATGCATGTGTCTGCGCAATGTGTTTATCCACTACAACTCAAAAACTAATGAACCAAATTTCATAAAATTTTATAGATAAGTCCCGTGTAGGTTACCCTAGTGTCATGTCGCCATTCTGTGCGTCATGAACTTTGTGTGTTTTTGAGAGAAAAGCTCTCTCTCTTCCTTCGTGCCTGTACGGAGCTGTGCTAGGACTTGTTTGTATTGTGCTTTTACATTAAATTCTCGGTTTCGTCGTGGAGAAACGTTTTCGCGAAAGGCACTTGTCTCCGGTTGTGTGACGTGTATGTCTGGGTTTGAAGTTTCGCCTCTCTCCGCCAATCAGAGTCGGCGGTGAAGAGAGCTTGAAGTTCGCTTTTTCCTTTTGGGCCTCTTTGGACTTCGTTCGCCAAGAGGAAGCATGGACAGATTTTTGTCTTAAGGTTAAGACAAAGGTTTTAGCCGAAATGGCTTTATTTTCGACGGAGGGAATATTTGTTTCTCAAGAACTATTCCAAGAAGACCCAGGAAGATGAAAGACTCCGGGCTAAATTTATTTGCAAAATTTTTAATTATTTTTATTTTATTTTAGGAAGAATTCCATGCCAGGCTTGAGACCCCTTTGTCCGGGAATTGTTCGAGTACTCTGCGCCTTGCTGACAAAAGTTTCGGAATAGAACGGTTTTTGAATTTGGATCCATGAATCCTGCAGTTGAGAGAAATTTCCTTTTTTCTTTGATGAACATTAACGAAATACAGAACTTTGGCATGATTCTGAATTTTTTTGGATAAAGGTAAAATTAGTGATTCATTTTTATCTCTGATGGAAATGCCAGAGAAAGAATTTATTTAGTTAGAGAATTACAGGCACTTAGTGAAACTTAAAATGAATATTGTGTTATATGTTAATTAAAGATAATGATTATTAACATCATTTAGTGAATTTAAGAAATTGTAGAAATCTAAAAATATTGGTTTTGTTTTACCCTGGTGGAAATTCAGTTAATATGATAATGTTTTGTGAATGTTGAAATAATGACTAAGTTAAGAATAATAATATTTAATAAATAATTTTTGGTTGATTTAAATTTGTAGATTTATTTTCATGTGTTCCACCTGTCTCTATTTACTTCACGGCTACCATCTGGAATCTAATTCTTCCAGACAGAAAACCCTTTATTGCACACAGTCTGAATTCTTGCAATGTTGTACTAAGCTTGAAAACCACTATACTCTCGCAAATCGAGATATCTTTATTTCTTGTGCTGATCGGTTTGCTAGCTCTTCTTCACGGTGTACCGAGTCATCTCTTTCATACTTAAAACTTAGTGCTGGTGTCGCCTGACTATTGGCGCCGTGACACTAGTGTTGATTAGATTTTGGTACAAATCGGGATAAAAGAACCTGCCTGTTTTTGCGAAATGGCGCGCAAAAATTGCATATATCCATTCTAACTATAAAAACTAATTGACCAAATTTCACAAAATTTGGTATTTAAGTCATTTAGGGGTTACCCTGGGGCTGATTAGATTTTGGTGTAATTCGAAAAAATAGAGCCTGTCTTTTTATGCGAAATGGCCCTTTAAAATCGTCAAAATCTAAAATAAAAATTATATCTGCTCAAATGTATCAATTAGATCCTTGTTTTACACGTAATTTTTGACGAAGAAAAGATTAAGACCAAACCCATTACCCTAAGACTAGTCGTTCTCAAGATATTTTGGTTTTTTTCACATTTCTTCCTATACTGACTTTAAAAATACTTCCAGTCAGTATTGGCGGCAAATTCAGTGTAAATTCAAATAATTACGTGTGTTATTTTATGCAATTAAACTCAAATTAATGAATTAGAAGAAATAAAGAGAAAACGAATTTGAGTCTGTAGGGAAAATCACTTGTCAGAATTTTTATATATCAAGTTGAAATATAATAAAAAATACATTTTTACTGAAATTTTCTCTTTATTAAATTTTAAAATTTTGAAAGCAAATCTAGTACCATATAGAAAGTGTACGCATAATAGGCATATGAAGACGAAACTGAGTAGTAAGGAATCTATAGTTTCCTCAATATACTCGATTTAGCTTTGCGAGTAGTATGCAAATGAAACCATTTATATCTCTGAGACTATCCCGGTATTTATATCCCTACATCATCTATTTATATTAAAGCTGAGAACTATCGTCTGCTTTGCGGCATATTTTTAACTAAGAAAAAATGGCATCTATGAATGTGAAAATGAAATGTACGCAAAAGCAGTTTCGTTTTTTCCTTCTCTTAAACAGATGTTTAGAAAATTCTAATTCTCATAATTTAAAAATATTTTATGGAAGTAGTTTAGTGTGATCATGTAAGCAATGCGCTATTCTTGGAACATATTTTCCATTAAAATTAAAGAAAATTATGAAACTATTGACAAAAAAATATGGCAAAGTGTAAAGCATAGAATTAGTAATTAAATATAAAAGTTAAATTAATAGTAATTAAATAATAATAGTAATTAAATATAAAAGAAAATAGGAATAGCAAGAGATGCGGATAAAAAGGTATGACAAAAGAGGTAAGCCTGAATATCAATAGCGAGTTTTCAATTTGGTTTGGTATTAAATATTTATAATTTCATAACTCAGAACATAAAAGTTTTGTTTAAGTTCTTAAAGAAGACTAGGTTTTGAGGATACCTCGAAAGTATATCTAATGCTATTATATAAGAGGTGATCAGTTGTAAATTTTCCGTTCTTATATGTCATTTAAGTTTATGTTTAAATTGTAGATTTAAAACTACTTAATAAGTCATTTAGTGTGATTTCTATATTGTTCAATGCAGCATAGTTGTAAACCATGAAGACTGGGATTCCATAAAGATGGGAAAGTATATCTAATGCTATTATATAGGAGGTGATCAGTTGTTGTTGTTGTTGTTGAGACACAGACCGTCCGACCTACCAGAAAGGTGTAAGGTAACTGTTTGGATGGCCGGGAGGAGGTGATTAGTTGTAAATTTTCCGTTCTTATATGTCATTTAAGTTTATGTTTAAATTGTAGATTTAAAACTACTTAATAAATCATTTAGCGTGATTTCTAAATTGTTCAATGCAGCATAGTTGTAAACCATGAAGACTGGGATTCCATGAAGATGGGAAAGTATATCTAATGCTATTATATAGGAGGTGATCAGTTGTTGTTGTTGTTGAGACCCAGACCGTCCGACCTACCAGAAAGGTGTAAGGTAACTGTTTGAACGGCCGGGAGGAGGTGATCAGTTGCAAATTTTCAGTTCTTATATGTCATTTAAGTTTATGTTTTAATTGTAGATTTAAAACTACTTAATAAATCATTTAGCGTGATTTCTAAATTGTTCAATGCAGCATAGTTGTAAACCATGAAGACTGGGATTCCATGAAGATGGAAAAGTATATCTAATGCTATTATATAGGAGGTGATCAGTTATACATTTTCAGTTCTTATATTCATTTAAGTTTGTGTTTAATTTTAGATTTAAAACTACTTAATAAGTCATTTAGTGCGATTTCTAAATTGTTCGATGCAACATAGTTGTAAACCATGAAGATTGAGATTCATACAACCTATTTACTTTTCCTATAGCACCGTAATTTCTGAGTAAACGTCGCCGGGACGATAGTGCTATATAGAAAAAAATCCAAAACTGAATAAAAATACCACAGCCAACATAAACGATAATAGTGGCAATTCTTATTTGTTGTATATTACTTATTATTCTTGTGTATTATTCTTGTTTTTTGTATAACCAATGTAAACTGAATTCCAGGTCAGAAAGTTTTATAGATGTAATAAATAATTGTCATTAAATCTTTGTTATGATTATTAATAATGCTATTATTAAATATTTAAATAAAATTGTAATTAATAAATACTTGGCCATTATAGTAATCAGCCTTACTTAATGGTCAGTAAATATGCACGAGCGGCAGCAGTGGCATAGGCAAAGGGGGGAGGGGGGGGGGAGATCCAAAACACCATTGGCAAAATAATTATATCAGTTATCTATAAGGTCCATATTGGGAAAACGAAAGTTAGCACATCCCCTTTTGATTGTTATCCTCCCTTTCAAAGTTTCTGGTTACACTACTGGAGCAGCAGCATTTGAGCACCCCTTTTCGCATAAGTATAGTCGACGAACCACCTAATAATCGTAAATTGAAAAAAAGAAACAATATGTTTATATAGTGAGGGAGTATTTGGTTGAAAAAAAAGTTATTCATATTATTACTTTCCTTATATACATAGTATAATGTATAAGAGAAATATTGTGATGTATAAGATATATAAGATAAAGACTTAAAATTTTATGAAAAATCGGTTTTAGGACGGTTACAATACTAAATATGAATTATAAAGAACTTATTATTAAGAAAGAATCACGATTTTGACACAAGATGGATGTCAGGGCGCGGTAGCCCATTGGTTAGCGCGCTGGAGTTGCACTCGGTAGGTCCGGGTTCGATTCCAGCCACTGCCAAAACTGCCGCCGTGTTCATGCGGAGTACGATCACGTTAAACATGTGGGTCCGAAAGTCCTTCCGAGAGGTTGGTGGTAGGGGAAGGAGGGTACGGTCCCTGTGGATGCCTCCCCCACTGGGTTCTGGTCTAAATTGGGTGGCACTTCCCGACCGTCCAAACAGTTACCTTACACCTTTCTGGTAGGTCGGACGGTCTGGGTTTCAACAACAACAACAAGATGGATGTCATATTTTATTTTGAAGTGGGTCACGTGATCTCTTCATATAAAGGGTGTAATTATTATTTTAATTTTTATTCAAAAAACTACTGAATATATTTTTCTGAAATTTTTTTATATATTTTATGGGATAATTTGAATATTTCCTAAAACCTTCGAAACAATTTCTGAATTTTAAATTCGCTTAAAAAATGTTTGAAAAATTAGGTTCCACAGGGTTCAATGTATTTCAATTTTTCAACCCGGGTTCAATTCAAAACTAATTGGGTGATATTATTCACTTATATCCCCATAGGTCCCACAGACAGTCTGAACAACATACTAAAATTTCATTTTGATAAAGTCATTTTTACGACAGTTATCGTGCTAATGAACAGACAGACAGAATGAACAAAGTCATAAACACTTTTCAACTATGTTGTAAAGTGTTAAAAATTGACTGGTAAGTTGCGATAGCTTTGAAAAATCACATTTTGGTTTATTAAATATTTTTGTTATGCAGATTATTTAATTGAAAAAAATAATTAACTGTTTTATTACATTTTAATGAATACAATTAAAACAAGAAAGTTCAATCATGCATAAAGCATTGATTATGAAACATTTTTCCAACTGGAAATGTAATTTTATTTAAGAGTCTCTAAATTGTGATACATTCAGCGCTGATATTTTTTTTAAATATCACAGTAATTTATTATATTTGAAAACTTAAAACTTCAAAAAATACAATAAAAAAATACAATGCCAGAAACCATGGAGGTAAAAGGAGTTAAAACGTCACATTAAGAAAACGCCAATATCGTGTAAGACAATAATTCTGGTGACGCTGGGATAAGCTGCATTGCATGAATTTCTATAGCGAAAGACCTAAAATATTTTTTAAACTTTCGATTTTATAAAAATAAATAATTAACGTACTCTTTCCTACTATTATGAAAACGTACTGGTTAGTTATACACATAATTAGTTAACTTTTAATTTAAAACTAATCAAAAATACATATACTAAATACTATGCCTTTCTGTTGTGTCAATTAGCAATAGCAGCCAATTTACTAGCACTAGCGACACCTACATATAATTCTCAAAACATTATGGCATTTTTAAGCATTTCTTCCATAGGAGTTTTATCTCCTTCTTTCTAACTCCATGCTAGTTACACTAAATGAACTTGATTCAAATAACGCCATTGTAATATAAATAGTCTGCCTCTATATGTAAAATCAATGAATATTTCATCATTTAAAATAAAAAATATTGTAATTGCGTTGACTCAGAATTTAGACAAACAGATAATACGTAAAAATATCTGATGTGGGCAGCACATGACTTTCCTTATATAATGCAATGAATTTACTACTTTTACAGTAAGAAAAAAATAGATTATTTTTATAGTAAATATTTATATTCTTTCCAAGATATTGAATTTTCGTCAATGAGTCGTCATTTTCATTGATTTAGCGTCATTTTTATCCATTTGGCGAGTTTATCGTTAATTTAGCAACATTTAAAAAAGTCGCCAAGTTGGCGACATTCCACCAAATTCGTCGCAAAAATCTCGCCAAGCGTTATGGACGGAGAAATAAGTTATTTTTACAGCAGATAAATGACTATTGACTATTGGCGTTCGAATACAAAAGTATTACTCAAAGTATCTTTTTTCATGAATGGAACGAGCTAGATCCACAAGAATGATGTCACCAAATGTATCGCATGTTATTACTACATATGAAAAGTGAACATGTTTCGCAATAGGAAATATTTTTTTATATTTTATGACTTTTTGATAATTTTTTTGAAAAATGTGCAATATCTCGAGAACGGTTCATGTTAGCTTTCAAACATGAATCGGCTAATGAAAAACTACATACGAAATGCCTATTTGCGTAACTTTATTAGGGGTTTTGATTTTACGATTTTTTCAAAATTTCAATATAAAATTTAGAGGGGTTCTGAATATTCGATTGCGTATAAAAACAATAGGTTTCCAATGTTTACAGATTGTAATTTTTATACCAAATTTCGTTGGAATCGATCCATTCGTTCGTCAGTTATGACATACACACACACGCACACACATAGACTTCACTTCAAAAATGTTCGATTCGTGATCAGGGATGCTGGAAACGTGCTCTCCCGTCGAAATCTCGAATTCGAATTTTCGACCCCGTCACAATACTTTCTTTATACATTACTGTATATAAGGAAAGTAATAAAGCGGTTTTATGACGGATGCAACACTAAATATAAATTTAAACGATTTTTAAACATCACGATCTTTACGAAACGGAACAAATGGATGCCATATTTTTTTATTTTGAAATGACTCATGTGAACTTTTCATATATTATAAGTGTAATTATTATTTCAATTTTTATTTAAAAGTCTGCATACCGGTGACCTAGAAGACTGAATCTCTGTGCATTTGTAGTATTGATCTCCGGACAGAAACTAACGGGCCGAATTTTGATAATTCTGCCTCGGATAGTAATTCGTTCTATATCTCTAGTGATAATTTGACTACACCATAGCGTTCTATCTCTTATAGCTATAGGTGTACCCAATATCCTGGAAGGAGGGTAGCGCTAATAACTGTAACAGGCCGGCAGCTGCTTTGTGTTCAATTTGGATGGTCTGCAATGTCGGTTTTCGCTTTCCAATATGAACCATACAGGGTGCCCCAAAAAGATTGAAACGCACTTTAATTCTTTACCTGTTGGAGATAAGTGGGCAATGCAAATTGCAAAAATGTTGAAAGTAAGGTTGGAAATAAGACTACGTTAATGAAATAGTCCTCCAATTAATTTTCAAAAAGTTACACTTTTTAAATTTTTATACGACCCCCTTAGACAAATTGGGTCAATCAGAAAATTTTTATTTTTAATGCAAGAAAATCATTAAAAAAACCGCATATCTGTATCAACTGAATTATGATAAAGAAAAAAAATCTGACTTATGCCACTTTTTCGTACCATGTGAAAGGCTGTTTCATCAGTGAAAATAGGGCTCATAAACAAACTGACGATAGAAATTGTTTAGACCAAAAATACGTTAGTAGACAAAATAGGGGGTTTGACCGACAGTTGAGGTATGGTGAGGTATGAGATATGGCCGCCATCTTGAATTCCGTAATCCTGGAGTGGGGGGGGGGGGGGGTATTTTTGCAAATGGAAAAATTTTAGGGGTTTTCATTTTTTCAGAAACTTTTTTTCGAGTGGCAACGATTTTGTGGTCTTGTACGAGGGGTAAATGAATTTCAGAGGATGGAGCCTAGAAATATTTTTGTTTGGGTTGCCATAGCAACGCTGGGATTTCTGTGCTCAGAAGTCGAAACTTTTTTCGGGTGGCAACACCTGGGATTTACCGACAGTTGAGGTATGGCCGCCATCTTGGAATTTCGTAATCCTGTACAGAGTGTTGTGAGAAAACTTTAATTTTTCTTCTAAGCGTTAGAGAAACTTTTTTCGTGTGGCAACACCTTGAAGTTCTGGGCCAGAAGCTCAGAAGAACCGACAGTTGAGGTATGGTCGACATCTTGGATTTCCATTTTGTTTAACAGCGGGGTTGCCATGGCAACACCTGGGGATGGATTCGAAGTTTATTAAATTTGTAAGGTGATAGTGTGTTGAGCATTCGGGTTACTACGGTAACACCAGGATTTCCATACCCGAGACTTTGAATGTGAGCCGGAATCTGTGTTTATCCTAAAATGAACAAATACCTGTTTTAAACTTTCTAATTCATAAATACCAGTTTCTTACTAACAAGTTAATTTAAGTTTTAAACCACTTGAAATCGGTTGTAGGTTTTTTACTTTCACAAACAATGGGATCGAGGTGTTTTGAATTTAATACATGCGTGTTTTTACTAACAAGACTTCGTTAACATAAGTTTTAAAATGTTTCGAACTTTCATAAAACCAACAAATATCATTTTTAGTAACAAAATTTTATAAATACAAGTTTTGAGCCACTTGAAATCGGTTCTTTAACGGCGATCCATGAAACATTTAAGTGGGTAGTTACATTCATGTTAATCTTAAAATTCAGAAAAACCCCAGAGATAGAAAATTATTTTAAACATATGTGTTTCTAAAATAGAGGTGTAAACATTCTAGTTACTAATTATTTAAATCCCATAATGCAGCTATATGCTGTATACATCCTAGTTCTTAATTATTTATTGATGGCAGCCAATGTACCCTGAATTAAAAACAGCATGTGTAATCATGAAAAACCTTGTAAGGGAGTGACATAATCTATCGAACGCGATAAGATCCCGCCCTGAAGGGATACCAGCCCCCGCTTAAAGGGTGCTAGTAGATAAGAGTATGAATCTGCCATCGTAAACATTGTTTATCTTTACAGGTCGAAATACAAGTTTACTAAAACACAATGCCTATAATGTAATTGGCCTACTTTCGCCGGAGAATAATACTCTTATAATGCACTTATACCATTTAAATTTCCTGATACCCTCTGAAAAACAATACTTATATGGAATACTTGAAATAAAATTTAGTTGCAGAATAAATTTATAATATAAAAAATAATACTTATGTGGCACCACCTGGAATTCTTGAAATGTAATTTACATTTACCAAAACACCTGATGGGGATATCAATACTCATAAACAGGTACTAGGAAGATATGAAGGGGTGTATGGCTTATCACCCCGCCAAATAAAGCAACCGGAGCCCGGAAAGTTGCAAGTAGTAAGTTTTAAATTGCTGGTTATCGTAGGTGTCATTGAACAGATGCGTACTAATAAGAATGAATTTGAGACCACACGACCAACCCTAAGGCTTATGGCAGCTTAATTAATCCTTTTGTATAACCCCCCCCCCCTTTATAAAGATTACTAACACTTGAAATAAATTTCCTGATACCATCTGAAAGATAAATGCCTATAATGTGATTTTGCTGGAGAATAATACTTACGGGAAATACTTTAAATAAATATTACAAGTTTAATTCATCTGAAAGATAAATGCCTATAATGTCATTTAGTTGGAGAATAAATGTATCATGTGGAATACTTTAAATGAAATTTAGCTAGAACTATTACTTATAACGCACTTATACCATTTAAATGTCTTGATACCATCTGGAAAATAATACTTATGTAAAATACTTGAAATAAATACTTATAATTTAGCTGAAAGATAAATACTTATGTGATTCACCTGAAAAACAATACTTGAAGTGTATACATTTGCAATACAGTTTAAGACTAAATGTTATGTTTAAGGCGAATAACAACACATGGTTTAAATAAAAATACAATTTATTAAAAAATAATAATAAAAAAAATGTATACACGTGTGATAGAAAATTTAGCATGGAGTTTCTTAGGATGTTGCACATAGGGTGCGGATATTTTTAAAAAGTTCAGTAATATGAATGACTTGAAAGAAGTCGTGTATAAACGAGTTTTCCAAAATGGGGATTGTTTAAATTTCCTGCAGTAAAGTTCTGTGCCACAAAAAACCAATCCAAGGTGCACAATGCTTGCTGTCCATATTGATTATATTTATCACTTTCACTGAATGAAACACAATCGTGGTTCTCTGCGTTATCATAACCGGCTGTGCAGGCGAAACATTCAAAAAGTTCAGATATTTTTTCAAGTAGACAGTTTTTTAAACACATACACAAAGCAGATTGCGGGCGCGGTAGCCCATTGGTTAGCGCGCTGGAGTTGCACTCGGTAGGCCCGGGTTCGATTCCAGCCACTGCCAAAACTGCCGCCGTGTTCACGCGGAGTACGATCACGTTAAACATGTGGGTCCGTAAGTCCTTCCGAGAGGTTGGTGGTAGGGGAAGGAGGGTACGGTCCCTGTGGATGCCTCCCCCACTGGGTTCCGGTCTAAATTGGGTGGCACTTCCCGGCCGTCCAAGCAGTTACCTTACACCTTTCTGGTGGGCGCGGTAGCCCATTGGTTAGCGCGCTGGAGTTGCACTCGGTAGGCCCGAGTTCGATTCCAGCCACTGCCAAAACTGCCGCCGTGTTCATGCGGAGTACGATCACGTTAAACATGTGGGTCCGAAAGTCCTTCCGAGAGGTTGGTGGTAGGGGAAGGAGGGTACGGTCCCTATGGATGCCTCCCCCACTGGGTTCCGGTCTAAATTGGGTGGCACTTCCCGACCGTCCAAGAAGTTACCTTACACCTTTCTGGTAGGTCGGACGGTCTGGGTTTCAACAACAACACCTTTCTGGTAGATCGGACGGTCTGGGTCTCAACAACAACAACAAAGCAGATTGCAGTTTGTAAAATCAACGGGGGTTATCCGGATCATCATTCGAATCAATGGGCATCTCTGAATAGGTATTAAGTTCCCGTTTCACGAAAAAATCCAAAGTATTGGAAGTAACACTTTCTTGCACTTGGGTGTTAATGGCTTCGATGTGATCACACGATTGTGAAGCTTGAGGCAGAGTGAGAAGCACATACTCGGGAACAAACTGGAAAGGCGAATCTTTCTTGCAAAACATACGCTGGAATGTAAGCTTGGACTCGCCTTGCACTGCGTGTCCGGATATGCAGAGATCCTTTTTAATGATGTGTAACATATCATCTTTTAAGAATCTCACCAGGGATTCCAACTCCGTTTGAAGAGCAAACCATACAGATGTAGATAGGGAAACACCGTGTTTCGTTGGTTTCAGGATTCCATAATTAATTGGTAAAATCATACAAAATATGTCTAGACTTGTTAATTTCAATCACGTTTTCAAATTTGGCATACGCCAGAATGGAGATGGTTTCCTTTAAAGCTTCCGAAAACTTGATTTCCAATCGTAAATTATCCTGGTGCTGTAGATTCATATGAAGGCCATCACCCATGTCAGGGGATAAATCAAATGCGCACAAGGTAAATCGCTTTGCAAATTCGTCACGAGTCAGATGAATTCCTTTGTCTTGATTAAATCCAGGAAATAAGCTGTGGTAGGCACGGATATAGTTGTTTTTGTAAAGTTTAATTCCAAAGGCTTACTGGGCACTGCAAGTCCATCCACGTATACACTTAGAAAGTTCACGTTGTAATGGCTTAGCAGGAAGGGATTCGAATCAAACTGTCCATTCATACTTGCATTGTTCAAACACGCAAAAAGCACTCTTTTAGGCATCACACCTAAAAAGGCATTATCCTGCATAAAAGACCAACTGCCTTTAGAAACAGAATATGTCTTACACAGCACGCTATCGATGGGATACTTGGCTGTACTCTTCTCCATGGCTTTTATATGCCCCAGTAACACTCCGGGGCCCACTTTCACTTTTCGAATAAATATGGAAGCATGTTCTATCATCACTTTATAATCAGGTTTGGGAGCGCTGGACACTAAACAAAAGTCAGGTTTGCTACGAGTCATCTTTATCGTCACGTCCACCAAGTTCAATGCAAGGCGATTCTGCTGAAAAATGTCTGAATGAATCTGTCCAATCATATCCACGGTTTGGCTCTGTTTGCTTAATTCATATCTTTGTTTCAATCCTTCGTTGCTATCCTCCTCTGCATGAGTATTCGTATTACTCAGATGCGTGTCTTTAAAAAAACATTCACAATTGAGTAAACTTTTCTTGGCATCGGCACCATAATTCAAAAGGGTTTCTATGTAGGCTCTGTAGGGATAGATGTTGGTCGCTGAAGAAATAACTCGATCATTCAAACTCACAACCACTTGGGAGAACAGGGAATGTAGAAATAAGTTCACGGGGGCCACAGGTCCTTTGTCGACTATAGGTAATCCATCTGATTTCACAATCTTTGCTTTCACATGTAGAAAGGAGGAATCCAGATCCATATATTCATCTCCACTTCCAGTTATGTTAAATTCCACGGAGCCTCCATCTCGTATGTTAGAGAGAGGGTGGTATTCGATAAAGTGTCCTTTTCTATAGCTGTTTAAGTGGGTGGGGTCACGAATAAATCCAATTCGCTCTTGGTACAGGGTGAAGAATCTTTATGGATAGATATCTTTAGGAGAAAATATCTCGTACTCTCACCTTCTTTGCTGCAGCGGGAATGAAACGATTCTTGGATCGTTTCCTCTTTTTATTGTTTTTCCCAGAACCAATCACATTCTTCATCTTAGTCACAGCCTTGTCAATCAGATTACGTCCTGTTTCCTTTAAATGGCGTTTGACTGCTACTTTTAAATCTTCCCCTCTCGATACATCATTCATCACATTCAGTCCACTCTGCCACATTTGCTTTCCCACGGCTTTGGCACCCGATTTGAGAATAGGCACAGCCGCTCTAAAAAACGAGCGAAACAAACTTCCGAATCCATATCCTTTCTGAAATATAGATCCTTGACAGTAATCCAATCCATTACCCGTTTGCTGTAGATAGTAGTCCTCAAAAGATTTCTTGCAGCATTCATAAGGCACATACATCCTGAGAGATACTTTTGGCGAAAGTGTAGCTTCATGTACGAACGCCCGCATTCAAATGGTGTTAGTTCTCCGGTGTGCGTCCTTATAACGATTTCCAAAGTGTCAATCATCTTTCAGCTTACAGGTAAATAGTGGGGGCGATCGAATATTACCGAAACCAATTCGCCGTCATTTCCTGTTACTTTCACTATGCGTAAGAGCGGTGCTAGTACATCCCCCACAATTTGGGGTTCTACAATGTCGGAATACACAAACAGCACCTGATAATGAGCATTCGCATCTGCCGCGTAAGGGCCTTCCACACTGGTTTCCGAATGAGAGTCTGATTCAATCACTGTGGGATTAAAACCCAGTACCTAGACCAGTCCTTTTTCTAAAATCACTCTTGCCTTGTTCTTTACTTTAATGCGTACTCGCTTCGTAATAGAATTATAATGAAATAAAATCTTGTTTTCATGATCTTTAATGAAAATAGCTTTTAAAACGTCCGGAATCGTTTCGTAATATCCTGTTGGGATTTTACGTCCAATCATTTTACCTTCACCTAGATCAAATCCAATAAAATTGTTCTGAACAGTGATATTCATTCATGTATGGGGATATAAAAATTCCGCGATTCCAATTTCCCAGCTGCTCTTTAGCTCTATAGGTGTGGGGAATCTCGTAATAAAATGCGAAATTTTATTCTCAGGAAAGTAGCTCATCGATCTATCACTAGGAAGTGTCACTTAGAAGCTCATCTTACCAACTGATTTCAGAAACAGACATTCCTTTCTTTTATAGGGTCGATAAATCAGAGGCAGGCACCCATTGGTTAAACTTGCGAGGATGCCCTCGATATTTTACAAAGTATTCCATATTATTCTTCTTAAACCGCTTCTTTAACACTTTTTCAATAGAGAATTCCTCTTTCATTCTTACCTTTTGTAGTTCTTGCAGGTAGAAGGTACCCTGTATGGCCTCTCCTAGTAAATCTTGTATTCTGTATACAGCAGGCTCCCGTTTCACACATTCTGTCACTTTAAATAATTCTTCCGACCAATTTGTTTCATATCCCTTCTCAAAAGTCATTTTAATCTTGGACACCCGCACGGTATCTCCCACATTTGAAATGCATTTGGATACACCTTCAGGCGAGCTCCCATAGAGCGTAAACCACACTTCTCGCTTCTCTAAATTCACATTCACAGGGGCTTTTTTAATACTGGAATGATAGGTATGGTTATAGCTATCCATCAATGAGTCCAATACATCCAAATAGCGATAGGTATTTCGGTTGGTAAAGTATTTCCACATTTTTGTCTTAAGGGTTCTGTTAAACCTCTCAACATTAGATGCTTTCGTGGCGTTAAACGTCGTAAAAAAATTGACATTATTCTCTTTGAGAAATTTTTGAAATTTCTCATTCTTAAATTCTGCGCCTTGATCTGTCTGTAGGTATTTTGGAATGCGCTCGTTAAATATACGCTGAAAGGCATTCACGATATCTACTCCTCTCTTCTGCTTCAGGGGTATAGCCCATGCATACTTGGATAGAATGTCAATGCATGTTAAGATGTAGCGAAATCCATCATTCTGTCGACTAAGTGTTGACATATCAGCTAAATCGGCTTGCCATTGTTGATCCATGAAATATACTATAACGCGATTGGTTTTAAATTTCCGCTGAACGGGCTTATGTAATGTATAGGCATCCACGCCTTGTAACCAATTCTGGATATCCCTCTTGGGTACTTTTCCTTTAAGAGCACGATATATGATATCAACTCCTCCGAAACTGGCAGGATGTTGCGGATCTTGATAAGCTGCATCCATCATTGCAACATGGAAATATTTACAGATTCGTTTAAATGCAGGATAAAATCTCTTGGTATATTTATATCGATTAAAACTTCCGTTGTAATGTATACTATTAAAACAACAAGCAGATAGACACACGTCACGATAACCTCTTCTCTCGAAGACATCTCTCCAAATAACCTATTCTTTCTTCTTGTCCTTCTAATATATAGATTTAGAAATAAGTTCAAATCTCAAAACGTGCTCCAAACGTTGCTATAGCAACCCAAACAAAAAATTTCTATGTTTCAACTGCAATATTTAAAATAAAGACCCGAGTATCGTATTGAATATTTCAAGCTTGGGTAGTATCCCTTTCTGTCGCTAGGGGCGCTGGGGGTTCCATACCTCAACTGGTGGTTTTTCTGAGTCTCTGGCCCAGAACTTCCAGGTGTTGCCACCCGAAAAAAGTTTCTCTAACTCAACTTTAATATATACATATATATTAAATATATATGTATATATTAAATATATATACATATATATTTAATACTAGCCGCCTTTGGCGACCAGCCTGTTCGCAACCCTTGAAAATGCTGATCGTGGCAAATTCCAACCGTGGCAAACTCGTTGGCGCGACCTACCAGAAAGGTGTTGAAGACCCAGACCGTCCGACTCGTCACCAAGGACTTGAGCATCTATTTGGACGGCCGGGAAAGGAGTTAGCGGAAGCCAACTTCAACTGGCCCTCGTCCGACGGTCCAAAGCAACGTTAATTAGAAAATCATAATAATATTTACAGGAGATTTACATATCTGATTCACAACATTGGAACTTCTGTGAATTTTTTTTTTTTTTTTTTTTTTTTTTTAAGTGAGCAGCACCATAAAAAGTAAAATAAATGTTGGTGACAAATGTTACATCTTTAGGTAAAAACTGTGGAGTAACAAGAACACTCCCGAAAACAAAACGAGGAGTAAACAACTAAAACAACCACCAAAAACATCACAAGACAAGTACAGCAAATACAAGACAACAAATACAGCGATACAGCAAAGGTAACACCTCCAGAAAAAACACAGGGAGACCGACCAAAGGGAAAAGAATAAAGGGACAAACTCACAAGCTGATCAGGTAATTTGGTTTGAGATGTCTCTAGCAATGAGAACACAGTTTTTTAATTTTTCAACGGAAGAATTATTAGAGCTGACTCTCGAGAACCAGACTGCACAATTTGCGGGAGAGGGTTTAATTAAATGAAATTTTTTAGTATGGGGGCAAGCAAAAACAAAGTGATCGGCGTCACCAAATGCGCCGCAAGTACAGCTAGATGTAGATTTTTGTTTGAAATAGAATAAGTAGTCCATGAATGGGCCATGGCCAGTTAGAAAATAAATAAGATATTTGTTTGTGATTTGAAGGGAAGGATTGACCCGGGGGAGAAAGGAGGAAATGCGGGCAGGATCATGCGTCCGGGGGGGAAATATAAGAATTTAAAAAAGTTTGCCAATGAAGGGAGATGTTTTGTTTACAATAATTTTTTAGAAGGGAAAAAGGGAAGGGAAAAGGGAGAGCCGGAAGAGGTAGCAATTTTAGCATACTTGTCAGCAGTCTCGTTCCCCGAGATGTCAGAGTGGGCCTTAACCCAACGGATATTAATGAGCTTTTTATTAGAAATTGCATTTAATTTAATTTTTGAGAGATAACTAGATTTATTTTTAATAGAGTTAAAAGCCGAAAGGGAAGAAAGACTATCAGTATAAATATTAATTTTTGTATTATTTGATGAGGCCCAGTCAATAGCATAATCAATGGCAGAAATTTCTGCCTGAAAAACTGTGTTCCCATTGGCTAGTTTAAAGGTAAATGTGTCTTGAAGTGTTTCATTTTTGAATACACAGACAGCAAAACCAGTGTTTACATCAATGGAAGAGCCATCTGTATAAACATTGAAATTAGAAAAAGAGGAGGGAGGAAGGGGGACAAGGTTAGCAATACGTTGAGAGGGAGGAATAGCAGAAATTGGGCGGTTAGAGTCAAACAAGGAAGGGGCAGGGACGGGCAGATTAGAAAAAAGATTAATACGATGTTTCCAAAACATATATTTTTTAAAATTTGTGTTTATTATGATATGAATAGGGGGGATACCAGTGATGGAGTATAGAGAAATGTTAGAAGTGGTACGAAAACCAGAAGAAATTTTTAATAGGAAAATCCTTTGAAGAGAGAGAAGCTTTTTGACCTGGTCCCCAGTTAATGCCCCGCCCCAAATTCCCGCACCATAAATTCAAGACTTTTCGATAACCGTTAAATACCAAATTTTTAAAAAGGATTTGTCTACCCCCCAGTTACTGCCAGACACCCGCCCAAAGGTGTTGGCAACCTTATAACATTTCTCCTTTAGGTTAAAAATGTGTGTACTCCATTTAAGGTTATCGTCTATAGTGATTCCTAAGTAGATAAGAGAGCGGGAGGTAGGTATTTTATAATTTAAGATTTTAAAGGAGGGCCTATTACGTATTTTGGTTCTATTCTTATTAAATATTATAGCTTTGCATTTCTCTGGTGAGACTGAGAGTTTAAGGTTAGAAAGGGTTGTGGAAATTAAATTTAATAAATTGTTTGTGTTTGAGCGAAGGGTAAAAAGATTAACACCGTAAGTAACCACCGCGAGATCATCCGCGAAGGCTTGAATGTGATAAAGATCATTATTAAGATTGAGAATAGCGTTAAAGTAGATGCTCCACAGGGTAGGGGATATAACCGAACCCTGTGGGGCGCCCATCGAAATTGTTTTATTAAGTTTGAGAGATTTATCAGAAAAGGAAATTTGTCTGTTTGTCAAATATGAAAATAAAAAAGATTGAAAATTCTGTGGAAGGTTTATATTTGTCGTGGGACAGTATTGGAATTTTCCTGTCGCCACTTCACTTCTAGAAAGTATTACCCCCCCCCCCTCTCTCTCCGTGGAAACGGTTGACATTCCATGGCTATGAGTAAGAGACCAGCTGCAGTGGTGAGAAAATGGCAAAGGACGCTATCTTATTTTTAAATAAAATGGACACCTGCAAGAGGGCTAGAGCCCCCAATTTTTAGCCAACCCTTTAAAAGGGGCCAAATCCAGTGATTCGATGGAGCCCGGCCGCGTCACTGAATTTATGGGTTTTCGAACCTATAGCGGCCAAGCGTCAGTTATGGAGCCGGCCAGGGGGCCGTCCGAGATCCCGGCGAGGAGAAGAAGAGTTGAGAGAGAACTCAGTTGGTAATTTTCAGAGTTTAGACTGGGTCGTCTAATAACCGACGGATGAGTGCCACCTCGATGCCGTCCTGCCGTACCTAAAAGGGGTAAGTCCTTTTGTCCTCTCCCACTGCAGACTGAGTATCAGAGAATATATATCATTTAATAAGGAAGTTAACTGCCTAACTTGAGGGCTATTATGATATTTAATTTAACTAGAGAGGGGGAAATGATCAGATCGATCATTATCCAATACCTACTTAGCGAATGTAAATATGTTCTATGTAATTAAGATGACATTTTGTGGTTTTTTTTAAATTTTAAGTAACAAGTTTTGAATATAAGTATTTTAAAATAAAAGCTTTATTAACTTTTAATTAGTATTTATTGTGTGTTCTCGTGATGCATTTTCTAATTAATCAGACCCTGGAGATATGCTCGGTAATCGAGCAAGTGGCGTGCAGAAGTACGATTAACGGCCAATGTGTAATTGTAAGATTTCAGCGGAGCCACGCCACATATTATGGCGCCGAGACCAGTCTTGTGCACAGTTATCAAAGTGCCTCGATTAATATTTGACTGGATAATGTAATTATTCAAAATTCAAAATTCAGAGAAAATTTTTTTTGTGAAATGAATATGCATCATGGGAAGATCTTTGTAATATTGTAAATAATAAGTGAGTTAATATTTAATAATTTGAAAGTAGATATAAAAATTGTACAAGATGCCGGATACAAATAGTACAGAAGCGCCCGAGCAGGGAGGCGAAAATCAAAGTCGTTTACAGGGGTTAACCTTTTTACTTGGGGTATTCGAAGGAAATGCTGAAACAGACTGTAAAATATTTTTCGATCAATTTGATTCGATAGCCAAGCTAGGAAAATGGACCGAACCAGAAAAACTCGTAGTATTAAAGTCGCGTTTAAAGGGAAATGCACTAAAATTCCTAGCGAGTTCGCCGGAATTACGTAAAGAAAATTCGTACGAAGTACTAAAGGAAAGGCTACTAGAATTTTTTTCACAGAGGACTAGCATAACGACCCGCCAAATACAATTTACTCTAACTAAACAATTTGAAGGTGAGAGCGTTAAGGCATTAGCACACAGAATCAAATGTATCACGCTGACTTATCTAGAAAGTGCAGGTGATTTGAGTAGCGAGGAGTCGAAAAAAATCATTGACCAATTAAGACTAGGAAAATTTTTGGACGCACTAAACACGCAAATTAAGAGAGAGGTGCTAAAAGCAAACCCGTTATCCTTCGAAGCGGCGATTGTAATAGCAGAAAATATTGAAAACGCAATAGCAATTTCTCCACCTGAAACAGAAGCTGTAAACAATATTGTCACGCACCCTGGACCACCGGCTTTACAAACTGAAATCGAAAAACTACGAAAAGAACAGGAAAATGCTAACAGATATTTGTTAGAAACATTAGGCGAACAAATTAACGCACTTAGATTGGAACAAAACACACCTAAAGCTAGAACTTCTAATAATAATATCCCTAATGATATGTTTTGTCTATTTTGCGGACGCACAAACCATCTAATGATAAATTGTAGACTATATAACCGGGATAACGAAATGCGTAGATCTCAGAGTTCACGCCCACAGCAGTTTAACAACCAGAGCGAAAGGCAATATACGCAAAGAGAAAGGCAGGGAGGGGCCAGCTAACAATTTCCCCCGCGGAGAATACGCAAGGCGAAATCCGGGGTTTTCACGTACATTTAGAGGAAACAGATACAATGAGAGAGAAAATACATTCCCCAGAAGAGCTGCTTTAAACTAGAGAGGGGCGGCAATTATCATAAGCTCCCAAAAAACCCGCCCCAGTTAAGTTACGATGGATTTGGTTATGTTGATAACCAGGGAGAAATAAAGAATGTACAAATTCATAAGGATAGGAAGGTGTGTAAATACGAAGTGATTTCTGCTTTAGACGAAAAATTAGGAGAAAAATCTATAAAATTACCTACAATACAAGTTATGTTTAATAAAAGGCCCGTTGCAATGATGGTAGACAGTGGAGCGACGATTAGTATAATCGGAAAAGAAGAATTCCAAAAAATAAGGGAAATATGTCACGTCAAATATTTATCTAGATCAGTCACAATTAAAACGTTGGCAGGAGAAAGACTAAATTATATAAACGTTATACAAACGTCATTTAAAATTGAAAATAAAATCTTTAAACACATATTCTACGTTACTACCGCCAAATTTCCGCATAATTATGCTGGGATAATCGGTTTTGATTTTTTGAAACTTCATAACGCCATCATCGATACTAAACAAAACATAATAAAAATAGATAATATAATAATCCCTTTAGGAGAGCAAGAAAGCGTGCTATATATAAATTCAGATACAGCAATTAGAACGCGCAAGAAAATTAAAATAGACCCGCAAGAATCTAAACTAGTTGAAATTAATTGCACTTACACAGAAAATAAATTAGAAAATTATAATTTTGAACCAAAAATTTTAAAACAGCCTTTAAACATCAACCCAACGATTTTTCACTTAGAAACAGAAGAGACTAACCCAAATAAATTCATATCAATTAAGAATGAAGGATCACATAAAATTACACTTAATAAAAACACTTTGATAGGGAAATTAAAACACAATATTAAACAGGCTAATGAGGAAATTCACCTTACAGATACTAATAGGAATAAAATAGAATTGGAAGATAGAATAAATAAAATAAGAGAAATTAGACGGAACGAATTACTGGAAACAGACTTTAACTTAGACCACATGCCAGTCGATCAGAGGAAAGATTTATTGAAATTATTAATGGATTACGGAGACGTATTTTCCAAAAATTTAAACACTTTAGGATGTACTGAAGTAGTAAAACCTAAATTTATTTTATCGCACCAGAATCCGATAGAAATTAGAGCTTATGACGTGCCCTACGCTTTGAGAAAAGAATTAAAAAGACAAATTGATGAAATGTTGCAAGCAAACATAATTAGGCATAGCGACTCTAATTATAGCGCAGGAATGGTTCTAGTGAAAAAACAAAATACAGATAAATTCAGAATTTGCTTGGATATACGACTCTTAAACAGTATCTCACAGAACTTTAATTATCAAGTACCAAAAATTCAAAATATTATGACAAAACTAGCAGGTTTCGAATTTTACGCAAAATTAGATTTCCAGAGCGCATTTTCACAAATTTTATTACCAGAGGAAGAAAGACATAAGATGGCATTCACAAGCCCATATGGAAGATTCGAATACAACAGATTAATATTTGGACATAAAACTAGCGGCGCGTGGTTTCAAAAAGCTATAGATATCGTTCTTAGAGATTTACACGAACATGACATTTACGCATATTTTGATGATGTGGTTTTAGCGGCACACACATATGAAGGATTAAAAGAGAAATTAGAGCTTGTTTTTCAAAGGCTAAGAGATTTTAATTTAACATTGACACCGACCAAATGTGAATTCTCTAGAGAGAAAATGGAATATTTAGGGTTTACAGTGACTAAACAGGGATTAAGTCCAACTGATAATAATACGAAAAAAATTGTTTCTTTTCCCAGACCAAACACTGTTCGAAAACTTAAAAAATTTTTAGGCCTATGTAATTTTTATCGAACATTAATCCCAGACTATGCGCAACTCACAGCTCCACTAGTTGAGCTAACGGCTAAGCGGAATAAATTTTCATGGTCTCCGCAATGCAATGACGCATTTCAAGAGCTACAAAATAAATTTTTTCAACATCCTTTAGTGCTACAACCGGATTTAGACAAACCATTCTACCTTAATACAGACGGAAGCTCGACCTCTATTTCTTCAGTTCTATTACAAAAGAATAATGAACGCTTACAACCTGTACTTTACTACAGTAAAAAACTTAAACCACACGAGCAAAGATATCCCGCAGTAAAAACAGAACTCATGGCTATATTCTATGGAGTCAAAAATTTCCACAATTACCTTTACGGGAAAAAATTCTATATTATTTCCGACCACAGACCCCTTAAATATCACTTAAAAATTTCTAACCCGGCTAATTTAGAAGCCCGCTGGCTATTAAAACTATCTGAATATGATTATGACTTTATACACATAGACGGAAACTCCAACATCTTAGCAGACTATCTCTCCAGAGAAAATTTCGAGAACAACCTCAGTAACATAGAAATTGTAGGGAATAAAAATAATATTGAAACAGTAAACAGCTTAGAAAATAAATCCCAACTTCCAAATATCGAAGAAATACACACAGAGCAAATTAAAGACGACATTTTAAATAAACTTAGGAATAATATTAGAGAACAGCAGCATAGTAAAACTAAGGATTTCGAACATTATTTTATTGACCCAGAAACGGATTTATTGATGTATGTCTCGCAAGATAAAAATATCATCCGCGATAACGCAATAGAACGGGTAGTGGTTCCGAAGACTTTACAAAGTAGAATTTTACTACATTTGCATAGCCCTCATCAGGGAGTAGGAAAACTGTACGATTTGGTTAGCAAACGCTATTTTTGGGTTGGAATTTATGGAGACACAAAGAATTATGTAAATTCTTGTGAGGACTGTAGGGGACTCAAAGGAGTTCACCCCCCCTTCCCATTAGGTAGGAATGTAATTCCGCACTATCCCGGAAATTTACTGTCACTTGACATTTTGGGACCTCTAAGAAGAAGTAAATATGGGAACCGGTACATTTTGACTGTGGTATGTCATTTTAGCAGGCACGCGGAACTTTATCCGATAGATAACATTACGGCAGACACCATTGCAACAAAATTAATTACGTATGTAACTACTTACGGCAAAAGTGAATTTGTGTTGACGGACCGCGGGAGCCAATTTACTAGTCAATTATTCAAATCTATACTTGATAAACTAGATATACATGCAAAATTAACTTCAGCAGCGAATCCGAGAACAAATGGAATCTCAGAAAGAATTAATTCAGCCATAAAACGTGCAATCGAGTGTTACAAGCAAGACGATTGGGAAACAGCCGTAGGAATTCATAAAGCATGTTATAATGCAGTAGACCACCCAGCCACAGGTATGTCACCGAACTTCTTGTTCTTTTCACGGGACTTACCATTATTTATGGACATCGTACCAAATAACGCGGAAGAGACTCAAAATTATATACGAAATCAACCTCAAAAGCTGGAAACTATGGCCGTAGCATACAAACAAGCCTACGAAAATTTAATCCGCACACAAGAGATACAGGAGGAAAAATATTTACAAAAAGCAAAATTTAGAAAACTAGAATTAGGCCAAAAAGTTTTTGTCAAAAACATTCCAAACTTCGGAAAAAAACGTTTTAGAGGCCCGTATAGAATAATAGAAAAACTAACAACCCACTTATTTTTATTAAAACTAATTAAAGATCCTAGGGCAAAGCCAATCAAAATAAATATAAATCGCATATATGAAATGCCTGATAGGAGACCGCATTTATTGCATGAAACACAGTTCGACGCGGAAAGCCAACCGTTTACGGGAAGATACGCTCAGAGCGTCTTACAAAACATTGCGCCGGAGAGAAGCGTTGCCACCGTGAAGGCGAATGATAGCTCCTTCGAGGACATTCTCCCATTTCAACTCGAATTGGAAGATAACCGCTCCCCGAAGGAAACGCGCCCCCCTCTCCCACCGGAACAGGTTCAAGAGAAAGAGAAAAGGGTCGCAGAGAGATCGAGAGGTCAATCGACTATTCCTATCACAAAGAATACAACGAACACTGACAAAGTTAGCTCAAATAATTTAAATAATCCCCAAGAGGAGGAGAATGTAGAAAATATACATGAACAGAAATCAACCGTTTACGGGAGAGTATTTCGCAACTCTCATTATAATCTGAGGCCACGGAAAATAAAATAACATGAATAGGTCAGTGGAAAATAATTTAAAGTTACACGTAGGTCACGTAAATATAAGTTAAAATAATACCGATTAAAATTAATCCAGAGAAAAGGTTATCTCAGTAAAGACTTAGAGGAGTAAAACGAAATGTAACAAGATTTTTTTATCATTAACGTGCCATTATAAATAAAATTTAAAGAAATAACCGTAAAAGTGAGGCAATTAAATTAAACTTTCACGTAATTTAAAACTTAGGGAGTTAAGGTAAAATAAACTGAGATGCAGGCGTCTAAAGTTTAAATGACCGGACAGACAGAGCGATCGGCTGTCAGTCGAACAACCTAAGCAAATCTAATTCCTAAAATAAGTAATTTAAACTTTAAGTAAGCAAATCTAAGCACCCAAGCGAAACAAGTACATTAAACTGTAATCCTAAATAAAAAATAAGAGTAATTTCACTCACGGAACTTCCAGAAAAATTAATATGTGTAATCCAATTTGTATAAATCCGTTGTGCAGCACACAAAGAGAAGGCACACTGCCGCGTTGACTTTGAATTTTTTTCGACTCTACTCGCTCTAGTCACATGACAAGCGGAAGCAAATCACGTACGCGGTTTCAATTAGAGAGAATTACCGCAGGACAGAATCAAAGACATCGTCTGTTATTGGCCCACGTAAACAGAAAGAAAAGAGAAAAAAAAACTTTTGTCAGGTCGTACGAAAAGTGACCGCTGCTAGCATAGAAAGTATATTGCGGTACAGGCCTTTGCCAGGGATTGCTTTTAAACCGGACAGCCGGGTGTTACGTAAGGAGGGGAATCAAAAATTAATTGGAAATGGTTAGAGAATTAAGTAGTAATTAGAGATTTAATTAGAAATGAATAGAGAAATGGCTAGAGAATTAAGTACAAATTAGTAGAAATTAATTAGAAATAAATAAAGAAATGGTTAGAGAAGTAAGTAGAAATTAGCAGAAAAATGATTAGAAATGAAGAGAGAAATGGGTAGAGAAATGATTAGAGGATGGAGTAAAGTAATTGTTAAGACTGAATTAAGTAGAGTAATGGTTAGAGGATAGATTGAAGTGATTGATTAAGATCTGGAATGAAATAAGACATTTAAGAGGGCTCTTGAAAATAAGAATAAATAATTCTTAAGAAAACAAAAATTCCTGGTTCAATAAGAATTTCTATAAAGAATATGTATATAAATGATTAATGTAAAATAAATGTAATTAAGATAAAATAAATGTATTTAATGTAAAATAAGTAGGGTAAGAATGTAGAAAACATTAAAAGTAAAATGTTCTCTGGTACAATGCAGTGGACAGAGTTCAAGGACTCTAAACCTCCTACGTCTAGTTGTATATTAAAGTACGAATAGAATGTCTAATCTGAAATTACATCAGCTTTTTTATATTGATAAAGTACATTGTGGAAAAAACTATGTGCATTTACATACCCTAACTATGATTACTGCAGAAGTTTGCAGACACGGATCCGGTCTTCAAAAAACGAAAGTTGCCATTATAAAGACTTTTGCAGCAACAAAGGCGTAGTTTTACAGCTCACATAAGCCTTTACCAGCACATGTATGCAGCATCATTAACCGAAAACGAAATCATGTCTTCCTTGGACCAAAGGGTACCAAACAATGCAACTTCATTTTCATCGTTTAGTGCAACGTTGTAATGCAACTGCATTTTTATCATTTTAATGCAACGTCTTAGTGCAACTCCATGTTCGCAGTGTTAAGTTCAACGTCATTTACACAGTTAGTGCAACTTCTTTGTATAAAGTGATGTCACAGCTGATCCTGCTCAGAGAATATTCCTTCCATATGGAATATCACTAATTTTGTCACAGCCTACAGAACAATATCAATCCTTTAGTGTATAATGTGAACGAACAATTGTTCCCAATTCATGTGTTCTCATGACAAACTTTCATATTTTGTGAACACAAGTAACAGACTGGAAAGTACAATCAGTATGCTACATTAGACAGTGACAATATTTACGCCAACGGACAGTGACAATATTTATACCATACGGACAGGGACAATCTCGCACCTTAATTAGTCCTTGGACATACATGGAGAGACAGAATATTTCCATACCTATAGGGCGTGTCATTATGTATATAATTTAATGTATAATTTTATTGTTAAATGTTATTGTTATCTCTGTTTATATATGTATACGGTGCATAATTTGTAACCCTTTATTCTTTTGGTAGTTTAAGCTTTTGAAAAAGAAACTTGGTTTCTTTTCCCTTGTTTGGGGGAAGCCAGTGTCGTGGGACAGTATTGGAATTTTCCTGTCGCCACTTCACTTCTAGAAAGTATTACCCCCCCCCCTCTCTCTCCGTGGAAACGGTTGACATTCCATGGCTATGAGTAAGAGACCAGCTGCAGTGGTGAGAAAATGGCAAAGGACGCTATCTTATTTTTAAATAAAATGGACACCTGCAAGAGGGCTAGAGCCCCCAATTTTTAGCCAACCCTTTAAAAGGGGCCAAATCCAGTGATTCGATGGAGCCCGGCCGCGTCACTGAATTTATGGGTTTTCGAACCTATAGCGGCCAAGCGTCAGTTATGGAGCCGGCCAGGGGGCCGTCCGAGATCCCGGCGAGGAGAAGAAGAGTTGAGAGAGAACTCAGTTGGTAATTTTCAGAGTTTAGACTGGGTCGTCTAATAACCGACGGATGAGTGCCACCTCGATGCCGTCCTGCCGTACCTAAAAGGGGTAAGTCCTTTTGTCCTCTCCCACTGCAGACTGAGTATCAGAGAATATATATCATTTAATAAGGAAGTTAACTGCCTAACTTGAGGGCTATTATGATATTTAATTTAACTAGAGAGGGGGAAATGATCAGATCGATCATTATCCAATACCTACTTAGCGAATGTAAATATGTTCTATGTAATTAAGATGACATTTTGTGGTTTTTTTTAAATTTTAAGTAACAAGTTTTGAATATAAGTATTTTAAAATAAAAGCTTTATTAACTTTTAATTAGTATTTATTGTGTGTTCTCGTGATGCATTTTCTAATTAATCAGAACCTGGAGATATGCTCGGTAATCGAGCAAGTGGCGTGCAGAAGTACGATTAACGGCCAATGTGTAATTGTAAGATTTCAGCGGAGCCACGCCACAATATTATTAAAGGCTTGTGGTAGAATATTCCAATTCAGACTATCAAAAGCCCCGCAGATGTCCACGGTGGTTAACGATACAAAATTTTTGGATTTGTGGACTTTTATTGATTCGATCAGCCTGTGAGCGGCATCTTCGCAACAGGTTAGCTCTCTGAACCCAAACTGCAGGGGATGAAGAGCTCCCTCAGTCGACAGCCAAAAGTTAAGTTTTGTTATAAAAAATTTTTCTAGTATTTTACCAAAAGTGGGAAGGAGGGAAATGGGACGAAAGGAGGAACAAAGGGAAGGATTTTTGCCCGGCTTGTTAAAAAATAAAATATTTGCGTTCCTGAGGCAGGAGGGAAAGTGACAAAGTTTAAAACAGAAGTTGATAGATTTAGATAAAAGGGAGGGAAAAAATTTATATAGCTGTTTCCAGATGGCAAAGTCCAGGAAATCCAGTCCTGGAGCTTTGCCCATTTTTAAATTGTTGAAGACTGAAAGGAGCTCCACATCAGAGACAACTCCCAAGCCTCCTTCTGGGACTGAGAAAGTTGGAAAACCTTGAAAATCTATATCCTCTTTAAAGTGGTGATCCAAAAGACGTAAAAGTTTATCATGGTGGCTGAGGGAGGGAGAATCCGGGAAGTGCAGATTTAAATTTGTAAATTTTTTAAATTTTTGAAAAGAAAATTTGAAATGAGAGCCAAAGGTTTGGGTGCAGCCAGAACAATATTTTTTCCAGGATTCTAGGCGCGATTTTTTAATTAATAGTTTATATTTTGCCCTATTGCGTTTATAAAGTAATTTAGCAGCATTAATTTCACCGGGGGAGGCAGAGTTCCTCTCGAGTGATTTAATTCTTTTAAAGAGAGCAGTTACAAAGTTACGAAATTTCGACAATTCCTGATTCCACCAGGAGAAATTAGTAATTTTAGATTTTTTCTTCCTTATGAAGGAAAGGGCGCAGTTTTGTGTCAGGTCTATGAAAGTTTTAAAGTAATTATCTAGAGAAGAACTATCGGTTATTTTATCTAAGAGGGAATATAAGAGTTGAAGGTGTGATTTAAAGTTATAAATGAATTTCCCAATTCCATATTGGGTTTTTAAAAAGAATGAATCGTTTAAAAGGGGGGAAATATTTAATATTATTTGAATGAATTTATGGTCACTGTGAGAATCACTCGAGAGGACTTCCCAACTCTGCAGAGAATCAAAGAGGGAGAAGTTTAATAATGTAAGATCGGGATAACCAATACCGGTGTGGGATTCGAATGTTGGACCACAACCGGGATCATTACACAAGAGGAGATTATTACTTATGCAAAAATCTATAAGATCAAGGCCCCTTTGGTCGGTAAAATTGTAACCCCACATCCGAGCACGAGCATTAAAGTCGCCAAGGAGAAGGGTGTCATTGTTAAAGAAATCGTAAGGTGAAAGTTCTGCCAATAACAAGGTAAAATCATCATGAGGGGGGAAGTATAAGCTCCCAACAGAGAGAAATTTGCCTGAGGGGAGAAGAATTTCGATAAAAATTGAAGAAGTTTTAAATTTGAAATTAACAGAAGTATTAAAAATTAATATTATGGCTTTTAATGAAAGGGAAGAGAATTGAAGGGTGCCAGGGGGGGGGGAGATAAGATTTTTTCCTTATTCACATATGGCTCCTGAAGGCACAATATATCTATTTTGTTGTCTATTGCATATTTAATAGAATTGGAATGGGCCACCAACGAATGGTTGGTATTAATTTGGATGCATTTAATTGACATTAAAAAAGTAAGATAGTAAAATGCCAGAGCCCGGACAGGGGAAGGAGCGAGAACATTTGAGTTCTACGGCAAGGGAAAAAAGGGGGAAGGTACAGATTACATATATACATATATACAATTTTAGTTACACGTTTATACAACAATATGTACAAAATATATTGCAGAGTAGGTTTGATATGAAATCAACCTAAGATTCTTGTTGAAGTTTTTTAATTTTAGCTAATTCGACCTTGAAGGTACTGCAGTTTTTGCGATCATACGCAGAGTGGTCAATTTTGTAATTGAGTTCAGGGTGATCATTGTTCGCCGTAGTGCAATTCACACATACCGGGGATCTCGCCCTACACTCTTTATATGTGTGTCCCGAACGGGTGCAGATGCCACAATTACCGACGGGAAAATGGCAAAAGTTGGCCACATGGCCGTAGCCTTGGCAGTTGTAGCAAATCTTAAGAGAGATGAACTTTTTAACGTAGAAAAAGGAAAAATGATTGAAGACTTTTTTAGCTTCCAAAATTTTTGATGCTGAGACTAAATCCACAAGAAACACCCAGTTTGTGTTACCGCTTCTAGCTTTGAAATTCTTGAGGATCTTTATTTCTCCGGGTTTGATGTCCTGATGGTTGTTGCATATTAGAGCTTTTACATTCTCTTCATTGTACTCTGGAGGAATGTTGAACATTATGATTGCTCTCTTTTTATCCTCCTGTTTCTTGATGTTAAATTGATTACTAATAGTAGAATTCATGAAGAGGGGGACCAGTTTGTTAGGGTCTCCTTCTCTGCAAGTAACCTTAAGTGTTCCATTTGGAAGCGCCGTTACATTCTTAACGTTTACTCCCTTAGGTACAGGGAGGGAAAATAAAGTTTTCTTCAGTTCAGCATTTCCTAAGGAACGGTCCTTCCCCTGTAAAAGGACACTAGAATAAGAGCGGGGAGCCAAATAAGAAGATGTGGTAGTAGTAGAGCGTGGACGAACAGAGGAGGAAGACGAAGCAGCAGCACGGTTAGGAGGTCCTCTGGAAGATTGAGGTGGATCATTCACTAGGTTTGGAATGTCCTTCCGGATGGCAGAAGCGAAAGAGCGAAATTCAGAAAGCATCATTGATTTGAAATGTGTAAAAGAAAGGTGTAAGGTAAGAAGGTACCAGAAAGGTGTAAGGTAACTGGTTGGACGGCCAGGATGTGCCACCCAATTTAGACCGGAACCCAGTGGGGGCGGCATCCACAGGGAACGTACCCTCCTTCCCCTACCACCAACCTCTCGGAAAAACATACGGACCCATATGTTTAACGTGATCGTACTCCGTGTCAGTGGCGGAAATCGAACCCGGACCTACCGCGTGCAATTCCCGCGCGCTAACCACTGGGCTACTTCGCCCTCCGCGACAATCTCCATAACTTTCTTTTTATTCACCCAATTTAGACCGTACCCTCCTTCCCCTACCATCAACCTCTCGGAAGGACTCACGAACCCACATGTCTAACGTGATCGTACTTTGCGTGAACGTGGCGTAAGTTTTGGCAGTGGCGGGAATCGAACCCGGGCCTACTGAGTGCAATTCCCGCGCGCTAACCACTGGGCTGCCGCGCCCTCCGCGACAATCTCCATAACTTTCTATATATTCACCCAATTTGGACGGGAACCCAGTGGGGGAGGCATCCACAGGGGCCGTATCCTCCTTCCCCTACCACCAACCTCTCGGAAGGACTTACGGACCCACATATTTAACGTGATCGTATTCCACATAAACACGGCGGCAGTTTTGGCAGTGGCGGGAATCGAACCCGGGCCTACCGCTAACTTCCCGCGCGCTAATTTGCAATTTAAAATTACCATATACTTAATTCCATCATCCTCATTCCATTGTTTCATTGTTCCATCATTTAAAATATCCAAAAGTTAAAATATACATTTAAAAAATCCATACCGTTCCATCATTTAAAATATAAATATAATAATGTATATGGAGTAAAGGAGCTCTATTCAGAACCATGACGTCACCTCCACCTTGACGTCCCCACCCACCACCTTCCCTCCTTCTGCGGGAGAGAAACGCCGGTTAAGAAGCGGAACGCCGAGAAATTGAAATTCGGAAACTTTTAAAATCCCGATCCTGTGGGCAATACGGAATATTTCCTGACCAGATTGGTCTTGTAAGAATGCCAGATGTTTGACCTTTCTAAAAATGTAAATTATTAGTCGAAATTATGAGTACTTTTTACTATGCGAGAATTTAAAAACCAAAAATACTTTTCTTGAGCAAAAAGTGACTTTTGTTTTAAAATCTTTAAAAAATATTAGAAATCGAAATTCAGATTTGAAATTGATATATTTTTACTCGCAATTGTCAGCTCTTTCCGATGGTGTGATTTGTTTTTTCCTACGATGTCCGGATCGTGGGAAAAAAAGGGCAAAAATGGCAAAAAACGGTCGAAATCTCATAAAACATTAAATAACAAAAAAAATAATTAAAATTTTAAAAATCGGTTTTCACGTGTCCCCTTCCCTCCCCCCCGGGTCTCCGATTGCCAAATTTCGTAGCTCTCCGACGCGCGGTCGCGAAACGTATAGTGTATAAGACACACAAACACACAGACATTGCCTTTTATTATTTAAGACTAGCCGCCTTTGGCGACCAGCCTGTTCGCAACCCTTGAAAATGCTGATCGTGGCAAATTCCAATCGTGGCACACTCGTTGGCGCGACCTACCAGAAAGGTGTAAGGTAACTGGTTGGACGGCCAGGATGTGCCACCCAATTTAGACCGGAACCCAGTGGGGGAGGCATCCACAGGGAACGTACCCTCCTTCCCCTACCACCAAACTCTCGGAAAAACATACGGACCCATATGTTTAACGTGATCGTACTCCGTGTCAGTGGCGGAAATCGAACCCGGGCCTACCGCGTGCAATTCCCGCGCGCTAACCATTGGGCTACTTCGCCCTCCGCGACAATCTCATAACTTTCTTTTTATTCACCCAATTTTGACCGTACCCTCCTTCCCCTACCACCAACCTCTCGGAAGGACTCACGAACCCACATGTTTAACGTGATCGTACTCTGCGTGAACGTGGCGTAAGTTTTCGCAGTGGCGGGAATCGAACCCGGACCTACTGAGTGCAATTCCCACGCTCTAACCACTGGACTGCCGCGCCCTCCGCGACAATCTCCATAACTTTCTATATATACACCCAATTTAGACGGGAACCCAGTGGGGGAGGCATCCACAGGGGCCGTATCCTCCTTCCCCTACCACCAACCTCTCCGAAGGACTTACGGACCCACATATTTAACGTGATCGTATTCCACGTAAACACGGCGGCAGTTTTGGCAGTGGCGGGAATCGAACCCGGGCCTACCGCTAACTTCCCGCGCGCTAATTTGCAATTTAAAATGACCATATGCTTAATTCCATCATCCTCATTCCATTGTTTCATTGTTCCATCATTTAAAATATCCATAAAATTAAAATATCCAAAAGTTAAAATATGCATTTAAAAAATCCATATCGTTCCATCATTTAAAATATAAATATAATAATTTATATGGAGTAAAGGAACTCCATTCAAAACCGTGACGTCACCTCCACCTTGACGTCCCCACCCACCACCTTCCCTCCTTCTGCGGGGGAGAAACGCCGGTTAAGAAGCGGCACGCCGAGCGGAATGCCGAGAAATTGAAATTCGGAAACTTTTAAAATCCCGATCCTGTGGGCAATACGGAATATTTCCTGACCAGATTGGAC
Source organism: Amaurobius ferox (assembly GCA_951213105.1). NCBI lineage: Eukaryota > Metazoa > Arthropoda > Arachnida > Araneae > Amaurobiidae > Amaurobius > Amaurobius ferox. Next base: position 37,441,211 of record OX578149.1, on the reverse strand, counting down.
TTGTAAGAATGCCAGATGTTTGACCTTTCTAAAAATGTAAATTATTAGTCGAAATTATGAGTACTTTTTACTATGCGAGAATTTAAAAACCAAAAATCGTTTTTTTGAGCCAAAAGTGACTTTTGTTTTAAAATCTTTAAAAAATATTAGAAATCGAACTTCAGATTTCAAATTGATATATTTTTACTCGCAATTGTGTGCTCTTTCCGATGGTGTGATTTGTTTTTTTCTACGACGTCTGGATCGTGGAGAAAAAAGGACAAAAAACGGTCGAAATCGCATAAAACATTAAATAAATAAAAAAAAAAATTAAAATTTTAAAAATCGGTTTTCACGTGTCCCCTTCCCTCCCCCCCTGGTCTCTGATTGCCAAATTTCGTAGCTCTCCGACGCGCGGTGGCGAAACGTATAGTGTATAAGACAGACACACAGACACACACACAGACAGACATTGCCTTTTATTATATGGAAGATATATGTATATATATTTAAAGTTTCCGCACAACATTCTCGTACAAGATTATGAAATTCCAAGATGGCGCCCATACCTCAACTGTCGGTAAATCCCTGGTGTTGCCACCAGAAAAAAGTTTCTATTTCTGAGCACAGAAATTTCAGCTGTTGCCATGGCAACCTAAACAAAAATATTTCTAAGTTCCATCCTCTGAAATTCATTTACCCCTCGTACAAGACTACAAAATCGTTGTCACCCGAAAAAAAGTTTCTAAAAAATTAAAACCCTAATATTTTTCCATTTTGCAAAAATACCCCCTCTCCAAGATTACGGAATTCGATATGGCGGTCATACCTCATACCCCACCATACCTCAACTGTCGGTCAAACCCCCTATTTTGTCTACTTACGTTAATATGTGTCAAAATTTTTTATCACAAATGCATCTAAAAAAAAATAATCAAACTCTTAGAAAGATATTTATTATAAAATATATCTCTTTTTTCTTTCTGGAGAATATAGAAAGAGTTAGAATTTAATTGAATTTGTTTTTCTCCCTATATTAAACAATTTTTATTTAAAAAACTGCATAACATATTTTACTGAAATTTTGTATGTATTTTATGGTTTAATTTGAATATTTCATAAAACTTTCGGAGCAATTTGCGAATTTTAAATTCGCTTGAAAAATTAGGTCCCATAGGGTCCAATGTATTTCAATTTTTCAATCCGGGTTTAATCCAAAACTAATTGGATGATATTATTCATTTATATTCCCATAGATCCCACAGACCGTCTGAACAACATACTAAAATTTCATTTTGATTAAGTCATTTTTACGGCAGTTATCGTGCTAACGGACAGACAGACAGACAGAATGAACAAAGTCATAGACACTTCTAACAATGTTGTAAAGTGTTAAAAATTGAATGCAAAATTGTGAAAGCTTTGAATAATCACTTTCTAGTTTATTAAATATTTTTGTTATGTAGATTATTTAATATTCATATTTTCCCATTCAATCATAACTGCTTTATTAAAAACAATTCACATCTCCGAAAAAATTCGCTCAGTATCCATATATTCACTCACATCATGAAATTTTAGACTCCTATACCACACTCCAAAAATTCACCGAATATTCCCCAAAACTAATATATTAACATCATTTTTACAAAATACATATCATTTTTAATAAGCCTCTTTCATATTTATAGATATTTCAATCCATTCCACCATTCATGATATCGAAAAACATCCACCATTCAAATTCCCAGTAAAGATGTCATTCATAGTTACACATCGACCAAGACATCTTGGCCGAATGGCTTCGAGCGTCATGCTACCATTCAACTGTTTGCTGTTTCGAGCTTTTGCCTCGTATCCAGAGATCATATCCTTTGAAATTCAAAACTTTAATAAACGCCCGATAGGTGGCGCTCCTCCAAACTTCCGCTAGGAGGTGTCACCTCCGAAACTTCACTTTGAGTACATCACGACTGATAAATATCGTCAGTACGTCATTGACCGCCGAGAGAGAAGGTCGGCGTTCACAGTGCTCCTGTTATAAGTTGCCTCATCGGGCCAAAGGTCGAGTGTCCTCATTGCATCATCAGTCCATCTCCTCATGAGATGCCCGTTCAAAGTTCAAGTTACGTTATCAGTTCAAATATTCCCCTCATCGGTCCAAAGTTCACCTTATTTCGCAGCATTTCCTCCTCAATGAGTCATTCTCCCTCCTCCTCATGACGTCATCTACACTGCACGCAACAATTGGCCCTCAATACCCTTTTCTTACCTACTTTGGCGAATATCTAGTTTTGCCTTTCTACTGGAGGTCTACTTGAGTCTAAGTAGAAATATGGGTCGAAAAAATTTTCCACTTTTTAACACTTTACAACAAAATTGATAAGTGTTTATGACTTTGTTCATTCTGTCTGTCTGTCCGTTAGCACGATAACTGACTTAAAAATGACTTAATCAAAATGAAATTTTAGTATGTTGCTCAAACGGTCTGTAGCACCTATGGGAATATAAATGAATAATATCACCCAATTAGTTTGGGATTGAATCCCGGTTGAAAAAATGAAATACATTGAGCCCTATGGGACCTAATTTTTCAAACATTTTTTAAGCGGATTTAAAATTCACAAATTGCTTCGAAAATTTTAGGTAATATTCAAATTGTTCCATAAAATATATAAAAAAAAATTCAGCGAAATATATTCAGTAGTTTTTTAAATAAAAATCAAAATAATAATAACACCTCTTATATGAAGCGATCACGTGACCATGATATGAAAAGATCACGTGACCCACTTCAAAATGATATATGGCATCCATCTTGTCTCAAAATCGTGATTTTTAAAGTTCTTTTTAATTCATATTGAGTGTCGTATCCGTTCTAACACCACTTTATTTTTGCTTAAATTCTGTGCATCTACAAACGGAAACAACGCAATTACAATATATTTGAGTTGAAATGCTCATCCAAATTTGATTATTTCTACAACGAAGCCTATTTTTCACTTATGTAAAATGTAAACAGCAAAATATGTAGAATGAGTTGTATTAGAATTGCTGTATTTCTTTAATACAAAATCATTTAGTTCTTGGAGTCTGCATAGCTGATATGAATGAAATATTAATTGATTTTAGGACGATTTTTTTCGATGAAGTTTTACGTATAGAGTTTAATTACTTGTAGCTCCAGGGTCTTAATTTTTAAATAAAATAAATTATTATAGTATTGTGATGAATGAAATGAATGGGAAATTATTTATGAATGAAATGCTGCTTTTATAGAGAGAGCCAGGCGTGTTATTTTATCTATGATGTCATTTGAATGAATGTCAGTTGTTTTCGATGAAGTTTTCAAATATAATAAATTATCGTAGTATTATGATAATTCTAAAATTATTACCGAGGAATGTATCACATTTTAGAGATGTTTAAACCAGGTAATCTATATTTCAATGCCGTCATTTGAATGAAGTTCATTTTTTGGATGCAGGTTTAAGTTTTCAAATATAATAAATTAATGTGGTATTGTGATAAGTTTTAAAATATTACCGTTGAATGCATTGCATTTTAGACATGTTTAAATAAAATTGCATTGAAGTTGGAAAGTGTTTCATAATCAATGCTTTAAGCATGATTGATCTTTCTTGTTTTTATTTTTAATTCATTTGAAAATAGAATGAAATACTCTTTCCAAACTGTTTTTCTGAAAAGCAAGTAGCTTTACAAGTAGCTTTTGATAATTGAGTTTCCTCATTTTCAAAAGGAAATTGAAAGAGGCCGGGGACAAGTGTGTATGCGCTTTATTTAAATAGAGTATAACACTAGCCGAATATCCGTTGAAAATCAACGGTCTCACTAAAAGCAACGCCCGAATAATGTAAATTTTCGAATAATTCGCGTTTCACATTTATTCGGGAAATCGAATATTTTGGTGTGCAGAACCCCCAAAAGAAGTAAATTGTTATATTGTAATTTTCAATTCCCAATATAACATTGCTATTTTGAAAGTGGAAGGGGATCTAAGAAGATGGTCCCTCATACAGCGAGACAATTCATATAACGTTCCCTTAGACACAGCTGGACCGGACGTAGTTCGAGAGTGAAAAAGGGAGCTTCTCGTATTCACGTCAACACTAGGTACTATATTAGACGAAAGGGGTTGAACCTCTTGACCCGAGAAGTCAATTAACTTCCTGATGGACATGGGAAAATGTTCGTGAGAACTTTCTGCTCGAAAAAGACAATACTCAAATATCTGATATTTCAAGGGGGGCTTCGGCCAGTTAGATAGCCGGAAGGCGGAGTTATGTATTTACGGAACCAATGAGAGTCTGGGGGCCTAAGAGAGAGGGGAGAGATGAAGAGAGACTTAAACTTTTAAAATTTGAAAATCGAGATGAAGAGGAGTTAATTTTTGGTGTGTGCTGAAAGGTGGTCGCACTAGGGCGACGATAAGACAGAGCGCACCAGGGAAAGCCTTTCCTCCTGCCGATGAGAAGTTTCCAGCCGACGGTGATGTTCCGAGGTATGCAATTTCTTTACATGTATTTTGCACGAAGGTCAATGGCCCAGTATGCTCTCACCCTCTCTCTCTATTAATTATGAAAAGTGTTAGGAGCAATAAAGGTTTTATTGGATTTATTTAGGCAATTGTGTAATGTATGCCTCACGTGAAGTAGATGTTGATAAAGGAGATCTATCAGTATATGATTTGAAATATTGGTTCCGCGGCATGATTGTAAAATTAAATGAGTTGATACGAGGTCTGGAATATTAAACATGCATTGTGGAATTGTTGAATTTATCAAATATTAGTAATGGTTATCGCATAAATAAATGTTTATTTACTTTTGTTTAAAATTTGTCTCTTCATTTTTAGTTTCTTATTAGATGTATTTTAATTTACTCCACTTTACGAGATCGGTCTATATAGCGTCAATACCTGGCGTGTGATGACTCACATATCAGTAAATATTGGAAAACCTAAATTGCGCACTTCTTCCTTTAGACCTATCTACCCGTACACCAAATTAATGTCTCCATCTCATCTCGAAGCATGCTAATTTATCATTTCCTCTTTCGAATGTTTTTCTGTAGAGCAGACCCATAAATGAACATTTCCGAAAACTCTGTTCATTTTGAGTTTTTTATCAGATGATTGGCCCATTTACCAAATATCAAGCTTTTATCACATTTAAAAGGAAGCGTGTCTCATTTATTCGGAAAATTGAACATATTGGTGTGACCGGCCGCCCAATTTGCTGCTCTCAGTCTTCGGATGGGTCGGTCGGCCTGGGTTTTCGACATATTGGTGTGCCGCACCCCCTAAATCAGCAAATATTGGAAATCTGAAATTGTACACTTTCTTCTTTTCAAAATATCTCACCAAATTTGAAGTTTCTATCCTATCGCGAAGCATGTTTTTTTCTCACTTCACCTTTCGAACGCTTTTCTCTGTAGCACCCCCCTTAAACGCACATTTTTGAAAAACCGTATACATCTTGGGTTTGTTCTTCAAATGATGAGCCCATATACTAAATTTCAAGCCTCTATCACATTGTAAAGGAGGTGTTTTCAATTTGTTCGGAAAATAGAATATTTTTGTGAGCGGCACCCCCTACAATAGCAAATATTGGAAAACTGAAATTGCACACTTTCTACCTTTCCAACTATTTACCTCTACACCAAATTTGAAGTCTCTATCTCATCGCGAAGCATGCTTTTTCTATCATTTCACCTTTCAAATGTTTTTGTGTGCAGTACCCACCCCCTTATTTGAAAAACTCCATTTTGTTTGGGTTTACATATACCAAATATCAAGTCTATCACATATGAAAAGGGGGATTTCTTCTTTATTCCGAAAATCGAACATTTTGGTGTGCGGCACACCTTAAAGTAGAAAAATTGGAAAACTGAAATTGTACACTTTCTTCCTTCCGAACTATCTACCCATACACCAAATTTGAAATTTTTATCTCATCCTGAGGCGTGTGTTTTTTATCCATTCACCTTTCGAACGTTTTTCTCTGGAGCACCCCTTAAACGAACATTTTAGAAAACTATATTCGTTTTGGGTGTTTTCATCAAATAATTAGCCCATACACCAAATTTCAAGCCTCAATCAAATTTTAAAGTAGTCGTGTCTCATTTATTCGGTAAATCGAACATTTTGGTGTGCGGCACCCCCTTAAGTAGAAAATATTGGAAATCTGAATTCGCACACTTTCTTCTTTTCGAACAGTTTACTCATACACCAAGTTTGAAGGCTCTAGCGCAGTGTTTCCCAACATTTTTTGTGCCATGCCCCACCTAAGCTTTTCTAAAATTCTTATGCCCCCTATGTAACATATACATAATTTTTTATATTCAAAAATTGAATTGTTTCACTGAAGAAACTTAAATGATAGGTTTTAGGAAGAAATCACTAGGAAATTGTTGAGGAATCACAACTAGGAAATTGTTGAGGAATCACAGTAAGTAAATTTTCAAAACATATAATGGAGAACTGAAATTCAAGTACGAAATAATTTTAATGAAAGATTTGAGTATGAGCAGTAAATAGAGACTTTAATGTTGCTATTTTTTCAAAATTGTTCTTTAAAGTTTGAAAGTAATTCAAATTATGAATTAATATGAGCACTATGTTTCGCCTTCAAATGCGCCTCAAGACGACCTCGTTTCATTGATTCATTGGTCAAGCATTGTTGGCATAAAAGACAGAAAGGTGACTGTTCATCGTGGACAGCGGGTATGAATCCAAATTTTAAATATTCCTCCGAATACTGACGAATTTTTTTTCTTGCTTACACCACTCATTTTACTATGGGCTGAAAGAAAGAAATATAAGACCAATTAAAAACTAAAAATAAAGTATGTGTTAAAATGAATTTACTGTGAAGTGGAGTAAACGTAGACTAAAAAGTCCATATTTAAATGTATATGACACATTTACCCCACGGCAAAATAACATAATTTTTCCATTTGACAAATTTTTCTGGAAAATGATGCTTCTAAAACTGAAATAAATAAAACTAAAACGAAAATACTTACCACTTATATTTATATACTACTTATATTTATATACCACTTATATTTATACAATGTATATTTTTTTAAATTAACGCGACTTTTACAACAGTTTTAACGGACGCTTATTTCAAATTTACAGCAACGCTTCTCCCTTTAACTCTTTGCACTCAACAGGCGACCGTCCCTAGCGTCTAATAATCTTTGGAATGAACATGGCGGAATTTATTTGACGTTTCCCAGTGTGCTCTGGTGCCCATAATGTGAGTTAGGGTTATCTATTTTGACTCTGGTGGTTTGAACTACGACCGCCCCTAGCGTCTTATAGTGAAATCACGGCTACGAACATGGCGGACAGAAGTTACCTATACTGGACGTTTACCCAGCTCGAGTAGCAACACAAAGTCACCATACGGTTAACTTAAACTCTGAGCGAGTCCATTTTCGAATTGCCCCCCTTAACAATCAAATTGCCCCCCTGTGGGACGTGGGCCCCACGTTGGGAAACACTGCTCTAGCTTATCGCAAAGCATGCTTTCCTATCATTTCACTTCTCGAACGTTTTGTTGTAGAGCACCCCCTCTAGAGAACGTTTTCAAAAATTTCGATTTTTCCAGGGGATCTTATCGAACGACCAAGTCATGTACCAAATTGTAAGTCTCTATCTATTAGGGAAGTGCCTAAACAAAGCGTGACAGACAGACGGACACTTGGCAATTAGTATATACTAGCCGAATACCCGTTGAAAATCAACAGTCTCGCAATAAGCAACCCCTGAATATTGTCATTGTTTTAACACTTTACAACAAAGTTGAAAAGTGTTTATGACTTTGTTCATTGTGTCTGTCTGTCTGTCCGTTAGCACGATAACTGCCGTAAAAATGACTTAATCAAAATGAAATTTTAGTATGTTGTTCAGACGGTCTGTAGGACCTATGGGAATATAAATGAATCATATCACCCAATTAGTTTTGGATTGAACCAGGGTTGAAAAAATGAAATACATTGAACCCTATGGGACCTAATTTTTCAAAAAATTTTAAGCGGATTTAAAATTCACAAATTGCTTCGAAAATTTTAGGTAATATTCAAATCATCCCATAAAATATATAAAAAAAATTTCAGCATAATATATTCAGTAGTTTTTTAAATAAAAATTAAAATAATAATTACACATCTTATATGAAGCGATCACGTGACCATTATATGAAGAGATCACGTGACCCACTTCAACATGAGATATGGCATCCATCTTGTGTCAAAATCGTGATTTTTAAAGTTCTTTTTAACACTTTACAACAAAGTTGAAAAGTGTTTATGACTTTGTTCATTCTGTCTGTCTGTCTGCCCGTTAGCACGATAGCTGCCGTAAAAATGACTTAATCAAAATGAAATTTTAGTATGTTGTTCAGACGGTCTGTAGGACCTATGGGAATATAAATGAATAATATCACCCAATTAGTTTTGGATTGAATCCGGGTTGAAAAAATGAAATACATTGAACCCTATGGGACCTAATTTTTTAAACATATTTTAAGCGGATTTAAAATTCACAAATTGCTTCGAAAATTTTAGGTAATATTCAAATTGTTCCATAAAATATGTAAAAAGAAAATTCATCAAAATATATTCAGTAGTTTTTAAATAAAAATTAAAATAATAAATAAAATTGCATTGAAGTTGAAAAGTGTTTCATAATCAATGCCTTAAGCATGATTGAACTTTCTTGTATAATATATGTTTGACTGTAGCTGTAATATAAGAATAAATACTTTTAAAAGTCACTGAACATATTATTTCATCTGAAATGTAATATAGAGAATGATTTCAAAATTTTCCAGAATATTTTCCACTATAGAAAATTTTCTGGGAAAATTTTACTTTTCAAAATTTTCCGGAAAATCTACATCTTTAGTTCTAAGACCCCTAAGCGTTGCTTGCTTTTGCTACCTGATTGTTACGCCTTGGTTTTTGTGTTAACTATCAAATGCCACTAGATGATCACTGAACTTCTGAAGAGTCTGAAAAAACTGTTCGGGGAAAAAAAACACCTATATTTTTGCTTCCTGTGGAGAAATTCAAAATCCCGTTACTTTAGGTTTATAGATGCAATAACTATGAATGTGTAAGTAATCATCCTTCTATGTCAATAGTGTGCGCAACCCTTGGGTCACGACCCCATTTGGGGTCGCAAGGTTAGGGGTCGTCTACAGTCGTCTACAAATTCAAAGGTCGTCGAATTTTTTTTTATGGGAAAACAGAGATAATACGAAAAAAAATATTTTCTTTTTGTTTTGTTTTTCGTTTCACACTAGGAGTGTCAAACATTTTGTGCAATATTTTTCGTTATCGGTGTTTTCTTATTTCAAAATCCTACTTACTATTTCTAGCTAGAAATAACATTTTGACAATTTTCATTACTAAATACAATAATATCGGCAAATGTATAAAATAAATACCTTTAAAATTGTATATTTAATTATAATTTTTAACCCCTTATTTTATTTACATGGTAACACGGGTTCTCCCAAATAAAATACTATTTTAGCGAGGTCGCACAAACAAATGGGTTGGAAGCCACTGTATAATATAGATAATTGCTTATGTAGTTCATTATAAAATTGCTTCTGTAACAAAGTTCAATATATTGTTTAATTTTTTCTTTTCTGTGTAATTTAGTTCTCTGTGTATGCAGAATTTGAATGTTTAAAATTTCAGGCGTCGTGAAAGTTAAATATTTCAAGTTGTATATTTTCTATATACATGAAATTTTGTAAATTGTTATCGCCATGGTTAAGGTGAAAACTCGACATCATTGCAATATTGGCTTAATTGACATAAGGGAGATTATTTCATTCATTTAATCAAAATTGTACATGAAACAACTAATTTTATAGTCACAAAACGCATCTGTAGCCCCAAAGTTCCCAAAGTTTACAATCGTGCTTCCATTGTATTAACTAGTATCCGTAAATTAGTATCGAGCCGTTTATTTCAGCAAAATTTATTATTCTTTTATTGCATTGCCCAGTATCCGTGAACTAGTATCAAGCTGTTGGAAAATGTTTCATTAATTTTTGTTGTTAAATTTCCCTGTCACAATTAACACTAAAAAACAGGGCTTGCAAAAAGGAGGGGGGAAGCGGATCAAAGCGGCTTAAGCTTCGCAGATACTTTTTAAAGAGCCTGTAATGATTAAGTCGGTCGAATCTAGTATACTAAATAGGTCACATACAAAGGTTCTGCCCACTGCAAGATTAACGAGCCCCCTCCCCCTCCGAGATCGTTCTCTGATTTTATGAATATAAATAGTCAAGGACCAATTTGATTTTCAAAAACTGCTTCTATTACGGAAATGTGCTCCAGTATCTGTTTTATTTTTAACACTTTATATAACATAGTTGAAAAGTGCTTATGACTTTGTTCATTCTGTCTGTCTGTCTGCCTGTCTGTCTGTCTGTTCGTTAGTACGATAACTTCCTTAAAAATGACTTTATCAAAATGAGATTTTAGTATGTTGTTCAGGCGGTCTGTGGGACCTATGGGAATATAAATGAATAATATCACTCAATTAGTTTTGAATTGAATCCGGGTTGAAAAAATGAAATACATTGAACCCTATGGGCCCTAATTTTTCAAACATTTTTTAAGCGGATTTAAAATTCACAAATTGCTTCGAAACTTTTAGGAAATACTCAAATTATTCCATAAAATATATAAAAAAAATTTCAGAAAAATATATTCAGTAGTTTTTTAAATAAAAATTAAAATGATAATTACACCCTTTATATGAAGAGATCACGTGACGCACTTCAAAATAAACAAGAAAGATCAATCATGCATAAGCATTGATTATGAAACACTTTCCAACTGAAATGCAATTTCATTTAAAATTTCTCAAAAATGTGATACATTCTGTGGTAATATCTTTTACATTATTACAGTACTACAGTAATTTATTATACTTAAATATTTAAAACTCTATCGCAATATAAATCATCTGATTCTCTATGCAAAATCAATGAATATTTCTTTCATATAACTTGTATTCCAGAATCCAGAGCTAAATAATTTTGTGTGAAAAAAATTCCGCAATTCTTATGTAACTCACCTTACAATCGCTTGAGATATTTGCATTCTGCATAATTCAAAATTAGGCTTCGTTGAAGAAATAATAAAAGTTTAGGGATCATTTAAAATCACAACTATTGTAATTGCGTAGGCACGGAATTTAGATACACAGATAATATATGTGTGTGTGTGTGTGTGTGTGTATTCAAAGTATTGGAATCGTGCCGAAGATAGGAACTCGAATTTTCGAAGGATCTACACGTTTTGGGGCTTCTAGAACACGAAAAAACTATTTTTAGGAAGACGTCTGTGTGTGTAACGGTGTATCTGTGTGTTTTTCTGTGTGTCTGTGAGGATATTGCATCCACTCTAACTGAAAAACTAATGAACCGAATTTCATAAAATTTGGTAGGTAAGTTTTTGTGGGAAACCCTTATGTTCATTAGATTATAGTACGATTCGTAGTAAAAGAATCTGCCTTCTTTGCGAAATGGCCGGCAGAAAAAATCTTTATCCACTCTAGCTAAAAACTAATGGAACAAATTTAGCAAAATTTAGTGTATAATATTTCAATAACCTACAAGTGATTTATATACCAAATTTAACAAAACTTGGTATATAAATCACTTGTAGGTTATTCTAGTACGATTCGGAAAAAAGGAACGGGCTGTTTTTGTGAAATGGCCCGCAAAAATCGTTAAATATAAAAATAAAAGACTACGTGTGCAATTATATCAATTAAATTCCTATTTTATATGTGATTTCTTACAACAAAAAGAATAAGACTAACCCCATTACTCTAGGACTAGCCGTTCTTGAGATATTTTTGTTTTTTCGCGTTTTCGATACGCCACCTTTGACAATAAGTGCAGCTATCAAATGAGAACCAAATTTAAGTTTTACGTGCAAATTCAATGTCATTTAAAATACTTATGGCTGTTATTTTGTGCAGATAAACTGAAATTATTATTGAAGAAATAAAGAGAACGTGAATATGAGTCTGTAGGGAAAGACATGTGCTGCCCATATCAGAATTTTTAACAACATTACAACAATGATTTATAGAAGTGAACGGGGATTATTTGCAAGCCATTTCGAAAAAAATGTAGGATCTACATTTAAAGATCCACCAAATTTTTGTAGAATAAAATGTTCTACAAATTTAAGCCGTGTACCAAATTTTAACTCTGTAGGACGTAGGAAAGAGCATTAAAAATGCCATCAAATAAATATATCATGAAGAGTTATATAAAATTTTTAAAAAATTGAAAAATTATTATCTACCAAATTTATTTTAAAATGTGAAGCCCCTTTCATATACAAAATAGTTAAATTCTTGGAAAGATATTTATTATATAATATATCTCTTTTTCCTTTCTGGAGGTTATCCCAAAAGTCAGAATTTAATTGAATTTGTTTATCTCCCTTTATTAAATAATTTTTAATTAAAAAAACTACCTAACATATTTTACTGAAATTTTTTTTATATATTTTAGGGGACAATGTGAATATTTCCTAAGAATTTCGAAGCAATTTGTGAAATTTAAATTTGCTTAAAAAATGTTTGAAAAATTAGGTCCCATTGGGTTCAATGTATTTCATTTTTTCAACCCGGGTTCAATAAAAAACTAATTGGGTGATATTATTTATTTATATTCCCATAGGTCCTACAGACCGTCTGAAAAACATACTAAAATTTCATTTTGATAAAGTCATTTTTACGGCAGTCATAAACACTTTTCAACTATGTTGTAAAGTGTTAAAAATATGGCATCCATCTTGTGTCAAAACCGTGATTTTTAAAGTTTTTTTTAATTCATATTTAGTGTTGTATCCGTCCTAAAACCGCTTTATTTTTGCTTAAATTCTGTGCATCTGCATACTGAAACAACGCAATTACAATATATTTGAGTTTAAATGATCATCAAACTTTGATTATTTCTACAACGAAGCCTAATTTTCACTTATGGAGAATGTAAACACCAAAAGATGTAGAATGAGTTGTATAAGAATTGCTGCAGTTCCTTAACGCAAAATTATTTAGCTAATGGAGTCTGCAAAATAGCTGATATGAATGAAATATTCATTGATTTTACACAGAGAGGAAAACCATTTTTTCGATGAAGTTTTAAGCATAGAGTTAAATTACTTGTACCTCCATGGTTTTAAGTTTTTAAATAAAATAAATTTTTATAGTATTGTGATGCATGAAAGGAATGGAAAATGTTTATGAATGAAGTGCTGCTTTTATAGAGAGAGCAAGGCGATTTATATTTCAATGACGTCATTTGAATAAAGTTCATTTGTTTTCTATGAAATTTTCAAATATAATAAATTATTGTAGTATTATGATAATTTTAAAAATATTACCGAGGAATGTATCGCATTTTAGAGATGTTTAATCCAGGCAATTTATAGTTCAATGCCGTCATTTGAATGAAGTTCATTTTTTTCGATGAAGTTTTAAGTTTTCAAATATAATAAATTAATGTAGTATTGTGATAATGTTAAAAATATTACCGAGGAATGTATCGCATTTTAGAGATGTTTAAATAAAATTGCATTGAAGTTGGAAAGTGTTCCATAGTCAATGCTTTATGCATGATTGATCTTTATTGCTACTTTTCCTGCAATACATAGTATATATAAAGGGAAGATATTGTGTGGGGCAAAATGCCAACCCTCGGATTTTGATAGATCATTTTGAGCTTCTTTAAATACTAATAAGCCATTTTCCCCATGATACCTGTGTGTGACTATGTTGGCATCTGAATATTTAAAAAAAAATTACTTCTTGAAAAAAAAAATCGTATACTTAAAATTGTTTCAAAAATGTCATCTTATATGTTATCTAAATGTGAATAACACAATAAGACTCTAACATGTGCCGTTCAAGATATTGCATTGTTTTGATACAAAATTGAATAAAAAAAACACATAAAAACTAAATATCTCCACTTGTGTTAAATAGTAAATATTTTGCAAGTACTTTTAACCAGAAATAAATGGGCAGCATTGTTTAGGAATTATCATGAACAGTTCCAAGGTATTGAATATTTACATTTCCATAGGTAGCGCGATATCTCTCGAAATCATTAATCGAGCTCCATGAAATTTGATTAAGTTAATCGGTAGCTATAAAATATCTATTGATTTTGACTTATATCGATTTAAAAGGAAGCTCTAATTTGTGATATAACTCATTATTTTAATCTGCAATGAACATTATATGTTGGGCACATCAGTTTATTTTCTAAACAAATTGTTTATGAGTAAAAATATTACTTATTACCCGCATTCAAACCAATCGGACAGTCTTATCAAAAGCACGTTCACACCTTCTAATGTTATTGCTGAAGTTTATAGGGGCCATAAAAGGGAATCACACACAGAAGAAAGAAGGGGGGGGGGGGATCTGGATCAGATTAGTCTAATTTAAACATCTCTTTTCAACCGCTGAGCGCATTCAAGGCAGCTCAGGTAGGACAAATTATTCCGTGAACCCCCCCCCCCCCCCCCCCTCCCTTCGAGCTTTTCCCCTCTACTAAATCATTCGTTACCTGAGCGTTTACACACATTTTATGATCCGATTTCGAGATTATCTAGTTCCCCTCATCGCCAAATGAGGGACAATATTTTGCCAAATGTAGCAGCCTAGGAACAGTTGTTGCCTCGGGGAAGGGAGAAAGGCGACAAGGCGCTGATTGGTCGTGACGTCACAGGGTTGTTTAGGTCCCTGAGCGCAACACGGCCAGGTGAGGAGTATTGATGGGGGTTTGCGTCTCCCTGAACGTTTTCAGGTGAGCGAAGTGGACGATGATTTCTCTGAGACTTTTCCTGATGATAACGGCGTTTACCATGGCAGCTTGTCGAGGCGATAGGCGACATAAGGAGGTCTCATCTGACATTACACTTTATATAGACGAAAACTGGGTAAAAGAATTTTCTGGTAAGTCTTTATATCGTATGTTTATAATTTCAAAAGGTTTTCACACGCAATGAATAGCACATTTGTAAATTTGCAAATGATTTTTAATGCATCAATCGACTGAAAACCCGAAATAGAGTCGATTTCATCTTTCAGGCATTAAGAAGTTAAAATCAGCTTGCATTATAATTTTTAAACTTCAGACTACTGGCAATCTTTTTTATTACATAAAATAACAGCTTTTGTTTCATTTATATGTAAAATAATATCTTCTATAACAAAAGACATTGTATGCATAGAACTTTTTTCTTTTTCGTACCATAATTATTGGTATAGTTTGAAATTTGGTTCCTAGTTCAGAATAAATGAAAAATTTTCATTAAAATAAGAGAAAAAGAAAACCCTCTGTTTTTGTGAAATTTTATTGGTACAAGGTCGCTTATAGTCAAAGCATTTTAGCCCTTCCCAATTGACAACTTTAATCATACTTGCATTATTATTCGAAGATCTTTTATAATGATGTCAACATTGAATGGAAATCCTGAGTAATGCTGAAGCTCCGGGGCTATCAAAATCTATAAGCCGGCACTGGAACTAAGATCCTCAGTTTAGAGCTGCAAATGTCGAAGTCCCACTGGGGGTTGTTTAGGTCCCTTTCGCCTCACAGGCCATTTCAGATGCAATTTAGAGTGCCAATATAATTATGAAAATATAATTATTATTGCTCTATGTGCTAATGCCACTTTTGGAAATGCTTACCCCCCCCCCCCCCCCGAAAAAAAAAAGCTTGGCCCTGACTACATTAATGGGCACTGATTGAGATATTTAAAATTTTACATCATTTGCTTTTGAGATTATCGAAACAAAATATTCAGTGATCAACGGAAAATTTACAGGCATTTTCGACAAATCTTAATTTCAAACGAAAAATGTTAAGGAGACATAAGTTCAAATCATTGTCTAACGTCATTTATAAATATTTCCTAAAATGATGCATTTTATTAATGCAATGCAATTAATATTTTTCATATTTATAAGTATATTTAGGCTCAATGTAATATCTGAATTTCGAAATTATAAAATGAACACTTCCTTTAGTATTTATTAATCGACTAATTAATCATTAGAGCCAGTATGAAAAATCGTGAGGCTCCGTACTAAGTGAAGTGTTTTAACATTGTTCTTTCTATATGCAAAGTATTTTTTTTGGGGGGGGGGGGGGGGGGAGAGGGTAATAACACCTCCCTCTATTGGTGGAAAGTTACATTAGTTTTCCATATGGTTCAAATTGGAAAACAAAATTCAGCACTGTAAAGCCCTCGTAATCCCCCTTTCCGAGATTTTCGCTACCCTTATGGTTCCTTCACCATAACCTGCAAATTTATTACAATATACTTTATAGGCACAATTCATTAAAATTCACTACAAATGTACGGAAATGCAGAATTTTAAATCTTGCACCATAAATGATTATAAATTTTTTGCTTTGTATTGTTTTGTAGTTAGGATTTAAAGGGCAATGGCGATTCTTAAAAGGAGGAAATATTAAACAATTGACTGATTTTCACAAAATTCAGTTCTTCATATAATATGATATTGCTTTCTAAAGTTAAAATAATATTTCTATGTTACAATGTAATTTTATTAAATAATATATCTGCAAACAATATATGTTAAAGTTGTAAACAAAGCGATATCAACCAAATTGGAAAGTGTCCTGCTGATTTGCCAGCAAGATAGAAATTTTATTTTTAAAATGACTTCTAGGTTTTCATTGCTAAAATCGAACATAATATCAACTCATTAAGTCAGTGTTTTTCAAACTTTTGTAGTCGCGGAACCCTTTTTCCAAATTTAATTTGATGGCGGAACCCCTTAAAATGAGAAAAATCCCATTATCGTCAAAATTATTCATTCGAATTTTACGCGTTTTTGTTAATTTGAAAGAGAATTTATACGAAACTATCATGCCATGGAACCCCTGGAATATTGTCGCGGAACACATTTTGAAACACTGATTTTATACTACGCGGAACACACACTTTGAAAAACACCGCTTTAAGCTATTTTTCTTTTTTTTTTATCACATAATGTAATACTGATAAATTAGAAGAAAAAAATATAGAGAGCATGCAGCATATCATTTACAAAATTTTAACATAATTCAACTGATTAAAATTGTTGAATCAAGTTGTCTAGTGACTATTGAAATTTACTGATAAGCATTTTATTTAAAAGTAATATTAAAATGCTCTGGAGTTATCTATCGTATGTCGCACGTTCAATTTTGAAATATCCTACTTTGAAACAAAAAGAAAAAAAAAATTCAGTAATAGTTTATATATACAAGTCGAAATACTTTTGATTATAACTGGAATAATGAACTTCCTTTTCATTGTTTTAAAATAATCAAAATCAGTCATACTCAAACATAAATTTTCTTAAAATAGCGAACCTTTTATTTAGAATCCTTAAATGAATTTTAAAAGTGATATTCTAAGATAAATTAATAAGCATAATTAATAGGCGGGATCTTCGCTTGCTAAATAGTGACTATATCGATCTAAATGTATGCATTTAGCTTTTTTTTATTTTCAAATATGTTTTATGGGTGAGATTTTATAGGTACAAAATGCACTTTTTTTTTTCTAAACAGTGTAGACAAATTCAAATCAATTTTTCTTTTATGATTGCGCTCCTATTGCAGGCAATAGTATCGCAAGATATATATTGCAGGCAATAGGATCGCTATTGCAGGCAATAGTATCCATGGAACGGTTTCTCGCTTTTTATACGCTTGTCATCAACATGGAATCACCGTTACTAGTAAAAAAAACTTGGTATATGCCATCAGTTTTGCTATCTTCTATGGGAATCGACAAATTCAGTTCTAAGGAAGCCACTCCCATTGCAGATAACAGTATCCATAAACCGGTTTCGTCCTTATTATGCACTCATCGGTATGGAATAACTGTTAAGTACAATTGCAGCCAGAAAACTTGCTATTTACCGCAATTTTGCGAACCTCTATGAGAATTGGCAATTCTAGTCCTTCCACGTAGCCGACATAAAATTTGTATAAAATTCAGCTCGAGCTACTCGAAGCTGCAAAGGCCAAGTTCAAAAGCACAAGAATCTGCCATGAACTTGGCATTTGTAGTTTCGTGTAGCCCAAGCTAAACCGTATACAAATTTCATGCCGGCTGCGTGGAAGGACTGAAATTGTCAGTTTCCGTAAAAGTTTACAAATTTGCGGCAAATAACAAGTTTTTTTATTGCATTCATGTTGATGAGTGCATAATAGGCGCAAAACCAGTCCGTGAATTCTGTTATTTGCAGTGGGCGTATCTTCATTAGTTTTGAGAACACCACTTTTTGGCGGGTTCTTGTGATTTTTGAAATTCAGGTCTACCACTCATCTGGCTTCAGATTGTGCTTCTTCAAGATTGTTCTCACACTGCAACGGCTAAGTTTATATACTTATCGTCGACTTCTGCAAATGCAATATAGCATTTTCTTTGTAAAGGAAAAAATTGCACTAAACAATGCACTACACTGAAAAAAATTATATTATCAGAATATGTCAATCAATCATGTGTCGAGCATTACGTGCTACTGCTAAACAATCGGAATATGTTAGTTTCTTTTCCGATAGGTTCAAGCTATTATCTCAGAAAATATAGACAT
Source organism: Amaurobius ferox (assembly GCA_951213105.1). Classification (NCBI taxonomy): domain Eukaryota; kingdom Metazoa; phylum Arthropoda; class Arachnida; order Araneae; family Amaurobiidae; genus Amaurobius; species Amaurobius ferox. Next base: position 37,422,523 of record OX578149.1, on the reverse strand, counting down.
TTAGTGGGACTCCCCCCCCTCCCCCCCCCCCCTTTTCGCTCTTCAAAATGTTTGCAACGCTTTTCAATAATGATAACGGAGTAGGGGTCCCGGTGACCTGTGAGGTTACACAGCTCGCAGTACTTCCCAGGCCGGACCAGCTGATCAAGGTAGTTCATAAACAAGTACAGGGTGTTTCAAGCCCTGGTTTCACTCGCTCTCGCCCCCTGACTTTCTCCAATAACTTTTAAACTAGTGGATGTCATTCAGTGAAATTTGACACGGGCATACCTTGGTGTATGAGAAGCAGCTCTGCCTTTTCTGTAGCTCGTTCACATGTGCTTGTGGAAATCTCCTGCAACAGTTTACATAAGGAATTATGTGGGAAGACCAGCAGTCTGTTTTTCACTTTTGGGTTAAAGAGTAGTGCCGCCACTCGCGTCTTTCTGCAACCACGCTTTTCATATACCAATGTAAATCCATGTGAAATTTCATTGAATTGCATCCATTAGTTTGAAAGTTATAAAGGAAAATTAGGGACCGAGTGAGAGTGAAACACCCTGTTGTTCTGTTGATCCGACACTCAGGACCGTAGGGACTGGAGGAAGCTAAGCTCCCCACAGCCCCCAAGAAGTATACTCGGCGTCCCTGATATAAATGTTAAATTTTTAGTAGTGATATGAAATTTCATATGCCATTCAAATTTTGCATAAAAAATGTATTTGAATTTTTTTTTTTTTTTTAATTACTTCGTTTTAAAGATTTTTTTAATTTAGCTGAATTTGTGATTATACTAATTACCCATTTATTTACATATTTAATTTAAAAATATTTAAAAATTATGACAATAGTATTTAGGGTACTTTTGTATTATTGTGGGGCTGTAATACATTAGAGTCAAAATCAACTGATAAGGAGGTAAGAATTAATATCAATTATTAACTTGTATTCACTTTTAGATGTTTCTACAAATTATTAACAGCTTTATTACTAGTCAATGCTTACATTAAAATCAATTGTAATTATTATATATTAATACTGATGCATAGTAACTATATGGATGTTAATAACCAGCTCTTAGCTTGCAAATATAAATATGCAATTATTTGTTAATAATTTATAAGAAATGAAATATATAATAGTAACTATGGTTTATAAATGATAATAATTAATTATGTTTTTGGCGAGACCCTCTTTTAAGATTGTTGAACCCCCCTTGAATTTCCCTCCAGTCCCTCTTCAATTTCGTCTCTGGCTACGGCCCTACCGTACTCTGGCTACGGCCCTACCGTATGTTAAGGAGTGCAATCCAATTTTTCTCGAAAGAGAGCTTATCGGGAAAGCCTCCCCTTGACAGCGTGTCCATAGTGGAATATTGCATAAAAAATATATTTGTACTCCATTTTGTCGTGATGAGTCGGGGTATTCAGCTGAAATTGAAGCGTTACGAAAAATGTAAACATTTTGAACACTTATATCTCCGAGCCTATTAAATAAAAATCTAAAGAATTTATATATGGTTTGTCGGAAATGGTATATCATTTATAAATATATATAAAAAAATAATTTTAAAATTCTGAACTATTTTTTTTTCAAAATAAATAAATAATAGGCAAAAATAAATGAATAATAAAATACATAATAAGTTTTTATCCACTTCACTTTGCTTACTTACTCTCACTCGAAATATCTTCTAAATTATAAGAGATAGCTGTAAATAGTAAGCAATAAAAATGTTTAGTAGAAAATTCAATTTCAGGATCAATTACAAAGCTGTTATAGTTTTTACACAGCTGTTATAATTTTTGAGCAATCAGTCAAGTTAAAGAAGTTTGGAAATTTTTCGTTTTGAAAGTTTTGAGAGCTCTACAAGGATAAATAATTGGATTTTAGATCTATCTGTTGTAACTAAAACAAATGACAGTGGAAAAAAACGAATCAATTTATTGAACGTTATTGAATCAACTTATTGAACGTTATTGAATCAACTTATTGAACGTTCTTGAATCAACTTATTGAACGTTATTGAATCAACTTATTGAACGTCATTGAATCAACTTATTGAACGTTATTGAATCAACTTATTGAACGTTATTGAATCAACTTATTGAACGTTATTGAATCAACTTATTGAACGTTATTGGAGTTTTTTTTCTAGAAAACATTATTTATGCTAAACCGTTTCAGCTCCGTCGGACTAGAGCCACTGTCGAATTTTTGCAATTTTGTACCCCATCGAAACAGTTATTTTTGCAACATATATGCCATCTAATTGAAAGTATTGTTCCTTAGCATTCATGAATGCTCGCAATGCTGGAATTCGTGAAATTTGAGACTCAAATTTTTGATCTTACAGAAATATTCTTTCCTTATCTGTATTGTAGGGAAAGTAAAAATTTAATATAGGTAACAAAAAACCTTTTCTACAAGGCTTTAATTTTTTTTTTTAACTGCTTTCATAATCCGTTAAAAAAGAGTTAAAAAAGGCACAAAATGGCAAAGGATATTTATTTGAAATGTTAGTTAATTTACAATTTTAAAACATTTTTTTAATCAGTCGACAGCTCGCAAAAATGATAAATAAATAAAAATAAAATAATAATAAATATCTCGAATGGTTTGTCCTTGAAAAATGGGGTTAGTCTTTGGTCGTCAAAAATTACGCATGAAATAAGCATTTAATCAATACATTGAAATATATTTAGTTTTTATTACAGATTTTGACTATTTTTCCGAGTCATTTTGCAATAAAAAAAATCTGATGTGAGCATATGACTTTCCTTATGTAATGCAATGAATTTACTACTTTTACAGTTAAAAAAAATGTTATTCTTATAGTAGATACTTATATTCTTTCCAAGATATTGAATTTTCTTCAATTAGTCGTCATTTTTATCCATTTGGCGAGATTTTCGTTAATTTGACAACATTTAAAAATGTCGCCAAGTTGGCGACATTCCGCTAAATTCGTCGCCAAAATCTTGCCAAGCATTATGGACGGAGAAATAAGTTATTCTTACAGTGGATAAATGAATATTGGCGTTTAAATACAAAAGTATTACTCAAAGTATCTTTTTTCATGAATGGAAGGAGCTAGATCCACGAGAATGATGTCACCCAATTTATCGCATGATATTACATATGAAAAGTGAATATGTTTCTCAATAGGAAATATTTTTTTTTATTTTATAGGACTTTTTGATAATTTTTTTGAAAAATGTGCAATATCTCGAGAACGGTTCATGTTACCGTTTTAAAATTTATGTCAATCGTTTTCTAATGAAAAATTACATAAGAAATGTCAATTTGTGTAACTTTATTAGAGGTTTTGATTTTTTGACGATTTTTTTAAAATTTCACTCGAAAATTTAGGGAGGTTCTGAACATTCGATTGCGTATAAAAACAATAGGCTTCCAGTGTCTACGGATTGTGATTTATGTACCAAATTTCATTCGAATCGCTCCATTCGTTCGTCAGATATCGTCTCCACAGACTCACTGACACACACACAACACACAGACATCACTTCAAAAATGTTCGATTCGTGATCAGGGACGCTTGAAACGTGCTCTTCCGTCGAAAACTCGAATTCGAATTTTCGACCTCGTCGCAATACTTTCCTTAGACATTATGTATATAAGGAAAGTAAAAACCAGATTGTAATTTTCTAAATTGTAACAAAATCTTATCAGCACCAAGTTAACCTACCAACTTTTGTGAAATTTCATCGAACAATTTTATCAGCCAGAATAGATACATACATTGCGCAGATATACAGACGTCCAGCTGAAAATGGTGGATTTGTATTCTAGAGTGCTCGAAACGTGTCGATCAGTTCGAAAACTCCAGTTTCGGTTCGATTCCAGTACTTTCTCTATATACATTAATTACCATGTAGTATGGGGCAAGTAAAAAGCTGTTCATTTTATTTGGGCACCACCCAAAATAAAACACTTGCTGCGCCAATTTTGTAAAAGTATCTGTTGTGATTTTCCGTAAACAGAGGAAGAAAATTTGTCAAAGAACAACTTTTTATGGTTGGCTCACTGCGTGAAATGCTCTTAGGGAATGAGTAAGTACACTTTCGTCTGGTTTTGTTAGTGCGGGGGCAGTGTGTCTGGTTCAAAACGGCAAAGGTCTTGGAATCGTAATCCCATGAATGCACAAAGTGATATTTTGACGGGAACGTAACTGTTTTTGCCAGATTTTCCCCACGAAGTTTCCTTTTAAAACTGTGTTCTTCTTTAATAAAATCAATTACGATTCGTTGTTGAAAACGCTCTTGCCATTATAAAAGAAGTAATATTTAAATGAAGCTATGAATAATTAATACATTTTTAATTGTTTAAATGAAAAATTTAAATATTATGTTTTTTTTAATGGCAACAGCGTTTTGAACAATGAAAGTTAAATAATTTAAATATTAGTTCTTTTGAAATGGCAGCAGTGTTTTCAACAGTGAAAGTTAAATCATTTAAATATTACTTAATTTGTGATGACAACAGCGTTTCTAACATTGAAAGATTAAATTTTAAAGTTAAATAACAGGAAGTTTAAAATTTTCTTGCAAAAATAGTACACTAATATTTTCACTTCAAAATTGTATAAAAAATATTAAGTTTTTTTCCGATTATAACCATACTAGGAGGCGACACATGACAATGTATCCTAAATTATTATGCAAAATTGCAAATTATTTGATGCCATAGGTCCAGCGCTAGCTTTGACAGAAAATATTTTTTTTTTTAAAAGAACTTGGTAAACGGCGACTGCACCGATTTTTCTTTTAATAGAGATACAGGTCATGATAGTTAATATTATTGTATAACTGAATGCATTAGCATATTTTCACTATGCTGGTCGTAAATAAATAGCGCAACCAATATTATGTAATTGTTGGTTCTTAATTGCATTCCCATTCTGGTAACTTTATACCGCTATATTCACTGAAATATTTGAACTACAATTTTGAGAGAGATATTCTCCATAGGATGAAGGGTTTGGAACGGTAATTAGTTTAATAAGAAACATTTTCTAAAATTAAAAAAATGAGAAGATTTATAATGGCATCGCAGGGAACTTTGCTTGAAACTTTCTGGTTCGGCAATGGAGCAATTGAATCCCCATATTCCCCATTCTTTAAGCACACTTCTGTCGACATGTTTATAATACTCCATCTGACAGCAACTTTATCCTATTTTATTCATCTAAAAATCATTGCAATAAAATCATCAGATTTTTTTTCAGTTAATCAATGTCATCATATGGCTAAGGGAAACTTGTTTAACCTTGTAGTGTCAAAGAAATAAAAAATCTCTTTTCAGATACTAAATATTATGGCAAACCATCTTAAGTAAAGAAGTCGCTCTTTTGCCACTTTCGATTAAATCGTGATAATCTTTATCTTTCTCACTTCTTACTCTGAATTTCGGTTTTTCATCTTTTATCCATAGGGAAACTTTTTTTCCCCATCAGGTTGGTTTTTCTTTCCAAGATCTGCAGCATTTCACCCTTGTTTTTACTTTCTCTTTAGTATTTATTGCATGAAGTATTATTTATCCGAACATCGTGATCATCTTTATCTTTCTCCCTTCTTACTCTGAATTTCCATTTTTCATCTTCTAGGGGAAACTTTTTTTTATCAGACTGTATTTCTTTCAAAGATCTGTAACCTTTCACCCTTATTTTTATTTCTCTTTAGTATTGTATGAAGCATTATTTATCCGAACATCGTGATCATCTCTATCTTTCTCTCTTTCTCTTCTTACTCTGAATTTCTAATTTTCATCTTAGGGAAACTTTTTTATTCACCAGGTTGTTTTTCTTTTTAAGATCTGAAGCCTTTCACTCTTGTTTTTACTTTCTCTTTAGTATTGTATGAAGCATTATTTATCCGAACATCATCTCTATCTTTCTCTTTTTTTACTCTGGATTTCCATTTTTAACACTTTACAACAAAGTTGAAAAGTGTTTATGACTTTGTTCATTCTGTCTGTCTGTCTGTCTGTCCGTTAGCACGATAACTGCCGTAAAAATAAATGACTTAATCAAAATGAAATTTTAGTATGTTATTCAGACGGTCTGTAGGACCTTTGGGAATATAAATGAATAATATCACCCAATTAGTTTTGGATTGAACCCGGGTAGAAAAAATGAAATACATTGAGCCCTATGGGACCTCATTTTTCAAACATTTTTTAAGCGGATTTAAAATTCACAAATTGCTTCGAAATTTGTAGGTAATATTCAAATTGTTCCATAAAATATATAAAAAAAAAATCAGCGAAATATATTCAGTAGTTTTTTAAATAAAAATTAAAATAATAATAACACCTCTTATATGAAACGATCACGTGACCATGATATGAAAGTATCACGTAACCCACTTCAAAATGATATATGGCATCCATCTTGTCTCAAAATCGTGATTTTTAAAGTTCTTTTTATTTCATATTGAGTGTTGTATCCGTTAAAGTTCTTTTTATTTCATATTGAGTGTTCTATCCGTCCTAAAACCACTTTATTTTGGTTTAAATTCTGTGCATCTACATACTAAATCAACGCAATTACAATATATATGAGTTTAAATGCTCATCCAAATTTGATTATTTCTACAACGAAGCCTATTTTTCACTTATGTAAAATGTAAACAGCAAAATATGTAGGATGTATAGGAATTGCTGTATTTTTTTAACACAAAAGAATTTAGCTCATGGAGTCTGCATAGCTGATATGAAAGAAATATTCATTGACTTTACCGAGAGAAGGACGATTTTTTGCGATGAAGTTTTAAACATAGAGTTAAATTACTTGTAGCTCCATGGTCTTAATTTTTAAATAAAATAAATTGTTATAGTATTGTGATGAATAACATGAATGGGAAATTATTTATGAATGAAATGCTGTTTTTTTAGAGAGATCCAGGCGTGTTATTTTTTCTATGACGTCATTTGAATGAATTTCAGTTGTTTTCGATGAAGTTTTTAAATATAATAAATTATCGTGGTATTATGATAATCCTAAAATTATTATCGAGTAATATATCACATTTTAGAGATGTTTAAACCAGGCAATTTATATTTCAATGCCGTCATTTGATTGAAGTTCATTTTTTTCGATGAAGGTTTAAGTTTTCAAATATAATAAATCAATGTAGTATTGCGAGAAGTTTTAAAATATTAACGAGGACTGTATTGCATTTTAGACATGTTTAAATAAAATTGCATTGCTGTTGGAAAGTGTTTCATAATCAATGCTTTAAGCATGATTGATCTTTCTTGTTCATCTTCTAGGGAAACTTTTCTATTTATCAGACTGTATTTCTTTTCAAGATCTGCAGCCTTTCACTTTTGATTTTACTTTCTCTGTAGTATTGTATAATGTATTATTTATCCAAGCAATTTTGAATGCTGTATTTTGACGAAAATGCATACATATTAAGATCTTATGAACGTTTAATTCGAACACTTTCGGAAAGTTGTGAGTGTGAAGTGTGGAGACTATAATTGCGATATTTTGTGTAGATTAGAGACGAAGCGCAGAAAGGACAAAGTAGACAGTGACTACCTAAATAATTTGCGACAAAGTAATTATTTTAATTATATGTTATTCGAAATAAATGTATAAAATATTTTCTGTATTAATAAACGAAAGGAGATGTAAGTAGATTTTTGTTCCGCCTAACCCTCTGAGTGTGTTGTTCTTACACATGAAATGTGGTATATTTCGTCATGAAATCCATAGTTATAGAATTCCACACTGAAAACCGACAGAGATCCTTCTATTTTTTTAATTAATACGAGAAAGGGTCGTAATTCTGACATTTTATTGTTTAAGTAATTATATTTTTGTATTCAATTTTTGTAATTCAGTGCTTATTACTTTCAAAATATACATAGTGCAATCAAACCTGTTTAAGACAGAACGTGCAGAAAACGGAACACTGTCATAAGCGGAAAATATTTTTAGCTTCGTCCAAAAATATAGGAAATTTATCTTATTTCTCCTGTATGAAACGGAACTTGCACAACGCGGAAAAGGACGGCCAATTTAAAGTAATTTGTTAGTAAAGCAGCTCTTGTAATGAACTAAGAACGGAAAACTCATCCAACTGTTACAACCATTTATTTGCAGTTCGCGGTAGCCCAGTGGTTAGCGAGCGGGAATTGCACTCGATAGGCCCTGGTTCAATTCCTACCACTGCCAAAACTGCCGCCGTGTTCACGCGGAGTACGATCACGTTAAATATATGGGTCCGTAAGTCCTTCCGAGAGGTTGGTGGTAGGGGAAGGAGGGTACGGTCCCTGTGGATGCCTCCCCCCACTGGGTTCCGGTCTAAATTGGGTGGCATTTCCCGGCCGTTCAAACAGTTACCTTACACCTTTCTGATAGGTCGGACGGTCTGGGCCTCAACAGCAACAAGCATTTATTTGCAAGAGAATGACGAAATGCCACCCGTAAATGAAAACGGTACTGCTAAAAAGGAACTTTCTATTAAATCATATGGCAATTTTCTGAAAGCCGTTTCAGAACTTTTCAGTTAATCAGGGAGATTCTGAAATGCTAGAAATATTAATCAATGCACGATTTTTGACTGAATAGTAAGACATATGTAAAACAAACTATGTTATAGATTATTTCAAAAGTTCATCTCAATAAAAATACAGTGTTTTTTTTGGGATTAGTTATTTGTTTCATAGTAAACATCAATATTTTTCCGGTAAGTGAATGCATATCCTTTTTAAGGTATGGTAATAAGCTAACAGTCAAGGATATGAGTATACTATTTTTATATTTACATTCACTCCTGGGATTGCAGTATGCGAAATGGTACGTATATATACATATTTAAAATAACTAAATAAGCTATTATGTTTTAATTATTAATTAAGTGCATCTAAATAAACGTTTCAGAATCTTTAAAGTTATATATCGGTAAGCAATTACATATGGACTATCTGCATTTCCAAGTGAACATTAAACTTAGCTTTTCCTGAAATAACTTGCATGAAATGGATAACTTTTTAGGACGGGAAATTCATTCTGGTCACCTGAAACTCCTTTTAAGGCAGGTTCGACTGTATAATGTATAGGGAATGTATTGTGACAAGGTTACAAATTCGAGAGTATATTTCAAGCATCCCTGAACTCGAATGAAACGTTTTTTGAGGTAATGTCAGTATGTGCGCGTGAGTGTGTCCGTGAGTCTGCGGAAGCGATATTTCACAAGCGAATGGAACGTTTGGAACAAAATTTGGTACAAATATTACAATCGGTGAGTAGTGGAATCTTACTGATTTTAAACGCAATCGAAATGTTCGCACGCAATGTTCGGAAAACTTCCCAATTTTCGAATGAAATTTGGAAAAAAGTCAAAGCCTATTTACATAAATGATTATTTTTTTATGTACTCTTTTATTGGATAACAAACGACACAGACTTTAGAATACTAGGATGAGGTATTGCATATTTTAAAAATAAATTTTTCAAAAAATTACATAAAATTAAAAAAATATTAACTTTTATGAAGCATGTTATATTCGATACACTTTTCGTATGTAATATTATGCGATAAATGTGTTAACACCATTCTCATGGATCTAGTTCATTTTATTCACGAAAGAAGATAATTTGGGTAGTAGTTTTGTATTTTGACGTCTGACTCTTCTCTCCGTTTGTCTGTAACGTTTGATGGTCAATTTGGTAAACTTGGATAGTAATTTGGCGACTAATGTCGCCAAGTTGGCAATATTTCTTCCCAGATTGACGAAAATATCGTCAAAATTGCAAAATTGACTCAGAATTTATGAATTAATTAATTAAAATATTTTAATATATGGACTGAATTACTTATTGCGGATGATATCAACATTGATAATTGTCAATTTAAAGTTGCGTGAAATATAAGTTAAATGGCTACTTCTAATTAGTTTTGCATGTTGTCTGCTGAAAAAGTGCCAAATGTACAATTCGATGTTAAAAACAGTAAGCCATGGATCGTATATATTATTTTTTCACCGAGAAAGATGTAAATTTAGTGTATTATATGGAGGAAGTCATGTGTTGCCCATATCATATCTATTTAAGACGCAATGCTTAAAAATTCAAAATTGTTGTCCTTCGTGTCTAACGATCTGGGGTGATAGCAGAGTGTTGAACTTTTCTAAAATGATATAGTGGCGTTTATATTTTTAATGCTTGTTTTCTTTGTGAGGAAAGAAAGGGGGAAATAACCTAACCCTTTTTTTAAAGTTTAAATATTACTGTAGCACGGCTGCAGAAAATCATGTCGGAAGTATAGAGAAATGTAAGAAGTATATAAAAGTGTACAAGGTTCAGTTTGGGTAAGCCTATATTCCGCAAGAGCTAATTTAAAGCAAATCATATGTTTTGGAGAAATACTTTTTTGTTTTTTCCGTATTTTAATGCTTAAACAATGGGTTTGCTTTGATAGAAGTTTAGGTATAAAATTTTGAAGCTTTTTTAAGGGCGCAAATCCTCCTTGAGGTTCGCAATGCTTCAGTGATTCCATGAGAATGGTTATTTAACGGTATCTTTAAATATTTTTTTCCATCCAATTATATGTAAGAATCGAGGCCTTGTTATGATTCCAAGCACAAAAGAATAACAGATTACACGGTGAAATGTGTACGACACAAAGATTGTGCTTTTCAACTGCACCAAGGTAAATAATGGTATGGTTATTGAAAATCTGAACTCGGGGTAAAAGTTTTCTTGAATACAATCCGTCATTTACTATACGAGAGAAAAATCCGTTGCGGAACTGGCAAGGAATTATTTCGTTTTTATTTTTATTACTGCAAGAATTTTTTATAACTTCATTATTTAAAAGCAGTTTCAAAACAGGGTAAAACAAGCAGTTGCTGTCTGGTGCTTTGAACTGTATTGCAGTCACCTATTCAAATCACTCGAATGGAATAGTTTTGTAAGTAAGGATTTTGATTTTTTTCCCCCAGGACATATATGCGACTTCAAATTATCATCCTTTGATTCTCATCCCTGGCCCTGAACGGTGCAATTACACTGTGGTACGTGGTTAAAAAGCTTCATTAAAAATATTTCTCATATTTTCGTTCATTAATTTTTTCAAAACTAAGGATAAATGAAAAAATAACGTTTGCTGGTCTTTCCCTCCGATGAATGCAAAAGTGGAATATTTTGTACTTTTTTTTTTATATCTGAGCGTTTATGTGCGCCGTTTCTTTATATCCCCACTCAAGTATCATAATTTTTTTTTTAGTTCGTATTCTATAAATGCGAAAGACACACTTATTGTAATACATTTGTCAGCATGTGTAACGCAGCAAAACACAACTAGTTAATGTTTATGAAATTTAATATTTTGCATCTAGCGGTAATTTTGTTAAGTCGAAATAAATTTCGTGAAAATTAATCAAAATTTCAAAAAAATTAAAAACAATGAAATGTATGATATAGCAGAACTTGCTATTGGAAATATCTGAAAAAAAACAAACAAAACATTTTAATTAATGAGAATAGTCATCCTACTATGATTTCATTGATTAATTAGTATTTATTAATTAATTTCAATCAATTTATATTGCATGGAACTAGCTGTATAATGTTCTTCGTATAGTATAGGTCAATGCGATTAATCGGTTATAATAACCGACTATTATTAATACTAACCAAATAAACCGGTTAAAGTGAATAATTTATGAGAATTTATCACATGAACCGGTTGTTATTAATAATTACCAATGAAGTTTGGTCAATGTAATAATTTTCAACGCGTTTAGCTTGAGATTTCCATTTATTGTATTTGTAATGCAATTTGTTTGCAATTTTTTGTCGCCTTAAGGTGTTTGTGTGTAATGTAATTTGTAATTTGTTTGTTGTAATAAATAATGAATGTATCTTATATGAATAACAGTAATCATTATTTAAAAAAAAATTTTATATTGGCCAAATTTCATTGATAACTAAACTATTAATGTATGTAATATCATACACTTCCTATCGCATGACACAAAAATTACGTAGAGTTGGGATTTCAATACATTATGCTTAATTAATCACAATGACCAAACTTCATTGGTAATTATTAATATTTATCGGTAAATGTGATTAATAAGTATGCAATATTTATCACATTTACCAAAAGACGTGGTTATAATTATTAATAACCGGTTATTATTAATACTAACCGGATTTTTTACTTTAACCGTAACATATATAATTTAATTCCAAATTTGTGGGGAACTTTTTAAATGTATATATATATATATATATATATTTACTTACTTGCTTATTTGTAATGGATATGCTAGAGATGGGTTTTTTGTACTTAACTGTAGTTTATGTATAGTTTTCGATTATTATCAACTTTCTATTTATATATATATATATATATAATTTAATTCCAAATTTGTGAACTTTTTATTATTTGGAGTTCTTTTTAAATCATTCTTCCAAAAAAGAAAAAAATGAGTTCACTTGTGCTAAAATAATAAACAAACCGATAAAAACGTAACTTATAATTTTATTTATATAGATAACTAGCAGAAATCCCCGACTTTGTCCAATAAACTACTAAAATAAAATTTTCGTGGTATAATATCTAAAATAATTTAGACATTGATGTGCTCCTTACTAAGCTTAACAAACCAGTCCAAAAAGCTTGCATATAGGTGGAACTGTTTATGCATTATAATTGCTCATTGCAGAACGACAAAATAGGTTGGTGACAAAATAGGGAGGTGTTGAAGACCCAGACCGTCCGACTCATCCAAAGGACTCGAGTAACAGCTTGGACGGCCGGATCGCTGGGAAGTGTAACGAGATAAAACTTAAAGCATTCCCTGGATCCAGTCCCATTGCCTGCAGAAGTTTTACACAATCAGATTGCATATTTCCAGAGATATTTAGCTTGGAACCATATTTTATAATTTTCATTTTTATATATTAAATCGGTACAAAATCTGATGCAATTTTGGGCTATAAACATGCTCCTTATTAGAGCTTAACAAAGTGAAAAATAATAATAAAATCCATTAGGCAGTTATTGAGTTATAACACAGTGGACAGAGTTTTTAATTCTTGTTAGTTCGCATTTCGCTGTAGGATGATTATTTGTCCCAGAATATTCCTTGAACTCAGCTCCATTTTCTGGGGGGAGGGGGGGAGAGAATCATCCAAATTCGTGGCGTGGTTCAGGAGTGAAATTTTCCGCTGTCCTACGACTAAAGCGTGCTGAGAGGAAAATTTTATTTTCAAGTTTGCATGTTCATTTAAGATATACCTAACACAACGCAATTATTTTACGCCCCCCCCCTAGACCCTCTAACAAACCAATTTATCAAGTTTAATGCCTCAAACTTTTTATCGCACGTTTTTAATTTCTGGTCATGCCGTAGAAGAAAGAGGACTAACTCTCTAATTTTATGGGTCATACAATTCAGCTCCAACCAATCTATCTATAAACAAAGTTTGCATTAATTGCATTGCGTAAAACGTGAATTTGAAGATTCAATTTCACAATTTCCTCTAACTCCATTGTTTAAGTATTCATATTCTGAATTTTTAAATTGGGACGACCTCTCAAAATTAACTTTCTTATTTAGCTGATTCAAGGAGCCTGACTAACGCAGGAGCATACGGGGCAGCTGCCCCGGGCCACCGCATGAGAGGGACCTCTAATTAAACGATTGCAACATCCAAAAATTAACAGTTGCTTCCTCAAAAAAAAAAAAAAAAAAAAGTATGTCATCGAATAGATTCATTTTAGGGATATATATATATATATATATATATATATATATATATATATATATAATGGTGTCTATAGTTAAATACTATCGCCATTGTCAGAAACTGGCTATTCTATCGGTTTTAATTTGAATTGTATGGCTGTCCTGATGAGAATGCAATTTCGAACTAACCGCCATTTTTTGTGGGGTTTCAATTGATTGTTATCTATTCTTAATCTCTTATCTTAAGCTGATTGTTATTGCCTATTCTCATTTTTGCCGATTTTTATTTTTATTTATTTTTATATACTTTTAATTGTGATTTTTGAATCCTAATATTCTTCTCATCCCCCTTTCCATTGTAGTGATATGTTACCTTCTCTCTTTATCCTTAGTCTTGGCCTATAGTTACTCATTTGTAACAAGATATGCTAGAGATGGGGTTTTTTGTACATACAGTAGTTTATGCATTATTTTCGATTATAATCCTTTAATTTTTATTTATATATATATATATATATATATATATATATATATATATATATATATATATATAAGGATTAACCGATCAGAGATAGATATAATAGATCAAGAGCATGTTTGCTTCGAGGCTGTGATAAGAAAGTTGCCTATAATGTAAATTCCATTAAAATATGTAAAAACTTCATTTTGTATACCTTTTTGTAGGATGCAATTATATTTTTGAAAAATATTTTTGTTCATTACATATATATCGAGAGGTGAAGGGGGTCCCGGAGGAATGTCTGTCCCGGGCCCCAGTTAGGCTAGTTCGGACCGCGCAAGGAGGTGATCTCATTTCTAACTCCATGAGCTGAATATAGTTTTCCTTCTGTTTCTTCAGGCATTGAAGTCTCATGATCATAATTGCATTATGCTGTGGCAACGCTTACGGCCTGAGATAATAAACACAAAAATAGCAAAAAAGGCCAAACTTTGAGAGGCTAATTTTCCAGATCCAAGGAGTAATTTGGAAAACGGATTTTAGATTGGAATTTAGCATGGTCGGATTAACATACATGAGGTTTTTCAGCCCTTGTGGCTGCATTTTGTACTCTGAGACTGCACTTTTAGAGAGGTGATTAACGTAATTAGAATAACGTAAAATATTTTGCAGCAAACAGTTTCTGTGCTTGAAGCATTTTGAATTTTTTTTTCTGTATTTGAGTTAGGTTGATGTATATCTGAATGTATTTTCAGATGTTTTCGTTTGTTATTTAAATAAAGGAAACAGGATAATTTTCTCCAAAAGTAGCAAATAAGTAAATTTGACATTTTTTTACTGCCGATTCCCGCACTCAATACCAAAATTTAAAATTTAGTATTTCTCCTCTTAGTTTTGGTGCCTTTGATATATTTATCACTCAAGTATTTTGGATTTTTTATATCCCCCTCACCTCTTTCTCTGCACCTACTTTTCTAATTAACTTGAAACATCCCTGTTATTTTCTTATTTTTAGTTTGAAGTAATATATCTTTGAAAATATTTTCAAATATTTATATTAGTTCGCTACTTTTTGAAGTGAAAAATTTTAGGGCGCAGGGTCGAATAAATCCTGAAAGAAATGTGACATAGAGGAAATGAAAAATAGGTTAACGGAAGTGACATAATACGAGGGTCACACTGAAATTTTTGAGGCAGGGGTAGACGATATGCGCTAGAAAAAAATTATTGGTCAGATATTTAAATTTGAACTCTTTATGTCCTCAGACGATAATTTGTGGCAACAATTACAATTTAGCTATCGCAGAATAAATTTTGAAAGAAAAGAAAATGGAGTTGACGCGAGAGCATTATCGAGCTATGATTTTCTATGATTTTAAAGTGGGGCTAAATCAAGAAGAATATCTTCAACGTCTACAATCAGCATATGGAAATAAATGATGCTCTATCTCGTGCCACTGTATTCAGATGGTTTACAGAGTTTAAAAGAGGTCGAAATTCTCTTCTGGATGAAAAACACACAGGAAGACCTTTGCCAGCTGTAATCCAAGAAAATGTGTCGGCCATTCGAAAAATGTTAAACGGTGATAATCGTTGTACTTACCAAATGATACAGAAGGAGCTTAACATTGGATTCGCAGCTATACATAAAATTATTCATAAAGAACTGCGTAAGAAAAAATTAGTTTGTCGTTGGATCCCCCATAATTTAACAGAACACCAAGCGGAGCGTGTCAGAATCAGTAAAGAAACCCTAAAATTACTTAATGATGCGGTGGACACCGCATTATTTCTAAAATCATAACTGGTGATGAAACGGACATACCGTTTGTTGACGTTACAACACGTCAATAATGTAAAGTATGAGTCTTTGAAGATGACCCCCATACAAAAAATGGTGAAAAGACAACGAGCAATGAAAAAAGTAATGTATGCCGTGTTCTTCAGAAATATAGGTATGATCAAAGCCATGAAGCGAGAGGGACAGAAGGCGGTTACAGCTAACTGGTACACCACTAAGTATCTTGTGTCTTCCAGAAATTCTTCAGGAAGTGAATGTTAGAGGACTCATGCTTCACCATGACAATGCAGCTTTTCATTTAGCAAAAATGACAGTCGAATATCTTGAACACAAAAACATCAAAGTGATAGAACATCCACCCTCTCCTGATCTTGCAATGTGTGACTTTTGGCTATTTTTTAATCTAGAAAAAAAATTTACGTGAGTGTCGTCTTCATTCCGTAGATGAGATTGATGAGGCTATAAAAGCATATATTTTTCATCGATTTCAAGAAATGGATGACTTCAAGCGTTTAATCTTTAGAAAATTCACCTACAAAAGTGCATTGATGTTGGATGAGAGTACTTGGAACACTCCTAAGAGTAAGTTTAATTTGTACCACTTGGCTGTATTTCAAAAATTTCAGTGTGGACCCTCGTATTGTTACGAATGCGTAACAAAAAACAGTTATAATTTGACTGTCTGAGTCACTTGACCTTAGCAATAGAATCAGTGACTTTGATGGCGGATTTTAACGAAATATCATCAACTTTCTGACTTTAAGCGAGTTCTGAAAACTTTTCGAATTTTGTTGATCAGTTAATTCACGAGTTTCATGCTTTTTTTTTAGAATTTTTCACATAGGTTATATAAGCTCGTTGTCACTTAGTTGAGTTGTCGACGTAATATAAGTGAAAGTATCTGCCGACCTCAATACAAAACCCAATATGTATCGCATCTTCTGATTTCATATACCCTTTAAGCTGTATTATAAACCAATTCTTGTAGAAAAGTGTAAAAAAAAGAAGAAATTAATTTTAGATTAAAAATATCGCAACCTTTCCTAACGCACATCATTTCCAATTCGAAATATGTGAAAAAAAATGCTATGTTTCACATCAATCTATAACGAGTAACAGTGTTACTAATTTTTTCCAAAGAATGGAAAAAAAAATTGACGCATTTTTTAACGTTTTCTTTTTTTTTTACATCCATTCCTTCATAAGTAATGGACGTGAAGGAATGGATGAATTAGATGTAAACCTATATTTGCTTCCGCTAGATTACAAAAACAAATGTAAACGATGTATTTATTTTTTCTCTTTACGGATCCTAAATTTTCCAAAATGCTTTCTTGTGGAAGAGATTCGAGTTGCACAAACTAAAATCTTATCTCAAATATTTGCGCTACGCCAACTTCCGCTCCTTCTATTTATTTGCTCTTTATTTTCGCATTCTTGTGGAATTTTTTTTACTCTCCCAACACACACAATATATGTATTTGGGTGAGATAAGGAATTTTTGGTGGTAATTTTAAAAAGTCTGATGTGGGCAGCATATGACTTTCCCTACATAATGCTTTACATCCTTCTCTGCCTTTACTTCTTTCATAGCGAAATAATGGTGCACAAGACTCGCAGAACAATGATTTTGGGCATTGAATTAACACCACGTAAATTGAAATTTCACACTTTTGGCAACTTACTAGTCCAAACGATAGCTTATTCATACTCACAGGCAAAATCCTTATCGAAATGCAATTAAAATCAATTGCATGAGATAAATGATTAAGGGCAAATTTTTGGACGTCAAAATGCAAAATGATTACAAGAAGTATCTCGTGAATGGAACGATCTAGATTCACGCGAATACGATACAATAGATTTCGTTACATATCGTATTATCAATTTTTCTCAATTTGTGATGATTTTCTTCTCTTTTCAGTGATTTTTTTTTTATTTTCAAACCATTGAAAGTAATTATTTTGTTATAGTGATAAAAGAAATCACAATAACAGAATAACAAATATAATTTCACAGGTTATATTTTTACTGAAAAAATATTTTTGAAGACCGTATAAACTGTTCTACAAATTCTGAAAATGATGAAAGTTTTGGGGAAAAAATCTGAACACCGAAAAATGCATTTAAAAAAAAAAAAAAAATGCTCGATTAAATACATAACTTTTTCCAACGTAACTAAGAATTCACACTTCCGGTTCTTTTTCCATTTCCGGTTCAAAAGTTTTCATTTTACTTGAAAGATCTATTTTAAGATTGGCTATAGAGTTCAGATGATAATTGATATGTTTTCAGTATTAAATTCTGGAGGAGGTAAGGTGGTTTAATTTTCACTCGTGGTTTCTTTCTAATAACATCTATTTCTCAGGATTGACTATAACACATCTATTTCTCAGGATTGATTATAGATAGAGCTTAGATGGTGGCAGATATATACCCAGCATTAAATTCTGGAGGAGTAAAAAGATTCGCTAAGAATTTTCACTTCCGGTTCTAGCAGTGTTACTTCCGATTAAAAAAGTTACATTTTCCTTGTAGGATCTATTTCTAGGACTCTGCTATAGATATAGCTTAGATGATAACTGATATGGATTCAGCATCAAACTGTGGAGATCGTAGGGGTTGTTAAGGATTTTCACTTCCTGTCCAAAACAATTTTTTTTTAAAGTCTATTTCTTAAGATTGGCTATAATTAGAGCTTAGTGATGACTGATTTGAATTCAGCGTTAAATTTCAGAAAGGGTAGGGAGGTTTACTAAGCATTTCTGGTTCTGGAGATGACACTCATATGACTGTATAAAATAAATATGCAAAAGGGAATAAAAAAGCTTAATGATTTCGTTAAAAATATAAAGTGTACACACCATTTGCTGCCATATGAAGCTTCCTTCATAAATGTGTGGTCTTTTACATAATTTTCAGCTAGTTTAATTAAAACATTTTAATTACATTCTAATTTGTTTCAATGAAAATTATAAATTATTTTATAATTTAATACTTAAATATTCCAGTCCTAAAATTTTAAAACACAAGGTTCAGAAAATTGAATTATCTATATCAGAATATTGATAATGTCGATACGACACAGTATCGATACAATGAGGAGCTTGATAGAACCGCGATACATCATTAAACGATATGTATCGATATGCCGTGTATTGATATATGGCATAAGTATGACAATCGTTATTCTCTATCTGAGCTGTATTCGGAATCGAAATGCAAGAGGGGCTACAGTGAAATTTAAAAGGAGTTCAACAGTCCTGAAGGAAGGGCGTACCAGAAACTTTTATTTATTTTTCAGGGGGGGGAGGGGAAGTATGCTCTAAAATATTAAATTTTAGTCTTTAAATAAATTGCTAGATTAAAAATACTTTAAATAATTATAACTAAGTACGGCACTTTTTATTATTAGGGACCACTATTATGTGTTATTTATTGAGTCACAAGTTTTAGCCTATTAATCAGTAGCATCTGCAAGCTGTAATAATTATTATTGTATATTTCTCATCCATATAAATTACTTTATAAATTATTAACGAATAGTTAATTGTATGGCTATATTTATAAGCTAATGGTTGATTGTGAAAAGCCATATAGCTGCTCTACATCAATATTAATATATAATAATTACAATTAATTTTAATATAATCATTAATTAGTAAAGAAGCTGTTAATTAATCAAAAAGAATTTTTAAAAGTTAATACAAATTGACAGAAAATATTAACGTTTACTACTCATTAGTTGATTTTGACTCTAACGTATAACAGTGAACTGCGCAATAATGCAAAAGAACCCTAAATATTATTGTCCTACTTTAATTTTTAAAACTTTAACATTTTTTAACACTTTACAACATAGTTGAATGTGTTTATGAGTTTGTTCATTCTGTCTGTCTGTCTGTCTCTCCGTTAGCACGATAACTGCCGTAAAAATGGTTTTATCAAAATGAAATTTTAATATGTTTTTCAAACGGTCTGTGGGACCTATCGGAATATAAATGAATAATATCACCCAATTAGTTTTTTATTGAACCCGGATTGAAAACATGAAATACATTGAATCCTATGGGACCTAATGTTTCAAATATTTTTTAAGCGAATTTAAAATTCACAAATTGCGGAAATAGTCAAATTATCCCATAAAATATATAAAAAAAATTTCAGTAAAATATGTTAGGTAGTTTTTTAAATAAAAATTATTTAATATAGGGAGAAAAACAAATTCAATTAAATTCTGACTCTTGTTATATCCTCCAGAAAGAAAATAGAGATATATTATATAATAAATATCTTTCCAAGAATTTAATTATTTTATATATGAAAAAGGTTTCACATTTTAAAATAAATATGATAGATAACAATTTTTCAAATTTTTAAATAAAATAAATTATTATAGTATTGTGATGAATTAAACGATTGGAAAAATGATTATGAATGAAATGCTGCATTTATATGGAGGCGATTTATATCTCGATGACGTCATTTGAATAAAGTTCATTTGTTTTCGATGAAGTTTTCAAATATAACAAATTATTGTAGTGTTATGATAATTTTAAAAATATTACCGAGAAATATATCGTATTTTAGAGATGTTTAAACCAAGCAATTTATATTTTAATGCCGTCATTTGAATGAAGTTCATTTTCTTTGATGAAGTTTTCAAATATAATATATTAATGTAGTATTGTGATAATTTTAAAAATATTACCGAGGAATATATCGCATTTGAGAGATGTTTGTATAAAATTGCATTAAAGTTGGAAAATGTTTCATAATCAATGCTTTATGCATGATTGATCTTTCTTGTTTAAAATTAACTATGTAAATACATTGAGCAGCAAATCGAACAAATTCAGCTAAACTAAAAAATCTTATATTTCTGCGCTATATAAAAACAAAGTAATTTATAAAAGAAATTCTCAAAGCAATTTTTAATGTAGAATTTGGATGACATGTTGAGTGAAATTTCATATCAACCACTAAAAATTGAATATTTTTTTTTCTTTTCAGGAGGGGACTCTTGGTGGGACTCAACCCCCCTCTTGTCTCTAATTGGCTATGGCCCCGTTCTCGACCTAAATCCGTTACTTTTTTTTTAGATACATATACTGTGCATTTTAGGGAAAGTAAACATTTATAATATTTTTTATTATTCCGTTCTTTTAAGCGAATCTTGAACTAAAAATCGGGTCTTGATAGAGATGCCGATGCACTTTCAGGAATCGTCTCCATTGTGCGCTGTCTGACGCGCCCAGAATACACGAAGACCACGCTTTGTGTCTGCTAGTCCCCGATTTCATTATGTAAACGAAATCTTCGGCTTGTTATGTCTTCAGTTCAAGTGCATAGAAAAAAACAGGTTTCCCCATGAAGGGCACACCTTCGTTAAATTCACCTGACGTGCAAATACTAAACTGTGAAATGGACAAAATCGTGAACAACACTGCAAAAGGCTGTATAGGAGTTTACGCCCATGGAATCCGAAGCGGCGTGCAAATAAATAGTTAAATGAATTCTGAGAAGCTATTCAGACGTCTGGACGTAGCTGCGTCTTTTCTGCAGAAATTTTTTGCATTTATATTTTGAAGAAAGCAAATCGGTGGTGGGCTCCAGGCGGGTGAAGCCAAAAAACTCAACTTTTGTAATATCGAAGAAAGAAAGCCCTCGATCCAAAATTTAATTATATACACTTATAAGGCTTATCAAAGAGCTATAAATTCTTGCTTATTGTTTATAGATATCACTTATAGTTTTTAAGATATGAGCATTACAAACTTTTGAAAGACGTACAATTTTCATATTTCGTCGACATGACAAAACGATTACTCGAAAGGCTTTTTTAAAAATAAATATAAATTTAGAAACCAAATTCCATCATATATATTTTTATCGCTTACTATATATATATATATATTTGTAGTTTCGAAGATAGTTCGAGTAAAAGTACGAAAAAAAAAGAAACAACGTTCTGACAGATACATTTTTTAGTTAAAATAAAAGCTGCAAATTCTTGCTTATTGTTCAAATCTTATTGCTTAGTTTTGTTCAAAGCTTATTGTAAAGTTTATTGCTTATTGTTCAAATCTTATTGCTTAGTTTTGTTCAAAGCTTATTGTAAAGTTTATTGCTTATTGTTCAATCAATTCTTTTAGTTTTAGTGATGTAAGCGTTACAAACTTATAAAACAGAAATTTTTCAATTTCTAACTTTCGAGTGCAAGACGATTACACTTGAAAAATATACGAGATTTTTTTAATAATAAATATAGGATTTAATACTACATTTTCTAGTACACATTTTTATCGTTACTATTTATATCCATCTTTTATAGTTAACTATATATTTCAAATGAAAGTTTAAAAAAAAAAAAATCTGGGAGCAGCACATGACTTTTCCTGCAGACTTAAATTCATTTTTTCTTTAAGAATTCATTAAATTGAGTTTAATTGCACAAAATAACACTAAATTTGCATTTTTAATTCGATTTCTGTTTTTATTTGGTAATTGGATATTTTTCCAAAGGCGGCATAACAAAAATGCGAAAAATCTCAAATATCTCGAGAACGGTTAGTCCTAAAGTAATATAGTTGTTCTTATTCTCTTCCTCGTCAAAAATTACGTATAAAACAAGCATTTAATTGATACATTTGAACGTACGTAGTATTTTTTTTAGATGGTGATTTTTACGGGCCATTTTGTAAAGAAAGGCAGGTTGTTCTCTTCCGAATCGTACCAAAATCTAATCAGCACCAGAGTATTCCACAAGTGAATTATCTACCAAATTTTGTGAAATTTGGTCAATTAGTATTTCAGCTAAAGTGGATACATGAGATTTTTGCGGGCCGTTTCGCTAAAAAGGGCGGGTTCTTTTTTTCCGAATCGTACCAAAAACTAATCAGAACTCACACCCAAGGGACTTACCTACCAAATTTTATGAAACTCGATCCGTTAGTTTTTGAGTTAGAGTGGATACATAAATTGCACAGACACACACACACACAGAGAGAGAGAGAGACGTCACGCTAAAAATAGTATTTTCGTATTCTAGAGGTCCCAAAACGTATAGATCCGTCGAAAACTCGAGTTGTGATTTTCGGCATGATTCAATACTTTCCCTATACATTACCATGTATTGCAGGGAAAGTAATAAAAAAACACCTTGCTCGGAAAACTTTTTAAAGTTTTTCGAAAAGAAAAAGTTCAAAATATTAAAACTATTTTTACATATTCATAATCTGGACCATATTTCCGACAAAACAAAAAGAGATATTTATATTTTCATCTATTTGGTTCGGTTTTATAAGTGTCCAAAGTGTTTATATTTTTCAAAACGCTCCTTTTTTTCGCTAGAAAAACCTCAACTACAGATGTTATTCACACGGAACTGGGTTATTCACATAATAAAATAAAAAATCTGGTAGCAGTACCCGATTTGCCTTACAAATTTATATTTATTCATTACACTTTAGTTTTCAAGATGAGTTATGCAAACTTTACATCAAATTGTTAATCTTCAACTTGATAAGGCGATTGTTCGAAACTATAAGAGCTTTGTGTAAATAAATTATTGATCTAGAAACCGAATTTCCTACTGAATAATTTTGTATCTTTTTGTTTAAGGCTATTTTTATTCTTTGCTTATTTTCAGTCAAAATATTTTCTATAGGGAAACAAAATCTTGCTCGGACGAAAACTTTTTTTTTTTTCGAAAAGAGAAAATAGTTCAAAATATTAAAATACTACAATTACTTTTGCAGTGGCCTACAGTTTTGGTAACGCTCCAATTAAAGAAAACAAAAAAGATACTTCTTTTAAAATAATATATTTTATGCATTGTACTCCATTTCATGCATAACGTTGTATCATAAACATTTAAATTAGCGTATATTGATATATTACATTGTAATTTCAGCTTCTAAGTAATTTTCCTTCTCATTTTGTAACTTGTCGTATTTTATAATGCCGCCAAGTCTTCTAAATTCGAAATTTATTTCTCCAGAATGATGTATACTAGTGTAAATGGGCATAGTTTTATTAGATTTTTCACCAAATGCAACGTATGAAATAAGCATTTAAGTAATTTAATCTATTATTTCATGTTTATTTGATTTCAGTTTCTGACGATTTTTTATTTTCCTCGATAAAAAATATGATAGCTGAATCATTAGAAGATTGTGATATATATTTAGATCTGAATGCATAAACATTTAAAACTATTTAAAAATGAAATGCAAAAAAAATATTCATAATTCAAATTTTTCAAAATTAAACAAATAAATAATTTTTCAATTGCTTTAAAATATATATTGTCGAAAGGTATAAACAAAGGTGTTTTGGAATTTAAAGTGACTTAAAAGGGAACAAAACATTTTAAAAGCTAAATATATAAAATCGTGAAAAGTAAACAAATATATTTTCATTAATAAAAAGGTAAATAAATTTATTACTATTTCTTTGCCAGTTGTTTAGACGTTAAAAAGTTGAAAGATGGCGATATTTTTTATTTATTTATTTATTTTTTCAGTGTGTGTGTGTGGGGGGGGGTCTTTCTTTTCTATTTTGACAAAGATATGCAGAAAGTAAAACGTTTATTTTATTTATTTATTTATTTATTTATTTTGTCCTTAAAGGATGTAGTTTATATATTTTTACTTCGAATAAAACTACATAAAATTTTTCTTTCCTTTATACTTCATCGGAAATTCAACCGTTAGATCAAGGCGTTATTATTTAAGTAAAAGTCAAATACGGGGGGAAATGTAAATCCTTCTAAAACTCAAAATTTTGATACTATTATAATATTTCATTTATACGTGTATTACGTATTATAGGATAAGTGAAATATTTTATTTAAAACTTGATTACGTTGACAAAAAAACTTGTGGAAAAGGGATAGCTAATTTTTTTTTAAAGCGATATGACGAAAGCGTTATGGTTAAAATAATAACATAACGAAGGCGATTGCAGGCACCTTCGATTTCGTGGCAACGCGCTTTGACTGTGTATATGCTGTACAAGAAATTCGAGTTTTAAAAGTCTAAGATCAAAGGCAGAGCTTTCAAAGTAAGATTTTAGATTAAAATAAGATGTTTTATCACTAAACATATTGTTACAGTATTGTGGACGCCCATGAAGCTTGTCACATCCATAGATTGTGAATCTCTTCTCTAGTCTATTTTCTAAAATCTGCTCCTATCGTTCTGCAGTATATTTGCCTGTAAAACCAGTTTTCTTGCAGTGTGACCAGCGCAAAGAGAAAACAACGTTAAAAAAAGTCTATTCGAGGTGAAAAAGACGATTTTTTTTTTATTTTGCCCTTGAACATAGTTTTTTATTAGTTTTATGCATATGAACCATCACAGATATATCGATTAATGGAGTTTAGGATTCGCTTCGCTTTCTTTTAACTATCATGTTTTAGGAATTATCGAATGTTAATAGAGACAGAAAAAGGGATCAAATTCTAGTTGTTGCTTCTGCTGCAAAAAATGAAAATAAAAAAGTGAATAAAAGTTTCTAGGTCCAGAGGTTGTTGAGAAATTAATAAAAAACGCAATATTCCATAGAAGATATATATATATGTATATATATATATATATATATATATATATATATATATATATATATATATATATACATACATACATACACACATATACATACACACCTATACATACATGTATGTGTCTATCTGTCTGTCTCTCATACCTAATTTAATTTGAATAATGTGAGCTGAGTAGCAAAATTGAAAAAAAAAATGGACTCTATTATTCTACTTTCCCTACATACAGAATAATGTATAAGGAAAATATTGTGACGAGGTCGAGAATTCGAATTTTTGACGTAAGATTACCTTTTAAGCATTCGTGAGCTTGTATTGAGCATTTTAGAGATGTCGCTCTCTCTCTGTGTGTGTATGTGTGTTCTTCAGTCAGCAGACGAACTATCACACCAGCGAATATAATTTGGTACGACTATTATCAATGAATAAATAAACTCTATTGATTTTAAACGAAAATCGAATGTTCGGAAGTCCCCTTCAATCTTCAAGTGAATGTTTTAAAAAATCTTTTGAAAATTCAGTATTTTCAATAATGATAAAAACTAATAATTTCAAACGTAACTTTTCACTATAAAAGATACAAAAAAAAAAAAAAAGATACAAACATACAATTATAAATGATACAAACTTTAAAACACTGGCATGAACCGTTGTCGAGATATTACATTTTTTTCAAATAAATTTCTCAAAAACTGCATAAAATTTAAAAAAAAATTGATGTGAGCAACACATGACTTTCCCTATAATCTCAAATTTATTTTTTCTTCTTACATATTCCATTGAATTGAATTGAATTGCACAAAATGACACACATATTTATTTGAAATTATATTCAATTATATATGCAGTTTTAAATCTTGTTTTTTAAGCGGACAACTTATCGCATTATGAAACGTTGGCAGCTTGCAAAAATTACCGAAAACATTAAATATCTCGAGATCGGTTAATCCTAGAAAAATGAGGTTTGTCTTATTATTTTTATCTTAAAAAATGAGTGACTTTCCTACCACATTTTGCGAAATGTCGAAGAATAGTTTTTGAGCTAGAGTGGATGTGGATGCATGCACATGCACATAGACTGACATACAAACAGACCACACACACACAGACGACATGCTGAAAATTGTTTTTTCGTGTTCTAGAGGAATCGTAACGTGTAGGTCCGTCAAAAGTTCGAATTTTTGACACAATTCCAATACTTTCTATATACATTACCATATATTGTAGGGAAAATAAAAATGAGCATCGTTAAATATGTTAACTTTCCATATCCAATATTATGTAACATCATTCTCGTGTATCTAGACCATTCCATTCATGAGAAATGTAATAATTTGTATTTTGATGCCAAGAATTTGACAATAGTCGTTTTTTTTTTTCACGAAATTGATATTAATAAATGTCGATTGCATTTTGATGAGGATTTTGATTGTTGAAGAGGACAGAGGAGGAGAATGGGACGGGAATATCTTACTATAGTAAGAATGTAGTATAAGGAAATAGTATACTATTTCGGAGTAGTCATTTTGGTATCATTGGTTTCAGAAGTGACAAAACTAAAAACGTTTAGCCAAAGTGATTTAGTTTTATAATTAGTCCACCAAATTTTAAATAAAAGGTTGACGAACATAAAATAAATTATATAAAATATATAAGACTGATTATTGAGAAGAATTGCCCAAAATTATTATAATTGACTTGTAGTCAGTCCTCAGTTGCAATGTCAGCCCTTCTCATGAAGGGGGACAATTAAGGTTTTACTTGTAACTACGTACTAGTTTCGTTTCGTTGTTATATTCTCATCCTATAGTAATAATAATATAAATCAATATTTGAATTTAAAATATTTATAGTTAAATAGTTTATAACCATTATAGCCAATTAATGAATTAGTTCTCAAATTAAACTAGCAATTTATCACTACCATTCTAAACTTTAAAATGATTTTATATAATCTGGAGGGGGATAATAACACTAAAATCTCCAGTCTTTATGGTCTCAAGTGGTCTTTATTCGGCTTTTCCGATAACCACTTGGCTAGGACTCAACATCAGGGTCCGATTTACCAAGTAGTGGACTGAGAGGTCGCTTAAGGATCCCAAATGTCTCCATATTTTATTCAATTTGAAACTATAACAAATTTTTACTCAATTATATAAATGCTTACCGGAGACAATGAAATACAAAAAGTATTGAAACAGTTTGCAAATACACTTTCAACGTACTGCCCCCCCCCCCCCTAAATGTGAAAGCGGAAATTCCTTCACACCCACTATTCAATTAAAGAAAATATCATAGGTTTCTAAAGTTTCTGGAAACCTTGGGCCATAAAACAAAATAAGCAGCACTACATGATGACTATCTGATAACAGTTGTTGACAGCAGTTTGAGCGGGGCTTCTTTTACTGTCGAAACCTGGCTCTAAATTCTAACCCATGAAGCTTCGGTCCTGTGATAGAAACAAAAGTATAGAAATCATAAATATATTACTCAAGATATATTAAATAGTTCTTTAAATTTATTTAAAATATGGTATTTCTAATTTTAAATCAATATTTTACTCATTGGATTTGTGTAAATTATAAAATGAATTAAACCTCTGTCATAATTGCAAAAAGCGTATGTGGAATTATACAGCATTAATATGGCGCCATCAATAAAAATTAAATATCATGAAGACCCAAAATATGATGATGTCACAGCAGCCTCAAAAAGACGTCCATTCCGAGCATAGAAATTCGCCCCAGGTCGACATAAAATATATTTTATTGGCTTTAAATCCAATGTAGCAGAATAAGCTTTTAAAAGAAGCACCACTTATTTAATGGCTGTTAAATATACTCTCGGTGAAAGCCAAATTTATAACTTTAAATAGACTGTCACTTTTATGATCGCCAATGGTCTCGCCAAAGGCAGACGTGCCTTGACTTCGGGCGAGTGAGACGTAATTCGCGGAATTCATCACTTGCCAATTTCGTGTTGTAACGAGACGCGCCCTGTTTCTTAGCGCTGTCTGCGTAGAAACTGTCAAGAGGCCGGTTCTTGACCGGCCGTCCTTGTCTAGAGAGCTGTATGCCGAAGGCTACCTGTTCACTCATTCTTTCATCAGGACTTTAAATGTAGAAAGAGAAAGTTTGTTACAATTGGTAATCCGCTCAGCAAGCGAACTGTATATACATAACAGTCGTTTACTGATGGCTTCGATCGCAGTTGGGCGAGGAAGGAAAAGAAAAAACTAGCAACTAGGATTGTTGAAGACCTTTGCATGGTTTTTCTTTTTATAATTAGAAACCAGGTTCATGGATTTAAATCAGTGATTACCAACTAGGGTTTCGCGAAAACCCTGACGCGAAAGAGTTTTCAAAAGCTTGCGGGAAAAGGTACAACTTGCCACTTTTTTAGTAATTGAGTGAATAAAAAAAAATTAAATTACTAAAGCTTTAATATGATCAATTTATGAAATAATGACGCTTTCTAAAAATGTATCTTTATTAGATATTTGCGTGATAGTTAGAACTTAACCAGCGGGAGTAAAAATAATTGTTGCAGCGAGGAATTTATGTAACTACAAGGAATTCCGTTGACAGTAATGAACATTACCAACGTTCACGTCAACTGCTCAGAAAGTTGCCAGATTAAATATTTAAAAATGCCAAACCAATTAAGATATATATATATATTTTAATCATACCATATGAAAATGTGATCACCATATCATAACACAATAAAATATTTGGACACTCAGCTCCATACGAAATACGCCACTATCAGAAATTATTAAATATTTTCAAATTTTTCTCGATAATTAACTTTTAAGAGTAAACAATTGATAAAAAAAAAATGATGTTATATATCTTAATTTATTGGTAACATTTGATAAATGAATGATATCAGTGTTTGCACGGCCAATAGATGCATTCATAAAGAAATACAACACAAATTCTTTTAAATACAGTATCAGTCTATTTCAGGAGTTTTTAATAAATTATTGTGTATTCAGAATTCATTCATTTCCCAAATATGGATTTAAACTAGTGTTGATCATTGATTAAAACTGGTGTAAGATGTGTATAGCGAATATGTGTAATTAAGAATACAGTAAAATTTAGACTGCATTTGAAAAGTCATTTCGAGATTCACATGATGTCATTACTAACCAAACATTAGATTCAATTGCATTAAAATCTATAGTAAAGGGTAATAATGGATTTATAGTATTGGGAAAAATATTTAAGGGAGTGTATTCGTAACCTTTCTATCCCTTTGTTTACGCCTCTGATCAATAATGAAATATGAACACATGATAAAGCCGAGGAGACTCTAGATCAGAGGTGTACGCAGAATATTTTTTTTCACTGAAGTGCAAAACTTTTCATTATCATTGTTGAGCCCTTTCTTGCAGAAGGGGGTCGTTTTCACTCTCTGTACGCCTTCTAGATACACCATTGCTCCAGCTATTTACAAATATGGTATACAGAGTACGCAGAATTTTTTTCATAGGCTTGCAAAGTTTTTCATTATAAATTATTACCACTATTGAACACTTTTTTATTTTGAAGGGGAGTGCTGTTTGCAGTCCTTGTTCCCTCTCTAGACACACCATTGTCCCAAATAATTATAAATATAATTATAAATATGACACATAAAAAAAAAATCTGAGTGCAAATTTTTTAATATATGTTATTATCAGTTCTTGCAGAAGGGGTCATTTGCAGAAGGGGGCACCTCCCTCCAAACATAGAGTAATCCAGATGAAATTTGTCTTGCTCACAATCAGTTTAAATTAAATGATTTGTTTTCATACCCGTGATTCATTAATTCCAGACTTCTTTTGATAAAAAAAAAATAAATAAACACTGATCAGTGGAACAGGATCTAGTACGGCAATAAAAGAGAACTAGTAGTAGCCTTGACCATTCGTTGCATGGAGCTGCTTTGAGAGGGGCGCGTTGTCTGTAGAGGGAGGGGAGAGATCCCTTCGCTTGGCCGATCAGACAACCCCTCGGAGCACGACGATCAAGATTATTGTGTTGCGGTAACCCGGAGCTCTATTCAGCCTGTCAACCACTAAACACAACTTAATGCACCCCACCCTAACCCAGGGAAGGGAACATCCTCCTCCCCGCCACTCTTTGAATGATGAAGTGAGCTCTCTCGCCTCAATTGAGACTTCTCCGGGAACGAGCCTTCGACGGGCCTCTGAACCACTAATTTGCTGCAGAGGGGGCTGGATGCGTGAAGAATTGATGCAAAGCTTTCAATTAATCGGATCTGACATTGTCGGGAAATTACGCTGTTCGCAAGGGCGCTGTAAAGATCCTGAGGTCAAGATATGGAAGAGGTCAGCTGATTTTGAATGGATGAAAACGATGCGAGAAAAGTGCTCGCGCTACTGCCTTCCTACAGATGAAATATGAAGTTCCCTAGTTGAAGGAAACATTTTGAAACCGCTGCATCATAATTCTTTACAGTATACCAAAATGGAATTTTTTTGCGAGCCGAAAAATAGTGGCCAGCCCAATATGCCAATAGTGGCAAACACATAAGTTTTTCACCGGGGAAAAAGTATAAAATGTGTTAAATATCGTTAATTATTAATATATTAATAATTATTAGTCATCAAAAATAATAGTGAAAAAGTAATTGATGCAATAATTTAAAATATATGAATAATTCGACAGTAATTGGTAATGAATGATTAATAAATTGTATCATAGCAATGGCCATTATTTTATTTTTATTTTCTTCCCAAGAAAATTTTTCTTAAATCTGAAGCAAATTATGTTGTATAATATTACTAGTATTTCAAAGTAATTAATGTATTTTTACTCTCTTGTACGTAGTATTGAAAAGTATTGTTTTCACAAAAATTATCGATTTCGAAATTTTGATGCCAATGCGTTTTAGGACCTCCTGAATATATGCTTTGACTATCATTGGAGTGATGTCCGTTTGTCTGTCTGTGGTCGATTTCTTGTGTACACGATAGCTGCTACAAATATTAACCTTTTGCGTAATGGTGAGACATCGTCAACCCCAAGCGAAGTGCCTCTCAAAAAGACATGTATTTGACATACCCTATCTCAAACAGTTCGATCCTCCTTTGCAGGCATTGGCGTTGGGATTGACGCTGTCCCACCCGTAAGCAAAAGGTTGATGAATTTTCACGAAATTTTATATTTTGCTTTATTAACAAAAAAATCTAGAACTAGATAGAATTTTTTTCTTTTTTTTAAATTCGAACGAAAACTTCAAAATTTTATATTTTCTTAACATGGCAGCATAGGACAAAATTTGATATAATCATGTGAGGAGTTATTTATGGCTCATTGATCATGAACCTAAATAGTTTCAATAATTGTAGTAAAAAATAGTCGCGATACAATTTTTGTGCTCTTGACATTATTAGTTCCACCTCGGGAGGTGCAAGTTGCTCTCTAGTGGTACATTATCAAGCCTGTTATTAATCGAAAGATTTTTTCAAGCTCTTTAAAATGAAAAGTAACATACTGGAACAACGCAGATTTTTCAAATTTGTTCTTGTAAAATTTGCAAAAAAACATCAAACTGTTGAAAAAAAAGATTCCGGTATAAAGTCGAGCTGAGTTACACTTTAGTAAATTTTAATGAGAAATCAACCATTTACAATGCATAATTGAAGAGCAGCCTAAGCTTCCTTACCATCGATTCAAATAAGTTTTTATTGTCGACGTTGTTTCTCGGCGACTATTTAGCCGATTTCTTCGAAATTTGAAAATTGTATGAAATTCACGAAGTTACAGGTGTCATGATGAAGCCCGAATTTTAAAATTCAATCTGTGGCCTGAAATAAGTGACACCTTGTTTCCAGTCAATTAAAATGATTTTAAATACTTAGAAGAGAAGATTACAGGAGATGCAGTAAAGCTTCTTATTTAATATCATCGTTTAGGAACAAATTCTTTGGTTACGAGGCTACACTCGTAATGCTTATTATTGGAATACAACTCGTAATGCTTATTATAGGAAAGAAATCACTTTGAATAATTTTTAAATGTTATTTTATTTTTCTGGCAAAAATTCCTTTTTGTTTTCTCTTAATGTAATGCATTAATATAATTTCATGTAAGAAAAGCCCTTCTCTATGTTTGTTAGTCTGTGGCACTGGGCAAAAAATTTGGCGTCAAATTTGGCGATTTTTGTGGAATGTCGCTAAAATAACAAAAATATCACCAAATTTGCAAAAATATTGTCAAATTTACGAGAATTTAATATTTCGGAATATTACGCTGGCTTGAGACATTGCAATAACTGACTAATTTTTTTTTAACCCTGTTGTCAAATAGTAATCAACGAAATATCATTCAATAAAGAAGCATTTTATACTAATTGATTTGTGTACACTATACAGACGTGCTTCAATTTAGAAGTCTGTTGGCTCAGCCAAGTAAATATGCAGATATTAGTTCTATTCAATTAAAAATGTAAGATGTCTACACATAGATATGCTTAAAAATGGTAATATTTTCCGCTTTTAAATATTTAATACATAAATAAATTTAAAATCTTCTAGACTTGGAGATTTATTCCAAATTTTCGTTCAATATAAACAATAATTTACAATTTATAGCAGTGGGTGTATGAATTTGCACCTCTTTCTGGTATCCCATTGGTTACAATACGTTCCGGTTTCGTCAAGACTGTTCAGGTTTGGAAACGCTGTAACGACGTTCCGGATGGTTTATCGTTTTATTCCGGTTATATGTAAATTTTTAAACCATATTTTAAAAAATCAGAAAATATAATTAATGCATACTTCTTTTTTATTTACTGAAATTTTTTTTTAAATTAATAATTCTTTAAAAATAAATATACACTGATGCTTGAGTGAGCCCCAGTGTTCAGGAATATCATTTTTTCTCGATACCTCAAAAGTACTTGAGTCTAAACAAGTCGCTGATACATAGATAATAGATGCGCTGCTTTAAATTTTTCTTGCATGTTCAACTTCTCGGTATAAAACCGCATCTCAATCTTTTTATCAGCGTTATAGCTTCTGACCCTAAGGAACAAGTTTTAAATAAAAGAAAACAACAAGGTGA
This sequence comes from Amaurobius ferox, assembly GCA_951213105.1. Lineage (NCBI taxonomy): Eukaryota > Metazoa > Arthropoda > Arachnida > Araneae > Amaurobiidae > Amaurobius > Amaurobius ferox. Next base: position 37,388,903 of record OX578149.1, on the reverse strand, counting down.
AGTTTTTTTTTTCTTGAAGTTTCATCATGAATCATCGTTTGGAAAAACCGCATCAACGTATACCGATACAAGAACATTATACATGAAATATGGTTATCGCCTATAGGAGCTGAAACTGGTTTATGCATGGAACAGAAATCTGATAGGCAAAAAGTCATCGGCTCTTGTATAGTTAAAGACAAGGCCAAAAGGCTGCTGTGGTCGTTAGATGCACTTAGCAGTTTCTGAAAACGGTCATTAAAGTTCTACAGGATGATTATACGCTTGTTCGCTTGCTGAAAGCTTGTTAAATTGTGAAAATAGACGCTTGGGGTCTTGCATCTGTCACAACTGTGATGGATTGGTTTGAGAGGTAAAAGAGAATGAGAGGAATAAAGAGTCGGCGTTCGAATATATATGCAGTCTATGAAAGACAAAATGCGCAAGTGAAAAGAATAATCACGCCGATGTCTCAAGGATGCCATTTTTTCATATTGAATAACCAGAGAATTTTCTGGCACTGGAGATGGACTTCTTATTATGACGCACAAAGCCACTAATAAAACCCTAAGGCACCCAAACCAATGACCACAGAGAGAATATCTTTCTGACGATTCTGCGTATCTTCGCCGTCCTTAACTACTATATTAACTTGCCCACCCTTAATATAGTTTCGTCTCTTAAATGTGTATTTATTGATGACTAAATTTATACATTTGTCTATCCTTTAGGAACGGAATTCGGAATGATATCTCATCGGTAAAAAGTGTAGCACGACATGACAAACTAGTCATTCCCACCCGGGTTTCTCGCGATCAAAATGGCTAGTCATCACTAAATGTAACACACATTTAATGAACGTTTTGAATATTAAAAACCGTTTAAAATTTAAGCATGAAAATGTAGCACATTTTACTATTCTGCTAACATGGAAATTGTAGTATCTCTGTATGCTGCCTTATTTTCAACGTTTACAGACCTTTTAAGCCAATAATCAATCCATCATAGTGTTATTTTCTAATAGTTTGATTTGAAAAATAGCTTGTAAACGATTTCGGTATTTATAACGTAACTTAATTACCATAGTTACCACAGTGAAATCGAAAACTATAAATAAATTCACTGATAAAATATAATAAAAAGAATCGTCTGCTGAAATTATAAATTAAAATATATCAATAACGGTTGATTGTATACTAATAGAGTTATTTAAGAAAATTTAAGATATTTTTTCTATGCATGATGGTATGAAAACGATTTTTATATGTCTAGTCGTTCTCAAGTTATACCTTAAGAATGTTAAAACAAAAAATTCCGCGGTTTATAGATTTTCAAACAAAATTTAAAGATTTTAGATTTTTCTTATTAAGTCAAGTCCCACGTGATTTTACATTTAGTAGTTATTATTGCTGTGCAATTCATCCTTTAGTCAGCTAGCCTTTCTCATCTGTACGATATAGAAAAGTGAGTGACAATCGAACGATAATGGGGTTTAAGAGAATTTTCAGTAGACAAAGGCCAGACATGTTGTCAAGCGAGTAATTTCTAAAGGAAATTGCACCGCATTTTTGTTGCATCATCATGGTAAATCACGTAAGCGCAGTCTGTCAATGAACAGTTTTAAATCCAAATTAAAAAATATATGAATGTTATCGCAATGTGTGAAACATTATTATGACTTTTAGCCATATATAATGGAAAGTTTTGAGACTCTTTCTTCCATAATCCTAGACACAGAGAGAAGTAGGCCGTGTTTCCTGCTTTTCGATAAATATTTGAAAATCACAAATAGAAAGTGTTCTGGTTGAGCCAGCATACAAAGATTTTAAAACGTCGTCGACCATTGTTACTGTCTGCTCTGATCAGTGGAGAAGACAGAGCTTTTTTTTTACAGAGGTTGTAAAATGTATTATTAAATGTAATTGATTATTAATCGTTGGTTGGTCATATTGATTAATAATTATATTTGATAATTGGAAACATTATTAATAAATTGTCATTCATTTGTAATTAAAGATTTATCAGCTGTAGTAAGCAAAGCAATATTCGTAGACGCACTCTTAAAGCCTTTTAAAGCAAATTCTTAAAAAAACAAATGCAGCTATTATTTCAAAATAATTTTTGCATTTTTTAATAGGAAATCAATCGTTTTATGAATACGAAATAAATATACAGATCCAACTTATTCTTTCATTCTAGTCCACTGAAATTAAACCGTTTACCCGCCGAATTCAGTTACAACTACAATTTGTTTTTATCTAATCCATTATCAACTCGTTAGACTAAAACTACAAAAATTATGAGAAAAAATTAATTTAAAATTAAAAAAATAATTGAAACTGTAATTTATTTGTACTAAGCCTTCATAAATCTCTAGAATTTTATTAATTAATTACTAAGTAATTATCTTGAATTTTTAACATAATTTTTTTTTTAAAAGAATTCACAAGTATCCAAAATCATCTATAAACAATAAATAATAATATATTATTCTTTTTTCTGAAACAAATCATTTTAAAAAATCAATCCCACTAAAGTAGTGATTAAGACCAATTGTTAAGTAAAATATGAAAAATAATTAACTTTTAACTTAAGAAACTTAACTTAAGAATTTTTTCCATAAATGCTCCCCAATTAGGAACATTGACAGGTAAACAGTTACATGACATGACGAATAAGTATATAATTAAAAGATTAAAGTAATATTATGGCCACGAAAAGTTTACTAATTAAACGTGAAAATAAAATTAAATTAAGTTAAAAACTTCTAGAGCTGGGGTTCTTTCCAAAATCCTTGTTCAATAACAATGTATTTTATAATAGCTTAAGAATGTGGTTAGAATATATTATTAATATTTCAAGTTATGGATTGGCGTGCCACAGCATTGAATAGGAATGCCTGGAGTATTCTTCAGAGAAGGCCAAGGCCCAATGAGCAGTCGAGTCATGGATGATGATGAAGAAAATTAAAGGATGCGCATTTTTAGTCTTTGGGCAATTTCACGGGGTCTATATTTTGAGCAAAGCTATTTTAACAATACTCTTGACCGCCTGTTCACTTAGTTTTGATTTCATGCGCGTATTGCACACACAATGATGAAATGGGTGCTGTAATAACAGAATATCTGTTAAATATCAATCTTGCAAAATAAAGGAAAATATGTGTGTGTGTGTGTGTGCATGCGCGTGCAGTCTGTGGCGGGAAATCTAAGTTAGTATCATATGCCATGAAATTTGGTATACAGGTACTTCAAGACCTGAATAGGTGGCCTTATGACTAGGAAGGACTTTTGACCCTACAGATGTATCACTCCCATACTTCGCGTAGACACGAAGATAGTTTGGTGCTGTAGTCTAGGATCAAACTTGGGTTCTCTTCGTGCGCTCCTTTAGCAATAACTACTGGACTATCCCGGTCCTTGAATGAGAAAGTAGAATGTAGATTCTTACTTCAGATTTTTTTATTGACGTATGAGTAAAATATGAATAGAATTTTGAATATTTATTTTAGAAGTCAATTGATTTGAAATTAAACTATCGGTTTTATATTTAAAATTTCTAGTTTTAAAATATTAATAGCACGCAATAGACGGACTATATATACAGCTTAGTGGAAGCCGGCAGTTTTCCTATACTTCTTTAATGTCAAGTTAGCGTTTGTCTGAAGTAAAGTAAAAGTGTAAAATCTCGGCACGCGCAGAACTCTACTCTATACGTATCAAACTTGGCGACTTCTTTGGCGCGATTCTTAGTTGGCCCCCGTGGCAACGTTATGGTGTCGGGATAAATATAGCCTAGGAGAGGTGAGCTCGCACCTTCGGTTCCTGATGGAACAGGGTGATAAAGCGGGAAGCCGTATCTACTCGAAGTGACGAAAAATGCTCTGCGTTATCTCCCCGGGGATCGCTGAGAAAACATGTTCTTCATTAGTTCTTTTTTGTTTGCTAACATTCTTTGTTCTTTATTTATTTTTTTTTTTTTCTCGCTGGCATGGCACGACTCTGTCTCTGTGTGCTTTCAGACAGATAATTTTATATTTGTTTTTAGGGTTGTTTACATTCGTATAGTGTATTTGTAAGATTCTCTTTACATCTTGTTTATCGAAAATTTACAAGGTACGTGACCATTTTGACCGATCTTTGATTGCTTCACTAGGTTTGGTTAAAGAAACTTGCACTCTTAAAATATTTGTTTTCACTTCTGATGATCAGTAACATGCCTCGATTTTTTTTTTTTTCCTTTGTCATTTCCATCTTCGACGTACTTACTCTGGTTTTTTAGCTAAATTGGTATTTTTATTGTTCAAATGATCTATCTAGTGCAGTATTGAGAAAAACGTTTGGTATTTTGGAATTAAATATTGGAGAAAAATTATAATTTTCTTTTATAATCTTTTATAATTTTCTTTTATAATCTTTTTAGCAATCTCATTGGTTGTTCGCAGATTTTGATTACTATTTCTCTTAATATTCCGAAAATAGGTGTGAGATGTAGATCAATAGCCTTTAAAGATAGTTTTTGAAATGTGACTAGTAATTTTGCTATTAATAAATTTTGTAAATTGTTTAATATTTGCCGTAATGATCCAGATATATTTTTGCTTCCTTATCCGTAGTATTGAGAAAGTATTGTTTTCACGAAAATTTTTGATTTCGAAATTTTGATGCCAATATATGTTTTAAGACTTCCTGAGCTTGACTATTTCTATAGGGATGTCCGTCTGTCTGATGTCTGTGGTCGATTTTTTGTGTACATAATATCAGTCACAAATATTAATGGATTTTCACGGAACTTTATATCCGGCTTTGTCATCAAAAAATCTAGAGCTAGATAGAATTTTATAAAATTCGAGTGAAAACTTTTAATTTTATTCCAAATTTTATATTTTTTTAATATGGCAGTATAGGACAAAGTTTGGCATAATCACGCATAAAAGGGTTTATTTATGGCTCAATGATCACGTGACTTTATACACGTTTCAATCATTGTTGTGAAAAATAGCCGCAATACAAATTGTTTTGTTTGTGACGTCATTATCCCCTCTTTGGGGCAAGTTACCCCTCCCCCCCCGGAGTACATAAACAAGTATGGTATCAATCGAAAGATTTTCTCAAGCCCTTTAAAGTGAAGGGTAACACGCTATGGTTGTAATCATTTGAACACATGCTAACGATTTTTCTAATTTTTTCTTGTAAAATTTGAAAAGAATAAGGCATTCTGGTATGAAAAAGTCGAGTTGAATCACATTCCAGTTAATTTTTCGTCTCCACCTGTGAATGTAGGCGTATATGTGTACCTCGATTAATTTCTTTACGCCACATATGTTGATATGCTAGTCTGTTCCGGTTTGGCGGTTGTGGAGCCTTTGTATTTTTTATTTGTGTATATTTTGTATCTTTTTATTAAGTTATTTTATATTTTTTATGTTTATCTGTGTGCCAGTATAATTGGGTTGCTATATAACCTGCTCTTATCAATTTAATTATTAAATAAATGAAATAATTTATATCAACGGAGGTCAACCAAATGCATCTGGTTCATTGCATCACTAAGCTGTTGCCAACTTATAAAAATAAACTTTTAACGATATTTACAAAATATTGAAAACGAAACAAATGTTGGCACGAAATCTAAAAATAATATATATTTTCTTTTATTTTGATGATGATGGTGATGCAAGTACACTATGGATTATGATTATATGAGAAAGTCGAGTGGAGACACTCGGACTTCAAATATTTACTTCAAGATGAATATAACCCAGTAATTTCTCCAATAATGATGTAAACAAACAAGAAGGAAGCGTGACTTAAAAGAAAGATTTAAAGCTACCGAATCACGAGCTGGCAGTTAATCAGGGCATTGTTAGACAGCACAAAAGTTACACGGTTGGAACATGTTTTTTTTTTCTTTTCACTTTTTTAAAAGTTACAATTCGAAACTTCGGGACGGGGGGTTATTCTACTTCACCCCTTTTAGGCACGGGTTGAAGGGTCACGAATAATGCACGAAGGCGGATTTTGGCGTCAGGTGCGTGCCAGGAAGAGTTATTGTAAACTGCGTGAAAGTCGACGAAAGCGAGGAAAGAGTGAAAACAGAATCTGGATTATCCGCCTGTCCAAAACCCCATATCCCCGATTTCAATGTCTTCATTCAGTCAGCAGTTGCCATTATAAATGGTTTTCTTTTTCCTTTTTTTTTTCTTTTTCCCCTTTTTTTCTTCTTCTGGAGAATTGTAGTTTTCGATTCCGGGATGTGATCGATGCGTGTTTTTCATATTTTCACGTGACGAATCCTATAAAAGGATTTATGCTGTTTATTTGCACGGATGTGAGTGTTATTCGCGTTCTTAGAACCAGATCGCGGATGTTACGATCTTGGGTCTATAATTTTCTCTGTTAAATATACCCAGTGTTAATTTTCACTCAATGGTTGTACGACCATTCGTAGTCATAGTGTTTATTTCTACTTGTAGTCGCAATCATTATCGGAATAGAAATTAACTGAAGTGTGGTTCAACTCGACTTTCTCATAGCAGAGTCCATTTTTAGAAAATTCGTTTTTCAAATTTTACAAGAAAATTAAAATAAATATCAGTGTTATGTGTCCAAATGAGGACGATTAGCGTGTTATCCCTTCACTTTAACCTTTTGCTTACGGGTGGAACAGTGTCAATTCCAAACGAAGAACCTCTCAAAAATACAGGTATTTGCCATACCCTATCCCAAACAGTTCGATCCTCCTTTGCAGGCAGGACGCCAATGCCTGCAAAGGGAGATCGAACTGTTTGGAATAGGATATGTTAAATACCTATCTTTTTGAGAGGTTTTTCGTTTGGGGTTGACAGTAGAAGAAGAAAGACAGTTCTGGGGCATTTGGGAGGAAGTAAAGTGCTATACTTTAACATGTAAACCCCCAGAAGTCACAAAATGAGTGCATCAACAGCGGAAGTATTCATGTGCTATGCTTTAACATAGTAGCCCTCAGAAACCAGCACAGTTACGGTCCCTTAGAATATACAGGGATAGAAGGATGACGTCACAGAAGAGGGTAGAGTTCAAAATTATGCTACGTATGGAGTATTGCTTTTACCCTTAATAGTGATCTATTGAATATATGTATGTATTTCAGTAAAAGATAATATTTTATTAAAGGCTGCCCTCACCACCACCCGATGCACATGCGCACAGTGACAACCTTGAAGATGGGAATAATTACAGTATTATATTAGTTACAAAAAGTAATTTTTTTAAAAGATTGTCCCTGCCACCACTCGATGCATAAATACGCCGCGACAACCTCTATTTTTTTTATTTTAAAATACTCGTAAGCATAGCTTGTAATGTCGTTCTCATTAATTTCAGTATTATAATATTAGTTACAAAAAGTAATTTTTTTAAAAGATTACCCCCACCTCCACCCCGATGCACAAATGCACAGCGACAATCTTTATTTTCTTCTATTTTTTTATTTTTTTATTTTAAAATGCCCGTAAGCATAGCTTGTAATGCCGTCCTCATTAATTTTAGTATTATAATATTAGTTACAAAAATAAGTAATATTTTTAAAAGATTGTTCCCACCACCACCCGATGCATAAATGCATCGCGACAATCTTTATTTTCATTTTTTTTTATTTTAAAATGCCCGTAAGCATAGCTTGTAATGCCGCTCTAGACTCACTATCCAGGATTCATTTAAATTCGCTGTAGGTATCCATTCAAACCCACCATAGGGTATAGTTGTTATCAATATAGATAATGTGTTTATCAGGCTTAATAGAGTTGTAATTTTCCAAATAACGATTATTAGACTCAGATCTACGTTGGCTAATCATACATATGCCGCCGTGAATCCCACGTTCCATGAAAAGTAGCATATTTCCATCTGTGAGAAGTTCTAAGGATTGCTCAGTCATTTTCAAGGATGCCTGCCAGGCCAGTCCTGGCGAAGTCATAAGATGCGCACAATCTATACTATAATGAAATAGGCAGAGTTTTTGAAAATTTTCGAATACATCGGCTAATAATAGAGCATCCGTTTTCACATACAAGTCGTGGTATTCTCCTAAATCACTTATATTGAAGGTATCCTATACAGTCTGTGCATGCAGGTAATCTTCACGCTTAATATCTTCACCTTTAATATCATTAGAAAATGCAGAAGGTGGAGGTAGTATATCTTCATCGAATTTTTGAAAGGATGTCATATAACTATAGGGATATACTCCCTTCCTAAGAAGAGTATCCTGCTGTACCGCATCAGGGAAATGCTCTCTTAGAATATGAAGTTCACTTAAGTCTAAATTGAAAACTAGCTTTTCCAGGAAAGCATTCAGAAACTGTAGGCTGTCAATAAATTGTAAGTAGACACAGGGTCCTTCTTTCTTTGAAATCTTGAAAGATATATATTTTTCGATATTAGTGGCAATCACGTCGTTTTCATGATCTTGCAATTTTCTGAGACTCAGCATAATATGATGAGGATCATAATTTTTCAAATTGTGAAACACTACAGGAATATTAGTAGTTTGCCTATAGTTAAGATTACAGGCATTATGCAAAGCACCTCTGTAGGTTCCAGTCGCGTGATTGTGATCACGTACACGATTTGTTTTCACGATGACACACATTACAATGAGTAGCTCTTTTAAAGTCAATTTCATTCCCCTTAATCATTTGCAGTGGCTTAATATAACATAATTTCTCTTCAAGATACTGTTTTTCCTTTATCAAGTTCTTGAGGAAATGGCTCACAGTATCAACACCTCGACACACAGTAGCTTGTTTCAAACACTTTCCATCAGGTCCTATGATAGCATAAGCATATCCACAAGGCTCATGAATTGCCAGTCTATGCGCGTACGATCTACTTACTATTCAAGGGTTTAGTAGTATCCTCTTTAACGATCAAGACCTAAAAGTCAGCAAAAATTATGAAAGGGATAGAATGCTGGTACTGTTTGTTCTTAAATTGAAGAACAAACAGTACCAGCATTGATATTTCTGGTCTTCCAATGGCATTTTGATGCGCTGTGGTGCATACTCCTTACAATATTGAGCATGATCGTGTAACAGATTATCTCTACTGTAACCATGTAAACATCTACAGCACACATATTGGGCTCCATTATGATTAGTTATATGCTCCAGCAGGCGAGACATATTCCTAATCAGTGTATATTGTTGCTTATTTTCATCACTAATCAGTAGTAAATTCACACATTCATCATTGTCTCATTTGGATATATGCAAAGGGAAAATCTCCTCATCTTCACATCCATAGACATTAATCCGCATATTATTCAATTTTTCAATTTGAGGAATCTTCATAACTGAGATGAGGTATCGAGTATTCCCAAGCTGAATCTCATTCTCATGGCTTTGGTAGTGTGATACTCTTTCAGGCTTATTTTCACGGGATATATTATGTTTGTATGCCAGTAGACACCTCACTAGGCATTTCTCGTCTTCATTTCGAATATTTAGCAAAGATTTCTTGTCAATAAGTTTTAATGGAAAGGGTATATAGCTAGAAGCTGCAAAAGAGTTGTACTTTACACAGAAAACATCTATTTTTCGCATCTTAAGTCCATCCGGAGTCGCGACTCGTAAACTTTTCGAAAGACTTCAAAATTTTGGAAATGGACTCTTCTATATTGTCTGGAAGGGTATCCTCACGAAGTTCTGTCACAACATCTATTCTAAAATATGAGCTTGTTTGCTCTTCACCATTTTCAATGTTACGAATGAATTGTACATCCCCAATTAAATACCACGTGATAGATCTGTATTCACCAAGTTCATCTTTTAATATCTTCAATAGCTGAGGTAGAATCTCATCAAAACACAGCATAAGATCCCCCTCTACCTTTTCAGTGAGCTCCAGAGTGAGCACAGAGAATACATCTAAAGCCCTCTTCACTTTAATTTTGCGGCAATTATTACAAGTTGAGGCTAAAGCAGAAGCTTTCCTCTTTTTCGAATCATGTTCAATGCGCTGGTGATTCAGTGCATCACTTTTCTTACTGAATATAAGTTCACAATGCTTGCACTTTATGCCATCACTCAGATGAAGTATCAGATGAATCTTTAGATTATCCCTTCTGGTAAACTTCATAGAACACTGGGTATACTCAAAAACTTGAACGGGAGAATGTGTGTTCGCATGTCTAGCTAAGTTCTTCTTACAGACAAATGCACGCTTGCACATGTTACATCGATAATTCGATGCATTATCAGAATGAATCTTCATACGCCGCACTAAACTTCGCTTCTTCGTTAAGTTCTTTGCACAAGTTAGATGCCCCTGTTAAAAGATAAAATACAAGACTTTAGTATAAACACATCATATCCCTTAGCAATGTAATACATTTTCATCACATATATAAAGTAATCATGAATCCCTTATGCTAACCCGTTAGGAATCACCCCAAACAAAATGATAAAATCAGCAAGTTAAGGAAAATATTTAGATACTAAAACCTCATCAAATTCATAAAAGTCTTAATTAAATAGAATAATTACGATCAGGAGTTCAACACATTTAAAAGATTCAGATTAATTTCCAGAGTCCTTATGCACCTGTCCATGGCGTTTCAAATTAGATAGTCGATTAAACCCTTTTTCACCACACCTCACATGCGTAAGATTTCCGAACTAGACGAGTCCATACGTGCCGATACAGATTCCTCCTCAACGTAAACATTTTCAAACAGGCAAGACACGTCTATAAAAGATAAAAATTTTATACTTTAGTATAAACACGTTATTTCCCGTAGCAATGTAATACATCTCTCAAGATTTATATAAAGTAATCATGGATCCCCTATACCAACCCCTTAGGAATCACCCCAAAATAAAAAAATCGGCAAGTTAAAGAACATATCTAGATACTAAAGTCTCAACAAATTACATTAAATTCATAAAAGTCTTAATTAACTGAAATAATTAAGCTGTTACACATTATGAAAATACTAACTTTAATGAAATTTAAGAATAAAATTACATTAAAACAAATACTTACACGTCCAATTCTGTTCAAAAATGTAACATCAGGCATAGGATCACAAGTAACGGTAGGGGTAGCACCTCCAATATTAGTAGCTAAAGCAGACATGGCAATAGGAGAGAGAAAGCACTCGAAACACAACCTAGCGACGCGAAGTCCTTGTCTAGAATGACCAAATTACAGTCTGAAGGCTACCCACACTCTCTCCGCACCCATCTCTAAAAGCGGAAATAATAGTTCTTGGAATATCCCTCAACGTCAAGGTTATAGTAAGGTCACCATTAAACTGAGTATAAGTTATCATAATTATACACACTAATCCCGCTAAAATAGACAACCCATTCATAATCGTAATCAATAGCATGCTTTTAATAATCGTAATCGATACATAAAATCGATTCTCATAGAATTCAAACTCATTAAGTTATATTAAAGCCCCATCACATCTTAAAAATAATAGATTTTAATGAAATAATTCCCTCCCACCTTTTTCAAAATTTAACTAAGCAGAAAATCCCTGTTCACACGTAAAGAATCCCCATTTCCTTCGAACATAGGAGAAACACACATTAAAAATCCCTATGCACTCACTGAAAATCAATGTCACATACATAAAATCCTCTTCAAATACATTCTAAGCGAATTCCTAAGCATAAATGTTTAAACTAAATCTAGGGAAAAAAATCCCTTTGTAGGGAAAGATGTTTTAAAACACGTAGCCCTTACGCAATACAGCAACAACCTTCCTTTGCAAGCATTAAAACATTTAATTTAATAACCGGCCGAATGACACGTAGCCTTTCAAGGTCACCCTTTCTCCCCCCCTTCCCTACCCTCGAGAAACAGGTAATTAGCATCATTGCTTCCCCCAATATACAACTCATATACACTAAACTTATCTCTTAACACTTAAAATCCGTAATAAAACTTGCATCTCCATCCCAAATACCCGTACTTCTACAAGAAAACATACTTTACAGGAATTCTTAACATGGGCATAAAATACACCCAGAAACTAGTTAAAACTCTTAAATTACTCAGAATTGTCCTCTAGATATGCTATATATCCATTTATAGCCATAAAAGAGAGAGAAGCTTAGTAGATGAGAATGGAGAGTTCACTAGAAGAAGTGGTATGTGCGGTATGCAGAATGGCCGCCATTAGTTTTTGGAAAGAAAAAATAAATATTTTTAGCATTTCCAGAAAGTACCCCATATGATCTTTTACGAAAATGTTTTAACATAAAATTAAAAAATAAATAAAAGTTTTTAAAAAAAATTTAAAAACTCAATTTTTTTATTAGTTTTTTTTATATATACCCCTCGTAGAAGATCATAAAAAATTTTTGGAAAATGAAAACGCAAAAAAAATTCCATTTTAGAAACATTCCCTCGTCTAAGATTACAATCCTCCTCCCAAATGCCGCAGAACTCTCTTTCTGCTTTTACTATTGACGCTGTCCCACTCGTAAGCAAAAGGTTAAAGAGCTTGAAAAAATATTTCGATTAATACCATACTTGACAATGTACTCCCGGGGGGTAACCTGCCCCAAGAGGTCTAATGACATCACGAACAAAAAAAAATTGTATCACTGCTATTTCTCACAATATTGATTGAAGCTATAAATTCTCGCGATCATTGAGTTATAAATACACCATTTTATATACTATGACCCTAAATAAACCCAGCCATTAATAAACTCTTTTATGGTATTTTTATTATGAATTTTAATTTTGTTATAATTATCTTTAATATATATTTCCCATATAGTTTATTGAGATAAACATATATATAAATTAGTTTCTAATTGAATTGTCGAATATTCCAACTTCATGATTGTATCGCAAAAAGGTTAATTGACTAGGTCGGAACATTGATTACTTGATACAATACTGCATATATCGATACGAGGAGCGATATTCATACGGTATCGATACATCACTAAACGATGCATATAGATAAGTTGTATTCATACTCTTGTTCATCAGTAATTTACGTATATTTGAATGGTTCGAAATGTATTTTATCTTTTTATCTGGCAGGTTTTCCCATGGAGATATTTGCTATCGTCGATGGAGTAGTGCTACCCTATATTTTGGATCCAAATTTCGAAAAATACCTCCCCATTATTCCAGCCGAAGTGGGTTCAGTAAATTTTACCTGGAAGTCAGGAGACAAACATACGGTAAGGCATGCTTTTTTTTATTTAATGATTTCGTTATAAAAAAAACAAAAAAAAACTATTGTGTGATTATTTCAACTTTAATGCTTATGCACATCTGTCAACTCCACTAGATTTTCCCGGAGACGCCTGAATTTTATTTCTCCCTGTTACCTGTTCTTTACTGAAAATATCCTGATTTCTGCAGTGTTTTAGAATTCCCTTCAGTTGAGAGTTTTGAGTTAGAATTCCCTGTCAAAGAAAATTATGACTGGCCTTGTCGCTGCTGAATATTAAATTTCCCTATACATATATGGTATATTGCATAAGGAAAGTATTATGACGGGATCAAAAATTCTAGTTCTAGTTTTCGGCGGAAAAGCACGTTACAGGCACTCATGAACTCGAATCAGACATTTTGAGGTGATGTTTGTATGTGTGTTTATGTATGTATGTATGTATGTATATATATATATGTGTTTATGTGTGTATGTATGTATGTGTGTGAGTCTGCAGATGGGGATATTATATCACACGAACGAATGGAGTGCTGCTGATTTTAAACGGAATCGAATGTTCAAATAACTCCCCTCCCCCTCCCCCACCCCCAATTTTCGAATGCATTTTTGTTTGAAAAAATCACAAAAACAATCAGGATATTTAATGACCTGACATTTAATGATCATTTTCGGCGTAATTTTTCATTAGAAGACTGACACCCATTTTAGAAAGCTAGCATGAACCGTTCTCGAGATATTTCACGGTTTTCAAATAAATTTATCATAAAAATTACATAAAATGAAAGTAGTAACTATCAACAATTATGTTAAATTTCCAAATGCAGATATTATGCAACAGATCTGTTAACATGCTTCTTGTAGATCTAATTTGTTCTAGTCACGAGTGGAGGTACTTTTATGTACTAATTTTGTATTTTGACGCCAAAGAATTCGCCAATAGTCGTTTATTTTACGGAATAATTAGGAACAGCTAATTACCTTTTGATGATGATTTTGAACATGAGTATGAATAAGTCACTCTGTTTGGACTCATAAATTGCCAAAAGCGCCTAATTTCAATTTACGTGATGTTAATTCCATATCAAAATCATTGTGCTGTGGATCTTGTGCACCCAATTTCTGTGCTATGCCTCAAATACTGCCCATCTCAGTTTATTTCTTTTTTTTTTTAATGAGAATAACACTTATGCTTGGGCTTTTTGACGCGGAAATCGGAGCATTACAAAAAATGTAAACGCTTTGGATGCTTTATACCTCTGAACCTAATAGATGAAAATGTAAATAATTTTTCTTGTTTTGTCGGAAATATCGTCCACATTATGAATGCATAAAAATATTTTTAATATTTTGAACAATTTTTTTTTTCGGAAAAACTTAAAAAGTACCTCTCCAAGCGAGTGTATTTTTCTTGTTTTCACTCGAAATGGCTTCAAAACTATAAAAAATAGATATTACAAGTAAACTACAAAAATATGCATTAGAAAATTTAGTTTCAAAATCTCTATTTATTTTTTTTTAAAAAGCTCTTGTAATTTTCGAATAATCGCCTTGCCATGTTGAAGATGATTGAAAATATTCGATATATAAATATTTAACATAAAATGTTGTTATTTGTGACTCAAATGATCAATAAATTTAATAGTTTCAATAATTGTAGTTTCAATAATAGCCGTGATACATTTTTACTTTCCTTATATACATAATGTATAAGGAAAGTATTGTGACGGGGTCGAAAATTCGAATTCGAGTTTTCGACGGGAGAGCACGTTTCAAGCATCCCTGATCACGAATCAAACATTTTTGGAGTGATGTCTGTGTGTGTGTGTGTGTGTGTGTGTGTGTGAAAGTATGTGTGTATGTGTGTGTGTCAGTGAGTCTGTGGAGACGATAACTGACGAACGAATGGACCGATTCGAACCAAATTTGGTACAAAAATCACAATCCGTAAACACTGGAAGCCTATTGTTTTTATACGTAATCGAATGTTCAGAACCTCCCTAAATTTTCGAATGAAATTTTGAAAAAATCGTCAAAAAATCAAAACCGCTAATAAAGTTACGCAAATAGACATTTCTTATGTAATTTTTCATTAGAAAACGATTGGCATAAATTTTAGAAGGCTAACATGAACCGTTCTTGAGATATTGTGCATTTTTCAAAAAAATTATGAAAAAGTCACATAAAAAAAATTCCTATTGAGAAACATGTTCACTTTTCATATGTAATACCATGCGATAAATTGAGTGACATCATTCTCGTGGATCTAGCTCGTTCCATTCATGAAAAAATATACTTTGAATAATACTTTTGTATTTGAACGCCAATAGTCATTTATCTGCTGTAAGAATAACTTTTTTCTTAGTGCATAACTCTTGGCGAGATTTTGGCGACGAATTTGGCGAAATGTCGCCAACTTGGCGACTTTTTGAAATGTTGCCAAATTAACGCAAATCTCGTCAAATGGATAAAAATGACGCTAAATCAATGAAAATGACAACTAATTGTCGAAAATTCAATATCTTGGAAAGAATATTAGTATCTACTATAAGAAAAACCTATTTTTTTACTGTAAAAGTAGTAAATTCATTACATTATATAAGGAAAGTCATGTGTTGCCCACATCAGATTTTTTATGTTGGTGACGATATTAAACCCCCTCGGGGACAAATTACCCTCCAGAAGGGTACATTATCAAACTTAAATCGATATTACATTATCAAACTGAAATTGAAATAGTTTTTCAAGCTCTTTAAAATGAAGGTTAGCATGCTATAATAGTAATCATTTGGAACAGAAATACATACATTTCAAATTTTTACTTTCCTTATATACATAATGTATAAGGAAAGTATTGGGACGGGGTCGAAAATTCGAATTCGAGTTTTCGACGGGAGAGCACGTTTCAAGCATCCCTGATCACGAATAAAACATTTTTGAAGTGATGTGTGTGTGTGTGTGTGTGTGTCTGTGTGTGTGTGTGTGTATGTGTGTGTGTGTGTCAGTCAGTGAGTGAGTCTGTGGAGACGATAACTGACTAACGAATGGACCGATTCGAACCAAATTTGGTACAAAAATCCCAATCCGTAAACACTGGAAGCCTATTGTTTTTATACGCAATCGAATGTACAGAACCCCCCTAAATTTTCGAATGAAATTTTGAAAAAATCGTCAAAAAATCAAAACCATTCATAAAGTTACGCAAATAGACATTTCTTATGTAATTTTTCATTAGAAAACGATTGACATAAATTTTAGAACGCTAACGTGAACCGTTCTTGAGATATTTTACATCTTTTTAAAAAATTATCAAAAAGTCATCTATATAAATAAAAATGAAAATCTGTCTGTCTGTCTGTCTGTCTGTCTGTCTGTTTGTCACACCATCACGGGAGAACGGCTGAACTGAATTTGATGAAATTTTGTGGGTAGCCCAGAAATAGCCCCACTTAAAATTATATCCGTGTTTTGAGTTTCTACGACCAGTGGTTCTCGAGATATTAGTAAAAAACGAAATTTTCGTTTGTCTCATCATCACGGAAAAACGGCTGAACCGAATTTAATGAAATTTGGTGAATAGCCTTGAAATATTCCCCCATAAATTTTGTCCAAGTTTCGAGTTTCTAAGACCTGGGATTGTCGAGATATTAATGAAAAACGGAACTTTTTCCTAGGAGTTCTACTCCCTAACTCCGTGGTTTATCCAAACGAAAAGCTTGAAAATCGTTTGAAAGTGAATTAAAATTTAATCTCTGAGTTTGATGGGAGATTTTTTGCGTTAATTAGTCACTTTCTGAAAACATGAATTGTTTGAAACATGATTTAAAGAGGAAATCTATCTCCATGGTTCATGGTTTATTTAAAACAAGCTTTTACGGAACAATGAGAAGTATTGAGAAATCAAAATCGTTATTTAATTTCGCAGTTTATGTTATAAGACATGACATATTTAACATGTTATAAGATTCTATCTTATATCATGTTACTCAGAAACGCAATTAAATTGAATCTATCTGTTAATTTCAATAATTATTTTTTCGATTTGAGTAATAAATAAATGGATATAAAAATATATTTTAGAAAAGAACGATTTGATTTTTCTTATAGCATTTTTGACTGGATAATATCAATTACGGTCTTCAGGTTTAAAAATTATTATTATTGATATTTTCAAGTTATTATGCAATTATTTTATTATGACAAAAATTGTTTAAACTCATATATTGTGTGTTGTACGAGTAATCTTCTACAAATACACGTGTATATCTTTTAATCTACGAGAACATAAGTAGTACAGGTATATTGACATATGTTTTGATATATATTGGAATCAATTACGACCTTTTGGTATAAAGAGTACGGATATTATTGATGTTTTCAATTTATTATGTCATCTCTTTTATTTTGGCAAATATTTTTGAGACGCATATTGTAATACGGGTAATCTTCTACTAACACATTGGCATATTTTCTGATCTGCGACAATATAATTAGTACGGGGTTGCATATATTCATTCAATTCCTATTTTTTCTTCTGTAAATTTGCTTACAAAAGGGGGCAGGATGTTTTATTCTTCAGATCTGATCGTGAAGATAATTTTGCATAGTGAGAACATATATTCTTAAACTTCTCTTTAGGAGCAATAAATTTAATATTTTAACAGAATTTGCACATGATTGCGAACTTTAAGTTTCTTTAAATTATACAGTCCGTACGAATAACGGGTGTGCTGTTAGTGGTTAATAAATTTTAACATTTTAGGAGGATATATCATGTTGCTCGGCATCGCAATTAAATTAAATGTGTTTGTTAATGTTTTTATTATTTTTTTTCGATTTAAATAATAAATAAATGGATAAATGCATATAAAAGTATATCTTATGAATGGACGGTTTGATTTTTCTTTTAATTATATTAATTGCTGACTGCGTACATCAATTTCATTTATTTTGGCAAAGAGTTTTCAAGCTTATATCGTATTTAGCTACTAAACTCATATATTGTGTTTAGCCAATAAATTCATATAGCCGATTGTTGAAACAGAAAAAGAGTAGAGCGGGTATATCTTCTAATACAATTGTAGTGTTTTCATTTAGTATATTGAAACGGGATAAGAATGTTTCATTCAGATCTGCAAATTCAAAGTTACGAATTTGGAGGGATATCGCTAATTTGACAACTTTTCTTAAACTTTGCCAAATTGACGGAAATGTCGCCAAATTGATATAAACGACACACAAACAGCTGCCATAAACCTTCGGGTTGGTCGTGTGGCTTGGGTCTTCTACATATCAATGAAATTTTTTTTTGTTTTGTTAGAAGAGAGTACTGAAATGATGTTTGGTTAGCATTTATCTGTCAGACCAACCATCCTACTTAGTAATACATTTAGCGAATTTTTAAAATGTCACCAAATTGATAAAAATGTTTTCAAATCTATAAAAATATCTTGAAATTGATAAAATTGCGCTACATAAATGATATTAATTGTTTTTTGTTAGGGGATAGTATTGTGATGATATTTCGTCAATTTGTCGCAAAGTGGAACTGTCAGTTCTACAGTCCCACTTGGCGATAAATTTGGCGATTTTTTAAAATGTCGCTAATTTGACGAAACTGTCGCCAAATGTTCCATAGAAATATAACTATTTAGACGATATTTTTTCTACCAATTTATTTGAAGCAAATGATATCATGTCGCTTAGCAACGGATTTAAATCCAATGTGTTTATGCGGCAAACGATTTTTATTAAATCCTTTCCGATTTGAATAATGAAGATATGTATATAAAATAAATTTCATTGCCATTTCATTTTGGACTGGATAATATCAATTATACTCTTCAGGTTTAAACATTATTATTATTGATATTTTCCGGAATTATTGATTCAGGGATTATTGATATTTTTAAGTTATTACGCCATTGTTTTATTGCGGCAAAAATTGCTGACACACGCATATTGTACGTTGTACGGGTAATCTTCTAGGAATGCACGGGTATATCTTCTAACCTACGAGAATATAAGTAGTACAGGTATATTGGCATACATTTTGACATATATTGGCATATATATTGGAATCAAGTACAGTCTTCTGGTATGAAGATTAAGGGGATTAATTATATATTCAATTTATTACGTCGTCTGTTGTATTTTACCAAAAAACATTTGAGACTCATATTGCAATATGTGGGTAATCTTCTACTAATAATCGGACATTATAAGTAGTACGTGTATATCTTCCCATATAATTTTAGCACTTTAATTTTGACATATATTGGAATAAATGACTGTCTTCAGATTTAAAGATTACGGGTTTATTGGTATTTTCAATTTATACATGTAATCTACTAATACAGGTTATATTTTCTAATATTCGCGCATATAATTAGTACGGGTCCCATACAATTTTAACGCTTTTATTTTGCATATATTGATTCAATTCCATATTTTTTTTTATATTTGCTTACATAAGGGGTCCAAGATGTTTTATTCTTCAGATATGTCCATGAAGATAATTTTATATAGCGAGAACAGAGATTCTTAATCTTCTTTTTAGGAGCATTATATTAAATATTTTAACAGAATATTTTGATTAAACATGTCATTTAGTATACTATAAGAATTTGGGCATGATTATGAATTTCAAGTTTCTTTATATTATATACTCCGTACGAAGAACGGGTATGCTGCTAGTATAAAATAAAAAGAAAAATATTTCCTATTGAGAAACATGTTCACTTTTCATATGTAATACCATGCGATAAATTGAGTGACATCCTTCTCGTGGATCTAGCTCGTTCCATTCATGAAAAAAGATACTTTGAATAATACTTTTGTATTTGAACGCCAATAGTCATTTATCTGCTTTAAGAAAAACTTATTTCTTAGTGCATAACGCTTGGCGAGCTTTTGGCGACGAATTTGGCGGAATGTCGCCAACTTGGCGATTTTTTTTGAAATGTTGCCAAATTAACGAAAATCTCGCCAAATGGATAAAAATGACGCTAAATCAATGAAAATGACGACTCATTGTCGAAAATTCAATATCTTGGAAAGAATATTAGTATCTACTATAAGAAAATCCTATTTTTTTACTGTAAAAGTAGTAAATTCATTACATTATATAAGGAAAGTCATGTGTTGCCCACATCAGATTTTTTCTTATAAATTTGCAAAAAAGAAAATAAAAACATCACAAGGTACGTAAAATGGATCCTGGTAGGAGAAAGTTGAGTTGATCCCACAAAGAAATTTTGAAATCCGTGTTTCTGCACTAGAAAATTAATATTATTTCATGTCCTTAAATGATTTCAAATATATTTTGATTCATCTACAATTATTTTCAGTTGAGATATTTTTGTGTAATTTACAGTCTCAAAATTTTGCACGCCAAATAATTTCCCGACCATTAAAGTATGTGCCGCTGTGAGCATAAGGAAGTTCCCCACTATAACTCGCTTCTCAAATGGTGTAACTTCATTCCTGGGAATGCTTTTATTGACTGTTCCTCATCCTTTTCAGTATTATTACGACTTCGATGAGCTCAAGTCATTCAACGATTCCATTCTAAGCGACCCCTTGATATCCATTGACACTAAAGGCAAAGTGCCGCGCAAGGCCCGGGTCTTTCAAGTATTTCTACCATGCCTAGGGAACAGAAGCGGAGTGGCTTCCTTCGGCATCAGCTTGAGAATCCAAAATGACAGAGGGCTGTTTCTGCCGGGAACACCCCTGAGGTTGAGACTCCAGAAACATTGTGCAGATTATGACGGATCCGATCCTGAGTGTGACAAAAAGTGTACTAACGGAGGTCGTTGTAATCAGGAGCGCATCTGTGAATGCCCCAAAGGCTACATGGGCAAATATTGTGAATCAGGTAATTGTTCTTCTTATATCTGTTTTTACTTACGCCATTTCTTATTAACTACACTTTATCTCTCTTTGTATTTCATGCAAAATCTTTGTCGGGCTCGTACCCGGCCCCCAGATTACGTTGAGAACTGACACACAGAGAACTGAATTCGGAACACAGTTTTACCTCACGGATTTTTTTCTGTCAATTTTCACGTCATTACTTTACGTTAAGGCTCCTCTATATACGAGCTGACTCATCAAGCATATTGAAGCCCACCGTAGCTGGAAGCGCAATCCATTAGCATTAACTCTATTCTTATTTTCACTTTAAGAAGTATAATTAAAATAATTATGGGTAGTCGTTCTGCGCCGAATTGCTGTAATCATTCTAGAAATGGTTTTAGGCTACTTCGCTTTCCTAGAAACGAAGAAAGAAGAAAACAATGGCTAATAAATAATTGGATACCCGATACTTGAGCATACTTGTGCTATCTAAATTCTATAATATTCTAATTGAAACTTCTTCTTTTATATAAAGTATTTATTTTAAACACTCATTTTACAATTTCTGTAACTGTAGTATGGAACCCTATGGGCTTCAATATGCTTGATAAGTCAGCCTGTAGAAGAGGAGCTCTACTTTACGTCGTTACGTCATTTACGTACGTCATGACTGAGGTTTTACACTTCATGCTTTTTCTTTTCGAATTATGGTTCAATGTTTTCAGATGAAATGTTCTCCTGGTTTTAACGCGTCGATCCGTGGTGTAATACTACATCGTATGTCAATACGGTATAGTACGTCAATTACGGCTTAATACCTCAATTGCGGCAAAATATAAGGATAAGAAGGCGGACGACACAGATCAAACTAGAAATGAAAAGTAGAAACTAATCAATGAATTAGGAGAAGTTTTTCAATGTCCTCATAACAGTGGCTCATGGAAAAGTAGAAAATATATTTTTTTTAACTACCCACGAAATTGAACAAAATTGAGGGTGTAGACAGATTTAACTGAAAATAATACTATATAAATCTTATCATTATCTAAAATTAATATTATGCGAAATTGTTTCATCTATCAGCATCCTCATTTCCGACAATTTTTCAAAATTTCTATTTTACGGTTCTGAATATTGATAAGATTTATATCGTACTGTTTTGAATCTGCCTACACCTTCCATTTGGTTCAATTTCAAGTGCGTGACTAAAATTTAATTTCTACTTTTCCATGGGCCACTGTTGCGTAGGGGAGGACATTGAAAAACTTGTTTTTTCTCATAATTCATATTTTACTTTTTACTTTTCTAGTTTTAGTTTTACGATTGTCATCCACTCTTCTTATCGTTATACTTTGCCGTAATTCACGTACAAACCTATATAGTATTATACACAAATCGACACTTTTCTGATAATTGATTTACTTTTTACTAAAATGTGTCACATATTAACTTCTGTTCAATTTATGTCTAGTATAAAGTTTTATGTTAATGTTGCGAGGTATCCTTTTGATTCACAGGTGAATTCCCAGGGTTCAAAGATATATAGTTAACGCAAATCTCATTTAAACCACAAATAAGCATAATTAAGAGTGGGATACTATTAATAACCTCCCAGTTATCTAGAAAAATTACAAAACACTCGTCTGGTAGAATAAAACAGCATTTAAATGCTCAGCTGATTCATTAGCGAGAAGATTGTATATGATCAAAATACTGACGTTGACTTATCCACAATTCACCGATGTTACTACAGAGGACGTTCACACATTTTTGTAACGATTTTGAAAAGAAATATATATAAACAAAGATAAGAATTTTATTTTCTAATATGTTTAATCTGATATCCCTTTAGTTGAACTATCATATTACATCTTGATTTCCAAGATAAAAGAGCTTTTCTTAAAATATCAAGGTTGATTTTGTTCTACTCCATTTTGTTCCACAATCTTCCAGAGTCTATCCAATGTTTTGGAATGCCGCTTATAAAGAGCTTGTTTTAAAAGTCCAAATGCACAGTAATCCATAGAAGACAGGTCGGGGGGACTTGGGTGGTATGCATTTAAATGGAATAACCTCAATTTCGGTTTCATTTCTCATTTTTTCAAAAAATATAGCAGTATAATATATATATATATATATATATATATATATATATATATATATATATATATATATATATATATATATATATATATATATATATATATATATAAATATAGCAGCAAAAAATATGGCTGGTAGCCTTATCCTGATGGAACTTAACACAGTGAAGATTGTTTGTGCAAAATGATGGAATGTCTTTTTTCAAAACATGTGTTTAAACATATTTCTGATAGTAATCCGAGTTAATTTTGACATTTTTTTCCACTTTCCTTATTTTAAGTTTTCCGTTGTAAGAGAATCCAGCAATAACCATAAAACCTTTAGCAAAACTTTCCTTGGTTTTTCTGAACCAACCTTGTTGGGTATGCATTTCTTACCTTTTTCCCAGTCAAATGTAAACTTTGACGTTTCTTTCCTTTTTTATTAATTATGTCACTTAATTTACGTGTAGAAATATTAAAACTATACTTTTCACATCTTTTTTTAATAATCGAATAAGAGTATTATAATTTAATAAGAGTATTTCTCTTCGAAAAGCCCAAAAATATTACCTTCGATCTATTGTTTCTTTTCTAGCGAAATTTTAAGACAAAGAATATTTTTAATGATGCAGACAATTAAACCCTATTCCAACTTGATGCCAGTCAAATTTTTTTTTTATTTAAATTTAATTCATGGAGAAAGTTACAAAATGTGTGAACACCCTCTGTAGTATCACATATAACATCACTCTCGGAAACAGGGAGCATCCTTATATACCCTCTGTGAAAGGTTCCAGAAACATCTACATAACTCGAAACATTTTTGACCTATTGAATAAAATCTCGAACTTTCTTCCAAACTCGCCAAAATTCGCCACTTTATCGACAATTCACGAAATTCGTCACGAAGATTCAAGCGAACCTTTCCGTAATGGTAATTGATAACCGTAAATGTTATCCTGTTACTGGAAACTTTCAGGCAAGAAAAGAGATATAAAGTAATTGTAACATTAGCATATACTTGTAATGACACATCAAATGTTACAAATTTTGCTATTTACTTTGAAACGGAAATATCTGGATTTTGATGGTCTACTCGACTTGCTTATAACTTCGAACACATGATGGAAGCACATATGGTATATTGAAACTTTCAAGTTTTAGCCTTGTGTACCAGTGTTGTTGATTTTATGATGGTTGTTGTTGTTGAGACCCAGACCGTCCGACCTACCAGAAAGGTGTAAGGTAACTGTTTGGACGACCGGGTGATAATTGATGGTGAAACTTTTGCTATGTTATGGTTTTTACTAAACCTTTTTTTGAAGCATCTATTTCTCGGGATCGACTATAAACATAGCTTAGATAGTGACTAATTTGGATTGAGCATCAAATTCCGGAGGAGGTTGTGGGGCCACTAAGGGTTTCCACTTCTGGTTCCTTTTTTAATTTCCTGTTCAAAAATTTTCATTTCACTTGAACTATCTGTTTCTCAAGATTGGCTATAGATTGAGATTAGATGGTAACTGTTATGGATTTAACATCAAATTTTGGAGGAGACAGGGGGGATATGCTATAGATTTCTATTTCCGATCCTATTCCCCATCCGGTTCAGAAGTTTTCCTTTATATCTATTTCTCAAAATTGCCTGTGTATAGAGCTTAGATAATGGCTGATATGGATTCAGCATCAAAATTCAGAAAGGGTAGGGGGTTCATTAAAGATTTCAACCTTCTGGAGATGTCACTTCCCGTTTTTTCGAAAATTCGTATTATTACGACGTAACCTCTGGAATCGTGGGTGTACTCTCAGGATACAGGAATGAGTCCAAATTTCGGGATAACTAATACGTTTATTTACAAGCACAGCGTAAACAAGAACAATATACAGCAAGTAGCTCGATAGCTATCTCACAAAGTCACTGAACAACTGTCAGGTATAGTAAAACCACAATTAAATGCACCATTAATTTCACAAAACAGCGGATACTATTCTTAAAATATTGACGTATCTTAAAATTCAATGTAGCTGGTATCAAGTCAACTTCTCTCCAACTGAGCAACGACTCCTTTTATATATTCTCCGTAGAAACTTCCAGAAGGGGCTGGTATCTCCAAGAATATTCATTATTTCATAAAAGTTCTCGTACCTTCGAAAAGTTGCCAAATTGGCGATAAATTGCTATACCGGGCAACACTGCCAAGATTGTTCAAATATGGCATTGACGTAATAGGAATGTTTGTCTGTAAAGGTGGTTTTCCCTTTTGGTTCGCAAAATATCATTTCTTGAAAGCATTTTACATGTTCGTAACAGCAGGAATGTGCAAATTAAGTGTGCAAAAAAGCATAAAGTAAAATCCATCAAAAATTTACACACCAAATTGTACACATTTTTCCACCATATGAAAGCTCCTTTTCCAATCTGTTCTTAATTGAATTTCTTTTTAGATCCTTAAGCTCTTGAATGCCAAAACACAAGATGAAAATTTCAACAGTGAGCTATTTATTGCTCGCTGAATTGAAGCCTATCAGCTGTAACGGGAGAATTCAGTTCACATTATAGGAAATATACACCGCTATCCCATTATAGATTTTAATTCTACAAGTCATAATAAACTGTTACCTTTTTCTTTTGACGGCATTTTCAGTTATTTGATGAATGATCTGAAAAAGAAATAAAAGCAACTAATCTAAAACTAAGAACATTAAGACACAAAAACTTCAATTTTAATATGCCATTCATAGTGTTTTATTCAATGTGTATGTATTTAAAGTTGTTAAAGTTAAGCTGTTACATGACCTTTTTAAACATTCTCTATATTTATCTTCTCAAAACTTAAGTGAAAAAATAATTATGGATTAAATGTGGTCCGTTAGTTTTTGAGTTAGAGTGGATACATACATTGCACAGACAGACACACACACACACACACAGATATCAAGCTAAAAATAGTTTTTTCGAGTTCTAGATATCCCAAAACGTGTAGATCCATCGAAAACTCGAGTTGCGATTTTCGACACGATTCCAATACTTTCCACATCACCATGTATTGCAGGAAAGTAGTAGAACAAACGAAAAAGTCAATTATAAAATTGTTAGAACATTTTCTAATGAGTAGAAATTGCCCTCACGAAACGCAATATATGGCAGACAATGAATACCTATCAAAAAGTTGTATCATTATAAGGTCTATTAAGACAGTAACACGAGCAATATTCTTCAGAGTACGTGGTAATATTCTTTATCGAATTCAAATATGTATTGTAACTTTGAGGGGATTTGAACAGGCCCTATACTAGATTCCTGGTGCTTCTTGAATATGACAGCCATTCCCCTGTAGCTATAATGTGTCAAATAAATGCCTTTGTTGATTCTTACATATTTGACAATACTTTATAACTTTGCAATAATTTTTTCTCGCTCTGTTGCGATGCTCGTTTTCCGAACTAATAATTATCCTCCACGGGCGCTGCAATCACTCTTTTCGATCGAGCATGCTCACTATATACAAGATAGGTTAGGTAGATAAACCTAACATATGCACCCAGGAAACTTCCACTGCAAAGTTATTGAAGTGCTTCAGGATTTTCCTTACTGTAGTATAGAATGATGATAATTAAAGCATGTAGTTTTCTTGAAATTTATCTAGCAGTAGAAACTCATCCTAACAGTTGGGAATAGCCTTCGAAATATGCAGAATTTGCTGCAACTTTTAATGTGTATTTTATGTATTTATAGATCCACTAGGGACTTTATATGTTGTTATTGCCTGTAGGAAAAGCACGATAACTCCTACATTGCTGAAGTGCTATAGAATCTGTTCAATATAAGCAACGACAATTATGTTGTTATGCGTGTGAAATTAAGTCAAAAACGTAATAAAATTCTTATTGATTCCACTTCAGTTTCTAATTCATTTGCCTACAAATTTCTGGCTTCAAAGTCATTCATTTTCAGCGCGTTTTAGCTCCCAGCGTCAAATATCCCCTGGTAGTGTTATTTAAGGTACGATTTTCATAATATCTCTTCCGCCTGCTTTGAAGAATATTTCAGCTAAATTTTGTTGAATACTGTCAAAATACATCTGCAGAAGGCTTTAAAAAGCACTTGAATTATGATCAGCCATATGTATTTTTTATTTTTAGCCTTATGATCAGCTATATGTCTTTTTAACACTTTACAACATAGTTGAAAAGTGTTTATGACTTTGTTCATTCTGTCTGTCTGTCTGTCCGTTAGCACTATAACTGTCGTAAAAATGACTTTATCAAAATGAAATTTTAGTATGTTGTTCAGACAGTCTGTGAGACCTAAGGGAATATAAATGAATAATATCACCCAATTAGTTTTGGATTGAACCCGGGTTGAAGAAATGAAATACATTGAACCCTATGGGACATAATTTTTCAAACATTTTTTAAGCGAATTTAAAATTCACAAATTGCTGTGAAAGTTTTAGGAAACATTCAAATTATCCCATAAAATATATAAAAAAATTTAGCAAAATCAGTAGTTTTTTGAATAAAAATTAAAATAATAATTACACCCTTTATATGAAGAGATCATGTGAGCATTATATGAAGAGATCACGTGACCCACTTCAAAGTAAAATATGAAATCCATCTTGTGTCAAAATCGTGATTCTTTCTTAGTAATAAGTTCTTTTTAATTCATATTTAGTGTTGTATCCATCCTAAAACCGCTTTATTTTTGCTTAAATTCTGTGCCTTCATACTGAAACAACGCAATTACAATATATTTGAGTTTAAATGATCATCAAACTTTGATTATTTCTACAACGAAGACTAATTTTCACTTATAGAGAATGTAAACAGAAACACATGTAGAATGAGTTGTATAAGAATTGCTGTATTTCTTTAACGTAAAATTATTTAGCTCATGGAGTCTGCATAGCTGATATGAATGAAATATTCATTGATTTTACAGAGAGAAGGACGATTTTTTCGATGAAGTTTTAAGCATTACAGTTCAATTACTTGTAGCTCCATGGTCTTAATTTTTAAATAAAGTAAATTATTATAGTATTGTGATGAATGAAATGAATGGGGATATATTTATGAATGAAATGCTGCTTTTATAGAGAGAGCCAGGCGTGTTATTTTTTCTATGACGTCATTTGAATGAATTTCAGTTGTTTTCGATGACGTTTTCAAATATAATAAATTATCGTAGTATTATGATAATTTTAAAAATATTACCGAGGAATGTATTGCATTTTAGAGATGTTTAAACCAAGCAATTTATATTTCAATGCCGTCATTTGAATGAAGCTCATTTTTTTTCGATGAAGGTTTAAGTTTTCAAATATAATAAATTAATGTAGTATTGTGATAAGTTTTAAACTATTACCGAGGCATGTATTGCAGTTTAGAGATGTTTAAATAAAATACCATTGACGTTGGAAAGTGTTTCATAATCAATGCTTTACGTATGATTGTTCTTTCTTGTTTAACATTATGATCAGCCATATGGTTTTTTTAACATTATGATCAGCCATATGGTTTTTTTAACATTATGATCAGTCATATGTCATTTTTTAGCATTATGATCAGCCATATGTCTTTTTTTTAGCATTATGTTACCCAAAATGCATGAATGGTGGCATTTGCATCGCACCTGGAATTTGTTCGTGCTCCGAGGGGTACATTGGTCCACACTGTGAAGGAGGTAAGCAACAAATAATAAAATGGATACTTGTATATTGTAATAATTTTAATTACTTGTTATATTACCAAATACTGACAACTCATCTCTATCAAATCAAAAGTAGTTTGGTCATTGATAAAACGGTTAAAATTATTATTGATTTACAAACTTTAAATGTTAAATTTTTAATATATTTAATTATCTGTCCTGCCTTTCCAATCCAACACACTAAACAATACGAAACAAATTAGGAGGCATAAAGCTAAGAGATTGGTAAGAGAATTAAAAATATATATATATTACACATTCTAAGCCCCATTCACCTTGCAGAACGCAGGGTGAGAATTGACAAGAAAATGCAAAAAGAGGAATTACAACTACGTAGTTGGAAATGAAAATAGTGATTTTGAAAGTCTTTAGCATTATCCTGATGAAATACAGATCATATATTTCTACCAGAAGAATTTAATTATTTCTTTCAATATAAAAAATTTTCTTCTCTGTGACTATCGTTTTTTGTTAAGAAAAAATAATGACCACTAAACCTTTATCCGCAGATGATAAAAACAAAACTCGTTGGCACTTTATTGCTTAATTTTTTATTATTATATTGAAATTGTCATGGTAATATGTACTCATCTTGTAAAGAACTAAATTCTCCTCTATACACTCAATAGCTTAAATTTTGGGAAGTACGATTTACAAGAACGTAAATTAATTTATTTAGTTTTATTTGTTTTTGTTTTTATATTTGCAAATTGTTATAAAATTATTTTTAAAATATTTAAATTAAATAAATAAATCTAAATAAATTATAAAACGACCGTATCATAAATTCCTCGGTCTCCTTCAGTGCAAAAAAGTTAATAAAAGAAGTAAAATCGAAGCATTTTCGAAACGATCGTCAACTTTTATCGTTTTATTTGCGCAGTAATTTACGTTGTGATTTTTTTATTTATTGTTATTAAGCAGTTATGATCGGTATTTACATTGGGTACTTGTGTAGTTTACCGACCCCCGTTGGTAAACTAAATGCCGCCATTTCAGTGCGATTTCGTTCTCTTAATCTAAAAGTACATGGTTTCCAGAAGAACGTTACAAAACAAAATGCCTTTAATAAGATACAAATCAATGGAAATTTAGATACATTTATTGTTTGACATGTAAAAAGCTTGAAATTTTTTTTAATTGTGTTTACTCTTTCTTAATTAATAATTTAAAAACTTCTTTTTATTACTTACACCTCAAGATACTGATAAAGAATAAATTAAAATAACTTCCTTAAAAGAAGCATACAACACAAAATTAATAGTATTGAACGGTGCCAAAGTCAAAAACAGCCTTCTTCGTTAGAACACACAAGAAACGCAACCTTCACTCGTCAGAGAAAGATCGGCAACTGGTACAAGAACAGCAAACATGGAATAAGCAGGGGAGGGTGTTGCCAACAGCGAGAGAAGGAAGAAGGGGGTAAAAATCCCAGGAGGCAGGAACATGAGGTGGGGCATAATGAATGAATGGTAAAATACCAAAGAGGAAAGTGAACGTCCAACATTATTACGTCTATTATTTTGAATTGCAAAAATAGTTTTTTTTTTTCAATAATTTAGATTTAAAAAAAATCTTTGTTTATTTTCCAATAATTTCAAATTGTAAAAAGCATTGCTTATTTAAAGTTTAAATTTCAAAATGTGTTTGTTTGCTTTTAATAATTTATATTTGATAAACTTTTGTTTACTTTCACTAAGTTTCCACTTTCTCTCTTTTACCTTTTAATTTCTATCTTCCTATCTTGAGTATTTGTATCGGAAAATACCCAATTAGAAAAATATTTCTTGCTATTCAATTAGTTACCTCATAAAAGATTGTTTTTCATACCTGCAATAGTTGGTAATGTATAAAGTATTAGAATGAGGTCAAAAATTAGAAATCGAGTCTTCGATGGATCTGCGCGTTTCTGGTACTTTAAAAACAAATACATTCTTTTTAACGTGACGTCTCTCTGTGTGTATCTGTTTGTATATCAGTCTGTGTCTCTGCAATGAATGTAGTTACTTAAGCTGAAAACTATTTGACAAAATTTCCCAACATTTGGTATGTGGGTTATCTTGTGCAACAGTGAGTTATCCTGGTGCTAATTAAAATTTGGTACGATTCGGAAAAATAAAACCCGTATTTTTTCCCTCATAAAATAACTCGCTAAACTTGTTAAAACCTGAAATTAAAGATTAAATATGATAAAATGTAATAAGTTTCAGTACATACTTGTATGATACGTAATTTTTGACGGCAAAACAAATAAAACTGACTTCATTATTCTAAAATCACCAATTTTCGGGATATATAGTTTTTTCGAATTTTAAAAGCTGACAACGTTTTAAAATGTGAAGTTTCCAAATGGAAAAGAGAGCATATATTAAAACCGTTAATTAGATATAATTTCAATTAAGTATGGAATAAATATTGAAAAAGTCGTATGTTACCCGTATCAGACTTTTCTTCTGAAAAATAATTCCTTAGTATATATATATATATATATATATATATATATATATATATATATATATATATATATACATATGTTTTCCACTTGTCCTGAGTCCCATACTGATTACTATTTTTGAAAGTCTCCATACATATTATGTATCGTTCACATGTATTCATTCCGGTGCCCACTCACATTGACGAAGTGAGGTGAAATGCTCAGTCGCTTGTTCAACTTACACGTGGTAACAATGCTTGTAAGTTCATATTTCTGTTCGAGGAGGTATTATTTTTCTGATTTGTAATTAAATTGATTTATTTTTCGCCTTCCACTAGCCAGTAGACAGTTCCAATGGTGTCTATATTTAAATACTATCGCCATTGTCAGAAACTGGCTATTCTATCGGTTTTAATTCGAATTGTATGGCTGTCCTGATGAGAATGCAATTTCGAACTAACCGTCATTTTTTGTATAGTTTCAATTGATTGTTCTCTATGTCTTAATCTTTTATCTTGAGCTAATTATTATTGCCTTTTCTCATTTTTGCCATGTTTTCTTTTTATTTATATACTTTTAATTGTGAATTTTGTATCCTAATATTCTTCTCATCCCCCTTTCCATTGTAGTGATATGTTACCTTCTATCTTTATCCTTAGTCTTGGTCTATAGTTACTCAATTGTAACAGATATGCTCAAGATGGGTTTTTTTTATACAGTAGTTTATGCATAATTTTCGATTAAAATCTTTCAATTTTTATTTATATATATATAATCAATATATATATATATATATATATATATATATATATATATATACAATCAATATATGTAATCAATGAGTTTAAATATAAAATGCTAAGCATATGAAATTAGTAAGTTTAACAATACAAATGTATTAAAAGATTGTGGAATTAAAAATTCATCTACTTATTGCGCTAATGTAGCATATAAATAAGATGAAATTTATAAATAATAAAGTTGAATTAAAATAGAATTATTGAATAAAAACAGTAAAACATTCATAACAAACAAAAGCATTCAAATACCAATCAGATAAATTCTTGGAATTTTCTTTTTATAACATATTTGATTTAAGAAATTTATGATCTTTGTTGTGGGAAAAGCACATAAGTCAGTTAGGCTTATAAGATGTTAAAAAAAAAAAAAATCTTTAAACACTCATTAAATTTTGTATGGATATGAGTGGGGTAAAAAATATAAATTAAGAAAAGTTATTATTTATTTAGCTCATAAATGCATAACAAACTCCATAAAAATTAAATTTGTATTCTGAAATAAATGAATAAATAAAATTAAAAAAAGTTCTCCTGAAAGCATCAAAATTTTCTTTCCTCGATATCTCAAAATCCTTGTTTTTGACTTATGTGCTTTTTTCCCGCCAGCTCTAGATACTGACTCTAGATAATGACTAATAACCGAACTCTAGCACAGATGTTACGATAAAGTTTTATCCTAAGTAACTATAGATAAATACAATACGGAAAATATTAGCAGGTAATATATACATGCATACATATACACATCTCCCAACCGGACTGAATTTTGGAATGCAAAGAATTCTTCTGTTATCCTTAGGTTATTACTTTCAGAGTTCAACAGCCTTAAAGTAAAAATAAGTTCTCTCCATCAACAAATTCCTGGATTTCTTAGGTTTCGAAATGACCAAATAGTTGCTTTAGCGTTTCACAACCGATTATCTTTAAAAGTATGTGAAGTCAGCCTAAGTAAAATGTTGCCTCTAAACCACACATTATTTGAAACTTCGGCAAACTTTTACAAACGTATTTAAACATTTAACTCAAATACTAGTGTTCAAGTACTGCAGAATTAAGTTGTACCGTTTTCTAAATGAGTTTAATTTTCATTTATTTATTTATTTTTTGCACTTTGTGTTAAAAGTAATTATCGTTATTGAAAATTGTTCTTTTTAGTGTCTGTTCTGTGGCCAATTCTATAAGTGTGCAAAGTTTGTCTTCTGAGTCGTATTGGGGGCTTCTGGAGGAAGGGGGGGGGGGGGAGGGGCGATCTGAAAAGACATCTCGAAAACGCCACATTTTCTTTACCCCCGGGGGTAGGAATCAAAAATTACTCAATTAGATTCTGACCCGTGGCAAAGTTTCAGTTTTCTAAGTCACCGATGTTGTTTCTAAAGGATATTAAATATTTTTTTTTAAAAATTCCTCATTTTTTTCCACCCTGCAGGAGAATCGAATACATAATATAACTTCAATTTTTTAATAATAGTGGTTATTAAAATCGTTGATAATTTTATCAAAACAATAATTAATACTCTGTTTAAAATCACAGTCAATTCAAAATAATGTAATATACATTGATTAAAATTAAATAGTCATTATCTAAGTGATTCGTAAGGTTAGTTGCAACAGGGAATTTGGATATTAAAAGAAATTTCAATAGCAAATTATTAACTTTCATTTTTGATATTTAGTTATATATTTTTATTTTTTTGGAATCTATCGATTTCAGGATAAATAGATATTATGATTGTGTGTATATATATCATTCATTTTATCTTGCTAAAACTGCTGAAAGTATAGCCATAGGCAGGAAGATATTTTGTGGATCACCCCCCCCCCCCCCCCCTCCTTATTGCCGGAAAAATTACAACAGTTCTCCAGAATATTAGAAAAAAAATTCAGTACTATATCCCATAGTAGGCTATCCCTCCTTTCCAAGATTCTGGCAACGCCTATGATTGTATGAAGATATTTAACAATAAATAAACGTTTGGAGTTAATATTTACGTAGATAATCGCCTAACTTAACTCCATACAATAGATAAAAATCAGAAAAAGATTAAATATCAATTTGCTTTCAAAATGAAATTCATGCGATCAAATTTGCGTATTTTATGACTTAAAAATTTTTAGAAGGTATTCTTGCACTCTCTGCGCCCCCCCCCCCCCCATTAACACGCAATAAGAAAGATATACATTCATATTTTCTTATCTTTTTTTTATTTATTTATTTACAGGAATGTGCCGTCAAAAATGTCTGAACGGTGGCAAATGTATACAAAAGGATACTTGCGCCTGCAGAAGAGGATATTTTGGTCAGCGTTGTGAATATAGTGAGTTATCTATATTAATTCGTTTTATAGTTTTGATATTCAGTATAATTGTGTCCTTACTTTAAAAACATTAGGCCTTTGCTATAGTGAAAAAGTATTTGATTGTAATAA
The DNA here is from genome assembly GCA_951213105.1 of Amaurobius ferox. NCBI lineage: Eukaryota > Metazoa > Arthropoda > Arachnida > Araneae > Amaurobiidae > Amaurobius > Amaurobius ferox. Next base: position 37,354,419 of record OX578149.1, on the reverse strand, counting down.
TATAATTTAATTAATAAAATGGAAAAGAATGATTGTAATTCCCTTTATTAAAAAGTGTGTAAATGGGTCTTAAAAAGTTTACATCTATTATCAATTCTGTGTTTTTTTCTTTCGGTTATGTTCCATTCTACTTTTCCTATACCGTAAATGTATAATTAAAAAAAAAGTAATGTAATAGTCTCAAGGTATCACGTCTGTTATATTTTATAACTTGAATGCCCGACTTTGCCCTGGATCATTATAAAATTAAACTTTGTGTTAATTCGTATACAATAATGCGATGTAAACACACGTAGAAACGCAATTCCATCTTTATAGATATCGATTCAAGTTTTATCTTTTGCAACTTGAAGAGTTCAGTAAACAAGCTCAGGGGTTCCCTCAACACCATTTAAGGTACTGTAAGGGGAGCTCAAGAGTTCCCTCAACACCATTTAAGATTGTGTAAGGTGAGCTCAGGGGTTCCCTCAACACCGATTAAGATTCTGTAAGGTGAGCTCAGGGGTTCCCTCAACACCATTTAAGATTATTTAAGGTTGCATCTTAAAGAATCTTAATTAGTGTTGAGGGAACCCCTGAGCTTGCTTACTTAACTCTTCAAGCTGCAAAAGATAAAACTTGAATCGATATCTATAAAGATGGAATTATATTTCTACTTTTGTTTACATCGCATTATTGTAGGTGAATTAAAATTTGGGTTTAATTTTACAATAACCCAGGGCAAAGCCGGGAATTCAAGTTATGAATCTTTTGAAATATATGATGACCACGGTACATTTTATTTTCCCGAAGTATCGCGTGAGATTCAATAAAGATCTCTGTTTCTGTCATTGATCTATAAGATAAATCTCGTTTCAATTGTATAAATTTCGTATGTGCACGAATGTGTACGTCAACAATTACCTTTATTAAAGCACAAGGTATTTAAGCTATACGTGGTGACAACTAGTTGTTTAATTTAGTCATTAGGAATAATATGGGAATAAAATCATCTCTGCATCACTTCAAAGACGAAAATCGAAAAAAGAAAAAAAAAAACATACAACAATATTCCTTGGTCTGATTAAAGACTAACGACACATGCATATTGAGGGAACCTGTTCTCATAAGGCATCATCGCAGAAATTGTCCTCAATTTTAAATATATATATAATATAATACAAAATATTTTTTTTATTATTTTCTTTGGATTTAATTTTAAGCAGCGTAAATTTGGAATCAAACGAATATTTTCACGCCACAATTTTCATGCCAAGAATCAGTGTCGACGACAAAATTTTCGGGTCCCTATGCAGCAAATATACGGTTCCCCCTATTACCCCCCCCCTTTTTTTTTTTCCATTTTTTTTTTTTTTTCAAGTTACTGAACTGTTTCCTCATCAACTGTTTATGCTACCCTTATGCATCCTTTTTCTCCTCCCTGTCCCGGCACTGCTAAAAATTACAGATTTAAATGATGAGCTTTTCTACATCCTTTTTAGTTTTAATTTAATACCCTTTTCTGTGAATTTGAAGCAACTGGATAATAAATTCCATGCATTTTGTCTTTGTCAGGTAAATGCAGCAGTGTTCCTTGTCTGAACGGAGGCCGTTGTGTTGGAATCAACAGATGCCGGTGTCGAAGAGGATATTCTGGAAATCAATGTGGATCAGTTTCAGAGAATATGGCGCTAACGAAAAGTGGTATGTGAAACAATAATACGCAATTTATTACACTCAAAGACTATATCATGTGATAAGCATTTATAATTAAATAGACTTTCATATTTTAGCTTAATTCATGTTCCCAATCAACGGCTATTTTGACTCTAGCAGGTGCAGTCCGTTATCGTCTGCCTGTGCTATTTCAATGGCGCACTCATGTTACTTGGCTGATACGAGTATTTGATACTCAATTTGGCTGTATAATAACCGCTTCTGACTTAAAAAAAATGTACCAATTATTCAAAAAATGGTCTAGAATATTTAGATTTTCTCGAGATCCTGGAAAAAGGGGCAAGAAACTAAAATAACCCTCTTTTCGCCTTGCAACCATCGCTTTAACTGTGCATTTCTGTAAGTACTGAGTTAATGGTTGCACTAGCCTGTATACTTAGGAGCCTTAGACAACCAGGCAACGATAATTTGATATCGTTCAACTCACTGGTGTGTCAACGAATCACTCGAATGTCTCATCAGCTAACGATAACGCACCCACAATAATAGTTTCAGAATACATGTTACATAACTTACTAACCATTTTCACCCACATTTCACGCGGGTTTGTGGTTACTCAATTGTGCCACGTATGCACTTGATAAACGTTCTGAATATCAAACACTATTTCAAATTTACCAACAAACAATTTCGGTATTTGAAACGTAACTCGATTACCCTAGTTACCACAGTGGAATTAAAACTATAAATAAATTCATTGATAAAATATAATTTAAAAAAGTCTACTGCAGCTATAAATAAAAGTATCTCTGGAATAATTGCTTATTCAACAATAGTGTCAATTAAGAAAATGTCGTGTATGCAAAATTTCAAATTCCTACCTTTGGCAGTTTGGACTATGTATTTATCCCTCAGTCAGTCAGTCTCACTCAACTGTATGATATAACTAACTTAAATTTTAGCTTCAGAGGGTTCAAATTTCTTATTAATATCGATAATATCTTATATAGATTTAGAAGAATTTGATTTTTTTCTCGGCCGTCCTTTGTGACTGCTCTACACCCTTTAGGTGAGTTGGACGGCCCAGCTAATAAATAAATAAATAAATAAGAATTTGTCTAAGTTTATATAAATTTATCAAAATTATATTTTATAATCTTCATATGTTTTTTATGTTTACGCAAAAGTCATGAACAAAGCAAGATATCGAAATATCAAATATTGTCTCATTTTCTAAAAGCAGATAAAATAATCTTCATATTTCCACATTGCCAATATTTCAAAATTTTAGCAATTGTATATACATATTTTAATTTTGATATAAGGGCATTAACAGCAATTCCATAAAGAGCAATGTAGAGCAAGGGCTTTTCATTTCCATCTTTTTTATTTACATAGTTGGCACAAAACAGTTCATTAATTCTTCCTAATCCCTCATGGTGTCTTTTTGAATTTATCAGTTTCAAAGAGTTTGCATTTTTTTCTTTGTATTTCAAATGTAATGATACTGTGTTGATGCAGAGATCGTCTGTATCCTTAAATAATTTGGCTCCTTTAACATTGTATTCACTGTTGGTTACAGAAGGTTGCAAGAAGAAATGTATCAACGGATATTGCCACAACAAGCGATGTTCGTGTGACAAAGGCTGGTTTGGAAAAAGGTGCAATAGGCGTAAGTGACTAATGAATAGAAGAAAAAGTACAGCTCCCTTTCTCTTTAGAACTAATTTCTAGAAATCTAGCATCAGAGGATATCATGCTTTTAAATTTGCTTTATCGCAAGGGAAGGTAGTGACTATAAGCAAAAAGTTCTCAATTAATCATCCATTTCACCGCTGTAAGACCAGTTTTGTTGTTTTTTCATCTTTTCAGCAATCAGTTGACTAGGCTATGAGATGAGGCTATAAAACCCACGAAACTTTTTTAAAGGACAATTATATTTTTAATTTAAAATGTCCCGATTGTGTAGATTAAAACTGTTTCAGTGGATGATCTCTATTCCAATAGAATTACTGCCCTAGTGAAGGAACTAACATAGGTGAACAATTTTTCTTCTATTAGTGCTTAATAACAGATAAATGCTCTGATCAGAAAACTTGTTATCTGTTAAAATTTTACATTAAAAACTCGCTATTTTAGTATATTTGATGACTATATTATCTTTTTCTATGACTATCTTGATCTATTTCTTATTTCGCAACTTGGAAACAATCTGTAATATTTCTTCTCGGTGTATTTTAAACTTTCTTTCATTATGAAATATTTTATGGTTGTTAATATTCTAAAACATTCTATTGGATCATTCACAGTATCCACTATAACGCAGAACAGGGAAATCTTCCACAGCTTAAAATCGTATAAACGCAGAGGGTAGTCTTCATATTATCTTCTTGTTTGAGACATAATTTGTTTGAATTTTTGGATATAAAATAATATATAAATATACAAAATTTGTTTGGATATAACCGTAAATTCGATTTATGCGAAGTTGACATGTCAGGAGTTTGTCGTATTCAAATTTGGAACCCTTAATTACGGTAATCAAAAGTTTCTTAATAGTAAATATTTTTTCAAATGATCACTAAACATTATTGAAGTTCTACAAAGGAATAGTTGTAATTTACACATCTTCATCGACCAATTTTACTAAAAGTTTTTAAATTATATCATGGGAATGTTATAAAGATGAAATAAAAGGGGAAAAAAAGAAAAACAATGAAACCCTTTGAACGCTAGATTTCTTGTCATTTCTCATTCCCTAAATTCTTTTATGGGTATTTTTATATTTTCCTTAGCATGCCGATCTGGTTATGGTCTTTTTTAAATTACCGATTTTCATCTTGTATGCACTTTTTCCTTACTTTTACACAATCATATTCTTAAATTATATTATCTCTTTTCTTCGTATTACGAATATTGATTTGATAAATGTATTTGATATATCTATAATATTTTTGTGAAAACTATTTTAATAAATGTTTTTCTTTATTAGTATAACTCTATTTAATAAAATAGATAGCTGTTCAGCTTATCGGCAGAGTTTTGACTGTTAATAAAACGGAAATAACGTAAATACAAAAATCATTCTAAGACAAAATCTTTGCTCTTAACTTCAGTGAAAAATGTTATGTGTGAAAAAATACTATTTGAAATTACAAAAATAACAGTAAAGACTAGTGGCAAGTTGATGCATTTTTTTTTTGTTCCTATGTACTTTTTGCATTTACTTTAAAAAAATAATTAAAAACATCTAAATTTACTTTGTTTGTTCTTTTATTGATTGCCGCAATCAAAATTTGAGATTTGAATCAGAAAATTGTAAAGAGTGTTTAGTTTGGAAAGACGAAGTGTAGCAATTTACCCCATTCTGGGACAAGTTGATAATGATAAAGATAATGCTATTTTAGTAATATAAAAAAAGTAAGCAAACAATGTTTTATAGAGTGGAAATTATTATTTTTTATGCTAATAATATTAGAAATAAAAAAATATATATATATTATATAACATATAGTAAAGCGACTTCTGCCCTATAACAAGGAGTTGCAAAAAAGCCGAAATGGCTCAACTGATCATCCATCACCAACCGTTGACCATAATTTCGCATTTATTGCCACTCTTCATCACGTGAAGGTGATAAAATGATCATGCAGCCTAAATTTCCTAGGAGCAATGATTTTAGCCAGAAAAATTATGTTCTTCAAATCTATCCTGTGACCACTAAAATAATTTCCTTTAGATTTCCTTGAAGAAAATTTGTTAAACAAAGCTTTTCAAATCAAGTAACCTCTTAAAAAAAAAAAAAAAATTCCGGAGTTGCAAACAACGCAAACACAGACGTTTTGCCCCCCTTTCACGACGTTTCGCTGACTGTAAAACTCACCTGTAGTCGAGCGGTTCGCATTCTGGCTATTAGATAAATATGCATCTAGCTCAAATATCGAATTCTTATTCTTTAATTTTACGTTGACAAATATGGCATGCGTCTCAATGGTGTACTTCCACTAGCATTAAAAATTACTCTACCGTCAACTGGGCTGGGCTGTTACTTTGGCCCAGATTTTCATGTTTTCCTATAATCTCAGAAATACTTCTATAAGCTTATTTTTAAGTGTGGCTTTATACTTTTTAGTAGAAAGAGTGTTGAAAAACAGATTAAATAAACATCTGTTGAAATTTCTAAATTCTAAAGTCACGTTTCAGGCTTTTGAGCATTTGGACCAAAGTTGCACGCTATTTGGGGAAAATCTTTGCCGTTTGTGCGGTTTCTCCGTTGTATGAGCATAGATACAGACTTAAGCTAAAGTTACGCTAATTCGAATGTCTTTGCCAGTTTTAGCTGATAGTAAAGCAAAGCAACCCCAATTTCCAGCTTCATCTGTTATAAAAGTGACCATTGTTTTCTCTAACGAAAAGCTCTCAGTTTCACATCCTATCCCATTTACGGACACATAAATACGAAGTTTGCCTAAAAATTGCATCCACCCACAGCGAATAGTATCAATTTCCGTGTGATTGGCCAAAGTTTTCCATAAAGGACCAAAGTAAGACAATATTTAAATCATGGAAATGTGTTATTCTGTTTAAAAATTTGATCCCAATATGCATCTTTAACCTATATATTTTCTTTCCTTTACAGGGAAACAGAAACGGAGAAGACAAAAGCAGTACCAGTAAAATTTCAATATTTAGCACTCGTACATTTGATGAACTTGGTTCAATTCCATCGCTTGGAAACATGCCGCTTGTATTTTAGAAAACCGATAAAAACAATCGACTCAAGACTGAACTTTGTGCCAAATCTACTTGAGGCCAATTGTTAAAATATTTTAATGCACGAACTTATAAGTCTTTTAGATCTTATGCATCAAGCCCTTTTTATAGACATTGTACTTAGAGGTCTGCACGGGCCCAAATTTAAGACTTTTACACGGCCCAGCCTAACTCCAAACAGTTACCTTACACCTTTCTGGTAGGTCGGACGGTCTGGGTCTCAAAACACAGCAACAACAACGGCCCAGCCTAACAGTATCAATGTTAAAATCAGGCCGGAACTAGAATTTTCAAATGTAGAACATGATTCCGGTCCGGTCAGAAATGTTGTTTATTCAAATGCGCTAAAAACTTAAATTTGTGTAATGCCAATGAATAGCACCAATACTTGAAGCGATCGAAGCACGCTGAATTGTTTAATGTAAAATCCAAGCCCGGCCCGGTCCGACTCAGGTGCACAAAAGGGTAAATATCAAAATGTACCCAAAACAGAAATTTGTGCAATTCTTGTAATCGTTTGTTAAACTATTATTTACATAGCTAAAATCAACAAAAAAGTTTCATCTACCTCTATTAAATTTCATGTATGCATTTTTCGAACATTGCATACTTCCGACGCGACCCAACCCGAATTTTTAAAAACTAAACCGCAGCTGGGCCGGTATGACATTGTTTTAAAAAAATTACTCGGCCTACAGCACGGGTCGTGTAGGATCTAAGTCCTTGCACTAGCCCATAGCTCGTGCAGACCTTTAATTGTTCTGCTGAAGATTCTATTTTCATACAAGGATTTTGATGTATTTTAAAACTTTCTATTCTGAACCACACATAATATAAAGTTATATGCATTACTATATGTAAATTTTGCATCGCAATCATGCTCCAATAGTGATAGGACTCACAATTTATAATTTTGAGTTGTTGCTATGGTTAATTAAGGTAACTGTCAACCAGCAAACGTATATTGATTTAACTTTGTTTGTAACCAATTAAAATTAAAGAATTGACAAAAAAAAAAAAAAACACTGATTATAGTAAAGAATTAACCAAAATTATCGTCATTGATGTATATGCGTGCTAAGAACTTTATCTATATATTACTACTATCGATGGTTCAATTAATATACAAAATTTGAACATTTAACGAATGTATTCATATCTGAAAATAGTTTTCTTAATTTTTCTGAAAAATGGATTTTTTTTATGATCACTCTCCAATTGCAGCTAATAGCCTCCATGGCCTGATTTTACACTTATTATGGTCGAATAAGCCAGGGCTGAACTCGATTTCTCCGGCAACCCTGCGATATCGCGACGGCGGGGTTACTAGCGGATCGAGTTTAGCCTTGAATAAGCATGGAATAGTCGATAGCTGTAATGACAGCAAGGAAACTTGTTATATGCCCCCATTTTGCGAACCTGTGGCGACGACAAATTCAACCGACATCAAATTTCTTAAAGATTGAGCCCAGGTTGAACAAGGCTGAAATGATCAAATTCATATAGAATCCACCTATAGAGGGCTTTCCCAAAGTTTCAAGATTGTGCTCTTATTGGAAGTAACAACGCCATATGCTGTTATTTACAATGGTAAAACTGAAATGAATGGTGGATTTACCATATGCTAAACAGGCAGTTTCCTACGGGTGGCCAGCTTATAAAATGCGGCTGAAAAGTGTCAAAATCTCAGTCGGCGACTCATGTGGTCTTTATATGCATTGCATATCCAAGAATAGCACCATTTCGAGCAGAAGTCGAATTTAATGGAATTTGTAAGCTATCAGTTTTTTTTTTGTTGTTGTTAGTAAATAAATGTACATAATACTTCTAGGCTTTTGCAGTCCATATTTCACTTTATAAACTAAGGATATACGTTAGCGATGTGATATACACAAATTGTAATCATTAAATTTCACTTTATAAACTATACCATCGATATTCGTAATCTTGAAAAATTATGTTGCCAATATTATGTACTATTAGTAGTTATGAGCCATTTAAGTGGCTCTTTGGTACTGAAAAGGGAGGAGGCGGCCTTCTTACTACTAATGAACATTTCGGAGGTGAAAAACTGTCACTGGGAAATAATTTAACATTTTGAATCACCATCTTGAATGCATATTTACTTCAAGAATAGTTGTACTTCTGCGATTTCACATGAGTTTGAAATAGCATTTTGAAGACTTATTGTAAGAAATAAAGAATTGTTTAACATGAAACCAATTCACGAAAAGCTTTCTAATGCGAAATAATGTTTTTTCTGAGCAAATGTAGCGTAAAAAAGGTTGTATGTCTTCAAACATAAAACTGACCTACAAGGTCTTACGTGGAGTTTTATTTTTTTTTTCAAAGTTAATCTAAATATTTCTCTTGTCTAAATATTTCTGCAGTCTATTCTCCTGTTTTTGGAATCCATACATAGTAACAGAAAATACAATGAAAATCCTAAATTTTGATTCCTTATTTATCAGAAAATAAACCCTTTTTTAAATGTTGGGGTTAGTTGGATTGTCGCGTACGAAGTAAATAGTGAAGTCGTCGGAAACCAACATCTGCTGCAGTTAATTATATGCATTCAGTATTGAAAGTATTGGAGGAGTGTTAGAACGCCTCCTATTGGCGGGTTTTGTAACAATTATAAAAGTATTCAATGCTTTGTAGAATATACGTATAAGGAAGTTATGGAAAAGTTTGACTGTGATATCTGAAAATATTCATCTGGATGTAAAATGTGCCAGATGATACTATGTAAATAGAAAGAATATAATGTTTGGAAGCGCGAGAAAAGTTGCTTCTTAAGCCACTTTTCTGACGATTTGTAATCTTTCAAGGAAATCCGTCGGAGATTGAGATAATTGTATATATCATTTTTCAAAGTTTTAAGGCTGTTTTTCGAACGGATAAGGGCCAAACAAAGTCGAAAAGTATGGCTAAGGGAACAGATAAAATTGTCGCTTATCGACACACTTACTAGCTGTACCTTCTAATTGCAAAACATGAACGTTTTGATTCAATAAAAGTAGCATATTTCTCAGAAAAAAAATTCAAAACAAGAATATAGATTTCTTATTTTTGGAGAGGAGTATTAAATTCTGTGGCCCAATAGGAAATTAACAGTTTTTGTCTGATATGTTTTTTTAACTTTGTATAATTCTTTAATTTATTGCAAGTAACTGTAACCATGTTTGAGTTTTTAGATCTTGGTGTTGTTGCCACATTAATAAAAAAAAACAGCTCTTTTCCATAAAACTAACTTTTGGCAGCCGATTCTGTTTGATTAAAATATTTAAAGAAAAGAAAATTGCGCTGCTTAGCAACGAAAATAAATTGGTTTTATTCTGTTGAAAAGTTTATTAGACAAATATGATAAAAAGGTAGACTATTTTTTCTTTTTTTCATTTTTCCGATGCAATTAATAACGAAATTGATAAGTTAATTCAGTAGGTTCAAAATTGAAAATTTTATTGCAGCAATGGACCAACGCTCAACGTATTTGAACATGTTATAACTCATAATATTCCTTATTCATGATCTGCAACATGTAATAAACTTTTGAGACATATTTTTTGTAGCAATCTGCAAATAAATGTATTTTTCTCATCGCATTAAAGTTAGTTAATTTTCTCTAGCTTTTACAAAATGTGGGTTAGCCCACTGTTGCCGTATTGTCTTAAATTTTCGGAAATTGATAAGTTAAGTTGGTAAGTTTACAGTTTTCGAAAATTGATAAGTTCATATAATAATAAATAGACGGTTTTAAATGTGCTACTGTTTTTATGTGTTGCTGCCATGGAATGAAATAGAATAATTTTAAATATTTTCAATTTCTCAATTCATCTGCGCTATTTTAGTGAGCTGTTAAACCTCTTATATTCCCGATTCCATTTGTTGCAAAAGAATAGAAAATATAATACTGGAATTTATTTTTACTACTACATTTATTTTCCTTACGCAGTGATCAAACTCCTGCTTTTTGTAAATTGGTTTGCAAAAGGGACCTGAATGATTTATTCTTTAGATTTGCATTTGAAATAAATTTTCTATAAAGAGCATAGATTATTATACAAAAACTTCTATTTTATTTATTTTTGTAAAGCAAGGTACACTTTTAAATGGAAATATAATTTTGAATGTTATTAGAAATGAAAGATTTTGAGTTTTGTTTTATAAATATCAATCACGCCAGTCAACATACGATATATCTGTTAGTAATGGTTATAAATATTTCTTATAATAGTCTCATTTACATATTTAAATCCAATAATTTTTTTATCCAACCTGCCCATTATGCTTAAATTTTAAACATCTGACAAGACTTAAACGAGTAAAATATGACATCTTGTTCTTGCCCCAATTCTTCCGAATAACAGCCTTAAATGTTTCTCATGTCATTGTATGCAGTAAATTTGTTTTCCTGAAACAATGAAGTTTTTTTTATTTGCATTTATTTTGTATATATGTATGTAAATATTTTTGAAATAATGGATTATTTTTTGTGTATTTCATGTAAATCCAAAAAAATATTTCAACTTTGATAAAGGAATTTCAATAGCTATTCGAAACAATGCATAGTTTGTAGACGATGGCCATAATCAAGGGTTGAATCATTCTTATACTCGCGGCAAGACTAACTTGAATACATTGTGGACGCTATAACCGGCTAATGACTCAGTTTTGACTTCAAGCGCCCATTGACATGATTGTTTTCATCGTTACAGAATCCATTTTAAATATCAATTTAGAATACATTTATTACTGAAATACGGAAAATCATGAATATAATTTTGTATTTTAATTAAACGAGTTGATTTGAACTCAAACTATCGATGCCATGCAGCAAAATATTAGTTTGTAATTATTTAGCGTTTAATGTATGAACTATATAAGTTAGCGGAGTTCTGCTGTTTCTCCTATATCTTTTTATTGCCAACTAGGGTTTGCCGCAAGTAGCCCTGCTTGTATCAAAATCGTTATCGGAATGAATAGTAAAATGTATCTTTTTCAGATTTCGTACAAATTTATTCTGATAAAATACTTCGTAAAAGTTTTTGAATGTTTATTTTTTGAAAGTTGGCAATGGTTTAGTGATGCCGATGGACGCATTTGACTAATGTATGTACTATTTTGATAAATATACATCCATAATGTAGTTGAAATTATAAATTTCACTCTAATGCTATATAGTACCAGGAATTATTATTCTTTTTCATAAAAAAATAATGCTATTTAAATCTTGGAATTCTAATAATTCGATTATTTCGTTATTAAAATTCGAATAATTCGAGTTCTAATAATGAAAGTTACTAAATATTCTATCTAGTTCTAGTACATTCGTATAATTTGGTGTCTAATTTTACTTGTATCACAATCATTATCAAGATGAAAAAAAACAAATAGGTATCTTTTCAGATTAATATTCGTATAAACTATTAAATAGTGTATTAATATAAAATACTTTATGCCATTAATATCCATATTGTAATTCAAATTATTAACTTTCCTCGTATATTATATATTTATCATCATTGTTCAGGGAATTATCAATGTTTTTCATAGAAAATAACTCTATGAACATTTCAAAATTATCCATATTGTAATTCAAATTATTAATTTTCCTCATATATTATATATTTATCATCATTGTTCAGGGAATTATCAATGTTTTTCATAGAAAATAATGCATGAACATTTCAAAATTCGAATCGTTCAATTCCTAATAATGAGCTACTCAATTTCGACAGGAATCCAATAGGGTAGCAACCACAGGGACTGTACCATCTTCCCCTAACCCATCTCCTCTCGGATGAACTTTCGGAGCAGCATATTTATTGTGCAAAGACTCGGGACAAAGAATCTCAGGGTTCCCATAGGGTGCAAATACGTAAACGTAGTTTTATACGCAAATACGTAGTTTTAGGCTGTGTCGGAGATCGAACATGAAACCACCGAATGCGAAACTCCTCCCATAACCACTGGGCTATACTGGCCTAGCCCCGTATTTACCAAGAAACTGCTATCCTTGAGGCAAAGCTAACTTAAATATACTGTGAAAGCCATAACTGCTTAATTAGTCAGATTTTTCTTCATACTTCCATTATGTTTGCATTCACAAGATAGTTTCCATACTTATTGTACTGATTCGCATTTAATTAGCAATTAGAAATTTTGAATATTTTTTGTTGAAATATGAAAAAATATAAATATGATTTTTCATTTCATTTATAGGAATCGAATAATTCGGCACATTTTCTGTTTTTAATTATTAAGAGTTTATTAAATGGGCTATTTAACTTAGCGCGGAAGAAGGGGGTAGTTCCTCATATTTTGCTATTTTTAAAGTATAGAGAAAATATTGTTTATACGAAAATTATCGATTTCGAGATGAGGAATGCCAATATATGTTTTAGAACCTTCTGGACACGTTTTGACTATTTTCAGAGTGATGTCCGTCTGTCTGTCTAGATCGATTTCTTGTGTACATGATAACTGCCACAAATATTAATGGATTTTCACGACATTTTATGTCCGATTGTGTTATCGAAAAATCTAGAACTAGATAGAATTTTTTTTTTTAATTTGAGAGAAAACTTTGAAATATATTCGAGATTTTATATTTTAACATGACAGCACAGGACAAATATATGCACAATATTGACATAATTATTCACGAGTGGAGTTATTTATGGCTCACTGATCACGGCTCAATGGCATGACTCTGGCTCAATGATCACTCAACAATTTTAATCATAGTAAAAAATAGTTGCGATACAATTTTGTGTTCTTGACGTCATTGGCCCCCTCGAAGGGGCGAGTTACCCCCACCCCACCCCACCCCGATAGGGTACATTGTCAAACCTGGTATAAACCGCAATATATTTTTAAGTCCTTTAAAATGAAGAGTAAAATATTATTATTGTGATCATTTAGACCAACGGTACAGATTTTTCAAATTTTTCTTGCAAAATTTGCAAGAAAAAAAAACATACTACTTGAAGTCGATTCTGGTATGAGAAAGTCGAGAGAAGCCATACTCCAGTTAATTAAGTTAACGTTTTGCTGCGGGTATAGTGAGGTATAGGAACAAAGACTGATTTGTACAGTTCATACAATTTTTTTTCTGTACTGTATGGATGCATGTATTCACTGTTTTTTTTTATTTACAGCTTTATTTTAACAGCCGTTTATACTGTGACAATGTCAAATATCGCAATTAGCTGATTTAATTGACAAATTTATACGATTAGAATAGATTGGGAAAAAAATATTTCATTGTGAATTTAATAAAAATATAAATAGGTTCATCTATTATTGGAAACAATTAAACAACGGTGTTTGTAAATTTTCAAAGCAATTTATACTTTTATAAATCATTCGATTTATTACATTTTTATTACAAATTATTTGAAAAAGAAACACATTGAACTTAAACTTCTCTTTACTATTCTTTAGAAAACTAAAATTATTTCTTTCTATGAGTATGAAAAAATTTAATGTTTTCTTACTTCATATATTTTTAAAAAATGTCTTATTTATTTACAACTTTTGCTTTAAGTTGTACAATAAACTTTCACCATTAAATTGGCTTTGTTGTGCTAGTATAAAATGCTTTTTGTCCTGAATTATTCTTAAATGAAATGTATTCGTCCAATAAGTTTTTGTGCTTCTGAAATTATTGGTTTTAGAAGGATAAAATGCTTTATTACTGTATATAATAAAGATTTTCATGCTTTTGTTTCTATATCACAATAAACTAATTTGAAAAATTTGCGTTGTTTCCTTTCATGCTGTTGCACTTTGATCATGGACGCCCAGAGCAGGCCCGCACGGCCGCACCCCAGGAAAACTATAATTTAGGGCCCGATGACAGTGTATATAGAAATTGTACTTAATTAATCCAGACCAGGGCCCTGAAGGCTGCACGGGATCCAGGAATCTGTTCCTACTCCCCCTCCCCCCCCCACATCTTAATGAACCTGTCTTTGATCACTCAATAATAAGAAATGAACCGAAAGTAAGTAAATTTCAGAATACAGAAGTTTCTTGATGAGAAAGCCTTATGTTGTGGAACAGAATTTTGTCTAAAAAAAAGTATGGAAGTGTTTTGGTGTTGAAGTCACTATAATTGTAAAATTTTAATTTTAATGTTTCAGACTAACGTAGTCGTAATTTATTTTTAGGGGAAAGGGGTGCGGAGTTCAAAATATTTCAACTATATTATTGATCATATTCATGGTGATTTATACCTAATAATAATTAATACATAAATTAAATCATATATAAATTGACAATAACTGCATAAGTCATAGCAATAAGCACACGTTCAAGTTTCAATGAGCACAACCAAAGCAATTTCAGTTAAATAGCTCTTTTATTTCAAACTTTCTACAGTCTCATAGTACCAACAACTCCTGGCGGTCGTCCGGCTAACGGTTACGGTCATCAGCTTGCAAAGGCGACTCTGGTCACGATTAGTAGGCATGTCATGGAAGTCGAAGCATAAAAGCTGCTATGCCAAGCCAAGACGCTTGCTTGCAGAGTTCCTGGGTCCGCAAGACCCTTACCTCCAACCTCAGAAAATAAAGTCCACTGTTAGTGAGTTTTGAGTAACAAGTGAAATAGCAATATGCACTCCTCAGTTCTTGGGTGCTGGGTTGTGGTCAGAGACGACTGATGTTCTGCCGTCTTCGTCTTGGGATTGCTGATACTGGGCCGCGGCTAGAGAAGAGGGCAGGACCAATGGAAAGACAGGAATTTTATGAGTTCCCTGAAGGAAGGTCAGAATGTTCAGTATTTACGTTTAATTTAAATAAATTAAGAAATATAAGTAATAAATTAAGATAAATTCACATCACAGAAAGCAAGTTAAGCATTTTAAGGGAAGGTCGGGCTGGCATTAAAACGCGAGCTATTGCAAGGCATTGTTCTCTAGGAGGAACGAATCAAGGATCTCCATTTCACTTTGGAATTGCCTATTCAATAGCCTAAGTGGAACAGAGTCACGATAACACCGTCCTGCGAGGTGATTAGGAAACTCCTGCCTGGGGCGTTAGATATCTGGGGTGCTTCCACGGTGGCACCATAGAACCAGAAAGAAGATGTCTAGGTCTTCTTTTCCTGAGATAGGAAGAACCGTATCTACTATCAACGTCTCTCAAGCAGGGTTTGCTAGTGTTTTTCCTGAAAAAAATTCGTGAAGTTTTCCGAATATGCCCAGCAACGTTCGGGACTTTCAAGTCGTGATGAATCACTTCGTTCTGGACAAACCAGGGTGCATTAACAATGCAACGTAAAACTTTATTTTGAAAAACTCGCAGTTTTTCGATATGGCTTTTTGAAACTGATCCCCAGACTGGACAAGCGTACAAAAAGGCCTGTGCGATGATTTGTTTATAGATGATCAGTTTATTAGGGAGGAATAGATGAGATTTTCTACCGAGCAGTGGGAGGAGGGCAGAGAGATTACGCTACTGGCCAGACAACCGTGAAGTTTATGCCTATAATAATGGCCAGCAACAGGCTAACCAATCTCCATTCCAGCAGAGCCCCAGCCAGGTCGGTGACTCGACGAAATCATTCACCGGGTAGGGTCCGAGAGAACGTCCGCCAAGCTCGACACCAGCCACCGGTCAGCCCTTGGCTCAGGCCATGAATGGGCGCAGTCCATGAGCACGACCACCTGGAAGACTCGGGGCCCTAAAAGCTCTGTGGTACGTCGGCCACTTCATCACTAATAGGGTAACCCGATTAATTTTCCCCCAGCAGACGGAGGACCAGAGGTACAGACCTAAGATCCGTGCACCGCAATCAATGGCGGCGCCGCCCCCTGGGGGGAGTGGGAGGAGGGCAGTAAAAGTTTTTGCTGTAGAGATTTTATTTTGAATGTGCTCTCTGAACCATGTCCAATGTGACGCCCAAGTACTTTACAGAGTGTAAAAAAGGGGATCGGTTCGTTGAAGATTTTAAAGGTAAAGTTATGACTAAGTTCTCGGTAGTTGGGTTTGAAAATGCAAACTGCACTCTTGTCGGATTAATTTTGATTCTCCAGGTCACGAGCCAGTGCTCAAGGCTATGTTTGATGTAGCTTTATAATGTGTTAATAGCAAATAAATAAGTTGGTATCACGTCTAATTTCAAACAAATAAGATTAATCACATAACTTTGATAGAAGGTCTTTATTACACTTCTTATAAGACGTAAAAAATAGAAAAATTCAGAGTAAAGCCCTTGAGAGGCCCTAAATTCGCCTATCCTCATTAATTTCAGTTTTATTTATTTAATTCCCCCTGTGGAGGACGCCCTTTTTAACTTGGCTCAAGGCCATAGAGATCGTGGCCGTTTTGTTATGTATCGGTCAATTACTACTTTTCAAAATGAGAATAAACTTAAAAGTAAAAATAGACATTCTGGTTCTGATATTGTTTTGAATACTGAAGTCGCGGAAATTAGGAAACTTAAATCTAATCCTGATCTTGTCATTTTATCTGCTGACAAGACTAAGCAACTTGTTCTTACAAATAAAACTGATTATGTAAATTCAATGCAGAATGTATTGACGAGATGGAATGCAGCCAGGTCAAAAAATTCCCGATCACGATGATTAATGCTAGGATTGCAAAATTAAAAAAATGTAATGATCTTCCTCCCAATGTAAAATCTGCCGTTTTCCGTACTTCTCATCAACTTTCTAAAATCTTTGGCCAAATAAAACTTCATAAACATAATCATCCTATGCGTCCTATTGTTTCCAGTATGTAGTGGACCTACTGATTTTTTAGAGAAATCTCTTGCCTTTTTCTTAAAACCTTTTTTAAATAATCATAGTTTTCTATTCATTCTACTGAAAATTTCATTAATATATTGTTTAAAACTGAATTTAATCCTAATAGTACCCTTCATAGTTTTGATGTCGTTTCTTTATTTCCTAGCATTCCCGTTGACATCACTATTAAAATTATTGCCAAAAAAACTTCAAAATCACAATTTTAAAACCCCTACTATCGATACAATCATTTCTGCTTTAAATATTGTTGCGGAGGCAAATTATTGTGGCTTCCGTGATGCTATTTACTTGCAAACTTGTGGTGCACCTATGGGTAACCCATTATCTGGTATTTTTGCCGAGGCGGTTTTGCAGGAGCTCGAGAATGAAATATTGCCTTTTTACTGATCCCCCCATTCTTTGGTGCCGTTACGTGGATGATGTTTTCATTATTTGGGATTGCGATTTAGATCATCTCTTTCTTCTTTTGTCTAAGGTTAATGATTTTTACCCTTCGATTAATTTGACTGTTGAACATGAATCCAATTGTTCCTTGCCTTTCCTTGATGTTCTGGTCACCCGTTCTGCTGTTGGTTTTCACACTTCTGTTTTCCGTAAACCCTCTTTTACTGATTCTTGTATACCCGCTAATTCTTACCATCTTATTTTCTCTAAATAAGCTTCTTTTAACGCTTATTTTAATCGCGCATTTAATGTTTGTTCTTCTATCTCTGCTTTGAGTGATGAAATTAATTTTATCTTTAATCTTGGCCTTGAGGCTGCCTATTCTTTTGAGTTTATACATAAGATTTTCGCCGATGTTCACCATAAATTTACTCAAATTGATACTAAACTTGTTGTTTTAAAAGATCGTTTAACTTATAAATCTAGTTTTACGTGCCATCTTAAGATTTTCCGTCCCTTTATTCAGTTCTGTGATGAATTTGGTTTCAAGCCTGCTCATTCTAATATCACTACTTTATTTAACCATATTCGTTCTGATAAACTTGGGGATATGAATGACTTTAAAAGCTATGCTGGAGTGTATGTGGTTTCCCTGTTGTCTACCGATGGTGACTATAAATTTTATATTGGCAGTACCAAACGCAATGTTAGCATCCGTTTAGCAGAACACGCTCGGGTTGTCAAAGGTGGTAAACTTTCTACGGCCCTTGCTCATTATGTTGTTAACGATAGTTTTCTGCCTATTTTTTTTTAAAAACTTTCCTTTTAATGCGTTGTAATAACCCCGTAATATTCTCCTTTTCGAATCCCTTTTTATTTATATCTACCGCGCGTCGATTTGTAATTTTGACCCCGTTCAAATTTTAAGTTATGCTTGACGACTCATTCTCGACGCTGTGCAATTCAAGTCTCTTCATAGTTATCTTTGACGTCATCCTTATAGGGTTTGGGCTTGACTGTTCTTTTTGAATTTGCATTCCTGTAATGAAATAATATTTTTAATTGTACTTTTCTTCAGATATACTCGTTTTTGAATCCGTTAAAACTATTTTATGTTTTTTTTTTTGTGTACTTTTCCTTAGATAATCGAATGTTCATTTACTAATTGTAATTATGCAAATTTGCCATCTTTACTGGTCTATATATGAACGATCCTTTTTACTTTCCATGTAGCCACTGATGAAGAGAGTATTAACGCTCGAAAGCGCTCTGGCCTTTTCCCATTTTTACGTCTTATAAGAAGTGTAATAAAGACCTTCTATCAAAGTTGTGCAATTGATCTTATTTGTGTTAATAGCGTTGTGTGGTGAGCAGCTTCGAGAAATCAGGGCTGTGTCGTCTGCGAAGACAGCCAGCTTTATCTGCGGGATTCTGGGTATGTCGTTGATAAAGATATTAAAAAGTAGCGGACTTAGATTTCCGCCCTGTGGAACCCGGGCCCTGATTGGTCGAAGGAAAGAAAGAATTTGATCGACTCGTAGGCAGAAAGAACGGTTAGTAAGATATACGAGTCGATGAGAACAAAAAGTTGCGTCGAATTACCAAGTCGAACCAGCTTGGTTAGCCGACCAAGAATAAATGTTTTATTAAAAGCCTTACTAATGTCGAAATATACTGTGCTGGTATACTGCCTGTTGGTAGAGTTTCCATGAATAGTTTCCACTACACGCATGAGTTGGGAATGCGTGGAAAAATCAGCTCGAAAACCGTGCTGTTCAGGAATTAAGATATCTTTCGATCTTCAGAAACTAGTCAAACATCTAAGCAACACTTAACTCATAAATTTTGGATAGGATTGATAAGAGGCTGATTGGTCTGTAGCTTTCTGCTAGGTTTGAATTTAAATTATTTTTCAAAAGAGGGATAACTGTGACAAAGAAAGTAGCGATGGTCCAACATATGATTTGAAAGCACTATGAGACAGCACACATAAGAAAGGGAAAGGTTTTTGATCATCCTGTTGCTGATTTTATCAAGGCCGGGTGATTTCTTTACATTGAAGCTTTGTATGATGTGAAGAACTTCAGACAAGTGTATGGAACCAAAATCGCTTTCTGCTTGTAAGTTAAGTGCATTCTGATTGGTCTGTTGGAATTCGTGTGAAGTGCCTGTGTAAAGATGGCTGAAGTTTGGGTCGACGTGTGGTGAAAATTGGAGTTCCAAGCTTTCTGCGATAGCATTAGCTTTCTGGGCGAGTCCATGTAAACCATTAATGAGTGGAATTGAAGTTTTCGTGGATCTCATGTTTTTAGCTGTACGCTAGAGACTATGATTCGTGGGTGTAAGTCCCTCAATGTGAGTAAGCCAGCGTTGCTGGGTGTGAGATTAAATCATAGACTTGACCTCGTTGTGGAGCTTACGGAGTTGTGCGCCGTGAAGAGGGTACCTAGTGCGATACCAATCTCTCCGTAACCGATTTCGCTGCTTAATTTTGGCTTTAATTTCACACGGGAGTGAGTGATAATTAGGTCGAGAATGATTTGGTTTCGAGGCTGCAGCTACCGCCTGTAGCAGTAAGTGATTAAAATCATGGATGCATCTCTCAATGTCGTCCGTCCTGGTAATTTTGATAGCTTGCTAAATGTGAAAAAGAAATCACAAGCTATATAAAAATGGATTCTGGTATGAGAACCTAGAGTTGAGCAGTGGTGGCTAGTGAGCGACATGTAGAAGGAGGCGCTCATCTATGTATTTATGTATATATATCCCTTAGTTTATGCCAACTACGTCTTTTAGATTTCGAGTTCGTCGTTTGTCCGGCACTGATAAATTGGTTCCGGCGTTACCTCGAAACAGCTGTATGCCAAATTATTATTTCACTTGCGCTGATATACGTTGTGCAAGTTTCCTTAAAATGAATAAGTGCCTACTGCAACCATGGAAATTATTTGAATGCATTTCTAAATAAATTTGTATCAAATTTGTAAAAATTAGATACTCTCAGTCGTATGCATGTGCAGTATTTTTTTATGATTAGCGCAAATGTTTTTACACCCAAAATGCACACAATTTTTCTCATATACACTCTATGGTTAATAGTTTTGTACCTGATCGTCCTTGTAACCCAAACAGTAACATAATTAGAGAGCGAAAGCCAACTAAATCTACGGCCGTTTATATGAAGAAACGAAAGAATTATTTTTAATACAAGTTTAAGAATGAATTTGGAATTTACAGAAAATTCTTGTGCTTTATGCTTATCTCTATTCGTCTTTAAAATGATACTAGCGAGTTCTGTCTGCTAGCAGTCACTATATATAGCAACCGGTTTTTATAGCAATAAGTAGTTAGCTCGTTGCGCGGATGCAATAAAAGTGGATCAAAGTTTAGAGTGAACAGATCGAGTGGATCCATTGTAGAGTAGAAAATACAGCGTGAAAATTGCATCAAAATCGGTGCAAGAGCCACTAAGATAGATGAAAACGTAAATATGACAAAGAGGGGGGTCTCCCCTCCTCAACCACGGTTGTTTCATATTACATAATAACAGACGGTGTTTGTGTGTCGACGTGTGTGTGTAAGGTCTGTAGCGGAAAATGTAAACATCGTATGGCCTTGAAATGTCATACACGGATATTTCAGGAACCAAGGCGATGCATTTTTTGTAAAACCGAAATATGAAATTGAGGCTACTTAAAGTAAAAGTTATGCCCAGGGGGTTGACATAATAAGGTTGTGTATCTAAGTGATTGCCACCAACAAAATCTAAATCGCTCAATTAGAAGGCGAAATAAGAAATTTGGGGGGCTAACCGAACTAAAAGTTACGCCCAGGGAGCTGACGCTATAAATATGTATATCCAGTTCATATGTACAAATGGTGCCGGGACTATAGCCACTAGCGGAATCAAAATCGCTCCAATTAGGAGTCGAGATGTGAAATTAGAGGGGGACTACTTAAAGTAAAAGTTGCGCCCAGAAGATTGATACGAAAGAGATGTATATTCAGATGGAACAAGGACTGTAGTTACCAGAAGATTCAAAATCGTTCAATTTAGGAACAGAGATGTAAACCGTGCGGGCTAGTTAAATTAAAAGTTACGCTCAGGGGGGTTTGAATAAAAAAATATGCATGTCGAGGTGATACACGTATAGATAATGCAGAGATTATAGCCACCAGTAGATTCAGAATCGCTTAATTAGGAAGCGAGATGAGAAATTTTAGAACTACCTCAAGTAAAATTTATGCCCAGGGAGTATCGGAGCAATATTGGTTTTCAATGAAATTGGAAGCAAAACTAGGGGGATTGAGTAGTCGCCTGTGAAGGGGGGGGGGGGAGATTTTAAGGGAAACAACGTCAGATCAAAGAATCAAGTATCAGGTTGAAAATTGATTTTTAACATTCTTTAACAAATATTTATAATTTTTTCAATCTTTAATGTTAAATGGCTGAAAAAGTAAGACAGCTGAGTAAGTCAAGAGAACCACCCCCTCAGACAGCACATTTCTGAAAGTGTCACTAAAAATATCCACGGGTATACCACAAATACAATTCTCCGTGACTTTTAAACAATTAAGAGGTCAAACGCATTGAAATTCGTCAGAAACAAAGCATAGTACTACCCTGAATCAGAAATGATCCCCTTTCCGAAGGATAGATCCACCCTACATCAGAAATGACCCCCCCCCCCCTCCCCGGGCGCTTACGGAGCGAAACAGTTTCGCGTTCTTAAAGTTTATAGCTGTTTAAATTTATAGCATATGTTGTGTTAATTGATTAAATTCTTAGCATATGATAACAAAACTAAATATGACATTAATGAATTATGTCCTTATTTGTAAATATATGTTTTTTTTATTCAGACAGCTTAAATTTTACATTTATACTATAGATCAAACTATAAGTTTTTATTTAAATGTAGCTCATGTCTCTTGCAAATTTTCTGCATTTTATCAGTTATGCTTATATTCTTTACTAGTTTTACATTGAGGAACATTGCAAAGGTCAGTCACATAATCCATTACTAATTTTAGGCCATAAATATCAATGCTTTTGCTACAAAGTTTGGGATGTATAATGAAAGGATCCCCAGTAACGCAAAACATAAGCATTTGTTTGTAATTGTCTCTCGTTAGATGAAAAATTGCATAAATTGTTAATCTTTGCTATAGTAGGCCATTGAGTTTGATTGTACGTTAGCACAAAACTGTTCACTCCTTACAAGGAGCAACGTGACGTCATAGAATACCCCCCCCCCTCCTCATTGCTTTGGCCTTATTGGTAAACTAGGAAAAGCCAGCCACTTCTTTTTAGCCATCAAATCTTTTTAGCCTTCTTTTTAGCCATCATATCCAGTAATTCAATCATGGAGTTAGAAGTAAGGAGGAAAATCTGCATGTTGAGAAAACGCCAAAACCATTTGAGACAGTAATTCAGGGGGCGCTAGTGAGTGTTCTGACGTTATACATTGTATGCAGTTCTACGGCAAAAAGCTGGTTTGCATTAAATAAAATTTATTTAAACTGTTTATTTCGAAGAAATGAATTAGCGGCTCAATGTACATTATAGTTCAAACAATGAAGAAAATTTCTATGCACTAATTCACGGGAAAAATAGTTGAGAAATATATTTTTTTTAATTTTAAAATAACTCATTCATTTGCGAGAAGTGTCATGCGCAGTGCGTCTGTACATGACGTCATTGGATGTGGCAAAAGCAGGAAAATGAAAAATTATTTCGGACTTTGGCGCAGTATTGGGATGTCAATGATTTAAATTTAGATCAACACAAGTTTTTAGAGGTATGTTTATTTTCTTCAATCTAGTATTTAATTCTTTTAGATAAATTAATTATTATTCAAAAACTGTCCCATCCATACTTTATAGATGGAATACATTCTTATGTATATATCGTAAAAATTGGAAATAGCAATCATAACAATCGAGCTGATGTTCTGTTTATAGCTGAATGTGATGTTGACGTTTTAGTTAATTTAGAGCATTTGCTGGTACAAATGATTGCTTAAAAAAAGTATTTGTCAATTTACTTTAATGCATGTCGAACTATATTGTGTTTTCACTTTTAAACAAAATATGTATATTTTGATTTTACATGGATAGGGAAATTCAAAGATAATTTAAGTTTTTGTAATCGAAAATTTTTTCCATGTATTGAACAAAGGTACATATAATTTGTTACATCATTTGTGCAATAGTATGAAATAAAATTATTTTATTTTAAATGTGCTTTTTAACTTTTAGAGTGTGTGTGGTTGTTCTGTGTTTTTATCCCGAAAAAGGAGATTGATTTTGTTTCTCAAACTCATATGTTGCAAATTTTGTATCAAATTGCACATGTTACTTTACATTCATTTTTAAAGCATTTGAGCAATTTATTTTAAAAGATCTCCATTTGATTGGAAAAGAGTTGCATGTAAATTACATATACTCAGCATTGGAGTGCAGTAGTATTATAATCACATTTAGAATATATATATATAGTAAATTCATATTTTATCAGTTTTACTAAAGAGTTGGAGTATTTGAATTCTTTTAGAATGGTCTGCTCTATCAAGATATCACTAACTAAATGTGTTACATCTTTTGGAGGTGCCAACTAATGATATATCATCATAGAGAGGAGTGGAGCGAGACCGTTTCAGGGCATGAAATAAGAAAGGGGTGTTGTATAGGGGTTTGCTCTATCAAGATATCACTAACTAAATGTGTTATATCATTAGTTGGGACATCCAAAAGATGTATCATCGTGGAGTGGAGAGAGACCGTTTCAGGGCATGAAATGAGAAAGGGGTGTTGCATATAATTACTTTGAAATTTTTTTCTTTTGGACCAGTTTCAGCTCATACAAAATTATGATCTTTTATTCAATATTTCTTTTTAAACAACTGTGCTTATAAATATTAGTGAGGCCCTTGAGTGTTCTGCACATAAGTAATTTAAAAACTGATTTATTCATGGAATATCTACTATAATAGAATACAACGCTCTATCACTGTCTGCATAGCCACAACACAAAAGGATATATTATAACATCTATTGTTGTGTTGTAAATAAATAAAAATGAATTCAATATCCAGCTTCACTTTCAGTATCTCATGTCATACGCAAGTTAAAGCACTAGAATTCTCCACTGTTGTAAAAATGGGTCCAATGTAAAAATGGCTTCATTTTCAGTATCCGAGGTCGTCATTCAATATAGAACTCCAGAATATTGTTCTTTCTATATAGATTTAAGGTGTTAAAATATAAAGCCACAAGTTATGGCAATATTAAGTACTGGGAGATGCATCGCCATACAATTCGTATTTCCAAGATTAACAGTGATTGAAATAACAATGACAGAAATCAAATAATGCAGCTGTTAAACATGGCTAATAGAATTTCATCATTACATTACCATGTCAGAAATGAACGTGTAAGGGTTGTTGAGCACCAAAATTTGAACTAACATTGGGAAATAAATTATACACTAAAAGGAGGTATAGTATTTTAAAATCTTCATTGCTGTTAAAAATAATTAAATACATGTCAGAAATGACAGTTAATATATATCAAAATGAGTAATAAAATTGTGTTTTTATCTTATCTGTTAATAGCAAAATCCTAAAACTTCAAACATATATGGAACAAAACTAGTGTTCTTCAACTGACTTAAAATATTTTATTTTAGGTCAGTTGCTATGTCGCCATCTAATGGATGAACAGGATGATTTTTTGGGCAATATCGTAATGTCATAGATTCTCAGAGACAAATGTGTTTCAGCAATTTCACTAAATAATATAAAAATTTTATAAAAATATTTTTTTCATAAGTCAATATATAATTTCTTAAACGTCACCCAATTTCCATTGTGTAAGTTTTTACTGGTGTAATTAGAAGATGAAAACACATCCCTGGGTATACAGTGACAGAAATGACAAATTTGCATTTTTATTCAAAATATATTTGTACAATGTTTCAATTCACCACATTTTATTTGCATTTGAAGTCAAAAGTGCATGTAATACTATGGAAAAGTATTTTTTGTTGAAAAATATGTGGAAAAGATTGTATTCTAAACAAATACTAAAAAAAAATATCTACCTTATTTATTTAAAACTCAAGGGACACAAAATTGACAATTATCAGATATCCAGCCATATATATACTATTTTTCCATTTTACAACTTAAACTTTAAACTCGCAATATGCTGCTTTTTTATACAAGCAGTTATGTGAATTATATTACATGAATTGTCCCATATGAAAACAACAAAATAAAAATATACAGTTACAAGATTATGCCAGTCATTAGTTACTTATCTTTTGATTTTTTTTTAGTTCATAAATGTAATTAGACATTGAAGTTATTAAGTTCGCAGAATTGTGGATGTCATATAATAATTAGTCTACATTTGTCCATGGACATTAGGAATGCAAGAGCTATACTTTTATTCTGATAATGATTGTGAGACAAATAGAACTAAATACTATGGAATAATGTTTGAAAAAGTTGAAGACTCACTCCAGAGACTGAGTAGTAAGTTACCAGACACTAGAGAGCAGATGCTCTGGGACAGCTAGTATATTATATTTACTCATGGGACAGCTAGTATATTATATTTACTTAAAAAATATATATATACAATATACATATTATTCATACTATTACTTCTATGATATATTTCTTTTAAACCCATAATTTGCATTATTTTTGCATACTCGATGAAAAGGATGAATACAAAACATAATTAAAAAATTTATAATTGCATTTAATTGCATTATTTGAAATGAAACAATCTCTACATACTAATTACCAAGTGTTTGTCAGTCTGTCATGCTTTTAGGCACTTCCCGAATAGATAGAGACTTGTAATTTGGTACACAAGTCAATCATTCGATAAAATCATCTGGAAAAATTGTATTTCCCAAATGTGTTCTGTAGAGAGGGTGCTTCACACCAAAACGTTTGAAAAGTGAAATGTTACAAAAGCATGCTTTGCGATGAGAGACAGACTTCAAATTTAGTGTATAGGTAAATTTTTTGAAAGGAAGAAAATGTGCAATTTCAGATTTCCAATATTTTCTACTAAAGGGGGTGCCGCACACCAAAATGTTTGATTTGCTGAATAAATAAGAAACAGATCCTTTAAAATTTGATAGAGGTTTGAAATTTGGTATATGGGCTAACCATTTAATGAAAACACCCAAGACGAATATAGTTTTTCAAAAATGTTTGTTGAAGGGGAAGCTCCAGAGAAAAGCATTCAAAATGTGAATTGATAAAAAAACACGCTTTGGGATGAGATAGATTTTTCAAATGTGGTGTATGGGTAGATAGTTTGGAAGGAAGAAAGTGTACAATTTCAGTTTTCCATTATTTTCTACTTTAGGGGTGCCTAACCACAAAATGTTCAATTTTCGGAATAAAGGAGAAACACCCCTTTTAAAACATGATTGAGACTACTTGATATTTGGTATATGGGCGAATCCTCTGATAGAAAACCCAAGAAGAATGGAGTTTTTCAAAAATGTATACTTAGGGGGTAGGTACTTCACACAAAAACATTCGAAAGGTGAAATAATAGAAAAAGCATACTTCGCGATGAGATAGACTTCAAATTTGGTGTACAGGTAAATAGTTAGAAAGGAGGAAAGCATGCAATTTCAGTTTTCCAATATTTGCTATTGTTTGTAGGGGGGGGGGGCACTCACTAAAATATTCAATTTGATGAACTAATGAAAAATGTCTCCTTTATAGTGTGATAAAAGCTTGAAATTTAGTATACAAGCATACATTTGATAAAAAAAACCGAGATGAATACGGATTTTCAAGAATGTTTATTTAAGGGGGTGCTACACAGAAAAACGTTCGAAAGGTGAAGTGATAGGAAAAACATGCTGTACGATAGAATAGAGACTTCAGATTTGGTGTACGAGTAGATAGTTTGAAAGGAAGAAAGTGTGCAATTACAGATTTCCAATGTTTGCTACTTTAAGGGGTGCTGCACACCAATATATTCAATTGTCTGAATATATGAGACACACTTCCTTTTAAATGTGATAAAGGTGTGATATTTGGTATATGGGCCAATCTGATAAAAAACCCAAGACGAACCAAGTTTTTCAAAAATGTTCATTTATGGGTGTGCTCTACAGAAAAATGTTTGAAATTGAAAATGATAAAATAGTTTGCTTTGGGACGAGATAGAAACTTGGTGTACATGTAGATAGTTCGAAAGGAAGAAGTGCACAATTTAAGTTTTCCAATATTTTCTTCTTTACCCTCTAAAGATTTCTGCACACCAAAATAATCGATTAGCTAAATAAATGTGAAACACGAATTATTCAAAATTTCACATTATTCAGGGGCTGCTTATTGTGAGACCATTGATTTCCAATGGGTATTCGGCTAGTATATATACTAATTATTGTGCACAACAAACAATAGATGCAAAGGGTATATAAAAATATCAACAATACTTTGTTCAAATTATCAACTTAAATTATTTAACATTTTAAACAGATTAACAGTAGGTGAAAAGATAATTTATTTCAAAATATTAAATAATATTTTTAACCTAACTAGATTAACAGTAGAATAACATTTTAAACAGGAAACTTGCCAGCCATGGATTTGGAAATGATAACTTGCCAGCATGGAACACTGCGACATTCCTAAAATTGTAACACTTAAGTGTTACAATTACATTTATTTATTTTCCTTAAGGAATATAAAATTAAAAGTGCTTAAATTTTATGGGGATAAATTAGTGGGTACTTTTTTTACTTATGGATATGCAAAAACAAAGAATTCAAATAAAAGTATACAATGGTATCCAAAAATAAATATACTTAATATGAATTACAAATGCAGGATTTTAAAAAACATGTTAGACATAAATGAACTTTTCCAATTTTTAAGACTAAACAGAAATTAATGATTATAAAAATATACTATTTTCCACTAAAACTTTTAGAAGGAATGTGAATAATTGAACCAGGTTTATTTAAACAATGATTAATGGGGGAGTTGCATAGGTCAGCGACAAACACACAGAACAGCATGACACATATACAACTTAGCCTAAACAGATTTTAAACAAAATATACATGAACTATTTAAAGTGTGAAAAGATAATAATTTGGCTATTTTTTACATTTTAACTTCCCCTTTAACTTTTCCTACCTATAAAAATTCAAACAATATGGCAGTTTGATGAGTAATGTGAAATGTGTGCATTAGATTTTAACAAATACACTTTGAGAAGTATTTTAAGAATAAATTATTGCACTGATTATAAAGTGAAAGAACAAAAAAAAAAAAAGAACTGCCTATTATTCTTACAAAGGGTTGATAATAATAACAAAACATTCTAAATATAGTGTGATGCATTACTTTCAAACATAAGACATGATATTTAGAAAGATGAGATATTCTTTAGTACATTTTTTGCATACCAGTAAACCATTCAGGACTCCATATTAGCTACGTGTAGACAGTTGAAATATTAATTAAGGAGATGCTTCTGTCTACTGCACCAACCCTTAGGAATCGTTTTTAATGAATTATGTAACCAATTAAAACCGAAACTGAGGCAAAAACCAAATTCTTCATGTATAAAAATATATGCCCATAATTATGACTTCAACATTCTTCTTAGCATATGTAAATAAAATGTATACAATTTCTGAATATGTTGTTGTTGTTGAAACCCAGACCGTCCGACCTACCAGAAAGGTGTAAGGTAACAGTTTGGACGGTCGGGAAGTGCCACCCAATTTAGACCGGAACCCAGTGGGGGAGGCATCCACAGGGACCGTACCCTCCTTCTCCTACCACCAACCTCACGGAAGGACTTTCGGACCCACATGTTTAACGTGATCGTACTCCGCATGAACACGGCGGCAGTTTTGGCAGTGGCTGGAATCGAACCCGGGCCTACCGAGTGCAACTCCAGCGCGCTAACCAATGGGCTACCGCGCCCACAACTTCTGAATATGTAATAAAATATCTAATTATTCCTTAAACAAAATTTGTCAGCTAGGCAAAGGATACTGCTGTATTATTTTGGCTGTTGAAAAATACATATAACAAAATGCAGGTTATACATTTAAACACTGAACACAAATGAACTGAAATGTAACTTACTGCTAAAATCTTAATTTGGTACATATAAATACAAAATAAATTTGAAATTATTCATACCTATTAGTTCAAAATACAATGTGAACCGAGAATAAATATATTTTTAAGAGCAAACTAGATATTAAAATTTAGTAACATAACAGTTGTCAATATTTTGGCAGTTTACTATTAATTGTAATGAAAAAGTACTAGCATTTTAAATATCAACTATCCACAAGAATGTCAAGTTGATAAAATATAATTTTTTACAAGAGGGAAAACCATAGTCACAGAACCTCCCACCAGCTGTGGTGGAGGTGTTTGTTCTCAAAGCATGAAATCATGCTCTCAATGCAGTGATTAGCAATGTTGATCGCTGCACTGAGAACACGAGAAAAAAGTATAAGGACATCATCAGAAGTATAAGGACTGCATCAAAATATGCAGAATATACTTTATTTTGAGCAATAAAAATATCTTAATGTGCACCTTTTCCCACTTTTTTGTGTAAGATATGAATTAAACTTTTAAACAAATTTCTGTGCATGGAAAGAGTATAAATTTAAACAGTATGGACGCTGCCCATAGAACTTTTTCCAGAGTGCTGGGGAGGCAGACCACTGATGTCAATGGGGAAAACTCAAGGATAAGACGTACAACATTCACTAGATTTATGTCCACCTTTGTGACCTTGAATGTCCCGGGGGGAGAGAGGCAAGTGCCCCCTCTTGCAGTTCCCTATGGACACCCATGATAAATAGCTATAATTTTCACAAAACTACAAGTTGCACGCTACACAATTGAATTATGAGTGAAAATATACATAAAATACAGTAATTTTTATTTAGAGGAAGGGAGCTTTTTAATGACAAGATCATGTACTTTAATATGAAGGTGGGAAGGCTTTGAGTGTTATTCTTAAATATTCAACTAATATCCACTAACACTTATTAGCTTTTGCCTAATCAAATACCAAGTATTAACTATATGCTGCCAATGTTATTAACTGTAATTACATATTGTATATTATTACTACCTATTAACATGTCTATTTTCAACATCTCGCAAAGATAAGCATAAATTGAAGTCAATATACATATATATACTGGTAATTTAACTATTTATAGAATACTTCAACTATAATTTGTTACAGTGTACCCTGCAGAAACAGATTCAAATTTCTTAAAGTTGAATTTTATAATATACTACTACAACCAGTTTTATGGTTTTTCTGACAAAAGTGTTCTTAAAATTATTTTTATTAAAGAGAAATATTGAACAGAACAAAGTACAGTAAATGTATGAGAGTTTGAAACAAACTCAAATTTATTTTTCCTTCAGCTTTAAGTTTTGCTCGATTTACATTGTAGCCTGTTTTACAACCAGGAACAAAACAGTGACATCGTCTATACGTAATTAGAGAGATGTGAAACGTAATCAATTAATTATGCCTATTGTTTCGCATGTGAACAGAAGACATTAAGCTAGAAATGACAGAAACAAACAAAATGTAAACAAGCAGACGAATCAAAAAATTAACCCCGCCATCGGTGTAGTATCCAATCAAAATGCAAAAGATGTGATGTCTTTGGCTAAAATGCTTCGTTGCCAAATTACAGAATGCTTGCAGATTAAATTACAGAATAAAAATTATTTTTTTCTTGTCAAATTTTTGCAATATAATTACGTTAATTATCTATAACGATACAAAATCTTCCATTTTCAACAAATAATGAAGGTATACACACTTTGTTATCCGAATTTGCATTTATACGGGTAAATCTAACTTCAAATTAGTAAATCTAAATTGTTTTAAATATAGAAAAATGATATATATATGATAAATATTTGTGATGTATTAATTGTCATTACATTTTCATTTCATTCACATTTTTATAACATTTATCTGTGCAGAAATGGCAACACCAGTATCTCGAACTACTTAAGCAACACTAGCGGCGCGTAGATATAATTCTCAGAAGATTTTCCTCCTTACTTCTAACTCCATGAATTCAATTTTTCTTCTCAATGATTCTGAGTCATTCTAATTCTGAACGATTCTCAAGAAGAATCGGATACGATGTAATCTGATCTGACCGGCATGAACTACTTACTATTGTATTTATGTTGAATTCGCGTGGCGGGAGGAATTTTTGATTGAATTTTAAATTGGTATTTAATTTTCTTTGTGTTGACACATGCTTTTTAATTGTTATAATATAATGACAAAATCACTGATATAAAAATATTCTCGTATCTATATTTTTTATATCCGATTTAATTCACTTTATTTATTATTCATTAATTTTATATATTTTTTATTTAAGAAGTATGCTAAATTAAAAAAAAATTGGTAGGTAAATATTTTTTTAATTTAGACATGTGAACTGGAATGATTGCTTTGTGGGCTTTTACGATGTTAAGTAAAAATATAATTATATTCTAGACAACTATTTATTAATGCTTTCCTTGTTTTTAACAACAGATGTTAGAACTTGAAGCAGATTTATTTCTGTAGTTATGGCATTTTATATAGAGGTTTGCATGAACTCGGGCCTGGTACGTGAATTTTAACGAAACTATTTCAGCCCGGGTCAAAATAGATAAGCAAAAAGTAAGATCAAAATTTAAATGACCAGAAAGATTTGAAAGTGCACCATATGAAACAAAATTCTTCATGCGGATGATAGCCTTCCTGTCTCATATTAAGTAATAAAATTTTGCTCTGTGTGGAGAGTGCAAATGGATAAATTAGAATTGGAGACAGAAAAATAATTGTTTTAGATAGGAAATTGAAGACTTATTTATTTGAAGGCATTCCAAAGTCAAAAGTGAAACATTGCTCTTCTCAACTTTCACCTGCTAATTTGAATCGTTTTACTTTCCGGGCTAGTACCGGAAGAATTAAGTCATTTGAAACTACAGTAACAAAAACAAAAAGTATGTTCTGACCTGGTTGCAGCAAAATAAATATATTACAAAGAGGTACCGGGTGTCATGTTTTATAACATTATGTGATCTATGAATTTAATACGGAGGAGATGTATTCTAAATTTAATTTTTGAGTAAATGATCATTCGGTTTTTAATTGTTGGAAAAGTGTGAGTTGTTGCAATGTTGTTGAGACCCAGACCGTCCGACCTACCAGAAAGGTGTAAGGTAACAGTTTGGACAGCCGGGAAGTGCCACCCAATTTGGACCGGAACCCAGTGGGGGAGGCATCCACAGGGACCGTACCCTCCTTCCCCTACCACCAACCTCTCGGAAGGACTTACGGACCCACATGTTTAACGTGATCGTACTCCGCGTGAACACGGCGGCAGTTTTGGCAGTGGCTGGAATCGAACCCGGGCATACCGAGTGCAACTCCAGCACGCTAACCAATGGGCTACCGCGCCCCGAGTTGTTGCAATGTGTTATATTTTTTAATTTATCACAAAAATGTTTAATTGCTTCTGTACAGTGATTGTTTGACTGTTACTTTAAAATTTAACTCTGATATTTTATTTTCAATTTCTTCTGTAATTTTAATTTAATAGATTCCTGAATATTTCTTAATTATTAGAATTAGTTCTCTATTCTTAAATTTAAATGCAGTTCCATGGATTTTTTTCTGATAATAAATATTGAATGAAAATTTGAGCAAACTGTTACAATTTAAAATTAACATATGGATAAAATAAATTATTGCCTTTGAATTTATTTATAGTTGCATTCTAAACATCTTATATTTTTATTTTAAAATTAATAAATTTTTAAAATATTCATAACTATTTTATAAAGAAAATAATATCTATACATACATAGAAAGTTTAATTGCATTTAAATGTTTTTATAAACACTAACAAATGTGACATATGACATGTTTGCTTTGCTACTACTGCAGTTAAGAATATTTGATGCTGATGATGTCTAAGAGGAGCATTATATTGTTCACTAATGAATTAACTTAAATGGGAAGAGTGCTTTTTTTTAAACATAATTTCAGTAAAGAGCCATTATCTCATTTTATCTCTGATTATTCAACCAAAATGGTGAATAAAAATACATATAGTAATGCTCATTCTTGATTTGTTCAAATTTGGGTTCTTTTTTTACTTTCCTTGCAATACATGGTAATGTTTAGGGAAAGTATTGGAATTGTGTCGAAAATCGCAACTCGAGTTTTCGACGGATCTACATGTTTTGGGACCTCTGGAACATGAAAAAATTATTTTCAGCTTGATGTCTGTGTGTGTGTACCTATCTGTGCAATGTATATATCCACTCTAACTCAAAAACTAGTTGACCAAATTTCATAGAATTTTGTAGGTAAGTCACTTGTGTGTGATCCTGGTGCTGATTAGATTTTGGTAGGATTTGGGATAAAAGAACCTGCCTTTTTTTGTGAAATGGCCCACAAAAATCTCATGTATCCACTCTAGCTAAAAACTAATTGACCAAATTTCACAAAATTTGGTAAATAAGTCACTTGTGAGATACCCTGGGCTGATTAGATTTTGGTGTGATTCGGAAAAGAAAAACCTGCCTTTTTTATGAAATGGCCCACAAAATTCACCATAGAAAACTATGGATGCTCAAATGCATCGATTAAATGCTTTGTTTTATACGTAATTTTTGATGAAGAAAAGAATATGACCAATCCCATTACGTTAGGACTAACTGTTCTTGAAATATTTTACTTTTTTCACATTTTTGCTATGCCGCTTTTGAAAATATGTCCAGTTATCAAATGAAAACGATAATTGAATTAAAAGTGCAAATTCAGTGTTATTTTGTGCAATTGAACTCAATGTAATGAATTGTTAAAGAAATAAAATGAATTTGAGTCTGCAGGGAAAGTCATGTGTTGCTCACATCAGATTTTTATTTATTATTATATATAATATAATTTGTATTTAATTCCTTAAATGGCACATTTTGATCATGATACAAGACAACAGTATGCTAGTTTTAAACAGGCTTCAATGTATTATAAAAAAATTCAGGTTGTATTGGTTGTGGGGGAATTTTTTTGAAAATTTCTCTGTCTCAGACCGGGTTAAATCTTAATATTTTTTAACTGGGCTGGATAAAAATGTTTAAATTAAGTCCATGCATACTTCTAATACCATATGATAAACATAAAATATAATAAATGGCCTTGTTAATCCCATATATATATTATTTATTATTTTTGTGGTGTTGATACTCACAATTTTTAGAAAATTATCCAGCCTTGTCTCTTTATAAAACATCCTATAACAAACCACAACTTACACTAGAATGGTTTTCTTGGATATGTATAGGGATTTTTATTATAAGTATATTGATTTTAATTTAAAATTCCTTAAAAATATTTTCCAAAATATTAAGAGAATTGTATATTTGCCCATACCATAGATTAAGAGACATTACCTGAATAATTTTCAGAATTCGGTAGTCATGTTTCTTGTTAATTCTTTTAGCACCTGACATTTTTGAAATGTACCTTTAGTTATAAAAAAGCTTTTTTGATAAAATTTTATGCAGATTTAATTATTCCCATTTTTGACTGTTATAATATGAAAAATAGCCCAATTTGCTTAAAAAGTGATAAAGAGTTTTATGTATGAGAAAACACAAATTTTATAAATGTGTAAAAGTTATCAAGCAGTGGACTCCAATAGATGATCCACTTTGCTTGTTTTCTCCAAAAATACCAATCACAATTTTCTAGTACCACTGATGACCAGAGGTCAATATCTCTGGTACAACTCTTAATTCGAAGTAAACGGTTTTTTAGCTATTTTTGCTGGTAGGATGCTGTTTGTTTCCTCTAATAAAGAACCTGCAATCAATCATCCTTCCAGTATCAAAGAATCTGGTACTTTTCCATTTCGCCGGCACAGGCGATAAAGTCGCCAAAAATACTACAACCGACGCCAAACGGAATATCCCCGCTGGTAACCTTTTACTGCCACATTTTCAAAACAAGTCGCGGCCATTTCTTATCAGTCACGTCTTTTCCCTAATACGTCAAAAATGGATGAAAAACCAATGAAAATTTGGGATTTGCCCAGAACAGAGGAAGAATCCGTCAGATTCTTTCAAGCGAAAGACGTTTTGTCTAAAATTGCTACTTGTGATAATAGTCATGAAATGAAATTGTATTTCGGAAACGAAATTCATCAGCACTGCAACCTTTCAACTTGTCGCAGTAAAAGAAGTATCTGGAAAGGCACATAGTTTGAGTCATCGAAATTGAGTTTCTTGAAGTGTGTGAGGTTTATATATGGTTGGAGCGAAGAATTAATTTCAGTTAAACGGTGTGAAAAGCAGTTGGAAATCAGTCACGGAACAGCTGTGGACTGGAATAACTACATGCGCGAGGTTTGTGTGAATTCTTTGCTTAAACGTCAACAACAGAAAATAGGAGGACCTGATATGATCGTCGAAGTGGATGAAAGTATGTTCACAAAGTGCAAAAACAATGCGGGACGGATTATACCACAACAGTGAATCTTTGGTGGAGTTTGCCATGAAACAAACGAATGTTTTCTTGTGAAGGTGCCAAACCGATTCATGAGCATTATATTAGAAGCAATTAAGAAAAATATCGAAAAAGGAACTATAATATATTCTGATTTGTGAAAATCATATTGCACTGAAAAACTGGAAGAGGAAAGTTTCCAACATTTCAAAGTGAACCATAAATACAATTTTGTCGATCCGGAAACTGGAACACACACACACAAAAAATAGAAAAACTGTGGGGTAGCGCCAAATGGCAAAATAAGAAACACAGAGGAATGGCACGTCATCATCTAGAAAGTTATCTTGCGGAATTTATGTGGAGAAAAGAAACGAAAGACCCATTTGAAAAATTTTTAAACGATATTAAAATGTTTATGCCTCCAAAGTAAAAAATTCTTAGAACTAACATTTATTAACATTTTTTTATGTGTATACTGTGTGTTGTCACCAATAAAGTCTGCTTGGCGGAATTTGCGCCGGTGAAATGGAAAAGTACTAAGAATCTCATATGAAACAGCCATTTAGCACTCAAAAATTAGAATGAACTTGCACAAAACTTTGGTGAACTTTTGGTAAATAACTCGTGAACCGAAGTAGCTAAATAGTTCAAATTCGGTATGTTGTTGTCTTTCATGCATTTAAATTGCATAGATTTTAACAAATACAATTTTATATAGTTAAGTTACATACAAATAATAGAAGAGGGTACTTTAAAACTATGTTTTTGTTTTTAGAGTAATGTAATTGAACATTGAGATGAAAATAAAATAGTTTTAAAATATTTTTTTGAATTTTTTTTTTTATTCTGTCTATAAACTACACATCAGAGCAAGTTTCTATTAAAAATAAATTAGAAATACTCACATGAATGTCCTTGCACTTGTTTCAAGTTAGTAAAATTGTGCAACTTGAATTTAATTAATGAGAATGCTCGAAGCGATCCATTTACGTGCCTTTTGTTGTGCTTTTTTATGGGATATAAGTTTAGTGCTTATGTTCAAATGGCAAATTTGGATGAAAGTATGCACTCTGCAGAATATTCAAATTACGTCTTTGTGGACAGATGGAAATCGCTTTTCAAGGTGTCTATAGCCCCGTTCACATGCAAGCCGGTATTTTCCGGCCATGAAACATTGGGGTGAAAAAGGGGGTATTTTCCGGGATCCATTCTATACCGGTTCACATGTGCAACCCCATTACTCCTGCTTAAAGGGCTGGGACCAATTTTTCTTAAATACTTTTGACATTCATTTTTGGTAAATAATGTATCCTTTTCTTTTTTTAATTGCTTTTTTAAAAAGCGTATTATTTTTAATTCATTATTTCATGTTATTTTACCTATTTAATATAACAAATGTATGGAAACAAAATAACTATTTTATTATTGCTTTTGAAATATCTTATATATATTAATTAAATCTAAATAATATATATAAATTAAACTTGGATCTTTGTAAACTAAATATCAAATTAAAAATAATATGCCAAAATTAAATTTAATATATTTTTAAAACTGTAAATATATGCTTATTCTAATATAGTGTATATATATATAAGTTTTATTCCATGAAACTGTTTAAAGAATTCATTCTTAAAAGTCACAAAAGAAAGTTTTCTCATTTAATCTTCGTTTTTAAGCTAAATTATGATGTATAAACTTGAATTAGTGAAAAAAGTGTAACACCATTTTAAGAAACTTTCTTCAAAACAAATCGATATAAGAAGTTGTCATAGAGAAAAAAATATGCATATTTATACCAAATACATTTTAACTATTATAAAATCGGTATAATTCATTTTTTATTAAAAACACATAAGATATTACTGCGTGGCCCAGATGCAAAAAATCTCATATACCACTAATTCCGCAGTTAAAAATAATGTTTTTAATATAGCAGCATAAAAAATACATATGATGGACATGTTTCATTGACATATAAAATAGGTAGTCCTCTAAGTAATCCAAAAATAAAATGAATAAAATAAAATAAACTTCATATGTAGTATCTAAAATATATAAAAATAATCTATATTTCTGATACTAGCAATCATGGAGTATTCTTTCTTTTTGGGGAGAAGGGCGGGGATTAGAAGTTTGTAAGTTAATTTACAGTTTAAATTTATTGCAAAATGTATATAAAGAAATTTTGAATGTCTTAAACATTTTACTTTGTTATTGATATACATAATCATAAAATGCAATTCTTTACTAATCATAATATTGACATCATAATCAAATCATCTCAAGTTATGGGACATTTTGCTTTGATATGTAAAAAGCTTAGAATACAAAACTAAAATAATCAAACTTGAAATAAAATGTATAAATAATTTATTTACAATAATTAACAACATATAGTCATTTAAATATAAACATATTATACTCCTTTTTAACAATATAAAATAAATGAGTATTAAGATAGTTTTATATAAGGAGAATGTATATTATATAAATCTAAGAAATTATTTTTATCATTTGTTAAAAACCACTTAGATAAATCCAGAAAATTTGCCCAAGAAACAGAACATTATATTTTAAAGTTGCTGCTTCAAATGAAAATCAGCTGGCTCATGACTTTTATCTAACACTCAATTGTATACGTTTTGGAATTAAGAAACAAAAATTTCTATAAACATTATCCTGAAATCGAGGAACAAATATTTATAATTCATGAAATAACAGTTAGCTCAAATAAACAAAATGTACATACCCGCATCAATCTTTTTCAGTAGGATTCTCCGTTCATTATATTCTGAGGTATAATAAGGATTAATCCATTTAATTCGTAAATAAGTCCAAGTAATGAATGCAAAATAATCTATATAAAATGCTATAAATTCATCACTATTGTACAATCTTCAGATAGTATTTGTATATAAGATCCACGAGGGGGGTATCTCAGTATCTGCCATATTTTTCAAGAAATCGCACTTGCGTACGTGGAATTGTGGGTAAATCTCCAATCTACCCCCTTCGTTCCCTCAAATAAGAAGGAAGAAAATTCTACCTCCTTTCAAACCGGTAATTTTGCCTGCTTGGACATGGGAACGGTGGCACAGGCAAATTGCAGCCATAATACTGGCTTTAAAATGATCATGAGAATGGGGCTTATGGGCACAAAGTTTTTTTCATGGTTTAAATGTTCGCAGTTTTTCTGCAATAAAGAACTTCGTATTGTATTCTTGGATTACAAGAAAATTTAGCGCAGCAACTTTTTAAGGTGCTGGCACTGGAAAGAGGACTACCCATTTTATCTTTCCAAAAATCATAACTTTTAGAGGAAAGTGCCCGTATGACAATACAGTGAGAGATATCGGTCAACAATCCACTTAATTTGCTGTTTCTTCTCTAATAAAGCTTGAATTTGTGTTTTTGTAAAAATTCGATGAATACTAGTTTTAAGGTTATCTGATTCCCTTTGTTCCTTCTGTAATTTTCTTATTTGCATCTTTAACCCTTGAATTTGTGAAAATAAATATTTTCTTGATGCAGTCCATCTTTTTTGTCATAGAATTGAGGTTTTCAATTTTTTTTTCAATTTTAAAATTTCTAATTGCATTTTAAAAGAAATTTAATTTTATTTTTGATCATATACATAATTCATAATGTATGCAATTTGAGCATTCTGCAGTGTTCACATTTTCTGCAGTAGCATTATTCTTTTTACAGTAATTTGAATTTTTGTTTTTACTGCCTGATTCGCTATTGTCAGCTTTTTCTTCTTTATCACAGCTATCAAAATAAACCTTTTTAGGATTAAATTCATGCAATCTGTCAGTTTCATTTTGGATAATTTTCCTTTTCTCATGTCTTTTTCCCCTTTCTGTAATTTCTTCAAAGTTTATTGATGGTAAATTGACTTTAGGAAGAGCAATTGATTTCAATATTTTCTTTGTTGGCAATCCGAGTAAACAATTTTTTATGTCATCTTCATAATCGCTTCTCAAAAAATGGTCACTACAAATTCTGACATTCTAGGATCTTGTCTTTTACATCTATGTACCATTCTTGCATCAAAATAGAGTTATTCTTCAGAAATACGTGAATGACTACATTATGACTTTTTTTGTTCCTCAAAGTATTTAGACATGTTGCGACAGCACAGCTTGACATTTCTTACAATATTTTTAAAAATGTAAAAAAATAAAAGTTAAAAAGAATTAAGTAATATATACAAGAAAATAGAAAGACTGGTGCTTGATTACTGAACTATAGATCTCTAATCAAACAAGTAAATAAACTGTGGCTCTAACAAACACTTTTTTGCTCTAACATTACATCTAAAGCATTAGGACACCTCCAGGATAGGCTGCATAGTGACGTCAAATATGCAGTTCCGACCAAACCTTTGTTGGGTTCAACCCAACGAGTGTCCTTTCAAAGGGATGATCCAGCCCTTCTCTGTTAGAGCCCTGGTTATTATGAAAATACTACATCAAGAACTCAGATTGAAATGATCATTTTCATAGAAAATGCTTCAATCTTAATTGTAGTTATGCTAATGAAAGAAAGATGAAATGATAAGAAATTTCAGCTCGGAGTTTACTCGCCAAAAAATTTTCACTTGCCAGTGCAATATAGATAACATTGCACAACATGTTTATTTCTTATAAAAAGAAATAATTGGCATTAAAATTTATCCGCAATTATGTAAAAATTAACGTAACAGTAAAATATTATGTAAGATATACAAATAATGGTACTTACATACACTGATGATGATTTATAAGAAAATTAAAAAAACATACCCAAGACGGATAACTATTTATTCTTCTCTATTGACATATCTACCTTTATCAGTTGAAAAATGCCATTTATCAAAGTCTAATTCTGGATTAAAATTATCTAAATGTGACCATCAATAGATATAATCTAAAAGGCTATTCTTTGTGTTTTTAGGTTATTTCTGTTCCTAAGAAACAGTACCATACTCATAAAAAGTAGTACTTGAGGGTAAAACAGTAAAAAAAAAAAAAGTTTTAAACCTATCTTTATTTCATACTCTTAACAATGCTTCATTGTAATTTACCAAAGATATATAGTGAGCTTATATTCTGTCTATTCTGATAAAATAAAATCTGTTTGGTCCCCTTCCCCCCAGTCTTCTTAATAAATATACTTATAAAAAACTTTAATGTCTAATTTTAAAATTTCTACCTTGTATTAAAAATGTGATTGAAAATTTATATTTTCACAATTGTTTTTGCCTTTTTAAAGATGGAGAAAAAACATTGAAAATAACCCATATAATACACAATTTTTTTTTTCTCACCAGATGAAAAAATCTACTGATGAGTGGAAATTTTATACCCTGTCTAATGATATACCCAATTTACCTCACATTATATACAAAACTATAATTTTCCTACTTATCAAAATTCTTTTCTAAGTGATATATGTACCTAATATAATAAAATAACTTTTTAACTGTAATAACAATGTTGAGAGTATCGACATTATAAGCATTAAAGTCACCAATAATATTTTTTTTAAATTCAGTCACTTAAAGAAAATAATTTAAAACTCAACTATACTCCTTTCAACATTGTAAAACATCTCATGGGGATTAAAACATGTGGTTTCATTGAAAGTGATTCATAATTGCATCCACATTAGAACTGTGTATGTTTAAATAGTTGTCCTTGCAATTTAGCACTTAACTGACACTTAGTTTGAAAGTATGTTAAGTCTTTGTAAAACTGTCATATAATAAGACTGCCATAATGAACATCCTATCGCCAAACTTGGTGAATGCAACATAGTGTAAAATCTGGTCCTAATCTCAAAATTAATGAATAAAGCTTTTTTCAGAAATTTATTTTATATTCAACACCATTTCTATTAAAGATATATCTTGAATTTGCACGAAATGTACAACAGGGGGCTACAAATACAAAATTTAATTGTTATATTTAGATTAAATACTAGATATTAATATAAATACTTTACTTTTAGAGCATAAATATTTTGTGCCTCTTAATTTTATTTTTAAAATACACAAATACATTATCCCCTAAACATTTGCAGGTTACTATGATTTTTTAGCAAATCTGATATAGAGGAAACAATATTATATATTTGTATGAAAAATATGTTATCATTAACAAAATATAAAACCGACACCTTGCTGACCTAACTGTGTTAAATTATTTTTGTTATCAATAGACCATAGTAAGTATAATACTTGCTGTAAACAATAAATGGTTTAAAAAGCATTGTTAGAAAGTATCTGAATAGATATGCTACTGACTTTGAATAATTCTTGTTCACATTATGCATGTTATGTTTTAGTCCTTTTTGTAAAAATGTGTTTTCTTATAGAAATGTCAGCTGTCAGAGGAAGTAGTTATGTATACATATGCTACTGTCTTTGAATAATTTTTGTTCACTTATGTTTTAATGCTTTTTGTAAAAATGTGTTTTCTTATAGAAATGTCATTTATTAGAGGAAGTAGATATGCTACTGTCTTTAAATAATTTTTGTTCATATTATGCATCTTATATTTTAATGTTTCTTATAGAAATGGCAGCTGTTAGAGGAAGGGGATATGCCCGAGGAACTGACAGTCCCAATGTTCAAGCTCTTCGAAGACCTGGAGAAGCTGGTATGATGCAAAGGTTTGGAAGTCTTGCTCCAACAGAAGCCACCAAAGTAAAAAATATAAAATATTTCTTATTTCTATTTCAGATCTTACGTTCATTTCAGTTATTTTATATAGTAATGTATTTATGTTAGTGCAGTTATTTGGTTAATGTGCATTTGGGATTTGTCTGATTAATGTAATACATTACTATTGCAGTAAATATTAATTTTAATTTGATAAACTATTATCTCAATTTTTTTCACATGTCA
Source organism: Amaurobius ferox (assembly GCA_951213105.1). Classification (NCBI taxonomy): domain Eukaryota; kingdom Metazoa; phylum Arthropoda; class Arachnida; order Araneae; family Amaurobiidae; genus Amaurobius; species Amaurobius ferox. Next base: position 37,311,349 of record OX578149.1, on the reverse strand, counting down.
AAATATTTATAATAGTGATATGCAGTTTGTATACCAAGAGGTGTAGCTGATTTGCATATATTTTAAATTCTATTTAGATTAAGATGCTTTGTAGGCATGTCTAATTTCCCTTTTATTTCAATATTAGTGTAATGTCAGATTTCATCACTAAGAACATAAAGTTTTTGTTTATTTTTGCTTTACTTTAAATTGACATTTTGATATTTTTGCCTAATTTTAATTAATAGTTTAAAATTTTCTTTTAAATAACTTAATATTGAAATGCATTTTTTTTCTCTTAGTAATTTTGAACTATTGAAATTTCTATTTAAGTTTGTTTATAATTAGAATTTAAAATATGTTGAAATACTTAAGATATGTTTAATAAAAATATTTTTATTTACATTTGATTTAGATGGCACTAAAAATTGTATCATTTATGATGCTAAAACACTATAAAGGCTGGGTTTAATTTTCTTTCATATGTAACCTATTTTTTCTCTCATATGTAACACATACATATATGAAAGATGAGCATTGGAGACTGAAGAAATGCACAATTAGTTAATTTTGGGGCACTTTTTTGATTAAAACGGAGCAATGAACAGAGTGAAGGAGAGTGGTGACTGGTTAGTAGTTTCATTTAGTCATAAAACTACAGTGTTTAATCAATCTGTGGCAAGTGCCTATTTTCCGGTCTAAAAATAGGCCGCAAATATTTGATAGATATTTGTTATTATTTGAAAATAGTTCTAAGAAGATAAGTAAACATGTAAAGTTTCAACATTTACCAGATCTGGAAATAAGAAAAATTTTAAAACATGCCTCCACATGCTGGCTATCTATTGTTAAGCAGTATTAGGTCAAGGTAATAGCCCACTTGTTTCTTTCATGAAAAAGTGAAAAATGCAGGTCTTATTAGTAAGAATTCAAGGTTTAACTAAAATTGTACTCCCCAAAACAATGCTGGGGGTTGATTGTGATTTTGTGATAAATATCTCCTTTTGCCTAAACATACAAAAAAAAAAAAGAGTTAAAACAGCTGTAACTCCTCAAAATAAGCAAAGAATTAAATGACATTTTTCGGTCAAATTCAATTATAGCAAAATAATAATTGGTTGTGTGGTTCCAAAAAATTGTTTTTAGAATAATCAAAGGAGAGTGCTTGTGCCAAGTGAAATAAGACTGCTTATCTTTGTTACAGATATTTTAAATAAAGATTTTTGCTATTTCCTCCTCGATATTATTTCTAAGATTAACCAATATTATAACATTAAAAAATTTGGGTTGGCACTAGATTTGAATTTTCTTGTGCTGTTAGGGTTGTGAACAAACAGACTGGAAACTATGGGTCAGAAAAATGACCCTGGTCTTATTCATCATAAACATTTATTAATTGTTAATGTGACACTATTGTGTTTTAATATGAGTAACATCTATGGTTGAGGTTTCTTTGGTGGAAAAACGGAACATTACAAAAAATGTAAACACTTTGGACTCTTATACCCCAGAACTGAATAGATTAAAATGTAAATAATTTTTCTTGCTTTGGCAGAAATAGGGTCCAGATTATGAGTATATAAAAGTAATTTTAATATTTTGAACTTTTTTTTTTGAAAAAACTTAGAAAGGTAGCTTTCCGAGCAAGTTTTTTTTTTTTTTTTTTCATTTTTCTAAATTTCACTCGAAATATGTAGTAAACTATAAGGGTTATTCTCACAAAAAGGAACAAAAAACTAAGTCACTTCTTTTTATTTTTATTTTTAGTTAGAAAATAACTTTTTTGAGGATTACAAATAAAATGTTCTGTGTTCTTTACTATATAGTGTATTATAGAGCAGGGGCGGCATTTCAGTATTTCATTTGGGGGTGCGAGATTTGTATGAAAATCCACAATATGTAATAAATAAAATGTTTGTTAACAGGGGGGAAGGGGGGAGAGGGATCACAAAATTGAATTGATGTTGAGAAAAATAAATGTTGTTAACGTAATTTTTGTACATAATTGTTGTTAACATATTTTTTATAAATACAAATATCTATATTTATTTACTTGTTATTGAAGTTTTAAACGCCGGTTCTTAGAGTCTGGATGAAGAGAAAATTTTGTTACAATATCATCATAATCCAGTGGTATATCTTGTTCTATAGCTAAAACAGCTAAAGATGAAAGTCTTTCTTGTACCAATGTACTGTGAAAATAATTTTTCAACCTCCTGAGACACAAAAAAGACCTTTCACAACTGGCTGAGCTGATTGGCAACATCAAAAACAATTTAACTAATAATGTTATGACAGGAAACACATTTGTTAAATTCCGCTCTTTAAAATAATCCATGCGATTTTAAAATTGGGATGGTCTATGTTTACATTTTTCACCATTGAATAAAACAGCCGCAATTCACATAGCAATTCCTCTTTCTGGAAGTTATATACTTTGCATATGGTTGAAACTTTTTCTTTTCCGACATCTGATCCGGATAATACTGAACTAAGGACAAACAAAACGGATATATTGTTCTCATTAAATATTGTCTCAATTTCATTAGATGCTGAATCTATAATTTCATATTGAATATTGGTTCTGTGATATGATTTAAAATCATCATGGAGATTTTTTCACCGAATTCGCTTGGGATTTTTTTTACGCCTTTTCAGTTTTGGTCCAGAAAAATAATTTTTTTGTCCAGAATAAGAAAAATTTGGGGGCGCGACCGCGCCCCCTATTTGCCGCCCCTGTTATAAAGCATAAAAAATGGCAGTATTTTTTAAATTATTATGAATTATTTTAAATGTCATTGCCATGCCATGTCACAAAAATGAAAATCTGTTTTAAAATACAATGTTTACATATTAAAAAGGGAGAAAATAAAAAAACTGGCATTAAATATACGTTTTATAATTACTAGCTAATATTTTTTTAATGTTCAATCAAATGAAAAATGTTTTAACATATATATAAGTTATAAATATTTTTTGTCACTTGGGAAAAAATCATTACCATGGTTAATTTGTTTTAATAACATGTCTGGTAACCAGATGGCTCTATCATAGGTTTCTTCTTGTTAGATAAATTAACATTGCTATTTTCAGCTGGAGACCATAAAACAAATGGCTAGGAATGTAATATGAGGATAATTTTTATGTTTCAAGTGGAAATTTTAGGCAAGTGTATTTATAACATGTCATTACCAAGTTCATTAAAACAGAAGGAAATTATTTGTAGATTGCAACTTATTTATTTTAAAAGTTAGGGTAGAGGACATATTTAAAGGTATAGTAATACAATATGATTATATCTGAAACATAATAGATTAGACAGGGGCTAAACTAAATTTTTGCCATTATCATGATGGTCATTACCAAGGCACATTCATGACTTGGTAATGATAGATGAAACCATGGTAATGACGCACAAGGTGTGAACTTCAATTTTAAAATTTGAAATGTGTAACAAACAAATAAGAAAGTTGTGCAATATTTATTTATGTAAAATATCATGATCATTATTCTAATATGTTATTACTATATTCTCATATATCACTACCATATGCCATTATCATGTTATTGAAAAAATTTGATTCCTTTTAAAATCTATATTTGTATTGTATGATTTCTACTAGTATTTTTTTAGGAAGTTATACTTTGGTACAATGCATTAACTAAATAAATTTGAAAAAAAACAAACTTTTTTTTAATTTCATGCTAAATTTTCCCTTTTTGTAAGAATGACCCATAAAAGATAAATATAAATAGTAAAGGACAAAAATATGTACTAGAAAATTTAGTATTAAAATCTATTATTTATTATTAAAAACAGCTCTTATAATTTTCGAGTAATCATTTGTCAAGTTGAAGAAGATTGAAAATTTTCCAATTTTTAAGTTTATAATGTTTATTATTTCAAAAACTAAAAGAACTAGTTTTGAACAATAAGCAAGAATTTGTAGCTCCATGGAAGGCCTACAAATGTATATAATTGGATTGTTGATAGTTATACATATTTTTAAAAAAATTTAAAGTATCTATCCAAACAATTTTTTTTTTCATTTTTCACACTTTCATTCGAAATATCTTCGAAACTATAAAATATGGATATAGGAAATTTAGTTTCTAAATCTATATTTATTTTCTAAAAAAAAAACTCTTGTAATTTTCGAATAAAATTGAAGTATGAAAATTTTACATTTTATCAAGTTTGTAATGTTTATATTTTAAAAACTAAACATGATAACTGTGGACAATAAGCAAGAATTTGTAACTCTTTGAAAGCCCTATATAAGTGTATATAATCAGATTTTGGATAAAGTTTATTTTTTCCAATATTACAAAAGTTGAGTTTTATTTTACAAAATGTTATTCACACAAAACCATTTCAGCTCTATTGAACTGGAGCCACCAACGATTTTTTTACTTATATTTTTGTATTATTCAGGGCACTGTTGAGGATGAAGTGAATGCAATATGTGAGAAGATAGTTAAGCTTGATTTTGCTACAAAAGTGGATTTGGACCCTTTGATAGATAAAATGAAAACTCTTTGCCAGTCTGTTAATGATCTGGAACAATGCATTGATACAGTGTTTATATTTGCCCTTAAAAGTAAATGGAATGCTCACGCTGCTGCCATTTTCTGTAATGATATTGGAGATATCACAGTAAATGAAGCCAAGTTTCGTACCCATTTACTGCGTAAGCTGCAAGCGGCTTATAAAGGTAAGCATCATAAAGTATTGTAGTTTATGTAGCCTTTATAAAGTGCTGCATAAGCTAACTACTAAATTTAAATTAATAATTTATTTAAATATTTTTTATTATCTCTGTACTTGTTGATTGATTGTCTTTCGGAATGCCCTTGCAGAAACACTGAACCTATTAATACTGAAGTTATTTCTTTTCTTTTTTGAAAAAAATGTATACTTTTAAATTGTGAATTGTTAATGTAATTTACAAATTACTATATTCTTGTGGGAAAATATATAAAATTCTGTTTCTTTAAAGAGAAAGTGTTATTTATGTTGATTTTTTTTCCTCATTCTATTGTATAAAGAGAGTATTGTCCAAAAACTTTTGATATGTAAGATTATAATGAGAAAGTATGTTTTAAGATCTGTACATATTTCAAGCATTTTTAGAATGAAATCCATCTAGATATGTTCTCAAGATGTGTAGGCCAATTCAAACACAAGTCCACATATTGTCATTGTTTTAGCCATCCCATGCTAGACAGTATCCCACTGTACCACCCCAGGAACGCAAGAGCGTGCAAGTGCCCTCGGTCATTACCTGGGCGTCAAGTATGGAATATCTACCTCTCCTCTAAGCAGACTCGTCTAGCACAGTTTTATGTCTGCTCACATTATTTAGGTTGTGACTTCTAACCATTCTGTACCTTTTTCTTGCTTTTGGGAACACAATTTCCTTTGGTTAGCCCTTCCCCCTTTGTCCGCTCGAGTAACTTAAGGCCCTGTGCCCCTCTCCCTTGTTATCTTTCTTTATCTCTACTGGAAGCCCACTTGGGTCCCAGTTTATTCATTTCTGAAGACTTGGGGATGGGCACGACTTTGGTTGTCTTACCCCCCCCCCCCCCCCCAAGCACAACTTAGATTTAAACTCTATTCTTTTTATGAAACACCTTTCTCTTATATCTTTTTCTTTTTGATAGATGTTTGAAAGGAGGATCATATCCTCTCCTGGGCACTTCTCTAACCTCGTCCTTGAGATCTTGAGATTGTTATAGTCAGGTGAGCTGCTTAGCAGATTTCTCTTGCCAGCCGGCAACAAAATGTCCAGTTTTGCTTTTTCTTTACTATTGAGCAAAGCTTAAAAGAGGAGTTTTGCTCTAAATTGTATTAAAAGATACCTTTGAAATGGATTGAAAAGACAGACACTGAATGACAACAATAGTTTGCTAATATTACTAAAGGGTCTGAAAACTTAATGAAGCAGCTAATAGGGACCTAGGAAAAGACAACATTACTCACTTGATTATATTCTTTTATAGTATGTGCCGTAAATAAAACTTATAAATGTGTGGGTCACACATAAAGTTCTTTTGTGTATTCAGAAAAAACTTTTTTTTTTTCTTTTTTCAAAATTTTTTGTCCAATTTGTTTCATTATGACAACTTGGCCTAAACAATTTTGAATTAATTTTGTTTTGATTTGATGCATTTATAAAAAGTTGAAAAAAATCATGAAAAGTATCTAAAAATAGTGCTTGTAGTAGTATTGTTATGCTGAGATTCTACAGCTCTAAATTTAATTATTAGTTCAAAATTATGTAATAGCTTAAAATTCATTATTTTCCCCTTTCCCTTCAAAATTCTAAATTTATTTGTTGTTTTAATATTTCGGCGATTTATTTCCCCTTTAACGTAATTTGTTATCTTTTTAATGTTTTTATTATTCAAAATTGTGCGCAATGTGCCTTTAAACGTTAAATAATCTTTTGTTAATCCTTCCGTTTCTCGCTTGCATCTTTTAACTTAACTTCACTTCATTCATCAGTTTGCAGAAAAAAGGCACTTTTTAAGAAGAATTTGGCTTTCAACCGCTTATCAGTAAAAACACCTGTTTTCGGGGTGCTAGAACATCCGGTGGGTTGCTGTGCGGCGGGTTGCCGCATCGGGAGAAGTGATCTTTTTTATGATTCTTGGCATAACAGCGTTTTATTTCCGCAGTGTATGCGTGGGCGCTCGGCGCGAAGCACAGGGTTTCGCTCGCCAAGTTTGGCGTCTCCTGGGAAGGCAAGCGTGTTGCCAGAGTCGATTCTGAGCAGCAGAGCAGAGAGGTGGTAAAAATTTAGAGTGCCGAGCCGGGGCTCATGCTGAGCGCCCGGGCTCGCCCGAATGGTGTTTTGAAGACCTCGGAAAATTCTCACGTAAGCTTAGTTTCTTCGACTTTCGACGAACTTCGCATTAGAATTTTTGGACAACCAAATGTAAAAGTGTGACAGCAGAAAGAAAAATGCGACTGGTTTCGCGCAGTCATCACTGGGTTGTGCTCCTCTAAAGCTTTTGTTGCCGACTCACCTATTTTTCTGAGTCGACATCTATGTTGCTGATGAATGAGTCATGTGCCGTCATTTGATTTGCAAAAGAAATTCATCACCGTGTGCCGCGGCGGTTCTGCTTGTCTCAAGTTTTGGAGGTGTGTTTCTCTCAACAAAATCTTCTAAAGTGGGTTTTCAGCGAGCCCTTAGTGTTACACTCAGTATCTTCAGAGTGCGCTCTCAGCAAGATTTTGTGTTTTGGTGTTCCTCGTGTTGATTAGCTTAATCACTTTTGTTCAGTGGTGCTGCCATCTACATGCACCCTCTAGAACGTCCCAGCCAAAAATGGGAACTTTTTCCAAAATGATAAAAGCAGATAAAAAGGTTGTGTCTTCAATTAGATGTGCATTTGGAAGTTCAAATAATCTTACATACAATATTTGCACACTCTTATCTCAACAAAAGTCCTTAATTGAAATATTTGTGTTTGTTTTTATTAATTTGAAAATTTAAATTTAACCTTTTTAGTGGTGGACAGCTCCTCAGGCAGACCAAACTCTGGTCTTCAGACCAGAGTGGATTCTGTTCCCAGGGTTATTTCTATTAAATTACTAAGTTAAAAGATTTTAATTTGGAGCAATGTACTAACTTAACTTTATGCCACTATACAAATAATGAAATCTTATAAATGGATCAGATGTTGAATTTTTAATTGTTAATAAAAGTTAATTTTTAATTTAACAAATGAGTTGTGGATTCTTTGTGTTGGCTGTGCTATTTATGTAATTAAAGAGGTTAATATAATGTCAAAAGGAAAAAGCTATATAACATGTGGTGCCGTTCACCTTTTTGGTTCTGCCTGAGTTGTCTGTCCACTGAATAGAATACAATAATATAAAATGGGCTGTCCACCCATATGATAAATTGCTATACAGTAACAATATTGAAATTTTTTTTTATTGTAATAAATTTCCATGTGTATAGGGAAGTGCACAGTGTCTTGAAATTTAATTTCTTTTGGGAGTAAGGGAATGTCTTAAATTTTTTAGGAAGCAAAGTAAGTAGTAAGATGGTAATGTAAGAATTTTTTCATTTTTTTTTGTGTTTCATTTCAAAATGTTTAGGGTAGGCAAGTTTTGGGATTTTTTTTTTTATATATGCTCTTGCCTGGTGCTGTTTTTGTTTTTATTTAGGAGTTTTTTTTATTAAGCTTTGTCAGTTGAAATTCTTTTCTTTTTCACTCCTGAATAAGCTAATCATAGCTTGTTGTTTTTAAGAAAGATTTTTTTTGTTTTGTAGAATTTTTTTTGTATTTAAAAGTAAAACTTTGGAGTTTGACTCTGTGATTTTGGAATTTGAGTAGGATTTTTTATTGTGAGAAATTTTTTTTTAAGGATCTTTTGGCTATTTGTTTTGTAGGTAAGAGTGCGGCGGAGAAGTGGTTGTTTGTTGTGGGGATTCTGGGAGATTCAGGTTCAAAGGAGGCCTTGCTTTGCTAAATCATTCCTTCTCAACTTTTTTAAGTGGGTAAAATTTTTTCTCAGTCTGCCCATAATGGCTACTTCAGTGCTTTGAGGCCACACAGTTTTCAGGTGTTCACTGGGGAATGCACCTTTTTCCCTCGGGAATTAAATCACTTGCCCATGATGTATGTGTGTATTGTGTTTTTTTTTGGGAAGGGATTCACGACCCCTTGCCCACTGTCAGAATTTTTTTTGAGATTTTTGAGAAATGTTGCAACAGTTTTTATTAAGATTTGAGATAGAGTTATTGGAAATAAGTGCTAACTATAGCGAAAAATTATGTGTATTAGTAGTTGTGTTTTAAGTGTATTGAATTTAATGTGTGTTTAAAAGTAGCTAAATATGTCAAAAGATCTGGGGTAGTCTTAAATGTTAGGAATTTTTTTTTATGATAGGAAAATTATTTTTCTCTTTTGGAATAGTTGTAGGGATTTCAGTTTCATTTCAAATTTTGGTTTTAAAATTTATTAAAGAGGGAGAACAGTGATCAAAAGTTTTCTTTTGTTCTGTTTTGAGTAATTAGTCACAACTCTTGGCTTTGGGTGAAGTTAAAGGTATGGCTAATGGGTTAGTTTCATGGTCACCCGGGGGAATTTTGAGGTCTGGGAAGCCTTGTTTTCATAGAAATTCTTCTCCACAGAAATGTGTTTGAAAAAGAAAATTTTTTTTGTTTTTCATTAGGCCATGTTAACTGTCACTTTGGTGCTTTGAAGCCGCCTTTAAGGTGCTCAGCTGGGGAATGCACCTTTCCTTTTTGGAGAATTACTTGCCCGCAAAAATTGTTGTCTTTTCTTGTGTCATTGAACCTTCAGCCAAGCGATCGACTTTGGGTAGTGTAAATTTTTTGTTAAATTGTGCAAGTTCAGTCTCAGATGTTTGTTTTGGGGGGGAATGGAGATTGTTCTTTGAGAAATATTCCTTGAGAAAATTTTTTTTTTAATTTAAGTTAGCTTTGTAAAATTTTTTTTTATTTAAAAGTGTTTTGGCTCTTAAAAGTTTGTTGCTGGGAGATTGTGTATTTTCTTCAAATGTGGGGGAGGAGATTTGAAATTGAGTTTTCAGTTGTTTAGTTATTAATCTTGGAGGCCTCAAAATTTTATGTTTCGACCCTTTGAATTCTTCGGCTGGTCCAAAGTCTTCATCAAAATTATTGTTTTATTGTAATGACAAGTAATTGGGAACTCTGTTTTGTTTTTCTTCTTTCCGTCTGTTTGGGTGATGCACTCTACAAATGCATTTTTTTTTTGTTTTGGAATTTTTTTTTTAAATTGAAACTTTTTGTAGGTAATTGAAATTTTTTTTTACTTGTGATGATTGGGAGTGTTAAGATTGAATTGATAGACTGGAAGGTTGAATTAAATTTTGTTTTTGTTTAAAATTACATTTTTAAAATTTTTTTTGTTTGTCAGAATTTTAATTTTCTGGGAGGTGGAGCTAAAACTTGGGTTTGCGTGAAATTTACATTTCTGGGATTTCCTTTTGTTGAAGTTTGTAATTCAAATTTTAGGCAGGGGTTTGATTTTCAAAATTTTACCATTTGTGGGAGTTCTAAATTGAAAAATTTTTGTGGACCTTTGAGTTAGTGAAATTCTAGTGGAAGTACACTTGTTTATGAAAGTCACTGCTGCAGAGATGTTTTTTTTTTGGGAAGAATTTCTCGTTCGATAGGATTTGCTTTAGGAAATTTAATGGGACGTTCAGGGTGGTGTGCTACATTGGGCCTACAATAGTTTTTTTGAGGGATTTCGATTGTTCGACTCCTTCGACTTCAAGTTAATTTCTTCTTTTACCCGTCTTGGAAGTACACAGCTCTGGCAGTTATTTCACATCATTTCTATTCTAAATTTGTATTCACCTTTTTCATTGTGAAAATTTTGAAATGGTCGGCTATTCATTAAATTTCAGTTTTAGAGGGAGTACAGACGTGTACTCTCGCCTGTTGGAAACACTTGATTTTTTTTTGTGTTTTGTCATTGGGAATTTTGTTTATTGAGGAAGTCTGGCAGGTTTTGGTTCTGTATCACTTGTGCAACCCGAGGGATGTGGAACGGGGGTTTGACAGACTGTTTTTCAGTGTTTTGAGACTTTCTTTCACCTGGGCGCAGTGCAGTTTAAATTCTAAATTTTGGTGACCATTTGCTTTTAAGTGGGTAGTGCATGGTTGAGCTGAGGGTGGTGTAAGCATGAGGAGGCCAGGCTCATGTTGTATATAGGAAGGGAGGCGGACCCAAAGGCGAGGAATGCTTGGGGGCGCCATGAGAAGTGTATTTTTATGTCACATTGCTCAGGCTCTGCTACACACTACTGGGGTTGTTTGGCTTTTGTTTTGATTGGGAGGGATTTGATTTTTTTTTGTTTGCGAGCAGTGTATTTTTCCCTTGTGGAGTTTCAAATTTTTTCTTATTAAATTTGGTGAGGATTCAGATATTTTGTTTCTCTTGAGGTTCAGTTCGAGTTTTTAAAAATTTTAAATTTTTGAGTTGTAATGAATGTTTTCTTTTGGAGGGTTTTCTCCTCTCTTAAAGGGGAGATACGAAAAATTTTTTTGAAAGTCTAGGAAAAGTGCAAGTTTTAAATTTTATGGTCATGATCAGTGTGCCTTCCCTGTATGTAAAATATGTATTGTAAACTTTTTTTTTCAGATTGTAATCCCAGGAGTTGCTACATGAAGCGAGTGTTCTCGTAGGTTTACAATTTCTCTGCCACCAGGATGGTGTTCTCTTTTGGTCATTTTCGGCTCTTTGTTGTGAAAAATTTTATTCTAAAATTTTTTTCCGGTGGTCGAGAGGAATTATGTTATGCTGAGATTCTACAGCTCTAAATTTAATTATTAGTTCAAAATTATGTAATAGCTTAAAATTCATTATTTTCCCCTTTCCCTTCAAAATTCTAAATTTATTTGTTGTTTTAATATTTCGGCGATTTATTTCCCCTTTAACGTAATTTGTTATCTTTTTAATGTTTTTATTATTCAAAATTGTGCGCAATGTGCCTTTAAACGTTAAATAATCTTTTGTTAATCCTTCCGTTTCTCGCTTGCATCTTTTAACTTAACTTCACTTCATTCATCAGTTTGCAGAAAAAAGGCACTTTTTAAGAAGAATTTGGCTTTCAACCGCTTATCAGTAAAAACACCTGTTTTCGGGGTGCTAGAACATCCGGTGGGTTGCTGTGCGGCGGGTTGCCGCATCGGGAGAAGTGATCTTTTTTATGATTCTTGGCATAACAGCGTTTTATTTCCGCAGTGTATGCGTGGGCGCTCGGCGCGAAGCACAGGGTTTCGCTCGCCAAGTTTGGCGTCTCCTGGGAAGGCAAGCGTGTTGCCAGAGTCGACTCTGAGCAGCAGAGCAGAGAGGTGGTAAAAATTTAGAGTGCCGAGCCGGGGCTCATGCTGAGCGCCCGGGCTCGCCCGAATGGTGTTTTGAAGACCTCGGAAAATTCTCACGTAAGCTTAGTTTCTTCGACTTTCGACGAACTTCGCATTAGAATTTTTGGACAACCAAATGTAAAAGTGTGACAGCAGAAAGAAAAATGCGACTGGTTTCGCGCAGTCATCACTGGGTTGTGCTCCTCTGAGTCGACATCTATGTTGCTGATGAATGAGTCATGTGCCGTCATTTGATTTGCAAAAGAAATTCATCACCGTGTGCCGCGGCGGTTCTGCTTGTCTCAAGTTTTGGAGGTGTGTTTCTCTCAACAAAATCTTCTAAAGTGGGTTTTCAGCGAGCCCTTAGTGTTACACTCAGTATCTTCAGAGTGCGCTCTCAGCAAGATTTTGTGTTTTGGTGTTCCTCGTGTTGATTAGCTTAATCACTTTTGTTCAGTGGTGCTGCCATCTACATGCACCCTCTAGAACGTCCCAGCCAAAAATGGGAACTTTTTCCAAAATGATAAAAGCAGATAAAAAGGTTGTGTCTTCAATTAGATGTGCATTTGGAAGTTCAAATAATCTTACATACAATATTTGCACACTCTTATCTCAACAAAAGTCCTTAATTGAAATATTTGTGTTTGTTTTTATTAATTTGAAAATTTAAATTTAACCTTTTTAGTGGTGGACAGCTCCTCAGGCAGACCAAACTCTGGTCTTCAGACCAGAGTGGATTCTGTTCCCAGGGTTATTTCTATTAAATTACTAAGTTAAAAGATTTTAATTTGGAGCAATGTACTAACTTAACTTTATGCCACTATACAAATAATGAAATCTTATAAATGGATCAGATGTTGAATTTTTAATTGTTAATAAAAGTTAATTTTTAATTTAACAAATGAGTTGTGGATTCTTTGTGTTGGCTGTGCTATTTATGTAATTAAAGAGGTTAATATAATGTCAAAAGGAAAAAGCTATATAACATGTAAAAAAGCTATATTTCTTGGTTGTTTACCTTTTATAATTATCAACAATCAACAAATTCTCTCAAAACTTCACTTACCTTTAACCCAGAATTAAATAGAGCACAGCCAACACAAAGAATCCACAACTCATTTGTTAAATTAAAAATTAACTTTTATTAACAATTAAAAATTCAACATCTGATCCATTTATAAGATTTCATTATTTGTATAGTGGCATAAAGTTAAGTTAGTACATTGCTCCAAATTAAAATCTTTTAACTTAGTAATTTAATAGAAATAACCCTGGGAACAGAATCCACTCTGGTCTGAAGACCAGAGTTTGGTCTGCCTGAGGAGCTGTCCACCACTAAAAAGGTTAAATTTAAATTTTCAAATTAATAAAAACAAACACAAATATTTCAATTAAGGACTTTTGTTGAGATAAGAGTGTGCAAATATTGTATGTAAGATTATTTGAACTTCCAAATGCACATCTAATTGAAGACACAACCTTTTTATCTGCTTTTATCATTTTGGAAAAAGTTCCCATTTTTGGCTGGGACGTTCTAGAGGGTGCATGTAGATGGCAGCACCACTGAACAAAAGTGATTAAGCTAATCAACACGAGGAACACCAAAACACAAAATCTTGCTGAGAGCGCACTCTGAAGATACTGAGTGTAACACTAAGGGCTCGCTGAAAACCCACTTTAGAAGATTTTGTTGAGAGAAACACACCTCCAAAACTTGAGACAAGCAGAACCGCCGCGGCACACGGTGATGAATTTCTTTTGCAAATCAAATGACGGCACATGACTCATTCATCAGCAACATAGATGTCGACTCAGAAAAATAGGTGAGTCGGCAACAAAAGCTTTAGAGGAGCACAACCCAGTGATGACTGCGCGAAACCAGTCGCATTTTTCTTTCTGCTGTCACACTTTTACATTTGGTTGTCCAAAAATTCTAATGCGAAGTTCGTCGAAAGTCGAAGAAACTAAGCTTACGTGAGAATTTTCCGAGGTCTTCAAAACACCATTCGGGCGAGCCCGGGCGCTCAGCATGAGCCCCGGCTCGGCACTCTAAATTTTTACCACCTCTCTGCTCTGCTGCTCAGAATCGACTCTGGCAACACGCTTGCCTTCCCAGGAGACGCCAAACTTGGCGAGCGAAACCCTGTGCTTCGCGCCGAGCGCCCACGCATACACTGCGGAAATAAAACGCTGTTATGCCAAGAATCATAAAAAAGATCACTTCTCCCGATGCGGCAACCCGCCGCACAGCAACCCACCGGATGTTCTAGCACCCCGAAAACAGGTGTTTTTACTGATAAGCGGTTGAAAGCCAAATTCTTCTTAAAAAGTGCCTTTTTTCTGCAAACTGATGAATGAAGTGAAGTTAAGTTAAAAGATGCAAGCGAGAAACGGAAGGATTAACAAAAGATTATTTAACGTTTAAAGGCACATTGCGCACAATTTTGAATAATAAAAACATTAAAAAGATAACAAATTACGTTAAAGGGGAAATAAATCGCCGAAATATTAAAACAACAAATAAATTTAGAATTTTGAAGGGAAAGGGGAAAATAATGAATTTTAAGCTATTACATAATTTTGAACTAATAATTAAATTTAGAGCTGTAGAATCTCAGCATAACAGTATTTATATACTTGCAGTTCCTATGTATATAAATATTCCTTATGTACTTAGTTGTTTGCAGTACAGTAATATTAAGTTTTTCCACATGTGATCTGTTATTTAGTTTAAAAATTATTCTAATTAACTTCACTCATATTTCACAAATAAAAACATTGAATGGCAACGCAGATTGATTAAAACTTGTTTGACTCAGTTCAAGATGTTCCTTTCTTCCATAAGTAATTAACTAGAGTAAAAATTAAAAATATAAAAAGTCTTCTAATATTAAAAGTTTAACAAATTTTACTTTGGTCTGGCAAAATTGTTTCTAGATACTATACAATAAATTTTTTAAAAATCAACCTAATGGTTTTTGCTGTGTTACATATAAACAGACTGGCAAACCATTTCAATAGATGGGTTTTCATTTTTATAAGATATGAATACTCTTAAAAACTAGAAATAAATAGAATTGATTGTATTTCATGCAATTAGAATATGAATTATTTGAAATTAAAAATTTTTGTAGCATTATTTCCAATAGCAGAATAATCATAATTCCAGGAATTATGTTAATATAGTCTGCAAGAAAATAATGGCTTGAACTATGGTACAAATGTAAATAGTATTAAACACTAATTTGCTGAATGAATACAGTTTATTGGCATAGTCGCTAACTTGAAAAATGAATTTCTAAAACTTTTATTTAAAAGATGTGCACAAAAACTCAAATTTTTATTCCGAAACTGATTATTATTCTTTCATGAATTAGTATATAGAATATGAATAAGACAATAATAATATAGAATAGGAATGAATGAGAGATGCCAGTGGAGCCTCACACTCCAAATATTTATTTCTATTGAAGACCTAGCTGTTCTAAGAAGTCTTGAATAGCGGGGGAAAAAAAAAAAAAAAGAAAAAATCCATTAACTTTCCTTCCATGTATTGTTTGTTCTGCATTTCCTATTTTGATGTTGTCCTTTTTTCCCAAAATTATTCAAGAGATGGAAACAAAATGTTATTGTAAAACTGTGCCTGCTATCAGTTACTAAATATAGCAACCAGTTTTTATAGCAATTAGTTTTTAGCATGTACTGACCTGCAGTACGGGTGCAAAAGTCACAAAGACCATACTTCAAATAGTCTGTTTGCTGGCTGTTTAAATATGAATTGATTCTTATTTAAGTAGAATTAAAATTTTAATTGCTTTGAAGTTTCTATCATAGAAACTTGAGTTGTTTTAGGGAATGTTTATAATATTACAATCTTATATTTAAAAACCAAATCTCTATCTATTAAATTCACAAATTTAGATATTTGCAGCCTTAATTTGTACATGTTTTATTTTTTTTTTCAGACTAATTCCATTTAAAAAAGCAAAACATTCATTTCTTTATAGTATGTTTTATTATTAACTAAAACAAATTACTCAGCATAACTTGGGTCCTAAATAATACAGGCACACTGCATACATAATACAACTGCATATAGTATCACTTGATTTCCCAAACACCTGTGAACAAAAATCATTTTTGTGCTCCATTTTTTTCATACAATACAAAACTGTACAGCGCAATTTAATAACAGCCGTAAATACATTACTTTTAAAGTAAGAGATCTCCCTAGCTATGGTCACAGCCCTGGTTGTGATTCCATGAGCACAAGAGAAAGACTTCAGAATGAGTATTCAAATGGAAAATCACAACTTTTATAGACTCACTTAATTCAGGAAAGAAGTAATTTTTTTTTTTATTGGAATGCAAAGATATCTTTTGATATTCTTTCAAAAAATTAGAATCATTTAAATCTTCAATTTGCTAATGTATGAAATTAAAAATGAATTATTTTTGGATAGCATAAAAAATGCTTATTTCAATGTATTTAAAAAAAAAATTAAATATTAAGAAATTGTCATACGGATTTGGTTCAAAGTTCTAGTGTTCTTTGATCTTTCCAATGATGTCGAGATGGAAATTCTGTGATAATATTTTCAATTGCTAAGAAGTCAAATGTGTGTGAAAATTACTCAAAATTGCCCTTAACCCTTTCGGGACGATCGGCACACCCGCGTGTCGGCTGCGAACTTGCATTCCAGGATGGACGGCACACATTCGTGACGGAGGAAACTTTACCGTAAACGGAGAGTGGCATGCATGCGTGCCTTCACATGGAACGTTTTTATTTGTCTACTAGATGGCGTTAAATTTCCGTGGAACTAACTGCAATGTATTTTGCAGATGCATGACCTTGGCATAAGGAGGATCGAATGAATTATTTCTCCATTTGGAGCGGTGAAACATGATTTTGTAATATAAACAGACAGAGCAATTCTAGCAGTATCAACAATTTTATAATTGAGTTTCAGGTTTTATTTTTATTTCAGCGTTATGATTTCGTTGGTGAATTATAGGAATATAAGAGAGTATTTTTTTTTTGGGGGGGGTTTTAGAGGCAGTGAAATTATTCGTTTATTTCGGATAAAAGAATGGGAGCAACTAACGAGTATTTTGTATTCAGATTTGTATGAAAAATATACATCAAATAGAAAATAAATATTTCTTTTATTCCTGAAAAAAGTAGATTTCTGTGTTGAATAGGTGATTTTTAGTGGATTTTTTTCTAGAGTTAGGCTTAGCGCAAAAAATTTGCTGTCCTTTGGGAACAGTTCGGAAGCGAAGCGCTCCATCTTTTGGGCCGTGGCAGCTGCGAAATGCCGCTATCGTGAAAGGGTTAAACGTAAAATAACTCAAGAACTAATTTGAATTAAAAAATTGCTCCAAAGTGCATTGTCACCTTATCTTAGGTACCCCTGTACCGAATTTTGTGACTATGTAGTATAACTTGGATTTCCCGCTACACACAATGTGAACACTAACCGGCCACTCAAATTGCTGCTCGTGCCCTAGGGTGAGTCGGGTGGTCTGGGTTTTTGACACAATATGAACAATCTTTTATTTGTAGAGATATATTTTAAAGATTAAATAATTTTGCTCCAGTTAGAATTTGAAAATCAGACTGTGAGTGGTTTTCTCAATGTTAGAATTTGAAAATCAATTGCATCCTCAGATTTCTGAAATATGTTTCTTCTTAAATTTACAAAATGTCACGAATTTGTGCCATGCATTCTGCTTGGGTCTCAT
Organism: Amaurobius ferox; assembly: GCA_951213105.1. NCBI lineage: Eukaryota > Metazoa > Arthropoda > Arachnida > Araneae > Amaurobiidae > Amaurobius > Amaurobius ferox. The sequence continues at coordinate 37,293,740 of OX578149.1, read as the reverse complement.
TCTTGAAATTATCCTTCTTATTTTGCAATGTTAAGATTGAAACTGTAATATTTTTTCTAATTACTTGCTATGAATGGATTAGTATGGAAATTGTGAAGTATTCCACTTAAACATTGAATAATTTAAAAAATAAATCAAATTTTAAAAAAAATTATTCAGATGTGCATCAGAGCCTGATCTAAAGTATTCCTGCATCAAATTTTGTGACTGTGTTGATTGGATTTTCCACACAAACATATTCTTTTTTTATTATTATAGTTTTTTTTTTTCAGAAATCTATGCAGGTTTTATTTGAACTTTATTAATTGTTTCAGGGAATATATTTTTGAGATTCATATTTTCATAAATTTTTAGTTCTTAGTTTGGATTTAGTTTTAAAAGGTTCTTTCTATAATATGAATGCACATGTTTGTGTGTATTCAAGACTATTGCCATAATATCCCTGTGTTTAAATATATTGTATTATTACATATTTTAATGTGTAATAATATATGTATTTTAGATAGGAACAGAAATTATCTGAAACTGGAGAGCTTCTTAATAGATGCCACATTTTTGTGTGAGATATATTACCATGTTAATATTGAAGGTGCTTGTTTAAAAGTCCTATCCAGACCTGTCGTGGATTATTTTGGGATGCTCGTTGATGGTTCATCTCAGAAAGAGGTTGAAGTCTTTGTTGAACAGGTATTATGTTTTATTCCTTTAGCAAAATTCTACATCATTAGTTATCTGATTTCTTCATTTCTAAATTAAAACACAGCTCTAAATTTCAAAGGTTGCTCCTAGATTATTTTTGTGAACTCAAATACATATGCAAGTTTTATCCCACCAACCAGTTTCTAAACAAGCTAGACATTTGTCTTTATTTTTACTTTCCTTGCATTGAGAACTAGAGGAAAGTATGCTGATGATAATTGGGACTTGTACAACTTTTCTTCATATGATATGCTTTTAGCAGTATATTAAGCACACTTTTTACTGTAACTGATGTAGTCTAAGAAATGCATGGTGATCGTGATTTAATCATAAGTTGAGTTTTCACTGTAAATACATCGGTGGAGTCCTTAGATACAAGAAATGACTGTTATCAGCTTGTGTGTGTCAAATCGTTTGCCCTTCATAATCTCGAAAACCACAGAAGAAATTTGAACCTAATTTAGGTGGCAGGTTTCATATATTATCTAGCTGTGAACACAAAAAAAAGCATCCAGAAAATGTATAAAATTTAGCTATAAAACAGAATTTTGCCCAAATCATTAGCTGTTTGTAATTTTGAAAACTACTGAAGCGATTTGGACCCAATTTGGGTAGTATATTGTTTATATTCTCCAGATGTGAACTCAGAAAAATGTCTGAAAAATGTATATAGTATATGTATGGTTAAGAGTTCGAATGCCAATTTGTTTTGAGAGGAAGGTCTAGAGATTGCTCAGGTTCTCTAGTTTTCATCATATTTGTCCTTAAAGTGAGTTTATGGTAGCATTTTAATTGTGCTGACTACTATGGTAAAATTGATTTTTCTGTACTTGAAGAGCAAAGTATTTGAAGTTTCGAGCTAGTCTGAATAAACAGAATAACTATTAGAGAAATTAATTTTTGGTACCAATGTAAATGTTTATTTAAATATTCAAGTTCAGTAACTAATTGTTTCATTTTTTTTCTGAATTCTATGAAAAATTGCCATATTATATTCAGGCTAACAAAGTACTTTAATGTAAAAGTAATAAAGTGTGCAATGAATCATCTATTATCACCTGTGCACCATGGTTTCACAGTGATTGCTGCTCATCAGCATTGTGTAGACAATGAGATAATTAGCGAGCACAAAACTAAAACGGATTTAAAAAATAATGTCTAGTAGAAGTATTGCAACCTTGAACCCAGTAATGATTGGAGGTGTTTTTAGCCCCTTCTATTGTTAATAAAATTTAAAGTGTTCAGAAATACAGAACATTGCTTTTATGCAATGCCCTGTTACAGAGCAGAAGTCGCTTGCATGTACTTTATGCTGTGGTCATCTCTTTTAAAAATCTGTCTTTCTGTAAAAATATTTGAAAATTTATGTAATTTTATTAACAGTATTACTGTGTTCTTATTCTTGATATTTTTTTCCAGTTTCCGAAATGCTACCATAACTTGAAACAAACTGATCAAGCTGGACTGGAAATTCTACTCTGTAAACTTCGAAAGCAGATTATTTGTGAGTCATCTAATGTTGTTGTAAAATCTATGCTTTTAGAAATATTTGAGAATGTCTTGACGGATTTTGAACCACTCAGCCAGAATGCTAAAAACTTATATGAATCTCTTTCCAAACCTATTGTAAGGATTTGTGTGTGATGTGTTCAATTTCTGGAACTACAAAGTTGTGACTCGTCATCTTCTGAGCTTGGATTTTAAGGTGGTACATCCAACTTAAATTCACATATCTGTAATCTAGTAGAAAGATCATTATTATTTTTGTAATGTCGGACTGAAGCATTTTTGTAAATAATTTTGTTTTCAAAAAGTGTGGCAATTCTTGTGTATTAATTTTTATATTTCCAGACTTATTGCTGTTAAACATACACTGAAAAATGAGTTGCCTCTGATGATAGGAAATAGTTTGTTCTAAGGGACAAAATTTTGTATGTATTATTTATATTTTAGTTTTCTGTTAATGATTATTAACTAAAACGTTATGTGATAAAAAATTGTTTCTCAAGTTTCTTATTCTTTATATAGGTTTTATAAGTTTCTTTTGTCATTTGCAATAAAATTGGTAGTGGCTCCAATTCAGTGGAGCTGAAATGGTTTTTACGAATAACATTTTGTAAAATAAAACCCAACTTCTGTAATATTGAAAAAAAAAACTTTATCCAAAATCTGATTATATACGCTTATAGGGCTTTTAAAGAGGTTATTGTTTATATCTATCACTTTTAGTTTTTAAGATGCAAGTATTACAAACTTGAAAATATAAAATGTTCATACTTCTTCAACTTAACAAGATGATTATTTAAAAACTATAAGAGTTTTTAAAAAAAATATATAGAGAGATTTAGAAACTAAATTTCTTCATGCATATTTTTGTTGCTTACCATTCCTATCTATCTTTTATAGTTTCAAGGATATTTCAAGTGAAAGTATGGAAAAAAAAAACTTCAAATAAATATTTTTAAGTTTAAAAACAAATAGAGCTCAATCCAAAATTCATTTAAGGATTTTCAAAGATATACAAATTTTTGCTCAAAAATCCAATTATAGACATTTGTAGGCCTTCCATAGAGCTACAAATTCTTGCTTATTGTTCCAATATAGCTTTCAGTTTTTTTAGATATAAGCATAGCAAATTTGAAAAACAGAAAATTTTCTATTTTTTTTTTCAAATTAACAAGACAATTACTCAAAACCTATAGGAGCTTTTTTAATAATAAATATAGATTTTAATATTAAATTTTCTAGTACACATTTTTGTCATTTACTATTTATATTGAATCTTTTATAGTTTACTATACATTCAAGTAGTTCAGGGAAAAAAAGTTAAGAAAATTCACATTTTTATCAATTAGGTTTGGGGGTATAAGCATCCAAAGTGTTTACAGTTTTTGTAATGCTCCATTTTTCCTGTCAGAGACCCTAACCCCAATCATAGCTGTTATTCACATAAAAAAAAATTGACATAACTGCTTCTTTAGTATGCAACATAACCAAAATTATAATGGAATATTTTTTCTATATTATTTACTTTAATAAAAATTGTTTATTATCTTGTACTTAAATATTAATAATTTGATTTATTATATTGAAATAGGAAAAAAAAATAATTCTTCAAAGTATATAATATATATATATATATATATAATATCAGCTATATTTTTGTTCATTTAAAAATTTAAAAAATATTATTTTTGTGTCATGGTTTATGTAGTTTGTTTTAATTGACGTTAATTTTAAAACATATTTAAATAATCCAATTGTTATACATACTGTAATTCAATTATAGGTGTATTTTCTTGTTGAATGCTGCAGAAAATGAAAGTAATTTATCTAAATTCAGGATTTGGAAATCTTAGTAGAGAAAATGCTTTATTCACAAAAGTCAACAAATATATTATTTTTCTTAACAATAGGCATAAATATATTATAATGAATATTAATAATTGTTAAAATATTAATCTCAAACAACTTACTGTTAGGTATAAAACATTTTATTTTACATAAATACATAAATGTTGCACATTCTAAAAGTTGTTAATAAATAGTTATAAATAAATATCACAATGTTACAGCCTTCAGAGCTGAGGACACATAAACTGTACAATATTATCTTTGCTTTCAGAGTTTTTAATTTGAATACCTTCACCATTCAAAGTGATTCTTCGAACACACCCAGAGAAGTTGTTGCTGCACTTTCCAGTATTTTGATATTTTTCTAAAAATAAATTTAAAAATTGATATTAATTACATTGAATCATTGGTTCCCAAGCTGGGGGAGGGGGTGGAAATTCTAAGAATATTATAATTTATGTGGATGACAAAGGTCATTTGAATATGTTCTCAGGGGATCAGAGGCACTTTAACAGTACTTAATTTAACCACATTTTGTTATATATATATTTTTATAGACATTTTCTTATTCACCAGAATTGAATGGACACCTGATAATGATAAAAATGTATGGAAACACACCAATTTAGCAAAAACTTTAAAAATAAAAATAATAAAGACAACCAAATTTGGTAAATTAAAAAGTCTTTTAATTATACCATTTATGATATACTGAAAATTACAAATCCAGAGCACTTTCAGACGTCACTACGTTTTTCATCATTATATTGCCACTGAAGAAGGATGTAGTGAAATCCGAAAGCATTCTGGATTTATAATTTTAAGTACGTCATAAATGGTGTTATTATTAAAGACCTTTTAATTTACCAAATTTGGATGCCTTTATTTATTTCGTTTTAAACCTAATGAATCTATTCCACACATTTAATATTAGCTTATGCTGTGAAAGTATGTAATTTGAGGTACTTAAGTTTTAATTTTGACACCTTAAAATGAAAACAAACCTTGGCTAAATAAATAACATTCATATTTGAGTAGAATTAATAAAAGCTTCTCAATGCATAATTTTGCCAGTTATTAAACATCAAGAATGTATTTGATATATTATGAGAAAAGTATCCAAAAGTTCCCAGAAGCACTAAAAAAGAAAATAGATAAAATAATAATCGAAGGAACTTGTCTCCTTCAAAGCACTCATTTTGAGATGTAAGACATTTCCCTCAAAGCATTTATTTTGCTTTTGCTTTAACCTGGGAGGATGGGGCATCTGTAAATCTCCCTTTCATGCAGATTATTATCCTGTGGTGATAAAAATCTGATTATCCAAAAATGTTCTCACACAAGCACTGGGGGGGGGGGGGGGGATGCTTTAATCATAGCCCACGAACTGTCAGTGTCACATTACTCAGCATACTAACCTTCATTTACTACTTTTTTGTGTACTATGATTAGATTATAGTAAGTTATAGGTAAACTCATGTATAGGATTAAAGGTTACATTGTGTGGGTGTTTTACGGCCACTATTATTCTCTACAAAGTCTCCCTCTTCCCCTCTAGATGAGTAAACATTAGTTGGATATCACTTATTGTACATATATTCTTTGATAAATACTTTTTATTACTTTATAATATATATATTTTTTATGATGATCATCACTAAAAGATTAGGAAACACTGTATTAACTTGATATTAATTTCAATTTTATATAAAATTGCTAATTATGATTCAAGAATTCAAAACAAGTGTTTTCAAATTTTTGGGAACACCCCTTACAGATGGGTTATGTGATTTTAAAGTTGATTAGTCTTGGTTGTAAAATATGTTTCGTAAAACTTTATGCTTTAAAACTGAATCAATGAATTTTGGTTTACAGTAAACTATTTTGCAACAATTTAAGGGCCAATTTCTACTGATGAAACAATGCTCTACAACTTTCTAATTGACATCTTTCACCTATTTCACTTTATTGAGTTATTCTAACTTTTTAAATTCCCCCTTAGTGGAACTTTTATTTAATCGGGCATGGTCACTTTACTGTAGGTACATCTAATGGTCCGTACATAGATGATTTAATAATCCCATGGTGGTTACAAAGTTATTGGGTTACTTTAACCCTTTCACGACGGTTGGCACACCCGCGTGCCACCTGCGAGCTTGCATTCAAGGATGTGCGGCACGCACTCGTGCCGGAGAGAATTTTACCCTAAGCGCCGAGTGGCACGTATCAGTGTTTCTACGTGAAACGTTTTCCTTTGAATTTATTTGTCTACTAGATGGCGTTAAATGTCCGTGGAAGCAACTTAAATGTATTTTGCAGATGCTTGACCTTGGTACAAGCAGAATCCAATAAATTATTTCTCCATTTGGAGTGTTGAAACATATGGTTCTGTAAAGTAAACAGACAGAGCTCTTCTCACAGCATCCACAATTTTATAATTGAGTTCCGGGTCTCCTTTTGATTTTAGCTTTTAATGATTTCGTTGGTGAATTACAGGAATATAAGAGAGTATTTTTTTTTGGGGGGGGGGAGGGGGGTTAAAGGAATGTGTGACAGTGAAATGATTAGGCTATTTCGGATAAAAGTATGGCTGGTTTGAGATGTTTCCTTTCTGTGGAAGAATATACGCGTATAGTAAACGAACTAGACAGTAATGAAAGCAAAGCAGATTGTAAAGATTCATGGAACAGTGTTATTTCTGATGATGAATCTGAAAATGCAATTGATTCTTCAGATTCTGAGCGTACTATTATTACAAAGCCGCCAGCTTCAGTTGCTGTTTTTTCGAATCATGTTTGGACATGTGATTTGAAAGATCTGAATTCTTTGGAGTTTTTGAACATACCTAGAATAAATCACAATATCATGCCGCCTAATTTAGATAAAGAACTTGATTTTTTTAGTATATTTTTTGATGATGAACTAGTAGAATTTATCGTAAAAGCAACTAATGTGTTTGCAAAGAAAAAATGGGAGAAAAATCTCCTCTCTCCTTCCACATCGAAGACTCCACCTGTTTCAAATATATTTACACCTGTGACAGGAAACGAATTTCGTGTGTTTCTCGCACTAGTAATTTTGACGAGCATTGTCAGAAAACCAAATCTTAAAATGTATTTTTCTAAGAATCCAAATATCAGTACTCCTTTTTTCAATTCAGTTATGAGTCGCGATCGATTTATAGGAATATTACGTTACCTTCATTTTACTCTTGATAGTAATGCCCAAAAACTAAATAAATTGAAACCCGTGTTAGATGCATTAGTTTCAAAATTTAAATCTATATACACTCCTAGAAGAAATATGTTCAGTGATGAATCTTTGTTCTCATGGTAAGGAAGGCTGGGATTTTGTCAATATATCCCCTCGAAAAGGTCCAGATATGGAATAAAAATATATAAATTGTCAGAATCGAAATCAGGCTGTATATGGAATTTCCTTGTGTATACTGGAAAGGACACGGAATTATCAAGCTCTGATGGTGGGTATGGAAAACGCGTTGTGAAAACACTTCTAAGTGAACTTTTAGGAAAAGGATATACTTTGTATTTGGATAAATTTTTTACCTCTCCTGTACTTGCAAAGTATTTGTTGTCTAAGAATACGCATATATGTGGTACAGTTTTAAAAAATCGGAAGGACATGCCAAAGAATTATCCATCTGTACCTAAAACATATATACACTAAAATTTTTAATATTTTGATAAAAGAAAATTTGTATGAAAAATATACATCAAATAGAAAATAAGTATTTCCTTTCTTCCTGAAAAAAGTAGAATTCTGCGTTGAACGGGTGATTTTTAGTGAATTTTTTTCGAGAGTTAGGCTTAGCGCAAAAAAATAGCCGTCTTTTGGGAAAAGTTCGGAAACGAAGCACTCCGTCCTTTGGGCCACGGCAGTTTCGGAATGCCGCCGTCCCGAAAGGGTTAAGGACTTTCCCAGGAACCCTATATAATTCTCTTTTAATGACCAATAGATTCTTTGTATATTTAAATGACACTGAAGTTTGCATATAGAAGCAAAGTTGGAAAACAATTCGTTAATTTTAAATGTTTTAGCAATTTTTATGAAATGATGTCCTTTTTAGCATTTTTTTATTCGTTTATTTTTAGAAAAAAAGAAAAAAAATCCTTTGCATATGTATATGTTTTGAAAACACTTGGGTAGCTCTCATCCCAGCATTTTTGTATAAGTTAATTGCATATGGTTAATTGTTAGATTTCTATAGAAAATCCATACATAAGAAAATACATTTTAAAAACTGCTGGAAAAATATATTTTAAATTTTAATTGTATATTACACATGTTAACCTCATCTTTCATTGGGGAAAGGACTTTGTGAAAACTGTAGAATACTTAACAAACACAGGTAATTTCACTTATGACTGAATATGGTATTTCTAAATTACAAATTAAAATTGTAGTACACAACATGTAACAGAAGAAACGATTCCTTAGGTATACAGCTTAAAATGACAGGTGAGGTTTATAAACTTTAAATAGAATATTTTATAAAAGAATTAGGCTTGTTATAGTATACTGAGTTATTACCTGGTTTTCCTCCTACATAAACTTCAGCAAATCCTAAGTCTTTGACACTGTTTTTAATTTTTTGTTCCTCTGGCTTCAAATCATCAATATTTAGAACAACATTACCATTTTTTAAACTGAGTTCTACGTCGTGCCATCTGTAATCACAGATTCCATCCATAGAGATTGTTTGATATAATTCTAGTTTTAAATCATCTTCTTCAAATATTGTTACAAGAACCTATAAAATAAGTACATAATTATGATATTTTGTACTTGTTAAACAGTTTAATATACATTTTGGCCATTATATAATTCCATACAATGTAATAATCCACTCTAAACTTTTTAGCATAACTAGGGGCTGCATCCTCCTGTTTACTATTTTCTAAATACATATATGGTTGGTTTCAAAATGATGCATCATACAAAATTATAATTCTTCATTTTATTGATATTTTATTATCATATCATCAGTTCCTTGAATGGGTAAGCTGATTTTTAGTCATAGTAAATCGATAATTCCACTCCTTCACATGAGTTACGAAAATGTCTCTTAATTTATCACCTGTAAATAATGAGAAAAATACACCTGTGAAATATTAAGCCTCTGACTTGAGTGGTTTTAGAGATACAAATCATCTTGTGCAGATATCCCACTCCACCTTTACGGATGAGTTACAAAATATGTAGTTCTTAGTAGCCTTTGGAAAACATCCATGCAAATGTTCAGACTCCTAGTTTGAGCAGTTATTGTATATAATTTTTTTAAAACAGGAATATTACCCCTAGGACATACCCCCTTCTTGCTCCCTTAAAAGCAGGTTATTGTAAAATCCCGTTTTAGTGTTTATTTATGACACATGAGGGACATCTGAGAAAATTTCAGATTCCTAGCTTGAGGAGTTGGAGAGATATGATAATCTTGCTGCTCGATCATATCACGCCACCCCTTCTTACACCCTTAGTGTAATAGAAATGTTCTTTTTTACTGTTTGCCTATGTATGACTCATGATGAATATTCCTGAAAATTTTATTTTCATGTTCCTATCTGGGGAGGGGGAGGGGGTGCAATATACTGGGTTCACCCCTTTAATGATGGGTTTCGGAAGTATTTTTTTATCTATTACCCATGAGAGACATGCCTATAAAATTCAAGGTTCATAGCTCGGGAAATTTGATGATCTTGTCTCTTGTTCATCTCACCCCCCCTAATTTCTCTATAAAAATTTAGGTTCCTGGCTTTAGCAGTTGGGTAGATATGTTGATGAGCTAGAGAATGAGGGTTTTGCATTTTGTATATAAGGTGTCAAGGTCATGGGCCAGGCCAATAGCTCTAGAAGTAATTAGGGTTATCATATATTTTTGATGCAGGTGTATAGGAAACTGCAATTGTTCTACACAATGAGATAATTTAAGGGAAGTCTGACCCCTTCTACAGGGGAATATCTCGTTTCCTGTTAGAGATATGAAAAAAAAGTCGATTACAAAGATGTAGAACATTGCAAAATTAGTACTAAGCGTTTTTGTCTCTCCCTCCCATAAAAGATGTAAAAGAACCCCGAAAACTGGTGTATACAATCTAATTCTCCCCCCTAAAAAATAGAACATTTAGACCAGGGGTGGGGAATCTTTTTATGTTTGAAGACCACATGTGAAGTAAACCGCCCTCCAATAAGGTTAAATTAAGATTTTTTTTATATATATATATACTGCAAAATGTAATTCTTTAGTGGAAAATCTAATAATATACAGGGTGCCCACTTATATCCGTTACACCCCCCTTAACTTCTAAACGGTGACAGCTTAGACCATAAAGTTGGTGTCTAGGTATAGTAAAAAGGCTATGCGCTACTCGATGAGACAACTTACAATGCCATCTATCGGCAAATTTTGGAATTAGTGGTCCTATCTCGTAAACGGTGAATGATACATGAAACAAGTCAATTAGAAAGTTGTAGAGCACTCTTGATTTAGTACGAAAAGATACCTTGCACACATTAATACTCAAAACAGAATGCAAAAAATGAACATTTGTTTGATTGTAAAGCGAAGCGAGAAAAGACCACCTTATGGACTAAATACGAGTCTGTGTTGTGGCGCAAAGGAAACGCACGTGATTCACATTCATGAGGACCATGGTTCTGTCCCCACCGGTTGCGTGTTTTACTGAATGTCTCTACAAACAATGAAAACTTTTTGCTGATCTTGCAAAATCGTTTCTCGAAACACACAGCTCAACTCAATCATGTCTGGTATAAAAATCACATGGATCTCATGTATTATGCAAATGAGGATGGCATACCTGCCAACTTTTACGAATTTTTCGTAATTTTTACGAAAATTCTCTTATTTTACGATTTTACGCCGCGCGTAATCGATTTCTTTACGATTTTTAATATTTTTTACTAATTACGCCTAAAAATCGCGCCAATTTGCCGATTTATCGCCAAATTTATATTTTTACACCAAAATGTCGCCAAGCATTTGGATTGCTTGTCACACGAGAACAAGCAATCTCGTGTGACAAGCAATCCAAATGAACGCCGACAATGAACGCGGCAATGAACGCAGACGTTCTCGTGTGACAAGCTCTATTTATTCTGGTACTTCCAGCACGCAGCATTCAAGAAACGGACGGCAGACAATGCTCGTCTTTCTAACCCGGAAGTGTAGGCATAAAATCCCCCACAGAAAGGAATCAAAAATAAGTTGTAGATTTTTGTCTCCGTAATCACCGTGATGTATGTTATCATATATATCATTAATACATATGTTGTCATTGGACTCAAAGGGGAAACAGAAGAAAAAACTTCGCACAGCATTTGAAAATATTTGTTTTACTTTTACCCCTTTTTGTTGAGAGTCCAAAATTACCAGTTTGCATCCATTTTCTTCTTCTAATGATTTCATATCAGAACAATAGACCTAATTTATTTTTATAGTGCGAATAAAAATAAAGAATTATTTTACTAAACAAATTATATTTCGCTTAAATTTTAAGATGAGCAATTCAGTCTTTTCTTTTCAGGCTTTGCTGAGAGTACATAATTGCCTTTTTCCATCCATCTCCATCCCCTGATTATTACACATCAACTTTACTAAACTAGCTTATTTTTATATTTCAGTTGATTATAAAGGTCACCTTTTTAATTATTTTCATTTAAATAGTAATTTTTTTTTTTTTCATCTCTGCAGCGGTTGCCGAGAGAACGCTATTATCCTTTTCCATCGATCTCCATCTCCCTATTGTTGCACATTAACTTGATTAAATTAACTTATTTTCATATTTTGGTTGATTATAAAGGCAAATTTTTTTTATTATTTTCACATAAATAGTACGATCGTGAAATTCAGTTTTTTTTCGCGGGCGTTTCCGAGATTACGCAATTATCCTTTTCCATCGATCTCCTTCTCCTTATTGTTGCACATTAACTGGACTAAAGTAGCTTATTTTCATAGTTTGGTTGATTATAAAAGTTAATTTTTTAATTATTTTCATATAAATAGTACGATCATGAAATTCAATCTTTTTCTATCTGAAGCCCTTTCTGCCACATTTTTATGAAAAGATATTTTTGAACAAAATAAACATTTTCTTTAAAATATACTGCCACCAATTTTTATTTATGTGTAGACACTAGACAATGCACATTTTAATAATACATGATAATTTTATGAATGTGTTTAAAAATATACTGCAGTTTAAGAACAAAAAATTTGTGTCTTCCCAATTGTAAAAAAAAATTTTTTTGTGAAATTAAGTTCATAAATCCTGACTATTGTAATGATTTAATTTCAACAAAACTAACAAAATCATAGTTTAGAATTAATATAAAGGAATGTGTTAAAATTAAATTTGCCCATGTATTTAAACAACCCTGTTCTTAAACGCAATTGTCAAACTTGCATTTTCTAAATATAATAGAATTATATCATTTTTCATCATTACATAACGAATTATATCATCATTACATAACGTAACTTTCTGTCAAAATATTTTGAGAGATGAAGGATACAATGTAAATAATGTACAAATGAACATGCATACAACTGTTTCCAAAGAGATCTCAAAACAGTTGTGTGTTTCACATATTTGTGCGTTATTTACATTGTGTCCTTTGAAAATCAGATTTATGTCGATTTGTTCTGTAAAACTCATTTTACGTGCTATTCTGATTTTTTTTCAAAAATCTTCTGATTTTTACTCCAAATAAGTTGGCAGCTATGGGATGGAACGTCATACCTGTTCACCAGAGACTACTACTATAAAAAGGATGTTTCTGCTGGGTTGTACGTTAAAGCAGAGAGTTAAGGCAAAATTTGGCAGTAACAAGTATTGCGAGATGTTGTTAATTTACGGTGAATGTGGGCGTAAGGCAAAATCAGCTGCAAGGCTGTATCGTGAACGTTTCCCTCAAGGCCCGCATCCTACACGGTAGAGACCATCTTAAAAGTTGTAAAACATTTAAGGGAGACAGGCTGCGTGACTAGCCGACCTCGAATTTGTACACCCCGTAATGTAGGACGCAAAGTGCAACCTGAAGATGTGCTAGCATACGCTCTCGCCCATCCTCAGAGCAGCACAAGAATGATCAGTGAAAATTGTGGCCTCTCAAAAAGACGCGTCTAGAAAATCCTGAATGAATCAGGTGCTTATCCATACCGATCCACACCTGTGCAGGGATTGCTGCCAAGAGATGCTGAGAGACGTTACACGTGGTGCAACTTTGTGATGAATAACTTAGAGGTCCACCCAACATTCCTGGCAGACATAATATGGACAGATGGGGCATGTTTTTCGAGGAATGGAATGCTAAATAGACAGAATGTTCATACCTGGTCGCTGGAAAATCCGAGATATGCCGTCGAAGTTCGACATCAACAACGCTGGTTGATTAATGTTTGGTGCGGGATTTTTAATGACAAGCTCATTGGACCAATATTTTATGAGGGCATGTTAATGGGACAACGGTACTTGCAGCTTCTGCAGGATGTAATAACCGACTTTGTTGAGAATCTACCGTTGCACCAACTCCTAAACGTATGGTTCCAACATGACGGCACACCTCCGCATAAGATTTCAAATGTTCAGCAGTACCTAATAGAGACATTCCAGAATCAAGTCATCAGGTATGGTGGTTCCGTCAAGTGGCCCCTGCACTCACCTGACTTGACCCCATTAGACTTCTTTTTATGGGGACACATAAAAGGGCAGGTATATGCGACCCCTCCGCCAACATTGCAGGATCTTCGACGACGCATCACTGATGCTTGTGCGTCCATAACACCTGCCCTGTTGCACAATGTGCAGCGAGAAATCCAGTCGAGAGCAAATGTGTATAGTGGCTAACGGAGAGCAGTTTGAGCAATATACTATTGTAAATAAATAATCCTGAAGACAGTCTCTTGACACTCTGTATATATATTTTGCTCCAGAAATTTGAATTAGTCATCATTTTTAATACAGATGTAAATGGAAATTAACATAACACATTCTAGGAACAACTGCATAAAATCACTTTATTCAACATTTTAAATTTACTTACCATATTATCTCTCAAGCAAAGTTCAATCCAAACGTTTGTGAAGTGGGAAAATATGCTGAAGACACTACCATCGAAATGAGTGGTGCGAAACTGGAATCTCAAGTCTAACTCGCGTCCCAAGTGAAATGCTGTATCTATAAAAAAAGCACTTTATATAACTAAGAACATAACTAGCTTTACACACATTTTATTAAAAGGGCAAGAAAAAGTTTTTAAAATATTTAAACTTATATTTAGTAGAATGTAATTTGTAAAAGTATTTATTAGGCGCCTATCTAAAGCATTATGCATTGACATCAAAAGTTGAAAAGTGCATCCTATTTTACTTTACTTAAAATAAGTTAAAATGCGCCTTTATATGCCTATGTACTCTTGTATTAGTAATTTTTACTTTTTCGTGCTATTCTATACAGTATTATTTTCAAGAAAATTTTTGCATTTGAGATTTTACTGGATAGGTATGTTTTAAAACCTTCTGAATACAATTTTGAAAACAATGGCTGTATTTGTATATATGCATGTCAGTGAGGTGCAAACATAAAAAGAGTAATTGGACAGAACATACCACTATGAAATTTTATGTGTAGATATACAATGTAAAAAAACTAAAACTAGAAAATGTTTTGCATGATTAAAACTCAAATAATTCAAATTTTAAGATTTTCAAAACATTATCTCCCGTGGGAAACAATGATAATTCCTAAAACCATGGTGATAATATATAATCTATGGGGGAAATTATTGCTAAAACTACGCAATAGATATATGTCGTATCAAAATAGTTTATATTAGTACAAATCAGCCAAATGGCAGAAATTAGAAAAGTAAAAAAATAATTTTTAAGAAAAATTAAAAAAAAAAAGAAAAGAAAATAACATGAATAACAGTTTATAAAATGATACATTTTTTCATTAAGTATGATTCATGTGGAACTTAAAATAATTTTGAAACATGAATATTTAAAACAGTCGAGTGGAAACTTGCATCCCAGATATTTTAATCAGATAGAAAACATGGCATCTCAATGAAAACAGGATAAAATTCATGAAATTGTGCAAACCCTTTTAGATACACTAGATGGCATGTCCAGTATCTAGGTTATCATAAAAAGTAAAGTATATTGTAAAACCCAATTATTACAAGTTCAAATACAGTAAAATTTATTTTGTCCCCTTGGGTCTGCAATATCATCACCATGTCAAATGGATCGGATATTATAAATGAAATACTCAGATATCAGTTATGAAGTTTTACAATGATAAATATAATCTGTTTTATTATATTTTTATCCCCCTGTGGGAATCAACGGCGACAAGTAGTTGGCCCAACTATTGCTATTTGAGGGGTCAATTTCTTCTTCCATGCTTTTTCTGCTGCACATACATATCACACAATTTCATGGCTTTGGGAATTTCCTGAACATTTTGCTCGGTAGAACCCATATTCATTTGGGAGAGGTAAGTTAATGGACAATAAGCTCAGAATGTTTAAATTTCATTTGACATTTCTAATGAGCTGAAGATAGCTAAAACAATTTTTAATCTTAGCTAAAATAATTTTTTAAATGCAAATAAAAAGTAAAAGTATTTTCTTTTGAAAAAAACAAACAAAAAAACACACCAAATTTAAGCCTATATTGTGCTTTGGTGAGCTATAAGTTATTTTGGCACTGACCTCAATATATATCACCCAGGAAAAGGATGACCTACCAATTATGATGAATTGCACTTTCAGTATGTATCACCATACTTTATGCACAGTCCAATCATGCTGTGTATGACATCATCACTTACCTATATGAGGGACTATTTTCATTACTTCTGATTTATCCTTTTTGGATGAGTATTTAATTTGAATATGATAAAAATATGAAATCAAATGCTAGAATCTTATCTGGATAAATTTATGTAGCATTAGTCAAGTAAAATACTTTTGAGAGAACTATATTTGCAATCGATAGAATTTGGTTTTACTCTTAAATTTTATGGTCACTTTCAAAGAAACAATACAGTTAGAAAAATTTGGCTAGTTCAGAAATCTTTATTCATAACAAAAGTTTAAAAAGTTATCAACATTAATAGTTTTCAATAGGAAGAGATTGCGCCAAATTGATGGTAATTTTAAGTGTGCCAATGGAAGTTAGTGAACCACATAAGCACCATTATTTTTTATTAAAGATTTAATATTTTAGTTCACATCAGAATCACGGATGCTGAATACAATCAATAATTTTTTCAGGACCCAGTGACAGTGTTGTATGTGGGTTTTACAGTATGTAGATCTAAAATAATAAAAATGAGTACCTTGGGTAACATATCCAATTCCGGTAAAATATGTTCCAAAATCAACATGTTTAAAACAAGGATTTTCTGATGGAATTTTTCTACTTTTGCCATTAATGTGTAAATCTTTGAGGCAACCTTTGAAATTGATCGGGATCTGAAATTAAGAGTGCTGTTAGTTGCTGAACATTGTAATTTATTAAAAAGAATAATACATTAAAAATATTAAAATTGCATACTTACACTATTATCATTTCCAGTAACATTTGATACACCCCCAATCAGCATTTTCTTAAAAGGTAAGCGTTTTGGAATACTCATGGAAATGCTTTCTCTTTTGTCTAAAAATACTGTAAGCTCTTTTCCTTTCTTAATCAAATCAATCTATAAATAATAAAATTATAAAAAAAATAATATGCATAAGAATAAGAAGTCAGCTGTACCAAGATAAAATCAACTTACAAAACATTTTTACTTATTATTCATGATACATTTTTTTATTTATTACTACATGACAGACATTTATATCTTAACATTATAAAGGTCTGTATAAGTGCATGTCTGCAGTCTGTAGCAATCTCTAAGCATCGTATTACCATGAAATTCGTTACACAGGTACCGCAAGACCCAAATAGGTGCACCATGACATTATTTTTTAAAATCTTAAATTGGTTTTTTATTACTTATTTTATGTTTTACTCCGATCTAGGCTGGTATTCACACAGATTCCGTAGTGACCTAAAATATTATCACAGAGTTTCCATCTTCACACCATTAGAAAGATTGAAGAATGTTCTTTCTAGCAATGTTTGAACTGAATCCATAGAACAATTCTTTCATATTTATATAGTATTATTATTTTTTTTAAATACATCAACATTTGTACTTTTTACATGATCTGATATATTGTCATATTCAAAATACTAAGATTAGCACAATTCCATAATTTGGCTAAAACATCCCCATATATACGAGCATTCTAACATTTTTTTTTTTCTATTTCATAAGTAATTTTAATATTTGTAATTTTTTAACTGATTGCATTCACTCACCATGTTAGACTGTCTGCACTTAAACTGTTCCCCCTCTCTGGATCAGATCCATTTTAAAGAAGGGTAAGCTGTTGCGATGCATGAGTTCTTGGCATCTGAGGAGAACTTCTGGAGAGAGGTTTGAATCTCTTTTTTTTCTGTTTGGCAGAGTTAGGAAATATCCTGATCTGTGGTCACAGGTGGGAGCCATTTAGTTTCTTTTGCGTTTTCATAAGCGGTCAAAATGGAGTATTGAAAATATAAAAATTACGTTGCTTGTGGAAGATATGGGCTATTGTAATTTGGAGATTTTATTTGTATTGTGAGAATGATTTTAATTCAAAACCGGCGATTTGGAAAGTGAGTATGATGTCACCTGTGTCTATATTATTCAAGTACAGAGCATTTATTTAGGACAAGGCAACTATGGGTGATTTGTTCTAGTGATAAATAAGTCTTTGAATTAAAATAAAAATAATACCGTTTTAAAGTTGGCATTTAGTTAAAATCTATTCTAATCATTTGTATCCATTCTATAACAAAAACTGAATTAAATATTCTTTAAGAAACAGAATTATTATGTAGACTTCAGAAATAACATAAGTATGAATTAATTTTAGGGCATTTTACAATTTTAACTATGTAACAAACTTTATGTTGTAGAACTCTAGTTTTGTGGAGAATTTATGAGTATTGTACAGGTGTGCTATAAAGTAAAGCTCTGTTTCTGTTGGATTTATAAAAGAATAATTTGTATTTAGGTTTATATATGAATTATTTTTGCATTTAATATATACAACATTCTGCTCATAGTTACTAGTTGGACAGAACTGCTTTAGATGGACAAGAATAAGCCTGAATTATGTCTGGTGTTTTTAGTTTCATATAATTAATCATGTGTCTGCCCACAGTATGTTTGAAGACTTTTTAGAGAATTTTTAAAAAAAGTTTAATTTTCATTTCAGATATATTATTAGGTTTCTATGTGTTTAAAAAAAAAACTCCACAGTCAATAGAATGTAATAAAACTATCACATAAATTGAACTGCTTTATAGAGTCATACCAAGTATGTTAAGCTCTATTTTTTCAGGTATATCAATTTTACTAACTGCTTGTATATCGAATGGGGCAAGGAGAGTTAGTACAGCTTTCTTGAATCAAACTAAGCTTAGTGTCATAACAACCAAAATTTTTGTTGGCAACAGTCTAAATAGTTTGTTAAAAAATTACAGATGACACTAAGCTTAGTTTGATTCAGGAAAGCTGTACTAACTCTCCTTGTCCCATTTGATATGCAAACAGTTAGTAAAATTGATATACCTGAAAAAATAGAACTTAACATACTTGGTATGACTCTGTAAAGCAGTTCAATTTATGTGATAGTTTTATTACATTCTATTTATTTGACTGTGGATTTTTTTTTTTTTTTTAACACATAGAAACCTAATAATATATCTGAAATGAAAATTAAACTTTTCAGAATTGTTCCAAATGTTAATTGAATTTATAATTCAAGAAACGTAAATTTCATTAATATAAAAAAAATTTGTTTTAAAAAGACAAGGCCTTTCTATAAATCAAATGTGTGTGCCAGCTAAGAAATTTAAGTAGGATTATTTTTCACATTAACTTTTATTTGATTTTTATAATTTTATTTATTAGTTTTTATTTGTGTTAATAAGTTTTTGTAGTTTGTTTTCTGTTTTTTTTAATATCAATACCATAAATCTTTTGAATATAGATAACATAAATCTTTTAAATATCAATACCACAAATTCTAGAAACCACAAATGATTTCAAGTGTTCCATACATTCACTACTAATTAAAAAAGTGTTGCATGACCCAAAAAGTTTTGGAACACATGCTTTAGTATTTATAAATTTATAACTCACATTATGCCATTTTCCAATTGCCAACTCATTTTTACTCTTGCCATCTTTATGATCATGTTTCTTTGAAAAGTAAGCCTTGACCAGACCTTTATCCAGGTAAATTGAGAGATACAATTTCTTATGTACATTTTCCAGTGAGAGAACGTTACCATCAGGGTAGAAAGTTCGGTAGGCTAAAGTTATGTTGAAGCTGAAAAGTAAAACATTAAAAATGCATTTAATTGCTTACATAAATTTGATTCACATTAAGAAAATTAGAAGAGACTTGCAAATTTATTAATTAGCTAAGTTCAATGAAAATGGAAATCTAGTGCAGCAAAAGGAATTTTCATTAGAATTTGGTTCACAATAGCTAAATTTTCTTTTTACTCTACTACAGAGTCTTAATTACACAACGTGTATAGGATTTCCATCAGGATTATGCATTACACATGCATTTGTTATAGCCCAAGTTTGCTGAAACTTAGGCTATAACAAATGCATGTGTAATCCCGATGGAAGTCCTATACACGTTGTGTCATTAAGACTCTGTAGTAGAAGAAAAAGAAAATTTAGCTACAGTGAACCAAATTCTAATGAAAATTCCTTTTGCCCCTCTAAAAAAAGCTTTTAATTTGAAATCCTAGGCAACTCACAGGAGCCTTTTCAAACAAACTCCAGTATTGTGCACTTAGAGAACAAGAAGAAATATTTATGGAATGTACACACATAAAAAAGATAACACATTTTTTTAATGAACTCTACTTTAAAACTTGACAGTGCTATTTCTAAAATCTACTATAAAAATACTTTAATAATAACATAAAAGGTTGATAAAAAGAATCAACCAGTTTTGAAGACAAAAAAGAGTCTTATTTACCAGGATGGAGAACAGAGCAACTATACCAGCAAAAAGGAAAAATGTGTCTGTCCTTGCTGGTGCGGTTGCTCTGTCTTTCTATCATGATGAAGGAGGTTCTTTTTTTGACTTTGGAATTTGTTGATACTTTTAATTAGCTTTTTATGCTGATATTAACAAAGTATTTTTATTGCAGAGAAATTTTGAGAGCAGTTTGTGCAAAATTTCATATATTTCTAAAATAATTTTCAGCAGCAGAAAATAAAACTTACATAGCAGTAAATGCAATAGAAACTTATATATTTGTATTGCATATCATGTTAGTAAATGCAGTAATGATTTATATGTGACAGCTGTCTGTTAAGCTTATGTGCAAAATTGCGAGACTTTTTGATGAAAGTATGACTTTGTTCAACAAATTTAACTGTATAAATAGACCAACGTTGAGATCAGAAAACAATTCTTGCAATACACCATCTTATATACACTGAAAGTTTATGAATAAAAACTTTAAATTAATTTGATGAATCAATTTCTTACATTCTGTCAAAGGACCACATAATTTTATGTAAAAATTTCTTTTTACCCAGAAAGGAAGATTTTTTATCAATGACCAGAAGTGGCCATAGTAGAAAGGGTGGGGTACACTAATGGGGAAGACTTTGTAATGTAAACTGAACCTTATTTACATTATTAAAAAAAAATTTGCTTTTGGATCCCACCTTTAATGGGTAATTTCTTGCATCGTGTAAAGCAGTTTTAAAAACATACATTTCCATCAAAATCTCGATTTTATGGTTTTTAAAAATAATAATACTTTATAAAGGGAAATGGAAAAATAATTTCAAGAATGTCTTACCCATGTAAAATGTCTTTTTTGTTCAAAAGAATCTGTGTGTCTTTGCTACTTTGAAGGCTGACTGCATGCTCCTCTATACGCAAGTCTGGTGAGCAGCTTTCTTGGGGAAGAGAAGGAGCCATTTGCTGGAACACATCCTCTGAAACTTTTTTGATACTAGGGCGGCCAAAGCCAACGCTTTTGTGACCCACTGTATCCTCAAACCTCAGTAACCTGAAACAGAATATTTGTTTACAATCTGATAGAATGAAAAGTTTATTGCTATTTTTTTGTTTCCTCATTAAAGGAACAATTAGGATTGTACTCTCATTGTAGATAACAGCATCCATGGGTCAGTTTTACACTTTTATGCACTCGTGGGCATAGAATAGTCAATACCTGCAATGACCGCAAGACAACTTACCATTTGATACAATTTTTTGATCCTCTATGCAGACCAACAAATTTAATGATGTTATATAACCAGTTTTTAATTTCTTAAAGATAGAACAGGATGTAATTTGTCGGTCCCCATAGTGATTCACAAAGTTGTGGCACATAGCAAGTTTTCTTGCTGCTATTGCAGGTATCAACTATTCTCTGCAGACAAGCACACAAAAAGTGAAAAATAGGCCATATATGTTGTTACCTGCAACAAAACACAAAATCCTAATTTTGGGAACACTTCCTATAGACTGTGATTATAAACTTGGCCACTGTAGCCTAAGCTTATTCTTTAAAACATTTGAAATCAGCAATGTGGTAGGACTGGATTTGTTGGTTCCAATCAAGATTTGCAAAATTGCAGAACATGGCACGTTTTCTTGCTGCCATTGCAACTATTGACTGTTCCATGTTAATGAGCATAAATGCACGAAGTTAGTCTCCGAATACTGTGGAGTATCTAAATATATTGTCTTGACCTTTTCCATATTAGCCCCAATAGTCTGTGAACATACAGATACAGTAGACCCTCATTATATCGTGCTTGTCGGGAGACATAGCAAAATGCGCGATATATCGGGCAATATGATAAAAATTATACTTTTATGAACATATGTAATAAAAATTTAGGAGCGAAAGTACAATAATAAAAATTAATCACTTACATAATAAAGACAGAGAAGTTCAATTTACCTTTTAATTTTATGTTCAAATGCACATACACATTTAATCGATTATTATACATATTTCATTCTCAGGGCGCGGTAGCCCAGTGGTTAGCATGCGGGAATTGCACTCGGTAGGCCTGGGTTCAATTCCCTCCGCTGCCGAAACTGTCGCCGTTTTTACGCAGAGTATGATCACATTAAACATGTGGGTCCGTAAGTCCTTTCAAGAGGTTGGTGGAAGGGGAAGCAGGGTACGGCCCCTGTGGATGCCTCCCCCACTGGGTTCCGATCTAAATTGGGTGGCTCTTCCGGGCCGTCCAAACAATTATCTTACACCTTTCTGGTAGGTCGTACGATCGGGGTCTCAACAACAACAATATACTTCATTCTCCTGCGAAAAAGGTACATCCATATAATCTAATGTCAGCTGCTTCAATTTTTTTTTTCAGAACTTGCTTTCCAGAAAATATCAGTGAGCAAAAATGAATTAACTGCATCTCACTTATATGATTTGAGTTGCATCTTTCAAATGCTGTGTAGGTTTTCTCAAGCATAACCAAGGCTTCTTTCATGGTGACAGAAGAAGGACTCGCTGCTTCATCATTGCTACCATCATCTTTTGGGTCCACGAGCTATGATCTGCTCATCTGAAAGAGTTTCAGAAGTCGGTTCGTTATCATCTACATTAATCCAATCTTTCACTTCATCTTCACACACATTTAAACCGAGCAACTTGGATTGTAGAACTAGAAGCTCTATTGAGTCTTCTTCATTATCATTGAGTTCGACATCATTTAAAACTTTCAGCCAGCATTTGGAAATAATTTCTGATTTAACAGCGGACCATGCCTTTTGGGAAATGTACATGACATCTTTTAAGCTCACACTTTTCATTGACTCAAGCAGTGGTCATTCTTCAATAAACAATAGGTTGCTCAGTAACTCTCGTCGATAATGTTTTTTAACGTGGTGATTATTCCTTGGTCCATTGGTTGAAGAAGAGTTGTTGTATTTGGTGAAAACATAGCTTTGATATTCCCATCTGATGACATAAATTCTTCTTTACCGGGATGAGCACTGCATTGGTCTATTAGGCGCACGGCCTTTTCTTCCAAACCCTTATTTCTCAGATGATGATGAACTGATGCGATGAAATTATCAAAAAAACATTTTTTGAATAAGGTTTGTGTCATCCAAGTGTTTCTTGAACTTTCATATGTCACTGGTAGATTCTTCCTAGTCACATTCTTCAAAACTCTAGGGTTTTTGCTGTTTCCCACAAGGAACATCTTCAACTTATGGCTTCCTGCTTTATTTGTTGCAAAAAGAAGTGTTACCCTGTCCTTCTGTTTTTTGTATCCAGAATTAGTAGTGCTTTTCTTAAAATCCTGTGTTCTATTTGGCAATAACTTCCAGTATAGTGCAGCTTCATCAGTATTGTATATCTGCTCATCTTTTATATCCAAATCATCCAGTTTCTTCTTGAGTTCAGCAGGAAATTTCAAAGAAGCTTCTTGGTCAGCTGATCACATTTCTCTATGAATTACACTCTGTCTAATACCATGACGCTTTTGCTTCCACCCAAACCAACCACCGCTAGCTTCAAAATCTGTTTCTTCATATGGCTTCAGCTTTATCGCTAAGATTTTTGCCTTCTCTTTGATGATGGGGCTTGATAAAGAAATAAAGAAACTCCTAGTGCACGCTGTTCTTTGAATCATAAGAATAATGGCTTGTCCAGTTATTTGCCAATCAGGCTCATTTTCTCTTTAATCCTTCATCTTGATCAATGTTTCCATAAATTTTCTTAATTTAGGATCTTTTAGCCATCCTCTCATAGTAGAAGCTCAAACACCTAGCTCATTAGTGACCGAAATTTGCATTGCACATTTTTAACTTTTTCGATTGCGCCCAATTTTAATTTTACAGACAGATAACTTGTTTAGGAGGCATGATTAACACAAGAACTCGTCCAAACTAATAAATGAACTCGGCACTCTTACCGCTGAGGGGATCCCCCACAACAACCAAAAAAAATTCCAACGCGGATTAGCCATCTGCTTTCTTTTCATCCTCATTCACTCCCGCCCCACCGAGGACTCACATTGTAACACTTCAATCTTGGGAAAGCAAAAGAATGTAAACGAAAAATCAGAAAAAAAAAAATTGGGAGACATAGCAGAAGCGCGATATATCCGAATGTGCAATATAATGAAGCGAGATATAACGAGGGGCTATTGTATTCTACATTCATTCTGTTTGTCTACTGTCCAGAAATTTATGCAACTGGCTTTTTTCAGAAACTACTCAACTAATTGAAACCAAATGTGTTACAAAGACAGGTTGCTACATCAATACAAAAATGGTACTTTGAATGTGTCTGAGTTGGCTACAGAACATTGCAAGTTCATTTTGAAAAACAATGTTTATCTGATTAACATGACATTTTACATTATGAGGTATTTAATATGGTGAATATGAATATGATGTAATATTTAATGTTGGCAGAATATGGTGTGTGTGCAAACTTCACAATTAAAAAATTCCCAATCATTATCCAATTTTAACATATTTTGATGTGGGCAATAAAAAATGAAATTGCATTTTATCACATTACATTATCTGGTTAAAACTATACATGTATAATTTGAAAATCTGAAATTATTTTCCAAACTTGGATCAAATTGGCATAATGCATGGATTTCGCTACTGAAAATTCAAATATAACATTGAATTTGATCTTGGGCTAAACATACCTGCATATTTTGAAAAATATTGTTCAATACAAGGAACGCTAAGGTCTGTTCAAGAGGAGTTCAAATTATATTTTAAATGTAGTATAACACATACTTTAAGTGTGCAGACATCAAAGAGCAAAATATGAATCTACATAACTTTAATATACAATAAAAGTTTTAGAAGCAACTATGTACAGCTAGGCACACTTACTTTCCACACTTTATGATCATAGAAACCAACATTAAGCATTTAATGTTTTAAAACTACATATTTTGCATTTCAAATTAGCTTATTCAAAACTTTATTTATTTAGTTATTGTTTTAATTCCTAAATTAATATGAAGTTGAATGTTACTATTATATAGTAACTAAATAGTTATGTGGATTTTTTATAAATTCAATTAAATATGAGGGTCAATAAATGAAGTTTCATTGATGAAATAGAGAAGAATAAAGTGTTAATTGTCTTTTGTTTGAATAAAAGGAAACCTCTTTTATTTTGTATAGAAAAATAGATAACAAAGAGAATATACAGGACTTGGTGCTTTATTGTCATTTAGAATCTTACTAATTGTAATTCAAATTTATGACTTAAAAGTGAACTTACCCCCAAGTATGTTTTTAATGCTAAAATACTTATACCGTGGAACTTAGGTATCTTGAACCCAGCTCACCTGACAACTAAACAATAAGTCGACTTTTCTTCAACTTTTGCCTAATCTAATTGTTTCGCCATGAAGGAAAATCCTATTAACTTAATGTCCTAAAATGAACAGGGGCTTAACATTTATTCACTCAATCTTTTGAATATGAAAGCATTGTTCAAAGAAAAAGTAAAAGTAATATGTAATTTAAGATTGCTTCAAAGAATGTGTGAAAACATACATCAACAGTCACGATAGGTGCTGCACTCACTATAAGTGCTGAATTAAATTAATTAATGACTTAGTTTAAGAGATTAAAGTAAGTCATTAAGAAACAAAATGTACATATTTTAACTCTTAGATAAAGTAAATGCATATTATTGCTTTATGGCATCTATAGAAGGTTTCATCTAATTGAATAAGTTATTCAAAATTTTACTTTATTTTTATTTAAGGACTACAAAGATAAGCAACAGTAGCTTATAAGTAATAAAGCATTCCGTCTATTTATAAAACCTTTTTTTTTTTATACTGTTCTAATTTGAATCAAGATTACTAAATTAATAATTCCCACTAAGCAATAGAGATTATTAAAATCTTAAATATCATTTTCATGAATATTGAATTTGTGTTAACATGGCAATATTTCCTTAAAAGTTGCTAAGTTGGCACTATTTGTGCCAAATTTGTCACCTAAGCTGATAAATCATATCCAAATATGATAAACAGACAGATTAGGGCTATTCTTATATAGTTTTGTTTTTTATATTGCACAAGCATGCAAAGATTCTCTGCTATACTAGCATTTGGTCCATAACCTTTCACTAACCTTCCTCCGTGCCAAATTATTTTCACTTTTAAACATCCTAATTATAACTTTATTAGCTTAGGAAATTAAATATCGACTAATTTAAATACCATTATGAATACAGATACTGTAAAGTTAAAATTTATTATATAGGTATTACTTGTCATTGAAAACAGCATCTTGGATGATTCCAATGAATGGTTGTTGACTTGCTGCCATGTTACCGACATTTATATTTCTCTTGACACCACCAAAAAAGAGCCCGCCTTGTGAGGGGCTTGTTATGCCTTTCGCTCCCTTGGGCAACCGAATCTCAGCCTCTTCATCATCATCCAGTCGTAACAGCAATCTGCAGATTTCAACACAGAAATAAGTTAAATGGATCAAAAGGTCTAGCAGAATAGAATCTTATAATACATAGAATTTGAATAATCAATAAGATGTGAATACACATGCACTGTCTTTACAAGCATAATAGAATACAGATTATAAAAAACCAATTCTGCAAAATGTTAATTATCCATATTTTAGGGTAATAATTGGCAAGCTAATGTGATGCATTGATACAGCACATCAATACTTATTATTCAGTAATATATCAATAATATACCAGCATTGCTCTTCATTGTATCAATACTGTATCGTATTGACTTCATCAATATTCAGACCTAGTTAATTAAACTTTCTAAATTTTGTGTTTTACAACTTTAAAATCTGAATATACAAAGATTAAATTAGAGACTCATTTTTAATTTAGTTTAACAAATTATATAAATTATAAATATATATATATATATATATGAAGATAAAATTATAACAGAATTCAAGAGCATAATGATTATAACATGATTATATTAATGAAGCTAATACAACTGTAATGGAATCCTGTTTATCTGGATCTAATAAACAAATTTAAAATAATCCAGAAATTTAATAAGTTAATATTAATGCATATTAATACATAAATCGCGTTGATCAAATCAATATTAGTTTTCACTTTCCCTACAATACATACTACTTGTTAAAAGAAAGTATCGCATTAAGCTTAAATGTTTACCTTTTATTTTTTTTTATGACATTCACTGTATGAAACACTCCATGGCTGATGAGTCGATTGGAAGCCATCTGTATTTCCCCTCCTCCACTACTGAACATGGCCACAATCCTGCCTTCGTTTATGGCAACTGAATAGTAGCTCTGGAAAAAATATACAATTTCCAATTCAGAAATCAAAATATTTATAATTTATGAGAAAATAAACTGCACCCTTGTTTATTCAGAACTTGTTTATCTGGACTCCCAGACAGAAATAGCCGAATACTGAGAGAATATTTTGTTTTCCGGAAGACAAAATAAGTTATAAATTTTGTGATGACAAAATAAGTTGCCAAATTATTATTTTTCCTTTATAAATATTTTTCAGTTTAATATAGTTAATATATATATAGTGGTCCGGAAGTATTATATTATTTTCAGAAAATTATTAAAACATAATTACACTATTTAGAAGAAAAGATTTTCAGTATTTGAGATGTAAACATCTGAAATTTTGGAATCATGCTGCAGGGTACATTGCCTCTGCTGTAAGATATAAGAATTTCATCTCAGTAGCTTAATAGATAGAGAAAGCACCATCTGGCCAGCTCAAAGATATATGGTATTGAATCCCAGTTGGGACTGAGCTCTTTATAATGGCACTCGAACAATTTAACATTGGAGTAAGATGCTGTGATCATTAAGATATGAAAAAGAATAAGTTTTAATTTTTACAGTTTATGAATATTATGACCAATGGGATGCTACTCTGTATAAAAAAAGGTAAAGAATGAGGAGGATAAGATGCTGGCCTGTATAAAAAAAATGTTGGGAGAATGAAGAGGACAGTATGTTGCCTGTATAGAAAAGTAGAGAATGAGGACAGGATCTAACATGTATAAAAACAAACAAACTAGAGAACAAGGAGGACAGGATGCAATCTTGGATAAAAAACAAAAACAAAAGTAGAGAATGAGGAGGTTGTTCAGATCAACAGTTTCACTTTATTCTAAAATTTGGAGAAGGAGAATGTAAGGGTATATAGATGAATGTAAAGGTATTGAACTATAAGAGATAAGAATATTGTTTTGGTAGCTTAATGGATAGTGTTATACACCCAGTTTCAAGATATCTTGCTTAAATCCCAGTTGTGGCTCGAGTTTTTTACAGTACTTTCAGCACAACAATCATCATTAGTGGCTAGTTTTACAAATGTTATCACCCATCAGTACCAAATAACTGAACACTGGAAGTATAACTAAGTTTTGCTGTCTATATTGTGTATAGATGGATAAAGGGTTCCCAGAATATTGCATAGCTGCCAACCTTAGGAAATAAAAATTCAGGAGATTTACACATCACACTAAAATTACTATAGTGCATTTAAAATTTTGTAAGGGCTGAAGGAGGAAAAGGAATTTTTATCTTTTAGAGAAGAAATTTTTACTCTTTCCTAATAAAATATGGTAGTAGATATAGGAGTAAGCTCAAATCTAATTTGAACAATCAAATAAAAATTAACATAGAAAGCAAGTTGATAATTAGCAAAATGATAAATACCTTAGTAGTAGTGATAGTAGAATATTTTTCTTTTTTTTTTTAGAAGTTTTAATCAATTAAAGTGTAAGTTGAAGACTGTGTTTTCTTCAAAAATTCAACCAGTCAAAGATTAACTAAGGCTGTATAGCCATAGTGCCCTGAATCTGTGCAACAGTTCAAAGGTGCTTATTTAGGCACTTATCTTTGTATGATGTCAACTAAACATATTTCGACTTTCAGTCAATGAAGAACCACCATTATAAGATTTCTAGAACGTCATACAGAAAAAAAACCTATTTCAGAATTTGTAAGGATTTTCTTGCAAATGGTAGTGATCCCCTCCCACCAAACTTTCCTATATAAAAGATTTTGATCAAAATCATCCAAAATTTGGTAGATTTTCATACTTTTCAAGAAATCAGCAGAATATGTAAACATTTGGGAGAATTGAAAGCTATGACACTGGTTTAGCTGAGACGGGCTAATTAGTCATTCTAGATACCTGATATAATCCCATTACATTTTTTATGTTAGATTTATCAATGAAAGACTATAAAGAACTGAAGGTGAGTGATTTAAAGGTCTTAAAGTAGTGGATCATATTATGAACATAATTGTTGCTATTGCTATGTTTCATGCTCAACTGATTTTCTTGAATTCCAAGTATACTGCCTATTACTCTGTTTTACATTTAGCAATTCATATAGCAGAAATAGTGAAATGTACAGAAAATTATATCCATTGCTACAGGTAAAAAATTTGAAGCATTGGATACATTTATAGGCTATTATTTAACCCCCCAGATTATGTGGATTACCACTGATTCCATTTGATTCAGATAAATGCAATTCAACTACAGTTAGAATATAAGAAGTTGAGAAGTCTAAATTAAATATTACATGTATATTATTAAAGAGGGATAATGGACATTAGAATGTTAAATACAGAACTTTTTTTTTAATTTCAAATGGCGGGTACAAAAGACAACTGGAGTTAACAAAAAATATAATATCAAGAAAACACTATAGCCACAGAAGAAAGTCTATAGATCACTCATACGGTCCTTTGCTTTTCAGTATTGCTCCCACTCAGATATTGTGAAGACAGATGAGCAGTGGAGAAGGTGAGTCCTGACCATTACCTCCTGAAGGTTACAGACTTTGCAAAAAGGGTCATCAAATATATGAATTCGATGCAGATGTTTTACAGAACTTATAATATGAGAAAATAATGACTGAATTCAAAGCATGCTAAACTATTTTTATAGTATACTACGTAATATAGAAAACTATCATACAGAGATGATGGAACATGAGACCTGGTGCAAATGTAAAAAATGAGTTTAACATCATATTTACTTGAAGTAATTCTTGGTCAGTTGTTTCTTGTCCAGCATATGTTGACAATAAGAGGAGTGCATCATTTTGGGTGGTCATGAAAGAAAAGCTGATGCTGGTGTCTCCCAAAATAGGCTGTCCATTCAACTCCAAATAACCTGCACCTTTGAAATTTGCAACCTTCAAAGGCTGGAAACAAAAATCAGAGTTCAATTTCACAGACAAGAGTTTTCGTATAAAAGCATTTAAAAATTTAAATTTCAGTAATATGCAATACTCTTATTTATGTGCATGTTGAAAGTAATAGACATGGGAAAAATAATTTGTAATTTCAATGCAAAATACACTGGTGTTCAAAATTATCTTTACATGCACAAAATCACAGATTTCTAAACAACTGTTTAAATAATTGAACGAACTTCTTTGGGGGGTGATACATCATCATGACACATCAAAACAAACTTATAAACTGAATATGGGTGCCTAAATACTAAATTAATTATGAAACAATTTGTCACTTTCATCAATGTCTGAACTGCAGAAGCTCTCGGGGAAACATACTTCCTGCACAATGCTTGTGCAGCTTATATTTACACATGTAAAGATAATTTTAGACACCAGAATAATTTACTAATCAATAATTAATTACAACATTAAAATATATTTACTGTCAACATTGATTTTATGATGTAGTCGAGTATGCCCTTCAAATGCACAAACTGATGTAAAATGATATTTTTAAATCATTTCTTTTAATTTGGGAACAAAAATAAATCACAGGGTATCAAATCAGCCAAGTAGGCTGGATGAAATCACATATGATCTTTCGTGACCTGAAAATTAACTCTTAACTGTAAGTAAGATCATTGTCACGTGCAGCAGCGTTTTTTTAATTTAAAATGTAACTTTTTCCACTTTGTAATGACATTTGGAAAGTTGTGGTAAGTGTATAAATTCTCAGTAACATTATTTTGGTGATCAAGGAAAGTCCAAGTTTTCAAGTTTTAGAGAAGAAACCATTACTATTTTTTTTCTGCACTATAGCTTCTTAAAGGTTCACGACTTTTAAAGCACTCAATTTTTTATTGCACTTGTTTACCTTTTTAGCACCTCTACTTTATCCTCTATTGAATTTAATGTGCATAAAATAAGACAATGTTTCACTTTTTCTGGTTCATTAGAAAGGCACTCATATGCATCAGTTGCTGATGCATAAATAATCATGTAGAATTATTATGGTTGATACAATATAGTTTCTCCTCTTGAATTCATACAGTATGACGATATACTTGCATTAGTTAACTACAACATAAATATTTTTAAGTATAATGGTTTCATGGGAATAATGAGAACAAGAGATTTAATACTGAATAATTTCAACCCTTCTTAAATGAAACTAGTTGCTGACAGTTGCAAGTTCCAAAATGTATGACAGTAATTCAAGATACTGCTCTTCCCAAAACCCTTTTTTTTAATCATCAAAAATTACTGGAGAAGGTCTTCCCTTCCCAACACTATTACACCTAACCAAAATATAAAAAACCAGTTATATCAATTTAAAATTACAGCTGTAATAGCTGGGGCTGTGATGTTCCTACATTGAGAGCACCTCTTTCACATCAACTATGTTTTAAAGTTCTTAAATTTTCAGAGCAATTACAAGTAAAATCTTTGGATCAGTATGATCTATATGCATGACAGGACCTAGTCATATATTTAAAAAAAAGGGGGGGGGGGGGCGGGATTTATCTTCATGTAAAAAAATAAATAAATAAAATTACAAACTTAATATTTGAGCAAATTTTACAATTTATAACTTTCTTTTTTTCTATTTTATGTATAGCTCTGGAAGTTCAAAAATGCAATTTTATGATATAACCACAAATAATAATAATAAAAAATCAGAGTTATAGTGATTTAGTATCTAAATGCCAAGCTATAAATAATCTAGAACAGTAAAAGAAATTTAAACCACTTGTATTATCATCACATAAAGGCTTAAAAATCTGCTGCACGAAATAATAGCACGAAAAAATATAAACTTTGTAAATGCAGCATACATACAAATTATGACCTATATTACTCAAGTCAGATCAGCAACTGAAGTAGAATAGTACACGTGGCTGAAACTGGTAAACCAGTTTATATTTGTGTGTATGCTGTTTTCATTTTAACATAATGTATTATATTATATACTAGCCGCCTTTGGCGACCAGCCTGTTCGCTACCCTTGAAAATTCTGACCGTGGCAAACTCGTTGGCGCGACCTACCAGAAAGGTGTAAGGTAACTGCTTGGAAGGCCAGGAAGTGCCATACAATTTAGACCGGAACCCAATGGGGGAGGCATCCAAAGAGACCGTACCCTCCTTCCCCTACCACAAACCTCTCGGAAGGACTTGCAGTCCCACACGTTTAACGTGATCGTACTCCGCATGAACACGGCTGCAGTTTTGGCAATGGCGGGAATCGAACCCGGGCCTACCGAGTGAAATTCCCGCGCGCTAACCACTGGGCTACCGTGCCATCCGCGACAATCCCCATAACTTTATTTTTATTCGGCAATTTTGGGAATCGAACCCGGGCCTACCAAGTGCAAATCCCGCGCACTAACCACTGGGGTACTTCACCCTCCGCGATATTCTTCATAACTTATTTTTTATTCACCCAATTTAGACCGGAACCAAGTGGGAGAAGCATCCACAGGGACCGTACCCTTCTTCCCCTACCACCAACCTCTCGGAAGGACTTACAGACCCACATGTTTAACGTGATCGTACTCCGCGTAAACACGGCGGCAATTTTGGGAATCGAACCCGGGCCTACCGAGTGCAATTTCCGCGCGCTAACCATTGGGCTACTTTGCCCTACGCGACAATCTCCATAACTTTCTTTTTATTCATCCAATTTAGACCGTACCCTCCTTCCCCTACCACCAACTTCTCGGAAGGACTCACGGACCCACATGTTTAACGTGCTCGTACTCCGCGTAAACACGGCGGCAATTTTGGGAATCGAACCCGGGCCTGGTAACTGGTTGGACGGCCAGGATGTGCCACCCAATTTAGACCGGAACCCAGTGGGGGAGGCATCCACAGGGAACGTACTCTCCTTCCCCTACCACCAACCTCTCGGAAAAACATACGGACCCATATGTTTAACGTGATCGTACTCCATGTCAGTGGCGGAAATCGAACCCGGGCCTACCGCGTGCAATTCCCGCGCGCTAACCACTGGGCTACTTCGCCCTCCGCGACAATCTCCATAACTTTCTTTTTATTCACCCAATTTAGACCGTACCCTCCTTCCCCTACCACCAACCTCTCGGAAGGACTCACGAACCCACATGTTTAACGTGATCGTACTCTGCGTGAACGTGGCGTAAGTTTTGGCAGTGGCGGGAATCGAACCCGGGCCTACTGAGTGCAATTCCCGCGCGCTAACCACTGGGCTGCCGCGCCCTCCGCGACAATCTCCATAACTTTCTACATATTCACCCAATTTAGACGGGAACCCAGTGGGGGAGGCATCCACAGGGGCCGTATCCTCCTTCCCCTACCACCAACCTCTCGGAAGGACTTACGGACCCACATATTTAATGTGATCGTATTCCACGTAAACACGGCGGCAGTTTTGGCAGTGGCGGGAATCGAACCCGGGCCTACCGCTAACTTCCCGCGCGCTAATTTGCAATTTAAAATGACCATATGCTTAATTCCATCATCCTCATTCCATTGTTTCATTGTTCCATCATTTAAAATATCCATAAAATTAAAATATCCAAAAGTTAAAATATACATTTAAAAAATCCAGATCGTCCCATCATTTAAAATATAAATATAATAATTTATATAGAGCAAAGGCGCTCTATTCAGAACCGTGACGTCACCTCCACCTTGACGTCCCCACCCACCACCTTCCCTGCTTCAGCGGGGGAGAAACGAAGCGGTACGCCGAGCGGAACGCCGAGAAATATAAAATCATGACGTCTTTAAAATTGCCATCCTGAAGGCAATTTTCATTATTTCTGGACCAGATTGGACTTGTAAGAATGCCAGATGTTTGACCTTTCTGAAAATGTAAATTATTAGTCGAAATTATGAGTACTTTTCACGATGCGAGAATTTAAAAACCAAAAATCGTTTTCTTGAGCAAAAAGTGACTTTTGTTTTAAAATCTTTAAAAAATATTAGAAATCGAAATTCAGATTTGAAATTGATATATTTTTACTCGAAATTCTCTGCTCTTTCCGATGGTGTAATTTGTTTTTTTCTACGATGTCTGGATCGTGGAGAAAAAAGGGCAAAAAACGGTCGAAATCGCATAAAACATTAAATAAATAAAAAAATAATTAAAATTTTAAAAATCGGTTTTCACGTGTCCCCTTCCCTCCCCCCCGGGTCTCCGATTGCCAAATTTCGTAGCTCTCCGACGCGCGGTCGCGAAACGTATAGTGTATAAGACAGACACACAGACAGACAGACACACAGACATTGCCTTTTATTATATAGATAGGATTTCAAGACTGTTAAAACACTGTATTTTTCAGATTTCTTATTTCAGTGTTTGTACTGGAACTCATTAAATGACAGCTACCACCATTAAATCTACTTATTAAATCTGCCTTCAATGTATGCCTTCGCATGTGGACCTCTACTACAATGATATAGCGGATAAACTAGCTAAGAAGGGATCTTCAAAACCATTGCTATCTTCTAGTCCTCTTCTTAAAAGATGTTTACAAAAATGAAAATGTCAATCAAAATAATAATGATACAGTACAACTTCGAAAATCCGGACGTTTTCCAAATTTTCGGGGTTTTTTTTTTTTTTTTATTACTATTTTTTTTTTGCCCCGGACTGACAAAGTCGCGAATTTAAAACAACAGGGTATGATTATTTATATGGAATTATATTTTATAAACAAATACCGTATTTTACGGTCGACTTTCTGAACCCGGAAATGAAACGAAAGTTTAGATGGACGGCCGTATAGATCGGCTCGTGGTTGGAGCGTGAATTACGTTGTTAGCGTTAATCCCTCCTCCCCCTTATTCAAGTCCCAACTCTCGATGAATTATTTCGCGTAAAATATATATCGTTATTTAAATACGGAATTTTTATTATCAAAATTTCCTTTTCTCATTATTGAAAAAGGCATTTTTCTGAAACAATGTAATTTTTAATATTAAACACTTTAAAATGTTATTTATGTACATTTTATCACAGATTGTTCAATTAAATCTAAAAATCTCAAGAATTCATATTAACGCTCACGGAAATTTATTTTGTTCACTTCGAAGTACGAATTCCATTCTTCAATGTATTCTGTTTTGTCTTCAGAATCTCCTCCCCCTTTCGATATCTGATGATTTTTTCATTCTCGTCGAATGTGTCAACTTCAAATCGACTGTATATTTTGCCTTTTTTGTTTAGAAAGCCATATTTACATACTATAAATAGCAAATAAATAACTAAATAATATCGTATCGCACAGAATCGAGCAACAAGGTCATTAACACACAAACCTCTTAAAGGGGTCGGCTGCGTTTATGATTAGGAACTAAGCAAATTCCTTTCTTCGCTTTCCCTGCCCCACCACGTCCCAGTGCTGCTACAACCTAGTAATGACTCATCGTAATTTAGAAAAATAATTGAGAGGAGAGATATTTTTCTTCTTTGGAAAAAATATTTATTTTATCTACTGTGATATTTTTTACATATTTGACTATTACTAATAAAGTTTATACTTTTTTCAGAGTCATCAGCCTTTTTAAACATAACATTATATAGATGCTAGAAAATAAAAGAAACTTTGAAGTTCTTATTTTTGGTTTTTCGTTCGTTAACAGCGAAAATGGTTTAAACACATTTACACCTTTAAATATATCATCAAAAATGCGAATCCTCGATCTTTATTAAATCTCAACAACACCGATATAACGGAAGTTCTACACTGTGATGATGATGCGCCAATCGTAAATAAATTGAGTGGTGGTGAAACTCGTGATATGATATTAAATAAAAAAAGATCAAAGTAGCGACAATAAATGTAGAGAAGAAAAACATACCCATTGATAATCTTATGCAAACAATCGATCATGCAATTAAAGGTCTTGAACAAAGAAGTTTTATATCCGAGCAAAAATAATGTCCATCTACAGAATAAAGAAAACTGCTTTCCCATAAACCAAAATTAATGAAATAACAAATGTTAATTCAAATATTTAAACGAAATGATAAAATGTAATTTTATCATTTCGTTTCTTTCACACATTCTAAATTATTAATGTGTATATTTTTTCTTAGAAATTTCTTTTAGCCTATTTTTTAGATTAAATAATATGTTTTAATTGATAAACTTAACTTTTGCCATTATTTTTACTAAAAATAGTGCTTTATAGTGTATTTAGTTAATATTAAATCTGAATTTGATTCAAATTCTATAATCCAGAAAAATCGATAATCTGGAATCGGCAAAGTCCGGACGAGTCTGGATTTTCGAGGTTGTACTGTACTAATTTTAAATCAAAATGTATATCATAAATATATGAATAAATTCACATTCCTCACTAAATGGAATCAATGTTTCAAAGAATTGAAGAGCTTGTCTTGCAGAAACACAAACCACACTGATCATGTATGTTTCTGACTATAGATGTACTTAATGTCTGGCATAAGTTGTTAAATAAAATTAACTTACCCGAGAAGAGCATCCTACATTTATACCATAAAAACTTCCTTTGTATAAATCAATTGGAGTAGAATCTAGTTGAAGGTCTTTCATGCAACCAAAGAAATTAGTGAAAGTCACTTCTGGCCATCTAAAAGATTGAAACATTATTTACTTTGATTGAATTTGAAATAATTACTAATAAATTACACAAGGCTAATTCCACAAGTGACCCACACAAGTAAATATGTATTTTACTTTAAAATAATTTCTAAAGCATTTTAATTCCCCTTTTATCTACAATTAATTGCATGCACATTGTTTGCTAAAAGTTGTGCAAGCTATTTTTTCAACTTCTATATTATAGTTTCTGCGTTATATATCACATACACATGTATTTTAAATAAAATTTGACCCACACTGTATAAAAGGAAGTGCATTGTAAACTTATTATAATTACACTGTTTTTCTGTTTATGTAATATATA
Organism: Amaurobius ferox; assembly: GCA_951213105.1. Lineage (NCBI taxonomy): Eukaryota > Metazoa > Arthropoda > Arachnida > Araneae > Amaurobiidae > Amaurobius > Amaurobius ferox. The sequence goes on along the minus strand of OX578149.1, from coordinate 37,256,352 downwards.
TATATATATATATATATATATATATATATATATGTGTGTGTGTTAGAAAAATATAGTAATAATAATAACCAATTCCAAGTAATCATGAAATATATATATATATATATATTCTTATGGCAGATTAATTAAATAGTAAATTTGCTAGAAGACATTTGAGTATGACTCAAACAACATGTCAAATGTGATATGTAATTTATATTAATGTCCTTATTTATCCAAGTAGCAATTTTGATCAAATTTAGTACCAGATTCAAAATGGTAAATGTCACTGCCACACAAATTTTAATTGCCTTCTAGCTGTGAAATACACCTTCAATGGATCCTTTCGCATGTAGACCACTACTACAATGACATACTGGATGAACTAGCTAAGGAGGGATCTTCAAAACCATTACTATCTTCTAGTCCTCTTACTTATAAAGAGGTGTTTGCAAAAATGAACATTTTGAACTACAAAACAAGGACAATTCTCCTAGGTCACAATTGGTACTTTATGCCACACTCTAGTGGTGCACTTGATCAAATAAGTGACAGAAAATTGCAAACTGCCTTTTTGTGTCAAACTAGGCCTCTCAGATTTGTCCAGAGGCATAAAGTTTTCTTAACATGCCTTAAAGCAACATCAATCAGTCCCCTTCTCTTCTAGTCATCTTACCTGCACATTAATGGAGAGAGGATCCTCTCCGGAACACCATTTTAATGTAAAAATTTTTGAAAGTGCATGTTCTCATGGATTTGGTCTAGTCACGACTAAATCAGGAGCAACAACAACTTAAATGTTAAACTTTAATCAAAATACTAAAACACTCTATTGAAAAATTAAAATAATAAAGCATTAAAAATGTTCACAATGGTGTTTTTTAGCATGGGAATGCCTACTTTTAAAATATGTTTTTCTTATATAGTTAAGTCACAAACCTTTCTGTTGTAAAATTTGGTGGTACACCACCATAATAAAGAGGAGTATCAGTGAAGTCAAGTGCAGATGAGGTTCCTCGAATTGAATTTTCCTCAAGAAATTCATCTTCAACCAACATTTGAGCTAAAACATGAAAATATAAAAATAAATATACATATTAAATAAACTGTTACTTTCTTTGTAAATCATAGTACAGGCAAACCTCTTTAATGACTACCCCTATTAAGTGACCATTTCTTCTATAATGGATTACCAACTCTACAGGGTGCTTCAAAAAATTGCACTATGAAATATATCTTGAACGATTAGTTGAAACCCATGGTTCCAATTTTAGAAATGACTCCAATATATAGATAAATAGTAATTTGTGAAACTATCTTTGAATAATCCTTAAAATTGTAATCGACTTCAACTATCAAAATATAAGATGTTTTATACGCTACAAGCCACACAGATATGATATGCAAAAAACTTTACTTTCTATACAGTGCTAATTTAAAATGCATTTTACTGAAACAAAATATTTCAAATATTCTACCTTCGAATTTCTCTCTAGCTGCTTCAACACGTATCCATTTTCCTGTATTATATTTCTTTTTACTTTCTAAGCGAATAAGGAGATTGTTATCCATCTTCAACTGATAAAGAACTTTGCCCCCTTTTAGTTCTAATGACATCAAATGTCCCTGAAATGAAAAAACATTTAATGACTCACAAAAAAATTAAAGCATTTATATTAAGCTTGACAATACATTAATTTGCAATACACAGAAGAAGCCCTGGAGATACAAATCAAGGTTTGTTTAAAGTCAAAACACTTTAATTCCACACAAAAACTTCTCTCTAAATTATTTATTACTATCTTATACAGCATAAAATATGCTGTTTCTTGAAAATTTGTAAATTCAAAATTTTGATAATAATGTGTGCTTTATGATCTGAACATGTCGATGTCGAAGGCCCAGACCACACCGACATGTTCAGATCATAAAGCACACATTATTATCAAAATTTTGAATTTACAATTGATTTTTTTTTTATCTGAACATGTTGTTGTTGTTGTTGAGACCCAGACCGTCCGACCTACCAGAAAGGTAGAAAGGTATCTGAACATGTTGTTGTTGTTGTTGAGACCCAGACCGTCCGACCTACCAGAAAGGTGTAAGGTAACTGTTTCGACGGCCGGGAAGTGCCACCCAATTTGGACCGGAACCCAGTAGGGGAGGCATCCACAGGAACCGTACCCTACTTCCTCTACCACCAACCTCTCGGAAGGACTTACGGACCCACATGTTTAACGTGAACATGTTGTTGAGACCCAGACCGTCCGACCTACCAGAAAGGTGTAAGGTAACTGTATGGACGGCCGGGAAGTGCCACCCAATTTAGACCGGAACCCAGTGGGGGATAACGTGAACATGTGTTGAACCTTTTCAAAATGCTATCCATGAGGTGCTGGAAGTGAGGTGTTGGAATGATAATTCCAGAACAATTATACAGATTGACAGAAAAAGAAATATATTTATAAAGACATAAATAATAATAATAAAGAATTAGATTGAGTTTTTTGTAAATTACATGATTTGAACAAAAGTGTTTCAAAATTTATGATTTTGACAACATTGTTTTCTATGAAGAGACTATTATGTAGCTTTCTAAAAATGATAGTAGTCTAGACAGGGAAAATGATAGTTTGAACTTTGTTATGTGTGAAAATATCATTAAAACAGAGTTTATAAACACCAATCTACTGCAATGTATCTAACTTATTGGTTTAACTGACCTGTTGCCAACCTGATCAAATAAATTTTAAAGCAAAGTTAAAAAAAAAAAAGAAATTAAAGCTCTAAAGATGCAAATTTCAGTAATCTAGTTCATCTAGCATTTTATGTGAAATGACAAAGTTAATTCTGTAAGACTAGCTGATATTTAAATAAAGTAATAACAAAGTAAAATTAATTATATATTACAGGAGATATCTCCCTTACAAACATTTTTTAAATTTTTCCCTTTTACACATTAACATAGTACAAAGTCGGAAAATGTTTTTAGTAATAAACTTGCTTCCAAATAAGATTAACAAATGTGAGTAAAAAGTATGTAAATTAGTTTTGTTATTTTCAAATTATAAGTGGCCATTACAAACAAACGTTTAACACTGCATAACTATGCTTTTAATTTGTTATTCTATAATTATATATATATATAGGGAAAAAAACATATCAGAATATTTTCTAAACTCAGCTTCACTGCAATCAATTACATAGTTCAGGAGATATGATGCTTAGAAGGATGTTTTCGAATTTTTTCTTTTACATAAAGAGAAAAAGGCTAAAATTTCGATAAAAATAAAGAAGTAACTTGTATTTCATGTACACCTATGCAACAAAGCACATAAAAATTCCTGAATGTTAATTTTTTTTATTTGATACCAATTAATTTGATGTTTATCGAAAAGAATTAATTTTTTCATACTTCATTATGTAATAAATTAAGAATCCATATTTTATAACAGACATGAAAATATAAAATGAATGAGCTCAACTTATTGATTAAAATATGCACTCTTTGCACCAATTTAAAGAATGGAAAAACATCAAAACTCTTAAAGGCCCTTAAAAATACAAAATAAAACAGTGTTATACTCTGCAAAAAGCAACAAACCAGCATAATTTCAATGAATTTATGAAAAACGTTATCAGTGATATGTTTTGTAAGTTAAAAATATACTTTAAGAATCATCAGTTGGTTTTCGCATACTTTTGATTCACAACAAACGATTTTCAAAACTTACCTGCAAGTGGTTGCAAGAGAGGAAGAGCAAGGCATCTTCGTTGAGTGTCTTGAAGCTTAAAACCGCATATAAATCACTTTTTCTATAGTAAGGCATCTGAGGAAGGATAGCATAACTATCACCACCTTGAAATTCAAAGGCACTGATATCAATGTCTTCCGTTGCCCTATAAATGACAAATTAATAAAAAATCAGATATTTATAGACACACACACAAACACATGATAATTCGTCTATAATAATAAAAGACAATTTCTGATAAAATTCAAATAATATCTTTTAATAAAATTCAATATTCAAGAACCAAGCAACTCATAGTTACAAAATTTAGTAGAAAGGTACTTCTAAACAAACAATGGAAGATGTTGGAGATATTTTAAAATTTCATAGACTTGATTTTAAAAGTTTATTAAAATTTGTATAAATCAACATAAAATGTAAAATGATGTCAACCAGTTTCAAAGGCAAAAAACAGCCTTCTTTGTCAGAAATATATATCAAGAAGCACCCACAAACTACACTCACCAGAACAAGATTGGCTGCCTTTAAAACTAGTTGACACTATTACTTTTGTGCTTTATGCTGTTTTATACAATTTTTTTAATAAATTTTCTAAGTTTTAGCAGCTATTTGAGTTATACAAATAAAACTTTTATTTATTATTTAAGTGAAATTTTTCGCAATTTTCACACTATTCTTTTTGCAGTGAGCAAATACATATTAATGTCCTCATGAAATCCACAGAATGCTCTTTTTAACAGTTTAAATGGTATCTGTAAAACATTTTCCTGATTTTTAATGATTTTTTTAAGGTCTTTTTCTGTATCAAAATAGGCAAAATGAAATTTTTTATTCTGACATTGACTAAACAATTAATCATATGAATACTTTTGAGAATAAAACATTTCGAAGTTATACACTGAATATTGATTTTTATTTGTATAAATCTTACTAATAAGAAATCTTGCTGTAATTATTATGGTTATACAATGGCATCATATAGGAATGGTGGCATGTATAGCTAGCTGTATTTATACTAGGAGCATGCAAGTATCAAGCAGTTTGAATTTTATGATCTATAAACTCAAGTCAGCTGTATGGTATGGTCAATCTTGTTCATCACTATGAAAGTTCGTAAAAATGTGATGCACAGTAGGTTTTTCTGCTACTATGACAGTTAACAGCTATTTGGTGTTAATGGGCTAGCTCTAACATGAACAAATAGTCTGTTAATAGCTGATTGCTGCATTGGGAGCATTACAAGCTGTGATGTCTATGTTTACATTTTAAATTATTTTGCTTTACCTGCAATAGCCTCTAACTTTAAGTTCATTTAATGTTTCTTTTTTAGAATTTTTTTCTGGTGTTTTTTGTTAAGAACAGATGTTGAAAACAATGTTTATAATTTTTTAAAAAATTAGTAAAAATAATTAGAAGTATTTCTAATATATTTTGCAAAGTGAATGTATTACTTTTTGATACATATTAAAAATACTTCTAACCATTCTACCAATTTTTTAACGTAGCATAATCTTCCACTTTTTAGTTTCTATACTAGACAAATAACAGTGAGGGGGGGGGGGGGGGGGGGATCCTGAAAACTGAACGAGCAAGAGGCTATGGACTATTTTCCATAGGTTAACATGGGGGAAAATTAAACAAGCAATCAGAGGGAGAATATCCTCTTAATACCAAAAGTTTATTTTTAAGAAGTCTTCCATATATAAGAATTCAGTTTTCAGAACTGCAGTATATAATCATTATTTATTAAAAAAGAATAGAAAAAATTTAATAGAAAAACATACCCTTCTTTACAACCATCACACCCTTCATTGGTGAGGAAATTCCAAAGCCCCACTGGCTTTCCATCCAAGATGACTTCGTACAGGCAACCAGCAAATGAAGAAGTCTGCAGCTCATTGGGACCCTAACAAATGCAAGGTAAAGATTATGATTACCAAAAATGTAAAGGAGAATTTTTCTTTTTTAATTTGTAAAAATTGTATTATGATTATGAGAAACATAAGTACATGGAATTTGGCAACATAATCTCATGTATTAAATACAATTAATAATGAAAAACAAAACATTTCCTAATACATACTGATGATTTGAGTCTAAATTTATCAGCTTCTAAAGAAAAAATTAAAATTCTAACCTTTTTTTTTTCATATTTTAATAATAATCTGTATCCCATTTCCTAAATCAACATCCAATCCATACTTAAAATGGCTTGGTGTTAATTACAAATCTATTACTGTGGATGCCACAAAAACTTATTCATACATTTGAATTTGTTTTAATAGTTATTTATGGATAAAATTAAGAGTGTAACTTTTATTATTAAAAGTTTACTAGAACTCTTTGTCAGTTTTTGCATAATTTTGCTTCAAATTATTCAAGGGATGAAAATACTATGTCATTGCCCTAAGAAATATATTTTTTTAATTTCTGAACTTCAATAATACTCAGAAACAAAACATGAAATTCAAATAACTACAAAGGATAAAATGTATTCATGAATCACATAAATTATGATTCTAAATTTAATTTCTTCCAAATTTTCCCATAACTACTTTGATCTAGTTATTGTATGAATAATAATAATAAAATGGGTACATAAATCCATAAAATCAAGTAAAAAAAGCATTCACAGTTTTGGCAATGCAATCAGGTTAGCATTGCATGGAGTATGAGTATATTTTATTAATTTCTAGAAATTTGAAATATGGTCAAAATTATCTTCAACATCACATGGAATTATCATACTCAATTAAAAGAAATATTGTCAAAAAATGCAAAATTATATAAATAACAAACACTCAGATCTTCAGCTTTATATATCAATATAAATTAACCAAAGTTAATTTAAACTGCAAGTATTTTCATCATTCTATATGCTGATAAGTGGTAGTCAAATGTTTAAACAAATCTTTCATAATGAATGCATTAATGTAAGAAGTATTCGTACCAGAAAATTGCTCGGAAATCCTCCAATGAAAAATGCAGAAGATGCATCCAAATCCATTTTGGTGAAACCTGCAGGAGATGCCCCAGTAACCTCAAGAGGATCTGGTTTTTGTCCATCTGGTGTGCGTTTAACACTTAAGGTGCCAATATTTCCAATTCTATGAAACAAAAAACCATATAAATAAAAATTTTAGCTTCTCAATTAAAAAAAAAAGAAAAAAAAATTAAAGTTCTCTCTTTATTATTTTTATGTAACTTCAATGTATGAAAAATGTATGTATTAAAATGTAGACAACTTAAATATATCAAAGACAATGATATATCAATTTTGGACTTTCTAACTGCTCGAAGTTCTCAAGTTATTTCCAAACAACAAGTGCATTGCCATGGTGAGTCTAGGATAGGTTGGGCCAGTAAGGTTCAAAATAAATAAAATTAATATATACCAGGAAAGACATACTATATTTGGACTTTCTAGCTGCTTCAATTCTTGAGCTATTCCCCAAAAATGAGTACATTACTATGGCAGGCCTAACGCAGACTAACCCAATAAGGTTCAAAATCCAAATAATTAAAATATACCACATAAGACAATGACACTACATTTTGACTTTGTAGCTGCTCCAGTTTTTCCCTAAAATGAATACATTCCTAAGGCGAGTCCAAGATGGTCTAGCTTGATATGGTTCAAATTCAAAATCAAAAGAATTAAAATATACTGTGAAGATAACAACATACTAAATTTGGACTTTCCAACTGCTTCGGTTTTCAAGTTATTTTCAAAAAAACATGTACATTCATATTGAAGGCCTAAAATGGGATAGCCCAATAAGGTTTAAAATCCAAAGAATTAAAGTTACAAAAGACAATGACATACTAAATTCAGACTTTTTAGCTGCTCCAATTTTTGAGTTATTCCCCACAATACAGTACATTCCTATAGCAGATCTAGGACAAGCTAGCCCAATAAGGTTCGAAATCAAAATTAAAAGGTACCACAAAAAACAAATGACATTCTAAATTTCATGTTACTGTGATTAATAAAACTTAATTAGTTAGGGCATGAATCCCACTGAAAAACAAATGTCAGACAAGTTAAATAAAAGGTTGTAAAATTAAAGAAAAAAAAAAGAGAAAATTATGAAACTAAGACTCTTAAAAAAGCTTATACAAATAATATAGATTTATAAAAAAAAATATCTTTATAATTACCTGTTTGCTTCTATCTTAAACCACTGGCTATTTTTAAGGAACTGCTCATTATTTGTTTCAATTTCTTTCTCATGAGTAATAATTTGAGTTCCACCACCAACATTCCACAAGAATCTAATTTTTCTATTTACCATCTCAATGGCCATGAAATCTTCCTAATAAAATAGAATATAACAATATCTTGAGTATTGTTTTAGGATGCAACAGCTATAAAGTTGGAAATTAATTAATGCAATGGGAGAATTTTAAAATACATTATTTGAACTTACTTCTTTAACACTGCCAATAAAGAATAACAAACTGCTTCGTTTATTAGATTTTATAGCAAAATTTAAGATAATATTATTTGTAGTAGATGGTTCAATAACAGGACTATAAGATCGGACACATTTTCCTGTGTAGTCAGACGTCAGAGCTACTTTAATCTGAAATAAGGAGATGATTTTTTTAAAAAATCAAATGTGATTCAAACATTTACATTAAAATACCTTTTAATTCTTACAAAATAGAACACCCCAAACTTCTGATAACTACTATAACAATCTTTAATTAAAATAAAGATAAAATTTTTAAATTTCTTGCATTATACAAGTAGCTTAGTAGTTAAGTATAGTACCATTAACTTTTTAATACAACCATTGGATTATTCTATAGAGTTTTTGTAACTTCTTACAACTTTTTCCATTTGTCTATCAACATTTTTTAATAATTTTTTTGCATAAGTTGACAGATGAAAATACCCCTCACTTTTACGAGATTTACAAATAATATATAATAGTTATTGACAAAAAAATATTGCACAGTTGACAAATGACATATTTTTAAGACAAATGACATATTTTTAAGCATTATTACAGTGATATATAATAATTAAAATTGAAAGCCAAAATGCAAAGTTTTCTGATCCATGATATTCATTTAAACATGATCCAATGAAGACATTTACTATTCTATAAATAAACCTGTCTTAAACTAATTTAGTATATTAAAATACCCAATTTTCGTAATTTTGATGAGTACACATCACAAAAAGGGTTTGGTGATCACAAAGAGCAGAAGATGGAGTATTCTAGTTACTTTTAAAATTCTTATATTTTAAAACATGGAAATAACTCATAGACTTATAAAGCAACTTCTTTACTATACTATCTTCCATAATGTAGGCAATTACATGTTAAGTATCCTCAATCTGTAATGTAACTACATGTTATATATCCTCAATTTGTAATAATGCAAGTACAGGTTAAGTATCTCTAATCTACAATGTAATTTGTAATTACAGGTTAAATATTCTTAATCTGTAATGTAGCTATAAGCTAAATATCACCAAACCAAAATTGCAAAAACTGAAAAGCCAAAACTTTTCCCAGGGGTTTAACCTGGAGGATACTGTAGCAAATGTTTGGACTTCAGTGACTAAAGGCACTATCATTCATGCCAAACAAAACCTTAGGCTCAGTAATGGTGATGATGGTGAAGAAGTCAATGAGTTTAAGAAAAAGGTAACATCTGGCCTTACATTTGCAAAACTAGCACCTTCAAAGTGTGTCAGCTGGAAACACTGGATATAAAAATAGTTTTTAACATGGATAATATTGCTATATTATTTATTCAATGACTGATAGTAAAGTAGATGAAGTAGTTTGGAATTAAGATGATTATGGTGAAACTGATAATGAAGATAATATTAATGTTGCAGTTAAAATGTTAAAGACTACATGATGCAAATGTGTGATAAACTTATTGAAGGTCTAGAGCAGCATGTCAGTTTATAATGTAAATGAAACTGGTACAGAAAAAACTCTTGTTAATGAAGGAAATGGTTTTAGAAAAATGTTTAGAAGAGAATTTCAGTATAATGCAATGTCATCTTATTCTTAAAGGCCTCAGTTTTTAGTCCCTCAAGAACTTCTGATGTTTCCTGCCACAGCAGTAAATAATGAGAAACTTTTAGCTTTATAAAATGATATTCTATTTTCTCTTTACACCTTTTCCCAACTCCACCCTGCCACATATTCCAGAATCTGATGCATCTCCAGCTTCCAACATTTTGGATTAGAGAAATTCAATCTCTACTTACAAAGGAAACCTAGATAAATTTTAGTTATTTATCCACAACATCTATATCAATACTTTCGATAAGATATTCATATCTCGCTGAAAGTATTGATATAGCTTTTATTTTAACTGAAGGTCTCATTTGGCAAGATTAGTAAAATTAGTTACCTTACAACAAAATGAAAACACAAAATATTCTGGGCAAAATAATTAAATTGATAAACAACTGAAATTAAGCAATGGGCTACAATTTAATGCATTATTTATATCCATAATTGAACATTACTTATACTCATTACTTAACACAGTTTACTCACACTCGAAGCTTTCTGCCTGGCTAACAAAATCTTATCTTTCAGTTCTTTCAAATTCAGTTTTGTCACCTCATGCTGTTTTCTAACACGCTCAGCTGAAGCACCAGCACTGTCCGCTAAACGGGAGGCAGTTCGGGTATCTTCTCTTGCTTGTTCAACTGAAAAGTAATAAAATGGTCAATAAAAAAATCCTAGTTACTTTAGGCACTGAAACTAGTATCCTTTGTGAAATAATCTGAAAAGAAATATACAGTGATAATGCTATTACTACATTGAAATAAGTTGCTCAAAGAAAATTCTTGAAAAATCAAGGATGAAAAGTGTTTAACAATGTAGGGAATATTTCAAGGTTTCTATTAAAAAATAAGTGAAAAAATCCATTATGTAGGTGTGCAGGAGGGAGTACATTAATTGTATCTGTTCCTACTCCTGAGGATATTATCTGAGGGGGGGGGGGGGGAGTAGAGAAAGACTTAAGAATTACCATTGGGGAAAAAAATTAAACCAGAGTGGGGAAATTTTGTGAGAAAAACTAAATTTTTCTAACCCTTTTCTTTGACGGGGGGGGGGGGGGGGGGGGGGGAGCATAAAGGAAAATTTATAACATATTTCCATTGCAATACTGGTTAACAAAACGTGGATTGGTCTGTAGTACTCGTGACATGACTTGTGTAACTATGTGTGTGTAATTACTACAAAATACAAGCACAATACAAAAATTGTTATATGTCATGAAATGCCCAAAAAATAATATAAACCAGTTTGCTAAGCATAATTACATTTGAAGAATTTACTTAACTATATTAATAATAGCTAACATTTATTCACGTAAATAAATACTTATTTTAAAAAGGATACAGCAAAATAATTTTTTTATAGGACACAGATTCATAAAAAATATAGAAACATTTAATAAAGAAATATATTTGCTGAAAAATTAAAAACAGTAATTTCAGTATGTTGATTACAAACATTTCTGCTTGTAGTATTTTTTTTCCTTCTGTACTTGCCTTTTATATTCATCAACCTGGTGGACAATTCAGCAGCAAAAGTACTACTGTTTAATTTCATGAAGAATTCTAAAAGCTATATTTTCTTCACCGAACTTAGACTGTATTTTCTGATAGCTAAATGAAGTCAAATATTTTGAATCAAGACATCAGTACGTTAAAATTGCTGTGTATAAATGCGGATATTTGATTCAGATTTATTTGATAAGCTACAGTATCATAGAAAAATAAAAATAAAGATATTTAAGTATAATTATATCACTGTAGCACATTTGATAAAAACATAACTTTCAAACTTTTAAATGCTGTAGCTTTTTTTTTATATAAAAAATTAGTGTTATTTCTTATAGTTTAAAATTTTCAAATTTGGATAACAGTTTTGATTTATTAAATTTAGTGAGAAATATCCATAAAAATCAAAACTGTGCCTCAAACACACTTTCATTAAACACCACAATTCAAAAAGATGCATATCATTCAGTAAGTTCACACAAAACACATAAAATTTGCTATTTACTTATTTGAGTAAGATTTTGCAATCCTCCATGAGAGCCTGAACGGATAGAATCAAACTTGGGCATCAGATCATTGTTCAACCTATCTAAAAGTTCATCCACTTTTACATGAGCTTTTTTTGCTTTATCTTCTGCTAGTTTTGCTTTATTTGCAGTGTCTTCTACAGTACCTTGAATTCCTGATAAAAAAATATATATATATTTAGAAACTGGAATATAATTTAAACCTATGAACATTTATTCGACAAATTAATCACTAAATTTATTTTATAATAATGTATCTAATACTTTTTCATCTTAAAATATAAATTTCTATTCTCCCTGAAGCCCATTTCATAGTATTTCTATACTTTTAATTCATATAAAGTTAGTCTCAAAATATAACTGGAGACAAATAAATTTAGTTTCCATTGAATAAAGGTTGATTCTGCATAAACATCTTTGCAGTGTTTTTTCCCCCAAGAGTATGCTATTCATTTTCATATGGTGTAACTATCAAAAGAACATATTTTACATCATTTGTTAGAACAGAGCTCCATTACCCCCCCCCCCTTCATTAAACATGCCCCTAGTTACCAGATTAAACAGTAGATAAGAGAGAGATGTGGTCTGCAAGAACTTGAGCCTGGCCCATAACCCTAGGCTCAACTTGGCCTGTGGACCAGGCCAAGCTCTTTTTTTTTCTGAAATGACTGGCCAAAGCCCAGGCTTAGTTTTTGAAAATTTGGGCAAGGCCTGATCAGACATATTCAATGTTTAAAATGTTTATAGGTGAAATTTAATAGAATATCTAAAATTATTTTATTCCTTTTAACTATGTAAGGATAAATATTTTTAAAACACAAAAAAAAAAAAAAAAAAAAAAAAAAAAACCTCCAACTTTTACTGTAATTGTGTAAAAAAAAAAAAAAGGCACAAATTTATGTTTTTTATATATGTGGATATAACCACTATCTCAGGCTTGACCATGGCAAAACTCAAGGGTCTTTAGACCAAGCATGGTTTCTACATTAAAAAGTTTCTACAGGTACAGATCTGTTCGAGCATTGGTACCCTAGTTCCTTAAAAGTCTGAAATTTTGACCTATGAGTCATTTAAGTCTATTTGGTTCATAAGAGACATTCATGTCCATTCAAGTTTTACCACAAGATTTGGGTAACTGTTTGGAGTCACCGATCTAGATGAGATAATTTTCACCTTACAGTATGTCAGATTATATTTTGAACATATAGTAGTCTACATGATGTTAATTTGAATCTAGATGATATGATTTTGAATCTATAGCAAGCTAGATCTGATTTTTATTTATAATAATAAAAATTGTCATACACTTAAATCTCCAAAACACCCACAGAATGAACCCCTCAAAATAAAATTAGTAGTTTTAAGAAACAGATGGAAGGCCAGGATCAACTTTAATTACTTTACGTAACATGTAACAATTTCTCTTGATTTAATGAATAAAATTAACCATCCCCTCCATTTTACTAAATCACAGTATATCTGTAGTTTTTAAGGCAGATTAAACATATAATGTCTAAATTTCCATAAACATTTTTTATTTAATTGAAATGAAATATGTACTTCGAATCAGTGGACAACTAACTACCTTATCAAGGATAAATTATTGCTTTTTACTTCTACTTACTCTACATTACTTAACATAATTTTATTTAAAATGAAGTTGGAAAAATAATCATAAGCAAATAAATGTTAAAGTTCTAATTATCATATTTGCTAATGTCTTCAAAGTAAAAATTATGAAATATTCAAGGATAATAGACCACACAAAAGGTGCTATGAAACATAGATTGTTCATGTATGCTGAAGACTGAAGCAGTAACAGAACTGAGACCTAACTACATAAGATGTTTGAACTTGATTAGGTGACAGTTTCAAGTATGGAATAAAGAAATACAAATACAAAAACTCTTCACCATATGAGTTAATCAAAGTAGCACCACAGTTTCTTTCAAAAGTATTTTTTCACTTGTTTCTTGAATTTTGTTTGTTGCGTTACAACTATTTTTAAATGTCAGGTTAGGCGGATGGCATGTGAGGAGAAAACTGAAGCAATATCATCTGATTTAGTCCACATTCAGATGTTAGTTTTGGCTGTAATAAATAGAAACGTATAATTACTGAATATAAATCCTTTGAAATTTAGAAAACACTTATTGATTTGAAATTAATTTATTTTCAATGGAAAATAAGCTTATTCGGGGTAGAGTCAAGCATAGAAATAGCACCTACACCTCTCTCTTTCTTTTGCTATAAATGTTTCATATCTTTTCTATACATTACTTCGTCCTCCTAGATGTCAGGTTGGATAGATTTAAACTTATAAGAATGACGGAAATTAAGAATATTTTAATATATCTTTTATAATCTCAATTAGAAGTGATTCAAACTCAAAATTTCAAAGTCAACAGTATACAAAATTCTAAAGCAAAAGAGCACCAACAGCACTGTGTTTAATCTGCCCTCCATTTCTCCTTAAATACATAGAGTACTTATAATTTAGAATGTGACTTAGAGAGGGTTATTTTCTTACCATTTATTAAATCAGCCACTATGATGAATCAAAAACTTCTTACACCTACTTGATTAAACTAATGGTGGCAGCTATATATGGTATTCACAACTAAATATGATGTTTGAACACAATTAATGTGTTTACCTTTAGGCAGTGCATCAAGTTCTCTGTTTATGAGATCATTACTTCTCTTCCCATAAGAAAGATCTTCAGAGAGATCGTCCAACTCTTTCTTCCTTGCTCGCATATTGCCTTCCAACTCTATAAAGCAAATATTTACCATAAAATACATAATAAAATTTAATTAAGGGTAAAACAAATTGCAAATAAGACAAAATATGGCAGAATAACTGTACCTGGAACTTTTTCATCATTCAGTTTCTGGGCTTCTGCGAGAAGTTCTAAGCTTCTTGCTCTAGCATCATCGGCTCGTTTACTTAAAGCATCCCCAAAATCAGGATAGGCCTAAGAGATATTTTTTATAAAACATTGATAAAATATTAAATGTTTCATATTATATGCTTCATTAGACAGAAATTATCCAAAACATAGACACTTTAATATAATAAAAGCATGGATGTAGCAAAAGGGTTGCCTTAAATCCTCGCTATCTTGAAAAGCCAGTGCTATATCAACTATATAGTAGATAAAACAACTGCTTCAGGTCCTAGTTCTTAAGAGACGCCATTGTTTTGCAAAAATATCCCCTTTTTTATTAAAATTTCAAATTTTAGCAGAATATTGGATCAGTTACTAGATAAATAGAAATATCTACCAATGGATTTAAAGTGCTTATTTTTACTTAACTAGAAGCACCTCCTTTCATATTGAGTTTTTATTAAACATGTGCTTAGTGCAGTGATTCCTAACCTTTTTGTTTGGAGAAACACTTGAAATATGTCATAAAATCTCAGGGAAACCTTTGCTGGATAATACATATTAAGTTTCCAGGGGTAAATTATAGTACATAAAGCAATAGTATAAATAATAATTAACTGATTGTGAATAATAGTTAGTTATTTGCTTTCAAAGCATAATTTCCTTATAAATAGCCCTAAAATAAAGTTAGAACATAATGCTACAAAATGGTTTATTTTCTATGGTATATGCAAAATTTGACAAATTTAAAACTTGGGCATTAGAGAAATTTCTAGAAGAGCAAAATGATCCATTTAGGTAGCAAAAATTGCATTTTATTACATTCTTTTCTTTTAATGAAAAATCATTTGAAGTTGTATGCTTCACACCCCCAATTGTGTAGGTCTGATACTATCAAAAAGTACTGAAATATAAAGAAGTGGTTTAATTGTGATAATACCTAGCCACAACAAATCTTTTTATACAGCGTAGGTTGAAAGAGTTTAGAATACATAATTCACATGGAATCAGAAAAGCTTGAACTATTAAATTATAAAGTGTACTAACCTGTCTATAAGCAATTTCAGCAGCTCTTTCAGCCTCTTGTGCAGCCAATTCTGCAGCCAAAATAGCATCAATGATGTTCTGATATGCTTTTGCAGCTTTCAGCGGGATATTAGAAAGTTCTTTGGTAGCTTTGAATAGACTAAAAAAGTGAAAAGCTGTTTATATAAAATACAGTTTATGCAGCAAGTCCTTTAAACACTATTAAACAAGAAAGATCAATCATACATAAAACATTGATTATGAAACACTTTCCAACTTCAATGCAATGTCATTTAAACATCTCTAAAATATGATACATTCCTCGGTAATATTTTAAAAATTATCACAATACTACATTAATTTATTATATTTGAAAACTTAAAAGTTCATTGAAAAAAAATGAACTTCATTCAAATGACATCAATTAAATATAAATCACCTGGCTCTTCGGTAATGTTTTTAACATTATCATAATACTACAATAATTTATTATATTTGAAAACTTCATCAAAAACAACTGAAATTTATTCAAATGATGCCATCGAAATATAACATGCCTGGCTCTTTCTATAAAAGCAGCATTTCATTCAAAAACATTTTCCCATTCATTTCATTCATCACAATACTATAATAATTTATGTTATTTAAAAAACTTAAGACCATGGAGGTACAAGTAATTAAACTCTATGCTTAAAACTTCATTGAAAAAAATCATCCTTCTCTCTGTAAAATCAATGAATATTTCATTCATATCAGCTATGCAGACTCCATGAGCTAAATAATTTTGCATTAAAGAAATTCAGTAATTCTTATACAACTCATTCTACATATTTTGCTGTTTACATTTTCCATAAGTGGAAAATAGGCTCCGTTGTAGAAATAATCAAATTTGGATGATCATTTAAACTCAAATATATTGTAATTACGTTGTTTCAGTATGTAGATGCACAGAATTTAAGCAAAAATAAAGCGGTTTTAGGATGGATACAACATTAAATGTAAATTGAAAAAAACTTTAAAAATCACGATTTTGACACAAGATGGATGACATATTTTATTTTGAACTGAGTCATGTGATCTCTTCATATAATGGTCACGTGATCGCTTCATATAAGAGGTGTAATTATTATTTTAATTTTTATTTAAAAAACTACTGAATATATTTTGCGGAAATTTTTTTTATATATTTTATGGGATAATTTGAATATTACCTAAAATTTTCGAAGTAATTTATGAATTTTAAATCTGCTTAAAAAATGTCTGAAAAATTAGGTCCCATAGGATTCAATGTATTTCATTTTTTCAACCCAGGTTCAATCCAAAACTAATTGGGTGATATTATTCCTTTATATTCCCATAGGTCCCACAGACTGTCTGAATAACATACTAAAATTTCATTTTGATTAAGTCATTTTTACGGCAGTTATCATGCTAACGGACAGACAGACACAATGAACAAAGTCATAAACACTTTTCAACTTTGTTGTAAAGTGTTAAAAATCAATAAAGAAATATATTATAATCTGTTTTACTGAGAAGTAAAACAGGTATATATGATACATTCCTCGGTAATATTTTAAAAATTATCACAATACTACATTAATTTATTATATTTGAAAACTTAAAAGTTCATTGAAAAAAAATGAACTTCATTCAAATGACATCAATTAAATATAAATCACCTGGCTCTTCGGTAATGTTTTTAACATTATCATAATACTACAATAATTTATTATATTTGAAAACTTCATCAAAAACAACTGAAATTTATTCAAATGATGCCATCGAAATATAACATGCCTGGCTCTTTCTATAAAAGCAGCATTTCATTCAAAAACATTTTCCCATTCATTTCATTCATCACAATACTATAATAATTTATGTTATTTAAAAAACTTAAGACCATGGAGGTACAAGTAATTAAACTCTATGCTTAAAACTTCATTGAAAAAAATCATCCTTCTCTCTGTAAAATCAATGAATATTTCATTCATATCAGCTATGCAGACTCCATGAGCTAAATAATTTTGCATTAAAGAAATTCAGTAATTCTTATACAACTCATTCTACATATTTTGCTGTTTACATTTTCCATAAGTGGAAAATAGGCTCCGTTGTAGAAATAATCAAATTTGGATGATCATTTAAACTCAAATATATTGTAATTACGTTGTTTCAGTATGTAGATGCACAGAATTTAAGCAAAAATAAAGCGGTTTTAGGATGGATACAACATTAAATGTAAATTGAAAAAAACTTTAAAAATCACGATTTTGACACAAGATGGATGACATATTTTATTTTGAACTGAGTCATGTGATCTCTTCATATAATGGTCACGTGATCGCTTCATATAAGAGGTGTAATTATTATTTTAATTTTTATTTAAAAAACTACTGAATATATTTTGCGGAAATTTTTTTTATATATTTTATGGGATAATTTGAATATTACCTAAAATTTTCGAAGTAATTTATGAATTTTAAATCTGCTTAAAAAATGTCTGAAAAATTAGGTCCCATAGGATTCAATGTATTTCATTTTTTCAACCCAGGTTCAATCCAAAACTAATTGGGTGATATTATTCCTTTATATTCCCATAGGTCCCACAGACTGTCTGAATAACATACTAAAATTTCATTTTGATGAAGTCATTTTTACGGCAGTTATCATGCTAAAGGACAGACAGACACAATGAACAAAGTCATAAACACTTTTCAACTTTGTTGTAAAGTGTTAAAAATCAATAAAGAAATATATTATAATCTGTTTTACTGAGAAGTAAAACAGGGCAACAATTAATTCAAGCTAGTCGTCAATACACACAGATTAGTAATTTACAATCTGTGATCGTAATTGCTTATTAAAGAGCGAGAAATAACTCTATTAACTACAGGATGTCCCAAGTTTCAATGCTCAAAGTTTTAAAAAATTACTTAGATTAAAAACTAAATATTGGAATTTCTAATGAGATGTGGCAGACGAGGAAAGCTTTAAAAATATTTATGAGTGTAATTATGGTTATGTGACCTCTCACCTGCATGAGTAAAGGGGAGCACAAATGTGAATCAGTCAACAGAAAATTTCCAGAAGATATAGGATTGCTTTGCTAGTGGCACAGTTTGAATGGAAATTCCAAGAAAAGTTTATTGGAACCTTTATAAAAAAAATTATTCAACAGCCCAACACTTCAAGATTTATCAAATAAGGAAATGTTTTATGACACTAAAAGTATAGAACACAGACAAAAAATATAGATAGTTTTCAGAATAATACCAGAACTTGTGGAGGAAACACTAAAACTCTAATATTACTCTGTCACTAATATTAAAAATAAGCTTTGAGAATAACAATCACTACCTTTCGAATGTTCTGTTAACTAAATCACATTTTTGTTTTTTTAGTAAAGCAGGTAAAGTCATGTAACCCCAAAAGTGCTCAATAATTTTATTTAAGTTTTCCCACATTTATTGCAATCCATTAGGAACACCAATATTCAGGGCTTCTATTAGAAATGGGAAAAAAGTAACAACAGTTTTAGAAACATCATATGTTTTCTTAGTCTAGTTGCTTTTTTTCCCATTTTTTTTCCTCAGAGAAGGCTGCTTTATGCTTCCAAAACTAGTTGCTATTTATTTGCTTTTTAATGATTTTTTTTACTTTTAGCTATTTTTGCAGCAGTTTGATTTAAGCTATGTTAATAAATAATCACTTGATAGAATCACTAATAATCACTTGATGAAAAGCATATCTTTCTGAAGGACATGATATGAAAAAATTACAAATTTAAAATGATTTCCCAGATCATTAGGAAGTGCAGAATGGCTAGATCTTTTAAACTATTAAAAATAAAATTTCGAATCATTATAAAAGCCAATTTGTAGTTGTGGACAGTACATTTATTTTTTATGGAATAATTTGTGATATTTTACAACTTTTTCTCTAATGGTAATTTTATTCACAGGATTTCAATAAATATATTTGATTATGTGACCAAATAAAAATAATCAAGGTTTTAAGGCATTAAAATATAATTGTGGATGACAGAGCATTACACATGATGAAAATAGATGACTGACATCAGATCATTGATTTAAACCATACATAATAATTCAGAATCATACATAATGTGCATTAAAGATTTTTTGATTATATATACAAAACACGTATTTGAATTGCATCATTGAAGTATTTAATAACATAGATTAATATTATACAAATTTGGTGAGAAAGGAAAATACCATTATTGCTTTATTACCATTATTGCTTATTAATACCATTATTGCTTTTAAAATCCTGACATATAAAAAATGGAAGTTAGTGAGCACAGCAAGAGAGTGGGGGACAAACACTCAGTAAATCATAATTACAAAAATGTACATCTCTAATGGAATATTCACACTGTGCACTCCCTTGGAGTTGTACATTAGGCAAACAAATGTTACATATACACAAAAAGAACGTCAATATTACAAATCTAAGCTTTTTTGTTTTTGCTGTACATAATAAGTAAAACACAAATCTGAATATTTTGTTTTGCATAAAATATATGATATATAATATACATTTATATGAGATCCATTATATACATGTACATAGAGTGGAAACTGCATAAAGCCTCTAGAAGGTTTAGTTTTTAAATTGACTAAAAGAGTTTTAATGTATAATTCTTACTTTGCTAAGCGTTGACTTTGTTTTTCCAATTCATCTGCATGTTTCTGAGCAGGAATGACATATTTCTCTTTATATATTGGATTCAAATGAGCCAAAACACTACGATGTTCATCAAGTCTATCAGTAACATTACTAAGATCTCTTAGATATCTTGGCAGATACTGAAATTGATTAAATAGTTAAAATACATATGCAATATCATGTTTTACTAGTATGGCAATAACAGTTATAAAAGATCCTTAGTTCTTAAATAGCTAATGCTTCAAGACTTCAAATTAAATAAAGCAAAAAACAAATTCCAATGTGACTATGCTCTTAATTGTTCAAAAGTGACGGGTTTCCTATTTGTAGCCCACTGATGGTCAATAAATTCATTTTTATAGAAATTTTGAAATTGTTTTACTTTGGGCATTCCACTTAAAGGGATAATTGACCCAATCAGTGGTCTTAGTTTTTAAGCTAAGGTTTAAAAATAAAAAAAAATGTGTTGAGAAACTTTAAAATTAAATTTTGTCACTGATTTCTTGGTATAACATAATTTTCCTTGAAATTTTCTTCCCTGACTATGCCCATGCCCCAGCCCCCTGGTTTTGCCTCAACTTTCATTTGCGATCAATATTGCTCAGAATTTAGATACTCCCTGGGCATAACTTTTATTTCAACTAGTTCCCCAATTTCATATCTTGGCTCCTAATTAAATGATTTTGATTTTGCTGGTGGCTATAGTGTCTGCACCATCTCTGCTTGTCATTTGTATAGACATATTTTTGTATCAATAACCTTAGGTGTAATTAACTTCAACTAGCCCCCCCCCCCCCCCCCACACACACTCTCTTCCAATTTTACATCTCAGATTCTAATTGAGCAATTTTGATTCTGTTGATATCTATACTGTCTGCACTCTGTGTTAACTGGATATGCATATTTTTTTGTGTTACCTATATAAAACAAATTTACATGTGTTTGGCAAATTCCAATATGACCATGTTCTTCATTGTTTAAAGTGGCAGATTTTGATTTTATTCGTGTAAACTAGGGAGAGGGAAGATTTCTTCCTTTAAGGGTGTTGTGGGCATTACCTACTTTTGTTGCTTAGTGACTTTTGCACTGCATAGCAGGCATGTTTATTTGTTTTTTCTATTTACTTCAAAAAGTGATTGTTAAAAGAAAAATGATTGCTATACAAAGTGGTTGCCAATATTAGTGACTGCTTACTGCAGGAATTTCTTTTTGGTAATTTAATACATACATTAAAAGAAAAAAAAAAGAAAAAAAATGAGAGAATTTTTAATATTTATAATGAAGATTTTCTAAGATCACAGTTTTTTACAGTCATTAAAATTTTTGACACTTTAAGTTATTCATAAAGTTATAAAACTTAAGTGCAATATAGAAATTTTCACATTACCTCAAATTTTACTGCTGCATCAATTAAGGCACTATTAGCTAATTTGAGCAGATCATCAGCTTCTTTCAAAGTTTTGTTTGAAGAGTCCAGAAAACCATTAATTTCACCAATAATTCCCTGATAAAATATTTTATAATATAAACATATCAATAAATAGAACTGAAACGCTGCTTAATAAAATCTAAACATATTTTGTGAAAAGACAATTTTTTCAGATATAATAAAATCTAGAGAAAGTAGGTCTTTAAAGCATAGATCATAAAATATGAGGAATAAGCAATGGATACTGACCTCTACCTCTCCCTTGCGAGCTAGCCCACTTTGGTAAGTTTCAAGAGCTCGTTCTACAGGTTTTCTAACTTTCTCATCAATCTTTTTAATCAAATCAGCCAACAGTTTTTCCAGTACATCAATTCTCTGTTTTAATTCATCGACATGAGCTCTATCTAGAGTAAGCTTTTTTATGTTGTTGAGAAGATTCTGGGCTTTTCTATAAAAGAATAAAACTGGTTTGAAACAAATCTCTAAAGAAAACTAAGAAAGCTCATATAAAAAAATAAGCTGTAATATTCATATCTTTCAACTTATAGCAGATATAAACCAAATTTCAGAATGTAGCAAGCTTATGCAATAAATTTATTACTGAAAATCAATTAGACATCCTTAAAAGAGGAAGTTGCAATAAAACTAACTATATTTAACTAAAATCACACTGTGATATGCAAGAAAATAACATTTTGTAAGCTAAGGCAATTAGCCAGGGTCCTTGAAGTTTATCCGGTAAGCCATGTTGCAAAATATACCATTAACTGATGATTTGTGACACGTCTTTGGAAAGTTATTTGCTGATGCATTGATTCACAAGCATTTGAAGTCATCATAAAAAAAAATCTAATGCAACATATATAAAACTTTATAAATGAACAGACTTTCTCAGCAGATTAATAAATTTTGACATTACAGGAAAGCAATTACATAAATTAAATATTTTCCACATAAAAAAGTCTATAGCACAAACATTTTCTTACAGCAAACATCAATTTTCAATGTCCACTGCACAACTTAAGCATCGCAAACCATGCACACACAAGTTCAACCAATATAAAAATTTATTCCTTTTTATGACATTACCTAAGTTCTCTTTCAGCATCATCTTTGTCAGGACCGAAGTCTCTAGATTTTATCTCTCTGAGCATTCGTTCTGCTTCTGCTAACATTCTCTCCACAGATATACTTGGACCAGTAGGATCTGAACCACGAGCTTCCAACTCTGCTACTAAAGCTATAACAATAAAAAATATATAAGAACATATTATATGAGAAAAAGAAATATAAAATAATTCACTCGAACTGTTGCAAAAAATTTACAGTAAATAAAGCACTTTGTCATGAAAACAGTATAAAACAAAATAAAGGTATCAACTCCTGTTGGAGGGAAAAACTATACATTTTCTTGCTTTTATTGGAGTGGCATTTATTCTGACAGAAGAGGCCCTTTTTTGGCTCCTACACCAGTTGATACTTTAATGTTTTATGCTATTTTTCTAATGAAATATTTTATTTACAAAAAATCATATGTTTATATCAAGTATCACGCATTCCTCGTAACATGTTTTTCATCAAATCATCTTGAAAATTAATGCAAATCAAAATTTTGTACAAGTAAATCGATCAAGTTCATGCCTTCAAAAGTAAGAGCTCGTACAAACCAGCCAAATGGTTGAATTAAATTAGTGATACTCTCCTACTTTGCATGCATGTAATAAATAATTGCTTTTACTGCTTCTATAATAAAGAAATAAATAATACATGAACAAAATTAAAAATATACAGTGTTATTCAATGTTAATTCAACATATCTACATTTCTAAATACTATTTGCTTTTCATTGTCATATTCACATCTACATTTCTTTACCAGAAATACATTTTATGTTCCTCTGTTGATTATACTTGTAATCTACCTGCCAAGGTGGGCTTCTTCTTCGACCCAGACTGTCCGACCTACCCTAAAGTGTAACGTATCTGTTTGGATGACCAGAACAGTGTCACCCAATTTAGACTGGAACCCAGTGGGGCAGCATACATAAGGACAGTACTTTTTTTCCCCCTACTAACAATCTTCTCTCGAAAGGACTTACAGACCCACATATTTAATGTGCCTGTACTCCACTTAAACATAGGAACAGTTTGGACAGAGGTGGGAATCGAACTTGGGTCATACGAGTGCAATCCCCAAGTGCTAATCACTGGGCCATCCAACCCTTCTGACAAAGTGGACTATCAGAACTTTGTAAAACTTGATTATTTCAAGTTTCATAGCCATAAAAAATATTTTTTTAAATTTGAAACACTTGTTTCATGATTCTAAGGTGTGCTGGTACTTTTGCAACATTAAATGCTAAATTTTACCGATAATAGAACTTTATATTAAATTATCATATTTGAATCAATATCTGTAGGAAGACATGCCATCTTATTAAAAATTTACAGAAAAAAAAAATAAACTTATAAACACTAGTTCATCTTTGAATTATGGACCTTATGAAAAGTTCAGACAAATCTCATACTGACTTAAATATGACATACTGGCAAAATTATTCTTTGCTTAAATGTTTAAACCAAAATGTGATAAACTGAGACACTGGAAAATGAATTTTATAATTTAAGGTCTATAATAAAAATAATTATAATCATATATCAGTTGCCTACTATAATTGTATCTTGGTTACCTTATATTTGCAGTATATTGCTGTTTTACTACATAGGGTAGAGAAATTCACCAACCAACTCCAGAATGAATGCACTAAGTAATCCCATCATATACTTTCTGGCTTACATTACTCTGCATATTACAGTTATAATAAACTTCTGCCATTTGACTTAAATTGTCCCTCAAGACATTGTACACAACTGGCATAAAAAAAGTAAAGATTGATAAAATACATTACATACAATAACATGATTTTTAAAACAACAAAAATTACTTTGCACTATCAGACAGAGACAAACATCATAATTACTTAATTTTCATGTTAAAATGGTGATAAAAATTGGTGTGCATATGAAAATTTAATAATGATGATGATCATCCTAATACCATTTTACTGTAAACTGTAGAGTTATTAACACTATGTCTACCTGTCTCGACCATCTTCATATTGAATTGTATTCTTTTGTATATAAATGTGATTGAACTGAGTTATGACCATGTAAGATCATCTGCTAAAACATTCAATGCTTAATATGATTAAACAATTAATAAGTAATTTAATTGAATTTAATTAGTACTGAAGAGTTAAGTAAAATTAAAATATACAATGTGTCCCCAAAGCCCCAGAATGGCAAATTAACTATTTAAGTAGTGATGCTAGAGTTATAAATGTTACATAAAGGTATGCCAAGTCTTGCACTAATATTTAAAAGTGATTTCAGAGCCCCTGGTGCTATATTTTTGAACTTATAAAAATTATTTTCTTACATTTTTGCTTTAGATCATTATAATCAATTACAAAGTTATCATCCTATAAAAATCATGCTCAAAGATGTCAATTACAGTACTATATCTTTAAAACTGATTGGAATGTTATATTTTTTAAATCAACAGTTATCTATAGTTATCCCCTTTTCTCGACTATTCTCTATACTGCAGAAAGAAATTACCATGTTTGTTTAAGACATCAGATTTGACACCAAAATTTTCAGAATTCCTAAAAAATGAATATTTCTTAAAACATGGGGAGGGGGTATGAATTAAAGGACGACAATACAAGTTTAATGTCTTTTGTATACAGGAATATCTTTCTACAGTATGTGAAATGATACGGAAATTTTGATTTTATAAAAAAGTAACATATCTCAATAATTTTTAAAGGCAGAATTGACATATTGACGTATCTGAGCATAATTTTTATAGGGCAATAACCTTTTAATTGACTATAATGACGCGAACAACTTAATGAAATTAATTTAACTGAGTTCTGAAATATAATACTGGGGATTATCGAATAACTTTTATCGACTTATGTGTAAGCCGTTATATACCTACATATAACATTTATAACTCATCACTATTTACAAACTTATTTTGCTGTTCTGCAACTTTTGGGAGAGACACTATATAACACAATACTAATGACTGAATTTTCAGATATTAAGTTTCACTCAACAATTATTTTATACCTCTAATTTCATCAAAAATTTTATTTATTTCCATCAAAATTTTTTCAGCTTCATCATATGTATCTTTAGCCTCTCCAGATGCTGTCATAGCACGTTTGATGTAATCTTTGGCCTGTATAAAAAAAATAAAGTAAAATAACATGTATCAGGTAGCAAATGCAAAAAAATTTGAAAAGTAAATTCAATACATTATAAAAATAATTTAAATAAAGGAAAGTATTTCTTTAGATTTAGATGAAAAAAAATTGAAGACGCAAAGTGGAAAAAATGAATTAGACTTTTGAAAATCATTTTTACAGATATTTCAGAAAAGTTATTTTCTTTTTTACTGACAAATTATGCTGATTAATGATAACTATGCTATGAATTAAAAAAGGATAAAGGATGTGTCACAAGATAAGATAGTGACACTTTCATAAGATAGTATCTTTACAAACTGTAACTATTTGAATGTTATTTTGTTATGGCTAATAAGTAAACTTTGCATTAGAAATTGTTTGAATAGAACATTATTAACAGGCATTGTCTCCCCCCCCCCCACACACACACACACATTCACAATACAATAATTATCTTCTAATACTGCTAGTTCAGTTTTAGCCAGAGAACAATTTCATAAAAGATTAAATAAACATTAAACTGGATTAATACAAACAAACCAAATCTTACATAATAAAAGCAGATGTTTGCCTGTATGTATGTGCATCATCTGTAGCGGAAAATCTAAGATTCAAACAGCCTCGAAATTTAGTACTGGGTCAGCTGAACTCCTGGTACAACAGACCGTATCAAGTTTTATTTTTAATTTGAATTATATTTTTTAGTTATTTTATGCTGAAACACAATTTTGAATGATTTTCACACAAATTAGTTTCTTAGCAATTTAAAATATTATGACAGCGTTTCCATCTTCTCATCGGAAAAATAGAAGAATGTTCTTTCTAACAATTTTTGAATCGAATTTATAGGACAATTCCTTCATATTTATGTATTTACTTTTAAATACATTTAAATATGCATGTCTTAAGCAATCTGATTCTTTTCTTGCTGCATCTGAAAATGGAACTTGTGCACAATTCTAAAGTCTGGAAAAATATGGGAGTTATTTTTTTGTGAATTTTAAACGAAAGCATAAAATTAAGATTTTTGATTCTTCGATTATGGCCTCCATTCAGCAGTTTACTGGCTGTTATGCACTGGGTATTGCAACTAACATCACAATCTGTTTGTTGCTATAGGAAACAGTGACACATTTATTGTAAAAGCATTATTGGGTTTTCGATTAGATTATAAAGTTAAAATTCTTTTTTCATTTGCAGTTTGCACAGCAGTTAATTTTATCTCCAATTTTAAAATGTGGGCAAGACACAACTACGCTTTTTCAAAAATTGAAAGAATTCAATAACCTGCTTCAAATCCTAGGTAATGCTGCGTACATTTTCTAGTATTTAATAAATTCAACTTAATTAGTTTAACCCTTTGTGGACAGCAGCTTTACGGAACTACTGTGGCCCAAAGGATGGAGCATTTCACTTCTGAACTGTTCCCAAAGAACGACACAATTTTTGCACTAAGTCTAACTCTGGAAAAAAAATTCACTAAAAATCACCCATTTAACACAGCATTCTACTTTTTTCAGGCATAAAGGAAATACTTATTTTCCATTAGATGTATACATTACACGCAAATAATTTTTTATTTAAATATTAAAATTTTATATGATTAAAAATGATTAATTAACTTGATTAAAATTGTTATCTGTTACGCAGGAAAAATATCCAAATGATTGTACTCGATACTTTATACAGCTAATAAAGATTATACACAATTTTTAGGAAGAAAATAGCTTTGTTACTAATTAATACGCCTTTTACGTATAATATATTTCAAACATGGATTCACACACAGATAAACATTGCAATCTCTGCATTCATAAAAACTGTCTGTGCGCTCATCAGAAATACCAAATAACCATGAATCTTCACTATCTGCATTACTTTCATACCTATCCTGTTCGATTACCATGTTAGTATATTCTTCTTTACGTAAAAACATCTTGACATAGCCATTCTCTTATCTGAAATAACTTAATAAATTCACTACCGCACATTCCTCCAAAACCCAAACTTGAAAGAAAATACTCTCTTACATTCCAATAATTCATCAACACAATCATTAAACTAAAATCGAAATGAGAACACATACTCAATTACAGCATAGCAGAGCCTGCCCGAAATGATCTGTTTATTTATATTACAAAACCATGTTTTACCACTCTTGATGAAGTGATGATTTATAGGGACCCCCTATACCAAGGCCAAGTATTAGCAAAATATGTTGTAAATGTGAGAATGGACATTTAGCGCCATCTAGTAGTAAAATAAATTCAATCGAAAACGTTCCATATGCAAAAGCACATTGGTGTCAGTCATCCTTTAGGGTAAATCTCTCCATGGCGTGAATGTGTGACTGTCGTCCTTGGACGCAGTTTCACTGTCGACGTGTGGATGCATCTACCATCCGCAATGGGTTAATGCCCATGTTTGGAAAACATTTGGATGAGTACCCTACACTAGTGACTTTTAATTCAATCATTGAGAAATATTGGAGAGCTTACTGTCTAATGGACTAGCAGCCAAACGACCGGCATTTGTAAACAACAACAACAGTTTAAAAATCAAACTATAAAATATGTACAGCCACTTTATTATATTTTTACAAAATACTATAAGAATTTGCCAAGATATACTTTAGGTATATTCCTGGCTCTCTTCTATAAAATACAAATTATGTAAAAGAATTTTTCCCTTAAAAGTAATTTGATGAATGACACTGTTCCCAGGCAACAGAAATAAAATATTTTTATCACATAAAAAATGTTTAAATAAATCAATGAACAGTGATGCAATGATTTTAAGTTCTTCAAATCTGAATAATAGTGGAAATGTTAGATATGTTTATTTCATACATGTACAGTACATATTTATTATTTTTACGACATGTAATTGATTGTTGCAACAGAATAAAATAAGAAAATGGGAATATTGATATTAACTATTTTAAGTCATTTGTTCTGCAATAGTGAAAAATATGCAAACTTTAGATAGCTGCCATTTTATTTTAATTATTGCAATGGGATAAAATATTATGGAATATGTTCTTGCTACTTATTTCAGCTGTATTATTATTTTAGCATAGGATGACCAAATTCCATATATTTTGGAAATTTGTTAGCAAGGTCGGGCAGAATATTTCATTCTTTAGATTCATAGATTTGTATGTGAAGTCATTCTTTTTTAAAAGAAAATAGATTCCACAACTTAAACTCCCCCTCCTTCTTTTTCTGTCTCTCATAGATAAGGGAAATTTTTTTAATAAAAATATAAAATTTACATATTTTCAGAATTTGCATATTGAGCAATGTGAAATATCCATGTTAGCATAATTTGAGAAATATGCTGTTAAATGAACTCTAAAATATTGAATAATAAAATTCAATGTGTTATATATTAATTGAGATGAAAGAGTGTTACCTTTACAAGAAGCATGTCTGCTTTAGCTTCAAGGTCAAGATAAAATGTAAACTGGTCAACAAGATCTTTTCCCATCGAAACATTCTTTTGATAATCATTTACAAGAGGCTAAAAAGATTTAATGTTAAATTTCATATTAAAAAAAATGGGAAATAGAACAATGAAAATTTTTAACAAAAAGTATCATACTCTTAGTCGCTGTTCTTCGCCTAATAATCGATTCAAATAGCCCCATGGCAGTCTTGGTAAATCTGTTAAATTTGTGCTATCAATTTTCAATTTCATTTCAAACAGTTCTTTAAGAAGTATTCCGGTGCATTCATCATCACAAGCTAATAGAAAATAATGAATTTTCAAAAACCAATAAGGAATAAATGTGGCTCATTGCAAAAGAAAAGACATTTCATGATACAATAAATTTATAGCAATTATTCAGGAGGTGGTTAATTTAGAAAGTATATGTAGCTATTTTCTGATTATTAAATCTACAGTTCAAAAATGAACATTCTACAAAAAAAGAAAAAATTACATTATTTAAAAAATGTGCTCTTCAGAACATTTCAAACTACAAAATTAGACTTGCCAAAAATTAGAAAAAAAAGGCATTATATAAAAAAAGTTCGAGTTTCTAAAAATAGATTCTACACAAAATATGAAAACAAACAAAATACGAAATTCAATGAAAAAAAATTTTAGTCTTGAGCAGTTTCATATTTTATGAACTTTGTCTTTGCAACTTCATGTAGCCTGAGCTAAATTGTAAATGAATTTTATGCTAGCCAAGTAGACAGGCTGAAATTGTCAGTTCCAATAGAAGCTCGCAAAAATTGTGGCTTATACCAAGTTTCTTGATGCCATTGCAGATATTGGCTTTTTCATGCTAATGAGTGCATAATAGGTGTGAAACTGGTCTATGAATGCTGGTATTTGCAATGGGAGTGCTTTTCATATATTAGGGAACATCCCTTATAGTTGAGTTTTCTGTTTTATATAAATACCAATTATCAAGAAAATGTTAAACTGATAAATCACATTTTTTTACATTTAGATTTCTTATAAATTTTCATATTTATTAACTGAATAGTATCTTGGGATGGACATCATGCAAAGAAAATCTAAAAAAGAAATGTTCATGGAAAAAAATGTTTATGATATATTTACATTTGCAACCATATTCAGTCAAAATGAATCCATGACTGCAAACAGTGCAGTCACGGCCACTGACACCGTCATTGCACTGGCATTGGCCTGTTCTCAAATCACAATCTCTCCTTTTGGAGCCATAAGGATTGCAATTACAAGGAATACATTTCCCATCAGGTCGAGATGGTTCCCCATAATAACCAGCATCACACCTAAAGCATAATAAATCAAAACAGTGAGAAATTTCATAAGCATATAAAATAAAAAATACACAAATAAATTAAGCTACAAAATACTAATATGATTTTAAAATATTTAAAAAAACTGGGAGTGAAGAGATCAAGGAGTCTCAAAGGAGTAAAAAGATCATGCGTACCAGAATAATCATGTAACCATTTATATATTCTTTTTATAGAGAAAATATATACAAGGAATTTTTTCATTTAATCAATGTACCCCTCTTGTCCAATATAATGTTACCCTTTTTTTTTTATCATCATCACTCTTTATAAAAATTACGTATTTCATAAAACAATTATTCTCCACAATTTAGAAAAAAAAAACTTTTAATACAATCCCATTATTAGTGGTGTGGCATTACTAAATCAGCATTCCAGATTCAAATCCAAAATGCACATGTACATGTCACTATAAAAGCTAGCGCTAGAGGTGGATCATTGTCTTTGTTATTCTCTTCGCTTCACAAACTTTTGCTCATAAGATAACTTATTTTTCTTTGTGACCCTTTAAGACTAAATAAGCATTTATGGTTATTACTTTGCAATCACAAAGACAGTTATTTGTAAGGGTGTACAGATTTAGACCTTGTACCTATGTGTGAGTGAGAGCTGTAGACAAGCTAAAGAAAATTAGAACTAAAGAAACTTAAATATACTTGAACAAATTAAAAGTAATTTAAAAAACAAGTAATGATATGAAGAAAATACGGAAAATGGCAAAAAGAGATAGAAAAGCAAGAAAGGACACATTTTAAAAGGGCAATATATAAAAAAGGAGTTGTTAGGTAAGTAAACCAGAAAATATAAACTTGCTTGTTTGTTTACAAGACTGGAAAATGAAAATGTAACTTCCTAAGGCTTGTAACATCATTATAAAATATATCAGTTTGATTTTTTTTATTTGATTAATTTTTAAAAATTTTTGGTTAATTGAATTTTGGTTTCTTAAATTTTACTCCAAGACATGTATATAATTAAAAAAAATATTTTTTTTAAACAATCAGTAAATTTCTAAAGCAGGTATATATTTTTTATAAAAATATGAATATTTTTTATTTTTGCAATATTTAAATTTTAGTAATTTTTGTGAAATACATGCATTTGTTTAATATAAAAGTTTTATTTAATATTCTAAAATGACCTATTACAAATCTGAGTAATCGACCAGTTAATCAATTAATCAGTTACATTTTTTAATCAATTCCCGCCCCTAATTTTAAGTAATTACAATATTAAAATATATTAAGTGCAGAAAAAATTATAACATAGATAACAGTTAAGACTTACTTTTCACAATGTCTACCAGTATAACCTTGTTGGCAGTTGATGCAAATGTAGTCGACAGCATCTGGTACACATGTATCACTAAAACTAATGTTAAAATATAATGAAATTAGTTTAAACTTACCAAGTTCTTTTAGAAAATACAAAAGTTAAAATAAACCTATGTGCATAAGAAAAACAGCATAAAATAAATTTAGTAACTAAAAATAACACTTAATCTCAAAAAATTTAAACAGCACACAAAGTTTCGGTTTAAATCCTGAAAAAAGAAAATAAATTATACTCAAAATAAATTAAAATACCACCTAATTATTTATTGCATTCAAAATTTAGAAATCCATAGAAATTTCTACAAAGAAGCAGGGATGAAATTGGAATAAGCAGGAAAATATTCAAAGAGAAAAAATTGAAATAAATTTGTGGATTAATAGAACATTTTATAGTAGAACAAAATCAGGAATCACAGAGGGGAGATTCTTCATTTAAATTAGAAACAAACATTTAACATAGAAAAATATTATAGTTTATACTTGATACTAATGGCATATGACCTTTTCTAAGTGTATATATTACAAGAAGACAAATAACTTAAAAATTTTTTGACATGGTAATATTTATTGATATCATAATGAATATATTTAAATGACAAAAATTTATAGGATATACAATTTTGCATACTCTAGCCTCTAAATTAGTTTCAAATATCTAGTTACCACTTTTCTTATCACTAAAAAGTATAGGATGTTACAAAACAATAATTTATCCAAGAGAAATAAAAATATCCCATAAATAGAGCGGATATATACTGCACATCTTAGTCATCACCAAAATAAATGTAAAAATATATATTTGTATTATTGAGCAGCAACAATAAGAACTGTTGTAATTAGATTTTCTACTAGTATGGTACACCATTAATTTACGTTTCATTAAAAAAAATTTAAAATTAGAAAATATCAAGTTGCATTAAGTTGAGATATTTTAAGTATTTTACAAAAGCATGTGCACTTTTAATACTTTCTCAGCCAAAAATGATGTTACTAAAGTTATTGTATATAATAAAACAAGAAAATATTAATACATAAGGAGAAGACTAACAGAACCTAGTCTGCTTCATGAGCTCACGTGACAGGTCAGTGCCTAATTTGCAAACGTAATGCCATTACACTATGAAGTCCAAGCAAGGGAATAGTTAGAAAAAATTTTATTTAACTATTATTTATTATAATATTTTCTTTAAAAAATATGACAGTAAATTTATTATAGAGAAAATGTAAAGGTTTGGTAAAGAGTGAATGGAAATTCAATCAAGGGCTACAGTTACAATGTTCTTTCTGCCTTATTACTTAGTTCAAAAAACATTCCTCCACCAGAAAAATTCTAAAATCCTAGCTTAAAGGAGCTTTGTGCTCATTGATAATCTTATCACTTGCCCTGTGTAAAAAAAAAAAAAAAAAAAAAAAAAAAAGACCACAAAAACATGAGTGTATGGCGAGGAATAGTTAATGGAGCATTTTCTTGTATTTTTGGAACACTCTGTTATAGGGCAGAAGTTGCTTCACTGTAAGGGCTACAGATTGAACCCTCAATCAGAAAAATTATTTAGAGAGTTTGGTTTTTTATTTCATTATTTCCATCACATTTTTATGTATATATATTAAAAATAATAAACTTATGCTATAAATATAGCATCTCTGGAGACTTTTGAAATAAAAGTGTTAAGAACTATATTCGGGCCTGTACAAGAACAAGGATGCTGGAGAACCAGATATAATTTTGAACTTTATAGACTCTATAAAAAGCCTCAAGTTACACAAATCATCCGAAGTAACAGATTGAGATGGCTCGGACATGTCTGGAGAACCCCTGTAAATACACTTTTAAGAACCCTGGGGGTACCCGCGCCTGGGACAGACCTTCGACTAGATGGTTAGATGACATTGTGAATGACATCAACATTTTGAAAATTAAAAACTCGCAAAGAGTCGCTTTGGATCGAAGGTGTTGGAAGAGGCGTGCTGTCGAGGCAGCTAAGACCTGTAACAGGTTGTTACGCTCTTAAAGAAGAAGAAGATAAATATAGCATATTGTCAATAAACCTTTTTGAGTGTTTTAGCTTGCTTGATTAAATTTTCCTGTTATTAATGGGTTAAAATTTTGATTAAACTAAATTTTTAAACAACTTCTAGCATAAGTGAAATTCATATTTATCATTACTTTAAATGTTTTATTTATTTGTTTTCATTATATATGTAATAAATATGAACCCCCTCCCCTTTTTTTTTCAACTATATAAACTACAGCTGTTGGGTTATACTTTTGGATATTTAATAATTTTAGGAATTTTGTTTTTAATTTAAATGTGTTCAGGGGTCTTATTTACATAGTTGCTCTCCATTTTCCAATTGTTTAGGTTCCTGATATTCTTCTGTTCCAAATAGGTTTTTTTCCATAGGTTTTGTGT
This sequence comes from Amaurobius ferox, assembly GCA_951213105.1. Lineage (NCBI taxonomy): Eukaryota > Metazoa > Arthropoda > Arachnida > Araneae > Amaurobiidae > Amaurobius > Amaurobius ferox. Next base: position 37,221,694 of record OX578149.1, on the reverse strand, counting down.
TAAAAACGGCACAAGTTCGTTCTTTTTAGGTTTTAGCAATTTAAATTGGCTAATTTGCAATTCTATTTATTGCCCTTTTTATTCCCTTTAATTTGATTCCAAATTTATTGCTCTCGGTTAAAAATTCGTTAATTCATAGCAATTTTTCAGTTTTATTCTATTTTCAGTTTTTTAAATATTTCAGAATCGTTCATATCTAAATTATTGCCGAATTCGTATATTCCAAATCGTTTCACTTCATTTCTTTTTAATTTTCGTCTGCTTTGAAATTCCGATTATCTTCTTTAAAATTTCGAGTTTTTAATTGGTTGACCGTAATATTAAAATCGTCTGTCATTAATTATTTTATAGTTCATCCATAATTTTGTTTACAATCTGTGGCAGTGATGTTTCGCAGTATATAAATAAAATCGCACGTTTTTTCGCTCTCTTCCTTCTGAATTAGAACCCAAGATGTGATCTATTAAGCTGTTATTCTAGCGCTTCGGCGCTAGCTGAACCGAAGTTCGAATTTGGCTTGAAAAGTTTCATTATTCCGGGCTGTGCTGTGTGCTTTTTTTTTTCAAGATGTAAATTGATTTGTTTAGTATATAATCAATCAGCAGTCCTTTGCAGCTGTGCTCTCTGATGTTGTTTATGTCTGGAAGAGTCGGGTGGGCATTTGTAGCGTCTAGACTTACAGAATGAAGAGTCTTGCTAACTAGTTTCATATCATCTAAATAATGATCCAAGATGCTTCACGATTTATGTGATATCCAAGTCTTACCCACCAATTAAAAATTTGTTTATCCTGACAAGCTGGAGTTCTATTTATGATGAATGGAATTCACATTTCCGAAGTTATTTAAGACGGACATATGTTAAGTTTTCCATTTTGATGTCATTAGTCTGGTGCAGCAGTTAGGAGAAATGATTTTTTATTACTCGACATCCGGCTGGTGTGGAGAATCCCCTTTGAGTTGAATCTCATGGAACCGCCTTTTTCCGGATTTTCTGCTGGACATATTGTGACCCTGTGCCATGGATTTTCCTCTTCTGCTGTTCTCTGGATCTGCTTTACGTTTGGTGACTCTTCTGATGATTCTTTCTCCCGCTGAACTTTGCAGCTTATCTTGGAGCCTTGGTGATATTATTCCTTTTCCTCCAAATTCTAATTGTATTTCTCAATAGTTAAAATATGTTTTTATTCTAATTGTTTTCAGTTTTAATGAATAAGACCCTTTTTGACCTATATATTTTAGGTCACCTGAACCTGAGGTTATCTTTAAATTTTGTTGAAATTCCCTTTTGGCAAACTGATGTTCTTTTATTCTAAATTTAAGTTTTGGCAAATAATTGTATAATTTTAATATTGTTAACTTTAAAATTTAATATTCTAACGTTTTTTTTCTACCACTTACGACCGGCCATTCAATTTATTTAAATTATTTAAGATGTTTAATTTGTTTAGTTAATGAGATGTTTAAAAGTTGTAAAATGTTTTGAAAATTCTTTAAAAGTGAAGTTTAAATTTTAATAAACGTTAGATTTTTGAAAACCTAAATTCTGTCTCTTTCTTTTACTTTAATGCATTTTTATTTTTAGGAAAGTGCCATTTGTAATATTTTACAGGAGTACATATTTGTACACTTAGGGAAACTGGTCAATTGGTCCCCTTTCAGTTTATTTAAGAATTCAGTGTATTTCAGATATATTTCAGATGACTTTTAGGTTTTAGATGAACTTTACAAGTTTAGGAACTTTTGGAATGTTTTCAGGAATTTAGAATGTTTTGAATGATTTAGAATTTTTTTTAGAGTATATCATAAATGTTTAAAAATTACCGGACACAGCAAATAGTTAAAATCAGTAAACCTCACCTGATTTAGAATTTATTAAGAATACAATTTTGTATCAGTTTCCAAAATTGATAAAAAATTACATAAAACAAAACAGCTAAAATTAAAAACCTGTTTGAAGGGTGGGGACAAGAACATGGTCGGCAAGGTCCTCGAGCAGGATCTCCATAATAACCTTTGATGCACTGGTCACAATGATCTCCCATGGTATTTCCACCACATTTCTAAAAAGTTAAAGAAAAGTATTATAACTTCTACACAAAAAGAATTATTATTAACATATGCATTAATTATTGGTTAAATATTGTATTTCAAAATATAACTAAATGATGATATAATCCTATAATTTTAACTAAATGAGCATTATCTAAAAAGAAAAATTTTTTAATTCTATAAATCCAATAGATAAATCGAAATTCTAAATTTAACATTTTTAAATTGGGAGTCTATCTATTTTTATTTTCCCAGAGCTGTTTTAATGAAGAAAAAAAAATTCCGGTTTCTCAATAATAATAATAATAATTTGTAAAAAATTTTTATATTTTATGCAGTAGATAATTGCTTGAAATTTGGTAAGAATAGATAATTGATATGTAGAATTTTATGAAAGGGCTATTTTTGAGAAGTGAAACTTTATGAAGGATCTAGTCTCAAAGCATTAAATTTTGTGAAAGATCCAGTTTCAAATCATGAAATTTTTTGAAGGGTCTATTTTTCAAAACATGAAATTTTATATAAGGTTCATTTTAAAAGTATAGAATTTTGTAAAGAATTAATTTTTAAAGCATGGAATTTTGGGCACATTTTCAAAAGCATACAATTTTGTGAAGTGTCCTAAAAATGGATCTATGTTTCTTCCTGATAGGCCTCAGTAGATGAAATAATGCAAAAAATAGCTCAAAACTTATTTTTTACACAAAATGGATATAATGCACTTAAAAATATCAGTATAGTCAGAATGCAGAAAACAAAAAGGTAAATAAATGAAAACAACTTTTACACTAGTAATTAAAATGCAAGAAAATATCAGTGGAGTCAAAATGCAGAAAAAAATAATAATAATAACTTTTATACTAGTAATTAAAATGTAAACTTAAGGTAAGCTGAAATAAAAGATCTTAGCATGAAAAAGTCAGTAGATAAAATATTAGTATCATTTATGTGAATAATTTAAAAATGGCTATGGTTTTCTTAAAATCACATTCATTTTAAATACAATGAACATTTATAATGCACAAAATATTTTAGTAACATCTATAGGTTTCACTTTGTGAAAATTTCGTTCCACTATCCATGTTTTCTAGCATTTTTACCAGTAATGAACTAAATTAAAATAGTAAAAAAACAACATACAATGCAAGTGCCTGTCTCTTTATCACAGAGGGTAGTATGGTTGTTGCAAGCACAGGGTTCAGCCCAGCCTACTAAGTCCAGCACATCTTTGCTATTCAAATAGTTGGGTTTCCTTTTCCTATAATATCCAGGTGCTGGGTCCTGTAAAAATAGATATAAAATTATTAATTCATGCATAATACCCTAACATTGTATACTGATTTTATAAAAACTTAAAAATAGGTAGTATTTTTAAATAAGAAAAATAAAAAAATTCAGATATATCAGAAATATAAACTAAAGTAATTCCTACTTCTCTATTTACATGCAATCATTTTAACACTTTCTGGTCTATGATTGAGCTGAACTTATACAACATATTTTCCCCTAACTGGTGGTGCTTGAATGTAGCTCGAGCAGAGCTTTAAAGTGTTCCAATTTAACTTCCCCATGTCACATTCATGCTTAGTTGGCCCAAGCATGGGCACCCATACATAGATGATAAGGGGAGCTTCAGGCCCACTTATCGCTCTGCAATATTTACTTTTCTTTTATTGACTTGTTATAGAAACATAATGAAATTCTTGTTAATTTTTCAAAAACCTTTTTTTGCAAAAATTGGTTCTTGAAACGTATGCAATTAGCTCAGAATTTTGCTATAATACTTTAAAATTCCCTTTCATTAGGTTAAATTCCTAAAATTTTCACTCGCTGAGGGACATCATCCCTGGGACCTCAATCTGCCCCTCTCCCTTTGGGAAACCCACATGGGTGTCTATAGGTGCAGGAGAAATCCTTGTGCATTCAGCCTTCTAAACAAAATATAGATTGTGATTGATGTGCAAAGAAATATGTTAATAAAACAATTATCTTCAATAAATACAGAATGTGATTTTATGCATAGTCAATAAATAACTAGAGTGCAAAATAAAATTCAGAAAAAAGACAATCATTTTGGAAATGCCTGGATTTCTTTCTTTAGTATGAACAAGTCTAGAGCTAAACACTGAAAAGAATGTAACCTTACTGTATTAGAAAAATGGTTAAACCACAGAATCCAGTGTGGTAACACCATCTAGTATGACAAAAGAAGTAAAATGAAATAAATAAAATGCAAAAAATATGAACACAAAATATAGTGGAGGGGGGGGGGGGGGGAGAATGAGACAGAGAAAGAATAATTAAATGTGGCATGCCATAACTAAGAATCATAGTATTGCAGATAAACTATTAACCACATTTTTAGAACTTTTATTGAAATGAAAAATTTCAGAAAGAAATCTTCATGAAAAATTGAAGAGCACTTTTAAAAAAAGACAGAAAAATAAATCAAACTGGTGATAGGCTAACCAGCATTGATTTGTGATTGAAGATTTGTCAATTTCTTGGGTTTTAACATATTCTTGATGTTTTCCCAAATAGTACTGCAAAACATGTTTAATTTGACCAATATATAAAATAAATAGTCTGTAGTGATAAGGAATTCGCGTAGTTGACCTGCACTTTCACATTGTATGTAATCTTATGTAATCTCTGACTCAGGCTCAAGGCCCTGCACCCCTCGGGGCGCAACTCTATCTCCCCCCCTTTTTTTCTACGCTGCAGTCAGCCCGCTGGGGCCCTGCTCTTTCACCTCTGAAGACTCGGAGGGAAGGAGGCACGACTTCGGTCACTGCCCCCCCCCCCCCCCCCCCCCCGAGCATTTTAAATCTTATTCTTCTTCATATTATCTGAACTTTTTTCCTTTTCGCCCGAAGTTTAAAGGGAGGCTTTTGCCTCTCCTGGGTACTTCGCTAACCCCGTCCTTGAGTTCCTTGAGTTAGTGATAAGGAATTTGATAAATGCTCAATTATTGAGCTTTTCAATATGATCCTAAGAGAATAAAAATTTATTTTATTCATAAGATGAAACACTGAAAGTATTTTATTTCTGTTTCACAGTAGGCACTAGGTAGCCCTACCAGACTGGGTTCTGTTGTTTAGCTATTTTACTGGTAGCATAGTTATGCTTTCATTTGGGATTCAGCTCTAGGTTTGTTTGCACCAAAGAAGAAAATCCAAGCATTTCTCTTTCACAATAGGCACTGGGTGGTCCTACCAGACTGGGTTCTGTTGTTTAGCTATTTTACTGGTGGCATAGTTATGCTGTCATTTGGGATTCAGCTCTAGGTTTGTTTGCACCACAGAAGAAAATCTAAGCATTTCTTAAATGATCATCTGCTTTCTTCATTTTATTTATGCAGCTTTTTATGTTTTAATCTAGCTATTTATTATCTTCAATATTCTAAGAATTTTAAAAGATAAAGCTTTACTGTAATAACCATTATATTTGAGGTCTAATATATATATTAAAAACATTTTGAAACAGTGGAATGCTATTTAGGTTTATAAAGATCAGCTCTCTTTACTTTTAGCACCAGAGTTCCAAATGTTCTTGGGAATAAAAGAAGTGAAAATCCAGCCATTTTATCAAGCAGTGAAGATATAAGATTCTGAATAACAGGGTAACTATTGGAGAAGTCATTTTCTTAACAATGTAAAAGTTTTTTTTTTAATATTCAATAAATAGTTATGTTTCTTTTTTGTATGTACCTGATGAAAAATTATGGGTTACGTTAAATTTGAGGTCAAGTTACATTTGGCTAATAAGGTATATTTTAAAATAAATTGCTCAAACTCTTGCAAAAAATAGCCTCTTTCTTCAGGATATAAAGACAGATCAACCACAACCTTTGTTGGTGTAGTTGCTCTAACTTTATATCCTGAAGAAGGAGGCTGTTTTTTGCCTTCAACTTGTTTGATAATGTTGCTAATTTATTTCAGTCCTTTTCTTAACAATGTAAAAGTTTTCTTTTTTAGTATTCAATACATAATTATGTTTCTTTTTTTAATGTACCTGATGAAAAATTATGGGTTATGTTAAATTTGAGGTCAAATTACATTTGACTAATAAGGTATATTTTAAAATAAATTGCTCAAACTCTTGCAAAAAATAGCCTCTTTCTTCGGGATATAAAGACAGATCAACCACAACCTTTGCAAAGTTGCTCTAACTTTATATCCTGAAGAAGAAGGCTGTTTTTTGCCTTCAACTTGTTTGATAATGTTGCTAATTTATTTTATATTGTGTGTTTAATGACAAGTCTACTTTTAGTTAAAGTAAATTTTGTTAGAAAATGCAGCATTATTCAAATGTACACTACATAGAAATTCATCTTTTTAAAAGATTTACCTGACATGATGATCCAACATACTGACGGGGACACCTGCACATCTCTATACCTTTCGATATAGACTGAGAGTATCCTGAGGAAGCTTCGTCCAGACTCACATTATACAATCTAAATAGGAGATATAGAATCATATGCATTGTAATTAAAACCTGCATACTTGAAGAAGAAAGGGTAGCTTCACTTTTCATAACAAGAAATTTACAATAGATTCACAACATAGAACATGGTTGCTTGATATAAAATTTAGGATTTTTTTTTTTTTTTTTTTTTTTTTTGGGGGGGGGGGGGGGGGTATGTTATATTTAAGGAAATGTTGGGGTAATATTAAAATCATACATTTAGCTGTAAAACCAGGAATGCTTTTAGATTTTATAAATATTCTAAATAAAGTTATTAATCAAAAACATTATTACTTATGTAACATTTTTATGATGCATACATACATCATACATGTATATATTAAGGAACATTATTATCTATGTATTATTTTAAGTAACATATACAGCATTACTATAGTTTTAATATACTTCATAGATGGATATCTTGACTTAAAAAAAAATATATATATAATATTAAAATTTCCAAACTACACCAGCAATTTTTGTTAGCAAAAAAGACAAATAAATAAATTAAATAAGATATCACAAAAATATTTCTTCAAAGGTAATAGAAATTGTGGGTTATGCTATTATAAACTAAACTTAATAATCACGAGTATGCGAGTATCACTATTCAGCAAATCATTATGCTAGTTTGTACAAGCTCTATCTTTTGAATGAATATTGAGATTAACACCAAATTTTATGGATCAATTTATTTTGTACACAATCTTGGTTGGTTGAAGACCCAGACCGTCCAACTAACTCATCCTAGGACTTGAGCAACACAATCTTGGTTGGTATTGGTTTTCAAGATGATGGGTAGAAAAATACTTAGTATTATTAGGCGATAATCAAATATAGTTAGTAAAACATGGATGGTATTGGCAAGTTTCTATATAATTGATACTCTATTAAATACTCAATTGTTTTAGGAGCCTAGGTTGGTCACCCCAGATGCACAGCCTTAGCTAAGAATTCATTAGTGATATCCAATTGAGATTCCTACACTTTTATAGTTACTATTTTTTTTTCTTGAAGATTTTAATGCTTTACCAGATTTAAATTTTTTTAGTATTAAAATTTCCCCAATATTCAGTCTCAATTATTCAAATTCCTTGCAAATTCCAGATATTTCCTATTTTCCAAGTTATCACAATTAACTAACACGAAATTTATGTAAATGAGATACACAACTACTTTTGTTTCTTTATAAGTTATAAATGTCACACACAATAGTGTTTAATAGCTTTCAAAATGACTGAATACTGTTTAACTGATAATACCACCTATGAACAGTTCTATTCATTTTACTATTAGTATTAATAGAAAATACATATTATGTAAAACAAAATCATTTTCAGAAATATATATGAAATAGTAAATAGTTATAATTAGTCATATACCCAACATAATAAGAAAAAAAAAATTAAAAAATTAGGAGCATTTCTAATATAGGATTAACAGCATTAAATATTTTAAAAACCTATATTTGGTTATATATCATGTATAAAGTTTGTTTCCACACATCATACTATTATAAAACATAAATACTGCTCAATATCCTAGCAAGTTTTTAAGTACCTCATAACCAAAGTCAAAAGAAACTAATGGTTTTGATTAAAATGCCCAAGCTCTAAACTATCCTATATAGCAAAATTATATAGTACCTATAGACAATAAGTATGTCAAGTCTTAGCAGCAAAAAACAGGCCATTTTAAAGACTCTTAAGGGAAGGCTGCGATGTAAAAGGTTAAAAAATTCCCATTTTGGAGTATTCTGCCCTAAATATTCTTAAAAATTTTCAGCTTATAATGATGAATTTTATTCAGTTTGGATGATTAAAAGTGATCCTAATTAATATATTTAGCATGCATGCCATGTGAGCCAAAGTTATTGGGAATGGGGGGGGGGGGGGGGGCAGAACAAAATTATATCTTCTAATTTTTTAGAAAAGTGGGCAAGCATTAGCATGGAGGGAGACAGGTGCCAGTAACCCCCCCCCCCCCCTCCAATAAATAAAAAAAAATTTAAAGAGCAATAAAAATGAAAAACCCTTTTAAAAGATTTTTAAAGCATGGAAGAACCTTGATGTAAATGTGTTTACCTAGCATATTTTACATCAGCACCATCAGTTCCCCTTACAAGTAAATATTGCAGATTTTGCAGCGCAACCATGAGAACATTCTTTGACACAGGTATGAGAGGATTATCATACATTTTCCATTCATCCTAAGTGAAAATTAAATATAATAATTTATTAATAATTAGATATCTTAAATTTATAGTACACAGAATTAGTAATCAGAAGACAGAAAATAATAATGTTTTAAAACCAATAGGAAAACAATAAATTTCTAATTTATAAATATAAAATATGGTATGCAATTATGAGTGAACAAACTAAAACTATATGTTTTAGTCACAAAAAGTTTTGTTCTATATAATTTTGTTCTTACATTTATTACATATAGTCCAACATGTTACATATATTCTAATTTTGTTTTTACAATGTTTTGTATAAAAGTTACTCTATATAGTGTACTGTTACAACCAGGGAAGTCATTCCAATGGATTCTCTGGAAACCGGTGTTGAAATATGAATGAATTCAAAAACCAGTTGTTAATCGGCTGGAATGTATATCTTGGTCATGATCAATTTTAAGAAAATGATAAATTTTCTATAATCACCCATCATATAAAAGAAAATTAAATGATATTATCAACATTATAAGCATACAGTAAAACTTTTTATTATTGGGCATACATGGTGATATAGGAAAAATATACATTTTTAAATATTCGTTACGAGAGAAAAGTTTCACTGTATTAGACGTTTATTCCGCAGATTGTCGAATAAGGTAAAATATTAATAATAAACTAGTTTACAACATAAAATACAGCACAAATCAAGATAAATAAGTATATGCATATTTCAGAAATCAACTGGATTTCCTTCTGGACCTAGCTTAGACTTAAATGCCCAAATAAGTGCAAAGTAATTCTGCTCAAACTGAAATGACTAAATAACATCACAATATAGTGACATAAAAGCTTTGTGTAATGATTTGTCTTGATTTACCTTATAACTTGTGATTTATTTATCTTGATTTGCATTGCATTTTATGCTATAAACCAGTTTATAATTGACTATGCAAAAAGTCATGGGTTATACTTAAGGAAAAATATTCTTTATGAATCACTTTTCCAGTGTAAGCCTTCTTACTAAAATTTTTAATGAATATAAGTGGGTTTTACTGTTTAATTAAAAGGATCAACTTCAAGCATGCCTCACTGTAGGTTTTGATTCATAACATACATTCATAACCATCTGTCTAGAATGCAGTTTCTTGGAGATACTGTAAGTGTTGCTGAATACAAGATCACCTGTAGATACTGACATACTTTAATTTTGGCCTTTTAATTTATTAATTAGAAATTATTAAGCAATAAATAATATGATAAATAAAAATGCTAATTACAAATGTTCTTAATACAGAGTGAAAGCTGCCTAAGATAACTAAAAGCTTAAGATAACTAAGAAAGCTGCCATGGTACCTGGGATAAAGGGGTGATCTTTAAGGCATGTGCTTATTGAATATAAAGCAGGTTAAAAAATTTGGAATTATACTATTGGTTATAACAGTACACAATAGCAATGACATCACTCTATTTTGAAACAGTACAGAATAGTGTATTGCTACAACATGCAGCCTACTTTGAATTGGGTCATTCCATATGGAGGACACCCGATGAGTGTTGCTCTATAGTCACAGATTTTTTTTTTTTTTTTACCATGGATACACATGGTAATAAAACCTCTAAATCTGAATTTGTAGTGTATATATCCCAATAATGACCCAGATACAGGCATTTGAAAAATGGTCATTTTTGCCAAATGATGGCCATCTTGGATTTTACACTAATGTTTAAAAATGTAATAGAGTGAGAACTAACTAATGGCTTAAATGAAATAATTCTGGTACCAATTAAAAGCTATTTATATCAGGAATATAAGTGCCGTATCAAAATAATAAAACATATATATTTTAATATTGTTATTATATGAAAATTGCAAAAATCTCCTTCTGATTGATAGGCAACTTGAAAAGGCCATAAAAAAATGGCCCCTAATAATTTTTTCTGAAACTTTGTACAAATACTAACTAATATGTGTGCTTTAAGTACAATAAAAATTAGAAAGGTAATATTTCTTATTACAGAGAAAAATTGCTTTAAAACATATATACATTTAGTTAACATTTGACATGCAATGCTCCATTTAAAAAAATATATTTTTTAAAAACAAATAATGAGTAAAAACAAAACATAGGAATATTTTACACTCTAACTAATATGTGTGCTTCAAGTACAAAAATAATTAGGATGGTAATAGTATTTAATTTAATGACTAAAAATATACTGTTATATGTATGTGAAATCAGAGTAAAATTTCTGGGGGTGCTGAAACATTCTAATAAAAATCTTCCTAAAAACCATACAGTTATCTCTGTTACATTTTATTTTCTTATTTCAAATTATGAAAAGATATTTTCTATATTCAGTAGAGCTGAAAGTACCATTCTTTCCCTGTGGCCACTGGCTCCTAAACCAGTTTCATCTAATAGCAAGTATCAAAATCTTTGGCACACATCTAGAGGTCTTGGCCATATATATAATGCACTTGGACCATGAGAATGCCTAAACCAATTTAACCTAAGAGGCAGTACAATAATCTTTGGCATATTGATTATAAATGACAACTATCACATAATGTGGTAGCTTTACAGCATACACATAGTTAATTCTACAAAAAATAATTTGCAATTAGATAATATAAAACACTCATTTTCATGAAAAGCATTAAAAAATAAATAAATAAACACAGAACTAGAGTACGTTGATCACCAAAAAATATCTTTAGCCTTCTGACAGCTCTAAAGAAAATACTGGGCAATATTCCCTATCTAGTTGAAACAAGTACCCAATCATAAACAAATAAGCTATTGGAGAAGGAAATGATCCTACAGCACCAATATTGTTTCTGGAATATTTAAAAACACCTGCTTCTGGTCTTTGTGTAACATGAGACATCAACTGTCTACAGTCGCAGAATTTTCAACTCTAATACTCACACAGTTCTGTTATATTAGTAATAGCAATTAACATATACCAGTTATCAGAGTGCCTGAAATGATTACTTGTACTGCATCATCTGTTTTTTCTTAGATTGAATTTAAAGTATGACACAATATTACATTTCTAGGTGATTTATTCCTTTCAGAGCTCATTTTTGCTCACGTGTTCAGAGTTGAGTATTTTCAACATATAAATCAGTGAATTGTGCTTCTATGATTATTTCTTTTATTTATGCTCCATGATTAGTTCTTGTCTTATGCTACAAAAATTGAATGTTTTGTATACAAGAAAATCAATGTGTCATTAAGTACTGAGTTTATTCCTGTACTTGTGTCCTGAGTGATAGTATATGCAAGGATCATAAGGATGAATATATGAAATGGTACAGTTTAAGACAGAAAACTTGTGATCCATTTAATAAACCACCAAAATCACCCCCACCCAAATCAGAGCTAAGTCCCTAAAACCAATTTCTTTCAGACTGTCCATATCTATTCCAATGAAAATGGGAAAGTATTAAAACAAAAGAGATTACTTTTGCATAATTTAAAGGAATTATATGCTGTATTTAAAGAAAATCATAATGAAATAAAAATATTATGTAAATTTTGTACACTACATCCAACAGAATGTTGTTGTTGTTGTTGTTGAGACCCAGACCGTCCGACCTACCAGAAAGGTCTAAGGTAACCGTTTGGACGGCCGGGAAGTGCCACCCAATTTAGACCGGAACCCAGGGGGGAGGCATCCACAGGGACTGTACCCTCCTTCCCCTACCACCAACCTCTCGGAAGGACTTGCAGACCCACATGTTTAACGTGATCATACTCCACATGAACACGGCGGCAGTTGTGGCAGCGTGCAAACCATCGGGCTGCCGCGCCCGAAATGTCCCAACAGCATGCGGTATCCAACAGAATAGGTAACTGTTGGAAGCAAAGTTATTCATTCTGTATGTGTTTGTATATACCATCAGAATATTAAACTCTTGCTCCATGCCATCCATATCAGTGACTCTACTACATCATTGTTAAAAGAAACAAGTTTATTGCACTGAATCAGAAAAGTATAGTGTGCAGGTGTGATAACTGTCCATCTCCAGAAATTCTTAAAGTACCAATGCATCCCAATGAATTAGAAATTAGTATGTGTTTTGTTTATGTTATGTTTATGCATTCTCATGGTCCAAGTGCATTATATATATGGCCAAGACCTCTAGATGTGTGCCAAAGATTTTGATATTTGCTATTAGATGAAACTGGTTTAGAAGCCAGTAGGAAAAAATTAGTATCTTCAGATCTACTGAATATAGAAAATACCTTTGAATAATTTGAAATAAGAACATAAAATATAGGAGAGGTAACTGTATGGTTTTTAAGAAGATTTTTATTAGAATGTTTCAGCACCCCCAGAAATTTTACACTGATTTCCTATACATATAACAGTATTTTTTTAGTCATTAAATTAAATATTACCATTTTGCTCATTATTTGTTTTTAAAAAACATATTTTTTTAAATGATTAAAACACTGCATGTCAAATGTTAACTAAATGCTTATATGTTTTAAAGCTATTTTTCTCTGTAATAAGAAATATTACCTTTCTACATTTTTTGTACTTAAAGCACACATATTAGTTAGTATTTGTACCATGCTTCAGAAAAAAAATGTTAGGGGCCATTTTTTGTATAGTCCATTATATTTGACTATCAGTCAGAAGGTGATTTTTGAAATTTTCATGTAATAACAATATTAATATATATATTATTATTGTTTTGATATGGTGCTTTTATTCCTGATATAAATAGCTTTAAATTAGTACCAAAATTATTTAATTTGAGCCATTAGTTCTCAAGCTATTACATTTAGAAACATTGGTGAAAAATCCAAGATGGTTGCCATTTGGTAAAAATGACAAATTTTCAAATGCCTGTATTTTGGTCATTATTAGGATATATATATATATATATATATATATTACAAATTCAGATTGGGGGTTTTATTACCCTGTGTATCCATGCTAAAAATTAAAAAAAAAATCTATGACTATGGTGCAACAAGTTTTTCTTAAAATTGGTGTTTTTACATGGAATGATCCATCTATAATAAAGAAAAGTAGGGGGAGTTAAGTGGCCACATGAGTAAGGTGGCTATATGTGCCCTTTTTCCATCTGTGTCCCTTATCAGAAATGAGGTAATTCAGTTTATCTAAAGTTAAGTCTTGACCCTGAAACACATTGTTATTGCATAAATACATTTAATAAAGTTCTACATTTAAAAAAAAAATTTTCAAGGACTCTAATGTGAGGTATGATTTTCAATGCTTATAATCAATTTGATATTCAACTTTACTAGTTTTTAAACAGTAATTATAGAAATTAATGTTTTATACTGTGGAAATTCATTTACAGAACAATGACAATGTTGTTCATGGATTTAGTATTAGTGGCTTGTAGTTGTTATGCCGAGATTTGACAGCTCGAAATTTAATTAATAGTTCAAAATTTGTAATAGCTTAAAATTCATTATTTTCCCCTTTCCCTTCAAAATTCAAAATTTATTTGTTGTTTTTGAATATTTCGGCGATTTATTTCCCCTTTAACGTAATTTGTTATCTTTTTAATGTTTTTATTATTCAAAATTGTGCACAATGTGCCTTTAAACGTTAAATAATCTTTTGTTAATTCTCATAATCTTCGTTTTCAGCTGTTAACTTAACTTCACTTCATTCATGAGTCTGCATAAAAAAAGGCACTTTTTAAGACGAAATTTGGCTTTCCCTCGCTTATCAGTCGAACACCTGCAAGTAGGGTGCCAGTAGGGTTGCCTCACGACATCCGGTGACCATGCGTCACCACGGTTCGTGGTTGCCGCCTTGGCGGAAGTGATCCTTTTTTTTTTATTCTTGGCATAACAGCGTTTTACTTCCGCAGTGTATGCGTGAGCGCTTGGCGCGAAGCGTAGGGTTTCACTCGCCAAGTTTGGCGTCTCCTGGGAAGGCAAGCGTGTGTTGCCGGGGGGATTGGAATGCTAGCTGCAGATCAGAGAGGTTGAAGAAAATTTGGAGTGCCGAGCCGGGGCTCATGCTGAGCGCCTGGGCTCGCAAGGTGTTTTGAAGACCGGAAAATTCTCACGCAAGCTTAGTTTCTTCGAATTTACGAAGTGCTCGTCGCATTAGAATTTTTGACAACTGAATGAAAAATGTGACAGCAGAATGAAAAATGCCACTGGTCTCGCTCAGTCATCACTGTGTTGTGCTCCTCTAAAGCTTTTGTTGCCGACTCACCTATTTTTTGAGTCGACATCTATTTTGCTGATGAATGAGTCATGTGTCGTCATTTGATTTGCAAAAGAAATTCATCACCGTGTGCCGCGGCGGTTCTGCTTGTCTCAAGTTTTGGAGGTGTGTTTCTCTCAATAAAATCTTCTAAAGGGGTTTTCAGCGAGCCCTTAGTGTTCCACTCAGTATCTTCAGAGTGCGCTCTCAGCAAGTTTTTGTGTTTTGGTGTTCCACGTGTTGATTAGCTTAATCACTTTTGTTCAGTGGTGCTGCCATCTATATGCACCCTCTAGAACGTCCCAGCCAAAATGGGAATTTTTCCAAAATGATAAAAGCAGATAAAAAGGTTGTGTCTTCAATTAGATTTGCATTTGGAAGTTCAAATAATCTTACATACAATATTTGCACACTCTTATCTCAACAAAATTCCTTATTTGAAATATTTGTGTTTGTTTTTATTAATTTGAAAATTTAAATGTAACCTTTTTAGTGGTGGACAGCCAGCTCCAGGCAGACCAAACTCTGGTCTTCAGACCAGAGTGGATTCTGTTTCCTGGGTCATTTAAATTGAAATTTTTATGTATGCAATGTACTAAATTTAATAGATTTTAATTTTAATTAATGCAATGAACAACTTGCTACTCTACATTCAACTTAAATTATAAAGAATAGGATGATGTTTTTTTTTTTTGTTAATAAAAGTTAATTTTTAATTTAACAATTAGTGTTTGTGATTCTTTAGTTGTTGTTGGCTGTGCTATTTTTATCTATTTATTCATTTAAAGGTAAGTGGAATTTTTAGAAGTTATATGGTGTTGAAGTGTTTTTAAAAGATTTACATAGTTGAGCACAGACCAAGCAATAGTAATGGTTGAGTTAAAGTAAATAAAGAAACAAATTAAATAATAATTATAAGAGTAAACTTTATTGATAAAAAAATACTATACGATCACAGGTTAAATAGGAAATTAATAATAACTTAAAGAATAATAAATTAATAATAAATAAAATATACAATATGTATTAAAAGTAAATTATAATTTAGTAAATAAAGAGGTTTAATTGTAAGGGAAGGGCAAACCCCTCATAACATAGTCGCAATGATGCTGATATAGGTAAGGTAGCCAGCAATATGAATATTATGATGATGAACATGATCTAAAGCCTCAATGAAAGGGCTACCAGATTGTTTGTTGCTTTTTTTCTTTTTGTATAATTTTACATTTTCTTTATTTAGTCATTACACAAAGCACTCTGCTATTTTTCAATTAAGTGCCATTTTTATATTTAAAATAGAAAGATTGTACTGCTTATAATGAATAGCATTTATGCCTCTTATTAGTATATTATTTTAAAAATTGTGTAAAGAAATTGAAGTGTTTTATTCATTTATTTATTTTTTAACATTGGCCACTTTGTCTTTCTATGTTAGGTAAACTAACCATTTGATAAGACTATATTCATATTCTTATTATAATTATGATAAAACACATAATCAATAAATAACTGAATTCATACAAAATCATAAATCTACATAAATCATAATATTGGTTAACAGTATTATTCTATTTTTTTAATTGATTAAATACTTTTAAAAATTAATTTTTCTTAGAGTGGACATTTTACCCACCTTTTCCCTACATTGAGAAAATTAGAAGCATTACTATAAATTTTCATATAAATTATTAAATTGCATGTTATCTTAACAATCATTAGTTTATAAATTAATTATTTTATTATTTTGACAGTTCACAAATTCTTTGGTAAAAGCTAATATAAATCAAATATATTTTCATAAAATAGGAATGCCTATTTAAAAAGGGGTATGTTAGGACAAGGTACAAAGATTTCATATCTGGTAAAATTCTATACATATAATTAAAAGGACCATTAGTAATTACCTCATGAAGATGCACCCTATATGATGTATGTACAGGAACTTTTGGCTGGGTATGAATAAGAACTATTCTCTGGTTTCCCTGCAGAGCAACTAAAGGATATCTTTCTAACAGTTTGTCAGGAAAATGGGAAGAACTATGAGTTTCAATATTAAATGTCAAGTAGCCATTGTAGGACAAAACCTAAAATAAGAAAAAAAGAATCCCTATATATAATTAACATGAACATCTTTATATGGAGAAAAAAGGGGCAATTTCACAAAACTCTGTTTATTTAGAAAAATGAATAATTAAAATCAACCAAACGGATTTTAAGATCATGCTGGGGTTTCAGTAATATTGATAAACAATGAAAAATACAGTCATATGAGATGTTTAAGGATTTTTTTTTTTTTTGGCAATAAAATTCTCATAATTTTAATGTACTTTCAATTTTGGAAAAAAAAATTGGACAAATATACAGGTTAAAATTTTTACATATATATAAAAAAAAGTCATTAAAATTGGTTAAGTAAATTTTAAGATCTGAAGGCAGAAACAGTGTCAGAATTTAAATAGATACAATAGACAATTCAATACTAGATGCGCATAAACTTAGCTTAGGTATTAGTTTTCAATTTACTCTCTCTACTTAATTTTCATAATGATATTATGAATATAATTCTCCAATATTGGATAAAAGATTTATAATTAAATACAAACATAACTATGGCGCAATTAGTAAATATAAATTTAACTAACTGAAAACTAAATTTACTTTATCTCCTAGTTTATCTTTAGGCAAACTCCAGTAGAGTGGTTTATCTAAAACATATGGAATACTCAGCCTCTTCACAGACTCTTCCTCGGGAAATATTTGAAATCCAAGCCGTGTCTGTATGTCAGATGTCCCAATTTCCATATAAACATCCCGAGAAGGGAATTGTGACTGAAATAAAATATGAAAAACTTTTGACACAAATTATTAAATTTACTATCTTCTTTATTAATATTTTCATAAAAAGAAAGTAAAACAATTACTTACATCCAAATAATAAATCGAATGAATCAATTTGAATGAAAACATAATTAACAGCTTTAATATGCATTCTCAAAACATGTAAACATTAGGAGAGATGATTTTATACTTTTTTTTATCACAAAGCAGTGGTATTCAAACTGTGTTACAAAAAATCCTTTAAAAATCCTTAATAGTTTTAAATGAATCCCATTTTCAAGACAAAATAACAAATTATCCGGATTAGAAATGACATCTACAGATTATATCTAAATAAAATATCAATTTTACATTCCATTTTATGATGGTGATATAGCATCGATCAATAGATATTGATTTATTCTCATCTTCTATTGACACTTTTACTGTCAATATACATTGGAACTTCAATTCATTAAATAAAGGGAATAAACAATCAACAAATGCCTCTTACTGGGCTCAAACTCACAAACTTCAAGTCAGTGCATTAATATTCTATTACATGGACCACAAAGACATCCTCTTAATTAAAAGCCAATAAGTTTAAAATGGCTAACACATAATAGTAGACAACTTGTACCCAGGTAATTTGTACCCGGCCGTCCAAATGGATGCTCTATGTCTTCGGATGAGTCGGACGGTCTGGGTCTTCAACAGGTAATTTGCGAGTTAAAATTCACATGTGCATAAGTAAGCAGTTATTTATAATTTCTATTTATTGAGTTAATTCTGGACTAATTGAAAAATTTTTTTATACAAATTTTGAATCCACAGATGTTAAACGGTTAGAGTCCACCCAAATTATGTAAAACATTCCTTCTCATCCACCCTTGCAGCTCTTGTGTTCCTAAAATACCCAGACATATGTGGACATCCCTCTCTCCAGATCAATATTATTAATTAATATACAATGCACTAACAAAACATAATTATTATACGACACCCTAATAAAATCAAAATACTTTATAATCCCCAGACCTCCTGAACAAAATACAAATTCTATACAACCCTCTAATAAAATATACCTGTCCCCAACACACTGAAGCATCATATATTTTGAATCAAGAATATTAAATGAATAATTCCCACAAAACAGCAGGGATTAAAAAGAAATTAAATTTAGTTTTTAGAGATATCGAATTACCACCTCTGTATCAACATTTCTCCAAAGTCACCATTCTGGTAATGTAACACAAAATTTGTTGTCACACATAACAGATAGATTAGGTGCACGGTAGCCCAGTGGTTAGCATGCAGGAATTGCACTCGGTAGGCCCGGGTTCGATTCCCTCCACTGCCAAAACTGTCGCCGTGTTCATGCAGAGTACGATCACGTTAAACATGTGGGTTTGTAAGTCCTTCTGAGAGGTTGGTGGTAGAGGAAGGAGTCTACAGTCCCTGTGGATGCCTCCCTGGGTTCCGGTCTAAATTGGATGGCTCTTCCCGGCTGTCCAAACAGTTACCTTACACCTTTCTAGTAGGTCGGACGGTCTGGGTCTCAACAACCACATAACAGATAAAAATACTGAGTTTTCTTATGTATATTCTTTGTTAAAAGGGCCTAGGTCAAGAGCACGAGTCCTTAGTATCAATGGAACAATTGTATTAAGAGTATGTTTTCTGCCAATTGCCAATCATAGGCTTTTTTTATAAAAGATTAATTCACTTGAAAAAAGGGCTTTTTAACATAAAATGATTCATATCTGTTACAACAACTACAAATGGAACTATATTAAGCATTTTATTCTCAGCACCTTTGCTTGGTAAGTAGCAGCAAGGGAAAAATTCCAAAAATAGTTAAAAGTTGTTTTTTATCCCCATATGTTAAGATGGGGAAAATGAAAAGCAAGTGGAAGAAAAATATCTTCTTAAAAATGGTGGTCAGAATTGGAGTTGCTTCTTATTTTACATTTTTGTGTCCTCCCAAAAATAGACACTTGAGCCACAACTGATATAATTTATACATTCTATCAATGCATAGTTCAATATACTCTTTTATTAGCTCACTGCAAATTTTTAATTTGGCTATAGGATTATTTAAAATATAAATAAAAAATTATGCACTCAATAAATAAATAAATTGATACCTTAGTCCAGTACATGGTAGCCTGGTTGCAAACACGGGTTTTGCCAAAGCAAAAGCACTCATAACAGCCCTTAGCCACTTCAGCACTCAAACCAAAAGCACCATCAACACACCTGTCACATTTTTGACTTGTAACTAATTGCTTAAAAGATAAAAGTCTAAAGTTAGTATTTCAATTAGATTTTAAACATAAAAATATCATTGCAATTAATTACACTAGAATCACATAAGCATGCACACTAGCACTAAAAAGATCAGGGAGTAGCAAACACAATGAAATAAAATGTAGGAACTTAAAAGAAATATTCCTAAATTTACAACAAAACTTTTATTTTAGTGGCAACTGTGAGCTCATCTTTCTTCTCTTTGCATTGACTTTGACTTTATTACAAGCTCACAAAGTAACTAAATGTAATTTCTATAGAAATTAATTATCATTCAGTTGGGTCTGTATGTTAAAAATTATGAAGTTTAGCACCCTTTGTAACATTTAGTCTCTTAAAGTTCCATAGCTATGAGGAATAAAAAGCATTTTGGATAAAATATGACAGTAAATATATCTCTGAAGCTGAAAGGTCAGCTCTGGCTGATGCTTTACGATGCTGAATGAAACGAAATGCTGATGCGGAATGAAATCCCTTTTAATTCTTATATTGTGCTCTCTATTTCAATTGTTTCTAATATTTTTCTGCTACAATTCTGTATTCATGCTCTATTTGTATGTTTAGCTTTCTCCATTTTCAATATATTTGTTAAAGACATTCAAATTGTTTATGCTATTTCATTACATCTAATTTTTTATTTTTGCCTTTTACTGTTATTAAAACCACATCTAATCTAATGTCAATTATAATAGGTTTTTAATTCATAAAACAAAGAAAACATTTTTAGCATAACAAGTTAAAAAAAAAAAAATTGAGATTTCACTTCAGAAGCACATTCTTATAAGAAATACCACAAAACCAAATACGAAACTAAAACATTGAGTCAAGGTAATATTTTGACACCAGGGAATGTGCAAATCGGCTAATATCAGGTACTTATTTAATATATCCAATAAATAAGGTAAAAATATTAAGAAAGAAGATATTACAAGAATAATTTTTTATAAAACATATTTAAACACAAAAATTTGAAAGCTGCAGTAAAACTGCTGCAAGATAGTTACTTTGCAAGGGCAATCACCCCTGGCATTACACTGGCAGATATTATCTCTACATTGGCTTTCAACAGTACCATCAGAACTGCAGTCACATTTATGACAGTTAGGAAAATTGTAAAAACCATGCCGACACTGATCACAATGACGACCTTCAAAACCTTCGAGGCAAATGCAGTTTCCAGTATTGGGATCACAGTTCTGTTGAGGAGAACCTTGACGATTGCAGTCACATGGCTAGGAATTTAAAATTAAATACAATTTTTAACAATTACCAAATAAGAACAAAAGAAATACATTAATTATTGATAGTATAATTCAAAGCAACAATTAAGTTGAAATATAAAGATTCTTGGTAGCAATCTAACAAACATATAAATTAAGAAAGTTTGATAACCTCTGGGAAAATTATTTGTAATAGTTCTCATAAATTCAGAATAAAAAGAAAAAATACTTTTAAGTTAAATGGTAAGCAAAATTCTTCACTTGCAATTTTATCAACAAAATTCTGCAGATAGACTATACCTACAGTTTTCTATATACAGTACAACCTCGAAAATCCGGACATCCAAAATCCGGAAACCTCCAAAATCCGGACGTTTTCCAAATTTTCGTTTTTTTTTTTTTTCCCCGGACTGACGAAGTCGCGGATTTAAAACAACAGGGTAAAATTATTTATATGGAATTATATTTTATAAGCAAATACTGTATTTTTTCCGGTTGACTTTCTGAACCCGGAAATGAAACGAAAGTTTAGATGGACGGCCGTAGAACGATCGGCTCGTGGTTGGAGCGTGAATTACGTTGTTATCGTTAATCCCTCCTTCCCCTTATTCAAGTCACAACTCCCGATGAATTATTTCGCGTAAAATATACATCGTTATTTAAATACGGAATTTTTATTATTAAAATTTCCTTTTCTCATTATTGAAAAAGACATTTTTCTGAAACTGTAATTTTTAATATTAAACACTTTAAAACGTTATCGTAACATTTTATCACAGATTGTTCAATTAAATCTAAAAATCCTGAGAATTCATAAAATAACGCTCACGGAAGTTTATTTTGTTCACTTCGTAGTACGAATTCCATTCTTCAATGTATTCTGTTTTGTCTTCAGAATCTCCTCCCCCTCCCGATATCTGACGATTTTTTCGTTCTCGTCGAACGTGTCAGCTTGAAATCAACTGTATATTTTGCCTTTTTTGTTTAGAAAGCCGTATTCACATAGTATAAATAGCAAATAAATAACTAAATAATATCGTATCACACAGAACCGAGCACCAAGGTCATTAACACACAGACCTCTCAAAGGGGTCGGCTACGTTTACGATTAGGAGCTAAGCAAATTCCTTTCTTCGCTTTCCCTGCCCCACTACGTCCCGGTGCTGCAGCCTAGTAATGACTCATAGTAATTTAGAAAAATCATTGAGGAGAAATATTTTTGTTTTGGAAAAGATATTTATTTTATCTAGTGCGATATTTTTTACGTATTTGACTATTACTAATAAAGTTTTTACTTTTTTCAGAGTCATCAGCCTTTTTAAACATAACATTATATGGATGCTGGAAAATAAATAAAACTTTTAAGTTCTTATTTTTTGTTTTTCGTTCGTTAATAGCGCGAAAACGGTTTAAACACATTTACACCTTTAAAGATATCGTCAAAAGTGCTAATCCTCGATCTTTATTAAATCTCAGCAATTCATTAAATCTTCCGGCGCTTCATTAAATCTCGACAAAGCCGATATAACGGAAGTTCTGCACTGTGATGATGATGCGCCAATCGTAAATAAATTGAGTGATGGTGCAATTCGCGATATGATATTAAAAAAAAAAGATCAAAATAGGAACGATAAATGCAGAGAAGAAAAAATACCCATTGATAATCTTATGCAAACAATCGATCATGCTATTAAATGTCTTGAACAAAGAAGCTTTATAAAACCGAGCAGAAACAATAGCCATCTACAGGATAAAGAAAACTGCTTTCCCATAAACAAAAATTAATGAAATAACAAATGTTAATTCAAATATTTAAACGAAATGATAAAATGTGATTTTATCATTTCGTTTCGTTCACACATTCTAAATTATTAATGTGTATTTCTTTTCTTAGAAATTTCTTTTGCCCTAATTTTTAATTAAATAATATGTTTTAATTGATTAACTTAATTTTAGCCATTATTTTTACTAAAAATAGTGCTTTATAGCGTATTTAGTTAATATTAAATCGGAATTTTATACAAATTCTATAATCCGGAAAAATCGGTAATCCGGAATCGGCAAAGTCCGGACGAGTCCGGATTTTCGAGGTTGTACTGTATATACAAAAAAAAAAAAATTGCTTATTAAATTAACACATTAATTTGATTTGGGTCAAAAGTTGTTGTTTGGTTGTTCTCATGTTAGATCAAAAGTTGATTTAAACAAAAAAATATTGAATGTTTATTATTTTAAACATTTAATGGTTGTATTTTACAAATATTTTATTGAATATTTTATTTTTATAAATGAGTAAAACACATTCTGTGAAAATAATAGCTTTGGCTTAAGCACAATTTTTGCATTTTAAGAAATAAAAATCATACTTCTTGAAATCATACAAGAAATCCTCACTAACATTGGATCAGAGTAAAAAAAAAAAAAAATGCTAATATATGATAGCCTGCAATTTGTGAATATATATTAAACATTAACATGATTTAATTTACATGTGATGGTATGAAATCACTAAATACTGCAATATTTTTAGCCAATTATGTCAATGTCATGACATCATGCATAAAATTTGATATATTTTGAATATGTGCAAATGTTCCATAAGTAAATTCAATAAAAGATAATGATGGTGAGCAGAAGTGCTAAAGCTAATTTTTCTTTTTGAAATATTCGAATCAGTTGTTCTGAGAATAATAACATTTGTGACAAAAAATTATGAAAGGTAGACTATGGACTATGTAGAACTATTATGTATTGAATCTTTATAAGTAAAGGATTTTACCTTGCAACCATTGAGCGGATCATATCCCCAAGCATTTCTAACACACTTTTGGCACCTTGAACCGGTAGTATGAGGTGGGCAGACACAACGTCCATTGGTGGGATCACAAATATGGCCCGGTCGATCACAAGGATCACATCCTGTATCCATATAAAAATAAGTACAATGAAAAGAAAAAAATTTAATAGGAGCATACTAACAAGAAAAGTTTATATTTTAATACATATCAAATGCAAATTTATTTTCTATAATATATGCCCAAACGATATATGAGTTATGGAATATTTCAGTGTCTAACCATATAATAATAGTTATTAACATATGGAATATTTCAGTGTCTAACCATATAATAATAGTTATTAACATATGGAATATTTCAGTGTCTAACCATATAATAATAGTTAGTAACATTTATAAGTTCCAAAACAAAATTTCCATATTTCTGAGAATCTTCCTTGAGATGTAGAAAAAAAAAATTAGAAGTGGTTCAAATTTATTTAAACATAAAACACTCATTTTTTTTTTTTTATGGTCATTTTTATTATGGTCATTTATTATTTTCATTATGGTCATTTTTAGAAATATCTAATTTTTAGATAAACTATTTATAAAACTAAAACTTTCTATTTTATTGAAAAATAATAATTACAACCGTTAGAGTGGCAAAGCTTGGTTTGGCTGCACACCTTATATTATTATGCATTAATATTATGTCCCTAAATCCCTCCAAACTTCCTGCACCCTCCTCCCCCACCTTCAGTCATGGGGCTGCAGGTCTGTATTTCCGCTACTGCTGGATAGAAAAGGTAATCTCAAATCTGTATTTCCGCTACTGCTGGACAGAAAAGGTAATCTCAAATCTACAAACTGCTAAACCACAAACAATGTTTCAAGGATCTGTAGTAAAACTCAAGTTCCCAGATGTATATGGATAGGGATTCAAATAAATGGTCTATAATCAAATCAATAACTAACAGAGGTGCGTATGAACCATCATTCTACTGGTACATGCCTATATACACTGTAAGCTTAACCCAATGATTCACAGCCATTTTTTCCCCTAGTACCCCCCTGATCTTTCATTTCTTTCAATTATATCCCCAAATTCTTCAAATCATTTATTGTATCCCATGACTGCCCATATCATGTATTTATGCCTGACTGTCTGTACATTTTAATGTATCCCCTCACATGTTTTTTTTAATTTATTAAATTTATAATTGTTAGAAATTTTACTTCCTATAAATGAAAATAAGCTTTAAATGTTAAATAAAAAAAAAAAAAAGAATTTTATCAATTTTAGGAAACAAAAAATATATAATTAGATCTTTACAACAATTAGATATTTTACAACAGATATAAAGTATATAAATGTAATAAATAAAGTATATATATTTTTTGGAATGTAATACAAATGCCACTCATCAGAAACAACAACTGTGTGAACTATTCTCGAAGCAGAAGCCTGGTTAAAAATCCTCTTAGGAATATATACTTCTTCAAGTTTGGTAAAATTTCACAAAGTGGGTTACTTAAAACCAGATTTGATTACAAAAGACTACATCATTCAACAAGTAGAAAGTGTACATTTTATTTTATAAAATATAATTACAATTTTTTTCTTAATTTTACAATTTCAGTGATAAAAAATAATCTTATTTTACAACAACAACAAAAAAAAAAAAAAAAAAAAAAAAAAAAAAAAAAAAAAATTTCAATATGTTCCTGTCTGTTATTGATAAAAATTTTCTGTCTATCCTCAACAGCACACATCCCAGAATTAGTAACTTTAATCTGTACTATTACTACAAAAATTACAGAGATCATATTTTTATTTACAAATTCCTTATAAAAGTTCAATATACAAAAAAAAAAAGAAAAAAAACTATGAAGACATGAATCAAAATGAATAAAACAAGGCAACAATCACAACTAGTCAAGCTGCAAATTACAAGTTCAAGAATTCAGTCAAATAGTATTGACTATAAGTACTAATCCTAAGTTCTAGATTTCTGCTTAAATGTCCTACATTTACATATTGAAATTATAACAAGAAAGATCAATCATGCCTAAAGCATCGATTATGAAACACTTTCCAACTTCAATGCAATTTTATTTAAACATGTCTAAAATGCAATACATTCCTCGGTAATATTTTAAAACTTATCACAATACTACATAATTTTTTATATTTGAAAACTTAAACCTTCATCGAAAAAAATGAACTTCATTCAAATGAGGGCTTTGAAATATAAATTGCCTGATTTAAACATCTCTAAAATGTAATACATTACTCGGTAATAATTTTAGAATTATCATAATACTATGATAATTTATTATATTTGAAAACGTCATCGAAAACAACTGAAATGCATTCAAATGACGTCATAGAAAAAATAACACGCCTGGCTCTCTCTATAAAAGCATCATTTCATTCATAAATAATTTCCCATTCATGTCATTCATCACAATACTATAATAATTTATTTTATTTAAAAATTAAGACCATGGAGCTACAAGTAATTAAACTCTATGCGTAAAACTTCATCGAAAAAAATCGTCCGTCTCTTTGTAAAGTCAATGACTATTTCATTCACATCAACCATGCAGACTCCATGAACTAAATGATTTTGTGTTAAAGAAATACAGCAATCCTAATACAACTCATTCTACATATTTTGTTGCTTACATTTTACATAGGTGAAAAATAGGCTTCGTTGTAGAAATAATCCAATTTGGATGAGCATTTAAACTCAAATATATTGTAATTGCGTTGTTTCAGTATGTAGATGCACAGAATTTAAGCAAAAATAAAGTTGTTTTAGGAAGGATACAAACTCAATATGAATTAAAAATAACTTTAAAAATCATGATTTTGCGACAAGATGGATGCTATATATCATTTTGAAGTGGGTCACGTGATTTTTTCATATCATGGTCACGTGATCGCTTCATATAAGAAGTGTTATTATTATATTAATTTTTATTTAAAAAACTACTGAATATATTTTGCTGAATTTTTTGTTATATATTTTATGGAACAATTTGAATATCACCTAAAATTTTCGAAGCAATATGTGAATTTTAAATCTGCTTAAAAAATGTTTGAAAAATTAAGTCCCATAGGGCTCAATGTATTTCATTTTTTCAACCCAGGTTCAATCCAAAACTAATTGGGTGATATTATTCATTTATATTCCCATAGGTCCTACAGACCGTCTGAACAAAATACTAAAATTTCATTTTGATTAAGTCATTTTTACGGCAATTATCGTGCTGACAGACAGACAGACAGAATGAATGAACAAAGTTGTAAACACTTTTCAACTTTGTTGTAAAGTGTTAAAAATGAAAGTGAGTAATATTTGGAATTATATATTTTATTTACTGCGACTAAAATATGGTTATGAAAGGATTCTGAACTATATTAGGATATAGATCAACAAACAGTGAACCGCCTGATAGCACTGATAATATACCTAAAATTTTATTATATATTTAAAAGTTACCAGCTTCATCAACTTTTATAAAAAAAAGTTTTCTCCAAAATAAACAACAAATGGACTGGAAAAAGGAATAAACATTCTGAAACCTAATAAAATATAATTATTAATAAATGCAAATTTCTAAAAAGATTGTCTAACATCTTTTTAATATAAAGACTAATGTACCCTTGTTAAAAATGTCGAAAGTATTCAAAAATATAGATTTCAATACTAATATGTTATTTAATCAAAATTTATAATAAGTATTTATTTTATATTTTATTTTCAAAATCTGTATATAGTTTCTATAAATGTAAATGAATGATAATAAAAAAAAATGTTTGTTTTCATCAAAACAAATTGGCAAAATAGAACAGGTACAAAATAGTCTTAAACAGTCTTAATCTATAGCATTTCTTAAACAGAACAGGTGCATGCTACAAGCTTATATATATATAAACAAGAAAGATCAATCATGCATAAAGCATTGATTATGAAACACTTTCCAACTGCAATACAATTTTATTTAAACATCTCTAAAATGTGATACATTCAGCGGTAATATTTTAAAAATTACCACAATACTACATTAATTTATTATATTTGAAAACTTAAAACTTCATCGAAAAAAATGAACTTTATTCAAATAAAGTCATTGAAATATAAAACGTCTGTTTTAAACATCTCTAAAATGCGATACATTCAGTGGTAATATTTCTAAAATTATCACGATAATACAATAATTTATTACATTTGAACACTTAAAACTTCATCGAAAAAAATGAACTTTATTCAATTGACGTCATTGGAATATAAATCGCCTGGCTCTCTATGTAAAAGCTGTAAATATTTCATTCATACACTTTTATTCCATTCCTTTCATTCATCACAATACTACAATAATTTATTTTATTTAAAAACTAAAAACCATGGAGGTAAATGTAATTTAACTCTATGCTTAAAATTTCATCGAAAAAGTCTGCCATAAAATCGTCTGTTCTCTATGTAAAATAAATGAATGTTTCATTCACATCCGCTATATTTCAGACTCAAAGAGCTAATTAATTTTGTGTTAAAGAAATTCAGCAATTCTTATACAACTCATCCTATTATACATCCTTATACAACTCATCATTTTGACACAAGATGGATGGCATTGATCATTTAAACTTAAATATAGTGCAATTGCGTTGTTTCAGAATATAGATGCACAGAAATTAATAAAATGGTTTTAGGATGGATACAACACTAAATACAAATTAAAACGAACTTTAAAAATCTTAATTTTGACACAAGATGGATGCCATATTTTATTTTGAAGTGGGTCACGTAATCTCTTCATATAATATGGGTGTAATTATTATTTTAATTTTTATTTAAAAAGACTACCAAATATATTTTGATGAAATTTTTTTCATATTTTTTATAGGATAATTTGAATATTTCCTAAAACTTTCGAAGCAATTTGTGAATTTTAAATTCGCTTAAAAAATGTTTGAAAAATTAAGTCCCATAGGGTTCAATGTATTTCATTTTGTCAACCAGGGTTCAATCCAAAACTAATTGGGTGATATTATTCATTTACATTCCCATAGGTCCCACAGACCGCCTGAACAACATACTAAAATTTCATTTTGATAAAGTCATTTTTACAGCAGTTATCGTACTAACGGACAGACAGACAGAATAAACACAAAGTCATAAACACTTTTCAAATATGTTGGAAAGTGTTAATAAAATAGGAAACAATTTATCAAACAAATGCCACTGTTACATTTGAAAAACAAACATATGAAATACAATATCTGAATATATTTAAAACTTACTTTATGCTATAAGCTCTACACATAAAATGATAGCACAAAGTCACAAAACTGTACTTACGTCTACATCCTTGGCTAGTAAACATGAAGTATCCAGGCAAGCAATGGTCACAAAACTGACCACCTACTCCAGGCTTACAATTGCACTGTCCAGTATTTTTGTTGCAGACAGAGGCCAAAGAAGCGGTCCTGTTGCAGTGGCACTGCTCACACCCATTAGTAGATTGTAGATTCCAATAGCCATCCTTTAAAAAGAAATAACGACATGGTATCTTAGCAACATATTCACTATGAATACATAACATAATACAAGAGGAAAGATGGCAGATGGTAACAAAATATTAAAGATTATTATGAATAATTTTTTTTTGTGTGTGTGAATATTTACAACATGTTGTTTCTAAATGGCAACATGTTGATGGGATTTTAAGCAATGCTTATTTCTAAGTTGCTGCAAAAATTAACTTTAACATTTTTTTTTAAAATAATTGCAGGTGAACATGGATTAAACATAATAAGGAAGTCAAACCCTTACCACATCAATAAAAAAATAAAAATTTTTAAAGTAAGGTAGCAACATATGTCTTGAGAAAAATGAAGTTTATTCCTTAGCAATATGGTCAAGTAGCATTTGAAAGTGAACAAAATCACACAATTTTGATCCTGTTATAATAATGTGTAAGCAGTATTTACATTATGTGTCAAATTTAATACTTTTTCTCTAGTATAGCAATTTTACAAAATGCCTCACAATCACATATAGAATCATGTATGAGACAATTCCTAATTACAATCATGTTGGATAAATTTTACATTAACTTGTTTAATATAGATCTTTATAAGAGTAAAAATAACTCAACGGATTTATTTCCTCAGTATAAAAGTTTACCTAGATACTCAGTCAAGTGATACTAAAAGAAAAGAAATAGCTTATTATTTTAGAATATTCCAATTTACAATAATTAGATAAAAGTTTTCAACAAATTTCATATACTGGCTTATTATTGAGAAATATAAGCATATTATAAAATCATAATATTGAGTTAGTTAAAATTTGTATTTGCATTAAATTACAAAAATTGGTCATAAGTTTCAGTTTTAAAATTATAAAATAATTAATAATTTGTGCTCTGCATACACCACATAGCTTAGTAATATGGTGAAAAGTATTTTCCAAGAGCAAAATCTGACAAGTACAACTAATTTTTTATGTAGTGATGTGATTCACATAAAGTATTTTGGCTCAATATTTACTAAAGTAGCTATTTTATTGCAATGAACAGTTCCCACCTCAATTTTAAATGTAGAGTATTAATCAAGTTTGGCAATAAAAAATAAGTTCCCATTTTGGTAAAAAAAAATTTCAGCTTTAATCTTTATGCACTATTGCTAGTCTTCCTTCTTTATTTCATACATCCAATATATAGCTGTAGAACTGATATAAAATCAAGCATTGAAAAGGATTTTATAAAAATAAAAAGGAACTAGAAATGTATTTAAAAAAACCAATTAAAATATAAGAATGTACAAAAAGATGTGCAGTGCAAAACAAGGATGCCATTCAATTTGGTTCACATTCAGTACATTTTGGAGAAAATTTGCTTTATTTATAGAAACTTGTATGCAGGGATATTGATTTACAGCAGTTGGGGAAATAATTGTATCACTAAAGTTCACCTTTCAGTGTACTTGGAAGAAATTTACCTTATTTCTTACTATTTCTGAGAAATTTAGTGCAGAAATCACACCACTGTTTATGATAGTCCCATATAGAGTAAATGAGACAAAATTCTTTTTCTTGCCTGATGATAAAGCCTAAATA
Source organism: Amaurobius ferox (assembly GCA_951213105.1). Lineage (NCBI taxonomy): Eukaryota > Metazoa > Arthropoda > Arachnida > Araneae > Amaurobiidae > Amaurobius > Amaurobius ferox. The sequence goes on along the minus strand of OX578149.1, from coordinate 37,190,522 downwards.
GTTCTATACACAACTATCTAATGAACCACGTATATCATTCTTAATGGGAAAGTAAATGAAAAGTTTGATGAATTCATTAGATTTAAACAAAATGCCTTCTTGTCATAAAATACATACCTCACATCTATCACAAGTTCTTCCAATAACATGAGGTTTACAGGCACACTGACCACTATTTTCATTGCACTGGACACTTAGTGCTCCTGAGCGATCACACCTACATTCTAAACAAAAATTTTTTTTTTTAGTATAAAAAATTTATAACGCCTGGCAGATATTAAAAAAAAAAAAAAATTACTGTAATACACTTTACATAATATTCTTTTTGCTTAAACACAAATATTTTAAAATTTTGCAAAACCTTCAATTAATTGAAATCACACACACATGCATGTGCACACACACACATATATATATATGAACAATTACCTACACAAATGAGTTTCACCAAAAGTGCAGAAATATGCATTTATAATATTCTATTTCAACTTAATAACACACATTCTAAAACCAGTATTATATTGACATCATTTAAAATTAACACTTTAAAAAGTTTTAAAACAGCTAGTTCTATGTTAAACTTTCTAAGTACTTTTATTTATTTAAAGTAAAAAATGCTTTTTGAACCTTGGCACCCTTGTCTAGAAAATCCAAAATAGCCATCTAAGCAGGAATCACATGTGACACCAAATACGCCAGGCTTACAACTGCAATAACCAGTCACTGGATCACATATTTCAGTCCGAGACCCAGTTGGATTACACTTGCAAGATTCGCATCCGGCTTCAAGATTTCCAAATCCATCCTAATGTAACAAAATGTTAGAAAATAATTAACAAACATGTGTTGAAATTTGGTAAGAAATATTATATAACTAAATTACTGATGCACCCTATAGATCTTAATTTCTTAATGGTCTTTCTTTCATGTGCAAACATGGCTCCTGTGGTGTATTTGAAATATCTTGCAATGTCCACTTAATTTAGATCTGTGTACTTTACCATTCACTATAAATTTAGCTTTGTTAGTTAACAGTAATATTTAACAGTAATACTGTTAGTTAAGTTAACAGTAATATAAGTTAACAGTAATACTTTGTTAGTTAACAGTAAGTTTAACATTTCTACATAATATTTATCTTTAGTTTAATGATATCTAGAATTTTTTTAATACCACTCAACTTTCAGATGAGCATTTTCATGAAATGTTGGAAGAATAAACACTTAGAAAATGATAAGAAATGTATGACATTTGAAAAATGTTTTTTTTTTTATCAAGTTATTGAGGACCATGTGGTACATCCCAGTTTATAAATATTCTCAATTTTCTTTTAAATGTTTTTAAAGCAGTAGTTAAAAACTGACTATAATTTTTATTTTAAACTAGCCTGTAGAAAATGCTCAAAGTTCGCACAAATTTTGATATAAATGCACTGTGTGAAATATTTCGATACACCTGTATAGTGGGTGGTAGCACTGCGCTAGAGACAATACTCCTATTTAGGCCTACATCAGATTCTAAAGATCCAATGTAAGATCTTATAGGATCAATGTAGGTCTAGCTCCTACTAAGGTTGATTAGGAAAATCGTAGTTCGAGAAATGTCTCGAACACTCCTGAAACCTAGTGGATGGTATATAAACCAGTCAACACTTATCATGTAACTATAAATAATGCTGTTAAAAATATTTAATTCCTATTTTATATTTAAATTAAAATATTATATTTTCATTTCAGTAAAAATATTTTTATTATTTTACTTGCAACATAGCAACACAATTTTATGGGACACTAATGTGCCATGGTACACCCTTAAATATTTGCTCTTTTAGTGAATTGCCATCCAAGCATTTAAATTTGATAAAATTTTAACTTGGTATTTTTAGAATCTACATCTAAACTTTGGGTTACTGAGAATACATTTTTATCTATGTTTTTGATCTGAAACTTAAGCAAAAACATTTCAAAGTATTAGAGACAGAGTATTGACCATTTGCACGTACGTTATAACGTGACATCATGGTTATTTACACCACCATGTTAGATAACATAAACGTCATTGTGACAATGGATCCCGCTGTGATACTGTATCAGATGTAATAAAAAACATAAATGTACATCTTCAAGAAAGATATATGGAGAAGCAGAAATTTTTAACAGCAAGAAAAACATACTCTAACATGAGACGGAAAACCAATCTTGCCATCCAATGCAGGGATGACAGAAAGTAGATTTACAGGTTGTGACATTATGTGCAAATGGTCAATAGTTCTCAAAGTGCTTGTTATTTTGGTTAAGCGATTTTCTAAAAAACAGCACTACTTGATAAAAAAAATTTAAACTTTACTTACAGCACATCTGTTGCAAGTTCTTCCAATAACTCCTGTTTTGCACATACACTGTCCAGTAGTCATATCACATTGAGAACTAACAGATCCAAGAGGATTGCATGAGCAAGCTATGAAATTAAGAAAGTACATGGATAAAGTACATGTCAAAAAAATGTAGTGATGGTAGCTAGAGATATGGAAGTGAGGTATTGATATAGTAAAGTGGCCATGCACTACCAGATGAGATTGAGGGCAGTACCCCCTAGAGGCAAAATTTGGAAGTTAGCATTTCTATCTCAGAAACTATGAGAGATAAAAAAAAAAGAAATTAGAAAGTTGTAAAACATCACCAATTTAGTACAAACATTTATTTAATAGAAAGCACTATTTACATAGCATATAGTTTAACATAAATTAAGTTCAATATGCCCATTGTCTGCCCCAATACATGCTTGTGAAGAAAAGAACTTCCTGTTGCATATTCACTTGTATTACTGGTGAATACGAAGCAGTAGGAAATCACAATGCATACTACCATACAGCTTGTAAAATATTTCATCTGTATTGGCCATATATAAGTACCATCTAAAACAATCTTTATGTAATAGCCTATGATAATCTTTTTCTGAAAAATGTTATTCCTTACTAATTTGATGATGATTTACAAATTTTTAATTGACTTTTTTCTGTACCTTTCATAGCATTTGAAATAAGAGTGCTAACTTCCAAATTTTGCTATTTGGAGTTCTGCGGCCAATCTCATCTGGTAGTGCATAATCATTTCATTCGATATTAATTAAATAACAATGCTATTTAAATTTGGATTTTACATGTGCATATAAATAAACTTTATTTAGCCAACAAAGGTTTAAATTTTAATTTTATGGTATAAGTTCTTTATAGTAAGCACAAATAAAAGTAAAAATAAATATTTTCTAAATACATCAAAAGAATTCATCATACTGTGAAGGAAAGTCATGTACTGTTTACATCAGATTTTTTTTAAAGATTATTTCTTGAAAAAAAAAAAATGTTGATTTGAAAATATAGGACATTAAAATTATATCGAAAATACAGAACAAATATCTGAAAATAGGAATCATAGAAAATATATAAGCAGTGCAATCATTATTTTGCAAAAAGTAATTAGAAAAAAAATTCTTACGTTGGCAGTTGCGGCGTTCAGCGTTGCCATAATGTTCTGGCATGCATTCGCCACAGTTCCAACCAGCTGTGTTACCAAGGCACTTTAAACACTGACCAGTTAGACTGTCACACCAACCTGACACTGATGTATCAGCATTGCCACTACAATCACATTTCTGACAATAACCACCAGTCACTTGTGGGTTACCAAAATAACCATCAGAGCACCTGAGAGTAAGAAAAATATGCAAATTTATAATCTAATGATTATTTTACACATAAGGTGGATATTTGTTCTTTAAAAAATATTAAGATGAAATATTTTGTGAGACATAGAACCGTATATTTACATTTAAAAATATATATATTAGTTTTGAATAGCATTTTGATGTTAAAAACCTAGAACACTAAAAATTCTGATTATTTACTTTTCATCATATTCTATGTTTCATGGTACATATACTTCATTTAAAATAGCCTTATCATAAAGTATTTTAAATTATATAAGTTTTCATTTTCATCTATTTCGATATCTATATAAGCCAATATTCTATATTTTGATTTAAGCTGAAAATAAATGGATATAAATAGTTTATTTGTTTAAATAATCAGACAAAATTTCATTTGCACTTTTCCAATTCTTTTCATAATTATCCTGTTCACAAATTAACAAAAGAAGATTACTAAAAAACAAATTGATTCACATAAATTCAGAATGCTTAAAATATGTAAAAGCACTAAAATTTAAAAGCTAAATTTATGTAAAAGCACTAAAATTTTATAGCTAAATTTACAATTCCATCATAGACTCTAAATTCAGATTTGCTATGAAATGTAAGACAAGTGAAAATAGAAGTGCATATCTTGAAAATATGCAAGCTTTAGGGTCATAAAAAGCACATTTATCTTCTTACTACATATTTTGATTTTCCCATTTTGACCATTGGAAAATGTGCTAAGTTCCTAGTTTGTTTAATTTATAGAAAGTTTTCTGTTGTTTATATCCAAACATAGTCAAGCTTTCCAATCTACATTTGGCAGTAATCAGCAGAAATTATTACAAAAACTAAATGAGAATTAGAAATTTAACACTTTCCCCAAAGTAAGCATTGGAAAAGTGAAATGCGAGAGAAAATGTTCTTTTAAATTTATCTTAAATTTATTTTCTTTATCTTATAGAATCATGTATAAGTTAATAAAATAGCAAAGCAGTTAAAAGTAGCTCTTGCTTACCCGTCCTGGGACGGGTGGAATCAGTATACCTTTCGCATTTATTTCCATCATATCCGACAGTGCACTTATCGCAAACATAGTCACTCTCTCCAGTTGAGGCTTGGATGGCAGTGCAGGAGGGTGAAAAGTTATTCTCAGGATTTTCCAAAGGACACGCACAAGGTTTGCAGTCATCAGGTGTACCAATTGTAGCATTTCCATAATAACCCCGGACACATCGTTCACATTTCAAACCAGTTGTATGATGCATGCAGTTCTAAATGTTAATAGAGTTCTAGTTATAGAGTATGGGAATTTAATCAACTTATGACCGAAATGAGAAACACTTGGTGTCAGTTACTTACTTCACAGCGATTTGAAGGATTATCACAAGATTCCGCATGGTTATAACAGTCACACCTTTCACAAATGTGGCCGATTTTAGGACCAGTTCTTGTTCTATATCCAGAAGCACATAGCTACAAATAGATAAATAAATGATGAGAGCAAACCCTAACTATATAACAAAAGAATACAAAAGTAAATGAAATATCTAAATATTCAGTGACAACTATATTAATTTCAATGCAATTAACTACAAACTATCGAAATTAGCAAATAAAATATTCATATCATTCTTCCTTAAATTCCTGATTAGTATAAAAAATCGAATAACTTCAGTCAAAATCTCAAAATTAAGTTCTAATTAAAGTCAAAATTTTGCTCTGCATAAGAATTTTTCTCCTTTGTGGCATTTTTTATGAATTTTTAGGGTACTTTGCAGCATTTTTTTCATTTTGTAAATACTTGTATTCTTCAAGGCATTTCAAGTTTTCTATTTCTAAGATATTTATTTAAAACTAGAACAAATTACCTGGCATTGCCCAGGTCATAAATAAGCTCCCACTACTTAAACAATACACTTACAGATAACACTAATCAATATCCAAATTGTATCTTCCCACCATATATATCCTAAATCACTGCCAAACCTCGAAGTCATGCCACAAACATGCACACTCTCCGCAAACAAAGAAAGCAAAAAAATAAATAAATAAATAAACAAATAAAAGAAATGATTGTGAGAGAAGGAATGGGTTAAACTTTCTAAGGCAGACACACACAGAAAATCTACTGGGAGAAACGTGAAATTCGAGCAGAAACCGCCGTCCTCCATTTGCTTAAAAAATCATAATCCTATGTTTAATTAAAGAACCACCAAATTGAAAATATTGCATTATTTAAAAAAAAAATTGTTCAAATGCAAGGATATACATGGAACTTTCTGCCAAACTATAGAATTGTGCTAATGCTATTTTTTTAAATGCGATGAAATAAGTATCAGATATCTAAAAAATGCAAATTTCGATGCATTTTTAAAAAAAATAAATATGAAAGAATTGTCCTACAGATTTGAATAAAAAATCTTTGGAAATAATGTTCTTTGATTTTTCTAATACTGTCAAGGTGGAAACTGTACTAATATTTTTGGTCGATAAGAAACCAGTTTTTGCAAAAATCACTCAAAATTGTGCTAAAACATAAAATAACTAAAAACTAATTCACATTTTTAAAACATCTTGTTGAGATGCACCTTACAAGGGCCTGAAGTACCTGTGTGCCAAATTGCGTGACCACATGACACTTAGATTTCTCCCTACAGACTACATACATGCACACACAGACATATTTTGTTATTTAAGATTGAAAGCATTAAGATGCACCCAATAATTTAATTTTGCTACATTTATGTAAAAGTGGTTTTTAACGTGCAAGTAAATAAAATTCATATGGAACATGTTCTGTTTCTATTTTAAGTTATTTCAGAATTTTTGTCATTTAACATATTTGAAAGATTACAAATATATTTAATTTTAATGCACTAAAGATAAGCTAAGCATTTTTTTTTAATAAAAATAAGATACATAAATAATAAAAAGGAATTTTTTGGTTTCCAGGTAATAATGGTACTTTTCTCATTTAATAAGGGTATTTATTCTTATAAACAGCATGGTAAACATGTCAACCAATAAACTTTAAAATTAAAGACAACCAAATAAGTGGTTAAAAAGTCATTTAATAAAATCTCCTTATTCATCACTGATGAAGGATATGATAATGTCCAAAAGCACTTTGTTAATGTGATTTTGTACATCATAAGGGGATTTTAATAAATGACTTTTTAACCACTTATTTGGTTGTCTTTGATTTTAAAAATATTTATTCTTATTTTATTGTTTTTCCTCTCATTTTTCAGGTTATTTCATACAATTTTCAAGAACATTTTAAAAAAGTTTTTATGGTATCAAAACATTTAGGACTTAGTTAACATGATTTTTTTGCACATAAATTCTAATTGCATTATTTTTTGAGAATTTTCAGGTGATATCCCAAATTTATAATTTATGTCAGAAGTGAAACTTAAAAAATAAAGAAATTGCGAACTTACTTCACATGATAATCCTGTATATCCTACAGGGCAAATACACTTTTCTACAGATCCAATTTTTCTCAAGCTTTTTGAATCTTTGGCAGCAATTTCCATACCAATATTATGGAGCCTAAAATTTATGGGAAAAAAATTAAAACATTACGAAAAAGAATATCAAGACTTTATTTAATAAAATAACTATTTAAAATATTAGAGTTTCTATACAACTTAGAAACAAAATTCCCTGAATTTTTAATATTTTCTAGGACAAAAATTCATAAACTGAGTCTGAATCAGTCTGAATCATGCTGTTTTTAGTACACATCGTAAATTTATTTAGTTAAATTCAGAAACAGATGTAAAATCTAGCTAATTTGAAAATAAAACACATATGCAATCCATTTTAAAAACCAAATTTTGGTTTCAGGGAAAAGGATTAGTATAAAAATGGATTGTATAATTTAATATTTAAAAATAAAGACTTTCTAAAACTCTCACTACATTTTTTCAGGTTTTTGATAAAAAAATGTGATTTTTCCCTGATTCTGAGTTGTTTTTATGAGTCAGGTGTTTAATTCATTACAATATAACTAAGCATAAAACCAAACTTGTATTCAATAATTCTTATGAAAATGAAAAAAAAAGTGTAAAAAAAGTGAAGCAGAAAATTATAATTACATCTACTGAAATCAAATGTTTATTTAAAAACATACACTCATATAAAAATAAAAATAGGTAATTCAAAACATAAAATAATGCTAAAAGAAAATTTTAAAAAGTTCATAAAATTATTTTTCCTACCTTCCTTCAATTTGATCAGTATGGAATTTAGCTCGAATGAGCAGCTTTGTCAGATTATTGAGAACAAGTGTAAAATCTTCTCTGCTGACAGAATTTGTTCCGTCTTCTCGTGCAGTCAACAAAAACCATCCTTGCTCCCGAAGAGGCACAGAAATGGCAACTTCATCATATTCTGGCCTTACACCCCAGTTATATCCAATCTGCTGCCCATTTCCCTAAAATCAATAACAAAATTTAAACTTCAGTAACTTGACTCCATAATTTTATGTGTATTTACTGAAGGTACCACTTTAGAAGCTTTTTAATATTTAAATATATTATCTATTTAATATTTATCATTATCTATTTAATATTTATTATTATCTATTTAATATTTATTATTATCTATTTAATATTTAAATAGATTTATAAATACAGAGTGATCATAACTAAAGAATTCCTATTCAAAGCCTTCTGTACAGGTATCTATTTGTCAAAAGTTAACCAAACTTAGTAGGAATGTTCATCACAGCATGCAAAAGTGATTTTTTGAAAGAAAAATTTAAAAAATCCCCACCAATAGATATTTGGTACCGACGACGGTAAAACACAACTTAAATGTATTTAACAAATGCAACTTAAATAATCTTTTATATGATTGTAAACATAAGAATGATTGTTACTACACATACACATACAGGGTTAAAGATCCTAGTTCAGGTAAATGAATCGGAGACTGAAATCCTGAAATATGAACAATAATTTTCAACATTTTTCTTAAGTTCATTTCCCAAGTGCAACATAATTGCCATTCTTTTCATTGATGAGTTTCTTAAGCAATGCACTTTCTACAATGTAGGAGCCAGTGCACTTTTTCAATAAACAAAAGTAACATAAAACATCGCAAATAGGTCTATGAATTTATAAATTGCCTGTAAGAAGTTGTGTTGTATGCAAATTTTACTCAATCTCTTTTATTTTTTTTTTTTCAAATTTTTCTTAAAGGTTGAAACATTTTCACTTAGCTGTTCAACATCTTAACTTTCACAATTAAAATACAAAAAGAGTGGCTTAGGCCAAGAGAAGTTAAGATCACAGAAGAAATCCCCTATACAATTTTTGATCAAACAAAGTGGCTGTAGCTTCCTAGCGACAAGCTGAATAACCAATCAGAATTTGTTTCACTGCAAAAACGTCCACCCGGCCCATACAAAAAAAGAGAATGGGTGATCCTCAGCAGCACGGAAATTTAACACAGGTTGACTGAGGAAGTTTGTTGTGCAATTTCTGTTGACATTACGGAATAAAGGCTAACAATAAAGATTGCTTTCATTGTAAGCAAATGCATTTTATTTATAAGGTGTGGAAAAACTTTTGTTATAAATTATTTTTGTAATACGAATTTCATTGTAAGCAAAATAAAAATATATTACAAGAGTGAAAGACCAAACAATAATTGTAATTTACTCTTTAAATGTTCAGTGTCTGACAACTACAGTTGATGTACATATTTAGAATTTTCTTTTGTTTCTGCATATTAATGTACTAGAATGAATTACACAGTATTGCCAGGGTCCTAAATAAGCACCTGGTACTTAAATAATACAGATGCACATAACATAACATCACTCAATTTCCAAATCGCCTGTTTTAAACTAAAATCATTCCTCCTTTCGTTTCAATCCAAATACTTTAGTTTCAATGCAAGTGTTGTCGTGTGCAACTATTTATCATGCATATGTACAACCATCCCCTTCTCTCCATAGAAATACCCAGCAAATCGAAGAAAGAACAATGTTTAAAACTTTTATTTTTATGCATTTTGTTGATTATTAACAGAAAATCAGAAAACAAACTAATAATTTTTAGTTTTTTTTTTAGAATGTGAAGATACAACCATATTTATTTAAAACTATAGAACTGTGCTAAATTTTAATTTTTTTTTTTAGAATGTTGGAATAAGAAAATGAAAAATAAAACATATGCATTTCAATGTATTTAAAAATAAATAAATAAATATGAAAGAATTATCCTATGTGTTCAAAAATCATTAGAAGGAACATTTATTTATTTTTCTGATGATATCTAGATGGAACCTCTGTGATAATATTTTTGATCACTAATGAACCAATTTGTATAAATATCACTTAATATCATGCTTCAACATAAAATAACTAAAAAACTAATTCACATAAAAAAAAAAAAAAAAAAAAAAAAAAAAAAAATGAGGGCTGACATATTGGGAGTTCAACTAACCCAGTACCAAATTTTGTGGCTGTCATAAGCTTATATTTTCCACTACAGAAGGCACAGACTGACAAACAACTTTTATTATGCAAGATTAATAGGTAAAACATTGAATGATGATTAGTTCTGTACTCAGTCTACTACTTTTAGCAATGCCATATATATGCAAAAATATAACAATGGTTCAAAAATATATCATCTTATATTTTTCATTAAAAATAAATAACAATTTCCTAATGATAATGGAAAATTTCGATGATGATCTTACCTCTAACACAACATCAGCATTTTCTGTATAGGTTCCTGAAGTATCACCTCTAGCTACAACATAACTTAATGTAAACTTCAAATCTGATCCATATGAATAGAGCTATAAAGTATAGATCAACATAAGATATAGCATATTAAAAAAACATAACAGCAGTTTTAACAATGTATAATGGAGAATTTACTTTTTTTCCTAAGTAGTCAGGAGGAGCCAACCAATAATAGGAGCTGAATCTTGACACATCATCGTTTGCTATAACAACATTACCATTTTCTGGAAGTGGTTTAACAATTCGAGTGCCAGCCAGATCAGTGACTCTCCAATCTTCTATATTTTGGACCTGTATTTAAGGAATATCAAACTTATTATAGAATATACTAAAAATTATTACAGTAATTCAAAATGGAATGGTGGGGACTTTGTAATTTGAAAAAAAGGCTAATTCTACTTTTACATGCGTATAAAATGCTTGTTTTTTCTATAAATTGAGTTTCTTAGTAAAATAAAAATCTAAATTACATAAATTACATTTTAGAAGCCAAATGGGTATTTTTTGAGACTTTAAGAGGTAAGGAGGTAGACAACCAGTAGAGAGCAAAACAAAATATTGTAGTTGATTTTTTGCCATCAAGAAATTTGAAATATATAATAAATATTGAAATTATCAACATAAGACTGAAATCAGAGTCTTTTAATCACAAACTAGTTTGTACTAACTAAGCATACCCATTTAAAAATAAACTGAACATACTTATTTGAAAATGTATTAGTTTGTATTGAACAAGCATGCTTATTTGTACCCAAAACTTTAAATAATAATAAATGGACATTTTTCACCAAATTAATGCACGTCATGTTAATCTATATAATAGCAAACACATTTATGAGGTCATTATTACAAAAAGAGCATCATGATTAAAAACCTCTCATTTGGCTTCACTTTCTAATGATGCAATCAAGCTTGAAAATATCATATCATTGATTTGTGTACAAAATGCACACACAATGCTCGATTGCTTATTATTAATATTTTTCATCATTATCAACGGCTCGACAGCCCACTGCAAGCCTTGGCCTTCCTCAGCAGATCCTTCAAAGTGACCCCTTGAAGCAATGTTTCTCCAATTTTTAATATATAACTTCTAAAAGTTCTCATCCACACAATCAATCCATTTCAACTTCTGTTGTCCTCTATATCTTTACCCAATCAGTGTGAACATAAAATTTTCCTTTATGATTCTGTTGTTATCCATTTTTAGCAAATATCCTGTCCATTGCATTCTGTTTATTAACGTACCTACAAGTTTATTAATGTACTTGATTACATCAGAATCTTTACATAATTAGTATAATTTGAAATGGTATCTTTTTCTTGGTATCTTTTTCTCCAAATATCATTTTTCTGAATTCCACTAAAATTGTAATGCAAAACTTTTCAAAGATGCAAAGAGCATTTTTATCATATCCAGGGTAAGTCCAGGTTTCTGAATGATAAATTAAAGTAAGTAATATAGTTGTAATTTTGTTTTCCTCCCAATCAGGTGCGATCAGATTTTTTTTTTTTTTTCCTTAATCCATGAAAACAGTGATTTGCAGCCATAATTCATTTTTTGTATTTCTAAAGTATTTTTTGTTTTTACAGTTAATTCAAGATTCCATGTAGTTTTATATTTTAATATTTTTACATTGCATAAAATTCAGAGATCATTTTTATTTAACACAACTCTTTCTGAGACAATTGTTGAAAAAAGTTGCCCCATTCAAAGAAAAAAAAATTGAAAAATCACAAAAACTAAGTAACTTTTATAATGCTAAAAAAATTTAAAAAATTATCATTAATAAAAGTTTATTAGATATGGCTAAGTGCACCATCATATGATTTGGAAATCAATTTTGTTAATTACAGAGATATAAATATAAGAACACAGGTGCTTACAATTGTAACACCCCAATCTGCTTCAGTACATTCATCAGTCATTCCAAAACAGAAGCACTGGGAGCAACCATCAGGGTTATCTGCAGATAAGTGGTAAAAGCCTGCTTTACACCTGTCACACCTTGAGCCCTCTACATGTGTCTGAAAATAACAAGGATTTTAAAATATGCAAAAATGTCTAGAAATTAAATTAACATTAATTATAAAAAAAAGGCTATTCCATTTTAAAATAACTTGTTTTTTTCCATAACATATATTATATTTATACTTATGTTTCAAACCATTTATAACAATCTATTCAAGATTAGTAACAATTGACAAATAAATATAATTAATTGTCAATTACATTTAATTTGCATTTTAATGACAATTTAAAACTGACAATTTGGGGAAAAGTTCCTTTTGTGAATCTTTAATTATTATGTTCAAATAAAAATATTAAATGGAAACACAAATATTGTGTAGAATAAAAATTAATCTAGACTTATGAAAATAAAGGTAACTTACAATAATTTGTTTTTTATATAAACGGTGGCTTAGATATTAAATTTCAACTATTGCTAAATAACAAGAGTTTTGATGTAAAAATGTATTACATATAGTAATATTAATTCCAAGTTAGGTTGGGTTTAGATTTAGGGATGCTCTGCAGTCATTTTATATATATGCAAGAGTTACTTTAACCAAGACCTATAGTTTAAAGCAGACTCTGAATCACTGAAACTATTCATACATATATACAAGATTTCCCTCATGAAAATCCTCAGGATTTAAACCCTGTAACTGTGGATTTGAAAGCTAGCTGTTTAGCCAGAATTGCATATATTTTAAGTGAATATTAATTAAATACATAAAACAACTAAATTTTAAGTCTTGTATAATGCATAATTTAAATCACTTAAAAAAGACTTGCATATTAAACATTTGTACATGCATTTTAGTATAGTTAGCACCATTAGTATAGTTAATACCATAGATTTCTTCATATTTGCCTTTACCAGATAGGATCCTTTGCCGGATAAATAAATGGCCAGGGAGGGGGGATGCTCAGAGAGAAAAAATGAAACTGACAAAAATAATTAAAATTCCTTTAATTTCTCAAAAAAAAAACTGTGCATATAAAGTTAAGATAAACACTTATTTAATCCATAGAAAATATTTTTATATTATGCAAAGACATAATTAGAATTTTGGAAAGGGGATCAATGGTCAAATGCAGGATTGATGTAGATATTATATAGTAAATGCTAAATAAATGGGTTTGTTTAACCAATGAGGTCACTCTTCAGACTGTAACAATGCCGCCTGCTATTATAGTCTGCTATAACAACATACAATCATAAAAAATATTAAACCATGGAACCTTTAATAAAGTTAAAAAAATATTTTTTTTTCTATTTATCTACTTCTAGGATTATGTATGTGTTGAAGACCTAGACTACACGACCAACCCTAAGGCTTATGGCAGCTTAATGTGTGGCCGGAGGATTATGCATGCGTGTGTGTGTTTTTCCAGAATTACATTTAAATGGGGGTCTCATAAAGGGGGTAGATTTCTTATTTTGAATATGACAGAATCACATGATTAAATATAAATAGATGCCTTATTTGATGACAATTTAGCATACAAGGAATATTACAAATTAGGTAAAATAAGTTAAAAAGTCAATAATTTTAATTTTTTAAACTCAAACTTTAATATACTGAATAGCCCACATTTTTTATCTAACAAAATAGAAATATTTTCATGATTTAATAAGTCACATTTATAATAAAATTATTCAGAACAAGGATAGTCCAGAGGTTAAGACAAGAGAATAGTAAGCTGAGACCCAAGTTCAATCCTTGGTACTAATCAAACCTATCTCTAAAGGAAGGTTGGTATGGTCCCAATAGTCCCCCCCCCCCCTCATACATACACATGAGCTGGGTTCTATCTAAAGTGGGTGGTATAAGGCAAAAGTCAGACTTCTACCATGGTGTGTCTGGGACCCTTGGATCAACAGAAGCTGCAAATTATCTTCTTTTACCATGAACTTTGATTTTATGGGCTTGTACTGGCTTTGTTCCAGACAAGTGGGATTAGCAACAATGTAAAATTATTCTTAATATGGTGATTTAAATCCATAGGGTAGAGTTATAAATTCCTACTATAAACATGAATCTCATTCAAATTAAACATTTCTTTAAAATTAAACATGCATATAATACAAGAATGTGTAATATACATTGCAAACCCAGACTAAGGGGGTTCATCCTAAAGTATAGAGCTCATGAATCCCCGGCCAGTGTAATATACATTAAAACTTTATGGCATAAAATTTTTAAAAAGGAATGGATGGAGATTTTACTAAGAAAGGGTCAGACACAGACTTCAAAAAGAAGGAGCCTTTCATGAAGGACTTTATAAATCTTGCATAAAATAGAATAGCGTTATATACATGGATGCAAATTACATAAAAATTAATACATTCCAATACAAAATAGAATGGGAATATTACGTTTTACCATTCTACAATCATGTTATGATAAAAAATTACAAACCAGACCACAAAATTTTATTAACATGTGCACAAAATGTATTTTAATAATATTTATAACAAAAAGGAAATCCTACCTTACATATGCATTCTCCCTCACATATTGAACCACCAATGGTACCAGCAGTGTGACAAGGGCATGGTTCACATAAGGGGTAATTTCTGTAACCTATGTCACATGTGT
This sequence comes from Amaurobius ferox, assembly GCA_951213105.1. Classification (NCBI taxonomy): domain Eukaryota; kingdom Metazoa; phylum Arthropoda; class Arachnida; order Araneae; family Amaurobiidae; genus Amaurobius; species Amaurobius ferox. The sequence continues at coordinate 37,175,449 of OX578149.1, read as the reverse complement.
CACAGTTTTTCCCAGAAAATCCACTTTTACAAAAGCAATCACCAGGTTCCTAGCATTACATATTAAAAAGGAAGTGAGATAAGTGAGATAGGCTAAATATTCAAAACTATACATAAATAAAACCTCAGACAACTTGAAAATGATAATGATAAATGTTATTAGCCAAGCCTTATATATATTCAGATTACTTGATGAATCTAGTGGGTTTTATAACATAAATTCAGTTGTTTGACTTTTCTTTATAAGATTTAATATTTTTTAATTGTTTTGGTCATAGTCATAATTAATATAAATCAGTTTGAACATATCTAAGAAATTGCACTATTTAATTAGTTTTGCGATCAACATTATCCTTTGTCAAAAACTAATAGCTGCATAAAATCACATAATTGGTAAAACATATAATTATGTAGACTTATTTGTTTACATAAAAATTTTGAAGTCTAAACTCTTTTAGAATAATGAAGCAGAGAAGAGAAGAAAAATCCACGAAGGCTATACGAAAAGGTGTGCCTTTATTGGGGCCATTTTATGGGAAACAGTTGTATTTACATTATAATGTAGTGGCCAACAATCAAGCAGAGTTGAAACTGCACTCTATACATTATACAAACATACCAAAAGCCATCCCAAGGTACGAGATATTAATACTGGGTTTATGTTATCTGTGGATAAGATCATTAGATGTAATCAATAGACAGACTGTGTCACCCATACAATATAATAGAGGGAAAAAATAAATAAGATTTAGTACACCTAATCTGCCAAAAATACACCTAGCCTCTCTGGTAGAAAATGTAATCTACAAAGTCACAAAGAGTTTGACTATAACTCTGTGATCCAATTACATAGAAGAGAGCCACACAAATATGGCTTTTTACCAAATGTGTCACCATGCGCACCAAATATATCATGGTTTCTAAATGATATTCATTTTGCTAAACAACAAAATTTAAAATTTCCTCATATTTTTAGTATAATACATTTATATCAGTTTACAGATCAAAATATTCATACATGAAATGTATTAACAAAACATCATAAATGTGCACTGTATAGTGATGAAATACACAGTATTATATAACTATAAAATCTGAAAAAGAGATAATAATAATAAAAATGGCATAAAGCTGCAAGCACATTTAAAATTCTTTGATGGTTTTAAATTAAAGTTTTTAGCTTTGCATTAAACATTCTACCAAAATTCTTAACAAAGATTTCAGATAAAAGATAAAAGATTATTGATTGGTTAAATAATTAATTGATAGTCTCTAATCTAAAAAAAAGAAGAAGAAATTAGTTTGGCACATAGGATTCAGCTTAAAATTTTAGGACTTTAAAATATATATAGATCTTATTCATTATCTATATAGAATATCTTCTAACATATAAATTAAAGTGCCCAAAATGCTGGAAAAAATAACTTTCAAACAAATATGTCATTAATAACACAACATCTAACAAATAAGTAATGGTATCAACTAGGTTTGGAGGCAAAAAATAGCCTCCTTCGTCAAGATAAATGATATATGAATTACTTCAGCAAAAAGAGGGAAATGTACAGGAACAGATATTTTATGGCCTTTGCTGAAGAAACTGCTCCGTCTGATTTATGCTGATGAAAGAGGCTACTATTTGCCTTGGAAACAAGCTGTTACCTTTACATTTTTGCTAGATGCTGTTTTGTTAACAAATTCTTTATAGTTCAAACATATTATAACGAATAAAATGTGGACCTAATGTAAATAAAAAAATGAAAAAATAACCAACAATGTCTTGCAAATATGATCTAAATAATGCAGAGAAAAGTATAAAAACTGATTACTAAATGGCCACAAAATAAAAATAAAATAAAATAAGACCATGCAGATCCAAAAGCATCACCTACAAGAACAAAACAAAAAGCAAAAATTTTCACAGTCACTTACAAAGTAAAGCTACTAAAAAGCTCAAAATACAGCAATGCATTCAGAGCATTAACAGAAACAAAACACATAGCAAATGCAGTAAAATCCATGCAACAGTAAAATTTCATGCTTTACACAAATAGAATTAAATAAAAATGAATATCTATGCAAACAGGAAAGAAGTGTATTCTATGCAAGCAAGGTGCAACATAAACACCAGGCGAGGACAGAACATTCAAATAAATATCTGCCACCTTACCCCACAATGAAATGAGAAACTGGAAATTACAAAGAATCCTGGAGGCTAAACGATATGAAAGATACAAACATTACATTTCAAAAGTAATACTGGTTCAGCAATAAAATATAAATACAATAACCACTTAAGTAAAGAATGTGACTTTGTGCATAATTAATAATAAACTGAATCAGTGCAAATAAAGACAAGTAAACATATGTCCAATTTGCAAATCATTGGATTTTCTTCTTCAATGTAACAATTCTGGACCAGAATGCCCAAATGACTGCAGACTAAACTGGTCAAACAGGAAATGACAAAATGACAACAAATATATATATATATATATATATATATATATATATATAATGACAACAAATATATATATATATATATATATATATATATAAGGGGCAGTCAAATGAAAACGAGACAGATGGAAAAAAAGTATGTAACCTGTTTATTCTTTCAAAAGTAATTGCCATAACTGTTAAAGCATTTGTCCCACTGTGAGCCAAGATGGTCAATGCCTTCATGGAAGAATGTTTTTGGTTGCCTACGGAACCATGATTGTACCTAGGCATGCACCTCTTCGTCCGAGGCTAATCGACGGCCACGAATGTCTTTCTTATGACAATACGGGACAGGAAACGATATTCTTCATCGTGATACCATTCCAGGTGCTGCAGTGATGTCGACATTCTGTTCAACTTTTGATCCTCTGTCAGGCTGTGGAGAACCCACTGCACACATATTTTTCGGAACTTCAGATGCTCTGTCAAGATGGCGTGAGAAGTACCATGACTAGCCCAACATGAGCCGAATGTCTTCCACCGTTCGCCATCGGTCATTTCTAATGGCAGCATCCACCGCAGCAATGACAGAAGGGGTAATGACAGGATGAGCCTGTCCTGGCTGATTGTTGTCTTTCAATGACACCCGACCATCTCGATATTGTTTAGTCCACTCAAGCACACGCGCATGTGACATACTGTATTCGCCATACACAGCAGACATTCGGGCATGAATTTCACTTCCTGACACTCCTTCCGCAGTCAAAAAACGCACTACAGCACGCTGTTTCTCTTTCCCAGCCTCCATAGTGATGTCGGATGCACACACGACTCGCTGACCTCACTTCGAGCATGTCTAACAGATGAATGACACGGCGCTTAACATTCGCGCTATTCCTTCCTGATACCCAAGAGGGCATTTCTATACACAACCCTACCTGCGTTACCAACTTCCGCACCAGGCCCCCTTATATAGTCTGTCTCGTTTTCATTTGACTGCCCCTTATATATATATATTAAAAATTGCATAATTAGCACTACTATATTAGGTTCTGTAATTTAGCCATTTTCTGTTTGGCCAGCTTAGTCTGCACTCATTTGGAAGTTTTAGTCCAGGCTTGTTGCACTGAAGAAAAAAATCCTGTGATTTTTTAAATATATGTATACTTATTTTTATTTATGCTATTGTTGTTGTTGCTTATCTTCTTTAACAGATCTGACATAAGTCAGATCAACTCCAGAAGGTTGTTGACCGCCAGAAAATCAATAACTAAAAGGGTGGCAAATGTCAAGTCCTCCTTGGAAAGTCCGACGCAACTCAGAATGTGCTCCGGGGAGGCCGGATGGTCACAGCATTTATTGCAAGTGGGATGGATTTTTCCACCGCGTTCAAAAGAAAGACACTTAAGGTGGCCACTTTTAAGTCTAGCTAGTGCAGTCTGGGAGCCACGATCACATTTAATTTCCAGAAGAGTGCCAGGGGAAGTTCCGGTGTACCATTGGTGCGCAGGTGGAGTACGCCAAATTAAATTTAATTTAGATCTTGCATTTGAGTACAATTCTTGATAAGTAAGCGAAGAACCAGTGGTCGTTTCGTCCTCACTATTATGCTGTGACCTATTTAGGCTGTGATCCAGTTTATTACAATAACCATTTGTTACATTGTGCATGTCTGGAGACAAACAAAATGTGTAATATATCTGAAAAATTTTACAATCTAAGAATGAATGAGTGAATACAGATTTAATTCTCATTTGCAAATTAGTCTGAATATTAAAAAAATGACATAACTAAATTAATATTTCAATTTTCAAGAAACATCTAAACGCTTCTAGATTGTGAACTTAAAGCAATAAAAATAAATTCTCTACCTTTAAAAAGAAAAAAAAAATCTAAACATTCATATTTTTCTGCACAGTTAATAAGACAAAGAGGATGATGGAAAATGTTCTTTTGTGGTGTCGAAATTCTAATAGTTTAGAATTTTTTTTTTAATGCTTTTATTTAGTTTGTAGGGATATAATTTCAATGTTTAAAGTTTAAAAAATAACTTTATTGGCTTATAATTAAAAAGTTATAACTATTTAAAAGTAAAGTTGTGATGCAAGATTGGCATCAAAGGGTACTGGAATTTCGGAAGACATCGTCTTTACTGCAGCACTCCTGCTAGGGTCAGATCACACACAAGAATATTAAGTAGTGGCAAGAGTAATGCATGCCAATTTGTTAATAAATTCCCCCCATGCATCGAAGCTCGTTACATTTACTTGACAATTTTTTGCCATTCTTTTCTGCAGACATTCTTTGTGGGAGCCTTTTTCCACAGCATCATCCGAGCAAAGATTATGCATGTGATCCAAGGCCACTGTTAACGGCTCTCCGTGTAACTTCTGGACCACTCTGCTGGGGTCAATGACCTGAGGCCTCCTGCAGTTTGTGGTGTACCCTGCTTGCTCTACGCCAACACATTCCCCTGATCGACTGATCTGAGGATAGTGGATCTGTGATAGTCTCCATTTGCGGCACACCCTGCCTCGACCCTCGGCAATCTCCTGACCAACAGAGCTGAAAGTGGCAGAGCCGGGGATAAAATCCATGGTGGTGTACTAACTTCGGCCTGCTCTCTCTTGGACTGCGCTTTCACCATTGCCATGCTGATGCCGATCCTAAAGCCAACAAGGCCAACATCGCCTCTCCCAGATGCGGAGCCTCTGACTCCTCTGACCAGTCTGAAATAGAAGCTAATGTGTAGGCCCGCAGAGGCCGAGGAGTGGCGAGTTCACCTTGAAAGCAAACTCTCTTTAACGGACCCTTTTCCATCCCTCACCATGTCTCTCAAACATAGGAGACTCACCAGTCATTTGTGGTGTTTCTCAGATACTTTTAGCCAGCATTTTTGTATCACTTTTAAACCTTTAATATGATAGAGTTCTGAATAGATTTTCTTTTATTAGTTTTTTTATTTTAATGCAAATATTTAAATTCCCTGGGTAGCTTTGGTCACATAGACAACCAATGTTAATTCCCTTTTTCCAGCCATGAGGCAAGGATTTTTTATTTGGGCTTGGGTTGCCCATTTATATATCTGTCTAAAGTAATCAATAAAATTTTTAGTTTTGTTTTCCCCCTTATACTGTTGTGCTTATTTTAGTCCCCTTTGTCCCAATATTTCTTCCAGTAGTTTTTCTTCCAGTGGTTTTTTTATGGTTCACAGATTCAACCAGGTAATTACTATTTTTAATTTAACTACTGCTTTAATTTAAGTTTTTTTTTTGTTCCAACTATTACTTGTAATTTAACGTTTGCAAGTTTTCCATTAAAAACAAGGTTATAATTTTAATATAAATACAATACGATCACGTCCTTGAAATTCAACTGAATAAATTAAGCTCAAAATCTATGTGTGTCAAAAAGGGCACGACACATTAACCTTTCTTTTAAACAGTTAAAATAAAACAAAATTCAAATTTCCTTTGAAGACAAGTTTCATACATAAAACATAGAGAAAATATGATATATCTAAATGAATAATATAACAAGGTACTATATTTATTTTGTTTAAATTATATATTGTAATTATTTATTACTTGTAATTATTATATTTTATAATTGTTTGTATTATATTTTGCATTATACCTAACAAGAGATTATTAATATAAGTTGATTTCCAGTTTAAAGAATAAAATTTTTATTAATATTATATAAGACAATCCTTTGATTTTTTTATTAAAATTTAGTAGCACAGTAATTTTCTCTTATCTTTGAAATGTCATCACCAATTAATAACATTACAAAAATAGAAATCAAATACCAAATGTAGATGCATTCAGAGTTTGATAAAAATGAAAAATATCTGTGCATATAAATAGAAACAAAATTTGTCACAACTTTTGAGAAGTGTGTGATGACAATAAAATAAGATAATAAATAGGAAATTTTCTAAAGCAAATAACTATTTATGAATTATACATTTTAAATTATACAGAAATAAATATATTATGATTTCATGAGTAGAGAAATAGCAAGACTTGTATTTTGTCTGAAAAGCATTATTAAATTCAGGTACAATTTCAAAAATATTCATATACAACATATACATTTAAATCTGCATTCTACACTTCTGGTACTACTTTTATCATGTGATTGTATTATCATTTCACTGAGATTGGAATTCCCAGCTTAAGAATGTCACCTTTCGCTCATTATCATACTGCCAACTTGGCTTTGTTGTCTCAATCAATTTTTTAAAATTTCAGCTCAGCTGCTAAAAATCAGCACAAGTATACAAGAGTGAAATAAAACAAATTCATGTTGTAACAAAATATGAATTTTAATTTAGCTAATATCCACAATACTATTAATAAAATATTAAATGTTGTACGAAATTTAAATTGGATATTCATTTTTATAAGCTGTAATAGAATCTCAAACAAAACCAACTAAAGTGAGCGGTAAAAAATAAAGGGTACAAAATGTATTCCAAATAAAAATGTATACACTGATAAAGAAGTCTTAGGGAGTACATTGGAACTGTTTCACCAGATGCTGATAGATATGAATTCAACCTATGAGAAACTTGATGAACATGTTAAACATTTGGGTAAATTTTACAAATACTTTTAGATATATGAAAAATCATCATCATACCAAACCCTCCAAAATATGAGAATCATCTTTTACACATAATCCTGTCATCCCAGGACCACTGCACTGGCATTTTCTGCAAGGTCTTGAATGATTTCGAAGAACGTTAGATGGTCGAAAATATTCATCTTCACACTGTTCACAATTGATGCCAGTTGTATGATGCTAAATTGTAAAATATTTCATAAGATTAAAAATTTCATGAAAGAATTATTGTTATCATGCTTTCTGCAGGAATCAATAAGTTTAAAAGAAATCAAAGAATTGCATATAGTTAAATTAATGGAACTATAGTTTATTACACCTGAATATAAAAAAATCAATTTTAAATATAAAACGTATATTTAAAAATGTTATCTTTAAAACTATACAAATACGAGTACTTCAATGTACAAATATCCTATCAAAGTATAAATAATTTCTTTTCCAAATCAACATTGTTCTTGGAATACAAATTGCGTATATTTAGAAAAGTTCTATATTGAAAATATATTCTAAAAATTTTTGTTATTTCTAATTTGAAAAAGCATACTAGTTTGTCTCAGCAAGAAAAGAAAAGATATGCATTCTTTAATTACACAGAAACTCAAAAATGTCATTTAACAAAAAAAAAAAAAAAAAAAAAAACACTTTTGGTAAATAATTAAAATGAAAATTGTAAAAATCAAATAAAACAAACTAATTATATTTTTCATAAAAACATGTCATGCAATATTTTCATATTTTCAGAAAACATTTCATTCATTTACTAATTTTTCTTGTTTATGAAAATTAATATTGATCATATTTTTAGCTATAATAAGCCCCCCTTATAATTAAATTTTAATTTAAATTAAGATCTTAAAACTATCAATTCACTCATAGAACATATTACAATGATAATTACACAAGTATATAAGAATGCAATGACACAAATTTACATTGCCATAAAATATAATTTTAATTTAGCCAAAATCCATAATATTAAGATAATGATTAATATAGTAAACATGCTAAATAACACTACTTTCACACTAATAAAAAAAGTCAAGCACTCAGGGTTCAAATATTCAATGAAAAAATTACTTTGCAATTGTCACAAACTCCACCGCCTTCATATTTCCCGAGAATATTGACACTATATTTTTTATCTGCAACATTCTGATCATAATGGCACTTATCTGAGTGACCATAGCACTCACATTCTAAAAGGGAATGAAAAATAAAACATCATATAACAGTTTCAATTACAATAAATCTAACATAATTATAAAAAAATCCTACACAGTTTTTAATAATGAATGAGTTTTATGGTATGTAAAGCAATTGCGTACAGCTTTCCTTAAAGATCCCACACCTACAAGTTATCCCGCAAATACAGACTTGTCTTAAAAGCCAGATTAGCGCATTCATAGGAAATATATGTAAATAATAATAATAGACCATCTGTCAAAAAATCGAATATTTATTTACAGAAAAATAATAAAAAATAGTTTCTAAAAATTATGAGCATGATTCATTTATTGGTGATCATTCCTGAAATGATATAAAGTAGAAATGTTTGATACAATCCCTTTGATACAAAGTAGAAATTTCTCTTGTCACTCTGGATAATAAGATCATGCTTTAAAGCATTCTTTATATTTGTAAATACTCGACATGAATATAATTTATTTTTCAATGCCTCTATATCAGTGCCTTTATATAGCCTCTAAATAAAATTCATTTTCAGTCTTAATTTTCTTTCCCACATTTACCATTATATTTATACAAAAAATCAAACAGTACATATTTGTATGAAAAATCAAACAGTTTTAATTCATTGAAATGGTACTTAGCACAAGCTATTGACCAGAAATACAACCCAAAAAAAGGGAGCATAACAACTAAGGATAATACATGAAACAAATATAATTCAGGAAAATGCAGAGAGTTCAAACACCACTATCAAGCAGCAGGAATCTTTTCCTTATTTCCCAGTATCTATCAAAAATGTATTCCTGTGTTAAGACTCTGCAAATATGAATGTGTTCACTATTCCTCAATGGACATTCATTACAAAGCTTATAGTTCAGTCAAGGATAAATACCAAATGATAAGTGAAACATTTATGATCTGTCACAAGACGAAAAGCTGCTATTGTATGTTTCCAAGAAGAAGAAGATATAAGCAGTAGGCTTTCTTTCCATGACTTTTCCCCAATTTCCTTATACAATCTCGAATTGTGAATATGTTTTCAACTTATAGTCAAAGCAATGTAAATACAATCAATGAGCTGTCAAATATTGTAATTTTAAATTTTAAAATCAACACAAATAAATGCATTTAGTTTTTCCATTTAACATCTTTTTGTTATGGAAAACTTAAGCAACGTATGTAAACATAACAATGTAGCAGGCAGCTGTTTTGATGATATGCTGGATCCTCCTTTGACAGTGCAAAAGAACCAACAAACCTGAAGAAGTCCAAAAGAGAAATGGGCTAAATGTTGACCTATTCATCTTTTGGACTTCGCGTTTGTTGGTTCTCTTGCACTGATGAATGGGATCCAGCATATCATCGAAGCAGCTGTCTGCTGCATTATTGTGTTATTTGTGTTTATATACATTGCTCGAGTTTTCCTTATTCTTTGCACAAGGTGTGTTTTATTTATTGATTTTTTGTGTTACTCACATCAAAGAAATATCCATGATATGCAGAACAAAACTAGAACAGATTGATTGATATCTATGTTTTTAATGCTATTTGATTCTCCCTTGCTAAAAGAGGATCACAGATTGTCCAATTATCTAAAGTATACATTCCTTACTCATCCATCACTAAAATCATAATGAACACTCTCTGAAAAAAATATTATACTAGTCTGTATCAGAAACCTGAAGAAATCTGTTGGTTCCTGATAGAAAAATTTAAGAAATCTGATTTGTAGCACATTTTGAGTTGAGGACCACTGTCTTAGGAAACATTTTTTAGTTATAAATATAATTTTTATTTTCAGAAGAATTGCCCAATTCTTAAGTTATGCCTAATTGTTGCCACTGATGCTTCTTACAATTGATACTATTTTTAAAATAGTACTTCAACTTTTTGATAATAGTTATGTTGCACTGTAGAATTATGAAGTTTATTAGTTGTAGAAAACTTTTCCCTCTTATATTCTTACTTGTTTATCTGTATAACCAACATAATTGCACATCAACCAAGTTTCAAGCATAAAATCATATAAAAAATATTTTCATAACATTTTATCCTTACATGTTAAAAATATTTATAATTACTCACTTTCACAAACTTCTGCACTATTGCTGGTTCCATGATTCCATTGTTTCTGATTGTATAATGGACAGCAGTGATCACAATTACTTCCACATGTATGATGTTTACATTCACACTGCAAATTCTGTAAATTCAAAACACAAAAATCAATAAATGCTTATTAAAAAAGATACAATATATATATATATATATATACAAAAAAAATTCTGCAAAGATTTTAATTGCATATACAAACTTAATTGTACTATTTGTAACTTATCCTATATTGGCCAAACCAGTAACCCTTTACATCTGAGAACGAATGTCCACAGGGATCATATTAAAAAATTTTACCATAAAGTCTTTAATGATCTCCCTACTAAAAATCAATTTGAATATCAGCACTTTGCTACACACGGATTTAAAAATGTATCCCTTCATATTTTAGATATTAAAATTTCACTCACTGATAGATTAGTATTTGAAAATTATTACATTAAAAAATATAAAACTCTCTTTCCCTATGGCTTAAATCAAATTTATAATAATAATAATGTTGTTAACAATAGTTTTGAATACAATTCTAATAAATCTTCAGTATATAAACATCTTTTTCAATATTCAAAGTCATCAACGTTTAGTAAAAAGCGATATAAGCGTGGCAAAGGAAAAAGTAACTTAAGTAAAACTATTGATTACAATGCAGACATTTTGAAATTACAATATAATTATTCTCAAACTTTCAATTTTCTACCTGTTAGAACTTGGTTATATAAAGTCAGAAAATGCAAATTAAGTATTGTTTATACTAATATTTTAAAATTAAAATTAACTCATGAGCATTTTAAACATTTATTTTATGATTTGCTTCTTTCACGTACAAATTTCTTAAATTACCACCTTCTCCATTCACCAAATCCACATACTAAAATAGCTTACTGTGTAATTTCTTTTAAACACCCTATTCTTAATTCTCTTAAACTCAATAATTTATTTGCAAAACATCAACACTTGTTACCCTTAAAAGAAATCAAAATACAAAAATCATTCAAATATAATTTACCAATTGGTAGAACTATTTACAATTACAATGAAGTTCCCAGGACATTAAACTCCGATGACTTTACATCATGTGTATGCAGCAATAAAAATCTTGCCCATTATGTCAACTCCTCTCATGGACACATTATTACTGGGGATCTCAGTATAGTTCAGGATGATATACTTAGGGATATTATGAATAAAGGGTCTAAATTTCGCATTCCATTCTGCCATCACCATAAACAACTTCTTCAGTCTATATCATTTGATTTTGATAAATTCATATATCAACTTGCTTGTTCATATTCCATTCCTATTGAAGCATTCCATCTATGGAAGTATACTACCTTACATCTACTTAAAAATGTTATTATAAACATTACATTAACGAAGCCTGGGTATCCTTATAAACAACTCCTATCTGCTATTAAAGAACTACAACAACATTTTGTCATAACTTATGTAGATAAAGCTTCTAATAATTATGCCATCATTTGTAAAAAATATTATGTTTCTCTGTTACAGAATTACTTAAAAAATAATCAAATTTTTAAACCCATTAATAATCAGTCTATCAAAATCAAAACTAAAATGCTAAAATTATATACACAATTAAATATTAATTGCAAGTTTCCATAAATCACCTCTCAGTTTTAAAACAGTCACTTGTGGACATAATACCTTTACCACTACAGCTAGTAAGTACTTGCTTAACTGTTTAAATAGAATTAATGAATCTCTTAAATTTAGGAATTCAGGATATTTCATTTTGAACAATAGTTTTGATTAGTAAATCACCTTAGCAAGCTTCCACAAATTCTTGGCTTCCATACCTTTGATTTTAAAGACCTATTTAATAATATTGTCATTAAAGATTTATATAAAGTTATTATCTCTCTTTATCATGACTATCTATCTTCCAATAATGTTGCATTTAATGTCAAAAACTTTCCTATGCTCCTGCACTTTGTGTTATACAACAATTATATTATCCAAGGTGATAACATTTATTTACAAACATCTGGTGTACCACAAGGTGGCTGTAGTAGTAGTATACTCGCTAACTTATATCTTTATTATTATAAATGTCATTTTAACTCAAATTCATATATTATATATAGATATGTTGACGACTTAATTTGTATTATCATTGATGATTCCTATCCAATTAATATTGATTTTTACCCATCTAACCTAGAATTAATTCCTAATGAGCCTAGCGTTAGTCAAACTGTAAATTTTTTAGACCTAAATTTAGATACCCTCAATAATCATGTAATCACCAATCTATATGATAAAAAAGATTCTTACAACTTCACTATCATAAAGCTGCTATAATATCAATCTTGTAATTCTATTCAATTGTTTAGAAACATCATTTTAAACCAGCTATTTCGAATACATCGACTTTCTGATCCTCGGTTTCACTTTCTCCACATCAATAATCTTAAATGCATTTGTCAAAATTACCAATATCCGGAAGTATTTGTAAATAATATTATTAATAATTTCAAATATACCATGTAATAATTTTACACATGCATTATTTATCTTTGATTGGATAACTCATTTTTGAGAATTCACCCATTCTTATCACCTAACTTACCACTTGGCCTGAGTCTAATACTGTTTACTATTTTCGAATGACTATTTTCCACTTGTCCTGAGTCCTATACTGATTACTATTTTTGAAAGTCTCCATACATATTATGTATCGTTCAAATGTATTCATTCCGGTGCCCACTCGCATTGACGAAGTGAGGTGAAATGTTCAGTCGCTTGTTCAACTTACACGTGGTAACAATGCTTGTGAGTTCATATTTCTGTTCGAGGAGGTATTATTTATCTGATTTGTAATTCAATTGATTAATTTTTCTGCTTCCACTAGCCAGTAGACAGTTCCAATGGTGTCTATCGTTAAATACTATCGCCATTGTCAGAAACTGGATATTCTATCGGTTTTAATTCGAATTGTATGGCTGTCCTGATGAGAATGCAATTTCGAACTAACCGCCATTTTTTGTGTAGTTTCAATTAATTATTCTCTATGTCTTAATCTTTTATCTTGAGCTAATTATTAATGCCTTTCTCATTTTTGCCGTGTTTTCTTTTTATTTTTATTTATATTTATATACTTTTAATTGTGAATTTTGTATCCTAATATTCTTCTCATCCCCCTTTCCATTGTAGTGATATGTTACCTTCTATCTTTATCCTTTGTCTTGGTCTATAGTTACTCATTTGTAACAGATATGCTAGAGATGGGTTTTTTTGTACATACAGTAGTTTATGCATAATTATCGATTAAAATCTTTCAATTTTTATTTATGTATATATATATATATATATATATATATATATATATATATATATATATACACAGGGTGTACCAAAAAGATTGAAACATGCTTTAATTCTTTACCTGTTGGAGATAAATGGGCAATGTAAATTGAAAAAATGTTGAAAGTAAGGTAGGAAATAAGACTACATTAATGAAATAGTCCTCCCACTAATTTTCAAAAAGTTACACCTTTTAAATTTTTATACGACCCCCTTAGACAAATTTGGTCAATCAGAAAATTTTTATTTTTAACACAACAAGACCATTAAAAAACCCTGCACATCTTTAAAATTATCTTTAAAATTGAGCGAGTTATATTTAATTGAGAATTGAACATTGTGAATGGGGACCATATATCAAATTAGAAATGTAAATTTGTGACATATCACAAAAAAGATAAAATTGGATGATAATACATAGGAGACATTTTTGCAAATTCCGCATAGGCTCACAATGCAATCATGGATTCTTCAGTACTTTTCAATAACTAAGTACTTTTTCAATAATTAAGTACTTTTAAGGACTTTTTTTTATCTAAACAATTTCCATCGTCGATTTGTTTATGATCCCTATTTTCACTGATGAAACAGCCTTTCACAAGGTACAAAAAAGTGGCATAAGCCAGATTTTTTCCTTTATCATAATTCAATTGAGTTTAAAGATACAGATATGTGGGTTTTTTTAATGATCTTATTGCATTAAAAATAAAAAATTTCTGATTGACCAAATTTGTCTAAAGGGGTTGTATAAAAATTTGAAAAGTGTAACTTTTTGAAAATTAATGGGAGGATATTTCATTAACATGGTCTTATTTCCTACCTTACTTTCAACAGTTTTGCAATTTACATTGCCCACTTATCTCCAACTGTTAAAGAATTAAAGAGTGTTTCAATCTTTTTGGGACACCCTGTGAGTGTATATATATATATATATATATATATATATATATATATATATATATATATATATATATATATATATATATTATAATTATTATTAAAAAGATGCATAGTAAGTAGAAATAATATCTAATTCAAAATTGGCAACTTTCTAAATTAATGTTTGACACTATACAAATCGGTGCTGCTCTAAGTCTTCGGACGAGTCGGATGGTCTGGGCTTTCGACTATACAAATCGAGAGGTTGGTGGTAGGGGAAGGAGGGTACGGTCCCAGTGGATGCCTCCCCCACTGGGTTCCGGTCTAAATTGGGTGGCACTTCCCGACCGTCCAAACTGTTACCTTATACCTTTCTGGTAGGTCGGAACGTCTGGGTTTCAACAACAACAACTATACAAATATGAATCTTTACAATTTGTGCAACAGATAAAATATGCATCAATCATTCTATATAAAAATCGATCAATGGCCAGCACATGATTGAACCAGATTTTTTTTAAATTTAGAACAGATTTTTCTTAACCCTTTCCGGATGGCGGCATTCCGGAACCACAGTAAACACATATATTAAAAATTTAAATAATTTATTTGTTTGAAAGTAAGTCAAATATTTTTAAATGCATATATGTAAAAATATAAAAGTAAAGAATAATGTTTTAAAAATGTAATCATTTTAAATCACCAAGACATTACAAATTAAAATATTTGAAATCGAAAACACATATTTTTAAATTTAAGGATTTAAAAACAAACAAAAACATTAAAAAAAAAAAATTATCAACAATCCAAAAAATAAAAAAAAATTTAAATAATATTTAAAAGAAACTTTTATTAAAAAATGTTTTACTATTAAATTAAATTAATCAATTATTTTCTTATAAAAACTCCATTAATTGAGACACTTACGCCACTAACAGGATCTGACACACATGTAGATGCATGACCAAAACAAGCACATTGGCCACCAACAGAGATATCTTTAATGGAATAAAAGTACTGAAAATAAATAGATGTTTTAAATAATGAAAAAAAAATTACACAAATACTTAACAATTAGAATATACATGCTAAGATTTTAAATATTGAGAGAAATATATGAGTTCTGAATATATTTTAAAGAAAGTAATATGCAGTGAAATGCATTTTATTTAATAGTTTTACTGTTAAAAAATAAAAAGTGGTTTTTATAAAAGCTATATTAAAAATTTTATACATTGAAAATACAATCCATTTACAAAATACCTCAAAATAAAATAAATTCTTGATATATTGAAGTTTACCAAGATCAATCAAATAGAACTATTTAACTCAAATTAGAGAAATCTATATTACAGGCCACCTGCCCAATATGCCTTCATAAGTACTTGTATTATTTACTGTTCAGTCAAGCCACAGCTCAGTTGCTAAATGGACATATAACCTACTGCATCTTGGTACTATATGCCCATTGTTCACCTGCTATGTGGCCAGATCATAACTATTAATATATTAAAACTACTCAAATCGAACGAGCTCTAACAAAAGCAATTTTATTTTGATATTTTAAAAAACTTATCTACAATGAAACATATCATGAAATGAAAGCATTTGTTCTGCAAGACTTGCTTCAGCCAGATTTTTAGGTCTTTTCCTTTATACAAATGTTTAAAAATCTATTAATGTTTTAAATTTTTGAATAACCAAAAGTCTTTTATAGAAATATCACTTTTATTGGGGACAAACTATAATTTTGGGGAATACAAAGTAAAAAGATAAATATACATAGATACTAAACAATCATACTCATTTTAATCATGTAGATAGCACTTATAACTTAACATTAGAACTGCATTAAAGACTTTTAATGTATGGACTAAAAATTGAGAATATTGCTAAAAAAAAAAATAAACATTTTGTTCTCAGTACCAGAAGAAAAAAGGAATATATATATATATATATATCATCCAAGCACATTTCTCGCTGGATTAAATATAATTCACATTCACAGTAGCTTGAACAGTCTCTACTTTTGCTGGCACTTCTTTTTTATAATCTGAGTTTCCTTTGAGTCTTTAATAGTTTTATCAATCAAATTTTAAAGGAATAATAATAATAAGACACTTTTCTTATCAAAATTTAAAAAAATGCATAAAATCTGTTTATCTGAATGCCCTTTGATAACGAAACTTTTAATATTTCTTTGATAATTTCCTCATTCAATTTTAATGTAATTGCTACATTTAAGTAACTGACAGTAAGTACATTTTTAACAAATTTAATCCAATTTTTAATATCATTTTTGTAAACATTGCCCATTTCACTTCACAAACCTGCCTCAGTGAAGTACTTGCAAATCTTATAAAATTATTACTCTGCATTAATTCAATTCCTCTAATTTTAATTATTAAGTGAACAAATATTTTACACTTACTCTTCTGGTAACCAATTTATCAATATTTTCTGGATCACCAGATCTCATAGTCATTAGGTCAGCATTGAGAGTTCGAACTTTTTGTAGTCTCAACCTTACATACCTAGCTTTCGTAAATTCCTATAATAAATGAAAACTTTATGAAGTTATACAGCAAAATGGGGGAAAAAAAAAAAAAAAAAAGATATATATATATACTCCAAAATTTTTACCATCAGTTTCAGGCTAGGGCCATCTACACCAGGTCTTCCATTGAGTAATGAAGTATGGATCTGTAAGAAATAATATTATGAAAACTGTTGTGAATATTAAAAATACATACCCAACTTACAATCTAAAATTTATTAAGTAGACCCTATATAGCTCTCACTATTAAAAAATAAGGAGAATAACAATGAAAATTAGACTAGAAACTTTTTCGTGCCAATTATAATGATAGATTCAAAGATGTTTGTATAGTGAATCTAGACTCTGAATGTTAAAATATATTATGCCTATATCTATCAATAAAATGTCTAATTAGTTACCATAACTATCTATAGTAGCATAATTACTGTAGTAAAGAAAGTGTATAAAGTACTTAAATTAGCAAAATACTGCATCTAAAATAAATAAAGTTTAGCTTTATATATATTATTATTTATAGGTTTAGTTAATTAATAAATATACTAGGTGACATTAATTAACCAAAATATGTTTATCTGAATTTCTGGTCAACATGTCTTCTCAAAATATAAATATTTTTCCAAGGTATGTTTAGAAAAAATTTGGATCTCTTATAAAATTGCAAACACGAAGAAAAGGGCTTCAAAAATTACAATTGTGAAAGAAAGGGCCTTTTATAAATAAAAGTTCAGATTTAAAATTCAGACATTTAGCAAATTTTAAATAACTGTAGTGTGAGGCTCCATTTGATTTTGCATTGATATTTCACAATATTTCAGTTCACTTGAATATTATGAGCTCAAGTAAGTATTCAATTCAGCATAAAAATGTTTTTTTTATAATAAATATTTCTATCAAAGTTATTATTTTAAAATTTTTTTTTAAAATTCTTAAACCTTTTTTTTTCTCTTTTAAGTTGGCAACAAATAAGTGAAAACAATAAATTGGATTAATTTAGCTGATTTATGATAACATATGGCAATTTAATATCTTTTACATCTATAAATATAGCAAAATATAAGCACAAATGGCCTGATTGGTTAAAAAATTGATAAATGTAACCCAAAAATAAGGAATTCTTATAGTTTCATGCCACACTTTTTATTTTTTCATAAAATTATTTTGTTTTACACAAAATTATCACTCATAAAATTATTTCGCTTTTAAAAAATTGGAAATGTGGAACATACTCTTGGACTTTGAGTACCTAACTTAATATATAGCAATTTTCTGGAAACCTCAGGTCTGTAATTTTAATTCATGATACTTTAATTTGATCACAGTGACATCAAGAAACTAGAATCTTTACCATAGAGTCCATATGCTGCATATGTAGCAAAAAACAAACTTTTAAGAGTTTATAAACTGTTAAATGCTATATCTTATCTAGCAAAAATTATGCTAATTATACAAGATATAAAGTTGAAAAGTATTTAATAATAAATTTTATATATGCCTATTACATAAATATTAATTCATATACCTCTCCATTTTCTAAAGGATTGAGTTTAGAATAATAAGATGTACAAATAACTTCTTCATCTGTTCTATAATGTGGTTTCCCAACAGTAGGTCTTATACCATAAGCATCCCAACATTCACTATCAGTCAGCGCATAATACTGCCAAGGTTTGTAAATTATGCCATCAAGCGATCGTTCCAATATCCAATTACCAGGACGGGGAGATACAGCTGCTTTCACAATGACATATGCAATTTGGTACACCTATCAGAAAAAAGTTTGAAATAAATAAAGAATACTTAAACATTGAAACAGCATTTAAAATTTAAGTGTTGAAAATAATGAAAATAATAAGCAACTTTATTTAAGTTTTAAAATCTGGTTCAGATTTTTTAATATTCAGTCGAGAAAAGGTTAAACACAACACTGTGAACAGGAATCAATTTCAAATAACAAGTTTTAAAGAAAATTTGATTGTAGGTTTTGCAATTAAAAAATACATGATGTAAAATACTAATTCATTAATTTACCTAGTAGGGAAAAGTAAAGCATTAAGTTTTGGTGTAATTTCTTTGTCAATTAAACTTTAGATTAGATTGTTACAGTTATAACTGAATATTAATGCAATGCATAAAACATTATCAGATTTCAGTTTTGTAGAAATGTGTTTGTAAATACCTTCAGAATAATTTGAAACTTGCAGATGGCATGGTGCCAAAACTTTTGATATACTTCTTAAAGAACATTTCTGACAAGGCCAAGTGAAGATAATAGTAAACATATTTAGTTTTTAAAGATTTTTTTGAATTTTAGATCAAAACCATGCATTATATCGAGAACAACAGATTATAGAATCCTACAAATTATGCCATTCACTTTAAAATTAAAATTACATATAAAATGACAATTTCTGCAACAAATTTTAACATAATTATTTTCACAATCTTTTTCAAATCAAAATTAAAATTATTTGCATGTTTTAGCTTTCATTATTGGTCCAATCTGTCAAAAATCAATAAATCTCTAACATTTATTGATTAAATAATCATACCAAATTTTATTCAAATTGCTCAGTTTATCCAAAAGGTATCCTGCCCACAGACAGACAGATATACAAGCATAATTGAAAACATGGTTGATTCTACTCAGGAATGCTCAAAACATGCAAGTCCATAAAAATACAAAAATCAGATTGTTGTCCCTATCACAATACTACCCTTCATATACAAGGTAGGATAAAAAAGTTTGGAGACTGTGCTGATATCTCCAACCCTGATTGGAGAAGAGAACTATTTTACCATGGCGCAGAGGCACATATGACGTGAGATGTGAAAAGGAAAAAGCAGGTCAGCAGTGCAGGGTTTTTCCAGACAATGCATGTCAGTGAACTGTAGTCATTCGCGGTCGTCGAAATAGGAAATGGCGTTTGAAGAACAATGTGCAAATATCAAATTCTGCCAGCATTTGAGGAAATCGCCGACAGAAATATTGCGCCTGCTGGAGCAGGTGCAATTTTTCTGTCGGCGATTTCCCCAAATGCTGACAGAATTTGATATTCGCACGTTGTTCTTCAAACACCATTTCCATTTTCGATGAACGCCAACAACTACAATTCACTGACACATATTGGCTGGAAAAACACCGGCATCTTCTTTTTCACATCTCACATCACATGTGGCTTTACGCCACGGTAAAATAGTTCCCCTCTCCTCCAATCAGGGTTGGAGATATCAGCACAGTCTCCGAACTTTCTGATCCTACCTTGTATATTATGTATTATGCAAAGTAAAAAGCAGTATGCATATATGCAAAGTAAAATGCACAGATATAAAAAAAATCTATATTTACTACATATCAACATGCAAACTTCTTAAACTTTAGCAAAATAATGAAGTTATAGGAAACAATGATCACTGCAGCTCAGAATGTGACGATGAGAGCTGAAGTTACACATCACAATATAAAACGATGGTGACAATATGTGGTAACTTTATACATCCTGATATTTACATAAAATTTACATAGAAATGAGTTTTTTTTACATGATCAGTTAAAATAAACCTAGAGTACACTAAAACTCAAATTCAAAGCATTTCTTCTATAGAAGTATTTTATATACCACAGTCATTTTAACCATGAGGAAATGCAGTAATATATACACCACTGAGAAAACTAGACATTTATATTTAGAGGGGGGGCACTTAAACAGACACTCAGCATCTTCATTTTACTATTTTCGAACAGAATTGTACCAAAATATAATTATATGGGTCATTCCATGTGAAATCAACAAAAAAAAAGAATATTTGGTTGCATGATCCTTTTTAAAATTTTTTATATTTTGCACATATGTTCCTACATATTCCAATAGATAAAAACAATTTTTTAATTTTTTTCTTATTGTTTGCTTTTTAGGTACGGCCATTTTTCCAACATGGCCGACTATAAATTTGGTCAATTTTGATGCTCACGTAAACTTAAATATTTTGGAACTCAAAAAGGATAGAGACTTGGGATAAAAATTATTTTACTGGTCTTAAAGTGGACTATATTTCATACCACTGTAATGTTTGGCAAACTGCAATCTAAGGGGATAAAATTCAGCGTTGAAATTTAGTATCAATTTTGCTAAAAATGCAGTTTTTAGGTCTCTTAAAATAAATAAAAGAAATTAATCTGAATCTTCAAATTTTCACCACATCTTACCCTACTCCCATAGTCTTAGCCTGAAAAAATTTTAGTCTCTACTCCACTTTTTACCTGGATTTTAGGGTTGCCAAACTTCTAAAATTTCAAAAATGAGCACTTTTAACATCTCCAAAACATCATGTGGAACATAATTTAAAAATTTAAAAATTGTTTCAATAAAACAACAACTCCATACAGATAGTCAAGTGAAAGGTCCTTTTATGCATATTTTATCCTTTCTATTTTTAAAATTGAAAAGAAAAGTGACATTTTCAACACATGGAAAATTTTCAAAACAGGATGTTACTTATTAATACAGTAACCCCTCGTTATATCGCGCCTCAATATATAGCGCATTTGGATATATCACGCTTCTGCTATGTCTCCCACTTTCTTTTTCTTCTGATTTTTCGTTTACATTTTTTTGCTTTCCCAAGACTGGGGTGTTACATTATGAGTCATTGGTGGGGCAGGAGTGAATGAGGGTTTTATTATTGTCTTTTTTATTATTGTACTTTCGCTCATAAATTTTTATTACATATGCCCATAAAAGTATCATTTTTATCATATCGCCTGATATATCGCGCATTCGGATATATCACGCATTTTGCCATGTCTCCCGGCAAGCGCAATATAATGAGGGGCTACTATAATTAAATGTCTATTTAAAAATATGTTGTTTTGCTTGTGCATTTCTTTTTTTATTATCATTAACATTAATTTAAAGGCAATTTCATATATATATTCTTGCTTATGATTGGGCATGGAGGGGGGAGGAAGAGAAGTTGTCAGTGTTAAAAAAAGGCATATCAAAATATTATTTGTACCATGTTACCTCAAACAAAAAATTCTTTCAATGTTCTAACTTTGCATTATCTTCAACTGATATGAAAATTACCGATTTTACACACACACCCCTCACAAGAAGAAAGAATAGTTCAGAAGTTAAAAATATAAAAACTGTTTCAAAGAAGCCACTAATACATACATACAGATGATCATATGAATTATCAAATTTTGTATATTTCTTCCCTTCTATTTATAAAATTCAAAAGAAAAGTGACATTTTCTGTATTAAAAATTTTAAATTATAGAGAATTAGTTATTCATATTTAATATTTGTACAAAAAATGCCATTTTGCTTGTACATTCGAACATACATTCTTAATCATTTAAATTAATTATTAATTAGATTTCATCGTATTTTTTATCTTTGGAAAAAAATCCAAGAAAATAATATAATAAATAAATGTTCATGTTTCCTACCTAATTATATATTATAAAAATAAATTTAAAACATCTATTACGCTGAAAAAAATGTGAAATTTAATGCAACAATTATTTTTTCTCTTAATTGCTTTGGAAAACATCTTTCTCAGATATGCTCTGATTCTAACCCCAGCAGCCTTCATTCTGGACAAGGTACCCTACTGGGTTGCAAATGAGGGAGGAATAGGTCAGAGGTCACATCTGGTTTTGAAATCACTGAGTATTGGTTTAGTTTTGTAGGTGTGAGAGTTAGATCAGTTTGCTGTGAAAATTGAGCTGAATAGCAGTCTAGTTGCATTTTTATTGGAAATAATGTCTACCAGAGGAAATGCTGTTTCATATTTTATCAGATAAATTTTTAAATTTTGATTCTTGAATAGATCGTTCTTGCTGTGATCCATTTTCATCTCATAAAGCTCAAGTAAGTAAAGACCTAAGAACAATTACTTTATAGAATTACAAAAAGCAACAAACTTGCATGACCTTATACCTAGTAAATCATTATGCTCAAGTAAAGGTCAACCACTGAGAATTTCCAAAAAGAGTAGTTCTGGTGCATATCAGATTAGTAAAATAGCCATTGAAACAGTCAACATAGCATGCAATGTATTAGGTGTCTCACAAATTAAAAAAACCTAAGTCAATACAAAAAAAAAATCACATGGAAAGCCAAAACTCGAAAAGATATGTTAACTTGACTCAAAAAGCTGTTAAACTTAGTTGGCTAAAAGTTTAGATGTTGAACTATCTTCCGAACAGAACAGTCATCAGAACTCTTCACATCTAGCACACAGTGCGAAGATTGCACTAATTTAATCACAAAACTAAAGGGAAAATATAACAAAAGCAGTTCAACACCAGAAGAAATTAAAAATTTAAGTCTTATACCTCAAAGTTGGGCTACTTAAACAATATAAAAGAGTTTAGAGCTAGCCAGTATCTAGTTCACAGAACTAAAGACCTCAGAAACATGGTTCTTTCTTCAATTAATAAAAGGTAGGATTCTTGATTTGAAAGTTAAGGAAACAGTTTGCACATTCTTTACATGTAATGCAATCAGCTATTGTTTTCCAATGAAGAAAGAGTGTTTATCTGTACAATCTACTACAGGAAAACAAGAATTAAAGCAAAAATGTTTGCTTTTAGGAAATCTTAAAAGAAATGTATACTAAATTTAAACCATCTACATTACAAGATAAGCTTTTCACAATTTGGAGAGCTATGACTCAAGTGGTGTATCTTAACTGGTGCTAGTGGTACTCACAGTGTATATGTAACTGGTACTAGTGGTACTCACAGTTCATATGTATGCAGCTATCATTCAATATAAAACTAATGGTTTCAGCAATAAATATAAAGGCTGAGATATTACTTTATTGCTAAAAATGATAGTTTGCTCAACAGAAGATGAAAGTTGCATACTTGGTTATTTTCTAAATGCCCAGGAACTTTCACTTTTAATTAAATGCTATGAGATGAAAAACACTCAGCAATGATATTTACAATAAAAATTGATGAAATCACATTTAAATTAATGTTAATAATAAGAAAGGAACAAATACACACGTAAAACAACATATTTTTGGTTAGACATTTAATGAATAAATAACTTCTTGTTTTATAAAATTTCATATGCTGAAAATGACACTTTTTTTTTCAATTTTAAAAATATAAAGGATAAAATATACAAAAAAAAGCCCTTTTCACTTGATTATCTACATAGATTTGTTATTTTATGAAACCAGTTTTTAGATTTTTAAATTATGCCCCACATGGGGTGTTAAAAGTGATCATTTTTGAAATTTTGGAAGTTTGGCAACCCTAAAATCCAAGTAAAAAGTGGATTAGAAGCTTAAAAAACACTTCCGTAACACTTTGTGCTTAAAAACACTTTGTGCTTATAAAACACTTCCAACTCTTTAAATCAACCATATTTTATTCATGTTTTAATTTCACCAGCTAAATTGAAAAAATCTTACACATAAGAAAAAAAGTTCAAATATTTCAAATTTGAGTGCTTAAAAAGGGTTTCATTAAAAAAAAAATATTACAATTAATTTATATTATATGAAAGCTTGAAGTCTTAGCTTTAAAATAACACCTGAAATATTGATTTGTGACAAATACAAGTGGTTTTACTTTGGAAGGAATGAATATCACTTTTCACAGAAATATGACCTTGAACGATGCTTCAAGGGGCAAAATCTCCCCTTCTACATTTTTAAAAAATTGAAATTCTGGCTTTCACCTTCTTCCCAGGTATATAAGCTAATTTTAATTTTTGATCAAAATTCATGACTATGATGCAACCCCCATTTGTTGATTTGGCATGGAATGAAAATGGATGCTTTTTCTACTTTTGTTATAAACAATCTGAATTTTAAAACATTTTATTTCCATTTTCTCATAAAAATAAAATAGTAAATGATATTTTTATGTTGTTTACAAAAATGTCATTTACTATTTTATTTTCATGAGAAAATTGAAATAAAAGGTTTTAAAATTCAGATTTACTATTTCATTTTCATGTGAAAATAGAAATAAAAGGTTTTAAAATTCAGATTGTTTATAACAAAAGTAGAAAAAGCATCTATTTTCATTTGTACTTTTAACTAATAGCCATTTCACTTTGTTCTATTATATTGTTAAGTTATTTTAAATTATTTTCTGTGCTTATTTTAAATTTCAATAGTCACTTATGTTACTTAAAATTAATTACTATTAAAGTTTACTTTTGGATACGGTTTTTTCTGCCATATTGATTATCGATCCAATAAATTCATCAAAATTAGGGTTGCACCGAATACCATTTTTTGCCGAATAACGAATACCGAATATTCGGTTAAAATTCTAACCGAATATTCGGCCGAATACCGAATATTCGGTTAAATTTTTTAAAGGTAATATTTCTATTTTATGCCAATTTAAAATAGAAAATGTTTCTATTTTGTGCCTTTTATAAATGCATTTACATTTAACATCTTAAATTTATTTGCATTTACATTAAGTATAATTATTAATTTAAAATAAATAAAAAATAAAATAAATCATTCCAAAACCAAATTAATATAGTAAAATAGTAAATGGCTACCTAATTTGGTTTATGTTTATCTGCATAAATTGATAATTGATAGTTAATTTCTAATATGTGATAATCATATGGCTTCATATTATGTTATAGAGAATCTTGCATTTACCTTACATACAAACCCAAGTTGCTTAAAATATCATTACAAATTAGAATTACAATTTATTCAAGTGAATTTTTGCTATCTTAGTCTCTTCTGTACTGTAACTGATAAATAATTTTATCAAAATTGAAACTGAGCAGTCAAATTCAAACATTGCCAAATCATTTTTCTTTTTAAAGTGCAAAGGATACTTTGCCAGAATGTCCAGCCATTCTTTTTTAAGTTCTTGTCACACCTGGTCTTGCGAACTGCAACAGAGTAGATACTGATAGATAACTAAACAGTTACAGACAGGTGTACCCACCCTGTGACAAAAGACTCAACAAAGTAATCTTCTCTTCAGAAATCATGAAAGAAATTAGAAGGTTTGACTACAATGGGGCCACACACAGAGAAATTCTTTGGTTATCTTATTTGACACATTTTAATGGATACAAAGGAACACCTATGGCACCCTCAGTATCTTATCTATCTCTATCGAAATTAAAATACTGCAAAATTGAATTTTCATCCAAGTGTTTGTTTTATATATTAATCACCTTCACCTTTTTTTAATATTGGTGAAATGATAATTGATTTTTTTTTAGCTGCACATATTTTATAAAAAATTAACCATTATATTTTTGAACACGTAATATTAAGAGTTTTATTTTCTGGTTACTGTTTCATATTTAAATGAGTTATTAAGGTTAAGGTGTGATAAGATTTAAGAAAAATTGAAAAAAAAAATTTAATATCAGAGCGTTTTCTTTTACATTAAAATTATTTTAAATGTGATAATGGTAAGTAAAAATTTGAATTAATTTTGTACTATGATACTATAACTTTCATTCATTGTATAAAAAATGTGCTTTACCAATTGTCGAATATTTTAATTTTGTTTTACTATTCGGTTATGCCGAATATTAAAGTATTCGGCCGAACCGAATATTCGGTTTGACTGCCGAATAGGCAGTATACCGAATACCAACCGAATATTCGGTGCAACACTAATCAAAATTATATATATATATATATATATATATATATATATATTATTACATGAATTTCAACATTAAAGACGACTTTTTTAATGTGTTTAAGGTTACATGTGTTGTTGAGACCCAGACCGTCCGACCTACCAGAAAGGTGTAAGGTAACTGTTTGGACGGCAGAAAGCGAAATGTCTCTATTTTTGGTTGAATTTGAATATGAGTATATTAATAATTTTGGGATTCGAGAAGTTGTGTATATTTATTATATATAGATATATTATTTAAATAGTATTTAATTCATAATGCATCTTCAATTCTAATTAAAATAAAGGTCAATTTGAAATAGAATTCTATTAAGAATTTTATTTTAAGATAATTATTTTTGAGATTCTTTTTCATTTTGAATGTAAATACATGTTAGATACTTTCAAATTAGAATTATATATAACCTCTTGACAACCAAACTTATAAAAATTAGTGCACTAAATGGATTCATACTTGATTCATAAATGGCATCCCCAGAGCACGGAGCTAGTACTCTATGTACATGGCAGGAATAAAATAAAGAAATATAACCATATTAAAAATTTAAACAGATTCTGGGTATTAAAACAGACCAACCTGCTTTAAGTCTAAAGTAATAGTGACCCATTCATACTGTTTTCCATTCTGAAGAGTAGGGCTTTGCCACCATCGGTTAGTACCATCAATTGCATTCTCAATGGGGTGTTTCTTGTCTGAGCTTCTAGCATCACATGTATTACAGTGATCCTGACCATCTCGGTGTCGTCTGTAATCCTCACCTTCACTAAACATTTTGAGTTAAAAAGATAAGCAACTGATAATAGCACATTCTTGAAAGAAAAGCATTTAGCATATTTATGTCTAAAACTATGAAATAAATTCATATAATACTTCATTCATTAATAATTATTTAAATATGTATTGTACATTTATTTTAAAATTTAGTCATGCTAATTTTTCATAACAGAATAATTTTCATATCAAATGACACATCAAATGCAACTAAACCCACAACATAATTTTGCAGACCTGGTTTGCAATTATGTTGTTTGGTTTTAATTTAATCTTTAACAGGCTGTCTGTAGGCAAGAATGACTTTGCAGATAGATATGTTCTTATCTTTGTTAGTGTTTTATCCTTTTATCCTGAAGAAGGCTATTCTTTGCATATAAAACTGGTTAATATTTTTAATCAACCATGCACACTGTTACCTAAAGTAATTCTTTTTGCATAAAAATAAAATTTTATCTTTAAAATTATATGAGGCACTTACCCAATGAAAACATGTTCAACAAGCTTACAATAAACTTCTGGAGTAGATTCACCACATGTGGCATTAACAGTAACCACAGATGAAGCAGCAAGATTAAATACATTAGGAAATAATCCTCGAGAGGTATCATCATCTAAAATAAAAAAGAAAAAAATAAGTGGTACTCATTTGATCTTAAACAAAATGTAGAATTTACTCGAATAAGCTTATAAAACAAGAATAAGAATGTACTACAGGACAGGAATTTTATAACACAAACAAAACAATCAAATAGTTTATTCCATGGTGTAAA
Source organism: Amaurobius ferox (assembly GCA_951213105.1). NCBI lineage: Eukaryota > Metazoa > Arthropoda > Arachnida > Araneae > Amaurobiidae > Amaurobius > Amaurobius ferox. Next base: position 37,147,104 of record OX578149.1, on the reverse strand, counting down.
GCAAAAGTAAGTTGCGTAGTTATATTTAATCCACGTGGGTAGCAAACCTGGGCATGTTTGCCTAGAGATGCAAAAGAAGTAACAATGTGCATAAATTCCCTACATTTTGCTTTAAATAATTATTAATAGCTAATATTTGAAACAAAAAATAATAAATAAATGTATTTGAAACATACAAATTGGACAGGTTTATAACAAAAATGAAAAAATAAATAATAGCACATTTATTAGAATTTGTATCAATAAATATTTTAAGAGTATGAAGACAGTAATTATACTATTTGTTTGTGGGTGGCAAAACAAATATAATAGTTTTTCACAGGTGTGCTGTATTTACCTTACACCTTTCTGGTAGGTCGGACGGTCTGGGTTTCAACAACAACAACAGGTGTGCTGTATAAAGTGGTAAATATATACTAGTGTTGATAAGTGGACATAAATTTTAGCATCTTGCAAACATATATTTTAGAGTGTGTAGACAGCAAATGTATTTATCTGCAGGAGACAACTATAATAGTTTTCACAGGTGTGCTATTTACAGTGGTAAATACATTAGTTTTTATAGGGTCAAATATATTAGCATCTTAGAAACATATATTTTATGCAGAGGAACAACAAAAAATTGTCTAGATACAGCAAAATCATAAATCTATCTCTAGTTTTAATATCCTAATGTCCGCTTATGATTCATCACATTTTGCTGTCTGATCTTTAAACTCTTTATTATGAATAATGAGAAATTTCAATTATAATCCATAGTGATATAGATTTTTTACTGCCATAGATGTCTTTATCCTGCCATCAGCTTCAAATAAAGACAAAAAAATACTGCAAGACCAACTTAGCACATAATACATGTGAGAAAGATTTTATCTTTATTTTTAAGAAAATATACTTTACTTTTGAAATTATATATATCTTTTAATGCTAACAGCACAGCAAGATTAAGATCCCTTAACCCTTTGTAGACGGTTGACGCGCCCACACGTCGACTGCGAACTTGCATTCAAGGATAGTCGTCATGCATTCGCGTCGGAGAAAACTTTACCCTAAAGGACGGCCATCACGAATGCACATTTTCATACGGAACGTTAATATTTTAATTTATTTGTCTACTAGATGGCGTTAAATGTTCATACGAACAATTCCAATGTATTTTGCAGATACTTGACATAGGGGGAGTCCAATGAATTATTTCTCCATATAGAGCGGTGAAACATGGTTTTGTAATATAAACAAATAGAGCACTTCTCGTATCCTCTGATATTTTATAATTGAGTTTCGGTTCTCATTTTGTTTTTCGCTTTATGATTTCGTTGGTGAATCATAGTAGTATAAAAGAGAGCAATTTTTATAAGTTTGGGTTTTAGAGGAATGTGCGGCAGTGAAATTATTAGGTTATTTCGGATAAAAAAAATGGCTGGGTCAGGATGTTTCTTTTCTGTGGAAGAATATACTCATATGATAAACAAACCGGACAGTAATGAAAGTGATGCAGATAGTAAAGATTCGTGGAACTGTGGTATTTCTGAAGATGAATATGAAAATGCAAGTGATTCTTCAGATTCTAAGCAAACTATTATTACAACGCCACCAGCTTCTGTACCTGTTTCTGCAAATGATATTTGGACAGGAGATTTGAAAGATCTGAATTCTTTTGAGTTTTTGAGCATACTTGGAATCAATCACAATATTATGCCGCCTAATTTAAATAAGAAAATTAATTTTTTTTAACATAATTTTCGATGATGAATAGTAGAATTCATAGTAAAAGCAACTAACGAGTATTTTGCATTGAGATTCATATGAAAAATATACATCAAATAGAAAATAAGTATTCCTTTTATTCCTGATAAAAGTAGATTGCTGTGTTGAACAGGTGATTTTTAGTGAATTTTTTTTAGAGTTAGGCATAGCACAAAAAATTAGGAGTCCTTTGGAAACAGTTAGAAAGTGAAGCGCTCCGTCCTTTGGGCCATGGTAGTTCCAGAATGCCGCCGTCCGCAAAGGGTTAAGGCCCTGAACACTTAACATTCGGGTGTCACTCTCAATTTTTAATGATACTCACAAAACTGTAGTGTATTAATATGCTTCAAAATGGGCTGTAACAAGAAATAAAATTAAAGACAAGCTTGAACAAAGGTGATTGGGGGGGGGGGGAAGTAAGCAGGGATTAAAGAGGAGTTAACTGTAAATATCTATTTTAACTGTGTTCACTTAACAATTAATTTTACAGAACACTGTTTAAAAATAACACAAAACTTTTAATTTAAATAGTTAAATTTAGAGAATATTTATTTACTTGTAAAATTATTTAGATTTTATAGTTTCTGATTTTGGTGCACTTGCATTACTGATGTCCTAGCATATGCTTCTTATGCCTATAGGATAATCCTGCATTGATTAACTGGAATTGTTAGAAATGTGAGAATGGGGAAAATGAACACTAAAATGAATGCTTTTGAAATGAACTCTTATGTTCGCAAAGTGTACTAGTTCTGCAAAGCTCCAGGAAAATAAGATTATATTATGTATGAAAAAAAAAAGAACTAATGTTTTGCATATGGATAGAACATGACTTATCAGTTTATTTACTTGTGGATTTCCTCTTAATTCTGAAAAGTAATATAATGTATTCTGAATTGAATTTCTTTCCATTAAATATTTTATCTAGTATAACAATCTTGTTAGAGAAACGTTTAAGTAAGATTACAACTAAGAATTATGTTATGATTATGTCACCACTGAGATTCATTTTGCCAGGCAAACTTCAAAGTCAGAAAATTATTTTACTATTAACTCTAAATAATAGTCTGTAAATAAAAATTTAATACAAAAAATAAAAATTTGTTTATATTATTTTATATTTTTATTTCATACAACATGAATGTTGTTGTTGAGACCCAGACCGTCTGACCCATCAGAAAAGTGTAAGGTAACTCTTTGGAAAGCCAGGAACAACATGAATGTATAATACTTTTTTCTATTTCTTCTATCTATTTATAACAAATGCAATCGAAAATAAATTTCAGAATTGCTAGTCACTCCACCATAAAATTTTAACTGCAAGCTGCATTAAATGAACCAAACTAGTCTAGCACTCATTATTCTTAAACTTCTTAAATCCAAGTTCCATAATATGTTAAAAATGTAAAAAAAATGCCAAGAACACATATAAACACAGGCACTTTAAACAGTATTCTTTATCCGAATAATTAATATATTCCATTAAATAATTTTTGTAGTTAATTCACATAAAATATTTAAACAAATAAATTTTATGTCTCTGTGGGATTGATTGTGTTTCGGTCAGATTGTATAAAGTGTTATAGAGATTAATTTTAGGCTGACTTACAAATAAAACAATTCTATTATGCGAGAGAAATAAATAACCAAATAAAAATATATATATAATTTCTTCAAGTTACTTTATGTTGATTTACAGCAAGTCATTTTAATGTCATCCAAAATATATCTGTATTTGAATCAAAATATGCGGGAAGAGAACAGTGAAATACCACTTTACCAATTAAAAAAAAAAATCACCTGTTGAATGGGTTTAGTTAACCCTTATCTTTAATATCATTTATTTCTTTCAACACAAAATATAGATTATATGTTGATAGAATCAAGTCTTCTATTTTAAGCACGCACAATGACATTTTACGAAACGGTTAAGGAATTTAATTAATAATTTTGTTGAATTTTTGTTGAAAAATAAATAAACCTTAGGAAAACATTCACATTCATGTTCTAAAGTGGTGCTGCCATCCACAAAAATAAAAAAAAAGCAAAGTAAGCTGGCAACATGAGATCAAAGAATTTCTAACCGATGAGATCCCAAATTTTCTATTATATATAGTGATGTCATCTAGCGAGAAAATAATCATTCCTCCACATTCGTCTATAATGCTGCCATCTATCATCTTTCCTATTTAACTGTAGTGCTGCCATCTAGGGGAAATGATCCAAATTGTTTCATGTTCATCTAGCTCCATACAGTTGAGCTATAGAGATATGCACAGCATAGCTTGCACGGACCAGTATTTCAAGCTGTTAGCACCACTCAACAATCAAGTGAATCAATTTAATAACCAGGTAGGTGTTCTAGTATATGGAAGGTGAAGTGTTTGAATGTTCTGTCACGGTCCTACTGGCGACGCGACGCGTATGCGCTATCGAATGGGACCCTGGCTCTGGTTTGAACAACAAGGCTGCATTTGTTAATGGTGATGCACCAGCACTGATGAAACCATTATACGTCATTTTCAACCAGAATATTTAGCTTCCATTAATAACAGATTTACCACCCCAAAAGTCAAGTTTTAAACTTGATGCTATCGTCATGTTAGTTAGAAATCTTTGCATAGCTGATAGGCTATTTAATGGTACTCGCCTAATCATCCGCAAGGTCACTAAAAATGTTTAATTCAGCACTATCATGACAGGTCATAGATAGCAGGGGAAAATAGTACCTGCATTCCCCAAATTACCTTCAAGTAAAAACACAATGTTGATTTGCCTTTTATATTGCATAGTACGCAGATTCCAGTTCAGCTGGTATTGGCTATGGATAATGACAAACAAATCTCAAGGACAGACTTTTGAGAAAGTTGAGTTGCATATTAATCACAGGATTATCCTAATTTTGGTCATGGACTTTTAACATGCACTGTCATTGCTGGGGGACGCATTCTTCCATCAAAATGTTTTGAAGTGGTGGCTACAGGCTACACAAATAGACATAGCGACCCATTCAGCGGGAGTTTGTGAGCGCAAGCGAGCAGGGGGCGGTAGCTCCCTAATAAATATAGTAAGATTCAAAGTATTTACTTGTGTCGAAAAGTAATTTTTGTTGTTAAACGTCGTAAACGAAATGACAGCCTACCTTCAGTCAGATTCAGCAAATAGCAATGTTGGAGTCCTTCAATCACAGGAAATACAACTATGAACACCATCAAGCGGGAGAGAAATAAGTGCTGTGACAACTTACCCATGAGACAACTAGTCACGCTTTACCCTATAGTTCATTATACAGTTCACTGTTGTTCAATGTTCCCTATGTGTATGGTCAAATTTTGTTGCAAACGCGAAAAAAACATGTAAAAAATATTCCTCTTTTTATATAAATATATATAAATAAAATTTAAAACTCTGCCTGTGTGTTTATATCATCATGACAGGAGAGCGGCTGCACCGAATTTCATGAAATTTTGATGGATAGCCTTGATATGGTTCCACTTAAAATTTATGCGTTCATTTATCTTTCTAGCTGTCTATCTTCATGTCCTTCTGACTGTTTTTAACGCCATTTGTAAGCATAGAAACAGATATTTTAATTCATAATTATAGAGGACGATTTTTTAATTATATTTTATCAATGAAATTATTTATAATTTCTGACTCCATTCTGGTAACTAGGGTAACCGAAACTTGCGGCAAACCTAACTTGAATGCAGTTTGGAAACTAAGGGAGCTTTCGTACGCAATTTTACATTTTTTTACGTTCATACGCTCATTTGGCGAGATTGCGTGCTTACGACTGCTAAATTAAACAATCTGTAGAGAATTTTAGCGAAACTGTTTTAAAAAACACTATAGATGAGAAGGCGAATAAAAGATATACATATGATGGCCATCGTAAAATAGAGATTTTCATGAACAGAAATCATTTTTTTTTAATAGTTTTGATGACCCATCATAATTTTATTACTTACACTAAAGAAAAATACTTACTAGAAAAGTATTTATTGGAAATATACCAAAATAAACAAATGGTTTTATAGAATGATGTTTTTTTGCCTTTGATTAGCAAATTATAATAATGAAATAAAATTGTTTTAAATCGTCTGCAATATTTTAAATCTTAAAGAAGAGTTAAGTCTCTAAAAACGAGTTTTTAAATCTGGGATTTGGTTGCCATAAAATTAAAATTCTCCAAATAATGCCAACTGAATTCAATTTTCTAATGATCATTAATTTTGAAAATGATAAAGATATGTTTTATTCAAATATGATTACAATTTGATATGCAGTTTCAGATTTCAACATGATATTATTTAAATGCTTATAATATTCATAGACAAATAAATCAAAACATAAGACTATAAAGCACGGTTTCCTTTAAATGAAATGCAATGAAATTTTCAATCTCGTGAATCCCAGAATAAAAAAAAATATTCTCACTCCCTGAAATCCCCGAGATTTTAATTTTTAAAGCAGTTCCCGAATTTAAATATATAAATGTCGTTGAACTCTGGTATTTATTACACTCTGTTTTTAACATCATTATTTTTGAGATACTTTATATTTACTCACTTTCTACGCTGAGGAAACATGACGTTGCGTGACGTTCCGTAATTGCAAGAAAAACAACAAATTCCGTTCCCAAGGCTCCCAGAATATTCTCCCACACGGTCTTTGTAAGTGACGCAGAATGCAAAGAGCAAGCACATTATGCCGCGAAACGTTTTCAAAGGATTGTATAGCAGCACTCTTTCATCTCTGAAGAATTGATATAATGCTATACTGGTGACGTGTTTACGATAAAATGGCGTCATCGCTGGTCAAGACCGTTAAATAGAGTAACCCTATAATTTACTGTCCAAACTACAACATTTTTGGAGCGATGGAAGAGGACTAAATATAGTAATAATTATATAATATGTTGAATTATTGCCCTGCACAACTAGGGTTATTACATGGTGAACTTGTGCAATAGTTCTATGAAAAAACATTCTCAAAATCAACGAAGTATGTCTATGCATATTAAAGTTAGATTAAAACAAGCAAAACGCAGTTCTTTAAAGTACCCGCTTTTATTATTTCTATGTAACTTAAATGTATGAAAAATGTATTTATTAAAATATATGTATTTTAAATATAGGAAACGCGACATATCAAATTTGGATTTTCTAGCTGTTCCGGTTCTCCAGTTATTTAAAAAAAAAAAGAAAAAAAAAAAAAGAGTACGACGAGTGGGTCCGATAAGATTCAAAAGTCAAAGGATTGAAATACACCAAGGTAGTAGTGACATTCTAAATTTGGACTTTGTAGCTGCTCTAGTTTTCGAATTATTCTAAAAAAAAAAAAATAATAAAAAAAAAATAGTAGTATTTCTAGGACTGGCTAGCCCGATAAAGTTCAAAAACAAAAGAATTAAAATTAACCGCAAAATACAACGACATACCAATTATATTACATCCAAATTTCATGTTACCGTCATCAATGGAACCATATTAGTTAGGCTCACAGATTTGAATCAGACTGACAAATACAAATAAAAATAAAAAGTTGAAGAAAAACTCTCTCTCTCTCTTTCTTGCTCGCTCGCTGCAAGTTTAGGATAAATTCTGATCAGAGATATTCTCAATTCTAATTTTATTTATGAGTAAATATTTCAACCCAGATATTATTACATGCTATTCTTAAAAGAAGTATTATAGCTAATTTTAGGAAAAGGTAGAAGGAAAGAAGGTAACACTGAAAAAGATAGAAAAAAAAGAAGGTAACACTAAGAAAAGGTAGAAGAAAAGAAGGTAACACTGAAATATATATATATATATATATATATATATATATATATATATATATATATATATATATATATATATATATATATAAATATATATATATATATATATATATATATATATATATATATATATATATATATATATATATATAAATCGGCAACAGAGGCGAACTGAAAAATCAGAGTAGTACAGAAACCAGACAGTTGGTCAGTGGTCAACTAGACAAGCTCCCTTACTCCCCACCCTCCACCCCCTCGATAGGCCGACTTATTTTGCGGTACGGGATAATTTAAATACTTTTGTGGATTCCAATGCAGGACACGCAGTTTGAGTTTTAGTTAATTTTATATCATTGATAGCTTTCTATTTCGAAAACAAGTCAAAAACATTTTGATATTTTGACGAAAAATATGAGCCGGATCAGTATAGTCTACAATATACAGGGTTTCTAAAAAATAGTCCTTAAGCACCCCAATAAATTTGTAAGGAAATGTCAATGAGCGTACACGTTAGGCCTATCTACAGTAAAGTGACCATTCTCGATCGAATACAAATATTTGCAGCGCCTCCTAAGGAAGAATTTAGAAAGTTAGGATAACGAACTCGAAAACAAAAGGGGGATAGACGAAAAAATCCAATTACAAAGTTGTAGAGCATTGTCTAATAAGTAAAAATCGACAATAAAATTGTTACAAAAGCCATTTATTTCACATAATAGAGAATCCCTATTCAGGAATGCTAAAATAAGCAACACTTACAAGTACAGGAATATAATGTACGTCCTGTTTAAAATGCCCTTCGTCAGCAACGGTACATATTTGAATTCGAGAAAGAATATTATGCATACTTTGACAAGCATTGCAGGTGTCACCGTGTTACGGGTTCTGATACGACTTTTTGATAGGTATTTATTGCTTTCCATATACGCGTTTCGTGCGTTCTTGATGTCGATTTCCTACTCATTAATTAATCCTCTACATCGTTGCAATTGAGAATTTTCTTCTCGCTTTATTACCGAGTGCGTTATCCGAAAATTTAATTCTTCGTCAGGGACGCTAACATCATGGTCATTTTTATTGCAGATAAGACTCAATATATGCACCCACGGACCTATCCTTACAGAGTTTTTGGGAGTGATTGAGGAATTTCCTAGAATCCCTGTTTTCAGAAAAGATACATTTAAGTACAGTAAAACTTCGATTAACCGTCACTCGTTTAACCGTCAGTTTCTGTTATCCGTCATGGTATTACGATATTATATTTATGGTATTACGATAAATTTCTGTACATTACTACTCTTATTTTGAAATTTATATTGATCGTTTTGTAAAATTAAATACAATATGTATGTATTGTTCACTTTTAAAGGATTTTATTTTCATTTTCGTCCCAAGTCCGCAGTGAAATCACATTACTGTACATATGTATTAAGAGATTTCTGTTATCCGTCTATTCGGTTATCCGTCACAGCCCTAGTCCCGACGGTGACGGTTAATCGAAGTTTTCCTGTAGGTTTTATCAAATTATTCTTCATAGTTTCATACATTCCTATCCGGCAGGTTAAATCCAATGGAAAGTAGCCAATCATAAATTCCTTTGGCTAATAATATGACATTTAAAGCCAATGACCTTCTCACATTCCACTGATTACTCATTCAACTGAGTTCGATAGTCCACTGTTATGTCTGTGGCGGGGTAGTACAAAATGTGTATTGCAGTAGTTTGGGAACTGCGAATTAAGCTTGTTCGCTCAGCGACGATTCAAATGGTTAAAGTAAAAATAAAATCAGTGGAGTCAAATGAAACGGATGCACATTTATACTTCTCAAAATAAAAGATAAATTTATCAAAATATAACTTTTTTGTTTCACTTTGCTTGGGAGAATAAAGACCCTTAGAATAAATTTTGAAGGGTTATTGGATCCATGGGCGACTACAGAACTTCCAAAGGAGGGGGCGGGGACAAACTCAAGGATAAAACGTATAATATCAATTAACTTGATGCCAGCCTTTGTGGCCTTGTCATTCAGGACAGGGCACTCCCCCTTTCTCTCCCCTATGGGCGCTAATGATTTGATCTCTATCTCTGGAAAGTACCTTTATTTAAAATTTAGAAACTGTTACATATATATGAAAAATACAATTTTGAGGAAGTACAAAAATACAAATAAGTACAAAGTAAGGTAAAAGTTCAAAGACTGCTAAAAACACAAAGAAATGCAAAATATACAATTTTAAACTTTATATCCTTTTAAATAAACATCCATTTTAAACACTATTCATATCTTTTTTTGCTGTGATTATGAATACATAAAAAATTTATAAAGAATGAATAATATAATGTTACATAATAAGTCTAGAATAAATTCGGCAATATGTATCCTATAATATCAAGGCAGAAAAACGTCTAATTCGTTTTCTTGGAAGAAAGATCGTGAGTTTATTTTATTTTAAATAAATTTGTTATTTAATGATTTATTTATCTCGTGTTTAAAGTTTGCTATAGAGGGTTTCTTTAAGTGGCAAGATGTTGTTAGTGGACAATCGAATAGAAAATGCGTTGAATTGCCTTCGCTTGTATCACAAATACAATTTTGGGGCAAATTTTGTTTAGTCTGTGTATAAATGAAGGGAAAAAATAACTTTCAAGACTGGGATTATTCAATCGGCCGGATGATTTTTACAGTTTTACCGGCCCTGATAATTCTATTACAGAATTAAAAATCAAAGTTGGCTATCTGAAAGATCACGTTATAAATCCGCCCCGCCCTCCTCCAAAAAAAAAAAAAAAGCGTAGTGGTTCGAACGGATGTACTTTATACACTGTTGTTTTTTTATAGGCTGATTTCTCTGTCAAATCTTGAAATCAGTTTTTGACTCACTTCTTATTGAAATGTTATACACTTACGTATTTGCAATGACAATACAACATTTACTCAAATTTGAGTTGATCTCCTGTCCCGAACTCTGACCTACCTCCCCGGAATCATGCTCCAAATTATCTTACAGCAATGAGATATTATATATAGAGGGTGATTAAAATAAGTTGGGCCAAACTTTACGAAGTGGTAGTCCACACCTGACCAAGCATTTTTCGTCATAGTTTACAGGGTCGGAAATGGATCGTAAAGGTGTTACATGGTGCTTACTCGTTGGGAAGCGGCCGCTCCGCAAACTTAAAAGCACCGTTGTATCGAAAAGTCATGAGGCACCTGACGCCGAAGGCGTCTTAATTCTCGATTTCCTCTTTTACTTGTGCTGAATCTGTGATATTAGCTGAGTTGTCGTGGGTCTGTCCATAAGAGCACCCCAGATGGGCGGGACGTCAGTTGGGTTCTGAAAAGGGACTGACGATGGCACTTGTTGGCGGTGGCACGTGTTGGCTATGGCACCGTGACGGTGGCACGTGTTGAAGAAGATGCACGTGGTATTGGTGGAAGTATTCTGATCAACTTGCTGCTGGCCCTGAATACACTAATTCTGGGGGGGCTGGGGTTTTTTGATATCTGCGACCATCTTAATGATGCAAAAAAGTTTTGCCATGGGATCATCTTCAGAGGTTATGATTTTAAGGATGTTGTTTAATAAGTCCTGCAGGTTACTCAGATCGAAACGTTTTTCTACCTCCTTAAAAAATTTAAGGAAGTCAAGAAATGCGTTCGAAGTCTGAGGGGGGGGGGGGCGTCAATTCCAGTGTCAGGTCGTGCCTGGGCAGAGTGCTCTCCGGTTTTTCCTGAGACCGTCTCAGCACTCGCCTGCACTTCCTGAACAGGGAGGATGCTTTTAGAAGGGTGGAACTTAAAAGCGTGACTCTGGTTGTTGTTTTCTGGTTGAAGAAGAAAACCACGTATGCAAATTTCATCTGGGGAAGAAGAAGAACCCTTACGCAAATTTTCGTAACACAATGTACGGCCTTATCAGTTTGCAGCAGTTATTTGCAGCTCCAACTTTTGAGACGATGGAGGAATTTACAAATAGGAAAAAAGTCGATATGCATTTCATCTATGGAACTGCAAATGGGAATGGCAGAGAGGCACAACGACTTACGGGGAACGTTTCCCCTATAGACGATTGCCCAATCGTAAAACATTCGAACGCTTGCATCGGCAGCTCTGTGAATCGGGATTCTTTTTTCTACCAGGTCCGATGCAGGTCGGGCAAGGAGTGATGCTAGAACGTCAAGTGCATTGTGTTGTGGTAAAGCTTTCGGCCTGAGACTGTAAAAACAAAAATAACAAAAAAGGCTAAACTTTGAAAGGCTATTTCTCCAGATCCAAGAGTTAATTTGAAAAACGGATTTCTGATTTAGATTCATAGTCGAATTAATATACATGAGTTTTTTCAGCCCTCGGGGATTGAATTTGGTGCTCTAATATATTGACACTGCACTTTTAGGAAAGTGGTCATTTAGAGGTCAATTACAGTTGGTGGCTTGGGTTCTTAAAACTCCAAAAATAAGTTTCTTCGCTTTAAGTGACAAAACAAATTGACAATAACGAAAATGGTTTTTGAAATAAAAAATATCCGGTGTGTAAGGATCCACTCGACTTTCTTATATATTCATCTCCCATATATTATTTAGGTTCATTTGTATTTTAATTAGTATCAAAATGAAAAGGAAAAATATCTTTTAGAGAGCTTTTTTTAAGAATTTTTTCTAAAAATTTATTTTTTGAATTTGGCAACAGCTTCGTGTAATCAATGAACTATATGCATTTGGCTTTGTGCTAATCACCGCTCTGAAAGTGCAGTGTCAGTATGCCAGAGCACCGAATGTAACCCCGAAGGCTAAAAAAAAAACTCATGCATACTACTTCGACCATGCTGAATCCAAAATTGAAATCCGTTTTTCAAATTACCCCTTTAGATCTGGAGAAATAGCTTCTCAAAGTTTAGAATTTTTTGCTATTTTTTTAGTTATAATCTCAGGCCGTTTAATGGAAACTATCCGATGTTGTCCCAAAATTAAAAAAGTATATATTTGAAAAATATACATTTTTTTTTTTCAGTTTTTTTCATTGCGCTGCTAATTTATTTCTACAAAATTGATTGTTCAAATAAATATTTTAAGCCTTTCACCATAGAAATACATACAATACAGGGGCACTTATCTTATCTGAATTATTGTCTCGAACAATATTGGCATTTTCCAAGTATAGAGTTTGTGATACAAATAAAATTAAATGGTATATAAAAGTATAAGAATGGCGAGGCTTCACACTTTAAATATTTTTTCATAAGAGACGTATTGTCATCGTAATTTTACCTAGAAGATAAACATGCACCTCCTGCTGCGAATCACAAAGCAAATTTAAACCAACATATTTCACCATCTTGCCCAACGTCTGCACAGCAAGCACCCCATCAAATTGGACATTTCGTGACTCTTCGCCCCCATACGACAAGAAACAACTCAATTATATGAAATCCCTCGTCATATTAATGAATATTTAAAACAGATGTTTGGCACCCCGCGAGCCCCCTCGCTGCAGGAAATTTTCCTAACGAGACTCGGAATATGCCAGCCCACGTTGGGCTGAAGAAAGAACCCGTTCGACGTTTCACCTACTTACATATCCCGATATGGCTATGACAGGGATGGTGCATTGCAAAAGAAGGAACAAGTGATTCTGGTGGCATATAGAATTAGAATCATGGAGTTACAGAGGAGATAAAACTTTTATGGATGAAACACTTGAAAATACCATAACGCTTTGAGAATTATATCTAGGTGTCGCTAGTGTTAGTAAAGCGCCCTTTGTTTCCGTTTGACACAATAGAGAGGCATAGTATTGAGTATATGTATTTCTGATTATTTTTTAATTAAGATTCCTTAATTATCAGTATAATTAATCAGTATTGTTTCACTGTTGTAGGACAAAATTCAGAAGATAGGGAGATAAAAATAAATTGAAAGGTGAAAAAATCTGATGTGGACAACATATAACTTTCCTTATATAATGCAATGAATTTACTACTTTTACAGTTAAAAAAAATGTTATCCTTATAGCAGATACTTATATTCTTTTCAAGATATTGAATTTTCTTCAATTAGTCGTCATTTTCATTGATTTAGCGTCATTTTTATCTATTTGGCGAGATTTTCGTTAATTTGGCAGCATTTAAAAAGTCGCCAAGTTAGCGACATGTCGCCAAAATTATCGCCAAAATCTCGCCAAGCGTTATGGACAGAGAAATAAGATATTCTTATACGAGATAAATGAGTATAGACGTTCAAATACAAAAGTATTACTCAAAGTATCTTTTCTCATGAATGGAACGAGCTAGATCCACAAGAATGATGTCACCCAATTTATCGCAAGTTTTCACATATGAAAAGTGAACATGTTTCTCAAAAGTTAATATATTTTTTTAATTTATGGGATTTTTTTTATAAATTTATTTAAAATATGTGCAATATCTCGGGAACGGATCATGCTAGCGTTCTAAAGTTTATGTCAATCGTTTTCTAAGGAAAAATTACATAAGAAATGTCTATTTGCGTAACTTTATTAAGGGTTCTGATTTTTTGATGATTTTTTCAAAATTTCACTCGAAAATTTAGGAGGGTTTTGAACATTCAATTGCGTTTAAAAACAAAAGGCTTCCAGTATTCACGGATTGTGATTTTTGTACCAAATTTCATTCGAATTGCTTCATTCGTTAGTGAGATATCGTCTCCACAGACTCACTGACAAGCACATCCACACACATACTTTCACACACACACAGACATCACCTCAAAAATGTTTGATTCGTGGTCAGGGATGCTTGAAATGTGCTCTCCCGTCGAAAACTCGAATTCGAATTTTCGACCCCGTCACAATACTTTCCTTCCGGCCGTCCAAATGGTTGCTCGAGTCCTTAGGATGAGTCGGACGGCCTGGGTCTTCAACAATACTTTCCTTATACATTATGTATATAAGGAAAGTAATAATTTGAATACATAGGATTATTCCTTATTATTTCAGTTCTAATTTACATTGCGCTACTAATTTATTTCTACAAAATTGATTGTTTAAATAAATATTTTAAGAATTTAAGCAAAAAAATACATACAATGCAGGAGCACTTATCTTATCGCAACGCCACCTGAATTATTTGTCCTCAAATGATGTTGCCATTTTCTCAGTATAGAGTTTTAACTCCTTACCTACATGATTTGAATGCAAGAATCTTCAAAACCGCCGTAGCAGTTATAATTTTTTGTTTTTGCTATAGACTTTGTAAACTAGAAAATTGTTAACTACTTAGGCAAAAGTGGCTTTCATCAACTACTAATCGTATCCAGGAGGAAACTGAGTTGATTTCTATATTGTTACGAATATCATAAAATAATTTGAAGGTATATTGCCTTTATCCAAGGAAAAACAACCTTTACAGGCAACCATTCCTTCTATACGAAGGTACGGGTTGTTTGACTTTGGCGACATTTTTCGTGACTTTTGCATAAAAATTTGAAGAAATATCACCAACTTGGCAACTTTTGGCAAGTTTTGAAAACCACACAAATTTTCTCGATATTTCCACAACTTTCGAAGATACATTCTCACTCTAGAAATTTGTATAGAGAGTAGAGAATATTTAAGCGAGTCTTCGTTCAGCTGGAGAAAGTTGACGTATTACGAGCCAAAATGAATTATGAAATACGTCAGTGTTTTGAGGACAGAATCTGTTGTTTTGTGAATTAGTTGAGAATCTAATTACTGTTTTATTGTATCTGACAGTTGTTCTGTGATCTTGTATGATAGCTATAGTGTTATCCTGTTTTCGCTTATTGATGCTTTTAAATAAAAATGTTAGTTATCCAGAAATTCGAACTCATTATTGTATCCTGAGAGTACGTCCAAGATTCTGGAGGATATACGTTGTTGTTGAGACCCAGACCGTCCGACCTACCAGAAAGATGTAAGGTAACCGTTTGGACGGCCGGGAAGTGCCACCCAATTTAGACAGGAACCCAGTGGGGGAGGCATCCACGGGGACCGTACCCTCCTTCCCCTACCACCAACCTCTCGGAAGGACTTACGGACTCGCATGTTTAACGTGATCGTACTCCGCATGAACACGACGGCAGTTGTGGCAGCGTGCAAACCCAGCGCGCAAACCACCGGGCTACCGCGCCCGAAATTTGCCAACAGCACGCGGTGTTCCCAGGTGGTCACCCACCCAAGTACTAACCGCGCCCGATGCTGCTTGACTTCGGTGATCTAACGAGAACCGGTGTTTTCAGCACGGTAGGGCCGTTGGCTCAGGAGGATATACGTTGTAACAACCTAATAATATATATGTTGCAACAAGTTTTTCAAATTACTACAGAAAGTAGAGAGCAATATAACGAAATGAAGATGGGAGGGATGGTATGTAAAATTATATTTAAATGTTTTGTACACTTTATGATTTATTAAAATTACTTTGATTTTTTTATTAAAATGGTTCGAGACGCTATTTATACTCTTAGAAAATTAAAAAAAAAATAGTTACCCATTGGAAAAAAAAAACTTTATCGGTTTTAATTGGTTTGGAAATTTTATGGTGCTCTCTGCAAAAATTTAGCACAGTGTTGGGGCTTCCTGGAAGAATTTAGCGTAGTGATGGTTCTTAGAGTTGGTTTAACAGATAGTTTAACAGAGTTATAGTTCTTCCTGGAAAAAATTAACATAAATATGGCGTGCATATGGCGGTGAGTTTAACATAGTTGTAGTGATCTTTGGAAGTGCTGCTGTTCATTTGACGAATGCTGGTGCTCACAGAGTTGGTGCTCTCTCGAAGAGTTTAACATAGTGATAGTACTTCCTGGGAATATTTAACGTTGTAATGGTGCTCCTTAGAGAAGTTTAATATAGTGACAGTACTCCCTGAAGTTTAACATTGTTATGGTGATCCCTAGAAAAGTTTAATATAGATTATGTTCCTTGGAAGAATGATGATACTCGCAGGGCTGATGCTCCCTTAAAGAGTTTGGCACCGTAATGGTGCTTCCTGGAAATATTTAACACTGTAACGGTGCTCTTAATGTAGTGATAATACTCCTTGAAGTTTAACATTGTTATGGTGCTTTTTGGTAGAGTTTAATATAGATGGTATTTCGTGGGAGTATGATGATGATCTCAAGACTGGTGCTCCCTCAAGGACTAATGTTTAATATACTGATGGTGCTCCTTTGAAATGTTTAACATAGTGATAGTACACTCTGGAAAAGTTATGTTTATTATATCGTATTGTCATGGTGTTCTCTGGAAGAGTTTATCACAGTGATGATGTTCACTAGAAGAATTTTACATAGTGATGGATTAAACCCTAGAGGTGTTTAGCATAGTTTTGCTGCTCCCTAGAGAAATTTAACATAGGGATGATGCTCCCTGATACTAAAAGTTTCAGATCCTTGTTTTGCAAGAACCAGAATTACAGTTTACCTGGCCTATCGTAGTGAGTCAGAACTGCCCACAGTTTCTGTTCTTATCTCTCTTCTCCTTTTAGTTAACTAACTCAAGGGCAATGCATTGTCAAATTACCTTATCACTGGCGACTCTTGTTTCGGTTTGATTTCGACAACTGCCAAGAAAAGACTGAGAGCACTGATAGCAGTATCTGAGACGAGGCAGGAAACGTGAATCAAGGGCGAGAATCCCTGTTTGTCAAGTCAAGGCAAACAAATAAGATGAGAGTTAAAACACCGCCAAAAGTTGAGAAATGTTGCTTTGTTGACTTAATTCCTAGGCCATGGCCCATGTGTTTTGTTCGATAGAAAAAATTCCTCTGCTTCCTGGCAGAATGCTTGAAAGAACGTTCTGTGTATCAAAGATATGCTCTGTTCCAGCTGTAAAATATTTATCTAATCATATTGTTAAAAAAATATGATATGGACTACGCGTAACTTTCATAATACACCGTTATAAATTGTTGTGGTTTTATATAAAAAAAATTATCTAATTTCTCTCATTTACCAACGTTACAAAACCAATAGCACAAAACGAAATATAGACTCAAGAAGGTAAAAGGAAGGAGAGGGCCATTCTTATCATAGGCAAAGTAGGGAAATGTTGGGGTCCACAATTAATCAGGGATCCCATTTCCTCTAGCCTATTAACAGTGACGGAGCTTGATTTGGTTGCCCCCCCCTCTCCAGCTGCCTAAAACATTGCCCCCCCCCCTTCCACGTAGCCATCACGTTATGTCACTTCATTGTTAAAAAACTTCTACTGTTTTTAAATGTTCAGGGTATTATTTTTTTAATGCATGAATATTGATCTAATATAAAAGGTTAAATACATAATTAATGTGTTAATGCCAAAGGAGTTTATGCCATCCATAGGGTGTCGTACTGCTAATGGGAGCAGCACATGACTTATATTATATATTATAATAGATTTACATCTTACACAGTTAAAAAATAATGTATTAGGTTCAGGGCATAATGTTTTTAAGATACTTATGCCTTGGCTTACCATACGTCACGTTTTTACCGCGGGATTGTCCGGATTTAAAAGTAAGTCCAGAAGTCCCGACGGGTTTGTCATTTTGTCCTGGTTTGGGAAAGAACAATTCTTGTATCTAAGGAATCGTGATGTTGAATTGATTTAAATTAAAACAGCTGCAGAAAAAATTATAGAGGGCTTGAAAATGCTGTTATAAGCGTAAATGAATTGTTTGATACAGTGGCTATTGATAAGAAATTCTAGTCTTCAAACTGCGATATGTGGAAAATAACTGCGGTGAAAAGAAACTGTAAAGATTCAATTGTTGAAGAAGTTCAGGGATCAAAAAATTTTAATACCGAATTTCAGCTGAGTTTTGCAGTATATTTTTTGTCTACCAGACGCTTCCGCTCCTGTTGAAAGGATGTCTCCATCATGTACGATGTTCGGTTTAAAAATTGAGGTAGAACTCTCTCTCTCTCTCTCTCTCTCTCTCTCTCTCTTTGGAAAACAATTATTTATATGGTAAGCCTACGATGAGCCGCAGATTGGTGGGAAGTCGAATTCAGAATGCGCAGGATTTCCGAAATGGAACATGGGCTGTAAAACGTAGTTCTGCGCATCTCACATTCAAGGATAGTTTTGGAAAAACGTAGTACTACGTATATCTTGTCCTCAATCTTCCTTTAAACCTCTTGCGCCCCCCCCCCCCCTATTTTGAAATAGCTTTTATCAGTTCATCACTTTTGGAAGTGAAAAATGCATTTCATCTCCGCCTGTGACAAAATGCATCACAGACCTATTTGAATGAGTTTCTAATATCTTTGGGCTCAAAAAATTTATATGGATATTATATGCATTGCCTGACTAATGCAGGGAAATGAGGGGCATCTGCCCTGAACCCCCGCATGCGAGGGGCCCCCACATTAAACGCAACATCGCAAAATTAACGATTGCTTCCTAAAAAAATATTTATACCATCGGAATTGGCTCGCCAAGGAAAAAGATTTTTTTTTAAGACATAAAAGGATTACTGGACTAATTCGCCCTCTTGACTATGATGAGAAAGACCGTAATTCAAATCCCATTAAAATATGCAGGAACTTGATTTAGTATACCTTTTTCTACAATGCAATTATGTTGTTGAAAAATATTTTCGTTTATTTCAGATATGTCGAGAAGTAGAAGGGAGCCCCGGAGGAATATCTGCCCCGGGACTCAGTAAGGCTAACTCGGGCCCTAATTATATGGATATCGTGCAGATATAATTAGGATTTATAGTATCAGTTTTGCGTGAAATAGAGTTTGGGAGACCTGAATCTTAACAACTCTTTTGATAATAATGACTTTGGCAAGAATGCAAACGCAAATATTGGTGGATTGGCAACGATAACTTTACGATAACTTATAATAATTTTGGCAACAGAACTATTAATATTTCAAAAAGATTGCATGACTAAATATCTCTTGAACGATTGATCATAGACCATGAGATCCATGGACCCAGATTCGCATTTAAGAAATGCTTTGAATAAGGTATACTATCATCGTATGCAAATTTTGATCGTGTGACGCCTTTTAGTACAAAAGTACGAAATATAACTTTTTATAACCCGATATAATTCTAGAATTTTTTTTTTTTTTTTTTTTTCATTTATAAAATTATTTTTCATAGCCCAATTAGACATGCAAAGAAAGTTCCATTGTCAGACGATCAAAATTTCCCGAGATACCATTCATTAATGTTTTCGGCGAATAATTGGGGACTGTATAAAAAAATCTGATGTGGGCAACACATGACTTTCCTTATATAATGTAATGAATTAACTACTTTTACAATAAAAAAAAATAGGTTTTTCTTATAGTAGACACTAATATTATTTCCAAAATATTGAATTTTCGACAATTAGTCGTCATTTTCATTGATTTAGCGTCATTTTTATCCATTTGGCGAGATTTTCGTTAATTTGGCAATATTTCAAAAAAGTCGCCAAGTTGGCGACATTCCGCCAAAATCTCGCCAAGCGTTATGTACTAAAAAATAAGTTATTCTTACAGCAGATAAATGACTATTAGCTTTCAAATACAAAAGTATTATTCAAAGTATCTTTTTTCATGAATGGAACGAGCTAGATCCACGAGAATAATGTCACTCAATTTATCGCATGGTATTACATTTAAAAAGTGAACATGTTTCTCAATAGGAAATATTTTTTTATATGACTTTTTGATAATTTTTTTGAAAAATGTGCAATATCTCGAGAACGATTCCTGTTAACGTTTTAAAATCCATGTTAATCGTTTTCTAATGAAAAATTACATAAGAAATGTCTATTTGCGTAACTTTATTAGTGGTTTTGATTTTTTGACGATTTTTTCAAAATTTCATTCGAAAATTTAGGGGGTTCTGAACATTCGATAGCGTATAAAAACAATAGGCTTCCAGTGTTTACGGATTGTGATTTTTGTACCAAATTTAGTTCGAATCGGTCCATTCGTTCGCCAGTTGTCGTCTCCACAGACTCACTGACACACACACACACACATACTTTCACACACACACACATACTTTACTAAAAATACGTTCTAAAGTTTATGTCAGTCGTTTTCTAAAAAAAAAATGACATAGGATATGTCAATTTGCGCAACTTTAGTAAAGGTTTTGATTTTTTTCCAAAATTTCACTCGAAAATTTAGGGGGGGGGGGGGGGGGTCTGTACATTCGATTGTGCTTAAAAGCAATAGGCTTCCAGTATTCACGGATTGTAATTTTTGCACCCAATTTCATTCGAATTGCTCCATTCGTTCGTGAGATATCGTCTCCACAGACTCACTGACACACACACACACTTTCACTCACTCACACACACACAGACATCCTCTCAAAAATGTTCGATTCACGATCAGGGATGCTTGAAACGTGCTCTCCCGTCGAAAACTCGAATTCGAATTTTCGACCCCGTCACAATACTTTCCTTATACATTATACTGTGTATATAAGGAAAGTAATAAAAACATATTCTTTCCATCAAAATAAATAAAATGTAGTTTTATATTCCAACATAGCCTTTACAACCGATCGTCAGTTTATGAAATTTTGCATTCATGAACCTGCAAGCTTCCTCTCTCTATTAAAAAAAAAATCTGATGTGGGCAGCACATGACTTTCCTTATATAATGCAATGAATTTACTACTTTTGCAGTTAAAAAAAATGTTATTCTTATAGCAGATACTTATATTCTTTCCAAGATATTGAATTTTCTTCAATTAGTCGTCATTTTCATTGATTTAGCGTCATTTTTATCCATTTGGCGAGATTTTCGTTAATTTGGTAACATTTTAATAAGTCGTTAAGTTGGCGACATTCCAAATTCGTCGCCAAAATCTCGCCAAGCGTTATGGACGGAGAAATAAGTTATTCTTATAACAGATAAGTGACTATTGGCGTTCAAATACAAAAGTATTACTCAAAGTATCTTTTCTCATGAATGAAACGAGCTAGATCCACGAGAATTATGTCACCAAATTTATCGCATGATATTACATATGAAAAGTGAACATGTTTCTCAATAGGAAATATTATTTTTTATTTTATATGACTTTTTGATAATTTTTTTGAAAAATGTGCAATATCTCGAGAACGATTCCTGTTAACGTTTTAAAATCTATGTTAATCGTTTTCTAATGAAAAATTACATAAGAAATGTCTATTTGCGTAACTTTATTAGTGGTTTTGATTTTTTGACGATTTTTTCAAAATTTCATTCGAAAATTTAGGGGGTTCTGAACATTCGATAGCGTATAAAAACAATAGGCTTCCAGTGTTTACGGATTGTGATTTTTGTACCAAATTTAGTTCGAATCGGTCCATTCGTTCGCCAGTTATCGTCTCCACAGACTCACTGACACACACACACACACATACTTTCACACACACACACATACTTTCACACACACACACAGACATCACTTCAAAAATGTTTGATTCGTGATCAGGGATGCTTGAAACGTGCTCTCCCGTCGAAAACTCGAATTCGAATTTTCGACCCCGTCACAATACTTTGCTTATACATTATGTATATAAGGAAAGTAAAAATGTTTTGCTAAAGATAGGTACATTGCAAGTTTACGAATGGAAAATTTATCTAACGAAATTCAATTTTAGTACGGTCCCTGAAATCTACGATTTTACCATTTTCTTTTGATCGCGTCAAAGTGTATTAAGTCCCAAACCTTCGAAATTTTTTTTTTCACGGTCAGTTTCACAAATTAGAGAATCGAGTTTTTTCTCAAAAAATATTTATATGAATAAGGAACAATTTGTTAATTGGAACTTCTTTTATATAGGGTCCGTATAAAAATTTAATATTGAGAAGAACTCGAAGGACGAGCAGCTATGAAATTTGATACAAAGATACTTGTTGAAAAGTCCTGGAATATCCCATAGTGGCATTTTTAATTCGCTTTGATATTTTTATTTATTTAATATTGAAGGTGAATTTTGAGTAATTTTCACATCTATAAGTTCGTAGCGATCGAAAGAATAATTGCAGAGTTTCAATCCTACCATCATTGTAAAATCTACATAACTCTTTTTCAATAAATTTTGATCGGCAATCGTAACATTTAAAAAAAAAAAAAAAAAAAAATTTTAACAAATTTAAAAAATCTGATGTGGGCAGCACATGACTTTCCTTATATATTGCAATAAATTTACTACGTTTACAGTAAAAAAAAAAAGGTTATTCTTACAGTAGATACTTATATTCTTTCCACAATATTGAATTTTCTTCAATTAGTCGTCATTTTCATTGATTTGGCGTCATTTTTATCTATTTCGTGAGATTTTCGGTAAATTGGAAAAAATTTAAAAAGTCGCCAAGTTGGCAATATTCCGCCAAATTCGTTGCCAAAATCTCGCCAAGCGTTAGGGACGGAGAAATAAGTTATTATATTATAGCAAATAAATGACTATTGGCGCCCAAATACAAAAATATTACTCAAAGTATCTTTTCTCATGAATGGAACGCGCTAGATCCACGAGAATGATGTTACCCAATTTATCGCATGATATTACATATGAAAAGTGAACATGTTTCTTAACAGTTAATATGTTTTTTAATTTATGGGATTTTTTGATAAATTTATTTCAAAAATGTGCAATATCTCGAGAACGGTTCATGCTAACGTTCTAAAGTTTATGTCAGTCGTTTTCTAAAAAAAAAAATGACATAGGATATGTCAATTTGCGCAACTTTAGTAAAGGTTTTGATTTTTTTCCAAAATTTCACTCGAAAATTTAGGGGGGGGGGGGGGGGTCTGTACATTCGATTGTGCTTAAAAGCAATAGGCTTCCAGTATTCACGGATTGTAATTTTTGCACCCAATTTCATTCGAATTGCTCCATTCGTTCGTGAGATATCGTCTCCACAGACTCACTGACACACACACACACTTTCACTCACTCACACACACACAGACATCCTCTCAAAAATGTTCGATTCACGATCAGGGATGCTTGAAACGTGCTCTCCCGTCGAAAACTCGAATTCGAATTTTCGACCCCGTCACAATACTTTCCTTATACATTATACTGTGTATATAAGGAAAGTAATAAAAACATATTCTTTCCATCAAAATAAATAAAATGTAGTTTTATATTCCAACATAGCCTTTACAACCGATCGTCAGTTTATGAAATTTTGCATTCATGAACCTGCAAGCTTCCTCTCTCTATTAAAAAAAAAATCTGATGTGGGCAGCACATGACTTTCCTTATATAATGCAATGAATTTACTACTTTTGCAGTTAAAAAAAATGTTATTCTTATAGCAGATACTTATATTCTTTCCAAGATATTGAATTTTCTTCAATTAGTCGTCATTTTCATTGATTTAGCGTCATTTTTATCCATTTGGCGAGATTTTCGTTAATTTGGTAACATTTTAATAAGTCGTTAAGTTGGCGACATTCCAAATTCGTCGCCAAAATCTCGCCAAGCGTTATGGACGGAGAAATAAGTTATTCTTATAACAGATAAGTGACTATTGGCGTTCAAATACAAAAGTATTACTCAAAGTATCTTTTCTCATGAATGAAACGAGCTAGATCCACGAGAATTATGTCACCAAATTTATCGCATGATATTACATATGAAAAGTGAACATGTTTCTCAATAGGAAATATTATTTTTTATTTTATATGACTTTTTGATAATTTTTTTGAAAAATGTGCAATATCTCGAGAACGATTCCTGTTAACGTTTTAAAATTTATGTCAATCGTTTTCTAATGAAAAATTACATAAGAAATGTCTATTTTCGTAACTTTATGAATATTCATCGAAAATTCGATTGCGTATGAAAACAATAGGCTTTCAGTGTTTACGGATTGTGATTTTTGTACCAAATTTTGTTCGAATCGGTCCATTTGTTCGCCAGTTATCGTCTCCACAGATTCACTGACACACACACACACACACACATACTTTCACACACACACACACACACACACACACACACACACAGACATCACTTCAAAAATGTTTGATTCGTGATCAGGGATGCTTGAAACGTGCTCTCTCGTCGAAAACTCGAATTCGAATTTTCGACCCCGTCACAATACTTTCCTTATACATTATGTATATAAGGAAAGTAAAAATAGACTATTATTATAGTAGATATTTATATTCTTTGCAAGATATTGAATTTTCGTCAATGAGTCGTCATTTTCATTGATTTAGCGTCATTTTTATCCATTTGGTGAGTTTTTCATTAAGTTGGCGACATCCCATAAAATTCGTAGCCAAAATCTCGCAAAGCGTTATGGACGGAGAAATAAGTTATTCTTACAGCAGATAAATGACTATTGGCGTTCAGATAAAAAAGTATTACTCAAAGCATCTGTTTTCATGAATGAAACGAGCTAGACCACGAGAATGATGTCACAAATTTATCGCATGGTATTACATATGAAAAGTGAACATGTTTCTCAATAGGAAATATGTTTTTTTTTATTTTATATGATTTTTTGATAATTTTTTTTGAAAAATGTGTAATATCTTAAGAACGGTTCATGTTAGCGTTCTAAAATTTATGTCAATCGTTTTCTAATGAAAAATTGCATAAGAAATGCTTATTTGCGCAACTTTATTAGAGGTTTTGATTTTTTGACGATTTTTTCAAAATTTCACTCGAAAATTTGGGGGGGGGTTCTGAACATTCGATTGCGTATAAAAACAATACGCTTCCAGTGTTTACGGATTGTAATTTTTGTACCAAATTTCATTCGAATCGGTCTATTCGTTCGTCATTTATCGTCTCCACAGACTCACTGACACACACAGACATCACTTCAAAAATGTTCGATTTGTGACCAGGGATGCTTGAAACGTGCTCTCCCGTCGAAAACTCGAATTCGAATTTTCGACCCCGTCACAATACTTTCCTTATACATTATTGTATATAAGGAAAGTAATAATTATTTGGCGTCATTTAATGATTTTCAGTAATGTTTTTAAAAGCTCAACACAAGAGGACATCGAAAATTGCATCTTCCCGGAAAAATAGATCTCGCAAAAAAAGTTGGGAGATGGACTTTTTGCGCAGCGCAGAATTTCTGGAAATACGCATGCGCATGTCAGTTGCTGAGAGATAAAGCTAATGTTATAAAGTCTTGTAAAGTTGGCTTTGCTAAGAAAAGCCGTAGTCCGCCTATTCCTATTTTCTTATTTATTAATGAATTCCGTTCATGTATAATTCAGATATAGCTTACTAACCCTTCTTTCATGCCGCATACCACATCTGCAACTGCTCGTAACTTTTTATAATCATGGTAAAATAAAGTTATTTTTAAATGTTAATGTGTCCAGCCTGAATATCTTTATATTCAAATGTTGCATGCATTTATACATTTTTATTTCCTAGAAAATATTCGAAGGGCTTAGTCTTAGTGTATTTTCTTATCCAGTTCCTTATCTAGGGCTGTTCTTTACTTTCGCTTAAATGACTAAGGAAGGGGTAAGGCGGCTATGCCCTGCTATAGGAAATTATGGCAGAAAGAAAATTCTGATAATTATGTTCAAGTACTGGAAAGAAGCATGGTTTACATAACATCGACAAGATGTGTGAAACATTGGGGCAAAATGTATCAATAGTGTATTAGGCCACGCCCATATCCAACCGCACCCATTTTCCCATTTGGACACATTGAAATACAGCCTGTTCAACCTGCAATTAGGCATATAACATTAACAATAACATTATTCTATCGTCCGTATTTCGCTACATAACATTGCGAAAATTTTGAAGTGAAATATTTTTGGTATTGTTAGTACCGGTAATGTTTTAAAAGGATATTAATTTTAATTAAAAAAAATGATCTCGCCAGTTATAAACACGCTATATAATTTAAAATTTAAATCCAGCACGCTGCGCCAATTGTGACAGCAGCTAATTTGAATTAATTAAACAAACATCATATTTAGACTATCGCCAAATACGTCAGACGACTATAGTTATACTCAAGGTCTACAGAAAGGAACTCTTACTTCCATTTACCTTGGTTATACTAGCGTCGCGTATGAAGATCTACTACCAGGGTGGCGAATTTAGCCATTCGATAAATCATTTTGATTTTCGAACATCAAATCAACAGAATTATCAAATGTATTAAATAGAATCTTAAGCTAATACTTTTTATATTTATATAAATCTTTGATAAAATTCTCTGAAACTTAAATGATAAAATTTTCTGAAACTTAAATGATAAAATTAGTATAATCACTATATGACAATAATATTTTTGATTTTTATGGTGGAATAAGTTTTAAAATTCTTTGACGGTCTATGGACGCCACTTTTTAATAGAATCCCAAAGTTAGTTTATATTTCCATAAAGGATTACGATTCTACTGAGATTCGGTTATACTTAACATGTTACTCACATTATCTTCGAGTGGTACGCATAAAGTATGATAATTCTCAGCAATTGGGATATGTAATATTTAAAACTCTGCACCACGTTTTCTGGTGGTATTAAAAGTAAAAGTTAGTTTTGATTTATTTCTTAATTAAAGATTATAAATAGATGAGATTTTTTTAAAAAGTTGGTTTTTGAAAAATATGGAAACGTACGAACATGTTGGGGGTCCATCAAATTTTGGAAGAGGGGTGGATCATCTTCTGTGATTAATGTACTTTTTAAAGGGTCCCTAGTTTTATGATTGGCCCTGGAATTTAATTCTACCTGGGGGCCCCAGTAAGAGTTAAAGCGGTTCTGCATTTTTATAATACTGTGGAATAACTTTTGATTGATTATCTGGTATTACTTGAATATCCCACTTTATTACTATCTTACACTGATTAGTTTACGAAGAAAGAGCATGCAAAATTTATGTAAAGGAAAAATAATTTGATAGTTAAAAGTCAGGACACATCGATACATCCATTTTTTTTTACTCTGATAATTAGTTGCTGATTATGCACTCGTCAAAAGTGAAATTGCAACACCATAAAGGAGCGAACTTAGACATATGAAAATCACAGTACAGGTAGAAGAAAGAGTCATATACAAATGATTAAATTTTCGTACTTATCGGGTCACGTGACACCCAGTTTCGGGTGATAAAGACCAGCAGACAACTCGTCCAGTAAACGCTATCAATGACGATTTGCAGCAACCGAACTTTCGAAAAAGTGAAGAAGAAATGTCTCGAAAACGTAGGAGAGTATACCAGTAGTTAACGACTGGGGAACGAGACTGTATCCTGGAGCTACGTGACGTGGGTTTGTCAATGCGTGCAGTTGCCACACGTGTTGGGCACGACGTGAGTACCATCCAGTGATGTGTGACACGATGGACGCAGGAACATCAGAGAACACGACGAAGAGGGAGTGGATCGAACAGCTAGTCGAGACCCGTTCTAACGGCAAGTGAAATCCTAAACAGCCTGCCACCATCAACGGTTGTACCTGCGTGCACCAAAACCATTAGCAATAGATTGCATGAAGCACAGCTGCGCGCGTAGTGGCCAGCCACTGGGGTGTCATTAAGTGCTCGACATAGGGATGCACGTCTGGTGTGATGTTGTCGTCGCCGCAACTGAACCAATAAACGGCATCGGGTATTGTTTACGGATGAATCTAGCTTCTGCCTGTGGAGGACTGGCAGCCTTGGACGGGTGTGGTGGCTTTTCGGGGAACGCTACTTACCAGCCCATATAACCGAGTGTTACACCGGGCATTATGATTTGAGGCGGTAGCATGTTCGATCAGGGGGGCAGCGCTGGTGCACATTGCATGTAATCTGACAGCAGACAGGTACGTCATACAAGTTGTGATGCCTGTGGTTCGGCCACTGGTGCAGGCAGTCCCCGGCACGGTGTTCCAGCAAACATCGTACGGCGAACTCTCAACAGCCTGAACGGAATTCACATCGTTTCCTGCATCGGAGGATCTCTCTCCCATTGAACACGTGTGGACCCTTGACGTCCGGTGCACCGAGGACTACCGGTACATACTGTAAACGAACTGCGTGCCGCAGCGGATGCTGCTCGGTAAGGATTATCTCAGGCAACCATTAAGAGCCTCGTCGTTTAGTGGCCTGTATAGTTGAAAGCGAAGTTGCAAGCGAATATAGCGAAGTTGCAATCGAATATAGCGAAGTTGCAAGTGACAGGTAAAAATAAACACCATAACCTATAAAATGTTTAGGTATGAAATAAACAATAAGAATGACTTATTTTCCTTCATGTTGTGAAACGAAAAATCATTCTAGTAAGATTGAAATGTAGTGCTCTTTTATATATGTTGAAAAAAAAATTGCAACTTTCTCTTGAACATTTGAATTTACAACACATTTCAGGTCTAGGGGTCCCTGTTGAAGGATACAAAATCGTGGGATTGTTAAAAGATCCTATTTTTTAATTTTACCTAATATTATAGATAAAATTATTAGAAAAACGCGCAATATCTTGAGAACGGTTCATGCCAGCATTCTAACGTGTATGGCATTCGTTTCGTAATGAAAAATTACATAAGAAATGATCATTTACGTAACAGTGTTAAAGGTTGTAATTTTTTGATGATTTTTTAAAAATTTCATTCTAAAATTTGGGGCGTCTTCTGAACATTCTATTGAGTTTAAAGTCAATAGGCTTACAGTATTCACCGTTTGTAATATTTGTACTAAATTTCGTTCGAAACGCTCCATTCGTGCGTGAGATATCGCTTCGACAGATTTACACACACACACACACATACATACACGTACACACATCACCTCAGAAAGTTCGATTCGAGTTCATGAATGCTTAAAATGTGCTCTTCCGTTGAAAACTCGAATTTTTGACCCTGTCACAACAGTTTTCTGTATATTATAGTATGTATATAGAAAAGTAAAAATAGTATCATATCTGACGTATCAAAAACAGCAGACTATATTCCTGAAATATTTCTAAGGGTATATTAATGAATCTAACTGAACCCCAAAATCTACTTTTCCAATTTTCCGGTGCATTTTCAAAATTTTATGAGCGCCTTTTCGATAACTCTGAAACTATAATTATTAAAATTTCAAACTGCTGAAATTCAACTCCGTTCATATCCTTCTTATCCAGCAATTGCTTTTTATTCTGTCCGACGAAATTTTCCGTGTTCCCTGTCACAATGCTCGAAATCAACAACGGAGTGTGGTATCAAAGATATGCTCTGTTCCTGCTCCGAGCTAATATTTGTCTAACCACCGATGAAACAAAGTGCCCACAGAAGAGATACTGAAACATTCTTCAGTTTTGCAAATGACTTTCTCTGTGCGTTTTATGAGAACTGACAGAGGTTCGTTTTATTTCCGACTGGAACAAAGAGTCGACGGGAAGAAAAAGGGAATGCATATAAAACGAGTGGTAAAGTCAAGAACAAACGCGGATTGATCTCCAGTCACTTCCAATAATATGGCTGATGTAGGCTCAGTAGCAGCTTCTTGTTTTCTTTATGTTCTGTCTTTGTATGCTCTTTTACATAGCAAAATGAGGCTGGCAATGGAAACAATCTATCTGTTGGGTAATGTTCAGAAAAGAGTACAGAAAATTTTCCAGAATTTATTTACTGATTTGTTTTGGGCTACTTTTAATGTTTAATAATTTTAGAAAGATAATTATTTATCTAAGACGATTCAGGAGGCTTATTTATTAATGTTCCTGTTTTTAACCCATTTTATATGTATTTAATATTCTAATATTCTATTCCAAAAATTTATGTTTATGTTCTACTGTTCTATTCCATAGTAGTTGCGGTTTGAAATGGCGGAAATTCGTTCGCTTTCTGTTTTAGTAATTTAAATTTATTTTAATTATTTTTATTACTTTTTAACACTGGCTAACATAGTTGAAAAGTGTTTATGACTTTGTTCATTCTATCTGTCTGTCCGTTTGCACGATATAACTGCCGTATAAATGACTTTATCAAAATGGAATTTTAGTATGCTGTAGAGACGGTTTGTGGGATATATAGGAATGAAAATGAATAATATCACCTAATTAGTTTCCAACTTAACCCGGGTTGAAAAAATGAAATACATTGAACCCTATGGGACTTAATTCTTCAACATTTTTAAGCGAAGTTAATATTTACAAATTGCTTCAAAAATTTTAGAAAATATTCTAATTATCACATAAAATATGTAAAAAAAAAAATTCAGCAAAATATGTTTGGCAGTTTTTTGAATAAAAAATTAAAATAATAATTACACCCATGATATATGAAGAGATCACGTGACTCGTTGCAATATAAAATATGGCATCCATTTTTTTCCCCCGATGTATAAAAATGGTGATGTTTGAAAATAGTTTAAATTTATATTTAGTGCTGCATCCGTCATAAAACCGCTTTATTTTTGCGTATTATCTGTGTATCTAAATTCTGTGCCAAAGCAATTCCAATATTTTTGATTTTAAATGATCCCAAAACTTTGATTATTCCTACAACGAAGCTTACATTGAATACTATAATGTAGCATGTAGAATGTAAACAAATCCAGCGATTGTAAGCAGGGGTGTAGTCGAGAAGGGACGCGGGCGGACGCAGACCCCCCACCTTTGCTCCTGATCTCAAGCGTACCCCCACTTTTTTTTTGTAAGGGGACGCTCTTTTTTTTTAAATTTATATGTACATATATAACCCTTCTGCAGCTTGGCATAGTTGGAAGGTTCTTTGAGATACTTTCATTTCAAAATGCAAGAATCTTAATTGATTTTTCTTTCTTGAGCTGAGAATCATATGCTTTGGAGCACAATATTTTTGGTTTTTAATAAATAACTAAATAAAATTAGAATAATTGTTATTCTTTTGATTTTATCAACATGTTAAGAGTTCGAGTTGGTAAAGAAAAAAAAAACTGGATACAATTGAAAAAGTATCTCAATACAAAATCCACGATACATTTAGAGACTAGGGTCGTTACTCAAGACATTTTATATGGGTGATACTTGTATCGCAATACTTCCAAGCCCTATGTCAATCACAGAAATTATACAGTATTGGCTAAAATTCTTCAAAGAAAGAGCGTCCCCCCACCTTTTTTTTTACGACTACACCACTGATTTTAAGGTGAATTGTATAAGAATTGCTGAATAATTTTTCCGAAAAATTATTTACTATGAAGTCTGGAATATAACTGATATGAATGAAATATTCATTGATTTTATATAGAGAAGCTGACGATTCATATTTCGATGACGTCATCTGAATACAATTAATTTTGTTTCTCGATTTAAGTTTTCAAATATTATAAATTACTGTAGTACTACTGTGATAATTTAAAAAATATCAGCGCTGTAGTATCACATTTTAGAGATGTTTAAATAAAATTGCATTTCAGTTGGAAAGTGTTGTTGTTACCCAGACCGTCCGACCTACCAGAAAGGTGTAAGGTAACTGTTTGGACGGCCGGGAAGTGCCACCCAATTTAGACCGGAACCTAGTGGGGGAGGCATCCAGAGGGACCGTACCCTCCTTCCCCTACCACCAACCTCTCGGAAGGACTTACGGACCCACATGTTTAACGTGATCGTACTCCGGGTGAACACGGCGGCAGTTTTGGCAGTGGCTGGAATCGAACCCGGGCCTACCGAGTGCAACTCCAGCGCGCTAACCAATGGGCTACCGCGCCCCCAGTTGGAAAGTGTTGTTGTTGAGACCCAGACCGTCCGACCTACCAGAAAGGTGTAAGGTGACTGTATGGACGGCCGGGAAGTGCCACCCAATTTAGACCGGAACCCAGTGGGGGAGGCATCCACAGGGACCGTACCCTCCTTCCCCTACCACCAACCTCTCGGAAGGACTTACGGACCCACATGTTTAACGTGATCGTACTCCGCATGAACACGGCGGCATTTGTGGCAGCGTGCAAATCTAGCGCGCAAACCACGGGGATACCGCACCCGAGATGGCCAACAGCACGCGGTGTTCCGAGGTGGTCACCCACCAAGTACTAACCGCGCCCGATGCTGCTTGACTTCGGTGATCTAACGAGAACCGGTGTTTTCAGCACGGTACGGCCGTTGGCCCCAGTTGGAAAGTGTTGTTGTTGTTGTTGTTACCCAGACCGTCCGACCTACCAGAAAGGTGTAAGGTAACTGTTTGGACGGCCGGGAAGTGCCACCCAATTTAGACCGGAACCTAGTGGGGGAGGCATCCAGAGGGACCGTACCCTCCTTCCCCTACCACCAACCTCTCGGAAGGACTTACGGACCCACATGTTTAACGTGATCGTACTCCGGGTGAACACGGCGGCAGTTTTGGCAGTGGTTGGAATCGAACCCGGGCCTACCGAGTGCAACTCCAGCGCGCTAACCAATGGGCTACCGCGCCCCCAGTTGGAAAGTGTTGTTGTTGAGACCCAGACCGTCCGACCTACCAGAAAGGTGTAAGGTAACTGTATGGACGGCCGGGAAGTGCCACCCAATTTAGACCGGAACCCAGTGGGGGAGGCATCCACAGGGACTGTACCCTCCTTCCCCTACCACCAACCTCTCGGAAGGACTTACGGACCCACATGTTTAACGTGATCGTACTCCGCGTGAACACGGCGGCAGTTTTGGCAGTGGCTGGAATCGAACCCGGGCCTACCGAGTGCAACTCCAGCGCGCTAACCAATGGGCTACCGCGCCCCCAGTTGGAAAGTGTTGTTGTTGAGACCCAGACCGTCCGACCTACCAGAAAGGTGTAAGGTAACTGTTTGGACGGCCGGGAAGTGCCACCCAATTTAGACCGGAACCCAGTGGGGGAGGCATCCACAGGGACCGTACCCTCCTTCCCCTACCACCAACCTCTCGGAAGGACTTACGGACCCACATGTTTAACGTGATCGTACTCCGCATGAACACGGCGGCAGTTCTGGCAGCGGCGAGAATCGCGCGCTAACCACTGGGCTGCCGCGCCCGAAAAGAGCCAACAACACGCGGTGTTCCCAGGTGGTCACCCACCCAAGTACTAACCGCGCCCGATGCTGCCTGACTTCGGTGATCTAACGAGAACCGGTGTTTTCAGCACGGTACGGTCGTTGGCCTCCAGTTGGAAAGTGTGTCATAATGAATGCTTTATGCATGATTGATTTTTCTTGCTTCTATTTCCTTTCATTTAATACTAATCTCTTGCTTTTCGATTAAAAAATGAATTCATTTTTCTCGATTTTTTAATAAATTCTATTTCTATATATTCTAAATTCATTTATGTTTGGAACATCTTTAAAATTCACGCAGCAATTCTATTTACTTTGCAGAATACTATCGTCCGTAGATTTTAGATATTTGGCGCCTTTTCCGATATAGAGTCTACAGTCCATTCGCTTTTTTAAGTGCTCCAGCAATGTTCCGCTGTGAGAAACAACAGATAAAACAGGATCCAAATACATTGTTACCTAAAAGATCCGGCGCCGTCTTATGGTCTGATTCAACATGAGCGATATCAGAGTTCGGCGACACGGAAACCAGATCTAAGATGACGATAGCAGGTAAATGTATCAAGAATGACTCGCCTTGATAACACTCATCATTCATAGTACTCGTCATATCAGAGAACCGTCAACGTACTTAAAATGTATAAAAACTGAATGAAATTCAAGAGCCTAGCAGAATCCAATGATTCACCAAGATTCAATACATTTTTTTTCAGAATACACATATAACGTATTTTAGCAAACACTCTCATTAATTAAGCTATCTCATTAATTAAGCTAGTTCGGTTTCTTATATAATGTATTTGCACATCAAAATGCATGGTAATACGTGCAATAATTTCTAAGTAATCCCATCAATACCCCTTTCTCTTACACACACCCGAACACGCGTAAGCAGTGTCCTAAGGTAACTTCCTTTTTAGGACACGCCCGGTAAGAGCGCGAAGAAGAAAAAAGGCCGTGTGTATTTATGTGTATTTACAAACATTAATTTATTTACACTATATAAAATATTTACAACAAAATTGATTCAAAATATTCAAAATGAAAGTATACCCCTTTAAGATAACAAATAAACAATTACAAACGTATATGTAGTCTCATAGACTAAAATGTGAAAGATGGTAATTAAAAATTAAATTTAAACAATCCTATGCAATATTTTAAATATCCTTAAATCCGGAGAGAGAGAGAGAAAATATGCAAATCAGGCATAGGCCCTTAAATGTGGAACTCACCGAGCATTCGCTGAATGAACAGCCTCTCATGGTTGAGGACAATGCTGCTGGAGTATCTGTTCTCACTCACAACGCCAAAACTTCTCCCTGCTCCTCTTTTTCATTCTCAAAAACTCTCTCTCTCTCCAAGAATTTAAAACACGCCCCTGAGGCGCATACAAACATCCCATTGGATTCAGGGTCTTAACCCCTTGACCCCAAAGCACCGCCATTGGCTTTAGGCCTTCCAAAAACAAAAAGCCCCTTCTCAAGCCCCTGCGAAACTGATATTCCTTCGGCCACTAATTCAAAGTCGCCGAGGACCCTATGACCCTTCCGAAAAGGACAGGACGCCCGTTAAATCTTTCGGTACGAATCCGAGATCCAAAGCAGCTTCGACATCCTGGTTTTCTATTTCGAGTGCAGATGGCCGAACGAAAAGGCTGACCCCCAAAATAAATAAGAAGACTCTAGGTCGCATTCCCGAAAATATTGGCTCATGGGTTTACCATGCGACAATATACCTCCATTTCCCCATTAAAAATTCCAAAATCCAAAAATTAAAATTTCAAAATTTCAAAAATTTAAAACTTTTTTTTAAAAAATTTACCATCAAAAACATTAAGCAAATTACCAATGCAATACGTCTTTCCAAAAATTACCTCCATTTCCCCATTAAAACATCAAAAATCCACAAATTTAAAAAATTTTAAAATTAAAAAATCAAATTAAAAAATTCAATTTTACAAACAAAACCATAAGGCAAAATCAAAATGTGCAGGAGTGCAATCTGCTTTCCTTCCAGCTACTAAAAACTAACCTCTGAAAACAGAAGTTTCCTCCTATAGTATAATCAAACACATAGAAAAAACATCATATTGCATATAAAAGACAAAAAAACAATTGTCAATATAAACACAATCGAATAAAATCAAAATATAAAACAAATTGATGAATTCAGGACAACAAATCAGAAAGTCTGTTATTTGTGTTGCACAAGGCTGTACAAAGTCACTCAAACTAAATTACTTTTCTCACTGATAATGTTTTTTAGTTCTCCAAAAGTTTATTTCAAATTGTGCACCAGAAGGCAAAAGCATTGGGATCAGGCATCCCTGAAAATTGTTGTGTATTTTGTTGGCCACTTCTTCTTACAAAAATTATCATACCTGCATACGTTCCTTGTTTATGATAAGTGATTATGGAAAATTACCCTTTATAGACGATAAAAATATTGAATAAAAAAGTTAAGAGATACAAAAAAAAAATGAAATACTTTTTGCTTATTTATTTATTTATTTTTTTAAATAAATCCTTTCAACGTTATGTGTCATCAGGAGATGAAAAAAACCCTTTGTTGATCACCCAAACAGTTTGATTCAATCCCCAAAATAGAAATATACACTCTAAATCCCAAACATCACACCATTCTGCCCGCAGAAAAAAATATGTGCCTAAGGTCAAATTATATATCCTACCAACAAATGTTAAAAAGGCTTATTCATGTATTTATTTGTTTATTAAACTTTAAAATTTACTCTTTGTTGTTTGTTCTTTGTCTGTTATCTTTGTCACTTTATCAGAATTCCCTTGTAAACGAAAGTTTCCTTAGTAATCAAAATTTTGTTTCCATTTCTGTTACAACTTGAATTAATATAATATCTATTTATTTTCATTATTTATTATTATTATTATTATTACCTTTTTTCGAAAAACAATATACTTATTACTTTATGTATTTTAATTCCCAATAACCTAACTAACTCTCTCCAGCTGCAACGCCATTCTATTACTCACTCAGTAACTCTATCCAAACGAAACGGAAATCTCTCTACTGAAAATGTGTCGTCCATCCCTCTTTGAAATTTATGTTCTCCTCCGCTAACTAACTCCCAGCTCCCGTAAAATATATCTGCTAAAACCACTCCTTTTTTCTTTGTAACCATTCTGCGGGTCTTGTGTTTTGTCTGTGAAAATGACCCTCCTTTTGGAGTGAGGAAGAAACCCTACTGCGACGTATCAAATTTCAACCAATGTTGCCCCCCTTTGAAAACATCTGTGTTGTGTGAACAAGAAACTTTTGGAAATCCTTGTGTTTACCATAAAATGGAACCGTCAAAGTTAAGAGAAAATTCTGTTGCCTTTGAAAATTCGATTATCTAACCCACTCACATTCTAAATATCATTTTCAGAACCATTTGTAAAATTTTTGTAAACTCGTACCCATAACATATAAAAGGTTTATTATAATCTCACATTACTTCTAATTTCAGCAAAAATTTTGTTCTAAAGCTAAAAATCACTCAAATGTGTATTAATTAACTAATCTTCGCGACCAAAATTAAAAATGTCAAAAATGAAAATTTGTCCCAAAAATACACTACCAAAAGAATATACATAATCAAAAACATATTCAAAATTTAAGAAATATACAAAGAGATTAATACCAACAAAAATTTTCAAACCATATCGTGGACCCAAAAAGTTTGCCTCACAAAAACACAACTCCTCTCGATATACATAAAATCATTATCCAAACCCAGTTATTGAATAAATTCCCATGGGAAAAAGAAACCGCTTTTTATCTCTACATAAATTTGGAATAAACATTCTATCTAAATTATTTCAAATAGACCCAAGAAAAGATTTTTTTTTTTTTTTTTTTTTTGTACTTAAAATAGCCTCTATCTAATTTCGCTTCCAAAAAATTTCTTGATGTTACCATTTTCCCCAAAAAATTCTTAAATTCCAAAAAAAATTCTTAAACTTTCCCCACTTACATGTAAAATGCAATCAATGACATATTATAAACCCAAAAAAATATATATATACACATAACTCTCACCAATTTTAATTCTTTGTATTTTATCAATAATCTATTAAAACACATATTTTCATGGCAAATGAAACAGTTAACCCTTCTCAAAGGTTTATACATTTCTTCTAAATTTTTCATATTAAAATTTATTTATTACTAGGGAAAAAAAAATTATTGCAGATATTGACCTTTATTATTTGCTTTATTTTTACCATCTTTCAAAAAAAAAATTTTCCTTGGTTAGTGAACCAAACATAATTCTTATCCAGTTCGTTGGCGCCAATTTATTTTCTTTCGTTACTGAACCCAACCAAATTCATCCTGGCTTAAGGCACCAAATTATTTTGTCCTAAGGTAACTTCCTTTTTAGGACACGCCCGGTAAGAGCGCGAAGAAGAAAAAAGGCCGTGTGTATTTATGTGTATTTACAAACATTAATTTATTTACACTATATAAAATATTTACAACAAAATTGATTCAAAATATTCAAAATGAAAGTATACCCCTTTAAGATAACAAATAAACAATTACAAACGTATATGTAGTCTCATAGACTAAAATGTGAAAGATGGTAATTAAAAATTAAATTTAAACAATCCTATGCAATATTTTAAATATCCTTAAATCCGGAGAGAGAGAGAGAAAATATGCAAATCAGGCATAGGCCCTTAAATGTGGAACTCACCGAGCATTCGCTGAATGAACAGCCTCTCATGGTTGAGGACAATGCTGCTGGAGTATCTGTTCTCACTCACAACGCCAAAACTTCTCCCTGCTCCTCTTTTTCATTCTCAAAAACTCTCTCTCTCTCCAAGAATTTAAAACACGCCCCTGAGGCGCATACAAACATCCCATTGGATTCAGGGTCTTAACCCCTTGACCCCAAAGCACCGCCATTGGCTTTAGGCCTTCCAAAAACAAAAAGCCCCTTCTCAAGCCCCTGCGAAACTGATATTCCTTCGGCCACTAATTCAAAGTCGCCGAGGACCCTATGACCCTTCCGAAAAGGACAGGACGCCCGTTAAATCTTTCGGTACGAATCCGAGATCCAAAGCAGCTTCGACATCCTGGTTTTCTATTTCGAGTGCAGATGGCCGAACGAAAAGGCTGACCCCCAAAATAAATAAGAAGACTCTAGGTCGCATTCCCGAAAATATTGGCTCATGGGTTTACCATGCGACAATATACCTCCATTTCCCCATTAAAAATTCCAAAATCCAAAAATTAAAATTTCAAAATTTCAAAAATTTAAAACTTTTTTTTTAAAAATTTACCATCAAAAACATTAAGCAAATTACCAATGCAATACGTCTTTCCAAAAATTACCTCCATTTCCCCATTAAAACATCAAAAATCCACAAATTTAAAAAATTTTAAAATTAAAAAATCAAATTAAAAAATTCAATTTTACAAACAAAACCATAAGGCAAAATCAAAATGTGCAGGAGTGCAATCTGCTTTCCTTCCAGCTACTAAAAACTAACCTCTGAAAACAGAAGTTTCCTCCTATAGTATAATCAAACACATAGAAAAAACATCATATTGCATATAAAAGACAAAAAAACAATTGTCAATATAAACACAATCGAATAAAATCAAAATATAAAACAAATTGATGAATTCAGGACAACAAATCAGAAAGTCTGTTATTTGTGTTGCACAAGGCTGTACAAAGTCACTCAAACTAAATTACTTTTCTCACTGATAATGTTTTTTAGTTCTCCAAAAGTTTATTTCAAATTGTGCACCAGAAGGCAAAAGCATTGGGATCAGGCATCCCTGAAAATTGTTGTGTATTTTGTTGGCCACTTCTTCTTACAAAAATTATCATACCTGCATACGTTCCTTGTTTATGATAAGTGATTATGGAAAATTACCCTTTATAGACGATAAAAATATTGAATAAAAAAGTTAAGAGATACAAAAAAAAAATGAAATACTTTTTGCTTATTTATTTATTTATTTTTTTAAATAAATCCTTTCAACGTTATGTGTCATCAGGAGATGAAAAAAACCCTTTGTTGATCACCCAAACAGTTTGATTCAATCCCCAAAATAGAAATATACACTCTAAATCCCAAACATCACACCATTCTGCCCGCAGAAAAAAATAT
The DNA here is from genome assembly GCA_951213105.1 of Amaurobius ferox. Classification (NCBI taxonomy): domain Eukaryota; kingdom Metazoa; phylum Arthropoda; class Arachnida; order Araneae; family Amaurobiidae; genus Amaurobius; species Amaurobius ferox. The sequence continues at coordinate 37,107,549 of OX578149.1, read as the reverse complement.
GTGCCTAAGGTCAAATTATATATCCTACCAACAAATGTTAAAAAGGCTTATTCATGTATTTATTTGTTTATTAAACTTTAAAATTTACTCTTTGTTGTTTGTTCTTTGTCTGTTATCTTTGTCACTTTATCAGAATTCCCTTGTAAACGAAAGTTTCCTTAGTAATCAAAATTTTGTTTCCATTTCTGTTACAACTTGAATTAATATAATATCTATTTATTTTCATTATTTATTATTATTATTATTATTACCTTTTTTCGAAAAACAATATACTTATTACTTTATGTATTTTAATTCCCAATAACCTAACTAACTCTCTCCAGCTGCAACGCCATTCTATTACTCACTCAGTAACTCTATCCAAACGAAACGGAAATCTCTCTACTGAAAATGTGTCGTCCATCCCTCTTTGAAATTTATGTTCTCCTCCGCTAACTAACTCCCAGCTCCCGTAAAATATATCTGCTAAAACCACTCCTTTTTTCTTTGTAACCATTCTGCGGGTCTTGTGTTTTGTCTGTGAAAATGACCCTCCTTTTGGAGTGAGGAAGAAACCCTACTGCGACGTATCAAATTTCAACCAATGTTGCCCCCCTTTGAAAACATCTGTGTTGTGTGAACAAGAAACTTTTGGAAATCCTTGTGTTTACCATAAAATGGAACCGTCAAAGTTAAGAGAAAATTCTGTTGCCTTTGAAAATTCGATTATCTAACCCACTCACATTCTAAATATCATTTTCAGAACCATTTGTAAAATTTTTGTAAACTCGTACCCATAACATATAAAAGGTTTATTATAATCTCACATTACTTCTAATTTCAGCAAAAATTTTGTTCTAAAGCTAAAAATCACTCAAATGTGTATTAATTAACTAATCTTCGCGACCAAAATTAAAAATGTCAAAAATGAAAATTTGTCCCAAAAATACACTACCAAAAGAATATACATAATCAAAAACATATTCAAAATTTAAGAAATATACAAAGAGATTAATACCAACAAAAATTTTCAAACCATATCGTGGACCCAAAAAGTTTGCCTCACAAAAACACAACTCCTCTCGATATACATAAAATCATTATCCAAACCCAGTTATTGAATAAATTCCCATGGGAAAAAGAAACCGCTTTTTATCTCTACATAAATTTGGAATAAACATTCTATCTAAATTATTTCAAATAGACCCAAGAAAAGATTTTTTTTTTTTTTTTTTTTTTGTACTTAAAATAGCCTCTATCTAATTTCGCTTCCAAAAAATTTCTTGATGTTACCATTTTCCCCAAAAAATTCTTAAATTCCAAAAAAAATTCTTAAACTTTCCCCACTTACATGTAAAATGCAATCAATGACATATTATAAACCCAAAAAAATATATATATACACATAACTCTCACCAATTTTAATTCTTTGTATTTTATCAATAATCTATTAAAACACATATTTTCATGGCAAATGAAACAGTTAACCCTTCTCAAAGGTTTATACATTTCTTCTAAATTTTTCATATTAAAATTTATTTATTACTAGGGAAAAAAAAATTATTGCAGATATTGACCTTTATTATTTGCTTTATTTTTACCATCTTTCAAAAAAAAAATTTTCCTTGGTTAGTGAACCAAACATAATTCTTATCCAGTTCGTTGGCGCCAATTTATTTTCTTTCGTTACTGAACCCAACCAAATTCATCCTGGCTTAAGGCACCAAATTATTTTGTCCTAAGGTAACTTCCTTTTTAGGACACGCCCGGTAAGAGCGCGAAGAAGAAAAAAGGCCGTGTGTATTTATGTGTATTTACAAACATTAATTTATTTACACTATATAAAATATTTACAACAAAATTGATTCAAAATATTCAAAATGAAAGTATACCCCTTTAAGATAACAAATAAACAATTACAAACGTATATGTAGTCTCATAGACTAAAATGTGAAAGATGGTAATTAAAAATTAAATTTAAACAATCCTATGCAATATTTTAAATATCCTTAAATCCGGAGAGAGAGAGAGAAAATATGCAAATCAGGCATAGGCCCTTAAATGTGGAACTCACCGAGCATTCGCTGAATGAACAGCCTCTCATGGTTGAGGACAATGCTGCTGGAGTATCTGTTCTCACTCACAACGCCAAAACTTCTCCCTGCTCCTCTTTTTCATTCTCAAAAACTCTCTCTCTCTCCAAGAATTTAAAACACGCCCCTGAGGCGCATACAAACATCCCATTGGATTCAGGGTCTTAACCCCTTGACCCCAAAGCACCGCCATTGGCTTTAGGCCTTCCAAAAACAAAAAGCCCCTTCTCAAGCCCCTGCGAAACTGATATTCCTTCGGCCACTAATTCAAAGTCGCCGAGGACCCTATGACCCTTCCGAAAAGGACAGGACGCCCGTTAAATCTTTCGGTACGAATCCGAGATCCAAAGCAGCTTCGACATCCTGGTTTTCTATTTCGAGTGCAGATGGCCGAACGAAAAGGCTGACCCCCAAAATAAATAAGAAGACTCTAGGTCGCATTCCCGAAAATATTGGCTCATGGGTTTACCATGCGACAAGCAGAGCAAACCTACAAAAACGGTATATTCTTAGTCTTCTGTTTCTTCCGTTATCGTCTTACAGGTTTCTTCACTATTCCGTTATTTCTATTCTCTCTGTTATTCCTTCTCTAACAGTCTTGGTTTCTTTCCGTTTATTCTTTACTTTCTGCTATTCAATCTTTCTGCCGTGCTTTTTACCGTTCATTAGTAGTATCCTACCAATCATTTACCTGCCTTCTCGAGATTTACCTTTTTTCATTCTTCCTCGCGAGGCGACGATATAAATTGTCTGCTTCTCACAAGGGAAGGCTTTGTAATAGTTCTCTGGGATTGCAATCTTTCATGTCCTATTTTGTAAAGGACCATGAATAATGATAAAACGCCGCGGCTTTCATCTGCTAAGTGATAGGGGGCGCCACAATAACAACGTGAAGTTGTCATGCAAACGTGCTCTACTGACGTGTATTATTTACATTTTAGTGTGAAAATATTATCCTTTTCAGTTATTATTATTATTAAATAATACCTGAAAAAACAACAAAATATGTACAGCCGTTAGACTGTTACTTCTTCGATCCTTATAAGGCATTTGTAAAACGCATCGAAGACTACATAAAAATTCGAGCTGCATGCATTGAAGGGATCCATCGATATGAATTTTGAACCAACATCGATGAAGAGGCCAACAGAAAGTTAAATGCCAGATTATTTATTTTAAAAATGCATTCATTTGTGTACAATTAACTTGGCGCTGATATATTTCAAGATATGGTAATATATTCTTGGAAAAAAGCTGGATATTCTGTTGAAAAACACATCACAAAGTTTAATAAGGTAATGGCAACTGTATTTAATATTGGTTCAGCAACTCGTTTCATTGTAAATTGCAATGATTATGCATTTGTTAAATGTGCACATTGTAACGTTTTCATTTGTATTAATCATATCCCATTCATAATTTCAAACTTACAAAGAATTTAAATCATTCATTATTTTACAAATTTCATTTGCTTTGACTTTCACTGTAATACAGTCAATAGTTTTGTTCATTAGTTCAGTTTTGGTTTCCAAAAATTTCAGCCTTTGTCTTTGTTGTGTTTGATCAACCTTTACGGCCATGTCTTGGCAGTTGTTTAGCTAATTAATAAGATATAAATTATATTAGTAATAAATTTATCGTTTGCTACTTACCATTATTGTCCATTTTATTTCAAAATAATAGTAATAATTGAAAAGGATAATATTTTCACACTAAAATGTTAATAATACACGTCAGTAGAGCACGTTTGCATGACAACTTCAGATTGTTATTGTGGCGCCCCCTATCACTTAGCAGATGAAAGCCGTGGCATTTTATCATTATTGATGGTCCTTTACAAGATAGGACATGAAATATTGCAATCCGAGTGAACTATTGCAAAGCCTTCCCTTGTCAGTGTAAAATCAATGAATATTTCATTCATATCACTTATATTCCAGACTCCAGAGCTAAATAATTTTGCGTGAAAACGGTAGAGCATGGACAAGAGTGTAAATAAACAACCTGCGTGGTAGAATGCGTAGAAACGTAAGGGCAAAAGGGCATTATTTTTTATCATAGCGTGTAAACGAACGATGGTGGCAAATTACTAAACCCATTAATCATTGAAATTTATCTTTGTGATGAAAATAAGTTATTTAGAATACTTGAATAACAACATATATATTTAAAGATTTCATTTGCTAAAGTGCACTTTAAGTGATTTTAAGTGGACGTACACTACTACACATTTTTACTGTGGTCACTAACTAACCTTCTAAAGATGTATATATTTATCAGCAAATTCTGCAATGTATATGCGAATGTGAAGGGAAAGATATGTAATGATTTTTCGATTTTTCTTAAAAAAAAAACAAGTGTATATATTTTAATTAAAGTGAATATTTTATTTTCCAGTTAATTAAAAATATCCCTCAAACAAGATAAATTTAGTAAAATGAGAGGTTAAACGATTGTGAGTTTCTAAAGTAGCCGTTTTTAATACAGAAATAATGAAAATTTCCATACTGCTAAGCAAACGAGTATTTTGTTTTGGAAACGTCACGAAACGTAAGGGCAAAATTGTCCGTGTGATTTCACGTGTCCATGCTCTGTGCTATTATTCGAACACTGATGCCATACTTGTTTGAATAAGTGAAGTTGCGCTTCTTGCCTGTCTTGGAGAAGAAGGCTGTTTTTTACTTCGAAACCGGTTCACACCCAAATTTCCATTGTATGTAGTTATACTAAGGTTTTATATTAATTTGCTTTAACAGCAGTTTTTTAATTTATTTTGTCTAATCAATACATTTGCTAATTCCCTAAACGAGCTGGAAGCCAATTTGCATACCCCCCAGAGGAAATTTCAGTTCATGCAAATGGTTCAAATAATCAAATACTACATTCTATGAACTTTCATTTCCCCCATCTTTACATTTACAGGTACATTTCTTTTTTACGTTCATTCCTTTTCTTAGGAAAATGGTTCTCCTCTTTTCTTTCAGCAAGACCATTCGCAGGAATTATCACTGTACCAATTAAATCTTTCATCTTAAACAGGTACTGCGTCTTAAATATGGGCTCGCTATAAACGGGTTCTAGTGTATGTTTCTTCGATTAAGAATACGAATATTTTGAATACAATTACAACATAACCTTAAATGGAAATTCCACTTTATCAATTAGACCACAGTTAATAATCTGTATCATACAGAATGGGTGAGATTTAGTGATTGAATTTACAAGCCAAACTGAAGCTAGAAACTTCATACTTTGCATATACTTGCGGGACTTGACCTATAAGCAGGCTTACTATATACACTCATATCCTAAAGTTAAGCATAATTCGTAAAATACGAAAAATTCGGAGTTAATATGGATACAATGGTTCGCAATCAGTTGTGGAGAATCGTGGGACGAAAGTAAATTTTGTGCATATGCAAAACAGTTCAGTCGACGTTGACATACGCAAAAGCACCGGCGCATGTCGGTACGAGTATAAAACGGCCTCGAGCGGCATGACCAGTTGAGGCAGAATTTCGCAATTGCTGTGGTACGGAGTGTTGCTAACAATAAACAAGAAAGATCAATCATGCATAAGCATTGATTATGAAAAACTTTCCAACAGAAATGCAATTTCATTTAAAAATCTCTAAAATGTGATACATATTTAGTAACCCCATTACTCTAGGACTAGCCGTTCTTGAGATATTTTAGTTTTTCCGCGTTTTCGCTACGCCACCTTTGACAATAAGTCCAGCTATCAAATGAGAACCAAATTTAAGTTTAACGTGCAAATTCAGTGTCATTTAAAATACTTATGGGTGTTATTTTGTGCAGATAAACTCAAATTATTATTGAAGAAGTAAAGAGAACGTGAATATGAGTCTGCAGGGAAAGTCAAGTGCTGCCATCAGAATTTTAACCAATCTTACAACAATGATTCATAGAAGTAAACGGGGATTATTTGCAGACCATTTCCAAAAAAATGGATGATCTATATTTAAGGATCCACTAAATTTTTGTAGAATAAAATGTTCTACAAATTTAAGTTGTGTACCAAATTTCAACTCTCTAGTCGTAGGAAAGTGCATTAAAAATGCCATCAACTAAGTATAAAATGACAGACAGACAAACGACCATCAATCATGAAGAGTTATATAAAATTTAAAAAAAATTTAAAAATTTTTATCTACCATATTTATTTTAAAATGTGAAACCGCTCTTGTATATAAAATAATTAAACTCTTGGAAAGATATTTATTATAAAATATATCTCTTTTTTCTTTGTGGAGGATATAGCAAGAGTCAGAATTTAATTGAATTTGTTTTTCTCCCTATATTAAATAATTTTTATTTAAAAAATTACCTAAAATATTTCACTGAATTTATTTTTATATATTTTATGGGATAATTTGAATATTTTCTAAAATTTTCGAAGCAATTTGTGAATTTTAAATTCGCTTAATGTTTGAAAAATTGGGTCCCATAGAGTTCAATGTATTTCATTTTTTCAACCCGAGTTTAATCCAAAACTAATTGGGTGATAATATTCATTTATATTCCCATAGGTCCAACAGACCGTCTGAAAAACATACTAAAATTTCATTTTGATAAAGTCATTTTTACGGCAGTTATCATGCTAACGGACAGACAGACAGAATGAATCAACAAAGTCATAAACACTTTTCAACTATGTTGTAAAGTGTTAAAAAGGACGAAAGATGTCACAAAGATGCCAACTGGACATGTTTTTGAAGGGACAAATTGTTGGAATGCTGGAATCTGATCGATCCCAAACCGAAGCGTCTCGAATTCTAAATGTGCTTCAGTGTGTGATCTCCAGACTGCGGCAGAGGTTCCAAACCACTGGAGATGTTACCCGACAACCAGTACCAGGTCAGCCAACGGTAACAACTGCTCGGCAAGAGCGATATTTGGTGATAACTGCGCGACGTCAGAGGAACCGTTCTGCCAGACAACTGGGTTCAGCCCTGACAGCCACCACAGGAGTCACTGTTTCGAGACAAACTGTTTACAGGGGACTAAGACACGTTGGTCTCCATGCAAAACGACCAACAGTTTGCATCCCCCTGACGTCTGCACAGAAACGACTGCGTTTACAGTGGAGTTTGGAACATCGGCAGTGGAGTGGACAATAGTGGGGGCAATGTCAGGTTCAGTTATGAGTTCCGGTTTAGCCTGCAAACTGATTCTCGTCGTGCAACGATCTGGAGAGAACGTGGAACGCGTTTTCACCGGGGAAACATCAAGGAAAGACAACATTTTCCATTTAGGAGAGTCATGGTCAGGACAGATATCATGATGGACGGCCGCACAGATCTCCACATCTTTGACACAGGATCGGTTACCGGTCAAAGATACAGAGACGAAGTCCTTGAGCCTGCAGTTCGATTGTTTTGAGGTGCTGTTGGTACTGATTTCATATTCATGGTTGATAACGCTCCTCCTGACCGTGCGGCCTTGGTCGACTTCAAACTGAAGACATCCAGCACATGCAGTGGCTTGCTAACTCTCCTGATCTGAATCCAATAGAGCATGTGTGGGATATGCTCGGGAGACATCTTGCAGTCCTCCGTAACCACCAAGCTCCGTTCTGGGATTAAAAACTGTTCTCCATGAGGCTTGGAACTCTTTGAACACACAACTCATCCAAACCCTCATCGAAAGTATGTGAAATCGTTGTGCAGCATGCGTGGCTACCCGAAGTTTCCACACACCGTATTAAACTGCAGCATCACATTGTTTTAATCATTCTGTTTCACTCATGTTCACACTTATATTGTGACCCTTTTTCTTTCAACCCTTTTCTTTGGATAATAAAAGTCGTTATTATCCTTGTTTTGCATTGTTGTCTTCTTCTATAACCCTATTACACCCGCAAACCGCGTTTCCTTCCGGTCCGATGTAGATTTCCTGATATTTTCACATAAACAGCAACTATGCTTAACTTTTGGATATGAGTGTAAATTGTTTTCCAAACCGGGACAAGGTAAAATAACTAAGTAAAAAATATATATTTAGGATTGAATACAGGAAAGCAAAATTGAAACCTGAACATATAAGACATTAATCTTTTGATTTCGACCATTCGTGTACGTGTTGCTAGTGTAAACGTTTTAACGGGATGCTTGTCGCTTTTTTATTTTTATTTTTTTTCATGAAAGTTCGAACATTCCAGATCTATGTTTATTTCACAGAGTATTAGATTTAACTTTAGACGTAGTTAATTCAGCAATTCTACTCATTCTTCAAACCGAACATTGTTCATGGAGAACAATGCTCAAATCTTTCAATAGAAGCAGAAGTGTCTGGTAGACAAAAAATATACTCCAAAACTCAATTGAAATTCGGTATTAGCATTTTTCGTTCCATGAAATTCTTTAAATTTTGAATCTTTACAGTTTCTTTTCTTCACAATTCATTTTCATTATTTTCCACGTGTCGCAGTTCGAAGTCTAGAATTTCCTAGCAATCACCACGTCATCAAATAATTCATTTATGCTTATAACAGCATTTTAGTGCTTCATTATATTTTCTGCAGCTGTTTCAATCGCAATCAATGTAGTATCAGGATTCCTTAACCACAAAAATTGTTAATTGTTCTTTCGCACAAGAACTTTATTCCAAAAGATAAATTTCCCGCCGGGACAAAATGACAATCCGGCCGGGACTTCGGGAAGTACCTTTAAACTGGGACAATCCCGGGCACAAACGGGATGTATAGTAAACCTATCTATAAGTAGTGAAAATATTATAAAATCTTGGAACTTTGATAGAAAAAATTATAAATCTCGAAATATTTTGTTCCAACATTCTTCCAAATGTAACTCGAGAATGATTAGACACACAAAATTCGATTTTATACCATTATGCTCAGAAAAAAATATTGTTAGTTTTCCCAGTTAATTTTATTAGTGTACACTGAACTCCCGATTATTCGTGTGCGGATTATCCGGTTTGCAGATTATCCGTGCAGTTTGAAACACGGCACATAAATAAAATATTCGACTTTTTTATAAAGAAAAATTGAATTTACTTGGAAGTTTTCTCTTATTACTTCTACTCTACTCTAATTAAACCGTAGTATTTAAAGTATTTTGTTTAGACTCTGTTTTTTAAATTTTATGTTAATTTTTGATGGATTCTTGTTCATGTTTAACTTATTTACGGGTTACAGGGCCATTGTTCGATTATCCGTGTTTTTCGATTTTCCGTGTAAACCCGAACATTAATTAGCACGGATAATCGGGAGTACAGTGTACAACCAACCGTGTTTGAAATACAGGATTTTAATCTAAAGTTTTAGCAGACGATTTTTAACACTTTACAACAAAGTTGAAAAGTGTTTATGACTTTGTTCATTCTGTCTGTCTGTCTGTCTGTCTGTCTGTCCGTTAGCACGATAACTGCCGTAAAAATGACTTAATCAAAATGAAATTTTAGTATGTTGTTCAGACGGTCTGTAGGACCTATGGGAATATAAATGAATAATATCACACAATTAGTTTTGGATTGAACCCGGGGTTGAAAAAATGAAATACATTGAGCCCTATGGGACCTAATTTTCCTAACATTTTTTAAGCGGATTTAAAATTCACAAATTGCTTCGAAAATTTTAGGCAATATTCAAATTGTTCCATAAAATATATAAAAAAAAAATTCAGCTAAATATATTCAGTAGTTTTTTAAATAAAAATTAAAATAATAATTACACATCTTATATGAAACGATCACGTGACCATGATATGAAACGATCACATGACCCACTTCAAAATTAGATATGGCATCCATCTTGTTTCAAATTCGTGATTTTTTAAAGTTCTTTTTAATTCATATTGAGTGTTGTATCCATCCTAGAACTACTTTATTTCTGCTTAAATTCTGTGCATCTACATACTAAAACAACACAATGACAATATATTTGAGTTTAAATTCTCATTCAAATTTGATTATTTCTACAATTAAGCCTATTTTTCACCTATGTAAAATGTAAACAGCAAAATATGTAGAATGAGTTGTATTAGAATTACTGTATTTCTTTAACACAAAATAATTCAGTCCATGGAGTCTGCATGGCTGATATGAATGAAATATTAATTGATTTTATAAACAGAAGGACGATATTTTTCGATGAAGTTTTAAGCATAAAGTTTATGAATTGTAGCTCCATGGTCTTAATTTTTAAATAAAATAAATTATTATAGTATTGTGATGAATGAAATGGAGAAAGTTATGAATGAAATCCTGCTTTTATAGAGAGATCCAGGCGTGTTATTTTTTCTATGACGTCATTTGAATTAATTTCAGTTGTTTTCGATGAAGTTTTCAAATATAATAAATTATCGTAGTATTATGATAGATTTAAAAATATTACCGTGGAATGTATTGCATTTTAGAGATATTTAAACCACGCAATTTATATTTCAATGCCGTCTTTTGAATGAAGTTCATTTTTTTCAATGAAGGTTTAAGTTTTCAAATATAATAAATCAATGTAGTATCGTGATAAGTTTTAAAATATTACCGAGGAATGTATTGCATTTTCGACTTTTTTAAATAAAATTGCATTGAAGTTGGAAAGTGTTTCATAATCAATGCTTTAAGCATGATTGATCTTTCTTGTTTTTATTATCTTACAATGCAATTTTTCATACAATTATTGATTCTATTTGTAACCATAGTAGCAGCGTTTTGCTTCAAATACCGAAATCGTCTGCTAGCTGTTCTTCTCTATAAAGTATATAACATATTATTCTTAAGAAATATATTATATACTTTATATATGTGATATATTATATAGCATATATAAAATATTATTATTATTCTATATAATATATTATTATAATTAAACTATTGAAAATATTTGTTTATTAATAATTGATTTTTAAATAGAAATATCTGAAAACTTTGAAAATTATATCATTTACAGACTTAATTTTTAATCAAATCATCTGCAAAATTATGTTCTATGTTAACAGAACTAAAAAATGCGCGCCATTTTCATGTCAAAAGTTTGAAACACAACATTCAGAACTTTTATTAAGTGTGTAGATGGTTAGTCAATCATTTAATATTTCTCATGTTTTGTACTTGACGCAAGAACATTGCTCTAAAACGAGCTTTATCAAATTCCATTCTTTTTTAACACTTTCCAGTTGTTAACAGCAAATAATGCCATTGAGAGAGGTGCGGCTCTCTTCCCGTGTCTGCCTCCACATCCGTCTCTAGAATTGCTTCTGATGAATGCCAATGAAAACTGCTGCTTATAAGGTAATCCCTTCAGCGATCGAGTAGGAGAATGGCTACATTTTCAAGAGCCAGTTTTTGTTTGGGTTTCACAACAAAGATGATCGGACGTTTCGATAAAGGAAATGGTAGTCTTGACTTTTATTTTTCTACAACACATAACACAATAGAATCCTGTGTATTCGGACAAAACTCAAGCTCAGTTCGACCACTAGGTGAATCTAGGCGTTCGCTTAAGGAGGGGGCATTCTAAGAAAATTTTATTTTTTAAGTGTTTAAACAATAGTGAATTTAAATTAAATATGCTACAACGGCTTATTTTATTAAATAAACTATCTAAAAGAAATAACGACATCTGACAATACTCATTGTTTTCTATTGGATATAATACTTTGAAGGTTGGAAAATTTAAATAATTCGAGTTTCAATTATAAGAATTGTTAAACATTTTATGTAGTTTTAGTTTTCAAATAATGTATTTATACCTAAAAATTTGTTAGTGGTAGTTGCAGTCGTGTTTTTGAGTTATAGTGTCCACACACATACAGTGAGAGAGAGAGAGAGAGAGAGAGACTGGTATCTTTCCAAAAGCGCTCGAAATGGATTCAGGTCTTAAAATATACTGGGGAAAACAATACTTTATCTATAGAATAGTCGATACCTGCAATGGCAACAAGAAAAGTTGATGTGGGCAGCACATGATTTTTTCTACAGATTCAAATTCATATTGTCTTCCATGAATCCAGTAAATTGAGTTTAATTGCACAAACTGATATAGATACTTATTTGAAATTACATCTAATTTGCAGTTATAATATACCTTCTTCTTTCAATTGGCAACTCGCCTCATTTTAAACGTTATCCGCTCTTTAAAAAATAAAAAAACTTTATTATCCCGTGAATGGCTTAACGTAGAGTAGTATGGTTGGTTTTATTTATTTCTTCGCCAAAAATCACGTATGAAACTAGCATTTAATTAACATATTTAAGCAAATTTAGTCTTTTACACCTGATTTTTTATGGTTTTAACCGGTCTTTCTGCAATAAAGGTCAGTTTTATTGTTCTGAATCATGCCAAAATCTAATCAGCACCAGGGTAAATGGCAGATGACTTACCTACGAAATTTTGTGACATTTCGTAGCATAGTTTTTTAGCATAGAGTATGGATACATGCATTGCACAGACACAAGCACCTAGACAGACCTTTACACAGCAGGGGCAATCCTACACATAGACAGTCCTATATACAGTGCCTAGAAGTCTAGTCACTATAGACAGTCCTATATACAGACGTTCCCATAAAAATAATGAATTCGGGTTCTAAAGTGCCCAAAACATGTACATCTATTGAAAACTCGAATTCTGATTTTCAACCCTTTTCTAATACTTTCCCTATACATTACCATGTATTGTATAAGGTAAGTACAAAATGTGACATTCTGCATTTTTTCTGGGGGGGGGGGGGCGTCCCCTATAGACGGGTTCTGTGAGTGCAAAGTGACAGTCGATGCTTTGTGCAATCTGAGCTCCACCCTTAAGAAATTTGCAGCTGGCAAAGTGATAGAACTGAATTTGTTGATCTTCATTAAGGCTCTCTGAAACCGACCCATGCAACCGACCCTGTCATCTGCAATGAGAGTGCGATCTTATTTATTACTATTATTATTACTGAACTACAGCATTATGCTGAAAAAATTCATAAATTCCATACTATCGTCATTGCGTGCAAAGTATAAACAGATACGTATGTCTGAATAATCCACTTCCTCAGAATGATAAATGAAATTTTATTTACAAAGAAACTTAGATTGATGGATCAGAGGAAACGAACCCAATATCCTGTATACATGGTTTCAGACTGCAGGACGGAAAAAAAAGGTCAACTGACTTGAATATGATGCAGCTGAAGGAGAGCTGTTGACACTGATGGATTGCCAGTAGTGTGTCCGGCACAAGAAGCGATGCTGGGATTTCTCATCGTAAGTGTGAAGGACAGTACCAAATTTATTTCTTCCACTGAACAATAGTTAAAAATTATCAAGTGTAGAGCTAAATTAAATTTAAATCTCAGATTTCACATTACAAATATTATTTTCAGTCTGAAAATTAATTGACTAAGTTGGCAATGCACAGAATGAATTCAAACAAAAGCAAAATGGCAAAAGGATTCATCTAAGGCCAATAAAAAGTCAGACGTTTGATGGTTTTATAATTGTCCCGGAGCTGCACAATCGAATGTGAATTTATTTAGCCTATTAATATAGTTAGCATGCATACATTTGTAACTCTTGCCGTCATATGTACGCAAACGTTCTCTTCTCATACGTTCACCTGCAGAGTCACACTTAACCATGTTTAAAAGAGCTAAGAAATGTTACAACATAATCAAGAATAAGATAAAAAATATGAAAATCCCCCAAACTATCGTTAAATTTGAGAGAAGAAAATATGTTTATTCAAGAATTTGTCGTAATACAAGCAGACGTAGCAATGGGCGTGTTAAATATTTCATAGGTCTTTAGAATGTTTAGCAACAGCACTGGAAAAACATTAGTCATTAGAAGACACGCATATCGGTGAACATCTAACAGACTGGGATTTCACTTAATAGGGGAATACTGAGAGTTATTAGCTAAATCGTCTTGGACTGAATTCACATCGGACACTGGATGTCAGTGAGCTTTTATTGAGCTGCAAGTTATCAAATTGTAGAAGCTATTGAGCCGTTGCTGGCATAGAATCATATCGGTCATTGGAAACTAGTGATCAATTGACAGATTGAAATTACATTGCGCATTGGACTGAAATCTCACAGGACCTTGGAAACAGGCAATGTACTAGCAAATTGAATTGTATTAGTTGAAGACCCTGACCGACCGAATTGTATTAGTTGTTGAAAGTCAGATTACCACAATGAAATCTTATATCATAGAATCACTGAAAATATGTGATCAACTTACGGCTGGAATCACATAGTGCATAGAAGCCAAAGGAATACCATTAGACAAAGACATCAGAGATTCATTTGTAATCAGTGACTAACTGTGGAACTGAAACTGAACCGCCGTGATGTTATTAATTTTTGTTCCTTACCAAAGGAAGAACCAAAGAGATTGGTATCGCAGTAGCTCCAAGTGGAATAATTACATCCTGCATTTGGAAGTACGAGAACCAGTATTCGACCAGAATCTCTTAGGTCATTAGGAACTTTTGATCAATTGACGGAATGAAACCATATAGGGCATTAAAAATTAGTGAATCACTATTGGACTGGAATCCAACAGATCACTGAAAACAGTGATCAACTGACAAACTGAGTCACGTCAGCCATATTAGAGTTAAATTACCACTATTGAAATGGAATTTCATCTCATTGGGAACTAGTAAAAGAACCACTATTAGATAGAAATTTCGTCGATGATTTGCAATCAGTGATTACTTTGGGACCAGAAAAGGGCCATCGTGATGTCATTTTCTTTGATTATTCCTGACTATAGGATGTAACAATCATAGTAAATAAATTTGATTCCTTCTTCCAAAATTTCAAAAAAGAAAGAAAGAATCAGACAAATTATATTGGGAATCGAACCATGGATCTTCGTACTGGCTAGTTGACGTTCTACCGTTGCGCTACTGGGACAGAATTGCAAGTTATTATCGAAGTGAATTCTGAATTCTCCACCCTCTAATGTCAGACTGATGCTCAGCTGATAATCTGACTGTCCACCTCCTGCTATTTTTACTTAAGGTTAGCCTCCTGTTGCTATTTTTATCCTTCAGGTTAGCTTCCTTCGTGGTCGTTTAACACCCGATTTGAAGTTGACGCTCTATATACCAGAGTTCACTTAATCCGTTCTAGTCGCACTAGTGTCACTTTCATACCTCTTTGCACTAACCTACAGGGTTGATTTGTTCGGGAGCCATTGTAACGAACCTTGCTGTCTCGACGGGAGTCGAACCACGGATCTTCGTACTGACCAGCCGATGATCTACCTTTGAGCTACTGGGACGGAATTGCAATTTCTTATTGTCGATGTGAACTCTGCAATATCGGCGGCTCCAACTGGAATAATCGCATCTTGCATTGGAAATAGAATGCACGATGTGATTATTCCATTTGAATTCGATAAGAATCTCATCGGTCATTGGAAACCATTGGTCAACTAAACTGGAATCTAATCCGACACTATCATCCAGTGAGCCACAGTTGGTTATCCAAATTGCCTAAAGTATTTACTAGAATTAAGTTAATTTACCCATATACGAACTATTATCAGTCTTTCGTATTCATATTTTTTAAGCAATCTACGAGAAAAATGGCGACGAGATACGTTTTGTTCTTTTGAAACTAAAAAGCTTTTATAATAAATCGTTCATCCCGGTCATATTTTGTCATGCTGCGTAATCTATCGTTTTGGGAAGAATTTGCTGTTACAGCTGATAAAAACTGCAAATTGGAGATATCCACTTAACTTAAAAGCCGGCTTTTAGGATAACACCAAGTGGCAACAAATGGGTGAAACACGATATGTGTGCTGAGATGTGATCCCAGATAGAGATTTTGGGGGGAACAATTTAAGTCTGTATTTGAATATTAAAGATTAAGCAAGTTTCACTTAACATAAATTTTATGGAGTTCTCCGAAAAAAAAAATTGGTCAAGTCAATCAATCAAATAATTCCAAATCATTGACGTGATTGACCTGTTGCGAATTTATAAAAAGAAATTAGGAACATTTTAAAAGAGTGAATTGCAAATGAAATCTCATAAAATGACACATTTGTTTTTCCTAGTCTAGTACGGAATGTCACACGAACGGGCCTAAACAATATGGAATATAAACCTATGAGAGAGTCGAGTGAAACACGACATTTCAGTTGCTTTCTGCGTATTTTATTATCATTGAACAAAAAAAGATTTAAATTTATACGTGAGAAATATTGTTTTAAAAGGAAGGAACTTTTAAAGAGAACAAGATTTCCCCATTACTTTTTAAAGACCATTTCCCCATTTAAATCCCTGCATCACTTATACAAAGAACAGTATTCTGAAGTTCTGGAATTGGACTCAATTTTAACTTATTTACAGCAATGGAGAATTCTGAAGTTTTACGTTGTATATGATATAAGATACTGAAAACGAAACTGGATATTGGATTCCTTTTTAATTTATCAATGGATAATATAATACGTCCTTTTACGCTGTGGCTACGCAGACAGTAATTGAGTGTTGTCTTTTATTATAGTAGATGCCCCATGAATAAACCAGTTTTTACTTTCCCTGCAATACATGATAATGTATAGGGAAAGTATTGGAATCATGTCGAAAATCGCAACTCGAATTTTCGACGGATCTATACGTTTCAAGACCTTTAGAATACGAAAAAAACATTTTTTAGCGTGACGTCTGTGTGTGTGTCTGTGTGCCTGTCTGTCTGTATGTCTGTGCAGATTTTGTATTCACTAACTAAACTAATGGACCGAATTTCAGAAAATTCTTGTAGGTAAGTCACTTGTGGGCGAGTCTGGTGCTGATTAGTTTTGGGTACGTTTCGGGATAAAAGAACCCGCCTTTTTTTGCGAAATGGCTCCCAAAAGCTTGTATCCACTCTAGCTGAAAAACTAATGGACCTGCCTTTTTTTGCAAAATGGCCCGCAAAAATCTAAACTAAAAAACTACGTATGCTCAAATATATCCATTAAATGCTTGTTTAATACGTAATTTTTAACGAAGAAAAGAATAAGGCCAACTCCATTACACTACGACTAGCTCCCGGCCGTCCAATTAGTTGCTCATGTCCTCTGGATGAGTCGGACGGTCTGGGTCTTCAACACTAGGACTAGCCGTTCTCGAGATATTTTAGTCTTTTTTCGTATTTTCTCTACGCCACCTTTGAAAATAAGTCCAGTTATCAAATGAGGACGAAAATTGAATTAAAAGTGAATTAAATTTAATTAAAATAAAGAGAACGTGGATATAAGTCTGCAGAGAAAGTTATGTGCTGCCCACATCAGATTTTTTAAATTACTTACGGTCAGAATGGCCGAGGATCTCACTAGTTATATTAAATTCCGCGTAGGTATGTACAGTAAATGAATATTTATGAATATTTACTGGGATTGCATCGATGAATTGAAATGAATATTTACTGAATATTTAATGAATATTTACTGGGTTACTGAAGTTTTGAAGTATTTAATAACTTTAATAATTCGTACTTTTCAGAAGAATGAATAATATGAAGCAGAATTTGGGAACATTCATTCAAATTTGAGGGCATTTTGTATACCCAACCAGTTTCGCAATTTTGGGGGACAAAAAGTGAAATTCGGGGATTGTCCCCATGATTCGGTGATGTCTGGCCATCTTATTGTTCTTTCCTGCTTACGCTTAGTGGTGCTTTAAATAAAAGCCTTAGTTATCCAGAAATTCGGACGCATCTTTGAATCTTGAGCGTACAGCCATGAATCCAAAGGATGCATATCGTACAACATTATGAATAAAAGCAATTCTGCAGAGAAATTCATGTCTCGGAGACCGGGTAAAATGGCTATACGAATATACCAAATAATACGTTTGGGTTTAATATCAAAATGACAGTTTTTTACACTTTACAAACTTTAAAAATCACGGTTTTGACACAAGATGGATGCCATATTTTTAACACTTTACAACAAAGTTGAAAAGTGTTTATGACTTTGTTCATTCTGTCTGTCTGTCCGTTAGCACGATAACTGCCGCAAAAATTGCTTTTATCAAAATGAAATTTTAGTATGTTGTTCAGACGGTCTGTGGAACATATGGGAATGTAAAGGAATAATATCACCCAATTAGTTTTGGATTGAACTCGGGTTGAAAAAATGAAATACGTTGAATCCTATGGAACCTAATTTTTCAAACATTTTTTAAGCAAATTTAAAACTCACAAAATGCTTAAAATTTTTTAGGAAATATTCAAATTATCGCATAAAATATATAAAAAAAATTTCAACAAAATATGTTCCGTAGTTTTTTAAATAAAATTTAAAATAATAATTACACCCGTGTTATATGAAGAGATCACGTGAACTACTTCAAAATAAAATATGGCATCCATCTTTCTTCCCAAAGTAAACATCGTCGTGATTTTTAAAGTTCTTTTAAATTTATATTTTGGGTTGCATCCGTCCCAAAACCGCTTTATTTTTGCGTAATTTTTGTGCATCTATATTCTGCGCCAACGCAATTGCAATATTTTTTAGTTTAAATGATCCTCAAACTTTGATTATTTCTACAACGAAGCCTAATTTTAATGTATGCTGCAGAATGTAAACAAGTGATTGTAAATATGAGTTGTATAAGAATTGCTGAATTTTGTTCACGCAAAATTATTTAACTCTGGAGTCTGGAATAAAAGTGCATGAATGAAATATTCACTGCTTTTACATAGTGAACCAGACGATTTATATTTCGATGACGTCATTTGAATAAAGTCAATTTTTTTGCCATGAGGTTTTATGTTTTCAAGTAAAATGAATTATCGTAGTTCTGTGATAATTAAAAAAATATCACCCCTGAATGTATCTCATTTTGCATTTCAGCTGGAAAGTATTTCATAATCAATGCTTTATGCATGATTGCTCTTTCTTGTTATACATTACTATAGATCTCTTTTGGCTTAATTACGTTTGCAAAGATCCCGATGCAATAAATAAGAGATTTTCGATGATTATCTTCAAGAAGGGAAGCTAACTGCCTTCTTAAATCAATATAATAGTATTACATTTCGGGGACATATCAGTACTGGAGGGGAAATTGAACGAATTTTTACTTTTTCAATCTATTGCATGTATAGAGTTCTTAGTATTGCTTTCTTAAATATTCGATCTCAAGAGTTTGATGAAAAACCAGTTTGAAATTCGCATGCTTAGAAAAATGATTTCTCTAAATTAGAATTTTAAAACAAGAGCTTACAAACGAAAACTCATAAAATATACGTAAAAATCAACTGCTGCTAGTGCAATAAAACTTTGTTTCAAACAACATCCAGCACAAATTTAATAATTTCGACCGGTTTCGGAGGCAAAAAAACAGCCTTCTTCGTCAGGACAAACAAGAATCACTTTCATCCACTGAGTGAAGGTTATGCTTGAATTACGAATGAATTGTGATGAAAATTTAGAAAGTAAATAAAGGTAGATATAAGTAACTTATATGTCACATCAAGTGGTCTGGAATTAAAAGTTCAACCTTCAACTTTGGGGTATATGCTATGTAATGGCGTCTTAGCATATCATTCCCGATTTTAGTTAAGAACTCAGGAAAATAATTTAAAATTTTTTTATAGGCTCAAACACATTTTAGTCAAAGTTTTTCAGGTGGTGGAAAACGTGCAAGAAATTCTATTTCAAATTAACACGTAGTCCCACTCAAAAAAAAAAAGAAGATAAACATCAAATAATTTAATTAAATGGAAGCGCCTATAGAATAATAACTTGGTGTTATTTTAACAATGCCTGTTATAAAGTCCCAACTACGTAGGATCTTTCTCTAAGTACTCTAAGCCTTCGAGCGAGCTGCGCGGTCTAGGCTTATAACAGCTTAAAGGGTATATATAATCAGAAGAAAATTGCATGTTGGGTTCTGTATTGATTTTGATAGATACTTTTATTCGTATCACATCAACAACCCAACTGAACGATACCGAGCTAATATACCCCATCTGCGGAAAGGTCTGGGAAAGCACGTAACTCGCGAAGTTCTTACCCAATCAACAAAATTCGAGAAGTTTCCAAAAGTCGCCAAATTTGTCACTAAGGTCACCGAATTTTTCGGCGAGGTCAAGTGACCCAGACCTTCAAATTATAACAATGGTCATAATTTGAAGGTTATAACCGTTAGGTATTCGAATTAATTAATATGATTAGCTTTTGTCATCCCCGTCTTTCACGATTTTCTCTGTACTCCGCGTTCTAAGATGTTTCACATCAAAAGACAACGGCTAGAGCGTCAAGAACAAATTTCAGCAGTTGTGTGTTCTGCGGCTCCGTCCCGATAATAATCAAATGTGATTTGATAGCCCCTCAGTCCACCCCAGACAAGAATCGACTGAAATGTTACCCAGCAAGCAAGACAATGATCTCCCCCCCTCTAAATAACCCCAAATGGACTGCAGCCCTGTTAAAACAAAGCAAGTCTCTCAGATTTCTCTCAAAGAAGACTTGTTAATCTCATTTTCATATATTGAGTTACGCACGGAGTGAAGGAGAGGTGATTTAGAGCTAGGATACATCACTTCTTGCTTCCCTCTTATTTTTAAGAGGGGCGACACCCACCAAGGGAGTGCCGAAAAGCAGAAATGGCATCTCTTCCCTGTTTTGGGGCCCCTGAGATAACATGGGCAAAGCTTCCGATAACATGGCCCGCTCGTGTCCATTACTCATTATTACAGGAGATAACCATCCTGGGAGATCTCATTTTTGTCTTTATTTACTCCGCCGACTAATAAATCAATTGAAATTGCCACCATGATGTCACGAGAAGCCTAATTGAATAGCGTGCCAGCAGGGAAAATAAATTGCGTTTATAGTGTTGGATAATAATTTCGTGGGCAAATTGACGTCCTGTCTCGTTAGTATTTATTTTTATTAGTTGCAGCAGTTTCTAACACACCGCTGTGAAATCAAAGGTAACCAAAGCAACTCCTTAAGGGTGAGCATCAGTAAATCTTCTGCCCTATCTGCGCTTTGTTAACTTTCGCGGCACACATATTTCGCCGAAATTCTGCTCAAACAGTTGCGAAATATTTTCTGGTAGATAAAATGCAATGCTTAGATTATATTAAAACTAAATTTAATACCCAATGAAACATAGAATATATTTTTTATTTTAATCCGAAATATTTTTGGTGCTGCCATCTGTTGTCGTAATTTAATTCATACCGATTAGTTTTATTTTTTAATGAACATTTTTAAATATCTATTCTTTCTAATACAGTATTAAATACAACAACAGATCATATATACTAATGCCACAATCACGGAAAGGCAATATCTCATTCTATAAATTTGATAAGAGGATCTGAATGTACATTACTGAGGACTGCAGTTTTGTCTTCAGTTCCTTTGTCTTCAAGTTCAAATCCAAGTTCAATTACGTTTCCGTAATTGTGGCATTATTATATATGATGTGTTTAATACTGTATTAGAAAGAATAGACATTTAAAAATGTTCATTAAAAAATAAAAATAGTCGGGTATGAATTAAATTACGACAACAGATGACAGCACTAAAAATATTTTGAATTAAAATAAAAAATATATTCTATGTTTTACTGGGTAATAAATTTAGTTTTAATATAATCTAAGCATTGCATTTTATCTATTAGAAAATATTTCGCAACTGTTTGAGCAGAATTTCGGCGAAAAATGTGTGCCGCGAAAGTTAGCAAAACGCGGATAGGGAATAAGATTTACTGACGCTCACCCTTAAACAAATGCCGTGTATCATAATGCCTTGTTTACACTTGCGATTTGGACCTAAGTTGCATTGTAAATTTTGTTTATAAAATACCTGTTTAAGCACTGCTCTCCGGGGTGAAAATTAGATTGCAGAAACAATAGTTTTAAATACTTGTAGAGGAAGGGGGTGACTAATGGGATATTTCGTCAGACAGTCGCCACTCACGTTCACGTGGCTCGAAAATACCTTGCAGAATAATCGAAGACACTTTGCAGAAATGTAAGGTTATTATCCCGCGTCCCTGACCACCACCGATCCTGTCAGCCTAGGTCATTGATTAGGAGTTGCAAAGATATCCTTATTTACACTTGCAGTTTGAGTCCATATACTTTGGTCAATTGTTCACACTAAATATTTCCATCTCTTTGAAACAACTAATCAGTCAGCTAACAGGTTCAGGTAGGGTCAGTGATGTGAGATAAAGGTCATCCTGAACTGCGAGGTGTCCAAACAAATTCTTGAATATTTTGTGTCAATTAAACTTAGCCTATTTATAATTTTCATTATTAGAGTAAGTAAAATGATTGTTGTGTTTTATCCAATATAGTGATAATTGACAACCTTCATACAAGCATAGTGACCCATTTTCCCAATCCCACAGATGGTCACTTTAGTCCAGGTTATACACTTTTGCTGACCCTACCTGCATCTGTCGCATTTCGAGCGATATTTTTCGCCGCTATAAAGACTAAATAAAACCTAAATATATTCGGAGCAAGTATATCTACCACTAAGGAAATTAAAATATGCGTGATTAATTGAATTTAGACGATATCCCATAGTGATTGCTGCACTGGTTGTATTCCGTAGTGATTCCGAGTATTTTGCATAAAATGTTAACTTGTAAAGAACCTTGCTGCCCCAACCGGGAATCGAACGGCGGATCTTCGTACTGGCCAGCCGACACTCCACCGTTGAGCTACTAGGACGGAATTGCAAGCTCTTATTGTCGAAGTGGACTCTGCATTCTCTACCTTTTAATGTCAGATTGAAGTGCAACTGACAATCTGACTGACCACATCCTGTTATTTTTACTTCAGGTTACCATCCTGTTGCTATTTTTATCCTCTAGGTTAGCTTCCTTTGTGGTCTTTGACCTCCCGATTTTGAAATCGGTGCTCAATATATACCAGAGTCCACTGAATCCGTGCTAATCGAACTAGGGTCACTTTCAGACTCCCGATATCTTTGCACTAACCTAGAGGGTCGATTTTTTCGGTCACCATTGTAAAGAACCTTAGAATTGAACCACGGATCTTCGTTCTGATCAGCCGACGTTCTACGTTGAGTTACTGGGATGAAATTGCAAGCTCTTATTGTCGAAGCAAACTCACTTTATCACATGCAACACGATGCAACATTCCACAAGTCGTGTCATGCTTTGCACAACATTATCCAGCAGCTGTTAAGGTAAGTTATCCCACTCCTCTGTCAGTGCACGGATGAGGGTGTTCTTGTTTGTTGGAGGATATTTTCGACCAGCAAGTCGCCTCCCCAAAGCATCCCAAACATTTTCAATGGGGTTTAGATCTGGAGAACGTGCTGGCCATACGAGGCATTGAATACCCTCGCTAACTAGACAATCCTGAACAGCGAGTGTCGATGACATGGTGCGTTGTAGTCCATGAAAACAAATTTATCACCGACAGCACCACGGAAAAGGCGTACGATTACGTACCCTAATTAAAAGATGTTGAATTCAAATATTATGACTAGAATTTTAATGAGTGATATAACATGTTATTGTGTAGTAGAAGTAATTGAACCTTTTTTTAAGGTTGTAGCTTAGGGAATTTAATGTGTACTTTTAAGATTAGATTATTGTAGAGAATTAGTTCTGTAAGAATGCTTGATATTGTATTATTATAGGTAGAATATTAATTTTGGTTATTAGTATTATTTTAAATCTTGTAAATAAATTTGTTATTATTTTATATTAATCCAGTGTCCTCATTGTCCACATGTATATTATAATTGATTTTTCATGTGTTTGTGTTCGACACGGCCAATGTCGAAGTTGACTTCAATGGAGAATAATAATAATATTTGCGTCCTGACCGGACGTGTGGTGAAAACCCACGCGACAATGAGGCAGTAGAACTTCATCAATGCATCGTTGACCGGTCATAGTCCCAGTTGTAACCACATGTAGGGGCGTGCGGTCATTGATCATGATGCCGATCCATACCATGATACTGCATATCGTATATCGGTCCCTTTCCAGGATATTTTTTGGACGATAAGCAGTACCTCTCTCACGTCAGATCAGTTGGCGTCTATAATTCGATGACAGACTGAACCCACTCTCATCTGAGAATAGTACGCAGGCCCAGTCCTATTCGGTTCAATTGCGATGCTCACGACACCATTGCAAACGGGCTGTACGGTGCAGTTTGGAAAATGGGACACACACAACAGGTCTTCGGGCGTATAGTCCTCCTTCTCCCAAACGTCTGACTACAGTTTTTTGGGAGATCCGCTGTCCTGTGGTAGCAAGAAACTGATTTGTCACCTGCTGAGTTGTGGTGCGCCGGTCCCTTTTTGCCGATAGGACAATGTACCTGTCTCCTGCAAGTTATGTACTTTTAACACGATCTCCTCCGTGACGCTTGCTACACATTTCAGTTGTTCTAAATGCTCGCCACAGCCGTGAAATAACGTTGTGGGCGATGTCGAACTCCCTAGCAACATCTGCTATTTTTCGCCTTTCTTCGATCTTTCCAATAATACGGCCACGCGTAAAATCATCTAAGTGATATCGGGAAGACATACCGAAAATTTCAAGTTCGTCAATTAAATCTTTCCCGTAAAACTTTCACTTGGAACAACAACTGTCCACACGCGTCAAATCCTTTAAACCTCTTATCAGCGCTATCACGTGACGAACAGGCGTGGAAATGAAAAATTTGCATACGCACACCTCTTCTTACTGTATCCCGTACTTATTCTAATTTTCCACATTTTACCTCCTTTCATTTTGTAATTGCTATGGGTGATAGTGTCATCCGTCCTTAGCAATTGTACAGCAGTGTATATTGGCTGTCATTAGTTTTTTCTTTTTTCAATTCAAATAAACGTTTGTCATTTCAAGGCCTTTCAAACATTCGATCGCGCTTACCAATAAGTAAGGTTTCAGTATTCACAGATTGTTACAATCGTACCAAATTTCATTTGAACCGCTCAATTCGTTTTCGAGATATCGTGTCCACCGACTCACACACCTATAGAGTCATATACCAATAGAAATCGTTTCAAAAGTTCAGGGATGTTCAAAGCGTTCTAATCCGTGTTGAAAACTCAATTTCAAATTTTGACAGCTCCCCCCCCCCCCCCCCGCCCCTCCAACAAATTTTATTTTTCTTTATACTATACAAGTTTCTATTATTTCCTTGAAGAAAATATCATAAGAAAATACTCATATGATCACAAGCACTGGCACATATACGCAGAGTTTACAAATAGCAATTTCATTTATTGGGAAATTATACTATGTATGTAGCAGGGTCAACCATAGCGGGAGGGGGGGAGGCAATACTCGAGTAAGAGGGCCCAGAAGTCAGGATAAGGGGGAGGGGGCGGTGATCCGATTTTTTTTGGGGGGATGAATATTTAAAAGAAAAAAAAAATCATATATGGAGGGGGTGGTAATGGTTTGTTGGGGGGGGGGGGGAGCTCACAATTCGTATGGGAGGCCCTGAGTATAGGAAAGTTTAAATTGTAAGAGGCCTCTTTTCTAACGTCGGCAAAGCTCAAGTTCAAATCCCTCTCAAAGGAAATCGAATACAGCTCCGCCTTGCAAATTTTATTCAATTGTACAACCAAGGCAGTGGCGAAACCATTCGTTCACTGAGACCTTTTAATAACAGCCATAAAACTCGAGATTCGTTTCATCATGACTATAACCGTTTGACATTTACGCCGGAATCTAAAATTTATCGACAACTTATTCGTATCCTGAGGGACCCTAAAATCCCCCTCTTTCTCGGCCACCTCCCTGAGCGAACGATTCAACTGACCCGAAGAACCCTCTCTTCAAGGATCTTGACCTTCACCCCCCCCCCCCCCCCCCCCCCCCCCAGAAACACACCAAATCACTTTTCTTCTACAAGTGGATCTTTTTTGGTTCGTAATGAACGCAGCAAAACACTTTGGTGCTTCACGCAGCGAATTTAAGTGGTACGAGGGCGGTGCATAACTGCATACTACCAGGTCACTGTGATCGATGAATTCCCTCGCTGGAGGGTCATCCTTGTGGAGTTTTTTTCGACAGCTTTCTGAATTCTTCTGGTAATTAGAAAGGTATCCATCGCACATCATTTTGAAATCGGATATGAAGCTGAAACATGATTTATCTGGGAATTGTCCAGGATTTTTTTCCCTAAGAAAAATTTTGTCCTGCACAAGCAGGCACTATTAGCTATTTATAAACGCAGATATCCAATAATATAGATGATTGACACTTTCTTCCAAAACGGTCCAAAGATCTTTCTTATGTGGGTTAGGTCTAAACAGTAGGGTTCCTTTCCAGATGCCTCTACTTCCGCAAAATAATTAAGAAAGGGTATCGGCACTTGTGGTCCGCACGAGTGGTTGACGTTCAAATTCCACTAAAGTACGAAAAGAAGGCGTGGACATAAAGTGATTAACAGTGGACGAGCAGAATGTAAAAAAAAATAGCCAATCAGAGAATATTTTTAACACTTTCTCGTCAAAACCACGAGGTCAAAGTGAGAGTTCAGCTTGGGGCCTCATGTTTGGAGAGGGCCTCAAATTTTGTTCATTATTTTTATTAGACTTTTCTTGCATATTTTTAAAAGACTGGTTATAGTGCATTATAGCTAATATCTTATATTTTATATAATTCTACATTTTATCATGAGTCATTTTTATATCAGTTTACAGTTCTTTTTACGTTTTGGCTACAACCTTTTATACAATTGTAGTTGGGCACATTAAGTTCATGATACTATAGTACCCACGGTGCGTACCCCCCCCCCCCCCCCCTTTGGGATTTGGTCGTTTTAATGTAGGCTCTGTGTCTGTAGCATTCCGTATTTGTTTTAGTTTCAAAGAATTTCGGTATTTTGTGATTTCAGGGCAACTTAATGGACATCATAAATAAATTGTCGTACAATAGGTTTTCTGGATTACATATTAATCGGACCTGTGACGTTTAACTGCATTTGTTGTTCAGGTGGAGCTTCTCATGAAAGCTCACTTGGGACCTCAGAAAATCTCGGAACGCTACTGGTTCAGAGTGAGTTATTAACCCCGGATTTCTAGTATTGGAAAAGATAGGAAGCCTCCGTCTATTCTTTAGGATATATAGGTTTATAAATTGCAGGAGAGGGGGAGGGGGGAACAGGCCTTTCTCAATATGGCTATTTTAGTAATTTTATAAAAATATCCTAAATTTTATATCTCGGAAAGGGCGTGGGAGGGTGATACAGCCATTCCTTAGATAGTTTGGCCACAAAATTAAAGCTGTAATGCAGAATTATCTAACAGCCGGCCTCTAAGGATACTGCTTAGATAGCATATTTAAAATGAACTAAATTGCGAAAACTTATTTAAAAATTGAACAAATACTGATATTCAATAAAATACTTAATTGTAATAAAAATGTAATACTTAAGGGGACGGTGGACGTTGAAATAAACAAAAATCGACTAAAAAAGTTTTTTTTTCTAATATATAACATTGTATTACACATTTAACCTTTTGCTTACGGGTGGGACAGCGTCCATCCCAACCGAAAAACCTCCCCAAAAGACAGGTATTTGACATACCCTATCCCAAACAGTTCGACCCCCTTTGCAGACATTGGCGTCCATGGAAATCGCCGACAGAAACATTGCACCTGCTGCAGCAGGTGCAATGTTTCTGTCGGCGATAAGCCGTATTCAGCCCGTAGGCACGTATTCCCACCCGTAAGCAAAAGGTTAAATGCTTTTTTTTCGAAACGAATTTTCAAAGGTTTTACATTTTTAAAATGCTTTATGTGTCTCAATTTTTGTTTCAGATGCATGAAATTTGATAAGAAGACACCTTTCATACTTTTTAATGAAACTGGGTATGCATTTTGTAATTGAAATTTATTAAGGTAATAAAAAGGGAATAATAACCCAATTAAATGATGAAAATTAAGTTTTAATGCAGAAAAACATTTTTTAAAAATTAACTTTCTAAGGGATTTAAAAATGAATACCCAAATTTGTTCATAATGTGTTTTTGAGTGATCATAATGTAAAATGAATAAAAAAGGTGAACAAATGGCACGCAAGGAGCATTTTCAAATTTTCGTTAAAAAAATAGAATTTAAAGAAAAGTACAAAATTATAACAAAATTGAAAAAAATTGAATGGTATTTTATATAGTACTGTTAAGAAGAATATTTATACAAATTTTCATGTTTCTAAGTCAATAAATAAATTAAAAAAATGTCAATGTTCACCGTCCCCTTAAACATTACTAAAGTAATTTTCAACGGCAGCAAAAACATTTTTAATCAAAAATTTTACATTATATTTAATAGGGCGTTGTATAAAACGTAAAAAAAAAAAAAAAAAAAAATTCGAAAGAGAAAAATGTTAAATACATGTGTTTATGTCACGCTTATTTTTTTCTATTTGAAAATCAACCATTAATTCACACAAAACGCATACTACACACTTTAAGTAAATAAAAGGGATTGACTTGCAAGAAAAATTTTTCAACTTGAACTCTTCAATTTTAATTTAACATTTACAGTCATTTGAATAAACAAATTTAATCATTAGGAAAAAAATATATCTATCAAACCCCAACATCAACAATCAAAAGAAATTTAGTAAAAGAAACCGTTTTTCGCACTGCACATCTTCTACTGCACAAATTGTGAGTTACTGCAAGCTAAAAAAAAAAAAAAAATCTCTGGTAATTATTATAGTTTTAATTTCTATATAAATATTGACTCCGATTTTCTCATACGTTCATATTCCACAGAGCAGAGTTTTTCAACTCTTTTTGGTCATGGAACCCTATTGAAATTCAATTTAATAGCGGAACCCCAAAATGAGAAAAAGACTAATGTGGTCCAAACTATGCATTCAAATTTCCCACGATTTTCTAATTTTTGAGAAAATTTACACGAAACTATCCCGCGGGCCAACGGCCGTACCGTGCTGAAAACACCGGTTCTCGTTAGATCACCGAAGTCAAGCAGCATCGGGCGCGGTTAGTACTTTGTGGGTGACCACCTCGGAACACCGCGTGCTGTTGGCCATCTCGGGTGCGGTATCCCCGTGGTTTGCGCGCTAGATTTGCACGCTACCACAAATGCCGCCGTGTTCATGCGGAGTACGATCACGTTAAACATGTGGGTCCGTAAGTCCTTCCGAGAGGTTGGTGGTAGGGGAAGGAGGGTACGGTCCCTGTGGATGCCTCCCCCACTGGGTTCCGGTCTAAATTGGGTGGCACTTCCCGGCCGTCCATACAGTTACCTTACACCTTTCTGGTAGGTCGGACGGTCTGGGTCTCAACAACAACGAAACTATCCCGCAGCGGATCTCCTGGAATACTCCCACTACTTTTCAAAGTATGTTCTATGGAACACCATGGGTTCCGCGGATCCGACTTTGAAAAAAGCTGCCATAGAGTTTAGTCCCACTTATACCAAAATCTTCATAATAATGGGGGGGAGGGGGAATGAGAGGGGAAATGTATCTTTTTCAGATTTCCAAACAGGTTATACTTTTTAAAATATTTCGTAAAATTATTTAAAAATTTATTTTTCAACTTAGCTACAGTTTAGTGATACTAACGAATCGGATGTATGTGGCTCATCAGTGTTAGTATAAACTGTTTTGGACCCATTAACATTCAGAGTAGTTCTAATTATCAATTCTCCTCAACAATAATTTGTCTAACGTGTTTTTGTCTTTCAAAACTCTCCCGAAGCCCTTTGGTGACCTAACGACTAAATTTTTATAGTACTGACCCGACCAGAACTTGATAGAGCCGGAATTTCGATCCCCCCCCCCCCCCCTCGCGCAGAGCCCGACTTAGCCCAACTGGGTCCCGAAGCAGACATTCGTCCGGGTCTCCTCTCCTTTTCTCAACGTATATGAAATGAACAAAAAATATTTTTCAAAAACATAATTGCATTCTGCAAAAAGGTATACAAAATGTAGTTTTTGCATATTTGAATGGAATTTAAATTATTGGCAACATTCTCATCACAGTCTCGAAGCAAACATGCTGTAGATCTTGAATTTGTGCGGTAATACTTATATGAATCCCTATTTAATCCTAAATTGAATATTTTCAATGGGCAAACCTATTCCAATAGCATAATTCCTTTTTTTTTTCCAGGAGTAACCATTAATTTATGTTGAAATTGCTTAATCTGGAGCCCTCCTGATATGAGGGTCCAAGGCAGCTGTCCCGCATTCCCCTGCCTAAGTCAGGGGGCCTTTCCTAAGTCATGCCCCTGCCCCAGCGGAGAAAATGGGTTTTTTCTTTTTAAGATTTTTCTGATCCTCCAGAACCTATCTGATAACCTAGAAAGAAGAATCTTCGCCCCATTATAGTATTGACCACGGGATAGAAGCTAACAGAGCCAAATTTTTGACACACACCCCCCCTCTCGGAGGCGGAAAAAATGGGATTTATCCGAAAAGTCTTTCCAGATCCATTTGAAACTAAAGCCTGAATCTTTGCACCCTTAGAATGTTGAATCTTATAGTATCAATCAGAGAGAAAAAAATCTTAACAGAGCTGGATTGCCTTATTTCTCCCCCGAGGGCGGAAAAATGAGGAACAAAAAGTATTTCCGGACATCCCCCCCCCCCCCCCCACACACACACACACTAAGGCTCCTCTATATACGAGCTGACTCTTCAAGCATATTGAAGCCCACCGTAGCTGGAAGCGCAGTCCATTAGCATTAACTCTATTCGTATTTTCATTTTAAGAAGTATAATTGAAATAATTATGGGTGGTTGTTCTGCACCGAACTGCTCTAATCATTCTAGAAAAGATTTTAGGCTATTTCATTTTCCTAGAAACGAACAAAGAAGAAAACAATTGCTAATAAATAATTGGATACCCGGTAATGGAGCATACTTGTGCGAGCTAAATTCCACAATATTCTAATTCAAACTTATTTTTTCATATATAGTATTTATTTTAAACACTTATTTTATAATTTCTGTAACTGTAGTATAGAACTCTATGGGCTTCAATATGCTTGATAAGTCAGCCTGTAGTAGAGGAGCTCTAACACACACTCACACGTCATAGAAGCTCTCCGGTGACCCAAAAGGATGAAACTTTGCACACTTATAGTATCCCAAGGGTGAGTCGGGCGGTTTGGGTTTTCTACACGTATAGTATCGACTACGGAACAAAACCTACTGAGCCAATTTCTGATAAAGACAACTATTTTCAATGCTAAGCGCCATCAATATTAAACAAATAAAACTTTTTAAAGACAATGGCAATTTAATTTTTAGAACGCGTTAATTTCTCTGCCTTTGATAGACATAAATACTGGCTAGAGGCTAGACCAAGTCCAATAAACAACTGGTCTTCGAAACATCCGATACTCCCAAGGTCCGGCCGAGGAAATTGCTGCTCTAAATTTTCAGATGAGTCCCCCATCCCTGGTCTGGGTCGTGGAATACTCTCAAGGAGAGGTGGGACATCCAAGTGATTAAGGCACGGGTATTGCACTCGGACAATCTGAGCTCGATTCCGGCTCTGCCCAAACTGTCCCTGTGTTCACGCGGAGTACGGGCACGTTAAATATGTGGGTCTATAAGTCTATAAACCAAGAGGTTGGTGGTAGGGGGAGGAGGGTATGGTCTCTGTGGATGCCGCCCCTACTGGGTTCCAACCCAAATTAGGTGGGAATGTCCCAGCCTTCCAAACAGAGACCTTACACCTTCTGGTAGGTCGGACAAAAAAATAAAACTCTCAAGGTAAACTGTAACTAGTAATACTATATACTATCATCGTTGTTCCGTATGCATATCTGCTTGAGAACCACTGTTCTTCGTATAATACGAATAAATAAGAATTCCGTAGCTCACGTCACTTTTGTCAGGTTCTTACAAGAAAACAGAGACGAGATACCTCGGCTTCTGTTTCTTCCGATCGGGCACTCAGATAGCGAAATTTCATCTCTTTTTCTCCGCCGAAATCCCCAGGTGAACTATCGAGTCTGTATCTCCCGGCAGCTGGTTTTAATTACCCGTAGAAACCCGTGGTTCCGGAGTGTCATCCGCTCAAGAAACAAAATGGAGGATGTGGCAAACGAGTATCGGATGTCTTTCTATTCGTGTAAGTATCAGCCGCCTGACTTGAGTGATATGATGCGAGAAATAGTGACTTTCTTCTTAGGCAAAATAATATATATATATATATATATATATATATATCTTTCGCATACTTATTCGGAATTGAGAAGTATTATTTTCCAAACAAAATTTTATTTTTGAAGTGCATTTTTTAAGTCGTAAAATTATCTGTACAAGCTCTCGAAATGTTACCCGTTTCTTATACATCTGTATAGGGTAATTAATTGAAAAGAACATTGGATGGTCAAAGAATGCATGCGCATCCTGATGAAATTGTACATTTACGACTCTCCATCTCTTTCTCTTTTTCATTCCCTCCCTATCCAATTTTGCTTTCGGGTCCCTATCTTATTTTATTTTAATTAGTCCAATTTAAATTAGCCTTTCTGGCTCCTGTATCAATTTTCGTTCCTTTTTTTCTCTCTCTCTCTCTTCATTCTTAGCAATCAATCATTTTATATATTTAATACTTATCTGCAAAAATATTAAAATTTTCAAAACCCTGAGCTGTACAAATTTCGAGGTAGTGTAATTTTTTTTAAATAATTTATTTAATAAATAGAAAGTCTAAAATATGTAGAAAGCATATGATTTTCCCTATGTATTAATTTTTGTTTCTTTCTCAGTCGCTTTTGAATTAAAAAAAAATAATAATAATAAATATACAGTCCCTTTTTCACATAAAATAAAAGTTTACTTAAAATTACATTTTTTTTCATTAAAACTACATTTTTTTAATTGAAAAATTTTCAATTTTTCAATTATTTAATTTATACTTGATAAATTGTTTTTTTTTTATTGACTTGAAGTCGCTAAAATTCCCATAAACGAGAAAGTTCGCCAAAACTGTTTGTCTTTAGTATATCGGAATGAGATTTCTCATGAAAAATTTTTACACAAAACAATCGTTTCCTAAATATAGATGTGCGTATTTTATTACTTATTTCAATATTTTTAATATTTTCGGGTCATGATGAAAAAAAAAAAAAACTACTTCTAATTCTTTTAATTTTTACAAAAATCTAATTGTAAAATTCTGTAAACAATTCCGTATTCAACTGTAAAATTCACAAACATCTTATTGTTCTTGAGTTGCAGTTGACACATACGTATATTTCATTGCAACTGCAAGGATAGACATACAACACAACAACCGTACTGCTGAAAATGGTTTAAACGTGTTCTAACATCCATAAAATGTGTCAATCTAACAAAAACTCGGTTTCAAATGCTTGACTCTACGTTGCAATATTTTTCCTACACATACCATATATTATGTAATGTAAAAATTCTTTAAATACTGTGAAATAAATAGCTAGGTCTGCATATAATTTACTTAGGTCCAAAAGTGCAGTAAAGGGTAAAATTTATTTTAAAAAATTATACGAAATGCAGTTAGGTTAAGAAAATAGACACCTTATCAATTACGGGCCTCCAGCATTTGACCACTTTGCCTATAATAATAAACGGCCGTATTGAGACTGTTACTT
Source organism: Amaurobius ferox (assembly GCA_951213105.1). Lineage (NCBI taxonomy): Eukaryota > Metazoa > Arthropoda > Arachnida > Araneae > Amaurobiidae > Amaurobius > Amaurobius ferox. The sequence continues at coordinate 37,073,898 of OX578149.1, read as the reverse complement.
CGTATCCTCAGGAATCGTGGGTGTGGGCTCAGGATACAAGAATGAGTCCTGATTTCTGGTTAACATCGACGTGTGTCACAGTTCAAGGTAGCTCCCATCAAGTCAACTACTTCCCAACTGAATGATGACTCCTTTTATATACTCTTTGTAGAAACTTCTAGAGGTATCTAGTAGAATTTTTCTAGAGGTTTGCTTCTTCGAGATGGATTTCGGACCTTCGAAAAGTCGCCAAATTGGAGATACATCGCCAAATCTGGCAATCCTCTTCCGAACTTCAGCATGTGGTAACTCTAGATTCACGTCATAGGAAAGGATGCCCGGACGGGTGTTTTCTCCGTCTGGTTTTCAAAAGAGAAGAAGAATTCTCTAGAATCATGGGTGTATACGCAGGATACAAGATCGAGTCCAAGTTTCTGGATGACTTACGTTTATTCACAAGCACAAAGTAAACAGGAGCAATATATAATCGAACAGCACTTAAATGCTCCATTAATTACACAAAATAAGCGACAATATTCTCAAAACACTGGCGAAAATAATTTCACTAAACGACACCTACTATTCTCAAAACTTTGACAACAGTCACAGTCCACTGTAGCTCACTCGTCAACTGAACACTCCTATTCAGTGATGACTCCCATTTATAGTCTCTCCATAGAAACTTCTGGAAATCTCTATATCTCAAATAATAATCGTTCTATCGAGAAGTTTCTGGAACGTTTCGGAAGTAGCCAAATGTCGCCAAATTTGCGATAATTCGCCAAATCTAGGAACCCTTCTTCTGACTGGGAAATGCTGATAACCCTGGGTTCACGTAATCTTCACGTCATGGACTGTGTTTTCTTCGCCTGACTTTCGAGACAGACGAAAGAGGAGGCGTCAAAGAGAATATTGCGCGCTCGCAACAGTTACGTGTACGTAACAATACGATCTTCCATTTTGTGAATTATTTCGAGAATTTCTTGTACCCGCTCAGCGGTGAAATGTATCCTTAATTGCGGCTGCTATAAAAATGCCTGTTTAAAGAGTCGCCCTAAAAAGTGACAGCTAAAACAAAATTAACCGTATAACTTTAGGCACCGCAGATAGTACATAAACATTAAAATAAGTTTTAGATACAGATTAGAATGAACATTAAATAAAAGTTTTACCAAATTTTACGAATATTTTAAAACTATGAATTACAATTAAAACATGACAATACACCCCTGTTAAAAGTCACGCTTTAATGCCGTTAGTTCATGTTAGAACTTCATTCAGAAATTGTAGAAAATTCAAATAATTAAATTTGCTTACATTTTTTAATTTAAAAGTGTGCTGGTTTTACGGTTTTCGAAAATATTTTACAGTCAGAGGTCGTATCATAGGCCAAAGTTGGTTGGTCCAACAGACGTAACAGTCGCCATCTCGATCGGAGCGATATGGTAGTTGCTTTGTTTGGCAACAGTGTAACAGAAAAAGCACACGTAACCGTCGCCAGGCTCAGGACGCCCCAGAAAGACAAGATCATGCAGCCAGGAGAGGAGCCACATCTACACTAATGGCGTCGCTTTCAACTATTCGAAGGCATTTGCCATCTTCCTTGCATCCTGTATCAAGGGATACTATTCGGAGACGACTGCAGAAGATGGAATTAGGTGTCGAAGTCCATTAAGGCACCTAACACTGACTCCTTAATATTGTCTGGATTAGTGCGAGCTCGGTTATCATGGGAAGTGTCCAATTGGATGCATGTTGTCATAGCGACAAATCCCGCTTATCTCTCATTATTGATTACTGCCGCAAACGTGTGTGGGAGAGGGCTGATAAGTGTTTCGATCCCGCATTTGTTGTCAAGCGGTATATGGCCACCACACTTGGTGTAGCTGTCTGGGAATCTATCTCGTGAGACAGCCGATTACTTCTCGTACTGCAATCCAATCTGACGGCTCGCTTGTACATCTACTATATTCTGCAGCTGATTGTTCTATCTATGCTGTCAAGCCACCCAGGTTACATTTACCAACAAGACAACGATCGACAACATATTGCACGACTTTCTCAATAATGTTTTCGAGGATTTAATACCTTCCCATGGCCATCCAGGTCCCCAGACCTATCACCATTAGAACAGGTCTGAGATATGCTGATACGGCAATTGCAGCCTTCTTAGAATACCACTAAATTAACTATCCAATTGCAATATTTGTGGCAGAATCTTCCGCAGAGTGGCTCAAGCAACTTAATGGACTCCACGAATGCCGCGCCGAATATCGGTTTGTAACTGCCAGGGGAGGATTTACCACTTACTAAAATGCCATCTTTCTTGTAGCCACCATTTCTTAAAAAACGTTTTATTCTCTCAAATTTTAATCATTTGCATATCTCATCAAACGATACATACATTTCGAGTTCCACAGCTGTAGCTCAATTTCTTATATATGCATACATTTTTTTTTTGCAACAGAGTGTATTTAAAGGTCTTTACAAAATAGCGATGTACCGGTCAATTGCTCTAAATTAACACTGGCTACATTTTAATCAACCATACACAGTAGATTTTAATGCCGCACACGTCTATTCTTACTTAACTTTAATAATTTTATTTTGCTGCTTCGATATTCGGCATGGCTTTCTGGATGATACATTCAACAGAAGCCAAGCCAAAACGCTTGCTTTGGGAGTTCCTGGGTCCGAAGGACCCTTACCCTCACCTCAGAATGTAGATATTGTCCACTGTTATTGATTTTGGATTAGCAATATGCACTCATCTTCACGGGTGCTATGTTGTGGTCAGAGACGGCTGATGTTCTGCCGTCTTTATTTTAACTCTTCATTCAACGGGATGATACAACCATTTAATTGATGAAACCATTTATTATATAAAGTATACTTCTAAAATAATATCGGTACATAATGATAGTAAGCAAAAAGAAAAAAAAATATTTCAATTTAATTTTTTGTAAGTTCATACTTTGTGATTCAATAAAGCATTTTGGGCTTAACTAATGGCTATCCAAATGATTACAATAAAAAAAAAAAATTATATATGACCTGTCAATCTATGAATAAAACAAAATGAAATTTAGACTTGTAATGACCGAAATAGTGCTAATATGAAATCCGTACCCAAAAAGTTATTTCAATTTGCGAATTTTTCCTTGGTCATACCTTGATCTTTAGTACCTGCCAAAATAGCCATTATGAATGAAATCATTTAAAAGCATTTCTGCCGACTTTCATATTTATTGCAAATATACACTATTTTAGAGCCTCTCCAAATACTTCGAATGCTAAAAAGGAGAGTGGACAAATGTGGGCGTGGCGGTGGCCATAAGCAAATAATACATACAAATACTACCACACTACATTTTTGTTCAAACGCTAATAACTGAGCATAAAACTTCCCTTCACTTATAAATCGCAGTCATAAAAACCATGACATCGAACCCTCTGGTCGAGTTTCGTGATTAGCGCCAGTTATGTTGACTCCTACATTATCCCGACCATGTTAAGAAATAGCTTACAATAACAAATTTTCTATACGATAGCAAGGATAATGTATCCTTTTCTCCAAAAATTTTGAATACAGGCAGTTCTCGGTTTACGAACGAGTTACGTCTGAAGAATCGTTCGTTATACGATTTGTTGTTACATACCTGAAAATTCATTCATTCCTGAGTTTGTACGTTATGTATCGTATACGTTAGCAGCCATTATAGCGTAGGTAAACTATGTGCTAACATCAAATGGTGTGTACAATACGTTTTCTTTTTCGTATATTATAGCTTATTTCATACGATGCATATTAGCAGAATGTTTTCTGTACAGGTGTTATCGTACACAATGTGTTCTGTACAGGTGTTATCGTACACAATGTGTTCTGTACAGGTGTTATCGTACACAATGTGTTCTGTACAGGTGTTATCGTACACAATGCGTTCCATATTGTTATCATATAATCTGCTCCATATCATTATCATACAAAGCGTTCCATTTTATATACTGTGTTCCAATGATGTGTACCATGTTCCATACCCACATTCTACACATGTGTGTCATACACGAGTGTTCATACGCGTGTTCTCGATTGGCACGAGCGTCCCTGATTTTTTTTTTTTAAATGAGGAAACATTCTGCGGGCTTACGCAACAACGTTTCTCACTGGCTTATTTTCATTAACAAAGAACAGTTCAATTTATTTTTGATGTTAGGCCCGATAGGATATTTCGTTTAATAAAAATACAATAATTATTGCAACAAATACATTTTTTAAAATTATCTTGTCATCATTTTCAATTACTTAAATCTTATAATGTTCTTCTCCATGCGTTTACCATTTTGTTTTACAAGCAACTAGCATTGGTAATTTTAATAAATTCTGTATAAATTGTGATGTTCATTATAGGGGATGCTTGTAAATGGAACGTTCGTAGATCATGAACTGTCTAAGATTAACAGCACTAAGGAGGATTAAGTAGTATTCTTCATTACAACCTCCTTGAGCAGAACTTGATTATTTCGTCGTGTACACGTTGTCATTCCCCGAGGAAGACGCTATTCTTCAGAGTTGGTGATTAGTTCAAGATAAGACTACTTTTTTTTAGTAGCTCTGTTTGAAAGCATGATAGAGAATACACAGTTTGTCGCAAATATACTTTGATGAAGTGCAGCTGACTGCAAAATGCATTGTTTAATCCTTAGCATTTGTGAAATATAGATATTTTCTTTCGAAATGGAATAAAATTATTATCTAAATAATTAAAAAAATCTGATGTGGGCAACACATGACTTTCCTTATATAATGCAATGAATTTACTACTTTTACAGTAAAAAAAATAGATTATTTTTAGAGTAGATATTTATATTCTTTCCAAGATATTGAACTTTCGTCAATGAGTCGTCATTTTCATTGATTTAGCGTCATTTTTATCAATTTGGCGAGTTTTTCGTTAATTTAGTAACATTTAAAAAAGTCGCCAAGTTGACGACATTCCATCAATTTCGTCGCCAAAATCTCGCCAAGAGTCATGGACGGAGAAATAAGTTATTCTTACAGCAGATAAATGACTATTGGCGTTCAAATACAAAAATATTACTCAAAGTATCTTTTTTCATGAATGGAACGAGCTAGATCCACGAGAATAATGTTACCAAATTTATCGCATGGTATTATATATGAAAAGTGAACACGTTTCTCAATAGGAAATATTTTTTTTTTATTTTATATGACTTTTTGATATTTTTTTTTTAAAATGTGCAATATTTCGAGAACGGTTCATGTTAGCGTTCTAAAATTTATGTCAATCGTTTCCTAATGAAAAGTTACATAAGAAATGTCTATTTGCGTAACTTTATTAGCTGTTTTGATTTTTTGATGATTTTTTCAAAATTTCACTCGAAAATTTAGGAGGGTTCTGAACATTCGATTGCGTATAAAAACAATATGCTTCTAGTGTTTACGGATTGTGATTTTTGTACCAAATTTCGCTCGATTCGGTCCATTCGTTCGTCAGTTATCGTCTCCACAGGCTCACTGACACACACACACACACACAGACATCACTTCAAAAATGTTTGATTCGTGATCAGAGATGCTTGAAACGTGCTCTCCCGTCGAAAACTCCAATTCGAATTTTCGACCCCGTCACAATACTTTGCTTATATATTATGTATATAAGGAAAGTAATAATTAGAACACACATAGCAAGCACCTTTGCTTCATAGGTGATACAACTCAAAGTTATAAAATTTGTAGTTGTCACTATTGCTAAGTTAGGCAAATATTAATATAACAGCCAGCAAAAGTGCATTGATTTAGCTCTATAATTGTTCTACTGAAAGTAAAAAAATAAAAATAAAAGTTACTGAAATAAAATAAATTAATTTTTAGCAAGTTTACGAGATATCTGATGTCTGCCGAATTTACATTTTCTTGGGTGATAGAAGTAAATCCCTCATGTTTGGTGTCTACAAGACCGCTGATCATTGATAATTGTTAATACGTATCATTGATAATAATCGCTCTGTTCTTCGACAAAAGTTGGCTTTAAGATGTTAAATGTTTGTTTACACTCGTGCTTGCATAAGTGCTCAACAGGTGGCGGTAGTTACCATAATTGTTTATACACAAACACACGTGGAAACAATAAATCACATGGTATTTGTATTGCTCATATTTTCGAGAAATTAATGAGCATGTAGATGTAAGAAGCATTGTTTTAATTTTTTTTTCTTATTTTTTTGATAAAAAAAAGTGAAGGTTTGTAAAGAGAGAAAAGGGTCGGATTTGTTATGTCACAAAAGTAGCAACGGAGGGTAATGTGGGCTCCCTTCAGAGTCTCGGTACATTAGTAGGTAGAGTGCTGCTCAAGGTTTATAGATACTACCTATGTATAAATCTTGCAGTACCTATAAACCTCTGCTCGCTCCATAGCAGAATTAAGTTTATTAGCTTCCTAGGCTTTAAAATTCTTGCCGCTCTTTTCGTGAAGTATATTCGTGGCTTGTAAAAATTGAAACTTGAAGATTATAGTTACAAAGTTATGACTTTACAAAAAATATATTATAAACATAATTATTTAATATTCGATGTTTTTAATAACTAATTTAATGGCTAAATAACATAGGATAAAATTGTTGAACTATTTTATTTATATAGTTAAATATACCAAAAAATATATTGTTAAATATGCCAAAAGCCCTGCACACACACTGTTATGCAGTTTTTAAATCAGTGTAAAAATTTCAAATGGTAATTTATGGAAATAAAAAAAAAACATAAAATAACGATAATGAATGCTGAAGTTACAATAAATTTATTTTACACGAACTTATGATATTTCCCGAAAATAAAAAATACAACAGAATTTTGCTAAAAGTTGTTCATTTTTTACCTTATTTTTTGAGTTCTCTACTAAGATATTTTATTAAAATTTCCCACCTTAGGCTAGAGTTAGTTTATTGGCAAATCCGTTTCTAACTGCTCTCCAGGTCTAGAGGTCATAGATTCGAGTCGTTTCACGAGATGCTATTATTAATGGTTATCACACTAAAATTGCATTATTATTATTTTTTTTTTTGTTCAAAAATTATGAAATGAAATTAAAAAGGACATTGAGATTATTTCGAAAACAGTGCTTTCCTTATACGAGGAAGGTGATCTGAGAAATATACAAAACTGAGAGGACTCATTTTGTATTTGTGTTGCCATGACATGAGAGATAACTCAAGAATTTATTTTTCGATAACAGAGATTATGTACTTCTTCTGTATCTCGTTTAAAGGATTCTCTCATATCATGACTATTCACGTCATTTGTTACTTTGAACCTACAATAAAGGATTAGAAAATTCACTTTTTTTCCCCCATCATGATTTTGTCATGTTTTTAATTTTTCCGTAACACTGAGCAGAGAAAATATGTCCCGAAAATTTTCGGGGCAAAATTTCTCTGCAACTTATTTTAAAGAGATTTTGATGTGAAAATACGTTTTAAAAATTTCTGAATGCATTTCGCGACAGACACCACTGAAATGTAGTGTTTATGCGGGGTTGGCTCTAGAAGAGGGCCCGTACCCCCAATAATTGTGTTTGGCTGCAAAAGACATGAAAACTTATCAAAGAAGGGGGGCATTAAATATGGAGGGGGCAAGTGATAAATGTTTGTATGCCTACAATTTCTATGGGCGGCCTTCTGGGGAGAGGACAGAAGAACGAATTATCGTAACTTTATGAAATTTGATATGTAGATGTATTACGTAAAAAATTAGAACTAATTAGATCATTTTGTAATTCGCATGATTTGAACTCGAACTATTCGAAACTCATATAATTAGAAATTTAAATTATTCAAATATTCATTATCGAAAAATCTTTCCCGAAAATATTTCAAGAAACGTTTATTGTCTTATTCCTTTTTTGGAAAAATACCCGACGTTTCTTGGGAATTAATACGGATTTTATTTGTTATAAGTCTTCGGAGTAGGGGCGGCCCTAGTATATATGGCACCTCCCCCCAAAACGGCGCCCATCTTGCATTTCGTATTTTTAATGCTTCCGAATTTTTAAACTCAAAGTTGATTTTTGACATTTTTGACAGAAAAACAAAACAGTCAAATTTTTACAACTATAAGAATTTAAGGGTTTGCGCCTCTGCAATAGCAGATAGCAGGTAAAAGATAACGAGCCCTTATAAATGCTCACTAGCAAAAGGACAACATAAATTTAGCGGCAAAGTATTTTCTCTGCAACTCATTTTAAAGATTATATTAAGCAAAACAGTGTTTATAAATTAGCGTGCTCTAAATAATTTCATTCTCAGCAAAATTGCATTCTGTAATTTTTTTATTAACTAAATGATTTAAAAGTTAATTGTATTGACATTTGGTATCTTTTGATATTGCACATTGTCACGCAAGTAGACATCCTTTGAATTCTAAACTCTACAAAAAGGGTTAGTTGTTGGCACATTTGTTGCTGTTGGCACATTTCTGGCGCGGTAGCCCGGTGGTTTGCGCTCTGGATTTGCACGCTGCCACAACAGCCGCCGTGTTCATGCGGAGTACGATCACGTTAAGCATGTGGGTCCGAAAGCCCTTCCGAGAGGTTGGGGGTAGGGGAAGGAGGGTACGGTCCCTGTGGATGCCTCCCCCACTGGGTTCCGGTCTAAATTGGGTGGCACTTCCCGGCCGTCCAAACGGTTACCTTACACCTTTCGGGTAGGTCGGACGGTCTGGGTCTCAACAAAAAGAGTTAGTTGTTAAGAAAAAGAATGTTTTGTTCTTTCTGTCAAAAATATCAAGAATCAACCTCGAGTTGAAACAACGGTCATGAATCGTGCTTAAGATATCGGGCCAACAATAATGGAATTAAGAACGAATGTTGAAGTGCCTATATCGATGCCACATGGTAGACCATTTATTTAAACCAGCGTATGCTAAATATATGAATTGCAGGCGCTTGCTTAGATACCTACGAGGTTTACAGTTTTCCCAGTACCGCTTTAGTGTCAAGTTCGGTTTACCGCAAGTATATGCAGTTATTGTCAAGGCTGCCCCGCAACTTTCTGTATGCCATCTGCTTAAAATCTTGAGCGATAGAAGCAGAAGATAATCTCTCTCATTAGCGTGTTTCATTATCTCCATATTTGCCGGCGATTCCCCCCCCCCCCCCCCCCGTGCCCCAACTCTTAAATCAGCCGATCTGTTTGCTTCTATTGAGCCGCAGCAAATGTTAAACGCGTGTTAACGTTGGATAAGGGAGAGTTTAAGTAGTTTAGATTGGAACAAAGATATAGAACAATTATTCACAATTGGCTGCCCTTATGCGGCCTATGAGCCCACCGTGAATTAGAAACAGAGGTATGTCTGCGAATCTCCACTGGGGTTTCTCATATGCCTTCATATTTAGCAGTGTTTTAGTTCCACGACAGTATTTAGTTCTGATAATGTGTCACAACCATTATCAGAATGAAAATAAAAAATATGTATATTTTTCAGATTTGGTAACCCAAGTTATTCGCACAAATTGTTTAACATTTTATATTTCAAGTTGGCAACAAGTTAGTGACGCTGATGGATGTTTTTGGCTTAGCTATGTTAATAAAAGCTATCATGATACTATTAACATCCATAACGTCATTATGCATCAGGGCGAAACAGTATGCATCGATCGAAGGATCAAATCCAACTGCCATGCCTCCAGTACAGCAACCAGAATCCGTGGACGGGTTTCGCGCTATTTAGCAATTAATCGCCACTGGCAGCAATGAAACTTATTAATGGGACTGTTGGATTTTATTCCTCGATGGATGCATATTGCTTTCGACCTAATGATGAGGGTTTTGAAAAATACGAGGGTTTAGTGTCAAACAACATTAACTACAAAACTGCATGTATTGAGATGTTGTTTTGTTTTATATTGTACAAGCATCAATGCACACCATAACAAAAAAGCTATAATGTGCCTTAAGCAAAAAATAAATAAAATTATCTATACCATTTTAATATTAATTAATTACTCCAGAATTATTAAACAATGCAATAATGTTGATAAATATCCCTTATTATAACCATATAGTATGTAACTATTGTTTGTATGTCTATATTGAGTTCGGTTTATGAGAAGCGAAAAAGGTCAAATGCAATCAAAACAGTTTTTTTTTTCATTCCTGAAAAATCATGGTTTTGTAGTTAACGTTGTTTGATACAAACCTTCTCGAATTATAGTCATCTAATTCTCTTACGATTGCTTTCTTCAAGTAAGTGCCAGGAATTTATAGTTTCACAAGCAATATATTACGTTTTCTTTGTATATTCAAAAGGTAATTTCCGAATCACAAGATGGCGCAGATTAGCCGTATTGTTTATAGCATTAAAAATACATTTTGAAAATGTTAACAATATAATTACTTTATAGTTCCAGGATTGAGCCCATACGTACTACCAATATTGCAGTCATGTAAAGAGTTCCCTTGAATTTTTTGCAGAGTTAATTAATTTTAAAAATATATGTAATGATCATTGCACGCCATTGTTTAAAATTTCATCCGTAAATACACTTTAAACATCAAAATTCCAGGTACAACAGTCATTTTTATGCGCAGATGGTAAACTTTTCAACATTGGTTACGTAATCCTCAAATCGTCTGCTTCCTAAGACGTTCTTGGAGTGATGCCCCAGTTTAGAATTTTCCCCCGCTTTGGACGTAAAGAATCCATATTAGGATTCGGCCCGGATTGAGTCAAGGCGTTCGAATGATATTTTGGAAAATTTTGGTCCCGGAAAGGTCCACATATAAAGGTAACGAATTTCCAGTCACGAATTAGACTTTGATAATCTGACATTTCGAAAAAATATTTTTCGATTGAATTTTGTAGTTAAAATTTTTCAAAAATATATTGTTTCCAAAGCTGCACTAGAATATAAAATACGTTTCAGAGAGAATTCTGCTGCTAAAATTTATTATGCGATAGAGCAAACCCTTAGGATTAGGGATCCTTTATCCTTAATCTTAAGGCCAAAAACAGTCATAACGGCTCTGAATTGGTCTCTTAATTCAGTTCAGTGAGGTTATGTCTTTCGTATTCAATATTTGATAGCAATCACGACATTATATGGGGTGGGACAGCCCAGTGGCTGACGCGTGAGGATTGCACTCGGACGACCCGGGTTCGTTTCCCAGCTCTGCCCAAATTGTCCCCGTGTTCACGCGGAGTACGGACACTTTAAATATGTGGGTCCGTAAGTCCTTTCGAGAAGTTAGTGGTAGGGGAAAGAGGGTACGGTCCCTGTGGTGGATGCAGTCCCCCACTGGGTTCCGGTCTAAATTGGGTAATTGGGTGGCACTTGCCAGCCGTCCAAATAGATACCTTACACCTTCGGGTAGGTCGGACGGACTGGGTCGAAGAAAAAAAGAAGAATCACGTTGCCAGTTTATCTGTAGTGCGTTTTAGACGGACATATCGAGGGGTGTAATCATATATGTCTTGTAATCATATAAGATGTTAGGGTGGAGAATATTCGTCTGAACTTAACTAAAACTGCAAAAGTACATAAAGCGATTTTCTTGAAATTATTTTATTCATAGGGATAAGGACCCTTGATACCTGATCTCCCCCACCCATTCTTCGCCCCCATAGCATGTAGTTATAATGAGTTTGTAGGAGGGGGGGAAGTAAAATGGGTATTTTAATGAGATTCAGAATTATTTTTTTGCTAATAATTGTTAATAAGTCTAAAATGTCATTAAAGTGTATTAACATATTTTGTCTTAATTATAAAACTGCGAAAAACAAGTCTGTCCTCTAAGAGATTTAATAGTTGTTTTCTTGTGTATATAAATAAAGTAAAAAATCCGGTTGTCTTATTATCACGGGAGAATGGCTGTATCAAATTTCATTGAATTTTGAGGTGTAAACTTGGTATGGTTTCACTTAAATTTTAGGCGTTAGTCTGTCCTTCTGTCTTCATAATATTCTGATTGTTTCTTAATTTTGAGCGAGACCCAATTTTTATATGAGTGCCCAATCTTCATTTCAGTCTCCAAACTAACACAACCTAATCATCTTTTAAGCCTCTCTACTACAATCAGTACAATTCAAAATCCGTTAAAGTGACCCGAAACCTTTATAAGCAAGAGTAGACTGCAGAAGCAAAGGCACTGTGGGCATGGATTTAAGTACCTGCTGCTTTTCACATGGTCAACTAACTGTATATGTCGCCTGCTCTAGGGCTATAAATGAAAGATCTCACTTTATTTCTGCCCCCAATAATAATAATAATAATAATAATGATTTAAAAAAAAAAAAAAAAAAAAAACCCGGGAATGTAGTTTACTAGTTTACAAAGAAGTTTTACAATTGTTTTGTACGCTTTTACAATTGTTAAATTGTAAAAGTTTTACTATCTATATACGTAAAATTGCAATTTATGCCTCTGTTTATTAATTATCTCCGCACGGGAGAGCTCACTTTTTCTCTTTATGTGAGAATTATTAATAAACTTAAAGAAAAAAAAAACCTCCAATACATGGACGCCCTTACGAGAGGGCAATGGGTAACCCCCCCCCCCCCCATCCCCCACCTGGACGTTCAAGGTCACAAAGCCGAACATTAAACTACTCGATGTTATATGTACATTACCTCCCCCCCCCCCACACACACACATACACGCACACTCCTGGTAATAGTCCTCTGGGCGCCCATGGCTTCAAATATTTTCACCACAAATTGTGAATTAAGTTTCTTTTCATTATGTATTCTGTATGAGAAACGGATATACAGCTAGTTAAGAATATTTTTATTCCATTTCTGAGATTTCACCCACGCAGGGCCGACCATAGAAATTATGAGCCCCCTATAAACAATTATCACTGTTACCTTTCCATAGATTTTTTTGTTGTTAATTTTCTATATCTTCTCCTGCCCCAATCCACAATATGCCTTCCATTCTAGTCGTTATCTACTATATCTTTAGTATATCTATGATTCTAGTGGTGTCCGCCCCCCCCCCCCCCCCCCCTTATGGGTTAAGATATCTACGTTGTGGGCGGCCTTGACCCACGCAGTCCGTTTCCATGTTATGAATGCTCAAGTCGCATACTAATACAACTACTAATGTCGCGCCGATGTCCTAGTTTGGTGTTTTCTCCTTCTCATATCATCCGAATGCAACAGATGTGGTTGTAAACGCGCCATTAAAATTCACTCCGTTTCCACAAGTTGAGAATTGCTGACATCGCGTTGATGTGCCATCGTGTTTTCGGAGTGTCGAGGAACGCGCACGACTTCCGCGTCAACTCATTACACAAATATTCTCTTTTCTGCCCGACTAGGGGTAGGAAGTGTAACACGTTATCGTTCATCAAACAATACACTGGAATGTAAGTTTTATTTATTTTTTTTTAAACCGATGTATATATTACTTTCACTATAATAGATAGTATATTTGGAAAAGGAAAAACGTGTTATCAGTGGGATTGCAAATATGACTCACGTATTTTGTCGGATTTATATATTTAGATCGGGCACCTTTGAATACGATTAAGCCATTTTGCAACAGCATATGTTTGCATATGGGCACGATACTCGAGCTAATTGAGCCATTCAAGTACAATTTTGTGCGATTATTTCAATACATTGGATTCGGTTATTTTAATTCGATAATTAATTCATACGATTGTTTCAAGAGGCACAATTATTCACAATTGGCAGTACAATCATTCGCAGAGGCTTGTTGATTTACAATAAATCTGTTTTTCAAAATACTTTTAGATAAAACAAAAAAGTGGTTAGTAAAACAGTATAAAACAAAAGGCAAGGGTCAGTTTCAGAATTTAAACGAACCACATTCTTAAGAATAATACAGATGAAACAGCCACTCCTAACAAAATAAGGAAAAGGTCTGCAAGAAAACCTCCGCCTTCTTGTTTTATTTTTGAATATCCCTCCATTTTTCAATTTTTCTATACCCTCTTCCCCCCTCCTTCAAATTTGCCCTGTGAAGATTGCATACAGATAGATTAGATGATAATTTACTAGGATCAGAGCCGCCCGCAAAGGGAGACAGATACCACTAGAGTGGCGGGGCCCGGGCTGCAGAGGGGCCCCGAACCGCCAATAGACTGGCGAAGACATGAAAAACTCACAGTAAATGAGGAACTCAAATATAGAGGGGGTAAATGTTTGAGCCCACAATTTCTGTGGGCGGCTCGGCTAGGATAAATGATATATATTAACCGCTGGTGATTAATTTTGGAATCTCCGACAAAGAAAAGTCAGCAGAAAAGTCACTAAAGCAAATATCCATAACACGCAAACACAACAACCACAAAACCATCAAATGGCGGAACAAAGTATGTAGGTCCGCCCTGAGCTATAGGAGAATTATAATCCGCACTTAGCGACTACCTGAAGATTCAACCACATTCTGGCGCCTGTCGTCATTGTGAGGTTCGGTGCTACGCCCCTGTAGCAACCTCATTAATCCGGCCTTGCACAGATCTATGGAACTTCTTTTGGAAATATGTAACAATAGTTTTTTTTTTTTTTCTCTCTCACCGGATATCAAACCCTGATTTACTGGATTGCGCCCAGACATATACCATCAAAACAACTCCATTACAGCCATGTAAGAAAATCTTTTAAATTACCTCATGGATACCTGAATTCAGGCATCAATGAAGTAATAAGGAATTTGGGTGATTGTTAGTTAGGTGATTGTTAGTCAGAGATTTACGAATTACCTTGAACCTGATGCTCACTCTTCGAAGCAAGGACGGAAGGACTGACTGCTCCAGTCACTACCACACTCTATTTTAGCCGGGTGCCAATTGTAAAGTAGCATTAGACTTTTGGTTTACATTAAAAACACATTCGGCCAGAACAGGGAATCATACCAGGACCTCCTAATTGTATTTGAAGACATATTACCAGCTACACCATAGACGTATTCTGACCTTTGTTGGTACTGGTGCTCTGTCTTTTTATCCTGACAAAGGAGGCTTTTATTTTCTCCCGAAACAGATTGATACTTTTAATCAATCGTGTATGCTATTATCAACAAAGTTTTTAGTTTTGCAGATTATATATAGTTAGAGTTTAATGAAGAGAAAGAGCAAGAACTATACAAGTAAAGAAAAATATCGAGTAACCTTGAAAACACGAATGACAAGACTTGTTTACTTTAATGAAAAAAGCAATATTAAATAATAATAATAATAACAATAATAAATAAAGCATTACTATTATTTTTTTTTTTTATTAAATTGTGCATTATTGGTCATATAAAATCAAACTAAAATTCCAAATTTACAATACTACCGTGGGAAAATTTGCCTGAATATTTTCAGTTCGGAGGGGAGGGGTAGAAGGCAAACTCCCCGATCTCCTTTCCCTTTCAATATGTCCGATTGGGAGAAATTTTTCAGAACAACGGGCAAACACAATACAAAGAAAGACAAGTCCCACATTCGGTGAAACAACTTTTGTTGTAAGCTTTAGCTCAGAAATAATCTTTGGAATGTTGAAATAATTCGTCATCTTTATTTCAATTTGAGCCTGAAATTAAAATTTGGCGACTAAGGATTGCATTCAACAAATATAAAGCGAACCTGTCAATTAAATTGGCGAAAAAAAAAGTAAACATTCAATACGATCTCTCATTATTGTCATTGAATTGAGCCTTAGTGTTAATGTGCGACACACAAAACAAACAATCTTTCAAACAGAGAAAGTTTTACCTACCGATTCCATACGTCCGCTGCTGGTATTCTTCAAAGGCCACCCCATTGGTCAGAAAAGTCACAAAAGCGAGTATCCATAATATCCAAAAATAGCCACCACAGCACCTTCGCATGATGCTTATCCGAAGCATTTCGAACATGCGCGCCCAACTGCACGGAGAACCGAACTGACAGCGGAAAAGAGAGGAAAGAGCTACTCCAGAGAAAAAGGGCGGGCACACTTTTGTGATCAACTGACAGCCCCGGGGTGAAGATAATGTGTGAACGCTGTGTGTTTCGGGTGCGAAACCGGTGGTTTCTGGGCATTTTGTTGATGTTTTGTAATTTAAGGTATTTTCGGAACACACCCGAATATTATTATTATTATTATTATTATTTTTTTTTTTGGAATGGAATATTATTTTTTGTTTTCTTTGATGATTCTTCAGATATTAGGGCAACTACAGAAGAGTCAACAACTATAGAGGATGTGTGGAATCGGATGTGAAACTGGAAAGGTAAATAAAACTGTGCACAGGGTCGCCCATAGTAGAGGTGGAGTGGGGTCTGAATATATTGCTGCTTCATTTCATTTTTCGCCCTGATGAGATAAAATAAGATAACTCAATACGATTTCAATATTTTTCTTGGAAAAGAAGATTTTCATTTCTGAACGAGAAATGAAAATATTCTTTTGCAATACGAAAATTGGTCAGGGAAGTGTAAAATATTCGATCGAATTAGTACCGATGGAGAGGAGAGATTACAAGGAAAAGAACCCCCTGTCAAAATACTCTTATGTCAATATTTAAGGAAGAGCTAGCTGTACATAGACAAGCCGAAAAGGTGGGGTAGAACTTCATAAACTCTGGAAAAAACACCTGCTATCTCGCTTGATCTAACGACGACGCTCGAGTAAGTGGACCTTCCCTTCCTGGGGGTCCATCATCAAAAGAATTCAACACGATAATTTTAATAATGTATAAAATAATTTTTTTAATAAAAAACCTTGATCAAATTTTTAATAAATTTATTTAAAAATTAATTTAGTTCATACGTATATGTACTTTTATTGAATGACTGGTATTTAAGCCTGTCACAGACAGAAAAACTAACACTCTTAATGAAAAATGTAAGCTTCAACTTCTTTTAAATGAGTTTTTTTTTTTTAACAATGTATGACGATTAACATCGAGAATAGTTGTTTTAATAGAAAATTTACTCGGTTAAGTTCTGTCTCTTGATCCACACTACAATTGCACACAAAGTGTCTGTTGTTTAGATCACAGAAGGACTTCTGGAGTTTTTGGAAAGATATTTCTATGCACAAACAGAAAAATTAACATTTTTAATGAAAAATTTAAGTTTTTTATTTTTTTTTAATTTTTATTATTTTTTTATTTATAAACAATGTATGACGATTAACATCCAAAATAACTGTTTTAATAGAAAATTAACTCGGCTAAGTTCTGTCTCTTGATCTACACTACAACTGCGCAAAGTGTCTGTCTTTCAAATCACCAAAGGGCTTCTGGAGTTTCTGGAAAGATATTTCTATGCACAAACAGAAAAACTAACATTCTTAATGAAAAATTTACGCTTGAACTTTTTTTTTCCTTATTTGTTTGTTTAACAATGTATGACGATTAATATCAAAATAGTTGTTTTAATAGAAAATTGACTGGGTTAAATTCTGTCTCTTGATCTACGTTACAACTGTGCAAAGTTTCAGTCTTTCAAATATACATTTCTATGCACCCCCCCCCCCCATTTTCCCCCCGGAGTGTGGGAGGGGGAATCGAAATTCTAGCTATGTTAAATTATGTCCGGTAGTCGATACTATATACATGTACAAAGTCTTCTAGATCCATAGGGAGGGGGCTTCTGGAAGGTTTTGAAAGATTTTTTGAGACCCTAGTTTATCCGTACCCGTAGGGAGTAAATTGAAAATATCGATATATTTTTGAAAATATCTTTTTGCTCCGAGGGTTTGATCGACTGATTGACACGTGGTAACAAATTTCAAGCCTCTATATTACTTAAAAGAAAGCATTTCTCGTTTATTCAGCAAATTGAACATTTTGGTGTGCGACGCCCCTAAAGTAGCAAACATTAAAACCTGAAATTGCACACTTTTTTCCTTTCGAGCATCTGTCCATACTCCAAATTTGAAGTTTTTATCTCATCGCTATAAATGTTTTTCTATTATTCCACCTTTCGAACATTTTGGTCTAGGGCACCCCCTCTACTGAACAGTTTTGAAAAATTCGATTTTTCTACAGATTTTATGGAATGATTCACCCGTTATACTAAATTGCAAGTCTCTATTTATTCGGGAAGTGCCTAAAAAAGACATGACAGACAGACACTTGGTAATATAGATTCTGTGGCCAGTAACTACTTTCTGTTAAATTCTTACCAAGTTGTTGAGAGTTTTGTTTATTGAAATATTAATTATTATTCATAGTCATAGAATCCGCCTGTAGGGAGTGTTACCAAAAGTTTAGAATACACTCCTCTTGCAGGTAACAGCATCCATGAAATTGCTGTTATCTGTTAGGAGTGTATTCTAAACGTTTATTATTATTATTCAGACATATCTTAGAACTGTTTAATTTTCGATAAACCGCGATATTTTAGAAATTTTAATTTTATACAGTCCATTAATTCTTTCGATTTTCATTGTTCAAATTTTATCGCGCAGCACATGGGAAATACTGCAGCATGCAATTACTGCTTATCCGGACATAGTACGTTTATGGACTATGGTAACAAACCAAAGCGTTCAATAGCCGAAAGAGTTTCATCTTATCTTTGGTGCCATCTTGGCGGAAATATAATTTAAAATGTTCTTGTAAATTTTTAATGTTATTTATCATTTTAATCGCAATATTTTAAATATTTAAATCTATTTTAAAAACATTCAGATTACTCAAAATTAAATAAATAAACCTTTAAATTTTAACACTTTAGGTAAAAGTAAAAGAAACATTTAGAAATTTAATTGAAAAAATTTATACACTTAATATTTATACAATTAAAATTTAATACACTTAAAATTTAATTTATTATACACTAAACACATTTAATATACATTTAATTTATTATAAATGTACAAATTTAATGTTTATATATTTAATGTTTAATAATTAATAATTCGATATTTAATTTAATATTTAATATTAAATTAATATATTTGAGGTTTGAAATTTCTTTTTTTAACTAAGCACTTTAAAATCTCAAATATTTTAAAGTAATAACAAACAATTTGAATTTTAAACAATTTTGAAGTAAACAAAGTATTTCATTAAATTCATTTCGCCAAAAAGTCGTAAACTGCGGATGTAGTTCAAATGGATTGTTGTCAAGTATTTCAGGAACTTCAAGTACTAAAATATATTGTGAAATGTTCAAAATTCAGACATGATGTACGCAAGGCAATAAAAAATTATGAGTGGCAGCACTTTGCTCTGCTAAGGGCATGATGTACGCAAGGCAATAAAAAATTATGAGTGGCAGCACTTTGCTCTGCTAAGGGCCTGGTCAAGGTACATTTTCATTAAGCGCTTCATTGCAGTACAACAAAAGAGGCTAATAAATTTCTATTAAACAATCTCTGGGAAAGACAGAGCATGCAAGGGAGAGGGGGCGTTTACAGTCCTGAAGGCGTTCTGCAGTCTTGTATATTCATCCCCCATCACGATGGGGGAATGCCTGATCTCTGTTTTCTTTTTCTGAGAACAGAGTGTTTGTAGATGTGTGTGCGTTTGTGTGTGTGTGTGCTGCTTTTTGGTGTTTTGCCGAAACAGGTGCGGGGCGGGGTGTGTGCAGCTGCAAAATAGAAACACGGAGCGGGGCAGAAGATGCTGTAACCAATTAAGTGGAGACGCAGCACGTATTGTGTCATTTGTCCCGCAACGAAACCAGATCGTGTGATCTGTCAAAAGGGATACGGAGGATTGGGTTGAAAAGATGCGGCCCATTATGTTCTAGAATTGCAGTCAATGACGCCTTTACAAATTTTTAAATTGGGCGGGGGGGGGGGGATAGCAAAAAATGTTTGCAAAGATATTTCTGAGGAGTTTTACCTTCGTATTTTTAGCAAATGGGAAGTTAGGCACTGGAAGATTCAACAGCTTATAGGAAGTAACAAAACTGATATAAATTATGTAACTTCTAATATTTAGGCCTCTCAAAGGCAGGAAGATTCACACTCTTTAAAAATAAGTTGCATTTTTTTAAATATGTTTTATTTTGTTTAACTATGCATTTTTCTTAGCATCGAAAATAGTCGTTTTAATAAAAAAAAATTAGTTCTTTTAGACTCTTTCCGTAGTCAATGCTATATAAGTGTGCAAAGTTTTAGCCTTTTAGTCATAGAGGGGGCTTTTGGGAGGAGACTTTTCTACCCCCCACTCCACCCCACTCTTTATTTAGTCCGCTCCCGTTGAGAAAATTAAAAATATGTTTCCGTTATAGGTTCTATCTTGTGGTCTATACTATATTCAAAGATTCAGTCTTCTAGATCAGTGTTCCGCGGAACCCTAGGGTTCCACTCAAAGGCTTTAGGGGTTCCGCGAGTCGATACTACAATTCGAATGTTAATCCGCGTTCACAACTATAGAGGGTGTTTTTGTTTTGTTTTTCTTTGTTTTCAATTTCATATGACATATGTATATAGAATACAAATACTTTATATGGAATATTTATCTTCTTGTTTGAATTAATGCAAATTTATATCTTATATAATGTTTTTATAACAAAGGCAGAGACGCACCTTGTTCATAACATGTAATACGTAATATGACAACCCCCTCCCCCCTAAAATCAAATCTGGGTGTGCTACTGAACGAAGGGTTCCATAAAAAAAATATCTCAAAAAAGGGTTCCGCGGGATGACAAAGGTTGAAGAACACTGTTCTAGATCATCTGGAAGACTTTCGGAAGTTTGGAAATACTTTCTAAAATCCTTCACGTTTTAAAACCCCTGGAAGGGGGAATCGAAATTCCAGCTCCGTTAAGATATGTCTCATCGTGTTCGATTTTATATAAATATGCAAAGGTACACGCTTTTAAGTCCTCCGGGGGGGGGGGGGGTCTACCGGATTTGAAAAATACTTTCCGACCACCACCACCACCACTCATTTTTTCCGCCCCAAGGGGAATCGAAATTCCAGCTTCGTTAGGATCTATCCCCTGATCGACACTACAAGTATGCTAAGATTCAGTTTTCTATTTCACCGAGGAGCTACTGGAGGGTCTGAAAAGATAGAAAAACACGTTAGACAATTATTATGTAGATACTGATGAATTTGGACATTGCTATGAACATGGCCTCGTCTGCAGATCCTTGCGTGGTATTACTGGCTACTTCGGTCACCGCAGAGGCTTACAACATTGCGGTACAGCTTTCTATGTATATATTCTTACTGCCATAGCAGCTATCGTGTCCATTCCTTGCTGAAGGAAGCTACACATATGCTAGTCTATATGCAATGGGGGCGTGATTTATAACTTAGCGGATGCTTTATTAAAGCGCCTTTTATGAGTAAGAAAAAGCTTCTCTTGTAATAGGCTTTGAAACTACAGTTTCGTACACTCAGGGAGCAATGTTTTGATTTTCGAAGCGGAAATTTTCGAAAAAAATAGAGGTCCTCTCCTGGTCCGACTGCTCAGAAAATTAATTTATTGACGGTAATCGATTGAAATAAAAGTGTACAAAATGTCATCTAATTTGATCAATTTTTTTTAGAGCTACAGATAGACATTGAAGAAATTTTGTTGATTTGTATCCAAAGATGCTAAAAAGTATCGATCCAATAAAATCTAAGAGGCGATTGTTTTATCCAGCTATACCACTACAGAAAAAAAAAAAAAAAAAAAAAAAAAAAAAAAAAAAAAAAATTACAAAACTTGGAATGAAATTCCGTCATTGGGGCCGTACAATTAAATAACCTTTTATAATCATATATTAAAAACGCAAAATATGTTTTAACTAACCATTTTCATCCACGCTTTGTGCAAACTTGACACTTCGCTCACTTAATATAAAGGTTATGAATATCAAAAAGTTTCAAATTTAAGCATAAAAATTCCGCACATTTTATAGTTCTGTCAAGTTGGAAATTGCGTTATGAAGAACAATATTTCATTTACGATTACTCTATACTGTTTTATTTTCAACGTAGTCTGACATTTTAAACTAAAAATCAATTCATTATTAGTTTTCAATAGTTTGATTTGAATAGCCATCAAACAATCATAGAATAGCTATATCAAACGATTTCGGGATTTGAAACGTAACTCGGTTACGGTTAGCCCAGTTACCACAACGGAATAAAAAACTATGAATAAATTCATTGATAAAATATAATTTTAAAGAAATCGTCTGCACTCTGCTGTGATAAAATTAATATACCTTAAAAACTGTTGATTGTACACTAATAGAGCTAATTAAGAACATTTAGGATATTTTTCTCTGTGCATGATGGTATGAAAAAGAATATTGTGTGTTTAATAAAAGTCGAATGAAAAAAAAACCTCGATTTAAAAATTTTTCGAACAAAATTTTGTGATTTTAGGTTTTTTTCAATATTTATAGGTCAAGTTCTACGTATGAAAAGTTTTAAGTTTCTACCTTCTGTAGTTTATAGATAGACTCACTCGGCTGAATGATATATATATAGACTTAATTTTTGAATCAATTAAAATGGGTGCTATATGTAATCCAAAATACTATATTATGCATACCTCAGAATTGGCTGTACTACAAAATAAAATTTTGCAGGAATAACAATTACAGGAGACAATTTTTTAGGAATAAAACAAATTTGCAGGAATGTATGTCTGTAATACAGATTACATCTGTAAAAATCAGTGGCATAACGTCCATAAGGCATTGATTGCCCACCACAGGCAGGTTTGTGTTCGTGTTCGTAAGCAAAAGTTCAATGTACAGCTGAGGGGGGGGGGAAAGAAAGCCCCACCTCTTGTTATTGGAGTATCGTTCATTGAACAAACCTAAAATTACCATTCGATTAGGAATGACGTCCTCTATGATGCGCATAAAATTTGCATAAGGGGGCGTCTATTCATATCTAAATGCGCACAAACTCCGAAAATTTCAAAGGCAACATCCAATTCTGACGTCATGAATAAATTCTAGACGCCAAAATTAATTCAAATAAACATTTTCGCGCAATTCCGATCTTTACATCCGAAGATATTTAGTATTCCGAAATTAGCAATTTTCAGGGATCAACTCCAAATTGAAAACAATGAAATGGAATTTGAAAGGCGAAAGTGGTGTTATACGATGAGACAACTTTAGGGGTACTGATCCCCTTTTTAGGGGGATACGGGGGAACTACCTCATTTTCTTTTAGAGATAGGGGGAAAAGTCGATTACAAAGTTGTGGAGCGTTACAAAATTAGTATTAAGCATTTGTGTTCCACGACGAAAGTGGCAAAATAACTCTCTAAATAAAGATTTTAAAAGAGACATTTTTATATAATTTGCATGTAACAACAGTGCAAACGTAGAGAGGAAAACACGCGGAGACATCCTGTTATAAGACATCTTATTACAATGTGTTATTGCAAACATGCATGGCTGCTGAAGGTGAACATTTTGTATATATAAAGTCAATTTTATTCGTCGCTTGCCTAAATGTTCTATTTGGGGAGGGGGAGTTTTTGCATTGCGTACAACTGGTTTTCCAGGATTCCTTTCGATATTTTGCGGGGGGTGGGGGGTGACAAAAATGATTTGTATCAATTTTACAATTCTTTACAACGTTGTAATTGACTTTTACCGCCTATCTCTAACAGAAAGCAAAATAGCCCCCGTACCCCCTAGAAGGGAGGTCAACCCCTGCCATCATGTAGCGCCATTGAGGTTTCTATAAAAAACAAACAAACATATTTATTTATTTTTTCGAAATTTTTTCAATTTTTGGGGAGGGGGGGGGGGAGGCTGTTTTATAGAATTTTTCAAACTGAGACAAAAAGAGGGGGGGGGGGGTAGCTTTTCCGTGTAAGGCGGAACGACATAATTCTACAGTATGGTCAAAGAGTCTCCTTTTCTGATGATAGATCTTACAGGGATGGTTTTCTCAATAGTCTAATCTTCTGATAATATGGCTTCGTCTACAAATAATACGAGCACCATCGTTAATTCCTAAATCAGGTAATGATCAATTTAGCTAGAATAAATGTTAAGCTCATCCTAGGAGAGAGGATTCCCATGAGCTACTTTGAAGCGAAAAATCTTCCAAAGAATCCACCAGCTTCTCTCAGCGGAGTTTTGGTTTTCCGGAGAAACTAACATTAGAGATTCTTTGCCTATAATGGTGATAGATAGGTAACACATCGGTAGAATCGCCCCAAATGGCAAGGTATTTTCTTACCTGCGGGGAGTGCTTATCTCCGGGAAGTGCAGTTGCCCATTGTATATCTGAAGAAGAATGGGCTGGCCTGAAAAGGTCTGAGGTGGTCAAGAGGGGAGGGGGGGGGGGGGGATTGCTATTTCCTAGAAAAATTCTCCGAGAGATGCTACGAAAAATCCGAAGACTGGAACTCGTCTGTTTTTATGGATGCTATATACTTGGAATTATAGTGACAGGTTTTCTAGTCACTGTACTTGGAATAGTTCGGGTATGCATTAAGATTACTTTGGAGAAGCTTTTATCACCAATGCAATAATTTATTTAGTTAGTCGAGCGTTGACTCGAATAACCGGTTGCCATGGTTAACCGGAATATTGAGATGCAGTTATGTTTAAATATGTGAAGTTATTTTGTGGCCTTTTTTCATAATGTTGCAACATTTCAGTCTTGCATTACCCGCAATGCAAGACTGCAGCCAGAAACAAAATCTAAGAAAGGCGGAATGAAATCTAAGGGGGGAGAGGGGGGGGGATCCCTCGACAGTCCCAAAGGACCAAAGAAGAGGCTGACTAGAAAGTTTTTAGGGGGTGGAGAACTAAAATAGTGACTATAAACAAATATCAACTATGCACTCAGATATTGAACTTTAGTCTTTAAATAAATTGTTCTCTAATAAAGAATATTCTTATTAATTATAATTAACTACGGTATATTTTACTTTTCCTGCAATACATGGCAATGCATTGGGAAATTATTGTAATTGTGTCGAAAATCGCAACTCGAGTTTTCGACGGATCTATACGCATTTTGAGATCTCTAGAACACGAAAAAACCATTTTTAACATGACGTCTGTACGTGTGTCTGATATCTATGAAATTTATGCATCCGCGCTAGCTCAAAAACTATTCGACGAAATTTAAAAAAATTTGGGGATTACGTCACTCGTTGGTTTCCCCGGTGCTGGTTAGATTTTAGTACGATTCGAAATAAAAGAATCTTCCCTTTTGTACGAAATGGTCTACAAAAATCGTCAAAATCTAAAATAAAAGACTACATATGCTCAAGTGCATCCATTAAATGATTGTTACTTTCCTTATATACATAATGTATAAGGAAAGTATTGTGACGGGTCGAAAATTCGAATTCGAGTTTTCGACGGGAGAGTACGTTTCAAACATCCCTGATCACGAATCAAACATTTTTGAAGTGATGTCTGTGTGTATGTGTGAAAGTATGTGTGTATGTGTGTGTGTGCGTCAGTGAGTCTGCGGAGATGATAACTGACGAACGAATGGACCGATTTGAATGAAATTTGGTACAAAAATCACAATCCGTAAACACTGGAAGCCTATTGTTTTTATACGCAATCGAATGTTCAGAACCTCCCTAAATTTTCGAGTGCACTTTTGAAAAAATCGTCAAAAAATCAAAACCGCTAATAAAATTATTCAAATAGACATTTCTTATGTAATTTTTCATTAGAAAACGATTGACATAAATTTTAGAACATGAACCGTTCTCGAGATATTGCACATTTTTCAAAAAGTTATATAAAATAAAAAAAAAATATTTCCTATTGAGAAACATGTTCACTTTTCATATGTAATACCATGCGATAAATTTGGTGACATCATTCTCGTGGATCTAGCTCGTTCCATTCATGAAAAAAGATATTTTGAGTAATACTTTTGTATTTGAACGCCAATAGTCATTTATCTGCTGTAAGAATAACTTATTTCTCCGTCCATAACACTTGGTAATAGTTTGGCGACGAATTTGGCGGAATGTCGGCAACTTGGCGACATTTTAATTGTTGCCAAATTAACAAAAATCTTGCCAAATTGATAAAAATAACGCTCAATCAATAAAAATGACGACTAATTGAAGAAAATTTAATATCTTGGAAAGAATATAAATATCTACTACAAGAATAACATTTTTTTAACTGTAAAAGTAGTAAATTCATTGCATTATATAAGGAAAGTTATGTGTTGCCTGCATCAGATTTTTTTACGTTATTTTTAATGACGAAAATAATAAGAACAATCCCATCGCTGTAGGACTAACCATTCTCAAGATATTTCAATTTTTTGTACTTTTGCAACGTTGCCCAAATACGCCTAATCGCCAAATAAAAATGAAAATTAAAGTAAAATTGCAGATTCAGTGTCATTTCAAATAATTATCCGCGTAATTTTGTGCAATTAAACTCAATGAATTTCGACAGAAAGAAGAAAAAAACGAATTTGAGTATGTAAGGTAAATGAATTTGAGTTTGTCTAAGTTTATGTATTATACAAAGCCTATTGGTCATTAGAATATGTAAGTTCTAATAGTTATTATAATATTTCAATATAACAAATTATTAACAAATGGTTAATTGCATAGATATATCGTTATGACAAACATATATGCCATAAATATATCGAAGATTTTTTTTTTTTTAAATGATGCGAACTATAAAAATTTTAACTAGTATCGAAATGTAAAATTTTATTTCATAGATACCAATTAAAGTTATTCCTGTTCATTGTCCAAATTTCCACACACACTTTCAAGTAAAGAGGGGAGTGGGGGGTGATATCAATCAGGATATGTTCTTAGAGAGGTTTGATAAAATTATGGAACCAACAGAGGTTCAAAATATTGAGTTTCTTTGGAGTGAATATGCATTACAGACATTTCACTAGAATTAATTTTTAGAACTATACAAGCTGCCTTCCGGAGTTTCTTCGCATATTATAAAACAAATTTAAGATAAAACTTCTTATTTACCTTACTCAAAACTTTTAAGTTAAGTTTCTTAAAAAATATGTGCCGGAATTTGAAGGTCCGGAAATTTTGTGCAAGACAATTTTCAGCATTCCATCTTAGTACATAATAAAGGAAAATGTATGTGTGTGTTTCTGTCTTTCAGTCTATGTCGTTTGTAATGAAAAGTTGGTGCATCGGACAGCGGAGAAATTCGGTACAGGGGTACTTCAGGTCCCCGGACAATGCGGCTAGGCGAGATTATGATTATTATTTTTTTTAATTCGAATAATTTTTTTTTTATGTTGAAGCATGATTTTGAGTAACGTTCACACAAATAGGTTCCATAGCGATCGAAAATATTATCACAGAGTTTTCATCTTGATCATCGAAAAGATCGAAGTACGTTCTTTCTAACGATCTTTTTACCGAAACCGCAAGACAACAAATGACACTTTATTTCGTACGTCAATCAACTTTTACGATATGTGGTACCACGAAGTCCTTTTAGGGTACATAAAGTTATACGAAGGTTCGTAAAAACCCCTTGATAATTTCACAGTCTAAGGAGACAGTGAAATCTGAATTACGAAAGAAAAAAGTCACAAATTTACGATATCTGCTATCGTGCCTATCATAACACTCGCTCTTATAGAAGAGAAATCCAGACAAACTCTAATAAATCGAATTATTCGGCCACAACGATTAAAATCTTTCCTGTTGCCTGACAATGAATTTATTTCTCTGTTCAGGCTAAACAAACATTTAGTGGCCGAACTAATAGAATCTCTACGCCCTGAACTTGAGCCAAGAACTTCAAGAAGAAATGTCCTCTCAGTGGAGACAAAAGTAAGTAATAATTTAATTTAAGTAATATATTAATTTAAGAATAATGCTTTGTGTTCATTTATCTCTATTAAGACTTTTTTTTTTAAAAAAGTAAACGCATGTTTTCGGAAGGTTACCGCATGGTTGAAAGTTTGTTTACTTGTAAAAGTATAAAAATGTTTTTATTGCTCACAAATTTTAAAAATTGCAGTGCTCTTCGATTTTTTGTCACTGGATCTTATCAAAAATGTGTCAGAAATGACATGAATTTAAGTGTAAGCCAACAGAGTGTTAGCAACTGTGTCATGAAAGTTTCAGAGGCTATAAATAAGACTATGTTGGAACGGTTTATAAAATTTCCTGTAAATTAAAAGTAAGTAATTCATAAATTATTTTCATTATAGATCGATATTTTATTGAAATTAAATATTTTGAAGTTATTATTATTTTCTTACTCTGAATACTTTCATGTAGAAAAACTTAGTAAACAATATCTGTAGATATTACAAACAGAAATCAAATAAGTAAGTGCTTATTTCATTTATTTATTATTTTATATATGGGGAAGAGGTTTCTACCTCTTATTATAAAGTATACTTAACATGCAGATACTTGTAATTAATTTTGTTATTGTATTTAATTTGTTAAAATTTCTAGTTAGTTTTATTAATTTTTATCATTGAATCCATTTATGTAAACATATTTTACTTTTTAAAAATACTGCAGAATTTAGATGTAGGTACATGCATATCATGTATGCTTATACTTTCAAAATTTCAGTTAAGTTTGCTGATACTTTACAGAGAAATACAAATTTAAGGCATCTGATAGTGCTGTACATAATAATACTATGTTCTTTTCTCATATATGATACTTAAAATTCTAAAGCAATTAATTTAGCAATATTTATTTTTTTATACTGTATAATTAAAACATTTGCAGAACATATTCTTGCACATTCACATACGAGAATACATTTCATATTTACTAACTGTACATAAAATATGTAATTGCCGAAGCAGGTATACTCATTTTTCATCACAAACAAAATTGGCCATTTCCAATTCTTAGCCACAATATGTTTTCAGGTTAATTTGAATTATTATATTTTTTCTTTTAGAGAACATGATATGCTAAAACGGGAGTTTATGACGTTTAGTGGCTCGTTAGGTGTTATTGGAGCTATTGATTCCACGCATGTTGCAATCATAGCTCTTAGTGACCCATCCAGAAGGAGAAGAAGTATTTGATTAGAAAAAAATTTCATTCACTTAATGTTCAATTAGTAAGAAAATTTCAATTATTAGACAATTTGTCGGAAGTATTTTCATTAGAGTAAAAATTTTTAAAAACATGTTATCATTTACTTCTAGGTGTGTGATATGAAACAGGTAATTATAAACATATCAGCACGATTTCCAGGCAGTGTACATGACAGGCGATATATATGGCGAGTATGAAATCTGCATGATGCATTTGAATATGGATGCTTAGCAAACTGCGATGGTTGGCTATTCTATTAGGTAGATATTAATTGTTTTACAAATATTATATTATTTTTCTTGAAATATGTGTAAATGCCAAATAAAAGTACCTTTCACTGGGTACTTTTAAAAATTCACTTTCTTGAAGAATTGAGAAGCATATTAAATCTACACTATTAAAAAAATCTGATGTGGGCAACATATAACTTTCCTTATATAATACAATGAATTTACTACTTTTACAGTTAAAAAAATGTTATTCTTATAGTAGATACTTATATTCTTTCCAAGATATTGAATTTTCTTCAATTAGTCGTCATTTTCAGTGATTTAGCGTCATTTTTATCAATTTGGCGAGATTTTTGTTAATTTGGCGACAATTAAAAATGTCGAAAGTTGGCGACATTCCGCCAAATTCGTCGCCAAAATCTCGCCAGGCGTTATGGACGGAGAAATAAGTTATTCTTAAAGCAGATAAATGACTATTGGCGTTCAAATACAAAAGTATTATTCAAAGTATCTTTTTTCATGAATGGAACGAGCTAGATCTTCGAAAATGATGTCACCAAATTTATCGCATGGTATTACATATGAAAAGTGAAAAATGTTTCTCAATAGGAAATATTTTTTTTTATTTTATATAACTTTTTGATAATTTTTTTAAAAAATGTGCAATATCTCGAGAACGGTTCATGTTAGCGTTCAAAAATTTATGTCAATCGTTTTCTAAGGAAAAATTACATAAGAAATGTCTATTTGTGTAACTTTATTAACGGTTTTGATTTTTTGACGATTTTTTCAAAATTTCACTCGAAAATTTAGGGGGGGGGGCGGTTCTGAACATTCGATTGCGTATAAAAACAATAGGCTTCCAGTGTTTACGGATTGTGATTTTTGTACCAAATTTGTTCGAATCGGTCAATTCGTTCATCAGTTATCGTCTCCACAGACTCACTGACACACACACACACACACACAGACATCACTTCAAAAATGTTTGATTCGTGATCAGGGATGCTTGATCTCTCCCGTCGAAAACTCGAATTCGAATTTTCGACCCCGTCACAATACTTTCCTTATAGATTATGTATATAAGGAAAGTAATATATTGGTCCCGGGATCTAAAATGCAAATGGATATTGAAGAGAAATTCAGCTTTCTCTTCATAAGAGGCGCAAATATTTGAATTAAAAAAAAAATTATATATATTTATAATCAACTAGCATCTTTTTTCTAGGCCTCACCATTTGCTTAAAATTTCTTTTGACTCTAAAGATTGTACACGTGTGATAGACATTATGATATCCCATTTATCGCAGACTAACTGACACAACATTTAGGTGCAAGTACCAAATGTAATAAATTGACTCAGAATTAAAAATATAAAATTAACTATTCTAACTTTTTAAATCTTAACAGTTAGTGCTTCAAAATTAATATATACTGGCTTTGCTGATCAATTATGTTATTCTTACTTATGAATTACTAATTATTTACTGATGAGTATTTTTATATTTAAAACACATATTGGGCAGGTTTATAATAGACAACTCTATGGAGGGGCATTCGAAGGCATGTATTGAAAGGGGGGGGGGGGGGGCAAAATGGAGTGCAACAGTCTGTGTCCCCTAATTTCTATCCTAATTTTATCAAACTGTGAATCGTTAGTTGTGAATTGCAGTATTTGCCCATTACGCAAACACGTAGGAAGGCCTATTGAGTAAACCTTAGAGCTTTTGAAAATGTCGACTGTTTTTAAAAAATAACTCGACTGGTTTCTGTAGGTAGCTAGTAAAGTTTCTTCAATTGGATTATTTTGGTCTGGTCACATTTCTGCTTTTATATGTTTTCGTAAACCAGAACTTTTTTTTTTTTAATAATATGATCTCCTTGATCCCGTTTTCAAATAAGAATCTGACCCAAAAGTTCTTAAATTTAAATTATTTTTTAAAAAATAAGATAAATTTCAGGGTATTTTGTTCTTATTTGTTTGTTCTTCCCTAGTACTCAAAGTTGTAGTTTCAAAACTCATCTTTTGTGGTGCTGCCATCTATTGCAAATAATTAGAGTTGTCAATCATAATACTTATTTTCACCATACCAGAGAAATCGTCAAAGACGTAAAGGAAATTGAATAATGTATTAATGAAGGCGATAGATGCAAGAAAAGGTTCCAATAAAAAAAGTCTGCAATTTTAATTTCTATTAAAGTATTCTGTTTAATTAATAACATACGAAAGGGAGGGGGGAGGGCAAAAGTCCAGTAACAGAACTTTCTTTAAAAATGTTATTATATTCGATAGTAACCTAGACTAAATCAAATTATTATAGAAGTTAAGCCGCCTCTAAAGTCTATGAGCCCCCTTCAAAATTTCATTTTGCGCACTGAACATATAATTACAAAATTTTCTCGAACTGCCGATATCTTTATTTTCATGTTTAAAACCAGAATGGGGAAAACAGAAATAAAGTATTGAATGCAGCAACAAATACATATACAAGAAAGAAAGAAAAAAAAAAGAGACACGAATTAGAAGGAAGAAAAACGGATTTGATGACAACCAATTTTATTAACTTGATGACAACCAATTTTATTAACTTTTTACAAAACCTCAAAGTCTCGACCCCAGTTGCCGACGGGTTTAGGCTCAGACTATGAATAGGCTTAGTTCGTCCCCAAGTCACCTGGAAGCGTCTGGCTCTCGAGCTACCAAGAAAAATCTCCAACAGTCGCGTCCCATATTTATGTCCTCCCATGACAAGGTAGGTCAAAGGCTACAGAGCCAGCGTCCGCCCGCCTTGAAAAAGGCGGCCTTCCTCACAGAGGAGTATATCTGGAATGGCAGGGAAAACAAAAATTGCTATATGCCACAATTTTGCGAACGTGTGTGCGAACCAACAAATTCAATCCTACCCCATAGCCGGCATCAAATTTCTTGGAAATTTAACTGAGACTACACGAGTTTGCGACGGCCAAGTTCATAGTCACAGAACTCGCATTTAAGCGGGTGTTCTTACAGGCGGATCCCTAGTCTATATACTTTCCTGGGCTTCCCTTCCCACCACCATCTGTGAATTCGCGTATTTTACCACTCCTCACACACGTATCATCATCATCATCATTTCTAAAAATCATTTGATTTTTGTTCACCTTGAATGTTCACATCAAAATTCAAATTATAATTTCTGGCTCTATCACTTCCGACTTCGGGAATCATACTGACCATTCAATGTATTGGCTCTCGATTATCTACATTGAAAGTCATCAACAGGTTGACCAAGTTTCATGCGGCCCCGCATTTTTATTTCACAAAGCTCACAACCGCCAATATTAACCAAATTCAAATTTGGTCATGAAACAGATTAGTCGCCATACTCAAATCAATATCAATTATTCATTAAATCTTTCGTTTGCCAAATCTATCAATATTTCGTCATGAATGTTGACATGCAAATCAAATCAGTTCTCATCATAAATATTTCATTGTGGTGAGCGAAAAAACGACTGTCGACAAAGATAATTTAAATACAATTGAAAAAAAAAATAAAATTCGAGAGTTTCAATTATTACTTTCCTTATATACATATAATATATAAGGAAAGTATTGTGACGGCATCGAAAATTCGAATTCGAGTTTTCGACGGGAGAGCACGTTTCAAGCATCCCTGAACACGAATCAGAAGCGTTTGAGATGATGTGTGTGTGTGTGTCAGTGAGTTTGTGGAGACGATAACTGACGAACAAATGGAGCGATTCGAACAAAATTTGGTACAAAAATTACAATCCATGAATACTGGAAGCATATTGTTTTTATACGCAATCGGATGTTCAGAACACCCCTAAATTTTCGAGTGAAATTTTGAAAAAATCATAAAAAAATTAAAACCTTCAATAAAGTTACGTAAATAGTCATTTCTTATGTAATTTTTCATTAGAAAACGATTGACATAAATTTTAGAACGATAGCATGAACCATTCTCAAGATATTGCACATTTTTCAAATAAATTTATCAAAAAATCCCATAAATTGAAATAAAATATTAACTGTTGAGAAACATGTTCACGTTTCATATGTAATATCATGCGATAAATTGGGTGACACCACTATCGTGGATCTAGCTCGTTCCATTCATGAGAAAAGATACTTTGAGTAAGACTTTTGTATTTGAACGCAAATAGTCATTTTTCTGTTATAAGAATAACTCATTTCTCCGTCCATAATGCTTGGAGAGATTTAGGCGACGAATTTGGCGGAATTCTGCCAACTTGGCGACTTTTATAAATGCTGCCAAATTAACGAAAATCTTGCTAAATGGATAAAATGACGACTAATTGACGAAAATTCAATGTCTTGCAAAGAATATAAGTATCTATTATAAGAATAACCTATTTTTTTTTTTTACTGTAACAATAGTAAATTTATTGCATTATATAAGGAAAGTCATGTGCTGCCCACAACAGATTTTATAATAAAATATAGAAAAACATAAATAGAATTTTGCTCACATCATTCTGCTCACATCAAATTTTTTTTCTTTCAAATCCGAACTACCTTATTAAAAATAAAATTGATATCATCAAAAGTGAGATTTTTTTAAACATCCTAATTATAATTTTCATGTATAAGTCACTGTTTATTAGTTTATGTCTAAATAAATCTTTAAATCAAAAGGAAGACCGTAAAAATTTATGCAGAAATAATGCGTTGAAAGGATATGCGCCTCATTTGGAAATTATTTTTAATAAAAATATCTGGAAGCTACTTTTTAGTTATTTTTTTGTGGAAAATTGGCCATTTGCTACAAATACTTTGTTTTATATGCATTAAATGATTTTAATACGGCTATAAATACCTTCTGTTTGATTATCTCGGCTGATCTAAATAATAACGACAATTTCTGGATTTGGAGCTCAACATTTTTTAAATATATAAAAAAATACAATAAATAAAAGTTTGCTATTTGGCGAGAACAATATTTTTGTTTATATTCCTAATCCTTTTCATATGTAAATATTGAAAATTAAATGGAATTGCGGTTCCAATGGCCCAGCAACCGTGGACATTTTCCTGGCCCTTTTAAAAATTTTCGTGAATGTATTTTCGTATCAAAATCTGCCAGAGATTAAAATGATGGAGCACCCACCGCTGGTCGTCAGAGCATCTGCAATCTTCTCGTCAGCGTGTGTATATAACCTTTCGCAGGGGGCAACCAGATAATGTAAATATACGGAGACATAACTCTGGAAGGAGGTTTCGATGACGTAAACAAGGCCCGGACATGAGGTCTTTGTTCAGCGTTGGCGGCTTCTGTCGCTATTTTAGTACACAGAAACACGCCTCGGCTGCAGTGAAAGCAATAAAAGTGTAACAGAAATTGAATGCAGTTACTCAACACCGAAAGTCATTAAAATATGACCAGAGCTGCCACAAACTTTCACGGTTTATTGGTCAAAATCTTATTGTAGGGTCCCGTTATCCAATATGCAATTTAATCATTACCACACTGCAAAACTCTGCAACGCAGAAAAAGAAAATGCAAACGAAATATACCATGCTAATTAAAACCTGATTTACTCGCTTTCTAACGAGTAAAATTATTAGGTGCCTGGATTTAACAATAAGGAATAGTAGTACTAAATAAAATATAAAAGAATGACGATAAAAAACAAATGAAGGAGGGGGGGAGGGAGGGGAAGTCTAAATGTGAAAGGGAAGTAGGAGTAGGAAAGTTGGTCGTATAACAGACGATCAAACACCCTGGAATAATGTCTTCCATTCACAATTTGTAAAGTACAAAAATAACAAATATTCAGCTATGGCAGTTGCCGAGCTGAAAGCTAAGACAGAGGATAGGCTTTCATTGAAAAATATTGGTGACAAGGAATGGGAACCATGTTCCTGAGGAAAAGAATATCCGAAGTAAAATATAATAGCTCCTACAATGTGGTAGAACCATTAGCCTAAATAAAAATTTCTTCTTGGGGTCTATGTAAATAAGTGTCTGATGGGCTGTTTAGGGGGTTTAATAAATATATACATATATATAGCTCTAATTGTATATTATCACTTATTCTTGCCTTTCCTCATTACCGTTATTTATTTCTTACGAATGGCAACAGTAGATCATTTCTTTTTCCTTTGCGAATGGCAACACTGGTCTCTTCATTCTGGGTTCCCGGGTTCGACAGGATCGTGCATTTGTAGTGTTATTTTCCAGGTATTCTTGTTTCATTTTATTTTTCTTTATGTATGTTGTCCAAGTAGAAATAGTTTATATATATAATCTATCTATTTCTTCAGAAACATACATTTTTTGTGTTTGCTTCGACAAAATACTCGGACCAGGGGAAGAGTTTTGGAGAAGTGAACAAATCCATGATTTAGGCCTAGCCCTTGACCTCATGTATAGCATTAATGCTTGGATTTCATTTGTTTTTCTTTTATTGATTCCATACCATTAATTTTTGATGATTTTCTTTAACTTGATGATTCGAAATTTGTATTTTTTCCCATTTGATTGAAGATTTGCTGATTTATACTATTATTTTGTAGGCTTGTTAGAAAGTTAGGTTTTTCGAGTTACTGCTTCTCACTTTTCTTTCATTGGACTTTCAAACTACTATTATATATATATATATATATATATATATATATATATATATATATATATATATATATATATATATATATATATATATATATATATATATAATTTTAGCTATACAGAAAAATTTCAATAAATGATCAATCTCTATATAATACAAAAGTAAATTAAAATTCTTCAATTATATATATATATATATAAAGGGTGTCTCAAAAACATTGACCTCGGCCTTCCTTAAATATTGATCTTAGACATATGTAATAAATTACAAAGTTGCGTAAAAAAAGGTACAGAATTTTATGAAATCGATTAAAATTTTCAAGGGAATTAAATTTTAAGAAATACAAAATTTAAATTTTTATACGGCCCCCGTACAAAAACATTTCCAATAAGTAAAATGTGCCCCATACACTAATAAGGTGAAGTACAAAATTTCAGCATTTTATCATAAAAAGTCCCAGAGGTATGACAAGACAAAAATGTATATATATATATAAGAGAGAGAGAGAGGAATGGTGACCATTTATTTCTGGTCAAAAATACTTATCACTTGTTATCATTTTGTCAAAAAGGAAGACAGACCTCTTCTCTAAGAGACAGACCCGTGGAAAGCGGTCACGGGTCCAGAGGATAGGGCTTCAATGGACCCCCTCGTGGCTGTATCTTTGTTTCACTCCCGTATTTTAATAAAAATTAATAATTATTGGCGGCAAGCAAATTCACTATAATGTATATTACAATCTTTTTTTAATCACTTATTTCTCTTTCTATCAAAGATTACAAGTATTTGTAAACTGTATTTAAACACCGTCTTGATGTACAGGAAAATATTTCAAAATGTCAGCGCTTTCAGACATCATAATGTCCATCAGTGGCAATATTAAGGAATTGATAGACATGACCTTTTATTTATTTACGATACGAAATCGTGAATAAAAATTTGCATAGGGCGAATAGGATAAACCAATACTAGTTTATCCGATTTACCTTATGGAATTTTGTATTCACGATTTCGGGTTGTATCACGTCTGTCAATTCCTTAATATTGCCACTGATGTCTCAATCCACTTCAGAAAATTTCCTTGAAAACTTCTATTTTTCAGGATTGGCTATAAATAGAGTTTAGACGGTGAATGATATGGATTCAACATTAAGTTTCTGGTGGGGTTTGGGGATTCACTAAGGACTCCAACTGCCAGATCTTTTTTACTTCCTGTTAAAATATTTTCTTTGAAACATCTATTTTTTTAGAATCGACTATTGACAGAACTTAGATGATGATTGATATGGATTCAGCATTAAATCCTAGTGAGGGTGCGAAGCACTACAGCACTAGAGATGTCAGTTCCGAATAGGAAAATTTACATTTTCCTTGCAACATCTATTTCTCAGGATTGGCTGTAGAGCATAGATGACTGAATTTTGGAGGTAGGAGGTTCACTAAGGATTTCCAGTTCTGAAAACGTCACTTCCGGGTTTTCCGAAAATTCGTATGACTGTATAAAATAAGTGTGCAAAAGAGAACAAAAATGCTTAATAGCTCCGTTGAAAATGAAGTGTATACATCACTTGCCACTATATGAAGGCTTCTTTATAAATTTCTTGTTTACTAATAATTTTTCTGTATACGAAAAGCATTGGTTAATTACAGTATTTAATTTAATTCTAAATTGTAATAGTTTTAATTGATTCCCATGATAGCTAGAAACATAATTCGTAACAAAAAATAGAGGATGAACTTAATTAATTTATATGGTAGTAACCAGTTAATTGTATAAATAAATATTGTAAATATCGTGTCTAGAAAACTGAAATGGCAGCAAGTTATTTAAAAACTGTTTTCATTTTATGACATAATAAGTGAATAATTACAAGTGTTGTATAAACGATTTTATTTTAACTCTTGACGTTTTACTGGGGTTAAATTTGATTTGGATGCAAGAAGATTTGTTATTTACAAGAATAGTTTTATATAATAACGGTACATTCAAAAATTGACTACATTCTGGCATTTAAAACGAGTTTAAAAATGTAGAAATCAGGCCAGCAGGGGCTAATCGCTTTGAGCAAAGTGCCCAGTCTCAGATTTGAGGGATATGAAGATCACCCCCAGAGGGCTATTAAAGTAATGTAAAATAACATTGTTGGCGTTATAGAGCGTTTTTCCAGGGTTTCTAACTTTGGGAATTTAAAAATATTGTCCTAATATTTTTTGCTTGGTTCAGGAAATTGGATGAACATTTCCTGAGATAACAATAAATTTCAGGTTCAAAGGAACATTTTTGCGATTAAGTATTTTCATTTATTTGTGTTATGAGAATGATTCCGTCGGTAGACTTTAACGTAGAATGTAACGTCTCCGCATGTGTCGGGGTTTCGGTTTTGCGATTAGAAGGGGGGGGGGGGGGGGGGAGCGTTTCACGTTCGTTGTGCCGAATTTTATTTTATTTAACTACCCCGATTTTTATTTTATTTTGTATACCTACCCTGCTTTAACTCCATGGGAACGTCGTGAACATTTTCTAGTTTGCGAATAAATGAATGTGATGTTAGGAGATTTAAACAGCTTATTGTAAAAGAATATTCAAGTGTAATTTAAAATAATACTTCACCTGTTCAGTAAATAAAAAATAAGCGCAAATCTTATATGACAAAAACAATGCAACCCCCATGAAAGCAAATTCTGCCCTCTTTCCTCAGGGTCATTTACCAAACTGAGTGGCTGCTCTGTTGGGAGACTAAGAGTGCATCTTCAGCAGATGTAGTGTTGTAGAGCTAGATAGCACTTACATCTCAACAATTATAAGGATGTCATATTACAATTTCCTTACATATTGCTGTTAATTAAAAGTTCACTATGTCCTCATTAAATCTATAATATTGTTACATGCAGGCTCATTATAAGCGAGTTTTACTGTATGAAGAAAAAATATTTTTAAGGGTTTGAAGCAGGTGCCTCAGTTGCTTATGTCCAAGGGTGGGTGCCAGGCCTGTTTTAATCCAGTATATATAAATCCTGTATGACTATGAGAATATTAGGATACTGTGAGGAAACAAACATGTTGAAAAGGCGAAGAAAAAGGTTAGGTAAGTACTACCAACAGGAAATGAAAAGTTTTAATAACTGCGTTGTATGACTGTGAGAATATTTGGATGTATGACTATGAGAATATTACGATACTGTGAGGAAACAAACATGTTGAAAAGGTGAAGAAAAAGTCTAGGTAAGTGCTACCAACAGGAAATGAAAACTTTAATAATTGCGTTGTATGACTATGAGAATATTAGGATGTATGACTATAAGAATATTACGATACTGTGAGGAAACAAACATGTTGAAAAGGTGAAGAAAAAGTCTAGGTAAGTGCTACCAACAGGAAATGAAAAGCTTTAATAACTGCATTGTATGACTATGAGAATATTAGGATGTATGACTATGAGAATATTACGATACTGTGAGGAAACAAACATGTTGAAAAGGTGAAGAAAAAGTCTAGGTAAGTGCTACCAACAGGAAATGAAAAGCTTTAATAACTGCATTGTATGACTATGAGAATATTAGGATGTATGACTATAAGAATATTACGATACTGTGAGGAAACAAACATGCTGAAAAGGTGAAGAAAAAGTCTAGGTAAGTGCTACCAACAGGAAATGAAAAGCTTTAATAACTGCATTGTATGACTATGAGAATATTAGGATGTATGACTATGAGAATATTACGATACTGTGAGGAAACAAACATGTTGAAAAGGTGAAGAAAAAGTCTAGGTAAGTGCTACCAACAGGAAATGAAAACTTTAATAATTGCGTTGTATGACTATGAGAATATTAGGATGTATGACTATGAGAATATTATGATACTGTGAGAAAACAAACATATTGAAAAGGTGAAGAAAAAGTCTAGGTAAGTGCTACCAACAGGAAATGAAAAGCTTTAATAACTGCATTGCCATGTTTTATACAATGAACATGTTTAAAATATTATATGAACCAAATGTCTTCTCATCCCAGGATCAAAAATATGGTCAATGTTCCGCGAGAAGATTTTCTGTCCATGTAAAGTAAATGCTGATTTACGGGAACCTACATTAAGCATTTTGGTATTGTCCCCCCCCCCCCCCCCCGACCTTAAACAATAATGGAGATCTATGAGTGTGCTCTAAAAATACCACATAATGTACAAAAAATAGCCTTCTAAATTTTGATTTTTTTCTATTTTAATAAACTAGAAAAACTGCAGTGTATTAAAATACTTCAGAAAAATGAATTGATTGATTTTTCCTTTGATTTGATTA
The DNA here is from genome assembly GCA_951213105.1 of Amaurobius ferox. Lineage (NCBI taxonomy): Eukaryota > Metazoa > Arthropoda > Arachnida > Araneae > Amaurobiidae > Amaurobius > Amaurobius ferox. Next base: position 37,033,842 of record OX578149.1, on the reverse strand, counting down.
AGAAACAAAACTTTTTTTTTGCAAAAAATATTTTTTGTTCTGAGACATATGTTACTAGATTAAAATTGTATATTTAAGTGAAAAATAATATTTTAAGAATTCTTAGGCATATTTCAAAATATTTTTGAAAGAAAAACATGCAAATGTAAATCAGGTGTGAACACAATAACTATAAACTATGTAGCTATAATATTTGTTGTTGTTGAAACCCAGACCGTCCGACCTACCAGAAAGGTGTAAGGTAACTGTTTGGACGGTCGGGAAGTGCCACCTAATTTAGACCGGTACCCAGTGGGGGAGGCATCCACAGGGACCGTACCCTCCTTTCCCTACCACCAACCTCTCGGAAGGACTTTCGGACCCACATGTTTAACGTGATCGTACTCCGCATGAACACGGCGGCAGTTTTGGCAGTGGCTGGAATCGAACCTGGGCCTACCGAGTGCAACTCCAGCGCGCTAACCAATGGGCTAAATATTTGTGTAGATACATTATGTAAAAATAACTAGAATTTTTTTTTTTTTTTTTTTTATAATTTGTATGATTTATGTAAATTATTTAAAATATAAGATTTTCATATTATTCCTTTTGCTTAAAGAAAATAGTTTTTGATATTTTTTTGTATTTCCTATATACTAATCAAGAAATATGTTTTTAATATTAAAGTATTATACAGAAATATAAAGGATGATTATTTACATAGAAACATACAAATAAAAATTTTTATTAGGGACGTTTCCAGAGATCAAGAAATTTAAGTTTTAAAAAAATGTCCCTCACACTGCACTATTGGTCCATTTTGTCGATTGTCAAATTAAAACGGTCTTTTCGATTATAAATGTCATATAAAATTGCCAAATCATTGTATTAACTTACTTGGTTGTATATAAATTAAACTTATATATCTGATAAGATTTTGGATTCAATTTAATTAGTAAACTTGTCTTGAAGCACATAAATGTGTATTTGAATAGTCCGGATAGTTCCATCTATTCTGCTCAAACCTCATCAATAATTAAACATCTTTAGAATCACTAAGTGTACTAATTTTTTAATTAAATAAAACATCTCATGCTTCTGCATCAATATTTTATCAAGAAGTAGGTAAACACATTGAGCTGCAATTGTGACATTTTAAATATTACAGCTTTCCTAACCAATTTAAAACCCAGGTTAAAATGCTGAAATATTGAAATTACAGTCAATATACTTGCCAATAAATTGAAAACTGAGAGCTCAATCCAAAATTCAATTATATACAGTTGCAGGGTTTTTAAAGCATTACAATTCTTGCTTAATGTTCATAGCTAGAATTTTTAGCTTTTGCGATATAAGCATTAGAAACTTCAAAAACGGAAAATTTTCAATTTTCTGCAACATGACAAGATGATTAATTGAAAACTATATGAGCTTTTTTTATTAAACTATTATTGTTTTTGGAATGTGTAAATACTGAATTTAATGAAAGAAGAAAAATGCAAAACATGAATTATAAAATGCAAAGGGTTCAAAGGGAATTATAAGATGTATAATGATCATACACTGTGAAAGATTTAAGCATAATATACATATTCTGGAATCTGGAATAGAAAAATTGAATGAATCATCATATGTTTAATGACACTTTTTCCATTTTAATGACAGAATTTAGACAGAGAAACCTGAACCCACTAGTGTTTCCAAGTTGAATTGAATTGCTAAGGTGGATATGAAAACCTATATTGTGTATGCATATGGAGTTCAGAAGAAAGAACCTTTGCAGGCTGGAAAACATATTTGGCATGAAATCGCTCATTTGGCGATGTATGTTTTAACTGCTACTTTACTGTATACACTGAGAAAGATTTTGAACTTTCCATAGTAAGTGATTGTTCATCTTTCAGATACTCCATACAAATATAAAAATGAATGCAATAAATCAAAATTTCGAGAATCAGTTTCTGGGATTTTAATGTCGTATCCCGCATTGCTAATTTAGAGATTTTATAAATGCTATTTTCCAGATTTTTTTAATTTCTTTAATTAAAAAGTTCGCTCACAAAGTAACTTATATTAGTTGCATGCAAATGCTTATATGTAGTGTAGCTTGAAGGTTGTAATTTCTGTGCTTGAGAATCAGTTTCTGGGATTTTAATATCGTATTACTCGTTGCTAATTTAGAGATTTTATAAATGCTATTTTCCAGATTTTTTGAATTTTTTCAATTAAAAAGTTCGCTCACGAAGTAACTTATATTAGTTGTATGCAAATGTTTATATGTAGTGTAGCTTGAAATCTGTAATTTCTGTGTTTTACTTTTAAAATTAAATTACTTTTATGCTTTAAATACCATATATATTTAATAAGTATTCGGTGGTGCCATCTATGATATATAACTGAAAGATTCTTTCTGATCCTTATTTAAATCGGTTTAAAAATATTGTTTTTTTTAATAATATGTATGATAGGTTACTACATCACTGAATTAAACAATTCTTTAGTTGTATTTGATCCATTAAAATTCTAAACTGAGAAATAAATGTTAAAGGATCTAATAAAATTATACAAAATGTAAAACCATAGAAAATATTCAAAACTGACTTTTGGGGACTTTTAATTTATATGAAGAACTGTAATATTCTCATATTTTTATGCATGTACTTTAAAGCATTTAAATATTTTAAGGTGTTTAATCTAATAGCAACACATTTTCAGTTTGTCTTCCAAAACTACACATTATTTGTCTTGTTTTCAAGCATTACTAAGTACCTAACACAAATATATTTTGTATTTTGATTTGGTACAATAGTTATAAAGAAGTGGATGAATAAATAGGAAAAAAATTTTCTATTTAAAAAAAAATATTTTTCATATAAGATGAAGCAGATGTGTTATCTTTTAGATAACAGACTAAAAAGATATAGTATATATATATTGCTATGATACGATGCGAAAGATTAAAAGTTAACTTCGAAGTTTAAAAGCACTTGCACTATAATTGGTATAAGCATAAACAACGCAACTTTAAGACACTAGTCCTGAACCCACAGTAGGTTTTCTGTCAAAACAGCAAAAGCTTAAGACTTGTTGTTAGATCTGTTACATAATATACTTTACTTGTTTGTAAGTTCTCAAAATTTTTTGTCTCACTATGGATTTACAAGAGTTAACTAGATGAAATCTAACAATTTTGGAATGAAGAGTAGAAAAGGATTTAACTCTTTGCTTTTAAGAAACAGCTTTGATTTATAAATTCTCAAATTCCAAATAACATTGTTTTGGGAAAGATCCACAGTATTATACATTAAGTCATGAGGAAAACGAACACCACTTTTCTTAACAAGATAATTCAGTAAGATGAAAACATTTCATCAAAGATAATTAATAGATTTCTGACCCCTGTTCACAATTCAAATAGTGAAGTGTTTAACTGAAGAATGTAGAAAACCCAGACCACACGACCAACCCATAGGCTAATGGTAGCTTTCTGTGTGGCCGGTAACTGAAGAATGTGTTACTTTTTATAATTCACTAGCCGCCTTTGGCGACCAGCCTGTTCGCTACCCTTGAAAATTCTGACCGTGGCAAACTCGTTGGTGCGAAACTCGTTGGTGCGTCCTACCAGAAAGGTGTAAGGTAACTGCTTGGAAGGCCAGGAAGTGCCACACAATGTAGACCGGAACCCAATGGGGGAGGCATCCAAAGAGACCGTACCCTCCTTCCCCTACCACAAACCTCTCGGAAGGACTTGCAGTCCCACACGTTTAACGTGATCGTACTCCGCGTGAACACGGCTGCAGTTTTGGCAATGGCGGGAATCGAACCCGAGCCTACCGAGTGAAATTCCCGCGCGCTAACCACTGGGCTACCGTGCCATCCGCGACAATCTCCATAACTTTATTTTTATTCGGCAATTTTGGGAATCGAACCCGGGCCTACCAAGTGCAAATCCCGCGCACTAACCACTGGGGTACTTCACCCTCCGCGATATTCTTCATAACTTTCTTTTTATTCACCCAATTTAGACCGGAACCAAGTGGGAGAAGCATCCACAGGGACCGTACCCTTCTTCCCCTACCACCAACCTCTAGGAAGGACTTACAGACCCACATGTTTAACGTGATCGTACTCCGCGTAAACACGGCGGCAATTTTGGGAATCGAACCCGGGCCTACCGAGTGCAATTTCCGCGTCCAATTTTATATAGAGAAGCTGACGATTCATATTTCGATGACGTCATCTGAATACAATTAATTTTGTTTCTCGATTTAAGTTTTCAAATATTATAAATTACTGTAGTACTACTGTGATAATTTAAAAAATATCAGCGCTGTAGTATCACATTTTAGAGATGTTTAAATAAAATTGCATTTCAGTTGGAAAGTGTTGTTGTTACCCAGACCGTCCGACCTACCAGAAAGGTGTAAGGTAACTGTTTGGACGGCCGGAAAGTGCCACCCAATTTAGACCGGAACCTAGTGGGGGAGGCATCCAGAGGGACCGTACCCTCCTTCCCCTACCACCAACCTCTCGGAAGGACTTACGGGCCCACATGTTTAACGTGATCGTATTCCGCGTGAACACTTCGGCAGTTTTGGCAGTGGCGGGAATCGTACCCGGGCCTACCGCTAACTTCCCGCGCGCTAATTTACAATTTAAAATGACCATATGCTCTCTAAGTTCTTAATTCCATCATCCTCATTCCATTGTTCCATCATTTAAAATATCCATAAAATTTAAATATCCATCGTTCCATCATTTAAAATATCCATAAAATTAAAATATCCATTTAAAAAATCCATATCGTTCCATCATTTAAAATATAAATATAATAATTTCTACAGTGCATATGTTAAGCTCTTATTTCAAGTAAAAACTAATTAGGTTTCTTATTGTCCCACCCATCGCTATGCATATACAGAACCGTGACGTCACCTCCACCTTGACGTCCCCACCCACCACCTTCCTTCCTTCAGCGGTGGAGAAATGAAGCGGCACGCCGAGCGGAACGCCGAGAAATCGAAATTCGGAAACTTTTAAAATCCCGATCCTGTGGGCAATACGGAATATTTCCTGACCAGATTGGACTTGTAAGAATGCCAGATGTTTGACCTTTCTGAAAATGTAAATTATTAGTCGAAATTATGAGTACTTTTCACGATGCGAGAATTTAAAAACCAAAAATCGTTTTCTTGAGCAAAAAGTGACTTTTGTTTTAAAATCTTTAAAAAATATTAGAAATCGAAATTCAGATTTGAAATTGATATATTTTTACTCGCAATTGTCTGCTCTTTCCGATGGTGTGAGTTGTTTTTTTCTACGACGTCTGGATCGTGGAGAAAAAAGGTCGAAATCGCATAAAACATTAAATAAATAAAAAAATAATTAGAATTTTGAAAATCGGTTTTCACGTGTCCCTTTCCCTCCCCCCCGGGTCTCCGATTGCCAAATTTCGTAGCTCTCCGACGCGCGGTCGCGAAACGTATAGTGTATAAGACAGACAGACAGACAGACACACACACACACACACAGACATTGCCTTTTATTATTTAAGATGAAAACAATCTACAACAATACTCTTGACTCGTGGAAGAAATTCGGAAATGGAGTAAAAGATCTAAAAATTAGTCTTATAAAATGTAAACATTGTCCAACTGAAGCTTCTCAAAAGAGAAATAAAAGTGTTCCGGAATGATTACATTTGATACATACGAATATATTATATCCCAAACTTGACTAATAAAACACTTTAGAATATAGTCTACGGTTAAAGAAAACGGTATCATCCTTTTTTTATCATATATGAAAAGTATCATACATAATACAAGATAATTTTATCAAAATTCAAAATCTAATAGATGAGTCGTTCGACTTGGAATAAAATTGAATGATTCTATAAATGAACGATTCGTTCAACTTGATATCTGTGTTTTCTGACCAATAGGAACGGAGTATACTATACCCATATTTGCGAACTACAAAATTTACAGCACTTGGAAGGTTCTCCTATTGCAATAGCTCCATGTTAGAACCTGACTCGAAATTTTCATCAAAATCGGTGTTAAATTTGTTTGTTTACATGTTGCCATGTGGCCGTGACGGAAAACACTTTCTGTTGAAATTTGTAAATTTTATCAAATGTTTTTTCAATTTCATTAGTTTGAATAATTAGCGTTTTCTTAAAATTGTATAATTCAAAATCCAATACACGTTTTATTCTTGATACTTGTTATTAGTTGTATATTGCAGAATTTTTGTGTAAGTGCTGTGAATTAAACATTTTACCTGATAATTATATTCTTGTTCAGTAAAATGTCTCATTTCATTTGTATTGAAGTAATTTTTATTGCCCTTTATTATACAATTTAGAATCAATTTATATTGTAGAAATATTCGGGTGTATTTTCAAATTGCGCAAAATATTCAACATCCTCTGTAATCTTATAATTAGGATTAATTATAGTTTATGTTATTTGTATTCTTTTAAATACAATTAAGTAATTAGTTTACGCATTGAATTGGAGTCTGTTAACGATTTTTGACATAACTATTTCAACGTGGATAATGTTTTGAAAATGAATCATTATTTCTTTATAAAAATTGTTTTTCATTCTTTTTAGTAACTTTTCACAATCTTTTATCATTTTTTTGTAACTTCTTTTTTATAAGATTTTTAATCATATATTAACTATTAAATGGACCTCCAAAATCATAAAGATTTCCATATTCACAGCCTGCTCTACATATAGTTCAATCAGGTAGAGTATTTGTCTCAAGAGCAAAAGTTTGAGTCCTTCTAAGAATTTCATAAATTCATTTTTTATTTAATACTATCTGCTGTTTGATTAAAAATACTAGGTGCTATGCTGGCAGATCATGGCAAATAATGCACACCAAGATTGTTCAAATCAAGCCAATAGAAACCATAGATAGCCTGAGTTGCCTACGGCAACTGTCATTCAACATATTCTCCAGCCTCCATGGCTAGATGCAAGCAAGTGTTCAGAGAAATTTTTTTTATATTTTCTGCTGTGTTGTTTTTATTATATATTCCTTGCTATCCTAACCTCTGTTCTAAAAATTCAATAAATAAAGCTTTCATTGAGTTTTAATAAAACTCCTGATAAGTATAAACTATTTTCACTGCCAATTTCTTTTTAAAAAGACTTTTTGTTTTCTTCATTCAACTCAAAAAACAAAAATATAACAAACTTAACTTTCTCACTTTAAACATTATATCATTTAATAATGTAACAAAAACAAATTGAAAAAATATTGAGAAGCTGTGGCTGATTTTTATGATTTCAGTCTTCTGTGTAAAAATCACAGACATTAATGATGACCTGTTTTGTTAGTAAACTTTGATGTATTGATTTTCTGTAAAATGATTCAAGGGTTTATTTTCAATAAAAGTTAGTTTCCTTAGCTATATTTTCCTTGATTTTCTGTAAATAATTATGAATCTATTAACTTTTAGAATTTTTAATAGATTTTGGTTATATCTAAATCATTATCTCCAATTTAGTACTATCAGCGACTCATTAACTTGGGCATGTGTGAGTTTTATACATAATTAGATGATAAACGATAGATAATTATGCTGGCATATTTTAATAGTGTAGATTAGTAAATTTAGTCCTATATGCTTTTGCATTTGTAGTTTTTGAATAGAATGAATATTTGTTGCTGTTTCTTATGTGATATTTTTAATTTCTTACAGTTTTCTCGTGTTTTACACCAATGGCTGAATCAACTTTTAAGCGTCCTCTTCCTGAAAGCTGTGAATCTTTAGATTCTAATAAAAGTAAAAAAGTATGTTCTGAAGAAGTCTGTATACAAGATGATATAGGTGAAAATTTCCCTGATGTTTCTTTGCACAGACCGAAAGAAAATTCTGAAGGTTTTACATTGATTAGAGCTACTGAAGATGAAGTTGGAATTACTGAATATATTAGTGATTACCCTGGTTTTGAGGCTGTTATGAAAGAAAGGTTTGTATTTTAATTATATTATATATTAAAATGGTTAAATATGTGTATTTTCTGTGCTTTGCCTATTATCCATCAAGATGCTATTAATAGTAATTAATATATTATAATAATAGATAAAGTATGAAATGAAATTTCCCTCTGGGACCAAGAAGGGAATATTTCCTTGTTTTAAAATTTGCTCATCTACTTATATGCATCTTTATTGATCCAAAATTTAAATTTAAAAATAAAGCTTAAGAATCTATATTTAATATTAGATTCTTTCTTCTTTTTTAATTAATTGCTGAAATATTTAAATATTATTCAGTGCCACAGCAACTCTATGTGGCACTTGGTGTAAAGCAATTTAGCTGCCATGCCTCCGTATCAATACACCTGGTGCTGTATGCACCAGGTACTGTATCGATGCACTTTCCTTGTTGTGTCACTGAGTATATTTGGTAGGATCAAAGCCTATTGAAAAATGTTCATCAATTTTCCTGATTGTGTCAAGGTAGAAATTCAATATCAATACAGCCACATCCTCCGTATCAATACACCTGGTGCTGTATGCACCAGGTACTGTATCGATGCACTTCCCTTGTTGTGTCACTGAGTATATTTGGTAGGATCAAAGTCTATTGAAAAATGTTCATCAATTTTCCTGATTGTGTCAAGGTAGAAATTCTGGGATAATATTTTTGATTGCTAAAGAACTGATTTGAGTAAAAATTGCACTTGAACAAAAATAATTGAAATACTAATTCAAATAAAATAAGATCTCATCAAAGTGTGGCTCATTTCTCGGAAGCTAAGATAATCCTGTATCGAATTTTATGGCAGTCCATAACTTCAATTTTTCATTACGCATGACATAAACAGACATCTTTTATTATGTAAAATTTTAATGTTTCTGATTTGAATGTATAATGTGGATGTATAATTTGAATGTTTATGTTTAAATGATATTAATAACTTGTACTAAAAGTGGTCAGTAATGAGTTTAGATTGGCTAGTAAAAATATGGTTTCTATTGGTAAATGGTTAATAATTTCATAATTATAATTTAAGCCATACTGCAAAATAATATTCAATAACATTTTGTTCATAAACTATTGAGATCATTTATTTACATTTTTTCTTTCCAATAATGAATATTGTTTTACTCTTGTAACTTATGTTCAACTATATAATCATGAACTGAAATTTGCAAATCACTTTGATCTGCCATTTGTTTTTATTGTAGTAGTTTAGTTTATTTGATAAAATAAAATATAGTCTAAATTGAACTATGGAATTAAATGTTATTAACATAATATACTGATACTCATATATTAACGCAAATCAGCCACATGCATCAAATACATTGGCAGATTGGCCAGTTGCCAAATGAAGTTTTAGAAGAATGTTTAAGAAAAGTTTAAAGGAATAACTTGTGAATATGTGAATGGAAGCTGATAAATTGATAAAAAATATTTTTGGGGGCAAACCTATGTAAAACATGGGTTAGTCATTTGAATTAAATTATATTTTTAAAATGAATTCTTTATCTTATCTATTTTTTAGATACTCAGATTTTCTTGTCAATGAAATCGATTTAGATGGCAATGTTATAAGGTTGACTAGTTTGGAAAAGCCTGTTGACCCTGAAAACAACATACAGGTATGCATTTATCTTTATTATTTTTAAGTTTATTACTTATTATCATGAAGTTTATTTCAGTATAAAAATAATGTTAAATAACCCTATTAAACATATTGATATAACAATATATATATATTACGTATAGCTCAAACTGCTGCTAAAGAAAAATTTGTCTTGCCATAAAAGCAGCATATAATATAAAAATTAATAGTATTGACAGATTTCGAAGGCAAAAAACTGCCTTCTTCATCAGGACACACAATCATCACTCATCTGAGAAAGATCAGTGACTGACACAAGAACAGCAAATGTGTTAGAAGCAAGGAAAGGGTGTTGCCAAAATGGATCCTAATTCAAAATTAAAATTGGGATTCTCCTAATTCCATTTTTGAATTGAACTTTCTTGAAAGTTTCTCGATTGTTTCTCAGTCAAAATCCTTTATTAATGATAATTATCCTTTCTTCTCTTTTACTTGGAAATCTCTGGTTTAATTTTTCGATTTCATTTGCTTCTTTCTTATTTTTTGGAAATTTTCATCTTTGTCCTGGTTTTCTAATTAAATTGAGAATTTATGGATAAGAGATTTTAATTCTTTGTTAGACGTTCACTTTTTTTGTTTTTTTACTATTTGTTCATTATGTCCTACCACTTGTTTCTTCCTCCTAGGTTTCTTTTATTTCTTTTTCTTCTCTCACTGTTGGCAATACCCTTTCCCTGCTTCTGCCACATTTGCTAATCTTGAGTCAGTCACTGATCTTTCTCCGATGAGCGAAGGTCATGCTTATGTGTCCTGGCAAAGAAGGCTGTTTTTGACTTCAAAATCAGACGATACTATTAATTTTAATATTATGTGTTGCTTTTTAATAAAGTTATATATATATATATATATATATATTTGTACAACAGTAATAAAATACAGATTAATATTTTCTCAACAGTTTGTAAAAACTTTTTAGGTGGAATATTATAAGTTAGAAATAGAGAAAAATTCAATACACTCGGAGGAAATGTCCATTGGATTGCATGTTAACAAACTATCTTATTAGTAATTTTTAAAGTTTTTAAACTCCCAATAATGCTTCATAGATTATTTGATGTTCTTAATATAAATTAAGCTAAATGTATTTCTTCCAATTCAGTATTAAACATAATAAAATCAGCAATCATTGAAGATATTTCTGTGAAATATTCAACTGTGTTAAGAAAAACATAGGTGATAGATTGTAACAAAAAGAAGGAGGTGAATTCATCAGAGAATTAGGAAAACATTGTCTCAATATCTAAGTCTTTAACACAGATAAAATAACTTTTTGCTATAGAATAAATGTGTAAAAATTTAGTTTGCTATTTTGTATTTGTTATTGATGATTTACAAACATAAAACTGTAATAAAATTTTATATACAGAACTTTTTGAAATGTTTGAGTAGTTGTTTTGTAAATGAAGTTGAATTATATTAATAATTTTTCAAATTCAGATTGGAGATATGATTGATGAAGAAACTATTAAAGAACTACAAGGCCTGTCCAGCAATAATGATAACAAAGAGGTTTTGATAAAGGTATAAAGGAGTTTCATATAATTTTTTTATTTAAGCTATTTTATAAAAGTTGATGCGAACCTATTATATAAGAGTTAAAGCATGTTATAACAAGCATGTTATAACAAAGTCGAAGGTGCCTCAAAATGCCTTCATTATATGGTATTTTTGTATTAATGTTATAACAAAATTTCATTATATTGTTTTGAAGAAATTTTTATAACACTATTTCATAAGTTTTTCTATCGATGTTTATACATAATTTTATAAAAAATTTCACTTACTTTGTAATACATAGGGCATGTTTAACCCCTTGCCTGTGGAATATATTTCAGGAAAGTGGGTCAAAAATGGAAAATTTTTTTTATGCTTCAGTTTTGTCTATTATAACATTTAAAAAGGTTAGAAAAATTTTATTTTGTAAAAATATAAATTTTTATACGAGGCATGTTTTTTAAGTAAGTACCGTTTTGGAATTAAAAAAAGACGTGCAAAGATATCGCAATAATTTTATTTCTACATGAAAGCCTGTACCTTAATCTACTTTTCTACATAATTTCCGTGAATATTGAGGCACTTGTCATAACGTGGCACCAGTTTTTGAATACCCTCCTCATAAAATTCTGCCGCCTGACTTGTTAACCACTGTATCACAACTGTTTTGACTTCCTTATCGTCTTGAAGACGCTGACCACCCAGGTGTTTCTTCAAGTGCAGGAACAAATGGTAGTCGCTGGGCGCCAGATCAGGGCTGTATGGAGGATGATCTAGAGTTTCCCATTTAAAAGATTTGATGAGATCTTTGGTCCGATTAGCCACATGTGGACGGGCATTGTCATGCAGCAAAACGATACCCTTACTCAACTTGCCACGTCTTTTGTTCTGGATTGCACGACGCAGATTGTTCAATGTCTCACAATAAGACGCTGCATTGATTGTCTCATTACGAGGCAGAAACTCCACTAGCAATACTCCTTTTTTGTCCCAAAAAACTGTGCACATGATTTTCCGGGCAGAAATTGTTTGCTTAAACTTCACTCTTTTGGGTGATGATGAATGTCGCCATTCCATGGATTGTTGTTTTGATTCTGGTGTGACGTAGGCCACCCATGTTTCGTCACCAGTAACAATTTGGTCTAAAAAATCTTCACCTTCATTGTGGTACCGCTCAAGGAAAGTCAATGCACTGCCTAAACGTTGGGTTTTGTGCAAATCCGTCAACATTTTTGGAACCCAACGTGAACACAATTTTCGGTAATTCAAGTTCTCGGTCACAATGCGATACAAAACACTACGAGAATATTGAGGAAACCAGTCGCACATTGATGAAATTGTAAAGCGTCTGTTTTCTCTCACCTTTTCTTCCACTTTCTGCACCAAATCTTCATTAAAGACCGAAGGACGCCCACTCCGTTCTTCATCATGCACATTTGTGCAGCCATCTTTAAATGCTCTCACCCATTTCCTTACCATTCCATCACTCATAATGTTTTGTCCGTAAACTTCACAGATCTCACGATGAATATCGATCGGTTTTACGCCTTTAGCACTAAGAAATCGTATAACAGCCCGTACTTCACAATCGGCGGGACTCACGATTGTCGGAGGCATCTTAAACACTCAGTAAACAACGTATACAATGAAGAATCAGACTGTAATGGCGTCAGTGCGTAGACAAGAGATGTAGGTAACCAGCGCGCATGCGCGGAACGCCGACCGTAGCGCTGCGGCGGCGGAATCGCAAAACGGTACTTACATAAAAAACATGCCTCGTATGAAATAACTACTATATTTAATATTTTGACATACATGTGGAAAATTAATGGATTATATTCATATTTTACTCAAAATTGTTTAATTATAGCAAAATAAATCAAATAATCTTTTGAATTTCACAAATCATTTCACAGAATCATTTTTCAGAATTTCACAAATCTTTTATAGTATGATATATACGAAAAATATGACCCGGCACACAAGCCGACATTACACTCTTTACAATAAACTCGGTTTATATCCCGCCTAATCAAGCTAGCTGATCCCGCCTACTTCCAAAAAAAATGTGGGCAAATATCGCCATCTGTTGGAAAAACAATGAACTATATTGTAAAGCATTTGGTAAGGCAAAACGGACTCAATTTGGGATCAACGGAATAGAAACACTGATTTTTCGCTTGCCCGAAGTCAGTTCGGGCATTCCAAATTTGGCGCAGAAGGGTTGCCCGAACTGGATTCGGGTGGCACAGGCAAGGGGTTAAGTCATACGTATGCATAGCTATACTGTCTTTAAAGCTTACCATGAATTTTTCTCAAGTATAAAATAAACTTTAAATCTTGCATAATGAAAGAAGATGTTTGTGTGTAAGTGCATCTGTGCTTTCTGTAGCAGAAAATCAAAACTTTGGACAGTGGCGAAATTCATTGTGGAGCTACTTCAAGTACCTGAACAATACAGCTTAGCAAGATATTTGAAAATTTTTAATTAATTTAAGAGTTATAGGCTTTTAAAGCCAAAAAGTGGCAATTCTCTGCCTGTTTGTCAAATCATATGCTTCATATCAGTTGCAGATGAATCTTTTATGTATGTTCCAGATAGCTGTCACCGCAGTAACTAAGGTATATAATACAAAATTTTAAATGTGCGAATTGAAAGGATTTTTTTTTTCTCTCTCTAAATTTGGTATTATATTAACATTATGAGTATTATGTTGAAAAATGACAAAATTCTGATGAAAACTCACTAAGATAGCATTTAATTTTTTTTAAAAATTTTATTTCTCAGATAAATAAACTTTTCATTTTGCATTTTGAATTATCATACCGCCATTTTGTTTTCTCAATGGGAAGTGTTCTGAAAGCAGAATAAAATGTATTAGCTTGATAACTTTGAATCTGAGCTTCTAATTATGCCAGAGCTTAGTTTCAAAGACTATACTTTTTAACTTGAGCTACAAAGGCTATGTACCCAGATTATATGTGCCTTGCATGCTTATGTAGTATGCCTATGCAGAAACACTGATTTTTCGAACTTAATTTTTCTTTTTATAGAAACACTGATTTTTCGCTTGCCCGAAGTCAGTTCGGTCATTCCAAATTTGGCGCAGAGGGGTTACTCGAACTGGATTCGGGTGGCACAGGCAAGGGGTTAAAAAGTATAATAAAATGTTATATACAGGGTGTCCCAAAAAGATTGAAACACTCTTTAATTCTTTACTTGTTGGAGATAAGTGAGCAATGTAAATTGAAAAAACCTTGAAAGTAAGGTAGGAAATATTACTACAATAATGAAATTGTCCTCTCATTCATTTTCAAAAAGTTACACTTTTTAAATTTTTATACGACCCCCTTACACAAATTTGGTCAATCAGAAAAATTTTATTTTTAATGCAACAATATCATTAAAAAACCCTGCATATCTGTATTTTTAAAATTGAGTGAGTTATATTTAATTGAAAATTAAACATTGTGAATCGGGACCATATATCAAATTAGACATGTAAATTTGTGACATATCACAAAAAAGATAAAACTGGATGATAATGCATAGGATACCCAACCACGTAGTGAGTACCACTGCTTTATATGATCTCTGTGTAATGCTTTATTTAGATGCATTTGTGATAAAAAAATTTTACACATATTAATGTATTTTTGATCTAAACAATTTCCATCGTCAATTTGTTTATGATCCCTATTTTCACTGATGAAACAGCCTTTCACATGGTACGGAAAAGTGGCATACGCCATATTTTTTCCTTTATCATAATTCAGTTGATTTTAAAGATACAGATATGCGGTTTTTTTTATTGATCTTGTTGCATTAAAAATAAAAATTTTCTGATTGACTCAATTTGTCTAAGGTGTCGTATAAAAATTTAAAAAGTGTAACTTTTTGAAAATTAATGGGAGGACTATTTTATTAACATAGTCTTATTTCCTATCTTACTTTCAATATTTTTGCAATTCACATTGCCCACTTATCTCCAACAGGTGAAGAATTAAAGCATGTTTCAATTTTTTTGGGACACCCTGTATATAAGTAATATAAAATATTATAATATTTAAATCTGGTTGCATTGTGCGACTAACTTTGTTGGTCACCACAAAATTTTGCATAATTGGGGTTTCTGAGGCAGTTAAAAATTATTTGTGGAGAATTTTACTGAATATTTTGACAGTATTTTTATATCATGATTTTAGATTGTTTTTAAAAATATTGTTAAAACTTAAACTTACACCATGTTCTTTTTATATTTAAATGTTTTCTAAAAAGACTTCCATTTTGTTATTGCTATATTGTATCACTGAAATTATAATTTCAAAAGTTAGGGCTGTCTTAATCCTTGCTGGGGCCCCTCTGGACATAAGTAAGTTCTTGCCCCATTCTCAATAATACTTGTATAGTAAAATAAAAAAGTATACACACACACACATATATATGTATACACATTGAGCATAGAAGATAGTACTCAGAGCTTCGCAGGTCCCTATCATTTGCTTATTTTGCCTGTAATCAAAAACACCCCTTTCAAAAGTATGAATATTTTTCTTCAATCAATAGCAACATGTACAGCTTTATCATAAATCAAACTCTTAAACTTGACTAGACATGCATTGCTAAGTATACCAGATATAGATAAATACTGTGATTATTTTAGTTTGCTGGATTGCATTTAGATATGAGCTTTATGTTTGTTTTATTTAGGGATCACATATAAAAATAAAAATCATATGGACAGCATATGACTTTTCCTACATACCATAATAAAGTTACTTCTGATAAATTTAAATTATTTTTCATTCATTCATAAAACATTCATTTCATATTCATTCATTTATTATCAAGATTCGTTTAGCAACTTTGGCCAATAAAGTTGCTAAAGCATTTTGTGCTTTTAGCAATTTTATTGGCCATGTAAAATATCTTTATTATACTCACATGCAATACCAATGATGTTTACTTCATGTTACTTGAAATTTAGGCATTTTGTTGACATCAAAATGCAAAACTATCATAAAACCTGTTTTTTCTTGCTTTCTTTTTCTTCTTTTTTTTATAAATAGATCATGCTAGATTCATGAAGATTATTATGGATTTGTTACTTTTATGTAACTTTTAAAATAAATTTATTAAAAATATACACTATCTTGAAAATGATTCATGTTAATATCTGAAATTAGTGCTATTTATTTTTTGATGCTAAATTATGTAAAATGTATAAAATGATAAATGTACTAAATAATATTTATATCTCATCATCATAGCAGCATGACTGATCTGTTGTCAACTTGAAAAAATGAATTTTAATTAAAAAAAAACAACTTTCAAATAAAAGTTAATAAAAAAATATACTTTTCCATTCTGATACTGATTATAATTCAAGTAGATATAAAGAATCTAGAATATTAATGTATGAGAAGGGGGAGTGGAGTCTTTCACTTCATATATTTTAATGTAACATATGTTATCACAAACATATTGCATATCACAAAGGTAAGTGACATAATTCTAAATTTAATGATTTTAAGTAAACAATACTGTGAGATGCATAAGGTTTGTCTGTATTATGTGGTAAATTTACACATTTGTATTTCAAACCATTTCCTAACAATTCTAAATGTATAATCCCTTCTCACAGCAACATGTATTTATAGTTTGTGTGTTTTTCTGCTGTACTGAAAAATTGCTTTTTTTCTAGTTGTTTCACTTCTCTGTGATGTGTAGTATGCGGTGTATCTTTAGACAGTTTTTGTATGCTTAGTTCTTTTCTGAAAAATATTTCTCATAATTTCTTAAATATGACCATAGAAAATTTTATATGTATACAACAGTTATTGATAATTATATCTATATTAATAAAAAAATATCTGCTTGTATGTATGTTTGCTTATAGCAGGAAATGCAAGCAACACACAGCCACGAAATTTGCACCGAAGTGCCCATGCAGTGGTTTGAACAAAGGTTTTTAGTATCGCATAAATCTTTGTTTTTGTAGGATAAATGAATTCCTGCTTTAAATCCCTGGCAATGTTGATTAATTCATTTTGGTATTTTATATAAAAATATGTTTGGAATAAAATATTTTAAAAATTTAGGTTACTGACAAAGACAAAAATGTGAGAAAATTGATTCATCAAGCAATTAGAAAATCTTTTCAAGGTGTAGAATCAAGTACTTTTGATAAAGATGGTGAAAAGTTCATAACTGTTAAGAAAATAGATAAAAAGCTCAAAGGTGAGTTTTCTTATAAATATCTATCATTTTAGTTCCAGCAAATAAAGTATGTAATATGTATGACACTATGAGGTATTTCATTATAAATATGCAGTTTCTTTGCATGTTACATCTTCGCATGTTCTTTCTATTATTAATATAAATTATGTATCTTACATAATAATAAAAGATGTTTGATTGATTGTTTCTTGTCTGTCTGTTGTGTTGCAGAAAATCTAAGCAACTCACAGCTATGAAATTCAGTGCAGTGACAGGTCCTGAGATGATCCCTCAGAGTGATTTTTTATAATTTTGAATTAGTGTTTTAGTTA
Organism: Amaurobius ferox; assembly: GCA_951213105.1. Taxonomy (NCBI): domain Eukaryota; kingdom Metazoa; phylum Arthropoda; class Arachnida; order Araneae; family Amaurobiidae; genus Amaurobius; species Amaurobius ferox. The sequence goes on along the minus strand of OX578149.1, from coordinate 37,016,161 downwards.
TTATTTTATGAAGCACAATGTTAAGTGTTTTTCACTCAAAGCAGTTCCTTAGTAATTATAAATATTATTGCAGTTTCTATCTTGATACCATCAACACTCTTTCCAATGAGCTTTAAATCGAATCTGTAGAACAATTTCTTTATATTTAGTTTTTCTTTGAAAAAAACATCAAAATATGAATATTTTAAGCTATTTCATTTTTACTTTCTTGCATCAGAGGATTGAAGATTCACACAATTTTAATTTTTGACATGGGTATGGAGTGCATCTTTGCATTCTAATAATAATATACAAAAAAAAAAAATTAATTACTTTATTCCTGAATTTTTTAAGTAGTCCTATAAAAGTTGACATACACGATTGAGATGAAAAATAGTAGTCTGTTGGTACTTCTTTCATCCCACAAGACTGCACATGTATTATGCATGTGCTGGCATGATGGTTGCTATGTCAACAGAGTAAAATTTCCTTTTTGTGTTGATTATGTCACAGCACAAGAATGATTTTTTGTTCTAAGTGTTTCATTTTTAATAAAATTTGAATGGAAACATGTTAATTTAGCAAAACCTTTAAAGTAAAGTAAAGACAACCAAAATTGGTTAATTAAAATGTCTTTAATAAAGAACCATTCATGATGTACATAAAATTTACACAACCAGAGCAGTTTTGGACATTATTACGTCCTTCATCAGTGGCAAAGTAAATTGTAGGTACAAACATGAGCTCTAATATACAGGCCACATCCACATAAGATTTGCATGTTGATCATTTTAAAATCAATACATTTAAAAATCATAATTTAATTACAAAATACATAAATGATACTAGATCATAAAATACAGGGTAAACCATTTTTGTTTTTTAAAATACAGTTTTTAAAAAATAAATATAAATGATATTAAAAATAAAAAACTGTCTATAGCTGTTGCCCATTTTGTTATTAATCTTAATTTTCACCCTATGCTTGATAAAACTTTTCTCTTAATTAGCTGTAATAATCCCCATAATATTTTACTTTATGGATCCTTTTTCATTTATTTTACCTTGATTCTATTTGCAATTTTGATCACGTTTAGACCTTCAATTATACTTGTCTCATTCTCGACTCACTGCATGTTAAACCATTGTATGATTTTCTGAATATTTTGTACCTTTTATTTTTTTTTCTTTTGTTTTTGATGATACATTTATTGTTTACACTGTAATTTATGTTTTTTTATCTTTTATGTATTTTATAATTAAGTTTTTTATAAGCATCAAATTTAAAATGATTAAATTTTGAAGAAGCCAACGTGGTGGTCGAGTGGTCAAGGCGAGCATTTCCAAGCAATCATTCGACCGCCAGGTTGTGGGTTCGAGTCCCACATAAGGCATGGATGTTGTGTTCTTAGCCGCAGTGTATTTCGCCCGCCCTTGGTGCGCCCGGGGCAACGTCCTAGGACGGCTAAATGGTTCATGTTCTGGCCGATGTATAGGTGAATGATGAGAGTCAAGTTCCTGGCCATTTGATTAAAAAAAAAAAAATTTTTTTTTAAGCTTTCAAATTTTGTGACTCATGTTCGCCACTTATTTTTACTTTGTCACTGATTAAGGGCATAATAATGCCCCAAAACACTCTAGTTATGTAATTTTAATGTATGTCATGGATGGAGATTTTATTAAAGACATTTTAATTAACCAATTTTGGTTGTCTTTTTTTATTTTAAATTTTTTTTTAATTTAGTGGTTTTATCTTTATTATTTACCTAGTGAGCACTTATTTAGGACCCAGGTGTTGCCAATTAATTCTTTCTAGTCTTAAATAATAGAATATAATAAATAGTTGTGCATGTCGCTGTTTGTGTATACTGTAGTGTAAAATCTTAAGTGATGCACATTTGCAAAATTTGGTATAAAAAATATTTCCAGAAAAGTCCAGGGATACATCAAAGTTTTAAAAAATTTTGTTCAGGTTTATTTATTTATTGTTTAAGTGGAATTTTGTACAGTTTTCATACTAATAAATTTCTCAGTGATTGAAATAAATGACTACAGTCAATTTTAAGCTAGGTTTCCTAGATAATTTTCTCGAATTTTGATCAATCATTACGGAAAGACAGAAACATCTATCTTAAGTCTCTAGGTTTCATGAGCAGGTGTAATAAAATAAATCTTACTTCATATGTTCTCTAGACTGAATCTCATTGCCTAAAAAAAGATTCATTAAAATTGATCTTGCATCTCAGGAGATATTTAGCTTTGAAGTGTATTTTCAAATTTTCCCATTTATTTATCAAGGCGTTGCAAAAATCAGAAATATTTTTAGCCCCAAACTAGTTTTAAAAGCAAACAAGTTTAGACAACAAAGCTTAATAACTCAGTGAAGAAAGTTTGTAAATCTGTTGAGCCATTCTCAAGTTTTAAGCAGTTTTGAGACACAAGCAGAAACTGAATAAATGAAGCTAGTGCTTGTGAGAATACAACTTTCTAGTACTACTTTGCAGAAAGCAATTTTTTCTTGTCTTGAAAAAGAGCTCTGAAGAAGAACTACTTCCAAGCCTTGAAAAATAAATTTTCTTATGCCTACTTTCTTCAACAAAGTTGTAAATAAAAATATGTTTTTAATTGTCATTATTTCACACTTCACTGTAGGGTGATAAAATGTTACATCAGAATGTTCTATGGACTCAGCATCATTGCTTGAACAAAGTTTCAACAAAATCCATCACGTAGTTCAAGAAATATTTATGTTTGAAGCATTAATTGAAATTTTATTTTTAATGTTATTAGATTTTATGATTAAGTTTTTGCACTATGGCTTGCACTAATTTAAAGCAATTTGTCACACTTTCAAGGTAGAAGGTTTCAACCATCTGCTGCTGGAAATTATCTTCATTTTGTTATGTATAAAGAGAATAGGGACACCATGGATGCAATAAACACTATATCATCATACTTGAGGTAATTTTGTTCTGAAAGATATCATATTTTGCCTTTTTTGTAATGCATAGGAATTGATGCATAAAAATGACATCAATATATTTTCATTTTTATGCACAAGTTTTCCTGTTGTAATCTAATTAATCCTTATATGAATGTAAGTTATTTTAATGATATCTCATTTTATTGCAGTGAATTTTTAGTCAAGTTGTTTTCAAGAACATTTGTTAGTGGATACAAGTAGTCCTCCCTTATTCATGGGGAATATGTTCTAGGAATCCCAGGGGATACCTGAAACTGCAGACAGTACCAAACTTTGCATATAATGTTTTTTCCTATGCTTACATTCCTATAAAAAAGTTTAATTTATAAATTAGGCACAGTAAGAGATTAACAACAATAACAGTTTTAGGATGAATACAACACTAAATATAAATTAAAAAGAACTTTAAAAATCATGATTTTGACACAAGATGGATGCCATATTTTATTTTGAAGTGGGTCACGTGATCTCTTCATATAATGGTCACATGATCTCTTCATATAAAGAGTGTAATTATTATTTTAATTTTTATTTGTAAAACTACTGAATATATTTTGCTGAATTTTTTGTTATATATTTTATGGGATAATTTGAATATTTCCTAAAACTTTCGAAGCAATTTGTGAATTTTAAATTCGCTTAAAAAATATTTGAAAAATTAGGTCCCACAGACCGTCTGAACAACATACTAAAATTTCATTTTGGTAAAGTCATTTTTATGGCAGTTATCATGCTAATGGATGGACAGACAGAAGGAACAAAGTCATAAACACTTTTCAACTATGTTGTAAAGTGTTAAATAAATATCCTTTGTCTTATCAACAAATGTGTCTAATAAAGTGTAAAACAAAAATGCAAGGAAACAATTCACAAAAATATTTATTTTTTTATAGAGCAATATTTGTAACAAGCATTTTTTTATTACTATCTCTCATTTTTTGTATATAATAATTTTTAAAAAATATTATTCCAAGCTTTTTAACATCTAATTTTATTTGAGCCATTTTCAGTTTAAAATATTCCTCTCCCCCTCTTACCCCAAATTTTTATTCTTAAAATTTTATAAATTTACAGGATTTTAACACTTTACAACATAGTTGTGTTTATGACTTTGTTCATTCTGTCTGTCTATCCATTAGCACAATAACTGCCATAAAAATGACTTTATCAAAATGAAATTTTAATATGTTGTTTAGACGGTCTGTGGGACCTATGGGAATATAAATGAATAATATCACCCAATTAGTTTTGAATTGAACTCAGGTTGAAAAAATGAAATACATTAAACCCCATGGGACCTAATTTTTTAAACATTTTTTAAGCAAAATTAAAATTCACAAATTGCTTAGAAAGTTTTAGGAAATATTCAAATTATCCCCCCCCCCCCCAAAAAAAAAAAATATAAAAAAATTTTCAGAAAAATATATTCAGTAATTTTTTAAATAAAAATTAAAATAATAATTACACCCATTATATGAAGAGATCACATGACCATTATATGTAGAGATCATGTGACCCACTTCAAAATAAAATATGGCATCCATCTTGTGTCAAAATCATGATTTTTAAAGTTCTTTTTAATTTATATTAAGTGTTGTGTCCGTCCTAAAATAGCTTCATTTTTTGCTTAATTTCTGTGCATCAATGTTCTGAAACAATGCAATTGCAATATATTTGGGTTTAAATGATCATCAAACTTTAATTATTTCTACAACGAAGCCTAATTTTCATTTATGGAGAATATAAACATATCAAGGTGTAAGATGAGTTGCATAATAATTGCTGAATTTCTTTAATACAAAACTATTTAGCGCTGGAGTCTGCAATATAGTTGATATGAATGAAACAGTCATTGATTTTACATAGGAGAACAGACGATTTTATAGTAGACTTTTTCGATGAAGTTTTAAGCACAGAGTTAAATTACTTTTAACTCTATGGTTTTAGGTTTTTAAGTAAAATAAATTATTGTAGTATTGTGATGAATGAATGGAATAGAATAAAAGTTTATGAATGAAATTTTTACTGCTTTTTCATAGAGAGCCAGGAGTGAGAGAGAGAGAGCTATATTCAATGATGCCATTTGAATAAAGTTCATTTTTTTCGATGAAGTTTTCAAATATAATAAATTATTCTAGTATTGTGATAATTTAAAAAATATTACCTCGGAATGTATCGCATTTTAGAGATGTTTAAATAAAATTGCATTGCAGTTGGAAAGTGTTTCATAATCAATGCTTTATGCATGATTGATCTTTCTTGTTTTTAATTCACTTGCAGTTCAGGTTTAGAATTTTTTAATTGTTTATGGTAACTGTTTATTTTTCTGTAGCATCACCTTATTTAAAATCTTGTAAATGTTTTTATTTTAGAATTTTTAGTTTTTTTATGATATTATTTTTCAGTATGCCCTAGAAAATTTTGTTTTATATGAATTATTAAAGTATTTAAAATTTTTTGGAAAGTTTAAATTGTTTTTCACAGCAATTTAATTGAGCTTTTTTTCAAGTTTTTTTTTTTACCAAAGATGATTATTTCAATTTTTGTATGTTTACTGAGTTTTGTTTATATGCAAGGTGATTTAAGCAATGATAATGTAAGTATAACAATACGTATTTTCTTAATAGCTCAAAATATAAAAATATGCATATCTATTAATGATGTACAGATATTTATTGGTAAATTTTGATCATTTGTGTAAAACACAACAATCACAATCAATAGGAGCAAATGTTTTATTGATCATGTAATAAGCAATACACTATACAAATAACCATTTTTTTTTTTACCATTCTTGATATACTGTGATTATAGTAATAATTTAATCAATTTGTCAGTTAATGTATAAATCTGTTCTATTTTCAGAATCCACTCAAAAGCCTTTTCCTATGCTGGTACTAAGGACAAGAGGGGCAAAACTAGCCAGTTGGTATCTGTATATAAGTTATCCATTGAAAAGCTTCTAAACATTAATAAGAAGTTCAACATGATTAAAGTAGGCAATGTTGTGTAAGTTCTTACATTGTTATTCTATACATTGTGTGTGTTGTATTAAAAATAATTTTTATAATAAAAATATTTTACAGGCATAAAAATGAGCAAATCAAACTAGGAGATCTGCAAGGAAACAAATTTGTTGTTGTGTTAAGGCAAGTTTATAACATTTTCTAATTTTAAGTTATATTTCTTTGAAAAACTTTCTTCCCCCATATAGACGAGTTTTTAGTTTATTTAATTTCATCTTTCCTAATTGGGTGTATTCACACATGTCACTTCTATGGGTATTCTTTGTGCATACCCACAATAACTAACAGATAAAGCAGATAACTAACAAAAAATGTACACAAAATTTACTCACTGTGCTTTATTTGAAACATTGCTATCACAATATTAAACTATTCAATATTTATTTCAGAAAACTATTCAAAATATTTTTAAATGTCAAAACTTGTGATAATGTATACAATTGGAAACCCACAATGACTTCATGTGATTATATACTTCATAGAGTTTTAGATCATAATCTACTATATGTATCAATTATTAAATCTTTAATATAGGTAAAAGAGCTAACAGTTGCCGATTATTTAAGTAAACTTTTTGAAGTCTAAAGGAACAAGCTAAAATGCCATACACATAAAACCTGACTGAAAAGCTATTCCCCAAGATTGTAATCAGTACTTCCAGTTCATCAACAAGCATTCATGAACCAGTTTTAATACTGTTTAGTGCTCTTCAGTACTTAATAGTTGATGATTGATTACTTGCCCAAATTTATGTAGCTGATTATTGATTATGTATTGAGGAGAGCTAACAAGAGAAAAATAGCCTGTCAAAATTATTTGCTACACTGGCAATGTTGATTTCAAGTTGAAATGCGCTAGTCTGGTGAGGCCATATCTAGTAGGTGTTACTTCTAGCAAAATTAATTAAAATCAATTTTAATAAAATTTCATTCTTCTTTGACCCAGACCGTCCGACCTACCCGAAGCTGTAAGGTATCTGTTTGGATGTTCGTGAAGTGCCACCCAATTTAAACCAGAACCCAGTGGGCCCAATTTACACCAGAACCTAGTGAAGGCAGCATCCTTAGGGACCGTACCCTCCTTCTCCAACCAAAACCTCTTGGAAGGACTTACAGACCCACATATTTAATGTGCCCATAGTCTGCATGGACACAGGGACCACTGAAAAATGTAAAATGAGTTTTCTTACTAAACAGAAATTGTAACTGGTCTGAGGATTTCTATAGATGAATAAAATATGTTTGTTAGTAAGCATCATTAAATAAAATTATATCAACAGATTTCTAAAGTAAAATAAGCTTTCTTCTGGTCAAGGAAAAATGGTTAGTGCAGTAGTGTTTTCAAATTTATAGATATATTTTTTTTTCAGTTCATTTTCTGAATATTTTAAACATTTATGGTCACTAATTACTTTCTTTTGTTTAAAATTTTATTATTTAATCTTAATATTTTTCATTATAGGATTTTTTAGGTGTTTCATGATATTTGTTTTCCAGGGTATACTGCAAAACTTTCATTCACCATGTAGCATTTAAATACTTTTTGGGGCAATTTAAGATCAATTTTTCCCCTGCAACAATTTATTCATTGTAGATTTTATCAAGTTTTATATTTTAGCAAAATTATAGATTATATCTGATATTGTTTGCCCCCCCCCCCCCCCAACACACACACTTTATTTTTAAGTATCTTTGTAATTTATTTGCACAGTAAGCTGTGGAAGTGTGAAAAATTCTTGACTGTGGCAGATAATTATTTTTTTATTAACAGGACTTTTAGTATAATTTAAGAGTTGCATTTTGCCTTCTTGGAATCCATATGCATGTTTTGCACATGCGTCCCCACTATCAGGAACACTGGTTGTTCACAGTTGGAAAAATACATTGGCATTTTCAGATGTGCTCATTGTGTATACATTTACTGTCTAAACCATTGTTCTATTAATTTTTTACATATTACCTGCATTAAGTACCATCAAGTATAACAATATGTCAAGTACATACAATCAAGTACATGCATTTAGTACAATCAGTATTTGATATATTGCAATATATATTAATATTGCTTAATTTCTTACTTTTAATGAATGCTTTATGTTTGTAGAACAGTCAATCCTTTTGTCTGCTTATGATGGTAATGCACTGTTCTATATTTGTCATTTTCAACCTTGCCTCTTTTGCAAGTTTCAAAGATATTTTTCTACTTTATTAGGCAGTTGAAAGGTGATCCAGAACTTATTGAAAAGGCTATAAATTCTCTTTCTTCTAAAGGTTTTATAAATTATTATGGAATGCAAAGATTTGGTACCTCATCTGTATCTACTCATACTATTGGAAGGTAATTAATTTTGCTTTGTTCTTTAAATTGTATTTTTAAATTGAAGTATGCTTTATATTTTCTCTACATACATTATACTGTATAAAAATATTGTGATGGGATCAAAATTTTAAATTTGAGTTTTTGACAGAAGAGTACATTTTAAGCATCCCTGGACACGAATCAAACATTTTTGGTGTTTGTGTATTTTATGATGTTTGTGTATGTTAGTATGTGTGTTAGTGTGTGTGTGTTAATGTGTATGCACGTGTATTAGTGTGTGTGTGTTAATGTGTATGCACATGTATTAGTGTGTGTGTTAATGTGTATTTGTGTGTGTGTATGTGTTAGTGTGTGTTCATGAGTTTGTGGACGTGGTATCTCATGAAGAAAAGAAGCATTTCGAAAATAATTTGGTACGCTTATTACAACCAGTGAATACTGGAACCCTATTGATTTTAGACAGTATCAAATATTCAGAAGATCCTCCCTTCAACTTTTGAATGAATTTTTGAAAACATTAATAAGAAATCAGGACCTTTACTAATGATAAATAAATAATTATTTCAGATGTAGTTCTTCATTAGAAAACAAATGATAGAAACTTTAGAACCATAAATCCTTTTTGAGATATTGCACATTTTTCAAATAAATTAAAAAAACAATATAAACTTAAAAGAGTAGTTAGTATCATTCAAATATGTTCACTTTCCATATGCAACATTATGTAAAAGATGTGTTAACATCATTCTTGTGGATCTAGTTTGTTCCATTCAAGAGAGAAGATGCTTTTTGTAATTGTTTATATTTTAACTCCAAAAGAATCCACTAATAGTCATTTATTGCATGTGATATTAATTAATGAGAATTTTACATGTGGATGTGAGTATGCATAAATCATTAAGTTTGGACTAATAAGTTGTCAAAAGTGCTAAATTGTAATATGTGTAATTTTAAGCCAATGCCAAAAACATTATGCTGTGGATCTTGTTGTACATCATACTTTGCTGTAGAAAGAAGTAAAGTCATTGCATTATGTAGGGAAAGTCATGTGTTGCCCACATTGGATTTTTTTATTCTAAGATTATTTCTTCCTTGTGCTCAAATTTAATTTTTACATTCTTATACTGTTGCACATAGTAAAAGTACTGCTTATCCAAAACTTTTCTATGTGGGATTTTGATAGATAGACACATTTTAGGACCTGAATACTTTATGAACACTTTTGAAAACATGTCCATATTTGTGCATGAACAAATTTCTCAATATGTGGTTTTTCTTTTCCCAGCTGAGGACTTTGATGCTCTAAAACTTCGGGTGAGCCCTCTGGTCTGGGTCGCAGAATATGTGGCTTTTGGGTGAATTTTTTTTCAGAAAAATAAAGTTTTTTTAATTTTCTTTATATTTGTGGTACATGATATATGCACATTATTGAGCTTCCATATTTCACTAACAGTAGGGCAGTATAAATGTTTATTTCTTTAGTTATGCTCATTTCTTCACACAGGCATTGAGAAACTTCGGGATCAAAGCCCGGATGTTCAGACAAAATGCCATATTTACCCGTGTTTGGCTTGCTTTTATAGGTTATTTCAAAAAATGCCTTTTTGCCTTATTTTTTTCTGCCATAAATGCCTATTTTGGAATTTTTTGTATTTTTTTCTGTGTTTTAAAGTTTATTTATTTAGTTTTCTTTGCATTTTATTTTTATAGAGAATTTTTTTTTTCATTTAGTTACGAAATATCTCATTTCCTCGGATTTAATGAAAAATGACTCCCCCCCCCTCACCCCCCATGCCCTTTTAGAGACTTCATAGTTATTCAGGAGTGTTTTTATGAGATTAGGATATAATTACCTGGTTTATAATGAGATATATAATCCTTATAACATTACATGGAATCCCCATTGCTTAATTGTTTGGAAAGATCTTTTTCACTATTTAAAACATTAACAGATAGACGTCAGAGTTTGCAATTTGAAAATTTAAAAATATGTAATTGGGATGTGTAATAGGAATTGGTTATGCAAATAATTACATTCTCACTGTTCTTGTAAGTATGACTTTGCGTTTCAAACGTTAAGTAAACTTCTTCATGCTGATCTCATAAACAGAAATTCCTACTAATTAAAAATTTTTAACATTTTATACAGTAATAGGGCTATTATTAGAACTATATTTCAATAGATTTAGTATGTGTCATCATATTTTTAGTGCCTTTATTTAAGTGCCTATTTTAATTATTTTTAGTTCACTTTTGCATGCCTATTTTGCTAGTTTTTAGTGCTTAAACTTCAGGGCTCTAATCATAACCATTCATTTGAAAAGAACAACTTTTCTGAAAGCGATGAATTTTTCTCAAAAATTTTAAAAGAATAACTTGTATATAAAATGGGATAAAAAGATACATTTTTTTGTATTCTAATACAGTTAGCAAAATATATCTTCTGCCATTAGCAAAATGCATACTATCTTAAGCTACACTACTAGCACTACTAGGTTATTATTTATATATTATTGGAATATTTTCTTGTATTTTTTGTATACTATATATTTCAATCTGCTGTTTCTGGTATTGTTCTAGAGCTCTTTTACAATCTGACTGGAAAAGTGCAATAAATCTTATTTTAAAACCCAGATTAGAAGGTGAGTTTCCTGTTTCCCAAGTCTTAAAGTATATAATGTTTTGAATTTTTACTGTGCATACATTTTTAAATTTATTGCTTATATTTTGTTATACCAATAAAATTATATTATTGCTTGTATTTATGTATATATTTTGTAAATTATTTTTTCACCTAATTGTGCCTTGTGAAATTCTGGCCGATCTATGAATGGAGAACATTTAGACATGTGTACTGTATTTAATGGGTTTAATTGTATTGTTCAGAGATATTGACAAGCTAGAAGGTTAATGGCTTAATTGTTAAATGCCTGGTATTTGTAAATAAATAAATGGTTCCTTTTGTTTTTCATGTATATTTGTAAGTTCTAATGTGGGTTTTCTTCATATTACTGGCTCATTCTTTGGCCAAATGGTGAGTATTCTGGCATTCAGTATTGTCGATTGCTAAGCTGATGAGTTGATAAATAGTTTATCTACAGTTAATAAAAGCAAATTCATACTAATTCATACTGACTAAATAATCAGTTTAGATTTATTTGGAATGGCTTTTTAGTCTTCTTTCTTGATACAAGAAATTTCTTTTACATATTGTTTTCAAAACCAGTTGATGTTTAAATTTATATTTAATGATGCTATCTTTTATACATAGTTTGCTTATCCATTCTGTCTATTACACCCTTTAAAAATGAATAGCTTTAATGAACAAGCTTTTGATATGCTCTTTCTGCAATAGGTTTCATTCCACAGTAAAATTTAGGAATATGAATTCTTTCAATATATTTATGTTAATAAATGTTTAAAAATTCACCATTATCTCTAACAATTTTAGAGATTTTAATCTAGTGGTTGTAAAGTAATTGTGTTTCATTTGAAAATCATAAAGTTAAGGAATCATGTAGTAATTATTTTTTTAGGGGGTGGGGCATAGTAATTGATAATTTTGATTTAAAAAGGTGTGTAGTCTACATATGTCTGGAAATTTTAGGAAAGCAAGAGCTGCAGGTGATGGGAGGAAATATTTTACATAACTTTATGCAGTCTTATACTTGCAGAATCTGCCTTAAAGAGGGGCTTCTGAAGCTAGGATCATGTTTCTGTGTATTTTGTATAGGCTCTTCGGTGTAACCAATACCTGGAACCAATACCATAGCCAATACCTGGAATGGCAACAAGAAAACTTGCTATTTTCCTCAATTGTATGCACCCAATCATATTATGGCTTTAATATTTTAAATTATTTCTTATTGTAGGGTCTGATTTAATTATTCATTTATTTCCTGTGTTTGTTCTAAAAAATAAATAAATAAATAAAATAATATGAAATAAAATAAAATATAACAGCAAGAAACAATGTTGATAATACTTTTCATATATTTTTATTTGAAATCAAATCAAATATAAAGTTATAAGTTATTTAAAATGCAAATTAAGTTTTAGTGTTGAAAAATCGTGCAAGTTTTAAATAGAAATATCAATATGCTTGGAATAAAATGCTGAAAGTTGTCACACTGCCAATTTATCTGTGCAATTTTATGTAGTTCAAATTCAATGATAGACAATATGCATATTGTATAACAAATGAGATCATTTTTATTTAAAATTTAATGTGTATTTTTTTAAGTAAAGATCTTGATTTTTAGATTTACTGTAAATTATTGATGATGTGATTTTACATTTGAATTTATTATCTTTGTGGTATGTGTGTTGAAAATATAAAAATAAATACATGAAATAGGCTTAAATTATAATCGAATAAATATTAATGAAATTTAGGAAGAATTAACTAAAAGCTAAAATATACAGTGAAGAAGATGGGGAACATCTTACTGAGTGTATGTTTGCAACGGAGTTGAAATTTTCATTTGCATTGCATTTTGCTTATTTATCTTCTAACAATATTGGTCTTATTATTTTTATTTATATACCATAGCAACACAAATATTATGCAATGTTTATTGATCAAATCTTTTTTCCATATAATAAGTATTTGTGTTATATTCAGATTAATCAAAATAATTTGAGACAGCAAAATGTTGGTTTGGTATACAAAGATCCGCTATGGTATAATTCTGAATAAACGGGATAACTATTACAGAAACTCATTTATCTTATTGATGTTGGCGGATTTTTTTTTAATGCATATTCATGTTTATTAAAGCATTGTTTCAATTTGTTTTTCTGAATTTCTTAAGAAAAATGTTGGTTCATGTTAAATTCAAGGCTGTGTTATATTTAGGCTAATATGGTATAATATGCAAATATGAAATAAATATAAAAGTATATTTGAACTTTATTGTTGTCATCTTATGAATTTTGCAAATTTTTATTTTTAAAATGTGAAATAATTTCATTTTAATTATAGGGGATGAAAATATGGCAAACTCCAGAAAAATTTGGGTGGAAACAAATGATGCCAAAAAGGCATATGCAAATTTACGAAACAAATCTAGTATAGAAGGAAAATTATTTGGTGGTTTAGCTACTAATAATGAGAATGATCTTGTTAATGCCTTAAATGCTGTAAGTAGAAAATTTATATATTTCAAATCACTGTTATTACTTTTCCTATGTGTATAGTACAGGGTAATGTGTAGGGTAGCTATTGAGATGGGGTTGAATATGTGAATTTAAATGTTTTAAATATATCTCAACTTGAATAGAATATTTTCGATTTGATGTTGTTCATGTGTCTGTAGAACACAATATCTTAAGAACAAATCAAGTGATTTAAACAAACTTTGGCTTAAAAGTATTAAAAGTATTGCCTAAATCTTCATTTATATTGGGCATAATTGAACATCCAGAAGGTTCTAGATAGAGCATATGTTAGGAATTTCAGATTACTTGTCGACGATTTATTTGGAAATTACTAGTCTAATTTCTTTAGTCATAAACTTTTATTTATTTTTAAGGAATAACAGTGCATAATTTTTGCATTATCACTGAAAAAGATGCAGCACATATTCAAATTAATTATTTTAGTTATGTAAAATTTGAATTATAAAAATTTAGTATGCAGCTTCTAATTTTAGGCATTTTAAAAATAAAGTTCTATGATAATTGAGGCTAGAGATCTTATTACGAGTAATTAAGGTTTTATGATATTGGTTAATATTTGTAAAAATGTTCAGAAAAATTCAACATCTACTCTTATTAGACAAATTCCCAAGTCAATATGTTACCAACTTGTTTAAAGCAATGACCAAGTTATTGTTTGCTAAAGTTTTTTTTTTTTCAAAATATATTTTTTGTTGCCAATTTTCCAAAGCATTTGATGGGAAGTTAAATGCTTAGTGTGAGCCCTGCCTAAAATTTTGAACAGTAAAAAGAAAATCATAACATATTAGACCCAATTGAGCTAAATAAATAATATTTTTATATTATTTTTGCATTAGAAAACAATTGTTACTCATTTTAGAAAATTGGTATAAACCATTCTGAAGATACTACACATTTTATAAATTAATTTATTAAAAAGTCATATAAATTTAAGATATTTTGAATATGGTGAGTTCACTTTTATATGAAACAATGTACAACAAATCAATTAAGTTTATTTCTATGGAGTTAACATAAGCAACTTTCATGTTAGTACACTTATTGTAGTGTTCAATGTGGGTGATGCCAACAAAGTAGTTACAAGCATCAAATACCAATATATGTAATTTGAAGGCAATGTTAACTTTATATATCATTGGTGCATAAAATGTTAAATTGTTATGTATTGCCAAATTTTAATATATAAGATATTGATTAAATGCTAATAACACTGTTCTTTGGATTTTGCATTTGATTATTCAGATGTAAAAATGTAAATTAAAAAAATGCTGTTTGCTTACCTCTTTAGTTTTTTTTAACCATGTTAGCCCTACTTTTATGTCGATAATTCATTCCTAAAAAATAAAGCAAAAGTGCAGTAGTACAAAAAAGTGTATGTATTGCTATTATTTTTTTTGTCTGTGATAGATTACAAAATGTAATATGGTATTGATATTTTAAGGCTTCTTTAAATTATATATTCTCTGAAGAATTCCCAGAATTCTTCAGAGATAATAAACTGAATGTGATGGTAAGCTCTGTTGCGTTTTGGTTTAGGAATTTTATTCTGTGTACTATTGAAACTAAGACACTTAAGAGTATAGTCAAAACATAAAATTAATAAATCAGTTGTAATGCAAAATGCCAAAGATATTAATACATGCAGTGGCTAACTTACCATCTAAAGAGGCCTGAGAAATTCGAGGTTTTTTTCATTTGTGATTGAGGTCTGCTAGGGCCTAATTTTAAAATTTTTACATGGCCAGGCCTGAAGATGTTAAGATTTTACCCTTCCTGAGCCCAAAACATTTTCAAAATCATTCACACAACATGGCCCAGACCAATTTTTTTTAAATACATTGAAGCCTGTCTAAAGTTCACACACAATTGCCTCATATCATGATAAAAATTTGTCATTTAAGGAATTAAACACAAATTATATTACATACAGTGTAAAGAACCTTCTGCCCCAACCGAGAATTGGATTACTTTAATTTTGTTTATTGAGCATTTTGTTTCGTATGTAATTTAAAATTTTTTTGTTCGTTTAAATTTTCTATTTTAATTTTAATCAATTTTTGGATTTTTTATTTATTGTTACCCAGCTCGACCTGACTCAAATTTATTAAAGACAAGACCCAAGCCTGGTGTCCGACCTGAAGTAGTTTCTTTAAAATTCAACTCATGGGCCAGGTCGCCGAGGCTTTTGGGGTAGGTCAGAGGCCATGGAGACCTCCAATATGTGGCCCTAAATTGTTAACTGGCTGACATCAGAGAAGTTGTATGTCTAGGGTAAAATATTTGATCAACATTTTAGAAAATTGCTTAGTTTGTGATTGCCCAGTCTGTCATTGCAGTCATACAATAAGAAATTTTTGAGTGTCTTAAATTCTAAAACTAAATTGACTTTTGATAATATAGGATTTGTGTGTTTTTCCACTGATTGACAAGAAAATACTAGTTTGTGAATTACTTTATTTTCTTTGTGTTTATTTCACAAATGACATAATTAATGAAAGTGTTAACTACAGCATAATTTGACATTTGATAGTACACAAATTGTTTTGTAAGTTAAGGAAATATTTTGCAAGTGCACAAGCATTTTAGATTGTTAACATTATAGGGATATCTTAATTATTAGAGTTCACATTGCATTATATTTTGAGGACACAATTGGAGATATTCGTAGGTACATTTAAGATAAGAGATTCAACTGAATTGGTAAAAATTGACATATTGTCAAATTTTGGTGAGGCTAAAAAAAAACATGTATTGCTTTTGAAATTTTAATGTGTATGCATTAAAATTGGAAATTAATGTGAACAGGGACAGAGCCTTGCACTTAAGAAAAATAAATACAATTTCTTCTATCTAGAAATGTTACTGAAAGTTATTGTTTAAAACTTGCATAATTATTGCAAGTAGCAGCTTGTTGATAGAAGAAAGTGACAGTGTCTTGTTTTAGGCAGCTATCAAATCATATTTAATTATAAAAGGTATAAGAACCTGAGATCAAGAAATAAAATTTAGATATTATAAAACCAGAATGGTTTCTTAGTTTAAACTGTACTAAAACCCTGGTTTGATTCGAATTGATTGGTACCAAAATGCTTTCAGAAAATTAAAATTTTTATATTATTGGAAATGACTGAAACAAGTTTTCTATAATTAAATAGGGAACATATTTTTAATACATACCTGTATCCTTAAATAAAGAGGCAGAATGTGTTTAAAAAAATTTAAATGGTTTTAAATAATGTGTTAAATTATTTTAGATAAATTAGTGACATTGTGTACTTTTGACATGGTTTTTCATTTCTTTTACACATAAATTGCAGAAAATATGTATTTAAAGGAGGGAAGGCGTATTTGGTAAATTGACAATATTTTTTTAATAATAAAGCTTTTATTGTAGCTTTGTGTGATGCACACATTGTTTTATTTTTAGCTCGTTTTGATAGTAGATTGATTATTTTATTTTATATTTATGTAATACTATTTGTTTATAAAATAATTTTTTCTTTTTTAAAATTTATCTATCTTTAATTTTAGATACCAAGAAATACTCGTCTAATGTACATTCACAGTTATCAAAGTTTTATTTGGAATAAAGTGTTATCCAAGAGACTGCAAAAGTTTGGCTTAAATGTTCTTATTGGTGACTTGATTTCACAAAATTCAAATGGTATGTCTTTTTTTATGATCTTACATTATACTAGAAAGAATTACCTATATTGCTAGGGTCCTCAATAAGCACCTACTTCATAAATAACACAGATACAGATAATGACAATAATTTCCAAATGCCACATTTGAATCAAAATCATTCCATGCACAACCTTGTCAATTGTACAATGCGGGCATAATACACCCTAAATAAGATCCTTTGATATATCTTAAATAAGCATGTGTAAGGAATACATAAGCAATGTATTTAAGTGCAAACAAAATAATGCATCATACAGCTGTTTTGAGGATAGGATGGATCCCCCTTTGTTAGTGCTGGAAAACCAACAAATCCAAGGTTGAAAAGACAATATGGGCCACAACTAGGACTTTTTCTCTTTTTGCATGTCATTATAGTTATTGCTTTTTATTTCTAAAAGTAACAAGTACAGACTTCTGTTACTTGAAAAGTACCCATTACAGGTACTGCTGTTACTTTTATTTAGTTACTATCCAACCCTGTTTAATGTCTTACCTTGGCACTATTAGAAATAAAAAATATTCTTTCCTAAAGGAAATAATTTCTGATATTAATCATATGCTTAACCTTTATTTACATGATAAATCATAAACAATATTTTAAGGTTAATTATTGTATTGAGTCTTACTGCTTTGGAACAAATTTTATTTGATTAAATCTAATGAATGCTTTATTTTCTTTTTAGAAAAGAAGTTAGACAGTGACACTACAAATAATACAAAGAAAAACTCAGTTTCAAATGTTGATTTTGTGACTGAGGATAATATTAAAAACATATCTATTTCTGATATATTATTGCCACTTCCAGGACACAGTGTTATATATCCTAAAAATGAAAGTAAGTGATTTAATTTTTTTTACTAATTTGATGCATCACTTATTGTAATATTTAAATAAAAGAAATTGCACAGTATACTTGTTCTCTGCAATTGGCCTAACATTGTTATAAAAAGCTGTGATGTCAAGAGAAGAAGTCTGTGAACTTGCTATCATCATGGGCACCCATAGAGGAGGGAAAGAGGGGGCACTTGCCCTCCTCTTCATGTTCAAGGCCACAAAGGTGGACTTCAAACTAGTCAATGTTTTACATCTTATGCTTATGTTTGCCATCAGTGGCTTGCTCCTCCTGGGAAAAGTTCTATGGGCATCCATAGCTATCGTATAAATCTTGCATTTTGTTAATATATTATTTACAATCTTCAAATTTTTTTAGCTGCAAAGGCTCAAATTCATAAGTTATTCCGAATGATCGAATGTGATAAACTGCATTGTTCAATCTCATCTTGGGATAAGCCAGAAAGAGTAACTAAATAAAGTTTTATTTTTGTTTTAGGCCTTGGTTGGTTCAGGTGCTTGGATTTGGATAACTTTGAAAAAATATATACATTCAGACCTTTTCTATATCACACTGACTCAGATTCAAAGTTTCTGGATTTGATAAGACCTAATTTCATATCTAGATACCTTTCTGAAAGTATTTCTGATAAATTGTACTGTGTTGTTTGTATTTGGTACTGGGTAATTTGCTAATACTGCTAGCCATAGGTGTATTGATAAAAACTTGATGTGGGCAGTACATGGTTTTCTTTACAGACTCAAATATGTTTCTGTCTTTTTTATTAAAATGAGATAAATCAATCTTAATTCTACAGTTGAACAGAATTCTCTAAAAAATGTCTCCCTCCCTATTCTGTAAAAATATAATCAGAAACTCCTTGTCTGTTAAAGTGATTGATAATGATGAGACCCATAACAATCAGTGAAGCTGAAACACAATGTTGTCAAAATGCATGCTGTGACTGGAGTTTCTACTGGACGCTTACCCACTTTAATTGTCGATGCTTTTAAGATGATGCAGCAAGAAAGTCATATGAACAGCCTGAAGCTAACAAAACTTGTTTCTTTTATCATAAAATTGTACATATTTGTAAATTTAATGTGATAATTCTGTGTGATATATATTCTTATTTCATTACTTCTATAAAATGTGCTAAATTGATTTTTTAGTTTACATTCTTAAATTTGTGCTATTTTGAACATTCAATTATCCAAATTTTTCAGTATCAACTCCCTCCCCCTTGATCCCAATATTAGGTTGGATAATTAATTTTCTACTGTATTTCAATAACGCCAATTAACCAAAATAAAATGAAATATATTTATATATCGTCTATACTACATTGAAATATATTCAGTATTTCAAGTTGACATAGAAGGAGTAAATGTATTTGTTTTCTTATGAAAAATTATTTAAATTAAGCAAGTATTAAATAATTATAATCAAACAAGCATATTTTAAATATTGTTCAGAATATTTTTTTCCAGTATTTGTTTTTTTAAGGTTTTCTGTTGGCCATTTTAGAATGAAAGGATTACATTTACTTACTGATTATTACTTGGATCAAATCAGCAAGTCACAAAACTGCCAAATTTCATGAAAATCCAATGGGTAGTGTTTGTGACTTGCAGATTCGATTGTGGATACATTGCATTTAGAAAACACACATTGACTTAATATTCACATCTATCACTCTAAAAATAATTGTTTTATGATGTAGAATGCCGAAAATATAAATCCACTAAAACTTAATTTAGAATTCCCATTACAATATATATATTTTTTACATGTACCATGTATCATACATAAAGAGTAAAAATAATTGATTTCCACCTTTTACTTAATATTAAACAAGCTGTGTTTATTTTAGCCAAGGAATTTTATGAATATTTTCTAAAAGAAGATGGAATGAGTTGGGGATGTTTTGAATCAAAAGTCAGGTAAGTGCCCATTGAGATTTTCCATATAAATTAATAATCTAATATGCTATTTGTATTTTGTTAGAATGATTTATATCAAACTTATTAAGCAAAGTTATTTTTAAAATAATTACCTATTTAAAATTACAATAATTTTCACTTTCAAATAACAGGATTGGTGCTGAATTGTTAAATACTTTGCAAAAGTATAAAAATGAAAGAAAGATGATTGTTTTAAGAACATATTAACAGAGACTTTGGAACAATAATAAAAAAAAAATTATTTTGTGTCTCAAGATAGAAAACAATCACAAAAATTGATCTTATGATTTGAACCTGCTTTATATGAATATAATAATAATAATTAAAAAAAATCTGGCATATTATAATAATTTTGTGTTGTAATGTGTTCCAGTATTTGTGCTGTAATGTTGTTCCAGAAAAAAATAATGTTATGCAATTCTTCTGTGAAAGGAGAAATTAAATTTGTAATCTAAGTCAATCTTCTATGTGTAATGCAAATTTAATCCAGACTAAATTCTGACATATTTAAAAATTTGTGTGATTTTTAAATATACCTGTCAAGGATCATTTCTGGTTAAAGACCACCTGCATAATCGATTAGTTGCATTTTACCACACAGAATACTTGGTGCAACATGTATAGTGTTTAATTTAATATACAGTGAAACCTGGTTAAAGTGACCACCCTTGGGACCGTAAAAACTAGTCACTTTATGAAAATGGCAGTGGTTACTATATGAAAATGATATGGTCACTTTGAGAAAGGTGGTCACTTTAACCAGGTGGTCAATATACCAAGGTGGTCACTTTACCAGGTTTCACTGTATATGTTTTCAGTGCCCACATGTTAACACAACTACTTATTATCATTTGTATTGACAATTCGCTCACCTCCCTTGTGTTCTGTCTGTCCACTATCATCAAAGTATCCGAAAAACCGTCTGTTACTCAGCAGTTAGCAAAATTTGTTTTTGGATTCACAGGGAGGACAAAACATTCTTAAAGCAAGTATTTTAGATTTTGAGTAACGTTTGTAAGTACAAATAAGATAATATTGTGGCATACATTTTTTTAGGATATGCTGGATAACATCCATCAGTGCAGGAGAGCCAACAGACCTTAAGTCAAACAATGAAATGGGTGCAAATAGAAGCAACAGAGGGGGCTTATCAAATCCAAGATCTGGATTAAAAGCCCACCTGAGAGAGCCCTTATCCAGGTCTTGGGTATCTAAATTCCTCAGTTTATTTTATTTCTGCCTGTTTCATCTTTTTCACGCAGATTTGCTGGTTCTCTTGCACTGATAAAGAGGATCCAGGGTATCCTCAAAACAGCTGTATGCTGTATTATTATCTTATTGCTTGAAAATTGGGAAGTACTTGAATTTTAGATTAACATTTTCAAGGTCTTGAAAGTACTTGAAAATTCCCATTTTCTTGGTTAAGTCCTTGAAAGTACTTGAAAAGGGCAGGGTTGAAAGTGTTCTGTATATTCACAGCATTGTGCCTTTTCTGAGAAGTTCTGCTTTCTCTGGAAATTTTCCTAGCAGTTATCCTCAAAGAAATTTTCTTAAACAACATTGTTTTTTCTCAAAAATTTCAATGGCTTCAACATTAAGCAATAATGTTAGTTTGCTATAATTTTTCCTCCCAGAAATGCATACAACTTTATAATATGGAAGAAATGATGTCTTTGAAAAATAATTGCATGGTACTTGAAAGTCCTTGAAATTTTTTTTAAGAAAAGTGTACTCACCCTGTTATTTGTGCTTAAATAGACTGCTCAAGTTTTCCTTAATCCTTTGCTCAATGTGTTTTTTAGTTAAGGATTTTAGAATTTTTCTGGTGAAAGTTAAAAGTATTGATTTCCAATGAACGTGCTTTCTTGCTAATGTACAATACCCTATCATAGGACAGAAGTCTCTTCACTGCAATTTAAGGATTTTATGGAATAAAAATTTCATTTCCAAATGTTCATTAAATGAAACAGTTTTAACTAGTGAGGTCCATAAGTAATGAAAATAAATAGTTTATGCATGGAATATCTACTATAATAA
The DNA here is from genome assembly GCA_951213105.1 of Amaurobius ferox. Taxonomy (NCBI): domain Eukaryota; kingdom Metazoa; phylum Arthropoda; class Arachnida; order Araneae; family Amaurobiidae; genus Amaurobius; species Amaurobius ferox. The sequence continues at coordinate 36,994,152 of OX578149.1, read as the reverse complement.
AAGACAATTTACTCAATCACTGTCTGCACAGCCACAACTGAAAAGAAGGTATTATAATATCGATTGATGTAAATACATTAAAAATGAATCCAATATCCAGCTTTATTTTCAGTATCTGATGTTATATGCAACATAGAACTCCAGAATACTGCTCTTTATATATAGATTGTATTGTTTTTTCTTTTCATTTATAAATTTGCACTTTATAGAAAATTTTTCTCACAAACTTTTTCCTGTTGTATATCTGTAGCATACATGAGGAAATGATTACACTTTTGTATTTTTTAGGACATATTCTCTCAGTGGAGCTTACAGAAAAATTATCACTACTCCAACTGATGTCCTTTGGGAAATTTTGTCTTATGACGATGTTAGTAAACCGTTAGTGCCAAGTGATTTGGATACTTTACAAGGATTGACTCTGGAAGCTGAATCAAAAAGTAGGAACTGCTTATTAAAAATTTAATGTTGCATTGCAAATTATAGTAAATCTATGGCAGTTGCACTACTAGAATAGAAGCTAACTTTTATAATTTGTTTTTTATTATGTACTAGAACAGTAACAAATGCTATTACAAATTATGATTTATTTGCATTATATACAATTTAAGCTATATGCTTTTACAATGTATTACCTTACATCTGTGAAAGGCAATAATATAGAAATTACCAAATGCACTTTACAAAGTGACTTACATGATAAAATTAGCATGATAAATTAGCTTACTATTAGAAGTACATTCACGTTGTTGATAGTATTTTTCATTCTTTTAATAAAAAAATTTATTTATAATAAGAGTTGGCGAAAATTTTAAAAATTATTATATTTGTGTTGCCGAAATAAAAATTAATTAATTTATTAATTTTTGGACAACTTAAAAAAATGCAATCAAATTTGTTCTGACCATTTGTGATATCTCCATGTGAGTTTAATCAAAAAGGTTATCAGTACTTTGTACTTTTTTTTCAAAACTTATTTTGCATCTAATGGCGGTAGCACAGTTTTTTTGATGCAGTGGACAAAAACAATAAAAAAAAAGAGTATGATAGTATTCCTTTAAGAGACTTTTCTTAGCTTGTTAAGAAATATTCTTTGGAAATTGAGATAAAAAATACGTTTCCAATTCAATTAGTTAAAGAAAAATGCCTATTTTAAATTTGTAAAAAGTAATTATTACATTAAAATATTTATAGTAAATAAATTTTGCATTTGGTTATTGTGTTCGTATAAGCAATTAAATATCCAAAGCAGCCTCTGCAAATTAATAATAAAATTCACACATTTTCAAGTTCTTGTCAACTCAGTTCTATAATTCAAGTTGACAAATTCTTTTTGATATTTGTTTCTTGGTACTGGGTTTTGTATTTGATTTACAATTGAACTTGTACTCTGAGGAATGTGGAAACAAAACTCTAAATTGGATAATTTTGAAAATTTCTGTAGATTAAGTTTGGCAGGTATTGCTTATTATTGTGTTGTGAAACAAGCTACAACTCAACTCTGTTAGGATGTAAACAATCGGATTGTTACAACTCAACCCGAGTCACTGGTTCAAAAATTAAACGTTCTGAAGCATCATTGATTTCTGCCTCTTGGTTTCTTTCTGTGCTGTAGTAATTTAGTTTATTTCTACATATATTATTTTGCTAACCTTATTAATTGACTGACTGATATCATTGAAAGTGATGAATTTCTTTAAAGTTAATATAATTAACATCATACATTATTTTTCAATGTGATGTGGATATAATTGATCATAATGCTGCTTCATTACTCGTTCTAGAGTTTGACTAGATAGTGAATATAACCTAAACATTAAATTTTAGTTCTTCTTTTTTATATTTTGAAACCTGCACAATTTCTTCATTGAACTCTTTTTCCAACTTAATAGAAATGATTTAATTTTGGCTACACTGTTATATTTTTATGCACTTGCTTATTGACCTTATAAATTTGTATGTTGCCAGTAACTAGAAATGCATTCTAATAATTCATGTTTTTAAGAAACAGTTTCATAATTATATATTTAAATTTTGTAATCAGTAATATATTTTTAAATTATTAAAGTGATTTTAATTATCATTTTTGATGTGTTATAATCCATGTTTTGAAAACTTTTGAATGTGTATGATGTGTTTTCTTATAAATTCCAATTTTTTGGGGTAATCACTAAATAACTTGCTGCATAGGCATAATACATTAAATACATGCTGCATAGGCATAATATATTAAATAACATGCTGCATAGGCATACTACATAAGCATGCAAGGCACATGCAATCTGGGTACATAGCCTTTGTAGCTCAAGTTAAAAAGTATAGTCTTTGAAACTAAGCTCTGGCATAATTAGAAGCTCAGATTCAAAGTTATCAAGCTAATACATTTTATTCTGCTTTCAGAACACTTCCCATTGAGAAAACAAAATGGCGCAATGATAATTCAAAATGCAAAATGAAAAGAAAAAGTTTATCTGAGAAATAAAATTAAAAAAAAATTAAATGCTATCTTAGTGAGTTTTCATCAGAATTTTGTCATTTTTCAACACAATACTCATAATGTTAATATAATACCAAATTTAGAAAAAAAATTCTTTCAATTTGCACATTTAAAATTTTGTATTATATACCTTAGTTACTGTGGTGACAGCTGTCTGGAACATACATAGAAGATTCATCTGCAACTGATATGAAGTATATGATTTGACAAACAGGCAAAGAATTGCCACTTTTTGTCTTTAAAAGCCTATAACTTTTAAATTAATTAAAAATTTTCAAATATCTCGCTAAGCTGTATTGTTCAGGTACTTCAAGTATCTCCACAATGAATTTCGCCACTGTCCAAAGTTTTGATTTTCTGCTACAGAAAGCACAGATGCACTTACACACAAACATCTTCTTTCATTATGCAAGATTTAAAGTTTATTTTATACTTGAAAAAAATTCATGGTAAGCTTTAAAGACAGTATAGCTATGCATACATATGACTTAATAAGGCTGCTTGATCCACTGATGTCTTATTTTGGTAAACCACAGCAGCTATTCTAGAATGCAAAGGTTGCTTCCTATTTTGAACAGATGTCTTTTTTTAATACATGCATGATAAAAGCTTAACATTAACTTAATTCAGCTAATAAAGAAAATTTTCTGAAATAATTGTGTTTCGAAACTATTAAATTTACAGAAACATAAAATGAGACAAAATATAGAATGATTAATTCAAAATGACACAATTGTCATATTTGCATCTATATTTTCTTTTGATTGAAATCCTATAACATTAATTCTGAATGATATGGTATGTTTTATTTCTAAATATTCAAGCCAAAATCTGATGAAAGTTATAAAATTTTGCCCAAACTGCTGTCTAAGATAATTTGAAATTAAAATAATTTGTTAGTAACAGCATAAATAGTTGATTAAAAGTTTTGGATAGATAACTTCTTGTCTTTGCTGGGGTTGGTCGTTCTGTATTTAACCTGAAGAAGAAAGATTTGTCTCTGACACCAGTTGATACTTTTAATTGACTGCTGCAATTACTAACTAATAATTTTAATTTCACATTAAAAATTATTCAGTATATCACTATCAACACTCATATTCAGTATAAACAATCAACACTCATATTGGAAATTGCCTTTTTATGATGTTATGGGTCTTAATTTGAGATGTGCAAATAACACTTTTCTCAAATTCGAATATCAAATTCGAATATTAACCAGATGTTGAATATTTATATACCCTGAATAGTTATTTGAAATTGTTAATAAATGGTATTTACATTTATTAACTATTAATTATTAGCAAATGAATTAAGTACAATAAAAAAGTAAAAAATGTTATAGAAACCACTCAAAAAAATACATTGCTTTTAATTTTAATTATTTTAGAGTAGAATTTTTATTTTAGTTACTCTTGACTGCGATAATTGAATAATTGTAACTGTTTCTTACCTACTGTAAAATTTTATTTAAGAAAACAAGTATGCGAATGCATTTAGGATCTACCCTTTTTTTTTTACACAAATTGAATCAGAGGGGGCGGAAGAGTCACTCGTAAAAAACTGTTGAAGGTGGCATGATTAAATAAAATAATACCTTTAAGCGAGGCAGTTGAAAATGTTTTCATTTGATGGATGCAAACTTTTTCTTTTTTTCTTGGTACTTTCTATTTTTTTTTCTTTTCTTTTCTTTGTATCCTGACTTTTTATTTCAGAACCTGCTGTTGATCATGGTGTGATATTTCAAGCATTCAATTTTTTTTTAATGACATTATATTTGAAATCTTAAATATAAAATTCTTCGAGTATTTGCAGATAGTCACTCTTCTCTAGTTTTAGTAATTAATTTTTCATTATAAATGAGCTTGTTATAAGTGGGATTGAAAGTATTTCTATTAAAGTTTTTAAATTAAATGCATTTATACTTGTATTGTAAATTCTTTCATTATGTGTTTCTTCCTTTTCAGCTGGATCTTTACAGGCCTTGAAATTGGAATTTAAACTACCATCTTGTTCATATGCCACAATGGCTGTCAGAGAAGTTTTAAAATGTAGTACACGTTATTCAGCTAGATAAATAAAGTTTTTATATTCCAAAATTGCAATTTTCAGATTTTACATATAAATATTTGTTACTCATGTAGATTTTGAGGGAAATAATGTAGCATGATTTTACACTTTGAAAAGGTTTTAAAGGATATTCAAACAATTAGTACCTATCATATTACTGTCCTTATATACATAATGTATAAGGAAAGTATTGTGATGAAATTCGAATTCGAGTTTTCGACAAACTGTGCTTGCATGTTTAACAAAAATAATTCTTAAATAACTTCTTATTTGATATTTACCATGATTTTGAATGATTTAATAAAGCAATTGCTACAGTGCTCGGGTATTGAAATGTTGAAAAATTAAAATAGAGTTGAAAATCTGTGCTTACATGTTTAATAAAAATAGTACTTGAATAACATCTTATTTCATATTTATTTCCATGCTTAATTGTTAATCACATACAAGATCTGAGAAATAAGATAAAGCACTCACATATTCCAAATGTCGAAGGTCCATTGCGACCTTTTTTCTGGAAGAATGAGTCATACAATACAACAGCAACAACAACAACAACAAAAAAAAAAAATTGTAGAAGGGGAGAGGTGATATATCTTGAGTGCTATCATAAAAAAAACTGCAAAATGTTTGTTATTGAACGATGTTCAAAAATTTATCTAGCAATTTTCCAAATTTAACCTAAATTTCCAGCTAAAAACCTTCTGGTAAACATTTTTGCTTATTTTAGATAAGGTGCTATTCATATTAAAGATTACAATTTACACTCTTTCAGCACAAAACTTTCTCCGGAAATATCTTGTTTTACCCATGCTTGTAATAAGAAAGTTTTCGATTGTACATTATTGCATTTGATGACACTATTTTAAGTCTTTCCTGGATTTCCAAAAATGGTGTTTGGAATTGGTTAAAAAAATGAATGGACAAAAGCTATTAAAATTATTAAAGGCTATTAAAATTATTTTATAACAGGGATTAAGATGTGTATGCAGATTAATTTACATAAAAACATGACTTCTATTACTGATAATAGCTGTTTTGAAAATTAGCATATGTAATACTGTGTATGTGATGCAAGAATTAAATACTGTATTACTTTAGCAATTAATTTAGGCATCTTTACAATAACTTTGAAAACTTACAGGGGATAAACTGTATCAAAATGGCCTCAAATGCTTCCTGTACAAATAATAAACATTATCTCACCATCACTGTGCACCTGATTCAGGTTAATGCACATTGTTTCTTCATCGTCATCATCATCTGTCACTTTCTATCTTACTACTCAAATATGAAGGGAACAAAATAATGAGAAACCAAAATCATGAAAGTTTTCATATATGGTGTAGCTATTGGTGTATTTTAAATATTTAATGCATATTACTTCTGATTCAGGTTAATGCATCTGATTCAGGTTAATGCACCTTGTTTTCCATTGTCATCATCATCTGTCACTTTCTATCTTACTACTCAAATATGAAGCGAACAAAATAATGAGAAACCAAAGTCATGAAAGTTTTCATATATGGTGTAGCTATTGGTGTATATTTTAAATATTTAATGCATATTACTTCTGATTCAGGTTAATGCATCTGATTCAGGTTAATGCACCTTGTTTTCCATTGTCATCATCATCTGTCACTTTCTATCTTACTGCTCAAACATGAAGCGAACAAAATAATGAGAAACCAAAGTCATGAAAGTTTTCATATATGGTGTAGCTATTGGTGTATATTTTAAATATTTAATGCATATTACTTCTGATTCAGGTTAATGCACCTTGTTTTCCATTGTCATCATCATCTGTCACTTTCTATCTTACTGCTCAAATATGAAGCGAACAAAATAATGAGAAACCAAAGTCATGAAAGTTTTCATATATGGTGTGGCTATTGGTGTATATTTTAAATATTTAATGCATATTACTTCTGATTCAGGTTAATGCATCTGATTCAGGTTAATGCACCTTGTTTTCCATTGTCATCATCATCTGTCACTTTCTATCTTACTACTCAAATATGAAGCGAACAAAATAATGAGAAACCAAAGTCATGAAAGTTTTCATATATGGTGTAGCTATTGGTGTATATTTTAAATATTTAATGCATATTACTTCTGATTCAGCTTAATGCATCTGATTCAGGTTAATGCACCTTGTTTTCCATTGTCATCATCATCTGTCACTTTCTATCTTACTGCTCAAACATGAAGCAAACAAAATAATGAGAAACCAAAGTCATGAAAGTTTTCATGTATGGTATAGCTATTAGTGTATATTTTAAATATTTAATGCATATTACTTCTGATTCAGGTTAATGCATCTGATTCAGGTTAATGCACCTTGTTTTCCATTGTCATCATCATCTGTCACTTTCTATCTTACTGCTCAAACATGAAGCGAACAAAATAATGAGAAACCAAAGTCGTGAAAGTTTTCATGTATGGTATAGCTATTAGTATATATTTTAAATATTTAATGCATATTACTTTCCTTATATACATATAATGTATAAGGAAAGTATTGTGATGGGGTCGAAAATTTGAATTCGAGTTTTCAATGGGAGAGCACGTTTCAAGCATCCTCGATCATGAATCGAATATTTTTGAAGTGATGTCTGTGTGTGTGTCAGTGAGTCTGTGGAGACGATAGCTGATGAACGAATGGACCGATTCGAACGAAATTTGGTACAAAAATTACAGTCCATGTGTGTGTGTGTGTGTGCATACTGAAAGCCTATTGTTCTTATATGCAATCGCATGTTTAGAACCCCCTAAATTTTCGAGTGAAATTTTGAAAAAATTCTCAAAAAATCAAAGCCTTTAATAAAATTACGAAAATAGCCATTTCTTATGTAATTTTTCATTAGAAAACGATTAAAATAAATTTTAGAATGCTAGCATAAACCTTTCTCGAGATATTGTACATTTTTCAAAAAAATTATCAAAAAATCATATAAAATAAAAAAAAAGTATTACCTGTTGAAATATGCTTGCTCACTTTTCGTAACTGATATACGATAAATTGGGTGACATCATTCGGGTGGTTCTAGCTAGTTTCATTCATGAAAAAATATACTTTAGGTAATACTTTTGTATTTGGATGCCAATAGTCAGTTATCTATAACGCTTGGCGAGATTTTGGCGAAATGTCGTCAACTTGGCGACTTTTTAAATGTTGCCAAATTAACGAAAATGTCTCCAAATTGATAAAAATGATGCTAAATCAATGAAATGGCGCCTAGATGATGAAGTAATTATTAAAGAATTTTAATATATGGACTATATCACTTATTGACGATGCTATCAATATTGATGATTGTTTAGAGTTACATGAAATATAAGTTAATTGAGTATTTTGAAATAGTTTTACATATTGTCATCCTGAAAATCACCCAATGTACAATTCAACGATAAAAACACAGCACCGTGGATCTTATACATTATTTTTTTTATTGTAAAATTAGTAAATCCCTTGCATTATATAAGGAAAGTCATGTGCTGCCCACATCAGATTTTTTTAAAATGTAAATAGGCGAACTTATAATTTTCTTATAATTCATACCAACCTTTTTCTTGCATGCAATTTAGTAACAAATTGCTCAAGAAAGTCGAGAAGATTTTTTAGTGTCTTTTTTATGCTGTTCTGCAGGATCTAAAATTCAAATATGACTTTTCAACATATTTTTATGTTTTGAGCATGTCTGAACTTGAATCAAGCATTTTGGCAATCAAGCATCATTTACGTCTGCACTTGAATCAAGCACTGATATTTGTGTTTGACTGTGCCTATAGAGACAATTTTGCTGGAACAAATTGAGCAATGTGAATGAAATTTGGTACAGTTGTCACAATCCATAAATATTGGACTCATGCTGATTTTATGCAAAATCAGGCATTTGAAAGGTCCATATTTTTAAAAGTTTTTCATAGTTTTAATGATGGATAATGACTATTTAACTTGTAATTTTTCATAAAAAATGAATACTATTCATTACAAAATGCTGCCATTAACCGTTCTTGAGATATTGCATATTTTTCATTGCATTTTTTTAGCATTTTTCATTGCATTTTTTTTTTGTTTTGTCCCAAAAATATTGACCTCGGCTTTTATTCCTTAAATATTGATCTTCGACATATATAATAAATTACAAAGATGCGTAAAAAAAGGTACAGAATTTTATGAAATCGATAAAAATGTTCAGGGGATTAAATTTGAAGAAATACAAAATTTTAATTTTTATAAAGCCCCGAACAAAAACATTTCCAATGAGTAAAATGTGCCTCATACTCATATATAAGGTGATATCATAAATAAGGTGATGTACAAAATTTCAGTATTTTATAATAAAAAGTCCCAGAAATATGTCTAAACAAAGTTGGTGAGGGATTAATCACAAATTAAAATGTAAATGTTTACAGCAAGAGTGCAAATGACGCAACACATAATTGCATCATAGGCAAATAATATCTGCCTCTTATCTTTAATGGATCTTTGGCATGGATGGAAAACATTTTAAAAAGCTTTGTAATCTTTGTGTAAAGTTATTATTTCTACACAGTGTAGATATTTTTGTACCAATAAATAGCAAAATTATTATTTATTTATGTAACCATTGTTTTCTTTCATAATTTGTATATGACTCCTGAAACACGATCTGCCGACATGATTTTTTCCCTCTGAGAACCCATGTCAATGGATCGAAAAGTAGTTTAAGTCAGCATTTTTGTCTTTTCATATCTCTGGGACTTTTTATGATAAAGTGCTGAAATTTTGTACATCACCTTATTAGTGTATGGGGCATATTTTACTCATTGTAAATGTTTTTGTAATGGGGCCGTATAAAAATTTAAATTTTGTATTTCTTAAAATTTAATTCCCTTGAAAATTTTAATCGATTTCATAAAATTTTGTCAACTTTGTAATTTATTATATATGTCTAAGATCAATATTTGAGGAATGAAAGCCGAGGTCAATGTTTTTGGGACACCCTATATATATATATATATATATATATATATATATATAATTAGAAAAATGTAATAATAAAAATTCAAGTAATATTAACATCACCATAGAAGCAAAACCACAGCCATATTGCCGATAAGAGAAAAGAACAGCACCGGCCCAAATTCGATGATTAAATTCATCTTCAGGTCTGAGTATTTAATTCTAATTAACCCAAACAAATTCCTGTTTCAGACTGAGCAATAGTACATTGCTATATATATATATATACAGGGTGTCCCAAAAAGATTGAAACATGCTTTAATTCTTTACCTGTTGGAGATAAGTGGGCAATGTAAATTGCAAAAATGTTAAAAGTAAGATAGGAAATAAGACTACGTTAATGAAATAGTCCTCCCATTAATTTTCAAAAGGTTACACTTTTTAAATTTTTATACGACCGCACTTATCTCCAACAGGTAAAGAATTAAAGTGCTTTTCAATCTTTTTGGGACACCCTATATATATATATATACTATAATATCATTAAATAAATTGAATATAATTTAACATTATGAAATATTTATCGGATTTTATATTGAGATTGAAAATGTAAAAAACTAAAACTTTGCATTTGTGAGCTGGGAATTAAAAAAATTCTGTATGAGCTCGATTTAAAAAAGTGGACAGGATGGATTTTTTTTCAAAAGTTTTAAACATTTATTTTTGATAAGAATATGCATTAATTTATTACACACAAAAATATTATATTATTTTATATATGTGTTTTTATAAGTACGAATATCATTTAGTTTTTTCATATACATATTTTTTTTTATTTTGAAAGTAAAAAAAAAAAAATACTGTCATTATATATTACAAACATCTTTTTAGTTTTTTTAATTTTATTATTTCATAACTTTATATTATTTTCAAACAAATCCCTCAAAAATATTTTTTTTAAAGATAATTTATTTTATGTTTACATCAATGATATCACTATTTTTTAAATATAGTTGCTTTTTTTAATTTAAATTGTTTATTTATACCATAAACAAAGGGAATTCCAAAATATTGTTAGCTATGCCCTCAAAATTTATAACCCAAAATTTATAATTTTTGCCCCAAAATTATATATTGGCACTGGATATATATGGGCACTGATTACGTCTACACCTATACACAACAAACTCAATACTGACCTATGCATTTAAACTATACTATGAAGACATATATCTGCAAGTGAGATGCTGAGTACAGAATTTGCCTATTATGTAATATGAAAACTATCTATAGTTTTGGCATTTTGAGCTAACAAAGTCACCAAAATTCACTTAGTTATGTGATATTTAAATGTCAATGTCATTTTGATATGGATTTCATAATGTATTCGTAAGTCATTTATTTTGGCTAATAAAAGCCATCAAAAAGCACAAAATTTCTATTTACTTGATATTAATTCAATGTAAATAACATTGTTTTATTGTTGTAAGGATTGCAATTGCTATTTCCCATCGAAGTTCGCAAAATTGTGGTATATAGCGAGTTTTCTTGCTGCCATAGTAGATAACGGTTATTTTATGCTGATGAGCGTATAATGAGTGCGAAACCTGTCCATGAATGCTGTTATCTGCAATAGAAGTGTCTTCCAAACTTATAATAATGTAATATTTAAATAATTTCCGCAAGTTAAATTGTTAGTGATGTGTAAAATTGAAAAAAGTCTACTTGAAAGGGTTTAACCAAATATAATTTATCTAAATATGCTGCAATTAAATTCATCATTTACTGTGTCTGCATACCATACATTTCGCATACCGTCGGGTAGGACGGATGTCTTCTTTTTGATATATTATTTCCTCTTATAATTTAATGATTCAGTTATTGCCTCATTACTGTATTGTTACAACGAAGTTCTTAGATAATCAACAAAATTCGACCGTTGCTTTAGAACAGTAAAGGCTGATTGGTATATGACAATTTGTTTACCAGAAATAGTTGCTCAAATCTGAAAAATAATGTGAAACGTCGTAATGTGTATCGTCGTCTTCATCATGACAATGCAAGATTACACATTACATTTCAAACTATCAATAATTTGAAAAATGAAAAAATTAATTTGATGAGTCAATGTCTTTATTCGCATGATTTAGCATCCAATGATTTTTTTTTCTTGTCCCGGCAATCAAAAATAAAATGCGTGGCCAACGATTTAACAGCTCAGAAGAAGCAGTTGAAATCACACGTTTCTGCTATACCAACTTCTGAATGGCATAACTGTTTTGGAAATTGGTGTATTCGGATGAAAAAAAGTATTGATGATAAAAAGGTAAATATTTTGAAAAACAATAAAACGATTTATTTCTATACAAAAATATTTTGTGTATTTTCTAGAAACTTAAATACTAGCGTACGTATTATTAATATTTGTTTTTCGAATTCTTTTGCTTCATGCTATTTGCAAGATTTTTGTATCAGTCTGGTATGTTGTTAGTTGGAAGGTGATGCATGTTGCGGTATCTTTCTCTGCCAACTTGTTTACAGTGTTTGTATGTCCGTGATTCAATACAGAAAAAAAGACTTTTACTGTAATGGGAGCCCAAGATAATATTTTTAATGATTGTGTGCCGCCCGTGACATCACGAATGACGAAACTTGATTCTCATGACGTCAAGCTGACAACCTTTCGATTCGTTGCCGGGTTGAATGCCCAAGCATTTTAAAGAACCTCGATCATAATTGTGGTTTGCCTTCATTCATCCCAAGTAGGGAGTTGCATTTTGCAAAGTTGTGGACATTTTTATGATTAAAACTATTGGTAAATAGCAGCTGCAGCTTACAGAAACAGAAAGTTACAATTTATGTAGCTTCAGCCGAGACTGGTCCAATTGATTTTGTTGACAGTTGTGTATTTGGATCATCTGTTCTGGTGTACTTGTTGAGTGGATGAGATATTTTCAGTGCCTGGATCATTTGATTTGCTGATGAGTTTTGAACAGTCCGTGAGATGTTTTTATGGCAAAATGAAAAAAAGAATATTGCCTTCAAACCTTTGGAATATGTCTTATATCCAGGTTGGTGATTTGTATAAGAATTTTGTGCAAATGTATGAGTTTGGGCTTTATTTTGAATGTCTGCCTCGTACCTGTGTGTGCTTATGATAACTATGGATTAAAGCAAAATTTAATATTTTGCGAAATTAATACTATGGTAACGTGATTTTTAAGATAGTTTCTGAAGACACCAGAAACTTTAAAACTCAGGAAATTTAATTTTAAGTTATGGGTATAAAACATGTCAATTATTTTTTTTTTACTTTCCCTACAATACACGGTAACGTATAGGGAAAGGATAGCTTCGAAAATCGCAACTCGAGTTTTCGACGGATCTACACGTTTTGAGCGATCTAGAACCCGAAAAAGCTATTTTTAGCCTGACGTTTGTGTGTGTGTGTGTGTCTGTGCAATGTATGTATCCGCTCTAGTTGAAAATTAATATACCAAATTTTACATAACTTGATAGATAAGTCACTCGTGGATTACTCTGGTGTCGATAAGATTTTGGTACGATTCGGGGGAAAAAAAAACCCCTGCCTTTTTTTGCGAAATGGCGGCAAAAAAGTATGTATCCACTCTAACTAAAAAATTAACTGACCAAATTTCCCCAAATTCGGTAGAGAAGTCACCTGTAGGATACTCTGGTGCTGATTAGATTTTAGTATGATTCGGAATAAAAGAATCTCCCCCTTTTTTTTTTAAAATGGACCGCAAAAATTGCAAAATCTAAAATAAAAGACTACGTATGCTCAAACCTACTAATCAAATGCTTATTTTATACGTAATTTTTGACGAAGGAAATAATGAGACCACCCCCTTAACTCGAGAATTGACCATTCTTGAGATATTTTAGTTTTTCATGTTTTCGCCACTTCGCCTTTAAAAATACGTCCAATCCCCAAATGAAAACGAAAATTAAAAATAAAATTCAAATTCAGTGTAATTTGAAATAATTGTCCGTGCTAGTTTGTGCAATTAAACTCAATCTAATGAAATGAGTTGTAAAGGAAAGAAAGGAAGAAAATGGATTTTATCTGTAGGAAAAGTCATGTGCTGCTCATATCAGATTGATTCTATGCGTGTACAATTTAGCTGTCTACTGTATTCCTTCTGTTGCACATAGATCAACATTGTACTCTCAGGGGGCATGCTACTGAATTTAGTTTAAATGAATTAATTTCGTATAGTCCAGTCTCCAAAAGCATGGTATGTGTGCCGTTGTTGGTACTCAAAAGGGTTTTAGTGGCTTAGTGCAGAGCCAGATTTATCTTTAGGTTTGCTACTGACAGAGCAGTGTTACAAAATAAAATAAATACAGAAAAGGCAGTGAATCAATGTACGAAGTATGATTTTACTTTCTGCATGCATAGTATAATGTATAGGGAAAGTATTATGGCTGGGTTGAAAATTCGGATTATAATTTTCGACGTATTTACACATTTTGAACATCCCTTTAACTCAAATCAAACGTTTTCAAGGTGATGCTTATCCGTGAGTCTGGATGCTAACATCCATAGCAGTTTGAATGACATTTAATACGATTATTCCGATCTGTAATTGCTGGAACCCTATCAATTGTAAACGCGGCTGGGCGTATGTTGTTTTGAAAGAAAAATAACAAAAATCATGGCAGTCTCTCCTTTTAAGTAAACAAGCATTTTAAACGCACTTTATCATAAGGAAATCGATGGCATTCAATTTAGGCTGGAATCAACCGTTGTTGAGATATTACGTATTTTTGAATAAATGTATAAAAAAAGTTACATAAAACTAAGGAAACCTGCGTATCATAATAGATGGTGCGGCTTGTGGGCGGGATAGCGCAGTGTTAAGTAAGGGGATTGCACTCAGGGGACCCGAATTTGTAGGGATTTGACGTTCAGGATAGAGCATCAGTCGCCTTTAATTTCTGATCTCAGCTTCTGGTACTTATCATATTGTGACATTATTTCAGTGACTCATTATATGGAGAATCGATGTTTTTATTTTTTGACTAGCTTTATTTTGACTCTGTTTCTAATGTGGCAGTTTGTTGCACATTTGAGTTTAATCAGTTTGGGGGAGGGTTGGTACAGGTTTGGGTATTACTTAGCTTTTTAGCGATTTAGGGAGATGGTTTAGAATATTTTAAATGTTTAAATTATCCTGGTTCGCGGGTTTTATTTAGTTTGGGTTGTCAGAAAAGGGTACCTAATTTAAAAGACCGATTTTGGGTCAGAAAAGGGGTACCTAATTTATTTGGGGTTGTCAGAAAAGGGTCTACCTAATTTTCAGTTATTCTGAGTTTAGAACTGAGCGGGCTCTCTTACAAGATTTGGCTTTTCGATGATAATAATCATGTAGGTTGAATTAGTTCGTTAGGGACTGATGGCAAGTTGTTGGTAAAGTTTAACGCCTGCTTTTTTATTTGAGCTCTCACGGTTTTGAGTCTTTTCTTATTACCGAGTTCTTTAAATATCCAGGGGATTTCCTAATACACCTTAGGGTTTTATTTTGTCTTCTTTCTGGGCAGTAAAGAGGTAGCTTCATAGATTTACAGGCATATCCCCATACCGATGCTGCATACAGCATTCCGGGGAGAATGATCATTTATACGTATATTAACTCGATTCGTATATTAACTCGATTACGTATATTAACTCGATACGTATATTAACTCGAGTTCGATTGCCGGTGATGTCCGAACTATCCCCGTGTCTAAATAGAGTGTGGGCACGTTAAATCGGTGGTTCCTTCAAAAGTCCTTTCAAGAGGTTGGTGGCAGGGGAAGGAGGGTAGGTCCCCGTAGATGTCGCCCCCACGGTCTAAATTGGGTGGCACTGCCCCAGCTATCCAAACAGAGACCTTACACCTTCGGGTAGATCGGGCGGTCTGGTTCGAAAGAATGGGGGCGGCTTGTCTATTTGTGCGGAGCACTTATTATTTTTTTATTTTATTTTAAATCGCAGTATGGGTTGTCTTTTTTTAAAAAGTTTTATGTGGATTTAAAAAAATTTCCCCCTTTAAATGACAACATTTGATGGTATTTCCACTAACATTCACTTTAGCAAGCGTTGCCTCGTGCAGAAACTAACTTTTACATTATTTCAAACAAGGTTTAACTGTATCTCGCTCCCCGTGCTCGCTTATCAGAACGGAGAGCGTGATACACTTAAGCTTTGATTTAAAAAGAAATTGCTTGAAAATAAGTATTACCAAGCACGTATTCATAGAGGGGGGCCGCTGGGGCCGAAATAAAATTTCTGGATACGTTCTTGCCTGTGCTCTCGTGTTTTTACATTCAATTGTGATCCAGTATCAATTTAGTCAAGTTTTAGTCAAATTTAGCTAGTTTAATTTGGATTGAAAGTTCACTATACATTGGACTCCCCCCCCCCCTCCCTCACGAAATGAAATTTCTGGATACGTCCTATTTAAATAGATCAATCCGTTACCGCATCATTGCCATTGAAACATCGATATAAAAAAATAAAAATATTTAAAGGTAGTTACTGGTGCCTTAGTAAAAATGAAGTTTGTTTCTCAACATAGTGGCCCTGTTAAGGACATTTGAATGTCAATAAAAGCAGCGTAGACGTAGTTATAGTATAAATGCTCCTGTACTTGCTGCAAACCTAACGTGACATATCATATGTATAAAGAAATTGTAGTCATCCGCTCAGTTTATATTGCCCATCTGATAAATTGCATTTATAATTAAAAACTATTTTTGCTTGTTCATACTATGTAATATAGTATGAAGTACTGTTTTTACGAAAATTTTTGAATTCGAGATTTTGATGCCAATAGATGTTTTAAGACTCCCTGAACACGTTTTGACTATTTTTGAAGTGATGTCCGTCTGTCAGTTTGCCTGTATGTCTGTGGTCGATTTCTAGGGCACACGATAGCGACCACAAATATTAATGGATTTTCACGTAACTTTCTTATCAAAGAATCTAGAACTAGGTATAATTTTTTGAAATACGAGCGAAAACTTCGAAATTTTATATTTTTTAACATGGCAGCATAGGACAAAATGTAACATAATCGTACATAAAAGGATTTATTTATGGCCCAATGATCACGAGACTTAATAATTTCAATCATTGTTGTGAAAAATAGACGAGATGCAATTTTTGTTGGTTTGTGACGTCATTAGCCCTCTAGGGGGCAAGTTACGCCCCCCCCCTCGGGGGTACAGTGTCATTTATGGTATCAATCGAAAGAAGTTTTCAAGCCCTTTAGAGTGAAGGGTAATACGCTATAATTGCAATCATATGTACCCACAATACCGATTTTTCAAAAATTTTCTTGTAACATTTGAAAGAAAAAAGTTACTAAAAAATGGATTCTGATATGAGATAATCGATGTGATCCACACTGCAGTTAATTTTTTTTTTATATAAAATCGATGGTTTAAGTTCAAATCCATCGATGTCTAAAATAATTATTCAAAATTCTATTTATGTTTTTCTATATTTTATTATAAAATCTGTTGTGGGCAGCACATGACTTTCCTTATATAATGTAATGAATTTACTATTTTTACAGTTCAAGAAATAGATTATTCTTATAATAGATACTTATATTCTTTCCCAGATATTGAATTTTCGTCAATGAGTCGTCATTTTCATTGATTTAGCGTCATTTTTATCCATTTGGCGAGTTTTTCGTTAATTTAGCAACATTTAAAAAAGTCGCCAATTTGGCGACGTTCCACCAAATTCACCGCCGAAATCTCGCCAAGCGTTATGGACGGAGAGATGAGTTATTCTTATAACAGATAAATGACTATTGGCGTTCAAATACAAAAGTATTACTCAAAGTATCTTTTTTCATGAATGGAACGAGCTAGATCCACGAGAATGATGTCACCGAATTTATCGCATGATATTACATATGAAAAGTGAACATATTTCTCAATAGGAAATATTTTTTTTTATTTTATATGATTTTTTGATATTTTTTAAAAATGTGCAATATTTCAAGAACGATTCATGCTTGCGTTCTAAAATTTATGTCAATCGTTTTCTATTGAAAAATTACATAAGAAATGTCTATTTGCGTAACTTTATTAGAGGTTTTGATTTTTTGATGATTTTTTCAAAATTTCACTCGAAAATTTAGGGAGGTTCTGAACATTCGATTGCGTATAAAAACAATAGGCTTCCAGTATTCACGGATTGTAATTTTTATACCAAATTTCGTTCGAATTGGTCCATTCGTTCGTCAGATATCGTCTCCACAGACTGACTTACTGACACACACATACACAAACTTTCACAATACACACACACACAGGCATCATCTCAAAAATGTTCGATTCGTGATCAGGGATGATTGAAACGTGCTCTCCCGTCGAAATCTCGAATTCGAATTTTCGACCCCGTCACAATACTTTCCTTATACATAATTGTATCCCGTCACAACACTTTCCTTATACATTATTGTATATTGTATATAAGGTTAGAAAGTAAAAATATCTAACATGGGCAGCTTATTACTTTCCCTACAGATTCACATTCATAATTCATTCAATTGAGTTTAATTGCTCAAAATGATACTGATACTTACTTGATATTATATTCTTTTTATAGTTTTAATATGTCTCATTTTACTTCTCCTGCAATACATGGTAATATATAGGATTTTTAGGGTGCTCGAAACTTGTAGATCCGTCGAAAACTGGAGTTTCATCGAGAGTCGAAAACTTGAGCCATTTCGCAAAAAAAAGGCAGGCTCTTTTTTTTTCTAACTTATATTAACATCTAATCAGCACCAGGATAGTCCACATGTTACTTATCTACCAAATTTTGTGAAATTTGGTTCATTAGTTTTTGAGCAAGAGTGAATACATACATTGCACAGACAGATACACAGACGTCGCATTAAAAATATATTTTTTTGGATTCTAGAGGGCTCGAAACGTGTAGGTTCGTCGAAAACTCGAGTTGGCGATATTCGACTCGATTTTCATACTTTTCCTATGCATTACTATGTATTAGGGAAATATATATATATATATATATATATATATATATATATATATATATATATATATATTTATATGTATATACATATTTATATGTATATATATATATATATATATATATATATTTATATGTATATATATATTTATATGTATATATATATATATATATATATATATATATATTTATATGTATATATATATATATATATATTTATATGTATATATATATATATATATATATATATTTATATGTATATTTATATGTATATATATATATATATATATATATATATATATATATATATATATATATTAGTCTGAGTTTAAGTATTTATAGTAATGTACTATTGCTTAATCTGAAACAGGCATTTGTTTGGGTTAATTGGAATTAAATACTCAGACCTGACGATGAATTTAATTCTAATTAATCATCGAATTTGGGATGGTGCTGTTCTTTTCTCTTATCGGCATTATGGCTTTGAATTTGCTTCTATGGTGATGTTAATATTACTTGAATTGTATTTTTTTATTTTTACATAATTCTTATTATTACATTTCAAATATATAAATATATATATATATATATATATATACCGGGTGGTCAGAATTAAAACACCCCTACTCTGAGCTCTCTATACATCGAACTACTCAGTGTAAGGGCTCCAAAATTGTTGAACATACTATTCAAGACATGGGGAAAGGGATTACGCGAAAAGAAAAATTAGTTCCAGAAACACCGATAGGTGGCGCTGTACAACAGAAAATATGCTGAAAAGACACAAAATTATCACAAAAAAACAAACACATGCGATATGGAATTTTTTCCTTTTTAATTTCTTTTGCTGATATGAAAAAAAAAAGAAGATAGAAAAGTGAAGAAACTTAAACTGTCATTGTAACTGCAATTTCGCACTGTAAGCACAAAAATTTGCATAAATCCTTGGTTTGCAGCTACTATGTTCTGGGAATAAAAGGGGATAAAACTGGGAAATTTTCATTCTTATCAGCGATGGCTGTCATACTGTCAGAACGCGCTTTGCTTGTGAAGCTGTTTTATGAAAACAAAGGACATGCTGCAGCTGCACTTCGAGAGTTTCGTCGACTTAAGAATTTGCGCAAAGGACCATTACTTCCACAATCTCTCAGAAGAATGATCGCTCGATTCGAGAAAACTGGACATCTTGGAGTTCAGCCGGGTCGAGGATGCAAATAGACTCGTTCAGATGTCGTTGACTATGTTGCCACCGCTATTGTCGAATAATCAATGGATAACGTTATACGCAGCATTCCTGCATCGATAAGGTCCTTGTGATATGAATGTTTGGTACGTTCGAATAAAATGTGTTACAAATGTGTATTTTGTGTCTTTTCAGCATATTTCCTGTTGTACAGCATATTTCCTGTTGTACAGCATATTTCCTGTTGTCCACCTATCGGTGTTTCTGGAACTTATTTTTATTTCGCGTAATCCCTTTCCCCATGTCTTGAATAGCATATTCAACAATTTTGGAGCCTTTACATTGAGTAGTTCGATGTATAGAGAGCTCAGAGTAGGGGTGTTTTAATTCTGACCACCCGGTATATATATAAGTTGTTAAAAATCGTCTAGTTGGAAAGTAATAAACATATAGTATATGTTAATAAAAGTATTTTAATATATTGTACTGCAGTGAATATATACATTTTTTAAAACTGTATGCCTAATGTCGTAAATTATTGGAATAAATGATTTGTTTTTGTTCTAAAATAGGTAATTTGAAATACTGAAAATGAAAATTCACTATCTGTTAGAAAATATATTGAGTTCTAGGTCTTGAGGGTTTTACAGAAACTTTTCTATTCGGAAATTTCATACTATAAATTGTAATTTGATAGAGAATAATAGCATGTAATGAAAAAAAAAAACATACACACACACGCAATGATAAAACGCAATAAATAATCTTACAAATTTATTTCATAATTCATTTTTGAATTATTTACAATATTGAAATCATTTGACTTTCCAGTAATTTGTGATATATAATAAAGATTGCAAATTAAGTTATAAATAGAATATCAACGTATAAACAAAATCCAGAATTAAGGAAGTTATCACAACGATCAGTAAGAATTTCAAAAGAAGAATTTTGATTTTGCAGTCACTGTAATCTTGCAGTCACTGTAATCTTGAAATCAGTCATCATAAGTTCATACACAGATTTAGTTTTAATAAATGATAACACCCATCAAACTCCACCTACATCTGATGAATTTTTATGATACACCCATAAATACTTTTAATTGTATAATGTTTTAAGAACAATTGTGCTTTAGTCTGTTTTGCACTTGAAAGTAACATACTGTACATTCTGTGACCAGTGGCGAATCTGTACCCAGTCTTATTGGCAGTTGGAATGACGACCGTGTTCTTTGCGGAATTGCAGCCAGGAAGAATTCTATATTGATAATAGTTATTCATAGTTGTGAATTTTTGCAGCATGTTAGCATTGGTGATATAGGTAATTTATTGATATTCATATTGCTAATAACACATGGCGTTTTTGGCAATGATCAATACCATAAATAACATTTCAGATCAGAATCATTCATCACAGAAAGCAATTCTGCCTTGAAAATGGCCCTGATATCAAGTAACAAACCGTTTACATAGTTACGATATCATTTTCCTTAGATCGGTTAAGATTGATTCACACTAGCGATTAAAGGACGCTCAGTTTGGGCTTACTCTCAAGGAACATTCACTGTTGAATTTTGCGTGTGAAAAGCTGAATTCTGAGTGGCACAATCAGTGCGGCGGATTTTTGCTTCTGATACGAATATTCGCAATTAAATGAATGTACTTTTTTCTTGAGAGTGAGCTTTTCTTCAAAGTAGCTTGAGCATACTGCTAGTATGAATCAACCTTTACAGATATATTACTGCTCAGTAGAAAGGGGCTAGCATAAAAAGTCAAGGAACACAAGATTTTCTAAATATTTCATTTCCGATAATCCGTTAATTTTCGGTTTTCGCTTAAAACAGGTCCTTGCATGAAAGGTGATATAATGCGATGTGACCATCAAGGCACATGTGGTGACTTCTGGGTGTTAAAAATGCAAGAGAACACACACATTTTAGAAGTTGTTGATTCATCCTTTAGAAGTTTCCAACCGCCCGCAGGTAGACTACTCTGTATTTCGGTAAATCCACCACTGCAAGTGTTAGTTTCATATAAAAAGCAGTGTACACGCACATATATTTGCGATGGATGTCAGATGAATTAATTTTCAATGATTCTTCACAACTATTTCAAATGGCAGTCAAAAATAAGTTAGTTGTACGAAAATTAAAAAAGAAAAGTCAGCGACGAAGAAGGCACTTCACTAAGAGTTCAGAGTCCTCAGTTAATCGATTCTTGCCAGCCGCACCCGTCTGTAATCGAGTCCCTTGCAGTTCGATGCGTATAGTGTACAATGCCAATATATTACAAGATGTGAGACCAGCTCACAAGTATGAAACACCATCTGACCAGCAGATATTCTTGATTCACTTTCTTTTGAATTCAACTGCAAGGAAAAGAGAAATATCAAAATGGATTGTAGGATTGGGAAATAAAATGCAGTCCTTTTTATAATCACAGTCTTAGAACCGGGCCGACGGGGTTGACGAGTGGTCAAGGCGAGCGTTTCCGCAGCAATCGCTCGACAGCCGCGTTGTGGGTTCGAGTCCCACGTAAGGCATGGATGTTTGTGTTGTGGGCGCAGTGTGTTCCGCCCCCCTCTGGTGCGCCTGGGGCAACGTTCTAGGACGGCTAAATGGTTCACGTTCTGGCAGCTGACAAAGGCGAATGATGATGAGTCAAATGCCTGGCCATTTGGAACAAAAAAAAAGTCTTAGAACCGGTAACTTTGTAAGAAATGACTTTGTAAGGAAATGCCAATATATTACAAGATGTGAGATAACAATGCCCATATATTACAAGATCTGAGACAACAATGTTTTTTTTTTTTTTTTTTTTCAAATGGCCAGGCACTTTGACCTTCGTCATTCGCCTTTATTACAGCTGCCAGAGTGTGAACCATTTAGCCGTCCATTGACGTTGCCCCCAGGCGCACCAGAGGGCGCCGGATCACATTGCGCCCACAACACAAACATCCATGCCTTCTGTGGGGCTCGAACCCACAACGCGGCGGTCGAGCGATTGCTACGGAAACGTTTGCCTTGACCACTCGACAACCACGTCGACTGAGACAACAATGTCAATATATTACAAATTACAAGATGTGAGTCAACAATGTTAATATATTACAAGATGTGAGACAACAATGTCAATATATTACAATGTGAATATATTACAAGATATGAGACAACAATGTCAATATATTACAATGCCAATATATTACAAGATGCGAGACCAGCTCACAAGTTTGTAACAACATCTGACCAGCAGATATTCCTGATTCACTTTCTTTTGAATTCAACTGCAGGGAAGAAAAATATCAAACTGAATTGCAGGATTGGGAAATAAAATGTAGTTCTTTTTATAATTAAAGAACCCGTAACTTTGAAGGTCAATGAGTGTAAACGTTAGGTCGCTATATAGAAAACATTTAGAAATATATAGAAAAAATATTTTAAATGATTTCGCATTTTTATATTAGTGTTTGACTTTTTTTTTACGCAACAATTTTATCTGGCAACTTTATGAGTAGTAGGCGGGAATGCTGGTAATGTTCATTAATGCGAACTGAATTCCTTGCCTCTATAAAAATTCCCCGCTTCGACCAAATTTCTCTTTCCAAGTAAAACTCTGGTTGCTTAAATTTTGAATATCCCCTAAATATCTTTCAAATTAAAAATTTTTAACGTACTTTACTGTTAACACTTTACAACAAAGTTGAAAAGTGTTTATGACTTTGCTCATTCTGTCTGTCTGTCTGTTAGCACGATAACTGCCGTAAAAATGACTTAATCAAAATGAAATTTTAGTATGTTGTTCAGACGGTCTATAGGACCTATGGGAATATAAATGAATAATATCACCGAATTAGTTTTGGATTGAACCCGGGTTGAGAAAATGAAATACATTGAGCCCTATGGGATCTAATTTTTCAAACATTTTTTAAGCGGATTTAAAACTCACAAATTTCTTCAAAAATTTTACGTAATATTCAAATTGCTCCATAAAATATATATAAAAAAATCATCGAAATATTTTCAGTAGTTTTTTAAATAAAAATTAAAATAATAATTACACCTCTTATATGAAGCGATCACGTGACCATGATATGAAAAGATCTCGTGATCCACTTCAAAATGATATATGGCATCCATCTTGTCTCAAAATCGTGATTTTTTAAGTTCTTTTTAATTCATATTGAGTGTTGTATCCGTCCTAAAACCACTTTATTTTTGCTTAAATTATGTGCATCTACATACTGAAACAACACAATTACAATATATTTGAGTTTAAGTGCTCATCCAAATTTGATTATTTCTGCAACGAAGCCTATTTTTCAGCTATGTAAAATGTAAACAGCAAAATATGTAGAATGAGTTGTATTAGAATTGCTGTATTTCTTTAACACAAAATCATTTAGTTCATGGAGTCTGCATAGCTGATATGAATGAAATATTCATTGATTTTACAAAGATAAGGACGATTTTTTTCGATGAAGTTTTACGCATAGAGTTTAATTACTTGTAGCTCCATGGTCTTAATTTTTAAATAAAATAAATTATTATAGTATTGTGATGAATGACATGAATGGGAAATTATTTATGAATGAAATGCTGCTTTTATAGAGAGAGCCAAGCGTGTTATTTTTTCTATGACGTCATTTAAATGAATTTCAGTTGTTTTCGATGAAGTTTTCAAATATAATAAATTATCGTAGCATTATGATAATTCTAAAATTATTACCGAGGAATGTATCACATTTTAGAGATGTTTAAACCAGGCAATTTATATTTCAATGCCGTCATTTGAATGAAGTTCATTTTTTTTCGATGAAGGTTTAAGTTTTCAAATATAATAAATTAATGTAGTATTGTGATAAGTTTTAAAATATTACCGAGGAATGTATTGCATTTTAGACATATTTAAATAAAATTGCATTGAAGTTGGAAAGTGTTTCATAATCAATGCTTTAAGCATGATTGATCTTTCTTGTTTCGTTATCAGATCGCGTTAAAACCACAATAATTTTAATTTTTTAAATAAAATACACAGAAGGTGGCAATATGCACTTTATTTCGGAAGATTTTTTTTCAAATTCTAGCGGAATCCGAGACACGTGTTCGTTGGCCATTCACCAATCCAATAAACATCTAATCTAATAAGCGTATTTATTCTTTTCGCGTAGATGCTGTCTGGCAGAACTAGCCAAAATAAGCATGCGATGGATAAATTTGCAACACTAAGGTTTGCTTAGAAGCGGATATGGGGCTAACAAGCTAATTGCGAACGTTTCGCAGAACTTCTGATGTGACTTTTCTGACCTGCCGGCTGTCCAATTAAATAGCAGCGACACAGTGAGGGTAATATTTCGAACAAAACTCGAGAGACACGTGTGATAATTAAAAACAAACAAACGAAAATATCGAATTATGTCTGCAATTACCTGTTAACAAGGAAAATTCCGGGAGTTCTTGAATGACAAGACTGGCCTATCGTTTGGTCAACTTTAATACTTTAAACAAGAAAGATCAATCATGCTTAAAGCATTGATTATGAAACACTTTCCAACTTCAATGCAATTTTATTTAAAAAAGTCGAAAATGCAATACATTCCTCGGTAATATTTTAAAACTTATCACAATACTACATTGATTTATTATATTTGAAAACTTAAACCTTCATTGAAAAAAATGAACTTCATTCAAATGACGGCATTGAAATATAAATTGCCTGGTTTAAATATATCTAAAATGCAATACATTCCACGGTAATATTTTTAAAACTATCATAATACTACGATAATTTATTATATTTGAAAACTTCATCAAAAACAACTGAAATAAATTCAAATGACGTCATAGAAAAAATAACACGCCTGGATCTCTCTATAAAAGCAGGATTTCATTCATAACTTTCTCCATTTCATTCATCACAATACTATAATAATTTATTTTATTTAAAAATTAAGACCATGGAGCTACAATTCATAAACTTTATGCTTAAAACTTCATCGAAAAAAATCGTCCTTCTGTTCATAAAATCAATTAGTATTTCATTCATATCAGCCATGCAGACTCCATGGACTGAATTATTTTGTGTTAAAGAAATACAGTAATTCTAATACAACTCATTCTACATATTTTGCTGTTTACATTTTATATAGGTGAAAAATAGACTTAGTTGTAGAAATAATCAAATTTGAATGAGAATTTAAACTCAAATATATTGTCATTGTGGTGTTTTAGTATGTAGATGCACAGAATTTAAGCAAAAATAAAGTAGTTTTAGGACGGATACAACACTCAATATGAATTAAAAAGAACTTTAAAAAATCACGATTTTGAAACAAGATGGATTCCATATATCATTTTGAAGTGGGTCATGTGATCGTTTCATATCATGGTCACGTGATCGTTTCATATAAGATGTGTAATTATTATTT
Source organism: Amaurobius ferox (assembly GCA_951213105.1). Lineage (NCBI taxonomy): Eukaryota > Metazoa > Arthropoda > Arachnida > Araneae > Amaurobiidae > Amaurobius > Amaurobius ferox. Next base: position 36,968,006 of record OX578149.1, on the reverse strand, counting down.
TAATTTTTATTTAAAAAACTACTGAATATATTTCGCTGAATTTTTTTTTTATATTTTATGGAACAATTTGACTATTACCTAAAATTTTTGAAGCAATTTGTGAATTTTAAATCCGCTTAAGAAATGTTTGAAAAATTAGGTCCCATAAGGCTCAATGTATTTCATTTTTTCAACCCGGGTTCAATCCAAAACTAATTGGGTGATATTATTCATTTATATTCCCATAGGTCCTACAGACCGTCTGAACAACATACTAAAATTTCATTTTGATTAAGTCATTTTTACGGCAGTTATCGTGCTAACGGACAGACAGACAGACAGACAGAATGAACAAAGTCATAAACACTTTTCAACTTTGTTGTAAAGTGTTAAAAATTACGAGTTTCTTAAAATGCATAACTTGAAAACGAATAAATAGATATATATATTTCACTCTCGATACTGATTGCGGTAAAAGTTGGCCTGAATAAAATGGAATTTTATTGCATGAGAAGGTGGGGTGGAACCTCATACTGAATATTTTGTATGAATGGGTTTATATGCATGACATCATTATAGAAGAACTGGACTATTTGAATTAAAGATGATGAATCGGAAAGCGCAAGTCTACATTGAATTTTCCTTTTTTAACAATTTACAACAAAGTTGATAAGTGTTTATGACTTTGTTCATTCTGTCTGTCTGTCTGTCCGTTAGCACGATAACTGCCGTAAAAATGACTTCATCAAAATGAAATTTTAGTATGTTGTTCAGACAGTCTATGGGACCTAAGGGAATATAAATGAATAATATCACTCAATTATTAACACTTTACAACAAAGTTCAAAAGTGTTTATGACTTTGTTCATTCATTCTGTCTGTCTATCTGTCCATTAGCTCGATAACTGCCGTAAAAATGACTTTATCAAAATGAAGTTTTAGTATGTTGTTCAGACTGTCTATGGGACCTATAGGAATATAAATGAATAATGTAACCAAATTAGTTTCGAATTGAACCCGGGTTGAAAAAAATGAAATACATCGAACCCTATGGGATCTAATCCTCCAAACATTTTTTAAGCGGATTTAAAATTCACAAACTGCTTCGAAAGTTTTATGAAACATTCAAATTATCCCATAAAATATATAAAAAAATTTCAGCAAAATATATTCAGTAGTTTTTAAAATTAAAATTAAAATAATAATTACACCCTTTATATGAAGAGATCACGTAACCCACTTCAAAATAAAATATGGCATCCATCTTGTGTCAAAATCGTGATTTTTAAAGTTCGTTTTAATTCATATTTAGAGTTGTATCCGCCCTAAAACCGCTTTATTTTTGCTTAAATTCTGTGCATCTACATGCTGAAACAACGTAATTACAATATAGTGGAGTTCAAATGATCATCCAACTTTGATTATTTCTACAACGAAGCCTACTTTTCTACTTTTCCGAATGAGTTGTATAAGAATTGCTGCATTTCTTTAACGCAAAATTATTTAGTTTATGGAGTCTGCAATATAGCTAATATGAATGAAATATTCATTGATTTTACAGAGAGAAGGACGATTTTTTCAATGAAGTTTTAAGCGTTTAATTACTTGTACCTCCATGGTCTGAAGTTTTTAAATAAAATAAATTATTATAGTATTGTGATGAATGAAAGGAATGGAAAAATGTTTATGAGTGAAATGCTGCTTTTATAGAGAGAGCCAGACGTGTTATATTTCGATGACGTCATTTGAATAAATTTACTTTGTTTTCTATGAAGTTTTCAAATATAATAAATTATTGTAGTATTGTGGTGATTTAAAAAATATTACCGAGGAATGTATAGCATTTTAGAGATGTTTAAACCAGGCAATTTATATTTCAATGCTGTCATTTGAATGAAGTTCATTTTTTCGATGAAGTTTTAAGTTTTCAAATATAATAAATTAATGTTGTATTGTGATAATTTCAAAAATATTATCGAGGAATGTATCGCATTTTAGAGATGTTTAAATAAAATTGCATTGAAGTTGGTAAGTGTTTCATAATCAATGCTTTATGCATGATCGATCTTTCTTGTTAAATAATTGCAACATCTAAGAAATTGTTCATGCTTAAATGCATTTTTGAACATCCAAATTGCCCTTGGATTATAAATACTCGTATTTTTGATTTTACTAAAATATTTGTATTAGAAATATAACTCAAGCGCTAGTTAAAATTGATTAGAACCTTTTATGAAATCATGTGTTGCCCACATCAGATTTTTTTGTTTGTGACATCATTAGCCCCGGGGCAAGTTACCTCTTCCGAGGTTGAGATCCAGACCGTACGACCTACCAGAAAGGTATAAGGTAACTGTTTGGACGGCCGGACCCCTTCCGAGGTGTACATTGTCAAGTATGGTATAAATTGAAAGTTGTTTCAAGGTCTTTAAAGTGAAGGGTAATAAGCTATAGTTGTAATCATTCGGATCCATGTTACCAATTTTTCAAAAATTTTCTTGTAAAATTTGGAGAAAAAAGCTGCTAAGAACGGATTTAGATTCTGGCATGAGAAAGTCGAGTTGAGTCGCACTTCAGTTAATTATTTATTATGCAACTTTTATTTCAGAATGTAATTATTCTACTGTGTTTTAGAGAATGATGTAGTTATAATTAAAATTTGCTTGAATTTTTTTGAATACATAATCTCTAACTTTTTTATAATTCATTATGAATAGTCACCGGTAACATGTTTACAATTTAACTGTGAAATGTTATATATTGTTATAAATTGTTTAATATCGAATTACAGCGATAAGTGTAAATTTTGCTGTTTTACTATATTTAACGATTGTTTGGTTGAGATCGTCCGAAAGTTATTAATGCATTTAGCTTCTGTTTGTGCTTATTTCTACATTGAACAGAGTTGAGGTTATTTGGATCTTCGAACGCTGTTTTGTATTCTGAAACTGCCCCTGCCGATCCACAGGATACGATGTAATAAATTGAACTCAAGTACGTCTTGACGGATTTAAGTGATTTTTTTCACAGGTTTATAAAGCTTAATGAGGAGGAGCAGGTATATGAAGGAAAATATTTGCATTTTGTTTCATTGCTTTAAAACAAAATAATAACAAAATTTAAAAATACTCTAAAATACGCTAAATATCTCTAAAATTTGGCGAAATTTTTTTCAAGCAATGAAAGTAGATCCAGGGAACATTTTAATTCCTTTCTCCACCTTCCTGCAAAGCAACAGTGATTAAAATTCCCATTTTGTCAATATGCACTGCATTGACCGTTTATAATTCAAAATCGACTTTTTTGATGTACATACTTTTTTGACCGGTTTCTTTAAGCTTGATATGAAGGACATTTATGACTAAAATGCCTCAGATTTTGTGCAGCTTTCATTTTATTTCGGTATTATTTTGGACAACGCCAAGTATTTCTGCTAGCTAAATGCATGAAAGTCGGAAAAGTCAAAGAGGGAAGAAGAGATTAAAGCAGGTCAATCCGAGAAGGAAGTCGGACAAGAAGGATCTTAAATCTACATTCGCTAATCCAGTGAATAAAGCGTGATAACATGAAGGCCATAGAATTTTTTCCATGAGAAGGCAAACAACTAACGTCTGTGGAGAAAATTGCAGGATAAGACGTACAAGATTAAAAAGTCTGATGTCCCCTTTTGTGACCTTGAACATCCAGGGGGTGGGGCAAGTGCCCCTTCTTGGGGGCAGCATCTGTATGGGGACCCATGCGTAACAGTATTTATGAAAGTTATAGTAAAATATAGACAACAGTGGTTTTAAAATGTGCCTTTGGTTAAAGAGAGCCCAGTAATATTTTACAGTTTGTGTCCCGATTGAAGCTAAGTATGTTCCGGGTATAGCTTCCTTAACATCGATTCAAATCTGGTTGTGTGCGAAAGTTTCGTTGACATAGTAACACTCAACAGATTCGAAAACAATTGTGTGCATAGCTTGGAACTAATGACATTTGAGGTTACGATGAAGCCCCGAATTTTAAATTTCGATCTATGCACTCAGGTCAAAGGTCAGATAATGTGGTCTGAAATGGAGAAAATAATCCGCTTGTTAAAATAATTTTCTATTTGTTTTGGTATAACTTGCATCGTTGCAAAGCTGTGTGGTACATTAGTTATTTAATATTTACTATTTTTGATTTCATATTTTGGGTTTTTTAACTACTTTCATGAAATAGTCTTTGTTATTAAATGCGCAGCTAAGATATCCCACTGTGCATCAGTTTCGAGTCGCCTAGTACAGTGTGTGCCCTAGTAGGTTATTTATTAAAAATTATGAGCTTACCCCTTTGTTTTATCTACCCCAGTAGTGTTGCAGCAACCGAGTCGTGGCGTCCATATCGTGTGGAGCCTTCGGCGGATCTACAGGCGAGGGACCAAAAGAAGAGAAAGAGAAAGAATTAATTTCAAGAGAGTGTCAAACCGAAAGTATGACAGTGCGAATAAGCAGCTTGATTTTAAGCAGTTTTAAGCTATTAAGCAGCGAGCTTTTTAATGCAGAAATTTCATCTCTTTTTAACACAGGGCTAAGGGTTAATTTATAAAGAATTTGGTTAATTTATAAAGAAAATTTTGAGATTTCAGTTCTCTAACTTAAAATCAATATTGCGTAGTATTAAAGTATTTGTGTTCTTTGACAACAATTGTAAGACGAGGTTTATAAATATTCTCCGCCAAATTTTTTGTTCGTAATAGAAAAGGGAATGTTTCGACAAAATTATTTGATAGTAAAGCAACCTACTTATACAACTCTGACTGCCTTTTGTGTGTTTACTTAGTTAATGTTGAGAATATGAATTATTTAAATAAATAATGAATTTCACTTACAAGAAAAGGTCATTGAATAGTGCTGACTGATATCATCATGTTTTCATTATTGTAAGAGGATACTCTATCTAGTAGGGGACAAAAGAAGCTAGTATCCCCTGGGTTCATGATGTCTCCAATTATCTATTATAAATTATTGCAAACTTAAAGCAAAAAATATATATGACACGTATGCGATTAAATTGGCAAATACAGATATATTTATCAGTTACATCAGTAGTTATAGAATGGAAAAAAACAATGCATAAATTTTCATTAGTATTTATTTCTTTTATATTAAATACAGTATTTTGTTCTCGAGTTATATCTGGAAGAATATTGGAAAAAAAATATTTTTTTATTACTTATAGGTCAAAATCCTACGTGTATTCAAAATTTCAAGTTTATACCTTCAGCAATCCGGGTTGAAAATTTATCTCTTTGTTAATCATTCTCGCTCAGCTCTATGATATAGGGTGAAACAAAATATTTGTAATAAATCTATGTTAAACGTATATCAATCAAAAAATTTTGATAATATTGAAATGTAGTATTATTACGAAATATGTATTTAGAAGCATCTATATTTTAGCTCTAAAATAGTGAAGTAAATGGGGAATTTTTTTTATTATTTTATAAATATTTTTATGTTGTTTTGTTAGTGGTATGTAATTTACAGTTTCAAAAATAAATTGATATTTGCAAATCCATTAATGTATGGTTCCATAAATAGCAATTAAATGGTTATTTTTCTGTTCTTTAAAGTGGTATGTATTTTACAACTTCAAAAATAAACTGATATTTGCAAATTTATTAATGCCTCTTTCCATAACTAGCAATTAATACTCATTCAAAGTGATAATTTGAAGTATGCTATTAATATTAATGATATCAAAAGAGTTTAATTGCGGCCAATATACAGACGTCATTAAGATATTGCTAACATGAAAAGAAATTTTAAAAAAGTTTTACAAAATATTTGACAAGAATAACTTGGGTACGAAATCTGAAAAAGATGTATCTCTTTTTATTATACAACCTTTTATTTAACTTGATTTGGTGTTTGTTTGCCAGTAAGAATTAAATATTTGGAGCCCTGACTAATCAGGTTGCATTCATAGTAATATGGAATTTGGCATGTCATTGGCTTTTGTGGTGCATTTTAATTATTTTCTTTTAGCACCTTATCGGGCTAGCCCGTCCTGGGACCGCCATAGGAATGTACTCGATTTTGTTTAGAATAACTCGATAAGAGGTGATGCGCAGAAAGTTCAGATTTAGTATGTCATTGTCTTTTGTAATATATTTCAATTCTTTGGATTTTGAACCTTATCGGGCCAGCCTGTCTTGGACTCGATATGAGAATATACTCGATTTTGGAGAATAACTCGAGAACCTGAGAAACTAGAAAGTCCAACTTTGGTATGTCTTTGTATTTCATACATTTAAGTTACATACATTTTAATAAATACATTTTTCATACATTTGAGTTACATACAAATAATAACAGAGGGTACTTTAAAAAACTATGTTTTTTGTTTTTGCTTGCTCATTCTGATAATGATTGTGATACAGATGTATCTAATTGGAATGTAAATGCATGAGAGGGTCATATAGTGAATCTCACATTAAATAACTTTATGATGAAAAAAGCTGAGCAGTATTTTGTGATGAACGATCTAAAATTAATGCAGTCAATATTCTTTACATTTTATTCCTAGTTCTTTATTTGTATAGACGAAAACACGGAAAATGGTAGCGAAGTTGCTTTTAAAAGGAAACCTAAATTTGGATACCTTGATGATTTTGTGCCACAAAACCCAATCAATCAACCAACCAACCAACCAACCAACCAACCATACCTTAACGATTAAAACGTTTAGATGCGTCAAAAAGACTGATCGTACAAATGTTGTGAAAGAATCAGGGAATTCAGACAATTATAGAATATGGTATATTGGTGGAAACTATTCGTGATCGAATATCTTGGGAGTTCTTAAAAGAAATTGTTTGACGAAGAATATGGCAGGAATCACTATTAAAGAAGATTTAGAACTTGCAAAGAAAGAATATAAAGGCAGAAAAGTTCATAGATTAAGAGATGATGAGAAGTACCATCTAAAGAGCAAATTGAAACTTATATTTTTATTTGGAGGGGGGCGAGACAAATATATTTTCTTACTGCAGGTATCTCATAAGAAAAACGGCAGAGTTTGTATAAGATTAATAATGTATATTCCTTTGACGAAAATTTTTTCCAAGATTTCAAAAACCTCAATCAACAATACTATGAAACGGAGGCAAATCCCATGTTTTCGTCTTTGATAAAGCTAGAAAATCAGCCAAAATCTATTTAAATGGTATTTCACGATATTTGGTTGCGATTTTGAACAGTGTATTTGGTATATGATATTAATTGGATTTAGTCCCCCAATCTAAGAGTAAAGTATATAGAATTTTTAGAACAAGAGTTCGATTTTTACGAGAAGCTTTAAACCTGCAAAAATTGCTATAACTCGAAAAAGATTTTGAAGATGGCAAATTAAATTGCGTGAAGGATAATTTAACTGACTTTCATAGACATAATGAATTTCGGAATTTTGTCACAAGTAACGGGTTGGAGATTACACAAAAGATAAATGATATTAAAGACTGACAAGAAAATATCTTTTACATTCAAAATAAGTTCCAACCATTAACTGTATATACAGCATGATTAAAAGAAGATGGGTCAAACTTTACGAGGTGGTAGTATACCCCAAATCAAGCATTTTTCCGTCATAGTTTACTGGGTCGCAAATGAAACGTAAAGGCGTTACAGGGCGATGTGGTCCCATAGCTTAGCCTCCACGATCGTCATATCTGTCGTGTCTTGGTTTCTTTTTGTGGGGGATATCTTATGAAACTCCCCTTGAATCGTCGCCAGAATTGCAGCCGCTGCTCCCGAAGTGCGCGGCATGCCTGGTCTGTTCGAGAGAGTTCGCCAATCCCTCCATCGCCGCTGTGAGACGTGCATTCAGGTTGGAAGTCGCTCTTTTGAGCCATTACTGTAATTCTTGTTTATTAATTGTTAACTTATAACTTCTAAGTCGTTCTTGTGTTTTCGCCTCACCTCATCGGTTTAACTATTAAGCGCCCTTTGGCGTCTTTACGTTTCACTTCCGACCCTGTAAACTATAACGAAAAATGATTGGTTTGGTGTGTACTACCACCTTGTAAAATTCGGTCCATCCTTTTTGAATAACTCTGTATATCTGGTATAGAAAATAAAGAGCATGGATATATTAACAAGTACTATTTGAATGCAAGGTAGTAAAAATTTTAATTCAAAATGACATTTTGTAGGTGCCATTTTGTCTGGGATGTCTTTAAACTCGAAACATAACTAGATAGATGAGTTATTTGATTTATGAATGTGAGGTTAGAACCAATGTTGAGCATTGGGCTGTTGCTCATAAATAAGGGGAAGGAGGAAATAATACTTACTACTCAATGTTGAGATGGTTTTGCTTTCACACCTTTGTCCCCTGTAACCTTCTGCACATCTGTAAGAAATATTAGTACCTGTTTACTATATAATAATGCATAAATTAGTAACTTTTTCTTTCTATTAAGTATTTTAGTAAATATATATCAGTATTTTAAATGTTGGTTTGATCTTTATTGGATAAATTATAAATTATTCTATAAATCAACAATATAGAACACTAATTATAAGGGAGACTCAGAAGAACCACAGTATTGAATTTTAGTTATTTATGTATCTAGTTACTAATAAAGAAAGTGATATAAATTAGAATAAAAGTACATTCCATCTATAAAGGACCTTTAAAATTTATGTTTACAATTTGTTTTTATAGACAGTTCTAAGTGAATAATAGATAAAATACTTATTAACTCAATTATTTACATTTAAAGCATTAAAATAATACTTATTTAAGAAAACATTTTTTTAATAAGATCATGCTGTTATTGCAGATTTGAGATTTTAGTTTCATTGGACAGATTTTCAAAGTATCTGAACTGCCTTTTATAATATTTTAATTTAAATTTAAAATTTCGTACTTATTTTCTATAAATAACATTCAATATGAGATAATGCAGTTAGTGCAGATCTAAGATTTTGGTTTCATTGGGAAGAGTCTAAAAGTATGTTAGCTGTCTTTGACAATATTTTAATTTAAATTCATAAATCTGTCAATCTGTAAATAATGTAAGGTTAAAAAGTTCAGGAAATAATTTAGTGTTAAATGTTTACACCATTGCATTTTAAAATATCTAAAATATATTGACAATATATAAATTTTACTTACTCACACACATATTCATCAACTATTTCTAGGTAGCTGCAAGTTGCACCGTTTAAACAGAAATTTTTCCTGGGACAAGGCAACTTTTTGAACGGCCATAGCGTTGAATCTGTGTCAAATATAAACAAAATTTACTTAGACAATGAAATACAAATTAGACAAGAAAGATCAATCATGCTTAAAGCATTGATTATGAAACACTTTCCAACTTCAATGCAATTTTATTTAAAAAAGTCGAAAATGCAATACATTCTTCGGTAATATTTTAAAACTTATCACAATACTACATTAATTTATTATAATTGAAAACTTAAACCTTCATTGAAAAAAATGAACTTCATTTAAATGACGGCATTGAAATATAAATTGCCTGGTTTAAATATCTCTAAAATGCGATACATTCCACGGTAATATTTTTAAAACTATCATAATACTACGATAATTTATTATATTTGAAAACTTCATCGAAAACAACTGAAGTTCATTCAAATGACGCCATAGAAAAAATAACACGCCTGGATCTCTCTATAAAAACAGAATTTCATTCATAACTTTCTCCCATTCATTTCATTTATCACAATACTATAATAATTTATTTTATTTAAAAATTAAGACCATGGAGCCACAAGTAATTAAACTCTATGCTTAAAACTTCATGGAAAAAAATCGTCCTTCTTTTTATAAAATCAATTAATATTTCATTCATATCAGCCATGCAGACTCCATGGACTAAATGATTTTGTGTTAAAAAAATACAGCAACTCTAATACAACTCATTCTATATATTTTGCTGTTTATATTTTACATAAGTGAAAAATAGGCTTCATTGTAGAAATAATCAAATTTGGATAATCATTTAAACTGAAATATATTGTATTTGCGTTGTTTCGGTATGTAGATGCACAGAATTTAAGCGAAAATAAAGTAGTTTTAGGACGGATACAACACTCAATATGAATTAAAAAGAACTTAAAAAATCACGATTTTGAAACAAGATGGATGCCATATATCATTTTGAAGTGGGTCATGTGATCGTTTCATATCATGGTCACGTGATCGTTTCATATAAGAGGTGTAATTATTATTTTAATTTTTATTTAAAGAACTACTGAATATATTTCGCTGAATTTTTTTGTTATATATTTTATGGAACAATTTGAATATTACCTAAAATTTTCGAAGCAATTTGTGAATTTTAAATCCGCTTAAAAAATGTTTGAAAAATTAGGTCCCATAGGGCTCAATGTATTTCATTTTTTCAACCCGGGTTCAATCCAAAACTAATTAGATGATATTATTCATTTATATTTCCATAGGTCCTACAGACCATCTGAACAACATTCTAAAATTTCATTTTGATTAAGTCATTTTTACGGCAGTTATCGTGCTAACGGACAGACAGACAGGCAGACAGACAGACAGACAGAATGAAAAAAGTCATAAACACTTTTCAACTTTGTTGTAAAGTGTTAAAAATTTCATTTTGATTAAGTCATTTTTACGGCAGTTATCGTGCTAACGGACAGACAAACAGACAGACAGACAGACAGACAGAATGAACAAAGCCATAAACACTTTTCAACTTTGTTGTAAAGTGTTAGAAATGAAGTCGAAATACATATATTACATGAATCTTAATTTAATTATCCAATGATATTTTTATTATGCACTATTAACATCCACTTAAATTGATTAATGATTGACCTACATTGTTTGGTCGAGAAACAAACTTCTATTTTTGCATATTTTATATAGAATTTTAAAATTCCTGTATACTCGGTGTAAAGTATAGCATGTTCTTAAATTATTAGTGGGATGGTTTCCTTTTATGACAATATAGATTTGGAATAAACGGTAATATTATGATTAACTCTTACACCCATTTTTCATTTTCAGTTTTTACTTACTGGCGCTTTGCTGTTGAGAATGCAATATTTCAAAGGAATTAATTTATACAAGGATTTCATGTTGTGCAAGAAATCATTTTCAATTTTATTCTTTCTTTGTATCATAGTTATATATTTAGTTTTATATTTTCTATATATATATATTATATATATTTATTTTCTATATATATATATATATATATATATTATATATATTTATTTTCTATATATATATATATATATATATATATATTATATATATTTATTTTCTATATATATATATATATATATATTATATAGAAAACACTTTTAATACCTCACCAGAATTCATTTTTAAGTAGCTTTATTTTTTTTTTTTTTTTTGCAAATTTTTTAAGTAAACATTTGAAATATCTGTATTGTTTATCCAAATGATGACAATTATAACATGTTACCTTTCATTTTAAAGGGTTTGAAAAAATATTTCAATCGATAGAAAGTTTGACAATGTATTCCTGTGTGTGTGTGTGTGGTGGTGGTGGTGGTGGTGGGGGGTGTAACTTGTCTTCCTCCTGAGGGGGGGGGGGGCTAATGACGTTGCGAACACAATAATTTTATCTTGGTTATTTTTCATGTTCACAATAAATCAACCACAGTCAGATTATTTTAAAAGTAGTGAAAATGTGTTCAGCAGATTCTAAAACATGTATTGGCATAAAAATCTCGAAAATGAAAATTTTTGTGAAAACAATACTTTCTCTCTACTATATTCTATAGCACTTTAAAAATAAAGACAACAAAAAAATTGGCCATAATTAAAAGTCTTTTACTAAATCTCCTTTGTACGACGTACTAAAATCACACGGCCATAGCGCTTTCGGGCATTATTAGTAATGCCCGAAAGAGCTATGGTCGTGTGATTTTAGTGCGTCGCAAAAAGGAGATTTTATTAAAAGATTTTTAATTATGGTCAATTTTTTGGTTGTCTTTATTTTTAAAGCATTAATTATTTTGACATGTTTCCATTCTATTTTATATATTCTATAGTATGAGAAAATAAAAAAGAAGCTCGAACTTATTTTTCAAATGTATATTTACCTGTTGTTGATTCTGTGCTTATAACTACTACAGCTACCGCTGAGGCATTGCCTAAGACGTTAGTAGCTCGGCACTCATAGTTGCCGTTGTCTTCTGTAATCACTCGGTTAATTATTAGATGGGAATATCGTCTGTGAAAAAATAAAAACATGTTACTTTGTTACATGTATCATCGAAGACATAATACAATGTTTTTTGAAAAGTCTTTTAACACCCAATGATTTCCTAAGGAAAGGTACATGAGTAAAGACGTTAGGTCTGCCTATCGATAGTTAAGTAACCCCTCCCTCGATTCTGCTATCGATTCCTACTTATTATATAATGCTCTGCAGTCTTGTAATTGGCGTTTTTCATCTTATCTCGCTTTGCTGCCGACGTCTTCATCTTAAATTCTCCATTAGAAATGCTAAACACTTCACCCAATAAGTCTCCGGTCTGACACATATATGGCAACACTGTTGACAGACCCATATGATTTCTGAATAGTACTAACCTTCAAACGACACGTATCAAAATTCCATGACATTCTGATAATTAGTTTATAGGTTACAGTGGTTTTAGTGACCCCAGTTTTATAATTTTCAAAACAATGGATAAAAAAAAAAAATTCGTGTGTTGATTAAACATTGTTTTTCATGGGGGAAAAATACGGTTGAAGCCAAACAGTGGTTTGATAAGCGTTATGGAGACTCTGCACCAGGGAAATCAACTATTATTGACTGGTATGCTGAATGTAAACGCGGTCGTACAAACACCGATAACGCTGAACGCTCTGGTCGCCCAAAATCGGCAGTTGTTCCGGAAAACATAAAAAGTCTACAAAATAGTTTTGAAAGACCATAAAGTGAAGTTGCGTGAGATAGCTGACACCTTAAAGATATCAGAAGGTAGTGTGTTTACAATTTAACACGAAAATTTGAGCATGCGTAAGTTACTTTCGAAGTGGGTGCCGCGTTTGCTCACACCGGACCAAAAACAACAACGCTTCGACGATTCAGAGCGCTGTTTGGAGCTGTTCAAGCGAGTTAAGAAGGATTTCTTGCATCGGTATGTGACAATGGATGAAACATGGATCCATTACTACACACCTGAATCAAAAAGATCGTCAGCTGAGTGGACAGCAGCCGGTGAAAGTCGTCCAAAGCGACCAAACCCCAAAAGTCAGCTGGCAAGGTTATGGCATCCGTAATTTGGGACGCGCATGGTATTTTGTTCATCAACTATCTTGGGAAAGGTAAAACTGTCAATAGAGAATATTATATGGCATTATTGGATCGATTGAGTGTAGAAATCAAGAAAAAACGGCCTCACATGCAAAAGAAAAAAGTGCTGTTCCACTAAGACAATGTCCCGTGTCACAAGTCGATGAAAACGATGGTTAAATTATATGAATTACGCTTCGAATTGCTTCTTCACCCACCGTACTCTCCAGATCTGGCCCCCAGCGACTATGGCATTTTGCAGACATCAAAAAGATGCTCCAGGGAAAGAAATTTGACTCAAATGAAGAAGTGATTGCTGAAACTGAGGCCTATTTTGACAGCAAAGACAAATCGTTCTACAAAAAAGGCATCGAAAAGTTAGAGGAGCGTTGGAATGAATGTACCACTCTTGAAGGAGAGTATGTTGATGAATAAAGTCGAATTTCTAAAAAAAAAATTGTTTTTCTTAGTTAGACCGGAGACTTATTGCGTGGGCCTTGTACAATATATTGAAAAAAAGAAAAGGAAAAGGAAACAGCTCACTGAATATATGAGCGAGAGTCCTGGAAACTCTGTATGTAAATTCATGTCGGCTAGATAAGCAAGTGATTCAAATTCCATCGCCAATAAATACTCAAGGCGATTTCAGAACGCAAGAGAATAAATATCCAAATCTTGGGGCCTTTATAAGATGCGCTGGTCGGAAAAAACTCACCGGTTATGCTATTTCGTTACGCTAAGTTCTCTGAAAATATCTCTGCGGCATACCCTTTGGTAGTACGAGCAACTGAGCGAGTTTGAAAGTGGTCACATCATAGGTGTTGTTGTTGAGACCCAGACCGTCCGACCTACCAGAAAGGTGTAAGGTAACAGTATGGACGGCCGGGAAGTGCCACCCAATTTAGACCGGAACCCAGTGGGGGAGGCATCCACAGGGACCGTACCCTCCTTCCCCTACCACCAACCTCTCGGAAGGACTTACGGACCCACATGTTTAACGTGATCGTACTCCGCATGAACACGGCGGCATTTGTGGTAGCGTGCAAATCAAGCGCGCAAACCACGGGGATACCGCACCCGAGATGGCCAACAGCACGCGGTGTTCCGAGGTGGTCACCCACCAAGTACTAACCGCGCCCGATGCTGCTTGACTTCGGTGATCTAACGAGAACCGGTGTTTTCAGCACGGTACGGCCGTTGGCCCACATCATAGGTGTAAGAGAAGTCGGGTAGTCATGCAGACGTGTCGGATATAATTTTCCTCTGAGCAACGTCGTTGTAAGACTATGTTGACAGTCGAGAATCCAGGAGTGAATACATAATCGTCACGAAGGGTCTGGACGTTCCAAAGAAACAAGTTCTCGTTTGATCGGGCGATCGCAAGAGCATCCACAACGATACTGATGTCCCTGTCCTCCAAAAAGCACAATAGAAGATTCCTCTGCACATGATGTAGTATTTAGGCATACCATTCGGTTAAAAACTGGTAGAGGGTACTTTATTTTCAGTAGCCCTTAAAGTGTCTATCGCTGATCACACATCATTGACAACATAGCTTGGAGTGGTGTTACGTCCAGATAACCTGAACTGAGACCAACTGAAATCATGTAGTGTTCAGTCACACATCCTGCTTCTCCCCTGGCACATGACCACTGTATCCATGCATGAAAAAAGATGGTCATTGCTCCAATATAGCTGCGTTGATAGAACGGCACATGCCCATCCCATCTGGTTGTCAGTATGGGTAGCCAACTCCTATGACAGAAAATATCTCTCAGTTTAGCTACAAGGTCACTCTGATATCACGCCTGTATTCTGACATGCTTTTCAGGGGCCATTTAGCATCCTTATAAAAATGCTAGACCTCACGGACAAGATTTTTTCAACGATGTTACCGTATGGTTCAGACCTCCACATGGCCAGACAGGTATTCTGACCTTTCTCCAATCGAGCATATCTGGAATATGCTGGGAAGGCTGTTGCAGACATCAGCGAACTAGTCAAATAATTACAGTATATCAGGTAAAATTTACCGTATGACAACATTAAACTGTTATTTGACGCTATTCTGCACTGTATGTCGTCTTATCGTTGCCAGAGGAGGAAGTATCATGTATTAATATGTGCCCGTCATGTTGCTATTGCTCTGTAATTTTCGGGTTTAAAGGTCACTGCTGTACTATACCATCGTTCAAAATTAATGCGCCATAGGAAATGAAAGGTCATCATGCTACTATCCCTTTTTAAAAATGTCCTCTTACAGCTAGAATGTGATCATTTCTTAATCTTTACATACTCAAAGTGTGTGCAAAGATTTATAGAGATAGAACACTATCTCCAGGGCGCGTCGTTTGGTTTGTAATAGAGTGCAACGTATTTAACCAACATTAAAGACAATCTCAGATAGATGTAATTAGCAAATTAATATAAAATTTCTAAAAGAATTAAATTAGTTTGGAATATATATCGTGTGTATGAAAAAGAACAAGAGAGCTAAAATATAACCCAATCTAGTCCAATCTGAGAGCTGCAAGAATCAATTGAAGAAAGTTGTCTATGTAACAACAAAAATTTTTGATTCCAGGAAGCTATTTAGATTTATTCGCTCTGTAGGATCGCTGGGTGAATCATTTCCCACTGTAATTTGTCACATTACAGTGGTGAATTTAGTACTAAGCAGAGTAGGCAGCTGCCAATGAACGTTGGCCTCATAAAGACAACCGGAATAATTAAAGTTTCTGTAGCTAATTCTGAACATTTATTAGAGCTTTTCCAAATATTGCATAATATAAACACCTTGATTTATCAGTCTGTTTATCTATCTATCTATCTCTGGGCTACTAAATGTTACCAAACGTGTTTCAATCAAAGATAAACATTTCAATTTAGATACTAATTCAGACCATTAGTATTTTCATAATCCTCCATTAGTCGTTTTATCTACTATAAGAATAACCTATTTCTCTGTCCATGACTAATTGATGAAAATTCAATATCTTGGAAGAAATATAAGAATGTATAAGAATAACCCATTTCTTCTTCTGTAACGCTTGGCGAAATTCTGCGACGAATTTTGGCGGCATATCGTCAACTTGGCGAGTCTTTCTGAATGCTGCTAAATTGACGAAAATGTCGCCAAATTGATAAAATTGACGCTAAATCAAAGAAAATGACGACTAATTGATGAAAATTCAATATCTTGGAAATAACATAATAAACGACTATATGAATAACCCATTTCTCTGCCCGTCAGTAATACTTGGCAAAAAATTGGACGGGATGTCGTAAACTCGGCGACTTTTATAAATATTATCAAACTGATGAAAATATCGCCAAATTGATAAAAATGTCACCAAAGTGATAAAAATGATGCTAAATAGGAGGCAATGCTTTTCAAACATTTAATTTAGTCATATGACGGGCATACATTCTAGTTGTATAATGAAAGGCACAATGGCATTAAAAAACCAGTAGTCGGTCTTTGTAAAAATTTACAACCAAGTACTTTGTGATCGTGTACGGATAAGTGCAACGATTAATTCGGTTTCAATGACCGCTGCAGCATCATATCAATGTTCAAAATTAATGGGCCATGGGAAAAACTTCATATCTCAAAGATTTCGATATTGACCTCTCCTGGTCTTGCCCTTTCTTGATGAACTGTATTAACTCCAAAATCGATCGTAGGAATAATGGGATAATTATGTGTGCATTTTATCTCTTGAATATAGTTTTCCATTCGAAGCACATTTCTTTGTGCCATCCTTTGCATATAAAATGTTGTTCAGAATGTTTTGAGTTTCCATGTATGCCTTTCGTAGGCAATACTGATTTATCAGTAATATTATTATAAATCGATAACCGATTAATGTCAATACTGTTAAAAGCAAGAAAGTGCTCAACTGATTATCCATCACCACCTGTGGATCATGGTTTCGCGGTCCTTGCTGCTTGACAGCACGGCGTAAAATATGCAGTAATCTTAAAGCAAAGATTTTAGAATTTTTTTTGGTAAAATATTGCAGCTTCGAATGAGGCGCTTTTTGACCTCGAGGCAGATTTTATTAACTAAAATGCCTTCTATCATTACTGGATTCGCAGTTTCAATATTTCTACGAGAAGAATTCTAAAATTCTTGCTTTAAGGAGTTTTGTACTCACTGATTATCTCATCGCCTGCATCGTGCTGACGAGCGGCAATAAAAGCGAAACCATGGTCTACGAGTGGTGGTGGAGGATCAGTTGCTCTTTTTTATGTTTTCATTCAACGCTCTGTTATATGGCAGAAATCGTTTCAATGTGTTTCTGAGCTATTAGAATTTTATTAACGATGGACGGAGTTAAAAACGTTCCATACCTTTACTGGATTGGGAAAAAACCCCTCTTCTACCAGAAAAAAAATATAAAATCTTTGACTGGCTGCATCGTGCTACCGAGTGGCAATGACAACGAAACCGTAGTCTACGGATGGTGATGGATGATTAGTTGAACACTTTCTTGCTTTTAATACAACGCCCTGCTATAGGGTTGACGTGGTTTCACTGTATCGATAGTGATATTAATATCTGACTGTGGATAACTCTTATTGATGCTAGACTTTTCCTCAGTGCGTTACGTGAAGTGCTGTATCTGCTTATGGTGGAAGTGGATATAAATTTGTGATCGAACGTTTGCAATTTTCGGTAAAAATAGTTTGCAAATTTCCAAAGCAAACAGTATATTTTGGAATCAATTTTCATTTCTTCAAAAATATTGTCGATTTAAAGGAAATTTAGTATTTAATTGATTAATGAATTCAAAATAAAAGGCATAACTTTGATAGATTATTTGCAGTAATTTTTGTGAGCAATAGGGGCATGTTGATACAGAGAGTAAGTTGATACAACAAATGTGGGCAAATATGCCTATTCGTAATTTTATCTCTTTGGAAAGGCAGGAAGAAGTCAACCGCAAGTATTCAAGTGTTTTGCGCGATATAACATTAACTAAGTTAAAGTTATCCAATCAAAACTGTTTTTGATAGTACAAAGCAAATTTTGTGTTGCTCATTTATCTTTTTTGGACAATTTGGTTGAACTTTTTAATGTTTTTCCCGACTGAGGGCTTATTTGGGTACGAGATGGGGAAAATAATTTTGTCTCTGCTTATAATATTTTCTTACTTTTTCTCTGCGCCATAGTATGACTGAAGTGTAACTATATTGTTTGAAGCAAGTTGATGTAAGTTTTGTTCGGGGTATTAAATTATTCCAGTTACACAAAATAAATTATTGTCGTTTGCAATGGAGAAAGCGTGATAAAATAATTAGGGGAGGTAGATAACCGAGAAATAAAATTAGAAAATAAACTTTCATGTTATATATATTACAGCAAGGTTACAAATAAAATAGAATATACAGTAAACTTTCGATAGTCAGATATGTTCGGGAGTTCAGAGCTGCCGGATTGTCAAACTTGACGGATTATCGGATGTCGAACTGAAATGGGAAAAAATAAATGGGAAAAATTAAATTGAAACAAAATAATGGACAATAAATGTGATGTTTTTTGCCTAAAGCATTACACAGACTGAATTACACTGTACAGTATGTGAAAAAACATTTATATTAATTTAAAAATTATTTGAAATAAATAAATTTAAAATTTATTAAAAATTATTTTTATTGAGATGGATGATTTAGATTTTTGTATATTATATCGTTTCAATATGTCGACTTTTTAACTCAGAAAAATTATTGAAACGCCTATAAAATCAAAATCCCTGTAATATAGAAATTTTGTAAATCAAATTTCCTATTAACATTTAAAATTTTTCTCCAGATGACTCAGACTATAAACACTTTGTTTACAGAAACGATACTAATAAGAGAAACAGTTCATTCCTTTCCTTGTAGCCCAGACCGGTTTGACAAAGAACAGCCGTAGCCCGGATAGAAATTGATTACGCATTTTCTTTCGGTTTTCATTTTCAATGGAATTGCAACTGACGTAGGTAGACAGAGAGAGATTTGAGGAAACAAGAAAGGCACAGTCATTGAGCTCGGTGCTGGATGAAGCAAAATTACTTTGTTAGCTTTCATAGAAAATATTTTATACATTTATTTCGAATACTATATATAATTAAAATAAAAGTTACTTGATCGTAAATGATTTGAGTAGATACTGTCTACTTTCTCTTTCCTGCCGCTCGCTCCTCTACTGCTCGTTTATTCTCAGGACAATGGTTTGAAATTTACTTAAATTTTACGAACAGTCCAGAGGAAAAGTATTGAAAAAAGAGTGCGAGAGAGATGAAGCATTAATTTGTTTCGAGTATGTTGCATAATTTTTTTAAAATTATTGACATCTAAGATAATACTATGCACTCTTTAAATTGTTTGCTTACATTTTTACTTTCCTTATATACAATAATGTATATGGGAAGTATTGTGACGGGGTCGAAAATTCGAATTCGAGTTTTCGACGGGAGAGCACGCTTCAAGCATCCCTGATCACGAATCAAACATTTTTGAAGTGATGTCTGTGTGTGTCAGTGAGTCTGTGGAGATGATAACTAACGAACGAATAGACCGATTCGAACGAAATTTGGTACAAAAATCACAATCCATAAATACTGGAAGCCTATTGTTTTTATACGCAATCGAATGTTCAGAACCCCCCTAAATTTTCGAGTGAAATTTTGAAAAAATCGTCAAAAAATCAAAACCTAATAAAGTTACACAAATAGACATTTCTTATATAATTTTTCATTAGAAAACGATTGACATAAATTTTAGAACGCTAACATGAACCGTTTTTGAGATATTGCACATTTTCCCACTAAATTTATCAAAAAATCCCATAAATTAAAAACAAATATTAACTGTGCGAAACATGTTCACTTTTTATATGTAATACCATGCGATAAATTGGGTGATATCATTCTCGTGGATCTAGCTCGTTCCTTTCATGAGAAAAGATACTTTGAGTAATACTTTTGTATTTGAACGCCAATAGTCATTTATCTGCTATAAGAATAACTTATTTCTCCGTCCATAAAGCTTGGCGAGATTTTGGCGACGAATTTGGCAGAATGTCGCCAACTTGGCGACTTTTTGAAATGTTGCCAAATTAACGAAAATCTCGCCAAATGGATAAAAATGACGACTAATTTTCGAAAATATAATATCTTGGAAAGAATATAAGTATCTACTATAAGAAAAACCTATTTTTTTTACTGTAAAAGTAATAAATTCATTGCATTATATAAGGAAAGTCATGTGTTGCCCACATCAGATTTTTTTTCAATACAACAACGTCTCCTTATCAGTTTCAATTTGCTCCTGGGTAGGGCATATTTATACGATACCATTTGGCTAGCTAAATAGCCTTTTGTGGGTTTCATATTTTAATCTCACAAAATTTAACTATGAAATCAATAAAGAAGTAACAAAGTTAATTTCAATATTTTTGATTTTTTTTCAAGTAAATACAAAGCACTGAAAAATTAAAAAAGGAAATAAAAAATGGATCAACTTTACTGGATCTACTCAATTGTTTGAAACAGCAATTTCCTTACCTTTTTGCTCTTATTTTGAGCCTACTGTTCGGTTTAACCCTGTGTCCGTTCTTGAACCACGTTACCCGTGGTGGAGGATTTCCTGAGATTCTGCATTTCAGTTTTAACTGTGACTGCACTTCCTGTGTAGTGTCTTTCAAGTTTCGTATGGAAGGAGCTTTGGCTGCAAAAGAAACATTAATTTAAATGAGATTTTTTATCAGTTGATGAAGCGCATTAGAAAACTCATTTTAACGGCATAAACATAATTGAATTTCTCCTGAAAAGATGTGGTATAAAATAAGGGAATAGTTGCTTTTAAACTGAATATTTTTCTGGCTGTACTTTATTATAAAATCTGAATTTCGAGTGTCGATTTTACAAATTTGCCCTCATAACAAGTATAACAAAAAGTGTCCGATATTTGAATTGAGATTTGTCTTAAAATTTATGTCATTAAGTTATATTTTAATGTATAGAAATCAAAGCAAGGTTATAGTTGTCAGTTTAGATAACTTACTTGACCTTTTGTGTCGCTGCTTTTCCTTTTAGTCACACTATGAACTTGGTATAGAATAAGTTTTTTTTTACCCCTATAATTCTTATGGTTGATTTGAGTTTAATTCACAATTATTATTTTTTATTTTTTATGAGCATACTTATGTAAGACAGCAGTCATTCAAAGTATTTTAATTTTAAATCAGTTCTATAACATAGTCATTGGTGGAACCATAATAATAAATAAATGCTAAAAATATGTTATTAATTAATACTTTTCACTTTAATATATAAACAGCATCAAGCAAATAATAAACTTATATTTTCTGTTTTAAAATTAAAATAATGTGGATGAAAGGGTGTAACATCATATTCACATATAACTTCTGCCTCGTATTTTTCACCAACTCTTAAGCTATTATAACTTTTAGAAACTTTTACAATTTCTTTCCTTCGTATCTTGCTCCCAAAGATATTTCACATAAAAGAATATGAGAAATTGCTTAGTTTAACTACAGTCACTTTTATCTAGATAAAGGTGGCTATGGTTTTACTTACTAGTAGATGTTGCCAGTAATGTATATGTGTGAATGCGTGAAACATTTTTTAATACAAAATACATAATTTAATTTTAATTCTTTTCGACAAAATACGGCTAAACTAATTACAGTAACAATCTGTAGCAATTCTACAAAACCAAAGAAAGCTTCGTGTATGATAGCTTGTACGGATTAACGAAGAAGGAAAGTTTATATGGAAATTATAAATAAATATATTTAATGGAAATTAATCCTTTCACTTTTACTTTGCTGCTCAGCTCTTTCTAACTTTGGACCTCTATTTCTTTTGCATTTTCTATAGTAAAATGAACGAAATAAAAGGAAATTAAACTTTTTATAGAAGCATGCAAAAAAAAAAAAGTGTGTGTGTGTGGGGGGCAATATTACTTTTCCTGCCCACATAAAATACATAGGAAAAGTATTGTGAAGGTATCAAAAGCTCGAATGCGAGTTTTTGATGGAAAAGCACGTTTCGAGCATCCCTGAACTCGAATCGAACATTTTGTGTGTGTGGGGGGGGGGGAGGAGGGAGACGATATTTCACAAATGAATGAAGCGTTTCTAAAAATATTTAGTAAGATTATTATAATCAGTGAGCACTGGAACTATTGGCTTGAAACCCGATTGAATATTAGCCTCCACCCCAATGTTTAAACAAATTTTTGAAAAAATCACTAAAAATTCAGGGCCTTTAATACTGGTAAGTACATAGACATTACAGAAGTAATCTTTATTGGAACATCGGGAACACTGGAATCCTATTAATTTTAAACCCGATAAAATATTTGGAAAACCCCGCAATTTTAAAATAAATTTTTTAAAACATCATTAAAAAATCCGGATCTTCAATAATGATAAATAAATTATTCTTACAGAACTAAGTCTTCATTACGAAACGAACGACATAATTTTTAGAACGTTAGCATAAACTGCTCCCGAAATAATGCACATTTTTCAAATAAATGCATTAAAAAATTACAGAACATTAAAAAAAAATAAGTTACCGACGTTAAATAGGTTGATATTCCATATGCAATATTATTGCACACACTTGCTAATATAATTCTCGTGGATCTAACTCGTGTCATTCTTGAGAGAAGATATATTTTGATTAGAATTCAAGCCATCGGTTAATACTATATAAGAAAAATCCTTCTCCCCGTCTTCTTGTCTATATATAACGCCCGGCGCAAATTTAGCGACAATTTGGCGACCTCGAGGACGAACGTGGTGAAATATCGCCAACTTGGCGACTTTTGGAAATGTCGCTAAACGGGCAACAGTGATTTTTAATTAACGAAAATGGAGCCAAATTGATGAGAGCAATATCTTAAAGAATAACATATATTTAAGAAGAAATCACTCCAACCTAATTTTCGACCATCCTTCACGCATTGTGAAACAGATCATTTGAACCCCCCAGGTCTCAGTGTCATAGGTCACCTCTTGTCCCTCCCAGAAAGGGTTCCTAGATTTGGCATGAAATCAGGCTACGAATAATACTCCTGCCGAATGAAGTTCAATTTCTTTGATAATCCCTGTCTTTTTGGGAAAATTAATATCCTTGATGTAGGAAAAACCGTGTGCTGCTCACATCAGATATTTTTTTTCTTCTAAGACTATCGTCCCATGAAAGTGCAAGTTCCGTCCTTTTCGATAGGGGAATAACCCTAAACGAAATATATTAGTGTCCTCTGTTTCATTTTGTAGGTCTTCTAAGCAAACAGGCAGTCTGGCGGGTGTTGCTGCTGGTGTTGGGCCAACTTTCTTTTGGTTCTCTCTCGCTCTGGATTCGGTGCGTCACTCCTCATTTATCGCAGACAGCAACAGGTCCCTGGGAACAAAGTGAACGAGTTTGGAGACATTGTAGATGGCGAGAGTTTAAGTGCTGCCAGAGTTGTCACTGTTACTTAAACATTAAAGCTCGTTCATGCGGTTGAACGTTTTGTTAACTTGAAATTTATTGCTCTTCCTACTATACATAGCATATGCATGAGTAAAGTATTGGAATATAATAAAAAATTCGAATGAAAGTTTTTTATGGATTTACTTTTATTGGGATCTTCAATTTTGTTTTATTATGCACCTCTTGAGATCGTCTCATGTACTTCTATGGTAAATACAGATGCGATAGACATATGCCATTTACAAATGTTTGTGTATATATATATATATATATATATATATATATATTATATGTGTGTGTGTGTGTATACAGGGTGTCCCAAAAACATTGACTTCGGCTTTTATTCCTTAAATATTGATCTCTTAGATATATATATAATAAATTACAAAGTTGTGTAAAGAAAGGTACAGAATTTTATGAAATCGATTAAAATTTTCAAGGGAATTAAATTTTAAGAAATAAAAAATTAAAATTTTTATACGACCCCGTACAAAAACATTTCCAATGAGCAAAATGTGCTCCATACACTAATAAGGTGATGTATGAAATTTCAGCATTATATCATAAAAAGTCTTATTGTTATCATAAATGTAATGCAGATACTTAAGGTACTAATCCCCTTGTTCCCTGCATATATATATATATATATATATATATATATATATATATATATAATAAAATGTTTATATGATATTCCAAAGCAATAATATAGATTGTAACACAAAAATATAATCAAAACTTCAACATTTAAGAAAGTTGCTAACAAAATTAGATTGAATATATATATATATATAGTCAATCCAATTAATTTTGTTCCCAAATTTACCAATATTTGGGTATTATATTGGTAAATTATGTGCTGTGGCAGCATTGCGCCTGGTAGTTGAATTTACATTAGGTGTTTTATGTATTTATACTTGTTTAAAAAAACTTTATACACACACACACACACACGGAGGCTTCATATTAGAAAAGCGAAATAATGTTTTTTGTTCTAAATGACCGTTCTAAAATATCGACTCCCAAACAAAAAACTGGCACGGGCACTATCTTACCCCACCGACTAATTAAACGATAACTTTGTCAAAAACAAAACTAAATTGAAACAGATCTCTGCGGAAAATCGAAAATAAGATAATAACAGAGATATGTTCAATTTTGAACTTGTTTTAGGAAAAGGAAAATACAAACACAGATATTAAATTTTCTTGGCGTACCCCCTCGTATCAACTCGCATACCCATTACATTAGTCGTACCCTACTTTAAAGACCACTGTCCTAGAACACAAATCAACTATTTCTTTCGAGACATCTGTCTGTCCATACGAGCGCAATATATGTGGCCATTCTGGTTCAAAAGTTCATGGGATAACATAACAAGTAATACAATATGAATAGTCATTTGTGATTAGGAGTGTTTGGAACATTATAAAAAGACTAGAAAATGTACCAGATATTGTCCGTAATTTCGAGCAAGGATTAATTGAATTCATCCATATATTTTTTCAAAAGAAGCAGTATCAGTTTGTTGTCTTTTTAGCCTCCCATTTTTAAGTAAAAGAACAAAAAATGTTCATGCACCCTAAATAACCGCCTTTGTTGCGCGAGCACCCGCTTAGCGGGCCCATCTGCTCATCAGTTCATATGCAATTTGGGTACCCACACAGCCGGCGTGATACTCTAAAACGCTGAAATTCCGCGTCAAGCAGGTTCTTTCTTCTGGAAGGGGGTGCGTCCAAAAAGTGCAAGCAGACTCCGCAGTGTCTACACGTAAATCGAAACTGCAGTTTTATAAAGAAAAGCTAGTATATGCGTTGAAAATTAAGTGTGAAAAACATTCTAAAACTGAAAAAATAAGCTGCAAAGTTCCTCATTAACCGATCACAATTCCCAAATACAAACTTCTACCCCCCAAAAAAGTTCCTTTACACTGAGAAGTGCAAATAAATTTTTATATGGTTTACAGCAAATTTTTGGAACACACTTATAATAATAAACTGGTTTACAACGTAAAATACAGTGCAAATCAAGACAAGTAAGCATACGTTTCGGAAATCAACTGGATTTCCCTTTTTAGTACAAAAAGTCTGGACCTGAAAGCCTAAATAAGCGTAAGACTATGTCGGCAAAACTGAAATGGCTAAATGACATCTCAATATAGTGACGCCACCTAGTGGGACGAAAGGGAAATACAATTAGAAAAATAACACAAGGAAATATGAACATGAGAAGCAACAAGTAAAAATAAAAGACATGAAATATGAATTAAAAAAAAACAAAATAATAGAATATAATTAAGATAAATAAGCGTACGTTTCGGAAATCAACTGAACTTCTCTTTTTAATACAAAAAGTCTGGACCTGAAAGATCAAATAAGCACAAGACTATGTCGGCAAAACTGAAATGGCTAAACGACATCTCAATATAGTCACGCCACCTAGTGAGATGAAAGGAAAATAAAACTAAAATAAAACCCCAAGGAAATATGAACATGAGAAGCAAAAAATAAAAGGCAGGAAATATGAACTCAAAGAAACAAAATAATTAAAAGTGGTGATGCTATACCTCTGAGAAATACGGAGTCCTTGACAAATCTTTGACTAGATTACTAGAGTTTTTAATATGAAAATATTCAAAGAAATCCAAATCGAATGAATGTGTTTGATCGTTTTGATCCCTCACTCACTTAGTTCAGTGCTTATTAAATAGATAAAATTAATGTTTTTAAATATAAATTGAATAGTGATATGGAAATTTGTTCTCGAGTTATCATGCCTATTAAAACTACATACTTATGTACTCTCAGAAAGAGGGACATATATAACTTCAAAAGTTTTCAAAATATGCTCAGGAAGTCTCCAATTTTTTTGCATTATTTCTCCAAAATTTTCGAATTTAGAATTTAAACATTCTGAATTCGAAAATTTTGATGAAATAATGTTCTATGAATATTATTAGAAATAACCTCCAGAAAGTGAGGGACGTATCATTGTAATCATTTCAAAAGTGTTCGAATTATTCTCGTGAAATCTAAAAAAAAAAAAAAAAAAGTTCTATCAGAATTTCGAATTCGAAAGTTTTGGGGAAATAAAGTTTTATTATGGATACTATTGGAAATAAATAAATAATACATAAAAACCCAATTTACTAATTTATTTTAAAACAGTTTTGTTTCTAATTCGTAAAACAGTTTTTTAAAAGCGTTAAAGAAAGCCGCCTGCATCAGTTCATCTGTGGCAGAGATTCAGACAGATGCAGTTTTCCCATTCTCATATAGTACATTGCAAAGAAAACAGTTTTAAAGGCAAACAGAATGCTATTTTGCCATAAAATTGGTGTTTTCCAAAACTCTGGTGAGCACCAACTTCGAGGGTACGTCAAAGGGTTTGAAGAGGTATGCGGCTGAGTTTCTCAAATTTAGTTTTATTTATTTATTTATTTATTTTGATAAAAAAAATCTTTAAAACAATAGCAGAGGCAGCTGATCAAAATGCATATATTTATAAAGTATGAGTTTTAAAATATTCTGGTACTTGTAAAAAAATGAGTTATGGAATTTTACTCAAATTAACTTATTTTCTCTACAATACATATTTATGAATGTATTTAATTAAAAAATTAATCCGATAATATTTAAGGAGCGGTATATCTGCATTTGACATTGTGACCGCTGTGAAATAATGACCGCTAGCTGCGGGCATCTCAGCTAGTTTTGTATTAAATGACATTTGCTCTTCTGAATTACCTTCTATCGTCTTCTGTGGCTATTAATAGTTTAAGAAACATTATAAAGCCTATTAATATATGACTAATGATAGAAATAAGCTACTTATGAAAAACAGAACAAGATGCTATTTTGTTTTATAGAATTCCACGATATCCAGTTTTGCTCTGTCAAGAACCTGCAATTAGTCCAAACCTTTTTACAATGTGCGTGGAACCCTTTTAAAATAATATGGGTAAGCATTGGTTAAATCAAATTATACCAATGCCTCAGAGTTTCAGAGTTTGAGTATCAGAAATGAAAAGTGAATTGCGATTTTTTATCTATCGGAAATATTTTAAAAGTATATTCTTTACGAAATACAAAATTTCTTTTGACTTCAAGTCACGCCTCTAGGCTTTTCACTAGGATAGTTGCTTCATATAAAGATGCTACAAAGTGTTAACCGGAATCGTGCATTGGATGGCTGCCGGAGAATTTAGGTAACTGTAAATAAAAAGAAAAAAAATAGAGTTCGCCACTTAAACACTAAACTTACAGTTCCCCGTTCATTACAACAACGTACCAAAAGCAAGAAAGGGGGAAATATTAAAATTTAACCACTTGAGAAGCACTCTAAAATTATAATTCATAAGTGATAAATTTAACATTAAAATTGGTTATTTACAAAGGAACCTATTATTGTATCTTTCAGAACGATGTTTGCGAAATGTGGAACACGACTGCTCGAATCAATACCAACTTAATATAAGTATGGACACTGACTTCTTCTGTTCAGCACTTTGTTATAGGGAAGAAGTCGCTTCACTTTAATTCTGAGTGCTTAGAAATTTGTTAATGCTAGCGGGGGCTAAAATAATCTTTTGCATTGTTACTGGTTTCGATTTAAATACTTTTAATAGAAAAAAATTCCAAATCTTTAATGAGTTTTGTGCTCCTCATTGATCATCATCGCCTGTACTGTGCTGACGAATCGCAATAATCTCGAAAACATGATCAACGGCTGGTGACAGATGATCAGTTGAGCACTTTTTTGCTTCTATGCAGCGGTCTGTTTTAGAACAGAAGTTATGTCTTCATTGTAATCCCAAAAACTTGGTGGTTTTGTTAAAGGTGGGCGGGGGTAAAATAATGTGTTGTATAATTACTGTTTCCAAGTAAATACTTCTACCAGAAAAATTTCAGAAATATTGCTTTGAGGAGTTTTGCACACACTGCCATTATTCCAACACCTGCCAGTGGTGTAAGGTCATGAAGCTGGTCAGAGAAATTGTGTTAGAGCGCTGAACGACAAGGGGACGTCATCATTCTTTTTATGTAAGACCCAAAGAGTGTGCATTATAATTAAGGGCGTTCTGAAATTACCTGCTCCAGGGTGCCAAAATCCCAGTTACGCCTCTGACTTCTGCACCGTACTGACGAGCCGCAATGACTGCAAAATCATGGTCTGCGAGTGTTGATGGATAATTAATTGAACTCTTTGTTGTTTTTATGGAAAGAGAATAATTTAGTATAATAATCTAGTTATATTAGATCGAATCTTTTGAGATTTTTTCTCAAAATAAGGTAATGTTAATGAGATGTAACCATGACCACCCTATCATATTCTCAGAATCCGCACCAACAGCAATTTTTCCCATGTATATATAGAACGAGAGGACATCTCTATTCAGGTGATCCTTCATCAACTCGGTGCCGCTCAAACCTTGATCTTGCACCAAGAAGGCGGCGTGTAAGGTTTCAGACAAACGGGACTTCCAATGTGTCATATCGAAAAACCCGTGCCAAATGAGGGCCTTTGCCAAGTCGGGGGACTTGTAAGTTTACCGTATCTGTCGGAGCACGACATAAATGTGTTTACTAGTGGTGGCTTCGAATCGCATCATCGGCTTGTCATTCTAAATCACAGGCTCTCTTTTTAGCGCAGACCGTTTTTTCTACAACTCCTTTTTTCTCTTAATTTTTGCCATCTTCTTCTTCTGGGTCTAGACAGTGTCGACGAACTGGGAATTAAAATATGTAGCCAAGAGTAAATTATTTTTTTTCCCAAGTTCTCTTTTCAGTTTTTAATGTTTTCGTTTGTAAAAAGTTTTCTCTTAGAACTGGGGTACAGTTACTACAGTAGGGTGGGACAAAAATTACTAAATTTAAACTTATATGAAAGAATAGTAATGTTTAATATTATCAAGAGTAAATTATTTTATTACCAAGTATAAATTATTTTTTTCTAAGTTCTCTTTTCAGTTTATCGTTTGTAAAAGTTTTCTCTTAGAACGAGGTAGAGTTACTACAGCAGGGTGGGACAAAAATTACTTACGAAATTTAAACTTACATGCAAGAATCGTAATGTTTAATATTATCAAACCCTTGCTGGATATACTCTAACTATTAAGCCATTTATTTTCCAGTATATAATCATAGAAAATTATGGTATTTTTTAGAAAACTACTCAACAATCAGATTGTAGTGCTCTTTTAAATGGGATCGATTTCTGTGCCAGCAAACCTATAGTTTAAGGTGTCATACGTTATTTCGCATTCCAGATGATGTTCATCGCAATTTTTTAAGAAACTTCTCTGTTTTTAAATTTTATACGTTATTCAATTTATGTTCTAATAGTATTGATTTGTTTGCTATGTCTGAAAGTTTTAAAAATGAATGTTTAAGGAGTTCTCTTTGATTTATGCAGTTAGTTCTCTGTACTGTGATCATTGTAATTGGACTTGTTCCGTTATGTTTCACTGATTGAAATAAATAAATAAATAAAAATAGCATGGTTATGGAAATAATGTGATGTGGGCAGTACATGACTTTTCCTACAGACTCAAATTCATTTTCTCTTTATTTCTTCAATAATTTATTAAATTGAGTTTAATTGCACAAATAACACGTAGAATTATTTGAAGTTGCACTGAATTTGCACTTTTAATTCAATTTTCGTTTTCATTTGGGAACTGGATATATTTTTAAAATAACGTATTTTTAATCAACAACTAAAATATCTAGAGAATGGCTAGTCTTAGAGTAATGTAGTTGGTTTTATTCTTTTCATCGTAAAAAATTACGTATAAAAAAGGCACTCAATTAGCATACGAATTCTTTTATTTTAGATTTTGACGATTTTTGTGGGCCATTTCGCAAAAAGGCAGGTTGTTTTTTCCGAATCGTACCAAAATCTAATCAGCACCAGGGTAACCCTCCCCCCTCCCCACAGTTACTTATCTACCGAATTTTGTGAAACTTAGTTAATTAGTTTTTTAGCTAGATTGGATATATGCAAATTTTGCCCGTCACTTTGTAAAAAAAAAAAAAAGTCAGGTTCTTTTATCTCGAATCGTACTAAAATCTAATCAGAACAAGGGACTTACTTATGAGATGTTATGAAATTTGGTCCATTAGTTTTTGAGTTAGAGTGTATACATACATTGCACACACAGATACACAAACAAACAGACACAGATACAAACACATACACAAGCACACACATGAATAATTCAGTATGGTTATTTTAGTGACGTTTCTGCCAGCAACCAATCACAGCGAAGTTGTAAATCGGATCGACCCATCATATCTTCGCTCTTACGGGCAATGCTAAATCTTATAAATAGTTAGTAATATTTAACTAGCTAAGGCTAATATATTAGTATCATTTAATTAGCTTAGTTAATATTTAATTGATTAAGGCTTAAATCAAAGTTCTAAGCCTATCTTGCACATCTAAGAGTTCATATTAGTCTATATGTAAAATTTCAGAACTGTACGTTTTGCCGTCAATTCGCAATGGAGTGACAAGGATTTGCAAGATTTTTTTTTAATATAGAGAGAAACAGAGACATCGTATATAGCGTTAATTCCTTAATAACCTTCTACAAACCCTTGTCTCCGCCACTGCATCAAAATGACTAATATGTTGTCTACCTGTATATTTCTTAAACGAATTAAGATTTTTTTTTTGAAGGGTAACTTGCAAACTAAAGCTTATGAAAAGAAAATATTCAAATTATCCCATAAAATTTATAAAAAAAAATTTCAGCAAAATATATTCAGTCATTTTTTAAATAAAAATTAAAATAATAATTACACCTTTTATATGAAGCGATCACGTGACCATTATATGAAGAGATCACGTGATCCACTTCAAAATAAAATATGGCATCCATCTTGTGTCAAAATCGTGATTTTTAAAGTTTTTTTAAATTCATATTTAGTGTTGTATCCGTCCTAAAACCGCTTTATTTTTGCTTAAATTCTGTGCATCTACATACTGCAACAACGCAATTACAACATATTTGAGTTTAAATGATCCTCCAACTTTGATTATTTCTACAACGAAGCCTAATTTTCACTTATAGAAAATGTAAGCACCAAAAGATGTAGAATGAGTTGTATAAGATTTGCTGCATTTCCTTAACGCAAAATTATTTAGCTCATGGAGTCTGCAATATAGCTGATATGAATGAAATTGATTTTACACAGAGAAGACTATTTTTCGATGAAGTTTTAAGCATAGAGTTAAATTACTTGTATCTCCATGGTTTTATGTTTTTAAATAAAATAAATTATTATAGTATTGTGATGAATGAAAGGAATAGAGAATAGTTTATGAATGAAAGGAATAGAGAATAGTTTATGAATGAAATGCTGCTTTTATAGAGAGAGCCAGGCGATTTATATTTCGATGACGTCATTTGAATAAAGTTAATTTGTTTTCAATGAAGTTTTCAAATATAATAAATTATTGTAGTATTATGATAATTTTAAAAATATTACCGAGGAATTCATCGCATTTTAGAGATGTTTAAATCAGGCAATTTATATTTCAATGACGTCATTTGAATGAAGTTCGATGAAGTTTAAAGTTTTCAAATATAATAAATTAATGTAGTATTGTGATAATTTAAAAAATATTACCGAAAAATGTATCGCATTTTAGAGATGTTTAAATAAAATTGCATTGAAGTTGGAAAGTGTTTCATAATCAATGCATTATGCATGACTGATCTTTCTTGTTTTTTTTTGCGTGAGAAGAAATAATATAAAGCAACTTTGAAAAGTGTGTTTGGATATGAATTAAATTGTAAGGATGGAATCCTCATATAGTATTTGTTTAGCAATTCGTATTGAGCTAGATTCTTCC
Source organism: Amaurobius ferox (assembly GCA_951213105.1). Taxonomy (NCBI): domain Eukaryota; kingdom Metazoa; phylum Arthropoda; class Arachnida; order Araneae; family Amaurobiidae; genus Amaurobius; species Amaurobius ferox. Next base: position 36,935,360 of record OX578149.1, on the reverse strand, counting down.
GCATCTAAATTGTTAAGAATTTTCTCCCCCCAATGGCCAGGCATTGACTCTTTCATCTTCGCCTATACATCTGCCAGAACAGTGAACCACTTAGCCGTCAAAGACGTTGCCCCAGCGCACCAGTGGTGGTGGGAACACATTGCGCCCAACAACACAAACATCCATGTCTTACGTGGGACTCGAACCCTCAACGTGGCGGCCGATCTATCGCTGGAAACGTTCATCTTGACCGTTCGGCCGCCACGTGTCGACTGAAATGAGCCAACAGTACGCGGTGTTCTCAGGTGGTCACCCACTCAAGTACTAACCGCGCCCGATGCTGCTTAACTTCGGTGATCTAACGGGAACCGGTGTTTTCAGCACGGTACAACCGTTGGCTATACTGTTAACAATGAGAGAAAGCAATTTATTGAAGAGAAAACATTCAACATTCCTTGTGAATTTTTGTGTTGTTGTTGCTGAGACCCAGACCGTCCGACCTACCAAAAAGGTGTAAGGTAACTGTTTGGACGGCCGGGAAGTGCCACCCAATTTAGACCGGAACCCAGTGGGGGAGGCATCCACAGGGACCGTACCCCCCTTCCCCTACCACCAACCTCTCGAAAGGACTTACAGACCCACATATTCAACGTGATCGTACTCCGCATGAACACGACGGCAGTTGTGGCAGCGTGCAAATCCAGTGAGCAAATCACCGGGTTACCGCGCCCGAAATGTGCCAACAGCACGCGGTGTTCCCAGGTGGTCACCCACCCAAGTACTAACCGCGCCTGATACTGCTTGACGTGAATTTTTGTGTGACACAGTTCAATTGCACTTTATTTTAGGGGGGGGGGGGGGGAGAAAAGGAATGTACAGAAATTGAGCATAAAAATACATTAAAACCATAAAAAGGTATTTTCTTCAAATATGAGACAAAATGGCAACAAAAGCCATTTTAAGGATTTCGCTCTAACTTCCGGGCGGCTTTAAAAATAAATATTTATTTACAGACAATGATTAACTGATTTTGTTGTACATAACCTTTAACACAATCACACATAATAATAGTGGCCCATAATAATAATAAAAAAAGTACAGTATTTAGTTATAATTAATTAAAAGAAAATTTATTAGAACGATTTGCTTAAACACTTAATTTAATACTTTAGTGCATTTTCCTTAAAAAAATACTTTATAGCATTCTTCGTCAGCATTGTTGTCCCCTGGAATTTCATACCAGCCCTGTTAGGATTTCGTTTCTGGCTACGCAGGACAGTAGCCAGAGACGAAATTCAAGAGGGAATGAAATTCAAGGGCTCAACAGTCTTGAAGGAGGGGATCACCAGAAACACAATTAATCACTAGCCATAATAGTTACTATTATATATTTCAATCTATAAAATTATTAACAAATAATTGCATATTTATATTTGTCAGCGACGATTTGATTAGGAAAATCCATATAGCCACTACACACCAATATTAATATATAAAAATTACAATTGATTTTAGTATAAGCATTAACTAGTAGCAAAGCTGTTAATTAATCAAAGAAAATTTCTTAAAGTTAAAACAAGTTAACCCTTAATATTAACTCTTCACTACTTATCAGTTGATTTTAACTCTTATAATCTTTTACAAAGAATCCGGCAATAATACAGAAGTATCCAAATACGATTGTCTTAATGTTTAAATATTTTTAAATTAAATATGTAAATAAATGGATCATCATTGTAACTACAAATTCAGAAACATTAAAAAAATCTTTAAAGCGAAGTCATTTATAAAAAAAAAAAATATATCATTAAGAAATTTTCTATGCAAAATTTGGATGACATGTTGGATAAAATTTCATACGAGTATCACTACTAAAAATTTAATGTTTTTATCAGTGAGGCCAAGTTTACCTCTTGAGGGTGGGCCTAGCCCCCTGCCTGGATACGGCCCTGTGGCTATGGCCTTGCATCCTGGTCAACGTCGGGTATTCATGCTAATGTTAAAATAAAAGCCAAAATCCCGGAAGAGAACTACATTTCAATTGCGTGTTCTTTTCCCTTTGAGTTGAGCAACAGAGTTCCCAAAAAGCGAGACTTCCCCCACCCTTCGATCCTTTCTGTTCGGGGCCGAACAAAAAATCTCCTCTCGACCACGGATCGGTGAGTCCTCTATAAAAAGCCGGCGGGGTTAACAGTCTGGAAGAAAACGAGAATTATTTGTTTTTGTCGCGTGTAGCGCTACCTTCTCCTCCCTCCTGCATCTTTATGACACGAACTTTTTATCACCGCAGGAAAAAGAAACACAGTTCTTCACCGGGAGCCTCCAATAATAACGAGAGCAGGCAGAGATGAGAGACCGGCGGCTTGAGTGCTTATGCTCACCTATCAATCCCTCTGTGAGAGGGGATGTAGTACGTAGTTGTGAATTTCCACAGTTTTTCAATATGATTGACTGTTATCCAGGCCTGTCGAAGGCAGGGGAAACAAAAACTTTTAAAAAATTAATTGGTAACTTTTTTTCAACAAGTTTTCTTTGTTTAATAATGTATGGCACTTGGCGATAAACATAGTCGTCTTTAAGGAGGACACTCCCATTGCAGCCTTAAGTTGGGTTCTATCTCCTGGTCGATATTATAGGTATGCAAATTTTCAGAATTCTAGGTTACAGAGGGATTTTTGAAAGGTTTGGAGAGCCTTTTAGACGCTCCCTCCTTTTGTCGTCTCCGGGGAGAAATGAAAATTCAGGATCCGTGAGGTTCTGTTCCATGGACAATACTAAAAGTGTGCACATATTTTGCTTTCTAGGTGACGTGGGAGAGGGCATTATGGGAGATTCAGAAAAAATTTTGGAAAGATTATTCGGGGTAAAAAAAAAAAAAGCATTTTCTTCACTTTTTTAGCCGTAAGATTCTATCCTGTTTGATATTGCAAGTGCACAAATAAAGCTTCAACCTTCTAGGTCAATGGGGTTACGATTTTAATGGATAAGCACGTTTTAAGATATCCTGAATTCATTTCGAGCATTTTTGAAAGGATGTGTGTGTGTGTGTAAACACGATACTTCAGGAACAAAATAAACACGATAATCAGTATAAACACGATACTTCAGGAACAAAAAAGTCTACCACTATCAAATTATGTAAAGAGCTAGAACTAAATATAATGTTTAATAATTCTCGTGATTAGAATCCGAATTTTTGAGATTTTAATAGCAATAATTCGTCTGATTATTCCTCAAACAATGAGGATAGCACATAGTATATGGTGGAAATTAATATTTTGAACTACGTTTTAAATGCTAACGATTCAAAAAAGTTTGCTTAACGCAGATAAGCTCTAATGCATCCAATTCGTCGACAGCACTATAAGCTGTTACCAACATGAAAAAAAAAAGAAACTTGTAGTACATTTCTACGAAATATTTTAAAAGTACAATTTGGTGCGAAATCTGAAAAATATGCATATATTTTTTTTTTATTCTTATAAATCGTACCATTCTATGTGAAAGTATAATCATAGGTTAGTTATAAATATAATCATAGGTTAGTCCCAACAAATACTGTTTCGGAAAACGCACTACCAACACATTTAAGCACAAATAAGATGAGCAAGGTATTAAGCACAAATAAGATGTTCAACGAATTTAAGCACAAATAAGATGAGCAACGTATTTAAGCACAAATAAGATGAGTAACGTATTTAAGCACAAATAAGATAATAATGCAGTATATAGCTGTATGCTGTATTATCTTCTTTGTGCTTCAATACGTTGCTTAAGTTTCCCTTATCCTTTGCACAAAGTGTTTTTAACATTTTGAAACGCACTGCCTATTTGCAAGAAACTTTTTCATATCGTGGCCATAAGCGCTTATTTGCAAACATGGTGTAAAATGTTGCTCTGTAAAACAAGCGTTACGCTTTGCTCTAATAGTATTTATTCACTAAAGAGAATGCTAATTCGCATAGGTGTCTGGAACCAAAAAAATAAAGTGAAATACATAATTCTTTTTATCTATGTAATATGCACCTGAACTGACTGATTCAGTGTACGAGAGGGGAGGGGGGGGGGATGTATAAAAATCATCGATATCTTCCACTTTATCTAGATTGAATCTTGGTTTGGGTCTCATACGATCTATCTAAGCTGAAAGGTCAAAGATAAAAAAAAATTAATAATTTGAAAATTCGAATTAGGGTTGACGATGCAAAGGTACGGATATTATCTTCTACCATTTCAGCGTCTTCACTTTGGCGTACGTTGGACAAACTTCAAAATTTGCCCGTGAAGATAGCTTTGCAAAGCGAGAACAGAGATTCATACCCTTTTCCTTAAGAAGAATTAAACTGAATATTTTATTAGAATTTTCTGAAGAACCATATATTACAACTTGCGCATATTTTTAATCACGAACAACGCCGACTGTATCTGCTAGTCAATTTGCGTACTCGTAAAGCATGCGAAAGACCGATTTATCCATCAAGATGTCCAACAGTCAAAAGGTGGATAGTTGAGTTGATACCTGCCATCGGCAATGTCATTTGTACACTTTGAAAAAAAAATTATGGGATGGAGGTAGTGGGGGCAGGATGATGAGCAGTATTCCCAGACCCAGCCATCGTCTAGCGCGGGGAATAAACGACGTCTGGTGTTATAAATAGTAACTTTTCGGGAGGAGCTATAACTCGGCAAGTCGAGATGTGAGTTCATCTAAAAATATATCAGCAGCGCCCCATCCCCGGGAACTATGGATGTACTACATCGTCACAGGGTTAATGCAGATATATCCCGCTCCATTGCTGATGCGGTGTTATTATTTTTAAAACAAAGCGCCGGCACTGCGATTGCGACACCCCATCCTCTTAGTACTCCTGATTGATTAGAGGCACCTCTGCCGTATTCCGCTCTGGAGGCTAAGTGGATGACATGCAAAAGTTGTGGCAATTGGCACATTTAATTTAGGGAACCATCGGAATGAAGAAATATGGAAATGGGAAGCCACAAGGTAAACTAAATTCTTGAAATGTCGTCGCTTTGGCATGAAATGTAATGGCATATACACAGAGCCGGAACATCCATATTATAATCTGAGATGTGTGTGTGTGGTGGTGGTGGGGGTTGTTAGGGGGTTCGAAAGAAAATTATATTATGAAAGAGAAAATGACGTTCTGTATATTCTGTAACACTCATGCTTGGGCATTAAAATGCAAGAAAAATTATGGCAAAGCGAAAACGTTCTTCCCCTCTAAATTTTCTTCCCGTGTAATGTTTGAGAGAGCACAGACGAATTTATTGGCTCTATCAATTTATTGAAAGGAACCTTCGCTGCTGATAATGTGCAGGGCTGGCGTTAGGGCAAGGTAAGCAAGGCAACCAACCGCCTTGTGCCTCGCTCTCACAGGGGCTCCGTCAAATAGCATTTAAATGCTCCTTTTCTTTTAATTTAATATCTGAATTCAGAAACAAAATGATGACATTTTTTGGTTCCCTAAAATAGAAAGAAAAACTATAAACGCCCTTTAGTCAGAACTACCCACCGTTGCCTGGGATTTAAATCAGATATGAATTGGATTCATCCATTCAATTTTTCAAAACGCGTAGTCGCCCACTGCGCGAGAACACGCGCTGTTGCGCCTAACCTATTAAGAAGGGCATAATACGCCCTAAATAAACGTCTAAACGCGTCTTAGCTTGCTCACATAATAAGCCTTGAACCCAGCACTGAGTACATCAACTGCTACGCTTTAATACGACTGCGTATGTTCTAAATACGCCTTTAGAGCTCCGTGCAAGCGTAATATGCCCCAAATAAGCGTGCGAGTGCATTCAAATTTGGGAGGGGGTGTTAAATGCTTTTAAAACCAACATTACGTTTACTAAATTAAAGTACTTGCAACAAAACAAAAATCCGACACCATTTTGTCGTTTATCGTACAATTTGTTTCTTACCGTTTTCCGAGAGCACAATCCTAAAGAACTTCTTTAGAGGCTGTGTCTAATAATGCGAGCAATGTCACCTGCGGAACACCTGACGTTTCCTGGATTTCTCAACAAATTTTTGATTTTTTTGAAAAGATTTGGATTTCTCTACAATTTTTTTTAATGCATCAAAGACAGAATTGTAAAAGCTTGGCGTAGAACAGCATCTTGCAGTGGAATGAAATGAGGGACGTCGATGGATTGATACGTATAGAGGATTTAGAAGCACTGAAAAAAAATTCGTCTCTCAAGTAAATTGTGAGCGATGCTATCAAAGTTTCAGAATTGCTGTGGCATCAACAAGAGGTCTGAAGACTTCTCCAACGCACATGATGCATTTCGAATTTTGCTAACACTTCCCATAACCCCGGAAAGTGAAGATTTTCGGGAAAAGCAATTTCTTCAAACACGAGCTAATCAAAACATTTTCGGGCATTACGAGTGACGGAAGGCAGGTATCAGCAATCTGGCCATAGTGAGCATCGCACAAGAAATTTCCAGGCAGCTAGATTACAGAGTGAACTGATATCCTAATTTGCGTCGCTCAAAGGGCGTTGTTGTTGTTGTTGAAACCCAGACCATCCGACCTACCAGAAAGGTGTAAGGCAACTGTTTGGACGGTCGGGAAGTGCCACCCAATTTAGACCGGAACCCAGTGGGGGAGGCATCGGGCGTAAAACTCCTTGTTACAAAGATACAAGTTTACCTCTTTACAAAATACTGCAGCGAAATGAACGTTACAGGCACGCGAGTCAATGGCGCGTATGCTTATTCAACGAGAACTCGAAAATTATATTAAATGCACATTCTGTATGAATGACAACACTCAATCTGTATCTGTGTAACTCATCGAGGTGAAATAAAGGATTTATACCTCATGTCGACGGCGTTGCCACAATATGGTCATGAGATTTTAATACCTGAAGATTAGGATGGGACTTATTTTTGAAGTTTGGAATTTCGCTTCTCTCAATTTTTCAAGATGTTTCATTGTATGAGAAAATAAATCAGTTTTTAACACTTTACAACAAAGTTGAAAAGTGTTTATGACTTTGTTCATTCTGTCTGTCTGTCCGTTAGCACGATAACTGCCGTAAAAATGACTTAATCACAATGAAATTTTAGTATGTTGTTCAGACGGTCTGTAGGACCTATGGGAATATAAATGAACAATATCACCCAATTAGTTTTGGATTGAACCCGGGTTGAAAAAATGAAATACATTGAGCCCTATGTGACATAATTTTTCAAACATTTTTTAAGCGGATTTAAAATTCACAAATTGCTTCGAAAATTTTAGGTAATATTCAAATTGTTCCATAAAATATATAAAAAAGTAATTCAGCAAAATATATTCAGTAGTTTTTTAAATAAAAATTAAAATAATAATTACACCTCTTATATAAAGCGATCACGTGATTATGATATGAAAAGATCACGTGACCCACTTCAAAATGATATACGGCATCCATCTTGTCTCAAAATTGCAATTACAATATATTTGAGTTTAAATGATCATCTAAATTTGATTATTTCTACAACGAAGTCTATTTTTCATTTATGTAAAATGTAAATAGTAAAATATGTAGAATGAGTTGTATTAGAATTGCTGTATTTCTTTAACACAAAATTATTTAGCTCATGGAGTCTGCATAGCTGATATGAATGAAATATTCATTGATTTTACAAAGAGAAGGACGATTTTTTTCGATGAAGTTTTAAGCATAGAGTTTAATTACTTGTAGCTCCATGGTCTTAATTTTTACATAAAATAAATTATTATAGTATTGTGATGAATGAAATGAATGGGAAATTGTTTAAGAATGAAATGCTGCTTTTATATAGAGAACCAGACGTGTTATTTTTTCTATGACACCATTTGAATGAATTTTAGTTGTTTTCGATGAAGTTTTCAAATATAATAAATTATCGTAGTATTATGATAATTCTAAAATTATTACCGAGAAATGTATCACATTTTAGAGATGTTTAAAACAGGCAATTTATATTTCAATGCCGTTATTTGAATGAAGTTCATTTTTTTCGATGAAGGTTTAAGTTTTGAAATATAATAAATTAATGTAGTATCGTGATAAGTTTTAAAATATTACCGAGGAATGTATTGCATTTTAGACATGTTTAAATAAAATTGCATTGAAGTTGGAAAGTGTTTCATAATCAATGCTTTAAGCATGATTGATCTTTCTTGTTTTTTTTTTTTCAAATCGGATTAGATTTAGAAGTCGTTACCAGGGTCGAAAGTATACTCATTAAGTGAATCTGTGTAGTAATTTTGTTGCATCCTAGATGACACTGTAGTCTCTCACCAGTTGGCAAGGAAGTCAAAAACATATAGCGGTTGATCAGGAGGGCAGCGCCCCCCAATCGGGGGCCCGAGTTTCTATTTAAAAAAAAATATCGGAGTAGTATAAGTTTGCGTATCCCTGTGCCAAGTTTCAGTATAAATCAGTTTCTTGTATAAGAAGTAAATGATAAATCAATAAATCAGAAGTGAATCATATACCAGTTTCTTGTGTAAAAAGTAGCTGATAAAGCAGTAAATCAGAAATAAATCATAAACCAGTTTTTTATATAAAAAGTAAATCAGAAGTAAATCATAACCAGTTTTCTGTATAAGTAAATGATAAAGTAGTAAATCAGAAGTAAATCGTAAACCGGTTTCTTGTATAAGAGTTGTAAATGATATAGCTGAAAGAGGAATTACCTTAATCGTTGATGACAACAAACTACTTACAAGCGATGAAGACCAAAAGCAATATTTGCTCTAAGTTGTAAAAGACTTTAGAAAAAGTACCCAAACCGTAACTGGAAAACTTTAATGAAGTGAAATGTTATAAGCATTTCTTCAAATTTCATTAGTTCTGTGCAATTTCCTAGTGTTGAATTAAAGTAATAAAGTACCGTTGTTTTGTCGAGTTTGTGTTATTATTGATGCAGTAGTTTTATACTTTAAGTTAATCGTATATTATTAACAATTACATATTACTCACCAATATTATATCTCGTACTCACATTGTAGAGATAGTAGAGCCCCCTAAAAATATCTTGATATTCATAAAAAATTCAGTAAATTATTTTTTTGATATATTGAACACATTTATGGGTTGGGAGGAAATAAATTCCTCCCCAAAAATCTTAAAGCCATATAAGGTTCACCCTACTAAAGATACTAAACGGAAAACAACTGTATTGAGCTCATGGAGTTAGAGATGAGACCATCCCTTTATCTTCACGATTCAGCTGAATAGAAAAGTTAATATTGTGAGGTCTTCCCAATTTGAAGTAGTCAGAATGTGAATATTCAAAGAGTTAGAGAGACTTGCTTCCTCCTTTATCTTAAAATTCATGTTCTAAACAACAAAGTGAATGCAAAATTGATTTATAGGTAGATTGGTTTGGGCTGAATTGTATGTAGAAGTTAGAGAGAGCCCTTTTATTTTCACGGTATGACCAGTCATTGAAAACTTGAAATAAAAAGTTGAGGCGTTAAACTGGATAAATTCGTTGTTGGGGGTGGGGGAGATCTAAGGAAGCTTTTGTTTTATAATCGGGGTAGGATTATCCGTTGGGACAAGGTACGCTCAAGCCCAGAAAGTATTTTATATCATACAAAGACCTCCAAAATATTGTTGACCTAGATTCTCAAAATTCCATCCCATAACCTAAAGTGAAAAGTCTAACGTATATGTTAGTCTGTTGATGAATCCGTATATTTTTTTAAACTTGTATAAACAACATAATTAAATTGTCGGATAATCGATATTTCGGATTACCAATTTTTGGGTGTGTGGCGTTTTGCTGTATTTATTATTCAGATGAGGCCAACCTCGGGATGCTACTGGACGGAGGTAGTCATGTATTAAATCTAGAAATGCACAACGTTACTTTACTAGACATGCATCCACGTAATAAGTCTTCTCTCTACCATCTTTTATTAACTTTGGAAAGAAATAAATAAGAGATGACGAATCCTTTGGGTGATGATGAATCAGCCGAATGAATTTTGGCTATGGTAAGGACAATCGGGTTCGCGCAAAACGGTGATATTTTAGTCATGGTTTGATAGTGTGTGCTTGCTGTCTGCCGTGCATCGCCGCCGAATAGTTGGCTAGGAAGGTGGCCGAGCGAGTTGCCAAGAATGACAACAGAGACTGTGTGGCTCTGGAGCAGCCCGATCACGCGTGCAAGATCAACTGGCAAGTAGATAACAGGGCTAAAACACTAATGTGGGCAACACACGACATTTCCTGCATTTCATTTTCCTTTCATTATGCATTAAATTGGGTTTAATTGCACAAAATAATACGGATACTTATATTTCTAACTAAATAATTAACAGTATATAGCAATCTCTCTCTCTCTTATATACTGTTAATTGTTTAGTTAGTTAGAAGTATAACAATAGGTCTTTCGCTCTCTCTTATGTACTGTTAATTTTTTAGTTAGTTAAAAGTATAGCAATAGATCTCTCTCTCTCTTATATACTTTTAATTTTTTAGTTAGTTAGAAGTATAACAATATATATATCTCTCTCTTGTTGTTAATTTTTTAGTTAATTAGAAGTATAACAATACATCTCTGTCTTATATACTGTTAATTTTTTAGTTAGTTAGAAGTATAACAATTGGTCTCTCGCTCTCGCTTATATATTGTTAATTTTTTAGTTAGTTAGAAGTATAACAATACATCTCTGTCTTATATACTGCTAATTTTTTAGTTAGTTAGAAGTATACAATAGATCTCCCTCTATACTGTTAATTTTTTAGTTAGTTAGAAGTATAACAATTGGTCTCTCGCTCTCGCTTATATATTGTTAATTTTTTAGTTAGTTAGAAGTATAACATTAGATCTGTCTCTATACTGTTAATTTTTTAGTCAGTTAGACGTATAACAATAGGTCTCTCTCTGTATGCTTGTGCAATATATGTATTCACTACTGCTCAAAAATTATTCGACGAAATTTTACAAAATTTGGTAGGTAAGTCACACGTATAGGTTATCTTGGTGCTGATTATGATTGCACTGATGTTGGTGTAAAATACGGAAAACTGGAATATGCCTGCTTTGTGAAATGGCTCGCAAAAATCGTTAAGTTCAGAAATTATAGACCAAATTAAATGTATTGATTGATGTTTGTTCTATACGTAAGTTTTGAAGACGAAAACAATGAAATCAACTCTATTACTCTGAGTGGTGTGATGAGAACTGTTATCTGGATATTTCATCTTTTTCGCATTTTTGCCAAGCCGCGATTTTGAAGGTCTTCATTTCGAGGTCTTCAAATGAAAACGAAACTTTAATAGTTGTTAATTCTGTGCCATTTCATAAAAGTATCAGCGTTGTTTCGTGAAATTCAATTCAATTTAATGTCTTATGCAAGACAGAAAGATAAACTTAATATGAGTCTAGGGAAAGTCATGTAGTGCATATATCAGATTTTTTAATAAGACCACATACACACACATTCTTTTCTCATACATTAACTTACCATGTACTTGTAATAAAACTCAGATGTGGACAGCGTATGACTTTCCTTTTTTCTTTCTTTTTTGAAGCATTAAACTGAGTTTAATTGCACAAAATGTAGTTTTCATTTGGCGACGATATTTTAAAATGGCAAAAGACAGAACTATTGAGAACTTTTTCTCAAACTCAAAGAACTTTTTCTTATGCTCTTTTTCACATGTATTTCATACAGTCAGGCGAATTATCGGAAAGACCAGACTTGGTTATATTTCGTTGGCTGTAATTATGGTTGTTATATTCAGACTTGGGCTGGAATTATGGTTGTTATATTTAGACTTTGGCTATAGTTATGGTTGTTATTTTGTGCAATTAAACTCAATGTAACGAATTATTGAAGAAATAAAGAGAACGCGAATATGAGTTTGCAGGTAAAGTCATGTGCTGCCCACATCAGATTTTTACTTTCCCTGCAATACATGGTACTGTATAGGGAAAATATTGGAATCATGTCGAAAATCGAAACTCGAGTTTTCGTCGGATCTACACGTTTTGGGACCTCTAGAACACGACTCGTGACGTCTGATTGACGTCTGTGTGTGACGATGTGTTTTAGCGTGACGTCTGTGTGTGTGTCTGTCTGTCTGTATGTCTGTCTGTGCAATGTATGTATCCAAACTCAAAAACTAAAGGATAGAGTTTAATAGAATTTAGTAGGTAAGTCACTTGGGTGTGACCCTATTACTGATTAGTTTTTGGTATGATTCGAAAAAAAAAAAGAATCCGTCTTTTTTTGTGAAATGGCCCTCAAAAATCTTATGTATCTACGATAGTTGAAACACTAATTGACCAAATTTCACAAAATTTGATAGATAAGTTACTTGTAGGATACTCTGGTTCTGATTAGAGTTTGGTACGATTCGGAAAAGAACAACATGTCTTTTTCTACGAAATGACCCACAAAAATCGCAAAAACCTAAAAAAAAAAGACTACATATGCTCAAATATATCAATTAAATGCTTGTTTTATACGTAATTTTTGACGAGAAAAAAAAAACTCCATTACTCTAGGAGTAACCGTTCTCGAGATAATTGAGATTTTTCACATTTTTGGTACGTCTAATTACCAAATAAAAACAGAAATTGAATTAAAAATGCAAATTTAGTGTTATGTCGTGCAGTTAAACTCAATTTAATAAATAATTAAAAAAATAAATCCGAGTCTGCAGGGAAAGTCATGTGCTGCCCACATCAGATTTTTACTTTCCCTGTAATACATGGTAATGTATAGGGAAAGTATTGGAATCGTGCCGAAAATCGCAACTCAATTTTTTGAGGGATCTATACGTTTTGGAACGTCTAGAACACAAAAAATTATTTTTAGCTGTGTGTGCATTTTGTGTGTGTGTGTGTGTGTGTGTGTGTTTATGTCTGTACAATGTATGCATCCATTCTAAATAAAAACCTAATGAATCAAATTTCATAAAATTTTTTAGGTAAGTCACTTGTGTATGACCCTGGTGTTGATTAGATTTTGGTACGATTCCGGGTAAATCAGCCCGTCTTTTTTGCGAAATGGCCCACAAAAATCTCATGTAACCACTCCAGCTATAAAACAAATTGTCCAAATTTTACAAAATTTGGTAGATAAGTCACCTGTGGGATGCCCTGATGCTGATTACATTTTGGTAGAATTCAGAAAAGAAGAATCTACCTTGTTTTGACGAAATGACCCGCAAAAATCGCACAAATCTAAAATAAAAGACTACATGTGCTCAAATGTATCAATTAAATGCTTGTTTTATATACGTAAATTTCGTCGAGAAAAAGAACAAGATCAACGCCATTACTCTAGGGGCTAACCGTTCTCGAGATATTCGATTTTTTTCACATTTTTGTTATGCCACCTTTGAAAAAATGTCCAGTTACCAAATAAAAACAAAAATTAAATTAAAAGTCCAAATTCAGTGTTATTTTGTGCAATTAAACTCAATTTATTGAATTATTAAAGAAATAAACAGAAAATGGATTTATGTCTGCAAGGAAAGTCATGTGGTGCTGCTCAGATTTTTTTCAAGTTGTAAGAAGTAAATTCATTGCACACTATAAGGATAATCATGTGCTGCTCATTTCCGATTTTCTAGACTGTTTTAAGAATTTTCCAGAAAGCAAAACATTTCCGAACTTCCAGATACGCATGGAAATGTTCTTGTATATTCTAAAATGTTTGGCTGCATTTGACTGATTTAGAGCGGCGAGATATCTCAAATCGTATCTTAATACGTTCTAAAGTACATCAGCCGGCCTCCACTTCAAAAGATACTCGGTCTCAGCTAATTAATTCTTTATCTCGCCAAAAGCAAATACAAAAAAAAAAATGCGACGCTAATTAGTTAATGTCAACTATCTACGTCTGATGTTTGCGGCGCTGGTATTTGGTGCAGAACTAAGTGACCAGTTTTTTCCAGGGATAGACTAACGAATTTGAAGATAAGTATGAGCGAAATTTGGAGGAATGAGAGGGAGAGGCATTGACGTAAACAGCATTAAGTGAATTTTGTTGAAGGGGTTCTAATATTTAGGGGGGCCCGAGCATAGGAGAACCGGCGCGAATTGGGATATTTTTTCTCAAACATTTTATTGAAAATTAAAAGTATTTTATAATTATTATAACAATTATACGCGTTAAATTATTTATGAGTCATTCAACTGACTTTTATGATAAATATGAAAATAATTTTACACAAAATATCTATTACTTGTTAAATATAAACAAACATGCTTATCAAAGTTTGAAAAACGCGAGGCCCTGTTATGTGTGGGATGGGAGTCAGGGTGAAACCAAGCGCATGCGCGTGTGTCCAATGATGGCTTCGTAACGCAAATGCTTTCACTTCACATCAGTGTTTGTTCTCAGATCTAAGGAAATTCAGATTTGTACAAATTCAATTAATTTCTTTTTACTTCCCTGCAGTACATGGTAATGTATTGGGAAAGTATTGGAATCGTGCCAAAAATCACAACTCGAGTTTTCGGCGAATATACACGTTTTGGGACCTCTAGAATACGATAAAACTATTTTTTGCGTGACGTCTGTGTGTGTGTCTGTTTGTCTGTGCAGATATTATATCCACTCTAACTGAAAAACTAATTGACCGAACTTCATAAAATTTGGTAAGTAAACCCCTTGTGGGTGACCCTGGTGCTGATTAGATTTTGGTACTATTCGAGAAAAAGGAACCTGTCATTTTTTGCGAAATGGCCCGCAAAAATTTTTAAATCTCAAAATAAAAAACTACTTATACTCACATATATCAATGAAATGCATTTTTTATGTGTAATTTTTGATGATGAAAAGAATATGACCAACCACATTACTCTAGGAATTGCCGTTTTCGAGATATTTTAGTTTTTTCGCATTTTCGCTACGCCACCTTTGAAAATAAATCCAGTTACTAAATGAAAACGAAAATTGAATTAAAAGTGCAATTCGGTGTAATTTAAAATAATTATGGTTGTTATTTTGTGCAATTAAACTCAATTTAATGAATTATTGAAGAAATAAAGAGAACGTGAATAAGAGCCTGGAGGGAAAGTCATGTGCTGTCCACATCAGATTTTTTTCTCTTATGATTGAAATTAATACCGTAATTTTGAACAGTAAATTCTCTCTTTCTCACTCACCATCGACCAAAAAAAGGACAAAAAAAAGTAATTTGGCTGGAATTTACTTTTGAATTGCCTTTTTTTAAATTTCATTTCTACTTTTCCTTTTCTAAATTACTTTAAATTAATTTATTTGCTTTTTCTTTAGACTTTTATTAAATACAATTTGTACTAACAAAATTAATTAACAATATTGGAGTTTAATTAATTAGCAACAATTATGTGTGTTAAGTCATTTATGACTCCTTAAACTGATTTTTATTATAAATACGAAAACAATTTTATACAAAATATCTATTACTTGTTGAACATAAATAAACATGCTTATCAAAGTTTGAAAAATGCGGGATCCTATTAATCGTAGGACGGGACCAGGGTTGGACCACACTCATGCGCGTGCATCCAACGATGACTTTATTTCGCAACACAGTTGCCTTCACTTCATAGCAGCGTCTGTTTTCAGATCTAGGGAAATTAAGATGTGTACACATTCAGATAATACTAATGGGGCTACACGTCAAATTCTCAAATCGATCAACTTATATAACATAATGACAAATCAATAGATCACAAAAGTCATTTTATTAAAAACATCCTTCACACGTACATACAATCTTTAAAAAACCCAGAGCTCTTTCGGGTATCATTATACCCTTCCTCAGTGGCGTTAAAATAAGAAAAATACTACCGGCGAAGCTTCGCCGGTAGTAGATTGTATTTAAGCATGTTGGCAATTGTATTTAAGCATGTTGGCAATTTTTCTTATTTTAACGCCACTGAGGAAGGGTATGATGATACCCGAAAGCGCTCTGGCTTTTTTTAAAGATTGTGTGTACGTGTGAAGGATGTTTTTAATAAAATGACTTTTGCTATCTATTGATTTGCCATTTTGTTATATAAGTTGATCGACATTCAGATAATTTCCTTTTTCCTTTTGTGACTGAAATTCATACTCTAATATGGAGTATCAAATTCGCTCTCTCTCGCTGTAAAAAAAAATAAATTTTACAGATAAAACTGTAAGAAACTCTTCTGAAATAGAAGAATGCAGATTAGACTATTTTGGAAGGGATGAATGGCAAGGGCTCAGTGCGAGGGCGTAAATTGACTTTTAGCGCCCTGGAGCAATAATATTCAAGGCGCCCTTTTCCATACTGTATATTTTTTGTCGACGTTTAATAATTCGAAATATGTTTAATGAAATTTTCTAAAGCGACGCATCTCAAATTTCTTTTCGTTTTTTGTATATGTATCTCAATGGCTTTATTTCTTTTCCATTTTTGAATCTTATTATGTTACCTTTAAATTTTATTTTTTTTTGCCAAATTCCGCCATAACTGATAAAGCATAGTTCATGGCATTTTTTAATCAAACTACATCTTCGGCAATAGTTTAATCGGCGCAAACTGTTATGAATATTTCGCGTCTTCTGACTTTTGACGTTCTAGTCAGCGGATGATTTGGTTGTCGCAGAAAAATAATCTTGAACAAAAAACTACAAAAAGGCGACGAACATGTTGAAATGTGTTTCGCAGTAAAAAAAATATTTTTTTTCCAAATTAATTATGCGTAGCACAAGAGACACCTTCTTCTAGTTCGGCTCCCTGGAGCAGTCACTCCGTTCAGTTCCATGACGGTACCTCACTGATTTACTGTAGTTGCGAAGTTTATTTTAAAAATCACAGCCTAATGAATGAATTTTCGCAAATTACCTGTTTTAACCCTGTTTTCGGCCTGAATAATAAAGATAAATCGAATATCGGGTTGCCCTCGAACTTATTAATCGACACGGCAGCATTCTCCACCGAAACACGCGAAGGATCCTGCTCTTCATCCGGACGGCGATAAGACACGGACCACCGCCGTGGTGGAAGAAAAAGGAAGAGAAAACGAGAACCGAGCGCGATATGTAGATGACGGGTGGTAATTTGTATCCAACTCGGATTAATGGGCGTCGTAAACACTGGGCGATAAAAGGGGGCCCATTGCTCTCCACCGACCTTCGAGCCCACTGACTAAAGTTCATGAGATTCCCTCAGATTGAAGGAGGAGTGCTGATAAATATGATACAATAGAGAGGGAATCCCTAATTTTAACTCGGAATGTAGGGGTATCAAAATATTGAGTTTGTTGATAGCTTGTTGATGTGATACATTTTAGAGCGCTGGGTTCGGAGCATGTCATGAAAGAAATGTGACAGGGATGAAGCGAAGTTATGTAACGGAAGTGCTACTATACTCTATCATCGATATCTGTGCTATACAAAGTCAATACAAGATGGAAAGCAAAATCTACTTAGTATTGTTCTTCTAATTATATATACCCTTTAAGATAAATTATAAAACAATTCTGGTAGAAAAGAGACAATTAAAATTTTAGATTAAAATATTTTAACTTGTGCGGAACGTTACAATATTTTGAGCGAAAATAAATCGAATTAATTATTACGATGCTTTGCACATTAAGTGTGCGTTTTATTGGTTACTCATTATTTATCGCTGATGTTGTCTCCTTTGGCGGATAATGATCCAAAAGCGTTACGTATAAAAGTTTAGTCGTTGATATCTCCGTCGTTTGTGATCCAAATTAGATAAAGAAAACTGCATTATATAATTTCCAAATAAATACATAAATACATTAAAAAAGAAATGGAGGGTCAACGATCGAATGGAAGACAACAGTGGCAGTAGATATCGTTTAGCCCATGTGAATGCAATGGAGAGTTAATGTAATTGATATAGCTTTAAATAAATTTATTCAACTGATTTAAATCAACTAATTTAATTCACTGTTAGTTGTTTCTGTTTAGCACATTTGACTGCAGTTGACAGTGTGGGGGATAAGTTCGAACTCGAAACCTTTAGATTGCTGATCCCGCGTTATGTCTTCAGCCCCAAAAGAATTCTCCGAGACCGAGGAAATAACCGGCGATGTCTTTCGTAGCAGTGAGTGACGCAATGCTGCCCCACAACAGCATATGACGAACTATGATCGCATTGAACGACTATGCCTCGGCTGTTTTCTCTGTATTACTCTACCCCACATGCGTAAACAATCCGATGTACCCAACATATGATTTTCTCTACAAACTAGTAAATTTAAATTTTGTGGAATGCAACAACAAAAGTCATGCAATTCCATCTCTTTAAAAACCGATAGCTTTATTGATGTTGCCAATTAAAACAAACATACCGAATTTCATGGAAATCGATTAATTTTTTTGCAGGGATTTTGGGCTACGCAAGTGGAAAGAAAGTAAAATTTCTAATATCTTTAGAACGGCTCTGGATAATTGATAAGCGAGGGTGTTAATTCATTTCTGGTCAGAAGTTGTTTTAGATCAAAAACGCGCAGTATCTCAAAAATTGTCCAAGTTAGTGTCCTATAATTACAGCATTCAGCTTTAAATAAAAATGACTTATGAAATGGTTATTTATTTATCGTATTATACATAATTAAAATATTTTTTTAAATTAAAAGAACTTTTTTTTTTCAATTTGATTTCATTAAAAATCAGTAGGCTTCATGTGACTAAAATAATCGTATGAAATTTCGTATTATTCACTTAATCTGCTAGAGAGATTTTTTTTAACCTCCAGACTCCCACATACACACATACATGATTTTAGATGTTTGATTCGTCTTTAGGGATGCTCAAAACATGTCAAAGCATCGAAATCTAAAATTCGAACTTTGAATATGTTCGCTTTGTTTATTATGGTATGTATTGCATGGAAAGTTAAAAGGGCGCGGAATAAACGTGTACTTTAGGTAGTTTTTTTCAGGCATACATCCTGGGGGAGGGGGACGGCGAAGCCCTCTGGAGACGATTATTCCCCCCCCCTGGAGACATTTTATGTTAATCTAGTTTCTATTTATGTGATAGCATTTAGATACATTTATATAAGGCAAATGGAACCCCCCCCCCCCCTAAAAAAAAGAAGAGGTTTCATTTGCTCTCTCCCGGCCAAAATGTCCTGAAAGAAACACTGACTTAGAAGTATTTTGCACTCTTTAACTTATAGGATCATTCTTCATCTATATAAAATAGAATGCCTATTTGCTTATTTGATTGTTTGTTTGTTTATCTGTCTGTTTCGAATACAAATCTACAGTTTTTGACGGATTTTTTCTTCTTTCTTTTTAAATTTAGTATGATTATTTTCTACTCTATTGCGCGTAGCTCTGTTCATGTTTCGAGTTTTTAGGACCAGGGGCTGTCGAGGTATTAATAAAAAAAGTGTAAAATTAAACCTTCCACAGAAATAGCATTATGTGGATAATCCTCCCCTCCCCTGAAAATTTATTTGAAGAAAATGATATCATATTACTTTGCAGCGGAATTTAATCAAATTCTTTTATGCGACAGACGATTTTTATTCAATTTATGCGATTTAAATAATAAAGAAATTGATACTAAAATCAGTTTTTTAAATGAACTGTATAATATCTTTGATTGGGGTTTTTATTATGGCCTTGGGATATGAGATTACGAGAATTGATATTTTACAATTTCAAATCTTCTGTTTTATTTAGAGAAAGAATTTTCAAACTCGTCTGTTTTCTATTGTGTTTAACCGATTGCTGAAATTGCATATAAATGGATCCGTATTCTACTGTTTTAGTTTCTTCGTTTTATCGTACGCTGACCGAGCTTTAATTTTTTTTTCGGAAATTTGTTCGAAAACGAAACCAAGTCTAATTTTACTTTGTCCAGGTTTTATTTTGTCCAACATCCTGTGCAGATTTTGTACAGCAAGAACAGAAATTTGTGTATTTATTTTTATGGGAATTAAATTAATTATTTTAATAGAACTTTTTGAAGAAATATATAAGTCACTAACATTTCCAATACTTCCTTAAAGAAAGCAGACATGTGCAAAATATGTGATACCAGTAATTATTTTAATTGAACATTAATTATTTTAGTAGAACCTTTTGAAGAACTATATCGGTCAGTAACACTTTCAATACTTTCTTAAAGAAAGCAGACATGTGCAAAATATGTGATAACAGAAAAATGTTTTATGCATTGATGGTAACAATTAACGAATACAAATTAAAAAGATCTGATGTGAGCAACACATGACTTTTCTTATATAATGCAATAAATTTACTACTTTTACAGTAAAAAAAAATAGGTTTCTCTTATAAGAGATACTTATACTCTTTCCAAGATATTGAATTTTCGACAATAAGTCGTCAGTATCATTGATTTAGAGTCATTTTTATCCATTTGGCGAGATTTTCGTTAATTCGGCAACATTTCAAAAGTCGCCAAGTTGGCGATATTCCGCCAAATTCGTCGCCAAAATCTTGCCAAGCGTTATGGACGGAGAAATAAGTTATTCTTATAGCAGATAAATGACTATTGGCGTTCAAATACAAAAGTATTACTCAAAGTATCTTTTGTCATGAATAAAACTAGCTAGATCCACGAGAATGATGTCACCCATTTTATCGCATGATATTACATATGAAAAGTGAATATGTTTCTCAATAGTTAATATTTTTTTTTAATTCATGGAATTTTTTGATAAATTTATCTGAAAATGTTTAATATCGCGAGAACGGTTCATGCTAGCGTTCTAAAGTTTGTCAATGGCTTTCTAAGGAAAAATTACATAAAAAGGTCTATTTGCGTAACTTTATTAAAGGTTTTGATTATTTGATGATTTTTTCAAAATTTTACTAGAAAATTTAGGTGGGTTCTGAACATTCGATTACGTTTAAAAACAATAAGCTTTCAGTATTCACGGATTGCGATTTTTGTACCAAATTTTATTCGAATCGCTTCATTCGATCGTGAGATATCGTGTCCACAGACTCACTGACACACACACACACACACACACACACACACACACACACAGACATCACCTCAAAAATGTTTGATTCGTGATAAGGGATGCTTGAAACGTGCTCTCCCGTCGAAAACTCGAATTCGAATTTTCGACCCCCCCCCCCCCCCCGTCATAATACTTTCCTTATACATTATGTATATAAGGAAAGTAATGATGAATTGAAATAAAAACTGAATTTTTGATATATATATGAAAAGGCAAATAATATTGAGATATGATTGTGAATTCTAATTACATGATTACATTATTATCTAAGAAGGCACATTAAGTAATATATATAATTGATATGTGAATTTAATAAATATGAATCCAGTACCGTAATTTGGAGTTTTTTTTTGTTGTATGAATATGGTGTTATTCAAATGAGTGTATGAATTGTGATAAGATTTATTTAGAGTAACTAGGTGTAGATACAAGACGGCCAATCTGTGTATACAATATAATTGAATATATGTATTAGTACAATATGTGATTTGGTAGTGTAAAATAATCCAGAGTTTGCATTGATTTTTAGTATAATGGTTAACCTGTAATTTAATAAGAACTCAAAGAAAATGAGTATAATTATTTTTATAATTGATGTGGATATATGAGTGAATAGCACTAAAGTAATACAATTTAATAAACGGATTGGATATGTAATAATAATGGAAAGGTATATAAAACACATGACATTATAATTGAATTGGAAATATTAAAAGTATTAACATAATGATAAAATTTGAAAGATGAAGTCACATTAATATAATGATAAACATAAAATTGGAAAATGAAGTATTTTAGCAAATTTAGAAGTAGACACATTTATTTACAATTTATATTTTGAATTTTGAAATGAGAATGAGAGATATGAGAACGATAATAGTAGTTTAATTTTAATGAGTTTTTATTCGTTGTGGATAAGCACAATAATTTCCATATTTGCCTTGTGCAAATTTTCATAAAGGTATTAATCCTTACAGAATTATTTATTATGGAATTTTACTATAATGAGGAAATTTTGGCTACACTTACTGTATACTCAGAAGAATTATGATACAATGGGTTACTTATATTGACTGATTTTAATTTTAACATAAATATTTTGATTTTGATAGAGCGGGAGAAACGGGTGTTTACCTTTTGCTTAATGCAAATACTTTGTTCTAGAATGGTCACTAGACGAATTTTATATAGCCTTCGTGCTATAGAGGCCACTCTAAATGTATCCCAACACAAAATAAATTCAAAATTATATTGTTAATTGGAATGAAGAAGTATAGTATGGATAACGAATAACATGAGAACAAGAATGAAAGCTTAGTTAAGAAAAATGTTGATTATTGATAAGAGAACAAATAATAAATTGAAGGGAGATTTTGACTGATGATTATGAGTACAATGATTTTGATGGGTTCTAAAGTTGAATATGAACTGAAATTTAATTTATGAGTATAATGATTTTGATATTTGATACGTGTCCCAATATAAAGATTGAGTAAAAATGTTTTATGCATTAATGGTAACAATTAACGAATACAAATTAAAATGATGAATTGAAATATAAAATGAATTTATATATATATATATATATATATATGAAAAGGTAAATAATATTGAGATATAATTGTGAATTACAATTACATGATTACATTATTGCCCAAGAAGGCACATTAAGTAATATATATATATATATAATTGCTATGTGTGAATTTCATAAATATGAAACAGGTATCCTAATTTGGAGTTTTTATTTGTTGTATGAATGTTTTGTGTTATTCAAATGAGAGTATGAGTTACGCTAAGATTTATTTAGACTAACTAGGTATAGATACAAAGTAACCAATTTCACGATACACGTTGGGCTAATATTATTGTCAGCTAATTTCCTCTTTGGAATTTACCATTATTTGCTTTGGCGGAGGTGTCGATAAGCCTCAATCCCGGCCAGGAGTAGCCAGGTAAGTGGTGATTCCCATTATCGATTAGATATTTAGGTATATGGGATCGGGTGCTTTTGTTCCTAGACTAGCACATATGCTGCTGAGGCATGTTCCTCATCTCTGGCTAGTTGTATCATGGAGCATTAACCTTTTCCCGATAGAAAATAACCAGACTTTTGAATACAGGACCCATTGCCACGTTCTAACGTCGAAAATGAACTAAGATTTCTACCTCGAGACACAAGTGAAGATCACAGAGTTTCTTCTAACTACAAAATCTTAAGGCGAATATCTTGAATAACGGCACGGAGAAAAACCAAATGAGTACGAAATAAAGCTTCTTTGAGGTTAAACGTAATGAACATTTAACGCGCATAAATTTTGGAATTATTTTAAATTTTCTTCACTTATCCAGAAATTTCAAATGATTTAAGCAGCGGCGCCGACTTCATGGGTTCGATACATTTTTGTAAACCCCCAGAAATTTTGTTGCGGGTTCCTCGATATATAATATTTTTGTGCGTATTTAGTGGGGAAAATATATACATACATTTTGTTTTGTTATCGATTCTTCAAGTTTTTCATTATTCATTTCCTGTTTATTATATATAAAGAGTGTGTATAAATGTAGCCCTCAGACTGTTTATTGTATTCTGAATACAAGATCTTAAGATCTTAACTCAGAAATTATTTAAAGAGAAATTTGTTGACTTTTTTAACATTGGTAAAAATGACTAAGAAAATTTTTTCCATTCTTTCTTACTTTTATAAAAATAATTGAGTGTTTTATTACTTTTATAAAAATAATTCAGATAGTGTCTGATGTATATAATAATGTTCCGCCTACAAAAGTAAAATAAATGAAATAAATAATTATCTAGAGAATTTTTTTTTTTTGTACTTAATTATAATTCTCTTTATTTTAGCATTTCAGATGTCTTATTGTACCAGATAATCTGACTGAATGAAATTTAAAATTAGATCTAAATATTTTGAAAATTGTATATTCGGGTTATTCGATTAAAAATTTTCCAGAACACATAATAATTTTCCAAGTTGTCGCCTATGGATTTAAGCACCTTTCACGTTCCGGCTTAAGCTGCATTCAAAATACAACCTTGTATCATTCATAATACACTTATCAAAAGTAAAACTGCAACACCATTAAGGAACTCACGTAGCCATATGCAAATCACAGTATCGGTAGAAGAGAGAGTCATATGCAAATAATTAAAAGAACAAACAAAGATATGCAAAAGAAACCTGTTTATTCGGAAAAGAATGTCGCCCCACGGGCAGCTATATAGGCTGCTAAACGGCGAGGCATACTATCGATGAGGCTATTAATGGTTGCCTGAGATAATCCTTGACAAGCAGCGTCCACTGCAGCACGCAGTTCGTCAATTATATATACCGGTGGTTCCCAGTGCACTTGACGTCCGATGAGGGCCCACATGTGTTCAATGAGAGAGAAATCCGGCGAGGGTGCCGTGTAGGAAAGGATGTGTATTCCGTTCAGGCTATTGAGAGTTCGCCGTGCGGTGTGGCATTGTCTTGCTGGAACACCATGCCGGGGACAACCTGCACCAGGGGCTGAACCATAGGCATCACAATTTGTGTGACGTACCGGTCCGCTGTCAAATTACTTGCAATGGGCACCAAAGCTGTCCGCTGATCGAGCATAATACCGCTCCAAACAAGGATGCCCGGTGTGTGGCCGGTGTGACGCTCGGTGATATGGGCTGGCAAGTGGCGTTTCCCGGGAAGACGCCACACCCGTCCATGGCTGATATCCCCCCCCCCAGGCAGAAGCGAGATTCATCCGTAAACAATACCCGATGCCATTCATTTGTCCAGTTGCGATGACGACGACATCACGCCAGACGTGCATCTCTGCGTCGAGAGCTTAATGGCACCCCAGTGGTTGGCCGCCGTGTGCGCAGCTGTACTTCATGTAACATGTTGCGAATGATTTGGGTGCACGCAGGTGCAACCGTTGATAGTGGCAGGCTGTTTTGGATGTCATTTGCCGTTGCGGACGGGTTTCGACGAGCCGTTTGGCCAATCTGCCTGTCTGTACGCTATGTCGTGCGCCTGTTCGATCCACTCCCTCTTCGACGTGTTCTCTGATGTTCCTGCGTTCATCATGTCACATATCGCTGGATGGTACTCACATCGTGCCCAACACGTGTGGCAATTGCACGCATCGAGCAACCCACGTTACGTAACTCCAGGATACGGTTTCGTACCACAGCCGTTAACTACTGGTGTACAGCTAGCTGATGTCTTCGAGTCACCGCTTCTTCACGTTTTCGAAAGTTCGGCTGCTGCAAATTGTCGCCACTAGTATATAGGGACGAGCCGTCTGCTGGTCTTTATTACCCAAAACTGGGGGCCACGTGATCCGATACGTACAAAAACTTGATCATCTGCATATGACTTTCCCTTATACTGGTACTGTGATTTGCGTATGGCTATTTGTATATGGCTTCATGGTGTTGCAATTTCACTTTGACGAGTGTAGTACTGAAATTTGAACATATTTTTAATCATGAGCATCGCCGGGTGTTTCGTCTAGTAAAAGGATGAAATTTATGTTCACTTCATTTGTCGATAGGGCGTCCACAAGTGATGGAATAATCACCTTATCATGCGATCGAGGACAAAAAGAAAAACCTCGCCAAAAGCGAGAAACAGAATCAACAGAGAAGGGAAAAAAAAGAAGAAACTGCATGGTCGCGTCCTGTGGATGGAGTTTTGTGATCAATCATGCTCAATGTCGTCACGCAGTCTAGTTGAGCTCTCCGCCAAGTCTACCGTACTCCATCCAGGTAGATGGGACATCCCTCCCCGCACTGTTCTCTTTTGCGTGAGGTGGTCTTCTCCCGCAGTCATTACCCTCTTTAGAGGTTGGCACTGTTGGCGACTACAAAAGATTGTCCTTTACGAAAGATGATGTAAAGAAGTAATTAAGAAAACAAGAAAAACTGCGGTGTGTGTTGTGTATAGATGGCGATGCGCAGCTCAGATGAGATGGCCGACTTTTTAATATGAACTTTTACAAAACTAGGGAGAGTGCGAAGAGGTGAAAATGCACTCTTCGAAATTTTCGGTCTTATAAAATGCTAACAGATATACCCGTCGTGGCTCAAATCGTAATTCAAAATGTGCAAATTCTAGTAGTATTCTAAATGGAATTGTTCTTAAAAAGAACATCATTAAAATATTTAATTTCCCTAGAAAAACGAATAAAAATATTTGTTCTCTCTATGCAAAATTATCTACACCGGCAAAATTGAAGAATAAGATATCCCATATTTAAACCATTTAAAAAAAAATCGAGGTTTGCTGAACATTTCTAAACGAAAACGTTGAAATGGTAGGAAGAGTTAGTTATACGAGTGACACTTTTATCCTGTTGCAGCAATCGAATAAACACAATAAAATATATATGAATTTAAAAAATAGTTGCCTAAACAAAATAGATGACTTAAGAAATTGAAAATATCAATTCTCGGAATATTATATATTATATTCCGAAGCATTAACTGATATAACGCAATTACAAATATAATGTCGTTCATTTAAAGATTCATTCTTATATAAATTTCTTTATATTCCAAACTGGAAACATTAAATGAAAATTTCCTGACCTATAAACATACATTTAAATTTATTTCGTCGCCGAGTAACATGGTGCCATTTTCTTCAAATAAAGTTTCGGAAAAGAATCGTCTGCACTTTGCCATTTTCATTGGAACGTTTTTTCTTGCTATCTCGACAACTTCTACTAAGCCTAGAATCTCGAAGCACAAACGAGGTTATTTGTAGCGTAGTAAAGAAAATACATACCAAATCCTTAATTACATTAATTCTCCATAGGGTCACCCCCTCTTTTTGAAGTATTGGCTGCGCCTATGATACTATGTACATAATTATAACCGTAGAATTCCGTTGACACGCCCCCTCAAATGCGACTAAAAATCGTGGAAAAGTAGAGGGCTTTTTATTGGTAATGTTTTACTTAAAGAGACAAGTCGAACTCCATCGATACACCTCAAGTGCTGCGAAAAAACCCGTAGTATGGGGGGGGGGAAGCTAAATTGGAATTTTTAGCTAAAAGAAACAAAGTCTATTTTTATCAATAAATGAATTTTGTTTTATTTTACATTTTTATCCAACGATGAATATTTTAATTTTTTTTCCGAAATTTTTCTCTATGTTTAAGACGGGTGAGGGCTGTTTTTCACGGAATTTTTAAAAGTTTCAAATTAAGACAATAATGGAAGGGAGGCGCTTTACCAGAAAGATAGAATTCTACGGTATGCATTGAGCAATCGGTAGAATCTACAAGAAAATTAAAAATGAAGTTATAAAAATTATTTAATAGACATTGTTGCATTTATTTTTAAACGCATCTTAAGATCTCTGATTAGTACTTGTAAAAACTACTTGTATTACTACTTGTATTAGTACTTGTAATCAACTGAATTTGAATTCTTTGAATAGGGCTGCATTAATTGGGATCGCTCTACGCCTTTCCTCTCAATATCCACATCCAAAACGTATACAGAGTCTTGGCATAAATTAATATAACAAAATTTGATATTTGGCTGTTTTGGCGACTGTTCAATATAAATAGGTCGATGTGAAATGACCTACTTATACTCATGTGTGAAATTTCCATTAAAATGTCATTGCCATTTAATTAATATCAAGACAGATACTTTACACCTTTCTGATAGGTCGGACGGTCGGTGTCGAAGAAGAATAATAATTAATATCAAGGTAAATAAGGCGAAATTTGGAGAAAGAGTCGGAACATAAAACTATAAGAAAACTTTATTTCGTGAATGGAATGTTCCGGACCAAAGAGAATTATGCTATAAGATATGTTGCACAATATTGCATAAGGAAAGCAAAGTGATTCAACGATATGTAATACCTATTTAAAATGTTATATAATTTTTCGATAAATATATTTGGAAACGTGCAATATCTCGAGGAAGGTTCATGCTGAACTCTTTCGAGAAATATTGCGTTCACTGGTGGAAAAGTAAAATTGCAATTATCTTGAAAAATGGCTCATGAGGTAAACAACAGTGTTTATTTCCGATTAAAAGTCGTATAAAATATTTGATCTATGATGCAATCAATCATTGGATCATACTATGAATATTTAACATTTTTGGATTTTATTGATTTGGGATACGATTTCAGTTTCTTGTTTAAGTCGAACCTATAAGGTTTTACATTATGTAAAAATCAATTGATGGTGAACAATCTTCGTTCATTGTTTCAACCATTCAGTAGATTAGGCGGTTGACACATCAACATCACTGAGGCATAAATACTGAGATTAAAACAAATTGAGGTAGGTCATCTTGAGTTCGCTTCTCAGCGAGGTTCCCGTCTAATGACCAGGGAGTTATAGAAAGGTGATAAAACCACTATGAATGAAACGTTTGAAACAGCCATAATGCTTTGAAAATTATATCTAGGTGTCTCTAATGTTAGTAAAGTAGTCGTTTAGTAAAGTAGCTGTCGGTAATGTTAGTAAAATAGTTTAGACACCAGTATAATTAGAGAAAGTTCTACAACTTTGTTATTAAAAATTTATACCAATCTTGCTTCGTTTTCGAGATTGGAATAATAACTTCTTAAATTCGCCGTTAGAGGAGCTGCAAACTTCCTTAACCAACAGAGCATAGTCATTTTAATATTAGCACACTCTAACTTTGCAGTTCTAGAACACTTCAATAGAAAGTTAAAGCATGAATAAGGACTTACGAGAACCTTATATAAATGTTAGGGTCATCCATGGTTAGGGCTTTTTAAGCGAACATGAAGTTAGAAAGAAGGAGATGAAATTTCTATTGGTGAAACCCTTGAAAATGTCATTACACTTTGAGAATTATATCTAGGTGCCGTCAGTGTTAGTAAAGTAGTCGCTATTGCTAGCTGACACAGCAGAAAGGCGTAGTATTTAGTATATGTATTTTTGATTACTTTTAAATTAAAGGTTCCCTAATTATGAGTAAAATTAATCAGTAATTACTTTCCTTATATACATAATGTATAAGGAAAGTATTGTGACGGGGTCGAAAATTCGAATTCGAGTTTTCGACGGGAGAGCACGTTTCAAGCATCCCTGATCACGAATCAAACATTTTTGAAGGGATGTCTGTGTGTGTGTGTGTGTGAGTCTGTGGAGACGATAACTGACGAACGAATGGACCGATTCGAACCAAATTTGGTATAAAAATCACAATCCATAAACGCTGGAAGCCTATTGTTTTTATACGTAATCGAATATTCAGAACACCCTTAAATTTTCGAATAAAATTTTGGAAAAAGCGTTAAAAAATCAAAACCGCTAATAAAGTTGCGCAAATAGACATTTCTTATGTAATTTTTTATTAGAAAACGATTGACATAAATTTTAGAACGCTAACATGAACCGTTCTCAAGATATTGCACATTTTTCAAAAAAATTATCAAAAACTCATATAAAATAAAAAAATATTTACTATTGAGAAACATGTTCACTTTTCATATGTAATACCATGCGAAAAATTGGGTGACATCATTCTCGTGGATCTAGGTCGTTCTATTCATGAAAAACAATACTTTGAATAATACTTTTGTATTTGAACGCCAATAGTCATTCATCTGCTGTAAGAATAACTTATTTCTTCGTCCATAACGCTTGGCGAGAGTTTAGCGACGAATTTGGTGGAATGTCGCCAACATGGCGACTTTTTTAAATGTTGCTAAATTAACGAAAAACTCGCCAAATGGATAAAAATGATTCCAAATCAATAATGACTCTTTGATGATGACGACATGGAAAATGACGACTCATTTATTCGAATTGATACGAAAATTCAATATCTTGGAAAGAATATAAATAACTACGATAAAAATAATCTATTTTTTTTACTGTAAAAGTAGTAAATTCATTGCATTATATAAGGAAAGTCATTTGCTGCCCACATCAGATTTCTTTTTCTAAATTGACAGTTTAAATAAATATTTTAGGCCTCTCGCTATAGAAATGCATATAATGCAGGACTACTTATCTTACCCCAGCGCCACCTGAATGATTGTCTCAAACGATATTGGCGTTTTCTTAATATGAAGTTTTAACTCTTTATTTTTACCTCCATGGTAATAACGATTCGTTCACCTTCGATCCACTGTGATAACGAATGCGACGATGAGAATGTTATAACTATGCGAGAGGAATTTTCAAGGCATTGTCGGTCACACTCCTCCAGATTTCGATGCAGCTTTTATTATGGCGTAGTTATGCGAAATAGGAAATGGCCTGTCTGCGGTTTGTTTCTATACGTCTTCTAAGGAAGCATATATAATTGGATTACTATATCTTAGTCCTTTCGCAACTGGTGTCTACGATCATGGACAAATGTTTAAATCATGGAGTTAAAAAGAAGGAGATGGATGAAATTCTTGAAAATGCCATAATGCTTTGAGAATTATATCTAGGTGCCGATAGTGTTAGTAAAGTAGCTGCTATTGTTAGTTGATACAACAGAAAGACGTAGTATTTAGTATATGTTATTTCTGAATTAAGGGTTCCCTCATCATGGATATAATTAACCAGTATTTTTGCATAGATGTACGATAGAGTACAGAATATATGGAGGTAAAAATAAATTGAAAAGCAAAATAATTTTGAATACGTAGGAATATTCTTTATTGTTTCAGTTCTACTTTGAATTGTGCTAATAACTTATTTTTATAAAATTGACAGTTTAAATAATTATTACTTTCCTTATATACATAATGTAGTATAAGGAAAGTATTGTGAAGAGGTCGAAAATTCGAATTCGAGTTTTTGATGGGAGAGCACGTTTCAAGCATCCCTGATCACGAATCAAACATTTTTGAGGTGATATCTATGTGTGTGTGTGTGCGTGTGAAAGTATGTGTGTGTGTGTGTGTGTCAGTGAGTCTGTGGAGACGATATCTCACGAACGAATGGAGCGATTCGAATAAAATTTGGTACAAAAATCACAATCCGTGAATACTGGAAGTCTATTGTTTTAAAACGTAATTGAATGTTTAGAACCCCCCCAAATTTTCGAGTGAAATTTTGAAAAAGTCATCAAAAATTCAAAACCTTTAATAAAGTTACGCAAATTGACATTTCTTATATAATTTTTCCTTAGAAAACGATTGACATGAACTGTGAACGCTAGCATGAACTGTTCTCGAGATATTGTACATTTTTCAAATAAATTTATCAAAAAATCCCATAAATTAAAAAAAATATTAACTGTTGAGAAACATGTTCACTTTTCATATGTAATATCATGCGATAAATTGGGTGACACCATTCTCGGGGATCTAGCTCGTTCCATTCATGAGAAAATATACTTTGAGTAATACTTTTGTATTTGAACGCTGTAAGAATAACTTATTTCTTCGTTCATAATGCTTGGCGAGATTTTGGCGACGAATTTGGCGGAATGTCGCCAACTTGGCGACTTTTTGAAATGTTGCCAAATTAACGAAAATCTCGCCAAATGGATAAAAACGGCGCTAAATCAATGAAAATATCGACTAATTGTCGAAAATTCAATATCTTGGAAAGAATATAGATATCTACTATAAGAAAAACCTATTTTTTTTACCTTGAAAGTAGTAAATTCTTTGCATTATATAGGGAAAGTCATATGTTGCCCACGTCAGATTTTTTTTAAACGTTTCGCCATAGAAATGCATACAATGTAGGACTATTATCTTATGCTAGCGCCACCTGAATGATTGTCTCAAACGAGATTGGCATTTTTTTAATATGAAGTTTTAACTCCTTACTTTTACCTCCATGGTTTAAATATTAATTATAAACATGCAGTTACATTTTTGACAATTATTGATACTTGTCTTCGTTTTTATGTTGTTCTTGTGCATTTATGAATAAACTAGCAAGTATATTCGGCGTTGTTCTCGATTTAAAATAGGAGCAGATTTTAGCAGTTCTCCTAAAATGTAGAGACATTTTTTAGCACTATCATTTAAAGTCTAAATGATAGCATTGTTAAAAGATTTCTATTAAAATATTTAATTTGATTTTCTGAAGATGAAACATAAGAATCTCTGTGTCCTCTATACAAACTTAACGGAACACCAAATCTGAAGAATAAAATACCCCGGTCCCGTTCTTAAACACAGTTACAAAAAAAAAAATATATGAAATTTTGTCAACATACACTAAGATATAACTAGATTCTAAAGTGGCATAGCAAAAGATATAAACTGGTATGATTTTCATCCTGTTGCAATAATCGATTAAGCTCAGCTAGAAGTACACATGAATATGAAAAAATTTTGTTACACATTTTCTATAAGAGAAATACTCCTGGGGATTTTTTCATTGCGCCTAAAATATATTTCCAGTAGCAGTAAAATATTTTACAGAATCTTTAAAGTGCAGATGTGCAGATAAATCATATCTTATTCTCTGAGCATTAGCGGATCCAGGGGGGCGGGGTGGTAGATGACATCAGCCCCCCAAATGAAATCGTTTAAACTAGATAAAATGATGTTTTTACCTATATTGTACCTATATATTATGTATATTGCATCTATTTACGAGATCAAAAACATCTTAGCTCCCTCTCAACCCCCCCCCTCCCCCACAAAAAAAAATCTGGATTCGCCACTGTTACTGAGCAAGTTTTTTTTGTAACTAGCTGTCCGTTCGTTCACAATGCTTTTGTATATATATTTTTTAGTATTTTTTAGCAATTCTTTATTTAATTAAATTAAGTATTTATTTCACTAGTTTCCCTTTTGTAACGCTTTCGTTCCTGTACCTTTTTTCGCTGTTGCTGGTGGGGTTGTTCAATATGTGTGTCCCGAAAAATGATGTTTTTTGGCACCTGAAGCCGCTGGTTTTATGCTGTATTTTAGCGAATATTTTTAGAGCATCAATTTCTTTTAGCTTCAGTTAGAGAGTATTCTTTTTAAATAGTGCTGTATATTTTTTAAAGAACTGATTATGTTTTTTCCCCTTACTTTCGCTAAACACATAGTATAAAGTATAGGAATATCATCGTGATGTGGTCGAAAATTCGAATTCGAGTTTTCGACGGTAGAATACGTTTATACGTTTTAAGCATCCCTGAAACTGAATTGAACGTTTTTGTAGTGTTGTCTGTGTGCGTGTATACATGTTAGTGCGTGTGTGTATATATGTATGTTAAATGTGTCCGTCTGTGTATGTGTGTGTATGTATGTTAATGTGTCCGTGTGTGTATATATGTTAGTGTGTTCGTGTGTGTGTGTGTGTGTGTGTGTGTGTGTGTATACGATATCTCACAAACGCATAAATCATTTCAAAAGGAATTTGGTACGATTATTACAATCAGTGTATAATGGAACCTGATTGATTTTAAATGTAATCGAATGTTCTGAAGACCCTTCAATTTTCGAATAAATTTTTGTAAACATCAGTAAAAAATCTAGACCTTTAATAATGATAAACAAATCATTGCGGACGTAATTTTAATTTGAAAACGACTGACATAATTTTTAGAATGTTAGTATGAACCGTTTTTGAGATATTGTACGTTTCTCAAATAAACTTTTCACAAACATTACATAAAATTGAAAAGCAGTAAATTCCATTAAATATGTTCACTTTCCGTATGCAATATTTTGCAGCAAATTTCAACATTATAAGTAACATTTCTTGTAGATATAGTTCATTCCACTCACGAGAGAAGTTAACTTTTATAATAGTTTTGTATATTTACATCATAGAATTTGTCAATAGTTATTTATTTCAAGGAAAATTAATCAAATATAAATCACATTTCGATAAGTATTTTACACGTGAGTGTAAATAAATCATTCTATTTAGACTCATAAGTTTCCAAAATCGCCAAATTTCAATTTACGTACGGTATAAATTCAATACTAAGCACATTTTGTGCCGTGGATTTTGTATATTATTTCACCGTAAAAGAAGTAAAGGTATGCTGGTATGTAGAGGAAGTTATGTGCTGCCCACATCAGATTTTTTCTTTTAACAAGAGAAGACAAATAGTTGATATGTGGTACTTTATTTTTTAATTTCGATTCAGTATTATATTACATACTCTATTTTGGAGATTTCTTCTCAATTTGACGAATTAAATCGGCCAGTCTCTTTTTAACACTTTACAACGAAGTTGAAAAGTGTTTATAACTTTGTTCATTCTGTCTGTCTGTCTGTCTGTCTGTCCGTTAGCACGATAACTGCCGTAAAAATGACTTAATCAAAATGAAATTTTAGTATGTTGTTCAGACGGTCTGTAGGACCTATGGGAATATAAATGAATAATATCACTCAATTAGTTTTGGATTGAATCCCGGTTGAAAAAATGAAATACATTGAGCCCTATGGGACCTAATTTTTCAAACATTTTTTAAGCGGATTCAAAATTCACAAATTGCTTCGAAAATTTTAGGTAATAGTCAAATTGTTCCATATAATATATAAAAAAAAATTCAGCGAAATATATTCAGTAGTTTTTTAAATAAAAATTAAAATAATAATTACACATCTTATATGAAACGATCACGTGACCATGATATGAAACGATCACATGACCCACTTCAAAATGATATATGGCATCCATCTTGTTTCAAAATCGTGATTTTTTAAAGTTCTTTTTAATTCATATTGAGTGTTGTATCCGTCCTAAAACTACTTTATTTTTGCTTAAATTCTGTGCATCTACATACTAAAACAACACAATGACAATATATTTGAGTTTAAATCCTCATTCAAATTTGATTATTTCTACAACTAAGTCTATTTTTCACCTATGTAAAATGTAAACAGCAAAATATGTAGAATGAGTTGTATTAGAATTACTGTATTTCTTTAACACAAAATAATTCAGTCCATGGAGTCTGCATGGCTGATATGAATGAAATATTAATTGATTTTATAAACAGAAGGACGATTTTTTTCGATGAAGTTTTAAGCATAGAGTTTATGAATTGTAGCTCCATGGTCTTAATTTTTAAATAAAATAAATTATTATAGTATTGTGATGAATGAAATGAATGAAATCCTGCTTTTATAGAGAGCTCCAGGCGTGTTATTTTTTCTATGACGTCATTTGAATTTATTTCAGTTGTTTTCGATGAAGTTTTCAAATATAATAAATTATCGTAGTATTATGATAGTTTTAAAAATATTACCGTGGAATTTTTGTCGTCAATTATGCAAAATAATAATAATAATAATAATAAAGTAATTAAATAAGATCAAATTGTCTTCCTAGATAAAGTACCTCAAAACCACGTTGCGGGAAACACATTACTGAATTCAAATTTCTTGGGAATTTCGAAGTTTTTATTTTTTATTATTATTATTTTTTATTTATTTATTATTATTATTTTTTTTTACATTTTCGGACGGTGCTGAAATAGTTCTTCCGTCGTCCAGTCTATGCGATAACAGGCTTTCTTCCCATTCTAATGGAGAGGTCAAACCATTAACAACCTGCGCCGCTGCCGTCCGCGGGAAGTTCTCGAAGAAGACGGGAAGAAAGAAGAATCCGATCTTCTTCCCCGTCCGAAAGAAGCGGCCCGCACGCGTTGCCCACCCAGGTGAGCGCAGACCGACTTTTCCCAGGACTTCTTCCGCAAAGAGAGAGAGAGAGACGCTCTGAGAATGAAATTCGTTTCTGCAAGGGTCCTTTTGTCGCATTGTTGGCGATTCGGAGGTCGGGAAGACGTAAATAAAAAAGGATTGTGGGAGAGAAATTATTCAGGTTTAAGGTCCTTGAACGTTATTTAAAAAAAAAATAAAAAAATATATATAATGTGGGCGGCACATGACTTTCCCTACAGACTCGAAATTATTTTATCTTTCATAATCCGTTAAATTGGGATTCGTTTCTTAGGCTACTTGTTTGATATTATATACAATTTGCTGTTTTCGCACTTTTTTTTTCCGAAATAAATATATAAATATCCCAAGAATGGTTCATTTTAAAACAAAGAGGTTTCGTCGATGTATCAAGTGAATGACCATTAGCAAATAAGTAAATAAATTGGTTTCGTTGTCAAAAATTATGTATAAAATGGGCATTTATTGTATATTTTTAAGCTTATTTAGTTTTGTATTTCTGAAGATTTTTGCGGACCATTTCGCAAAAAGAGCTGGTTTTATTTTTCTGAATTGTGCAAAAACCTAATTATGTCCAGGGTAATCTACAAGTGACTCATTTACTCACCAAATTTTGACAAAATTTACCAAATAAGTTTCGTAGAGTGGATACATAAATTGCACACACAGAGACACATACACACACACACACACACACACACTGATATGCACACACACTGATACGCACACACACTGACACGTACATACACACACACATTGACACACACACACACACACACACAGACACACATACAGACAGACACACACACTGACACATATACAGACAGACATACACACTGACTCACAGACAAGCACACACACAGACAGATACACAAATAGACAGACACACACATAGACTCCGCTTTAAAAATGGTGGATTTGTATTCTAGAGGTCATGAAACGCGTAGATCTGTCGCTAACTCGAGTTCCAATTTCCGACACGATTCCAATACTTTCGCTATACATCACTATCTATTGTAGGGATCCAGTAAAAATCTGATGTGGCAGCACGCGATTTTTCCTGCACATTCAAATACATTTATTTTTTCTCTCTTTCTTTCATAATGCATTAAATGCAGTTTAATTGCATAAAATAGCACGGGTACTCATTTGAAATGACATTGAATTTTCAGTTAATTTAATTTTCGTTAGGACTTGGCGACTGGCCGTATTTTCAAACACAATCTGAAATATACCGAGAACGGTGCTCGCTGGAGTGATGGAATCGATCTTATTATTCTTGCAGTTAAAACTTACGTATAAAACAAGCATGCGATTAATGCATTTAGAATATTTAATTTATTATTTCAGATTTTCATGATTTTGATGGTTTATTTTGCAAAAAAAAAAAAAAAAAAAAAAAAAAAAAAAAAAAAAAAAAAAAAAGCACTTTCATCATTTCGAATCGTATTAAAATCCAATCAGCATCAGGGTAACTGAAACATATAAAACTTCAAAAATAAAGACAACCACAAAATTGGTCATAATTAAAAGTCTTTTATTAAAATCTCCTTTTACGACGTAATAAAATTACACTGCCGTACTAAAATTATGCTTTCGGGCATTACTATGCCTTTCATCATTGTTAATTTGCCACGAATGCCCGAAAGCGCTATGGCTGTGTAATTTTAGTACTTCGTAAAAGGGGATTTTAATAAAAGACTTTTAATTATGACCAATTTTTTGGTCGTCTTTATTTTTGAAGTATTGGTTATTTTGACGTGTTTCCACACAATTTTATTACAAGTATAAAACGTATAAAACAAACTATCTATAAAACAAGCATTCAATTGATGCATTCGAGAATATGCAGTCCATATTGTCTATTTCTGCGGGCTATTTAGTAAAAAAGGCAGGTTCTTCCTTTTACGAATCGTACCAAAGTCAGCAGAGTAACCCATATGCGACATATCTAACAAATTCTATGAAATTTGGGTCAATTAATTTTTGAGTATAAGTGGTTGCGTACATTGCATCCCCCCCCCCCCACACACAGACGTCACATTAAACATGACTTTATGTTTTTCTATATTGCTCAAAACGTATAGATCCATCGAAAATTCGAGTTTTAGTTTTCGACGCTTTTCTAATACTTTGTATATATATCAACATGTATTGTAGGGAAAGTAAAATGCAGATTGACTATAATTTTCGGATACAGGCTTGAAGAAAGCAGGCATAGGAGAATTAGGTGACAAATCAGAAGCTTTTCTAGTGTCCCTTTGCCTACCAGGACGCAGTTGTCTGTCAATCAATCATCTTGAGCAAGGAAGGGGCTGACCCATTGGGTTTACAACCTGATTATGCCTCGCCACGGAATTTGAAATTCGAGGATATTAAATAAAACCTATCTTTTAAAAATGTAAGATACTACAGATACTAATTGTAAGTTGTCAATTATAGCAGTTAACTATCTTGCATTTACCCACAGTACAATATACATAACATACAAAGCATACATCTACTCATATGGTTGGATCTATCAATATATATATATATGTATATATATATAGATATATATATATATTAGAAAGATATAATAATAATAACCAATTCCAAGTAATTATGAAATATTAAAATCACCTAAGTAGTTAAACCAGGGCTACAATGCCGATAAAAGAAATCAACAGCATTGGTTTAATTTTGGAGATGAACTGGACTTAGATTCATCTTCAGGTCTGAGTATCTAATTTTAATTAACCCAAACACATGTTTGTTTTAGATTTGGCACTAGTAATTTACTATAAATGTCAAAGCGCAGACTACAAGCATTAAAAGAGGAAAAGTTGAGGCAGGAACTCAGCTTGCACGTGTATTAAATGTGAGCAGTTGTAACTGAATGAAAAAAGGTTGATATATATATATATATATATATATATATAATGTGTGTGTGTGTGTGTTTATGCAAACTAATTTCTAAAGTAAATATAGTTATATACATATTTGAATAAACATGAGTCACGGGTACATTGTTTTCGATCTAAAAAAATGATTCAAAACAGTCTCAAAGCAATTGTAGTCAATCCAGCAAACAATTTTCCTATGTCTGCTTTCTGCAAGGAAGCACCAGACAATTATATTCTCACAAGCAGTAGTTTTAATTATTGTGATATAGATTGAAATTCGGATATGAGAAACATATTTTGTCGCAATGAATATAAACTTGATATCACCGTTTTCATATAAAGGCAGTCATGGTTTCACTGCATAGACAGAATATAATTCCTAGACTACTTAATTATTGCTTATTTAAAAAATCTGATGTGGGCAACACATGACTTTCCTTATATAATGCAATGAATTCACTACTTTTACAGATAAAAAAAATCTGATGTAGGCAACACATGACTTTCCATATATAATGTAATGAATTTACTACATTTCCAGTAAAAAAAATAGGTTTTTTTTATAGTAGATACTTATATTCTTTCCAAGATATTGAATTGTCGACAATCAGTCGTCATTTTCATTGACTTAGCGTTAGTTTTATCCATTTGGCGAGATTTTCGTTAATTTGGCAACATTTCAAAAAGTCGCCAAGTGGACGACATTCCGCCAAAATCGTCGCCAAAAACTCGCCAAGCGTTATGGACGAAGAAATAAGTTATTCTTACAGCAGATAAATGACTATTGCCGATCAAATACAAAAGTATTACTCAAAGTATCTTTTTTCATGAATGGAACGAGCTAGATCCACGAGAATGATGTCACCTAATTTATCGCATGGTATTACATATGAAAAGTGAACATGTTTCTCAATAGGAAATATATTTTTTATTTTATATGACTTTTTGGTAATTTTTTTCAGAAATGTGCAATATCTCGAGAACGGTTCATGTTAGAGTTCTAAAATTTATGCCAATCGTTTTCTAATGAAAAATTACATAAGAAATGTCTATTTGCGTAACTTTATTAGTGGTTTTGCTTTTTTGACGATTTTTTCAAAATTTCACTCGAAAATTTAGGGGGGTTCTGAACATTCGATTGCGTATAAAAACAATAGGCTTCCAGTGTTTATGGATTGTGATTTTTGTACCGAATTTCGTTCGAATCGGTCCATTCGTCCGTCAGTTATCGTCTCCGCAGACTCACTGGCACACACACACACACACACCCACACACCCACACAGACATCACTTCGCAAATGTTTGATTCGTGATCAGGGATGCTTGAAACGTGCTCTCCCGTCGAAAACTCGAATTCGAATTTTCGACCCCGTCACAATACTTTCTTATACATTATGTATATAAGGAAAGTAAAAATGTTTATTTGATTCAAACATCTACAGAATCGGAAGTAGAAATCTCTAATGTGTCCTCCTATCCCTACTAGAATTTAATCCTGAATTCATATCAAACGTTATCTAAACTATAGTCAATCTTGAGAAATAGATGTTTCAAGGAAAATTTTTGAAGTGGAATCGGAAGTGGAAATTCTACGCGATCCACCTTACCTCCCCCTGAATTAGATGTTGAATTCATACCAATCACTCAGACGCTCTATTTGTAGCTAATCTTGAAGAATAGATGTTTCAAGTAAAATGAAAAATTTAAAACCGGAAAAAGAAACTGGAAGTGCAATTTCGTCACCCTATTTCCTTCAAAATTTGATTCTAAATTTGCATCAGTTATCACCTAAGCTCTATTTATAGTAGATCCTGAGAAATAGATGTTTCAAAACATTTTTCGAAAATACATATATGGTAAATTTGACTAATTATATAGATGGTAAAAGATATAGATGGTAAATTTCACTAATAATTTGATCTAAAAAGCACAATGAAACGGATTTTCTATTTCATCGTGAAACGGATTTTCTATTTTATCGTCTTTGTGAATTATTGGCGCGAATTATTGGGCGAATTTGGAATTACCGCCCAGCGTCATTCCCATTTGTGTTTGCAGTGTTCGTTTTGAAGATAGACGGATACGGTAGTCTTAGAACGTACAAAAACTATCTATGGAAGACGTGACGTATGTTATTTGATACCTCAGAAAGGGCTAAAAATTACTGTAGCAAATAAAGATTAGAAACAAACTAAGCGAAAATCTATTATAAAGTCAATATTCATTTATTTTATGTAAGGATTGAGATTTAGATACCTCCTGTATGACCTGATTTTATCAGAACAACTGAACATTGATCAACAACTTAACAACTTAAAATTCATCAACAACTTAATATTCATCAACAACTTAACAACTTAACATTCATCTACAACTTAACAACTTAGGGCCAACGGCCGTACTGTGCTGAAAACATCGGTTCTCGTTAGATCACCGAAGTCAAGCAGCATTAGGCGCGGTTAGTACTTGAGTGGGTGACCACCTGGGAACACCGCGTGCTGTTGGCACATTTCGGGTGCGGTAGCCCCGTGGTTTGCGCGCTGGATTTTCACGCTGCCACAACTGCAGCAGTGTTCATGCGGAGTACGATCACGTTAAACATGTGGGTCCGTAAGTCCTTCCGAGAGGTTGGTGGTAGGGGAAGGAGGGTACGGTCCCTGTGGATACCTCCCCCACTGGGTTCCGGTTTAAATTGGGTGGCTCTTCCCGGCCGTCCAAACAGTTACCTTACACCTTTCTGGTAGGTCGGACGGTCTGGGTTTCAACAACTTAACAACTTAACGTTATGCTCTCTTCAGAGAGGTACAATGTAAACTAGTTCCAACAGCAGTTTACTCAGATGCACCACAGGTCAGATGCACCATATTTTTAAGTTTTAATGTCACCATCAAATACTATTGACACAAAAACTTAAATTGCCAAAGAAATTAATGCCATAATGCCAAAAGTACACAAACATATATATCTAACACGAGTAGTTGTGCACTTTGTTTCATTCTATGGTCGGTCTGCAAGTCGAGGATGCGTATTAAACGAAAAAATCCCAAATAAAAATGTTCAGCGAAAAAAGAAATATCATCAAGTGTATTACATCAGTTATCTTTCTCTATTACATAAATTTTATCTTGAGTATCCTGTCGATTCTATATTTATCAAAGATTACGATAATTTACTTGAGATTAAACCATGTATACTGTAAGTATTCAATATTATGACGAGTCTACAAAATTTGAAGCAAGAATTTTACCCATACAACAGCGTACTTGGGTGGGTGACCACCTGGGAACACGGCGTGCTGTTGGCGCATTTCGGGCGCGGTAGCCAGGTGGTTTGCGCGCTGAATTTGCACGCAGCCACAACTGCGGCTGTGTTCATGCGGAGTACGATCATGTTAAACATGTGGGTCCGTAAGCCCTTCCGAGAGGTTGGTGGTAGGGAAAGGAGGGTACGGTCCCTGTGGGTGCCTCCTCCACTGGGTTCCGGTCTAAATTGGGTAGCACTTCCCGGTCGTCCAAACAGTTACCTTACACCTTTCTGGTAGGTCGGACGGTCTGTGTCTCAACAACAATAACCCATACAACAGCAAAAAATTGACAATAGCTCCAGTCCTATGAAACGCCAATGGTTTTCCGTAAATGGCATCTTGTGGGGGTTTGTCTTCTTTAGACATTTTCAAAACAGTTAAAAAAATTAAACTGTTGAAATTGGAACCACCTTTCCAAAATAGCTCAAAATATTAAAATATTGAAATTAGAATTAATCACCTTTTCAAAATAGTTCAGAATATTAAAATTAGAACCACCTTTGCGAAAAGGCTTAAATTACTAAAATATCGAAATAAGAACCACCATTTTAAAAAAGCTCAAAATATAAAAATATAGAATTTAGAACCGCCTTTACAAAAAGGTTCAAAATATTAAAATATCAAAATTAGAACCACCGTTACAAAATAGCTCGAAATGTTAAAATATCGAAATTAGAACCACCTTTACAAAATGATTCAAAATATTAAAACATCGAAATTATAAATATCATATTCCGAAAACTAATAAGCCGATCAAAATTCCAATTACATATGCTTGTTGGACTTATAAAGGGCTACAAATTACTACTCATTGTTTATAGCCAGCACTTTTAGTTTCGGAGATATAAGCACTACAAACCTAAAAAATCTGATGTGAGCAGCACATGACTTTCCCTGCAGACTTATATTAACGTTCTCTTTATTTTAATTAAATTTATTGCACTTTTAATTCAATTTTCGTTCTCATTCGGTAACCGGGCTTATTTTCAAAGGTGACGTAGGGAAAGTACGAAAAACTAAAATATCTCGAGAACGCCTAGTCCTAGTGTAATGGGGTTGGTCTTATTCTTTTCGTCGTTAAAAATTACGTATTAAATTAGCATTTAATGGATGTATTTGAGTATACCCAGTTCTTTAGCTTAGATTTGGACGATTTTTGCGGGCCATTTTGCAAAAAAAAGGCAGGTCATTTTTTTCCGAATCGTACCAAAATCTAATCAGCACCAGGGTAACCCACAAGTGACTCATCTACCGAATTTTGTGAAATTCGGTCCATCAGTTTTTCAGTTAGAGTGGATACAAGCTTTTGCGGGCCATTTCGCAAAAAAAGGCGGGTTCTTTTATCCCGAATCGTACACAAAACTAATCAGCACCAGAGTCGCTCACAAGCAAATTACCTACCAAATTTTGTGAAATTCGGTCCATTAGTTTTTTAGTTAGAGTGGATACAAAATCTGCATAGACACACAGACAGACAGACACACAGACACACAGACACACATACAGACGTCACGCTAAAAATGGTTTTTTCGTATTCTAGAGGTCTCGAAACGTGTAGATCCGTCGAAAACTCGAGTTGCCATTTTCGGCATGATTCCAATACTTTCCCTATACATTACTATGTATTGCAGGGAAAGTAAAAATCTGATGTGAGCAGCACACGACTTTCTCTGCAGACTCACATTCATATTTTCCTTATTTCTATAATAATTCATTAGATTGAGTTTAATTGCACCAAATAACACTAAATTTGCATTTTTAACACTTTACAACAAAGTTGAAAAGTGTTTATGACTTTGTTCATTCTGTCTGTCTGTCTGTCGGTCTGTCCGTTAGCACGATAACTGCCGTAAAAATGACTTAATCAAAATGAAATTTTAGTATGTTGTTCAGACGGTCTGTAGGACCTATGGGAATATAAATGAATAATATCACACAATTAGTTTTGGATTGAACCCGGGTTGAATAAATGAAATACATTGAGCCCTATGGGACCTAATTTTTCTAACATTTTTTAAGCGGATTTAAAATTCCCAAATTGCTTCGAAAATTTTAGGTAATAGTCAAATTGTTCCATAAAATATATAAAAAAAATTCAGCTAAATATATTCAGTAGTTTTTTAAATAAAAATTAAAATAATAATTACACATCTTATATGAAACGATCACGTGACCATGATATGAAACGATCACATGACCCACTTCAAAATGAGATATGGCATCCATCTTGTTTCAAATTCGTGATTTTTTAAAGTTCTTTTTAATTCATATTGAGTGTTGTATCTATCCTAAAACTACTTTATTTCTGCTTAAATTCTGTGCATCTACATACTAAAACAACACAATGACAATATATTTTAGTTTAAATTCTCATTCAAATTTGATTATTTCTACAATTAAGCCTATTTTTCACCTATGTAAAATGTAAACAGAAAAATATGTAGAATGAGTTGTATTAGAATTACTGTATTTCTTTAACACAAAATAATTCAGTCCATGGAGTCTGCATGGCTGATATGAATGAAATATTAATTGATTTTATAAACAGAAGGACGATATTTTTCGATGGAGTTTTAAAGATAAAGTTTATGAATTGTAGCTCCATGGTCTTAATTTTTAAATAAAATAAATTATTATAGTATTGTGATGAATGAAATGGAGAAAGTTATGAATGAAATCCTGCTTTTATAGAGAGATCCAGGCGTGTTATTTTTTCTATGACGTCATTTGAATTAATTTCAGTTGTTTTCGATGAAGTTTTCAAATATAATAAATTATCGTAGTATTATGATAGATTTAAAAATATTACCGTGGAATGCATTGCATTTTAGAGATATTTAAACCACGCAATTTATATTTCAATGCCGTCTTTTG
Organism: Amaurobius ferox; assembly: GCA_951213105.1. Classification (NCBI taxonomy): domain Eukaryota; kingdom Metazoa; phylum Arthropoda; class Arachnida; order Araneae; family Amaurobiidae; genus Amaurobius; species Amaurobius ferox. The sequence continues at coordinate 36,890,748 of OX578149.1, read as the reverse complement.
AATGAAGTTCATTTTTTTCAATGAAGGTTTAAGTTTTCAAATATAATAAATCAATGTAGTATCGTGATAAGTTTTAAAATATTACCGAGGAATGCATTGCATTTTCGACTTTTTTAAATAAAATTGCATTGAAGTTGGAAAGTGTTTCATAATCAATGCTTTAAGCATGATTGATCTTTCTTGTTAATTCAATTTTTGTTTTTATTTGGTAATTGGTCATTTTTCCGATAGCGGCACAACAAAAATGCAAGAAATTTCAAATATCTTGAGAACGGTTAGTCCTAAAGTATAATGGAGTACCTTAGATTCTTTTCATCGTCAAAGATTGCGTATAAAACAAGAATTTAATTGATACATTTCAGCATACGGAGTCTTTTTTTTTTTTAGATTTTGGTGATTTTTGCTTGCTATTTCGTAAAAAAGGGCAGGTTGTTCTTTTCCGAATCATACCAAAATCTAATCAGCACCAGAGTGTCTCACAAGTAACTTATCTACCAAATTTTGTGAAATTTAGTCAATTAGTATTTTAGCTAGGGTGGATACATGACATTTTTAAGGTCCATTTCGTAAAAAAAGGAGGGTTCTGTTTTTAGGAATCCTACCAGAAACTAATTAGCAGCAGGGTCTCGTTCAAGTGACTTACATACCAAATTTTATGAAATTCGGTCCATTAGTTTTTTAGTTAGAGTGGATACATACATTGCACAGACAGACAGACACACAGACGTCACGCTAAAAATAGTTTTTTCGCATTCTAGAGATCTTGAAACGTGTAGATCCGTCGGAAACTCGAGTTGTGATTTTTGGTATAATTCCAATACTTTCCCTATACATTACCATGTATTGCAGGGAAAGTAAAAATCTGATGTGGGCAGCACATGACTTTCCCTGCAGACTTATATTAACGTTCTCTTTATTTTAACTAAATTTATTTCACTTTTAATTCAATTTTCGTTCTCATGCGGTAACCGGGCTTATTTTCAAAGGTGGCGTAGGGAAAGTACGAAAAACTAAAATATCTCGAGAACGGCTAGTCCTAGTGTAATGGGGTTGGTCTTATTCTTTTCGTCGTTAAAAATTACGTATTAAACCAGCATTTAATGGATATATTTGAGTATACCCAGTTCTTTAGTTTAGATTTGGACGATTTCTGTGGGCTATTTTGCAAAAAAAGGCGAGTTCTTTTATTCCGAATCGTACCCAAAACTAATCAGCACCAGACTCGCTCACAAGTAACTTACCTACCCAATTTTGTGAAATTCGGTCCATTAGTTTTTTAGTTAGAGTGGATACAAAATCTGCACAGACAGACAGACAGACACACAGACACACAGACAGACATACAGACACACACACAGACGTCACGCTAAAAATAGTTTTTTCGTATTCTAGAGGTCTCGAAACGTGTAGATCCGTCGAAAACTCGAGTTGTGATTTTCGGCATGATTCCAATACTTTCCCTATACATTACCATGTATTGCAGGGAAAGTAAAAATCTGATGTGGGCAGCACATGACTTTCCCTGCAGACTTATATCCACGTTCTATTTATTTCAATTAAATGTAATTCACTTTTAATTCAATTTTCGTTCTCATTTGAAAACTGGACTTTTTTTCAAAGGTGGGGTGGAAAAATACGACAAAAACTAATATGTCTAGAGAACGGCTTGTCCTAGTGTAATGGGGTTGGTCTTATTCTTTTCTTCGTTAAAAGTTACGCACTAAACAAGCATTTAATGGATATATTTGAGCATACGTAGCTCTTTAGTTTAGATTTTGGAAATTTTTGCGGGCCATTCTACAAAAAAAGGCAGGTTATTATTTTCTGAATCATACCAAAATCTAATCAACACCAGAGTGACCTATAAGTGACTTATCTACCGAATTTTGTGAAATTCGGTTCATTAGTTTTTCAGCTAGAGTGGATACAAGCTTTTGCGGGCCATTTCGAAAAAAAAGGCGGGTTTTTTTATTCCGAATCGTACCCAAAACTAATCAGCACCAGCCCCGCCCACAAGTGACTTACCTACAAAGTTTTGTGAAATTCGGTCCATTAGTTTTTTAGTTAGAGTGGATACAAAATCTGCACAGACAGACAGACAGACAGACAGACACACAGACAGACACACACACAGACGTCACGCTAAAAATGGTTTTTTCGTATTCTAGAGGTCTCGAAACGTGTAGATCCGTCGAAAACTCGAGTTGTGATTTTCGGCATGATTCCAATACTTTCCCTATACATTACCATGTATTGCAGAGAAAGTAAAAAACGTAATTTTTTTAATCTTCTTGAACTTGATATAACGATTCCTCGAGAACTACGAGAGTTTTATAAAAACACATTATTAATTTAGAAACTAAATTACATACTGAATAGTTTTGTCGTTTACTGTTTATATCTACTTTTTATAGTGTAAAAGATGTCTAGAGTAAAAATTGTCTAAATATAACAGGAAGATTGGGAGATGTAAGCGTCCATTACATTTTTCGAAACGCTCAAATTTCAGCCAAAGATTCCCCAAACATAGATGTTATATTCACATCAAAAATTAGATACGTTCCTGTTGTTGTTGTTGAGACCAAGACCGTTCGACCTACCAGAAAGGTGTTGAAGACCCAGACCGTCCGGCTCGTCCTGAGGACATGAGCAGCCAATTGGACGGCCGGTACCAGAAAGGTGTAAAGTAACTGTTTGGACGGTCGGGAAGTGCCACCCAATTTAGACCGTAACGCAGTGGGGGAGGCATCCATTGGGACCGTACCCCCCTAGATACGTTCCTGTGAAGTTTCGTGAGAAGCTTTCATATTAAATTTAGACAATCACCAATTTTAAGACGTGCACAAAAAAATATTTCAATTCCAGCCACAGTCTTAACTTACTAATTTGCTTTATGGTTAGAAACTAAGGTAAGACTCGACATAGAACTTTCATTGAACTATAAGTAATTAGACAGCTGATATAACAAGCCTTAACTGGTTCTTAGGGATTGAGGGATTTACTAAATTAGGGATAGACAACCTTAGGGGAAGACAATCACCAATTTTGATCAAAGACGATCTTGGGGATAGACAATCATTAATTATGATCAAAAACAATCTTAGTGATAGACAATCACTAATTTTAAGCCATACATCAAAAACATTTCAAATCCAACCCAGTCTTGACTTACTAATTTACTTTAAGGGTTAGAAACCAAGGCAAGACTCGATCTAGAACTTGCATAGTGTAAGAAATTGGACAGCTGATATAACAAGCCGCAATTTTGTTCTTAGGGATAGCGAGATTCACTAAATTAGGGATAGACAATATTAGGGCTAGTCAATCACTAAGTTTGATCAAAGCCAATCTTAGTGACAGACAATCTTAGGAATAGACAATCACTAATTTTGAGCCGCACATCAAAATATTTCAATTTCAGCCCCAGTGTTGACTTACTAATTTGTTTTATGGTTAGAAACTAGCGCAAGAATCTATCTAGAACTTTCATAGTGTAAGTAATTGGACCGTTGATATCTCAAGCCTTAATTGGTTCTTAGGGATGGAGGGATTCACTAAATGCCATTATATGTGTCGAAAGCGTTCCATTTATGACCGCCATACGTCACAGGAGATAAGTTTTACACTATCGGTCATTTGTTTTTATACACTTACATTATTTTGACGTACATGTACTAAGTTATCGTTCAAGGAAGATTTGAAAGCAAAATCATTTTCCGAAAGAGAAAAAAATAATACGGTGCGGATAATGAAAAGGGAAAAAAATATGATGTGGAAAGTACATAACTTTCACTACATGACGTAATGACATTACTTCTTTTACAGCGAAACTGTGATGCAGAAGATCCACAGTATACAGTTTTTTGGTATAAATTTAATTCTATATAAATTGAAATTGGGTTGACTGTAGCAATATGACTCAAAACAGAATGATTTTTACACTCATGTGCAGAATCCTCATCAAAATGCAACTGGCATTTATTTAATATCCCGTGAAATAAGTGACTATTGGCGAATTCTTTGGCGTCAAAATACAAAACTGTTATAAAAAATCATATCCTCTCGTGAATGGAACGAACTAGATTCACGAGAAATATTTAAAGATTTGTTGCAAGCCGGGAAGCCCAGTGGTTAATACACGGGGATTGCACTTGGAGGACCTGAGTTTGATTCCTGACTTTGCCCAAACGGTCCCAGTGTTCACTCTGAGTACGGGTATGTTAAATATGTGAGCCTGAAAGTCCTTCCGAGAGGTTGGTGGTAGGGGAGGGAAGGTACGGTCCCTGTGGATATCATCCCCTACAGGATTCCGGTCTAAATTGGATAGCACTGCCCTGACGTCCAAAGGATAGATACCTCACACTTTCCAGTAGGTTGGACGGTCTGGTTCAAAAGAAAACGAAGAACTGATATGTTGCATATTATTGCATATGAAAAGTCATTTTAGTACTATTAAAAATAACTGCTTTTTTATTGCGAGATAGTCCGTAAATTTCATTAAAATCTAAAATAAGAAAATAAATATGCTTAGATGCATGGATCGGTTATTGATTAAATGCTTGTTTTCATGACAATTACTTACTATAATACAATGAAACGTCCTGGAGGTATTTAAAATTTTTCTGGAATTTGCTTGCTGCTGCGTTTTAAAAGAAACTACCAAATAAAAATCTGATGTGGGCAGCACATGACTTTCCCTGTAGACTTATATTAACGTTCTCTTTATTTTAACTAAATTTATTTCACTTTTAATTCAATTTTCGTTCTCATTCGGTAACCGGGCTTATTTTCAAAGGTGGCATAGGGAAAGTACGAAAAACTAAAATATCTCGAGAACGGCTAGTCCTAGTGTAATGGGGTTGGTCTTATTCTTTTCGTCGTTAAAAATTACGTATTAAATCAGCATTTAATGGATATATTTGAGTATACCCAGTTCTTTAGTTTAGATTTGGACGATTTTTGCGGGCCATTTTGCAAAAAAAAGGCAGGTCATTTTTTTCCGAATCGTACCAAAATCTAATCAGCACCAAGGTAACCCACAAGTGACTCATCTACCGAATTTTGTGAAATTCGGTCCATCAGTTTTTCAGTTAGAGTGGATACAAGCATTTGCGGGCCATTTCGCAAAAAAAGGCGGGTTCTTTTATTCCGAATCGTACCCAAAACTAATCAGCACCAGACTCGCTCACAAGTAACTTACCTACCAAATTTGTGAAATTCGGTCCATTAGTTTTTTAGTTAGAGTGGATACAAAATCTGCACAGACAGACAGACACACAGACAGACACACAGACAGACACACAGACACACACACAGACGTCACGCTAAAAATAGTTTTTTCGTATTCTAGAGGTCTCGAAACGTGTAGATCCGTTGTGATTTTCGGCATGATTCCAATACTTTCCCTATACATTACCATGTATTGCAGGGAAAGTAAAAAAGGAAATAGTTTAAAGCTGCAAAGTAGATATAATTTCAAAGAAGTATCAATTTTATAAGTTATTTTTGTGCGGTAAAACTTAAATGAATGCATCGCGGAATCCACGAAGAAATCTGAACATAAGTCTCTAGGAAAAGTAATGTGCTGCCTAGATTTTTAAGCTACTTCTAACCTATAAAATAAGAATTATCTTGTTTGCGATTTCAGAATAAGAGCACAAAAAAAAAAGTTAGGAAACAGTGAAAGTTTTAACAAGAAAGATCAATCATGCATAAAGCATTGATTATGAAACACTTTCCAACTTCAATGCAATTTTATTTAAATATCTCTAAAATGCGATACATTCCTCTGTAATATTTTAAAAATTATCACAACACTACAGTAATGTATTATATTTGAAAACTTAAAACTTCATCGAAAAAAATGAACTTCATTCAAATGACGGCATTGAAATATAAATTGCCTGGTTTAAACGTCTCTAAAATGCGATACATTCCTCGGTAAAATTTTTATAGTTATCATAATACTACAGTAATTTATTATATTTGAAAACTTCATCGAAAACAAATGAACTTTTCCAAATGACGTCATCGAAATATAAATCGGCTAGCACTTTAAATAAAATCAGCATTTTATTCATAAACATTCTTTCATTCATTTCATTCATCACAATACAATAATAATTAATTTTATTTAAAACTTAAAACCATAGAGGTACAAGTACTTTAACTCTATGCTCAAAACTTAATCAAAAAATCGTTTGAGTCTCTTTAAATTCAATGATTGTTTCATTCATATCAGCTATATTGCAGACTCCATGGGCTAAATAATTTTGCGTTAAAGAAATGCAGCAATTCTTATACAACTCATTTTACATCTTTTGGTATTTATATCCTCCATAAGTGAAAAGTAGGCTTCGTTGTAGAAATAATCAACGTTGGATGATCATTTAAACTCAACTACATTGTAATTGCGTTGTTTCAGGATGTAGATGCACAGAATTTAAGCAAAAATAAAGCGGTTTTAGGGCTGATACAACCTAAATATGAATTAAAAAGAACTTTAAAAATTATGATTTTGACACAAGATGGATGCCATATTTTATTTTGAAGTAGGTCACGTGATATCTTCATATAATGATCGCGTGATCTGTTCATTAAAGGATGCAATTAGTATTTCAACTTTTATTTAAAAAATTACTGAATATATTTTGCTGAATTTTTTTTTATATATGTTATGGGATAATTTGAATATTTCATTGAACTTTCGAAAAAATTTGTGAATTTTAAATCCGCTTAAAAAATGTTTGAAAAATTAGGTCCCATAGGATTCAATGTATTTTATTTTTTCAACCCGAGTTCAAGCCAAAACTAATTGGGTGATATCATTCATTTATATTCCCATAGGTCCCACAGACCGTCTGAACAATATACTTAAATTTCATTTTGATAAAGTCATTTTTACGGCAGTTATCGTACTAACTGACATACAGACAGACAGACAGAATGAACAAAGTCATAACTATGTTGTAAAGTGTTAAAAACACTAAACCGCGTTTCTTCTGTACCGAGCACATTCACTGAATGGAAGTTTAAACTTGAGGACAAAATTCAGATTGAAATGTTTCTAATGCAAGCGTGTGTTTCCAGCTACTTTGGTAAAGTGTAGTACTGAAGTTACCAACTTTTGTGTTGGCCTCTGACTAAGGTGATAATTAGATTGTATTGAGCTATGGTAACGGAGCAAATTTCTTAAACAAATAAATTCAATTAAATCTGGCATCTAAAGACAATGACATTGCATAACTTGGCCACATTGTCCAAAAAATCTGATGTGGGCAACACATGACTTTCCTTATATAATGTAATGAATTTACTACTTTTACAGTAAAAAAAATAGGTTTTTCTTATAGTTAATACTAATATTCTTTCCAAGATATTGAATTTTCGATAATTAGTCGTCATTTTCATTGATTTAGAGTCATTTTTATCCATTTGGCGAGATTTTCGTTAATTTGGCAACATTTTAAAAAGTCGCCAAGTTGACAACATTCCGCCAAATTCGTCGCCAAAATCTCGCCAAGCGTTATGGACGAAGAAATAAGTTATTCTTACAGCAGATAAATGACTATTGGCGTTCAAATACAAAAGTATTACTCAAAGTATCTTTTTTCATGAATGGAACGAGCTAGATCCACCGAAACAATGTCGCCCAATTTATCGCATGATATTACATATGAAAAGTGAACATGTTTCTCAATAGGAAATATTTTTTTTTATTTTATATGATTTTTTGATAATTTTTCTGAAAAATGTGCAATATCTCGAGAACGGTTCATCTTAGCGTTCTAAAATTTATGTCAATCTTTTTCTAATAAAAAATGACATAAGAAATGATTATTTACGTAACTTTATTAGTGGTTTTGATTTTTTGACGATTTTTTCAAAATTTCATTCAAAAATTTAGGGGAGTTCTGAACATTCGATTGCGTATAAAAACAATAAGCTTCCAGTGTTTACGGATTGTGATTTTTGTGCCAAAGTTGGTTCGAATCGGTTCATTCGTTCGTCAGTTATCGTCTCCACAGGCTCACTGACACACACACACACACACACGCACACACACACACACACACACACACAGACATCACTTCAAAAATGTTTGATTCGTGATCAGGGATGCTTGAAACGCGCTTTCCCGTCGAAAACTCAAATTCGAATTTTCGACCCCGTCACAATACTTTCCTTATACATTACGTATATAAGGAAAGTAATAAGTGTGGTAAAGTCTATTACACGGTCATAACTTTTACTTCCAGTCTGGTATTTTCATTTGGGCGTATGCCTACCAAGCTTTCAATTTCATGTGAATTGGTTTAGATACAGGATCGGGCGTCTTATTCTTCAGATTTGGCAGTGCAGATAATTCTGTATAGCTAGAACAAGCATTCTAATTCATCTGTTTTTGAAGAATCAAATGAGATGTGTATTGCCGAGTCTATTCCAACAATGAGAGCTTGCAATATGGTCCCAGTAGCTTAAAGGCAGAGCGTCCGCTAGCCAGTTCGGAGATCCAGGATTCAATTCCCGGTTGCTTCAGTAAGTCTCTTTACAATAGCGCTCGAACAAATCAACCCTGTAGGTTAGTGCAAAGATGTCGGAGGCCTGAAAGTGACCCTCGTACGACTAAAACGGATTCAGTGGACTCTGGAAGATTGAGCGCCGATTGCAAATTGAGAGGACATCGACCACGCAGGATACTAACCTGGGTAAAAATAGTAGTAGTAGGAGGCTAACCTGGGGTAAAAATAGTCGATTTCGTCCCAGTAGCTCAACGGTAGAGCGTTGGCTGCCCAGTTCGGAGATCCAGGGTTCGATTCCCGGTTGGGGTAGCAAGGCTGGCTCTTTACAATGGCGTCCGAATAAATCAACCCAGTAGGTTATTGCAAAGATGTCGGAGATCTGAAGACCCCAGACCATGCGACTCACATAGAGTAGCTAGTTGCACGGCCGGGAAAGGATACCTCCTGCTCTCAGGAGGCTCCCAATGTCTACCATCCCGCCAAACGGACATTTATTTAGGTTTAAAGAGATAACAATTGATGAAAAATAGTGTGGTTAAACAGACTGTTTTACATTATATTTGAACTTGACAAGTACGTCCATTTTTCAAAAATGGGACAAGGGTTATTGCAAATATATATAAAAAGATCATTGAAAAATAAAATTTAGATGTCGGAGGTCTGAAGACCCCAGACCGTGCGACTCACATAGTAGGTTTAAATGTCGGAGGTCTGAAAGTGACCCCCAGTACGACTAGTACGGATTCAGCGGACTCTGGAAGATTGAGCACCGATTTCAAATTAAGAGGATAACAACCACGAAGGAACCTGGGTAAAAATAGTAGTAGTAGGAGGCTAACCTGATGTAAAAATAGCAGGAGGTTGTCAGTCAGATGGTCAGTAGTCCGCCAATCTGACATTAGAGGGTGGAGAATGCAGAGTTCACTTTGAGTATAAGAGCTTGCAATTTCGTCGCAGTAGCTTAACGGTACAGCGTCGGCTGGCTAGTTCGGAAATCCAGGGGTTCGATTCCCGGTTGGGGCAGCAAGGCTCTTTACAGTATTAGTCAAAATCTTTTGAGGAACATTATCATGCTGAATACTATTTAACTTTGCACTTTTTTAATCACACGTAACGGCTGGTATATCTGCTAGTAAATTATAATACACGGTTACTTGGACTAGGAGTTACTGCACGGTTCACGGAGTGCAATACAAAACAGAATTAACTGAAGTGTGGCTGAACTCGACTTTCTCATACCGAATCCACTTTTAAGAAACTTGTGAATTTTTTTTCTGCAAATTTAAAAAAAAAAATCTACGATTGAAACTCATAAATTTCGTGATCATTGAGCCATAAATAATTCCTTTTATCCATAATTATGTTGAATTTTGTCCTATTCTGCCACGTTAAGAAAATATAAAATTTTGAATACATTTAGAAGTTTCCACTCGAATTTCAAAAAATTCTATCTAGTTATAGAGTTTTTTGATAACAAAGCCGGATACAAAGTTTCGTGAAAATCCATTGCTATTTGTGGCGGCTATCGTGTAGACAAGAAATCAACCAGATACATATATACATACATACATACACACACATATATACTTACTATAAAGTACTATTCCACTTCGACCCAAGATCATGACTCTTGTTTGAACCATTACAATTTACTTCACTCTAAATTAAACTTTCAATAACCTTATGACTAGAGTTCGACGAAGGAATCACGACATTTAACAAATAAACAAATTTATTTCCAGCTAACTTCGCTGGGAACTCAAAACACACACACACACACGCACACACACACATATATATATACATATATGTATTACAAATCTATATACAAATTATTTACAATGCTAGTATTACAAATCTCTCTTAGTTGGCTTAATTACATGTTACTACTTCCTTTTTCATTTTTTTTCCCTTTTCATCTGGAGTTTAAAGGGAGGAAGTCTTCCTCTCCTGGGTACTCCACTAACCCCGTCCTTGAGTCCTTGAGTCCTTGAGCATTACAAATTCTACCCGAGACATACTAATCTATAACGAAGTTCAACCCTTATTACTAAACTGACTCAACTTATTACTAAACTGACTTTCAATCTGAACCTATGATCAAACTATGATACAATATATATACTCACAAGATCGCAGACTCTAACTCTCAATGCTACTTTCCATGGACGACCAGAACACATGCATACGCGCGAACTCGGTAGAATGGCGGAGACGTTATTCTAAAGTCTGCCCTTCTTATAGATCTGGCCAATCATGAGTATGCGATTCTTCGGAATAAAAGTTGAGAAGTTTAGGACATAAATTAAAATCAGGAAAAGTAGAATTAGAATAAAATTATAATAAATAATAGAATCCTCACAATACATGCAAACATACACACATACATACATATATACACATACATACATGCATACATACATATATACACATACATACATACATATATACACATACATACATGCATACATACATATATACACATACAGACTATGTATCTATGTATGCATCTATGTATGTGTGCATGTATGAATATGCATACATACATATATACACATACATACATGCACACATACATAGATGCATACATAGATACATACATACAGACAGATGGACATTATTCAAAAATTTGTCATATTCGATGTAAATATAGATTGTAATATATTCGATTGTAAATATTCGATGTAAATATAGATTGCAGCTATGTATATTCCCAAATCCTGTCAGCCAGACTTTTTCAAGACAGTATTCCCTCGTCCGCCGGTGTCCAATACCGTTAGAAATCCCAAGGTTTCGCAATAACTTTCTTCCTATTCTACCACTGTACCCGAAGGAAGTTTTCCGAGCTATCGAAACGAGCTCGAAACAAATCGGAACCCAAAATGGAGTCGGTAAAAATAAAGAGAGAGAAAGAAAGAGAAGGAAGACCTCCTAGCTAGTTAATGAAGTTGTTTGCAGTGTGTCAGGTGCCTCACAGGTTGTCGTTGACCATATATTGGTTACGGATTGCTATTCATCGTTCGCATTCCACGGCGTGAAACGCAGCATTTTTTGCTTTACGCACAATACATGGTAATGTGCAAGGAAAGTATTGGAATCATGTCGGAAGTCGCATTTTCGATTGATCAACACATTTTGAATTCCTTAAATAAAAGGATGATTCGCTTAAATGAAAAAGAAGGTTCATTTTAGCTTGTTCCTCTAATATTCTTATGCAAATATACAAAATTTCATATTTTTTATGCTATATTTTTTGCGGTACGAGACGAAGAGACTCAAGAGCCTCGAAATACTGAAATTTGATCATTTGTCAATTTCTCGATTATGGAAACAATTCCAAACAAGTCAAAGAGTTGTCTGGAGACCTGTGTCCGGTCGTCCAAGGGTTACCACACTCTCTGATGATCGGTATATTGCTATAGTAGCCAAGCGGAATCGACGAGCGACCACCACAACTGTTACATCCATGGTTGTAGCGTCACTTAGTAAGACAATACCTGCCAGTACTCCGCACCGAAGGCTCCACGTGAAGGGACTGTACGCCCGAGTACCACGTTTTTGTGTTCCACAAACTGTCCAAGCCAGAGGGGCAAGATTAAAGTGGTGTTGTCAACATGTCAATTGGACTGTCTCAGATTGGTGCAACGTCCTGTTCACGGACGATTTCAGATTTGCCCTGGAATCAGATGATAAGCATGTAAGGGTCTGGAGAGAACGAGGCACACACAACCAGGCCATGAACATCATCGAACATTACGCATTCAGAGGTGGCAGCGTCATGGTGTGGGCTGGAATTTCAATGGGATATCGCACAGAGCTGCACATCTTTAAAGGCGGTTCTGTGACGGCTGCGCTGTATCGGGATGACGTCCTAGACTCCATTGCGAGACTGTACGCTGCAGCAGTTAGTCCTGATTTCCACCTTATGGACGATAACGCCCGTCTCCATCGAGCTAACATCGTTGACTAATACCTGAAAAATGGAGGCATTTCTCGTATGGAGTGGCCGGCGTATTCCCCCGACCTTAATCCCATTGAACACCTTTGCTGCATGTTTACCTTCTCCAACCAGTCTCAGAGAGTTGGAAACTGCCCTATTGGAGAAATGGCCATTGCTTGCGTCTGCGATGGTTGATCACCTCATTGAAAGCATGGGAAATCGTTGTAAAGTTTGTGTGAAGGTCCGGGGTGGTCACATACCATATTACTGTACGTCTTGTTTGGTTTGTTTGCCTTTAAACATCATTTTATTAATGACCCAAGTGTGACTCATATAACTTACGAAAAGTAAATATTTTTTTCATCTTTGTACATAATTCTTATTTTCTTTAATGCATAAACACATTTGCTACCCCCATGTACAATTTTGAGTTAATCAAAGCTTTATTTTTCCATTTTTGTTGATTTTTACCGTCCGTGCTTAATTTTTGGAAGCCAGTGTGTATTTTTGAAGAGCTAGCGATGCTTCAAAATACATAAAGTTGCAAATGAAAAAGAAAGTGTATTAAAATTGCAAATTGAATATAATTTCAAATATAAATATTTTGTACAAGCTCAATTTAAATCATTTTAGAAGAAAGGAAGAGAAAATAAAACCGGGTCTGTAGGGAAAGCCTGATACTGCCCATATTGGATTCTATTTATGCAAATTTTAAAAATAAAATGAGCAAATATTAAAATCTTTAAAATCAAATGATCAAATAATAAAAATAATATTTTCACACAGTTATATGAACGTCGAATTGATAATATTAGTGAAAACTTAATACACATATTTTGTATATTAGATTATTTTACAGGTAATTTGTTATTAGCTTTTATTACTAAGGACCTTTTTTACTGCGCTACACAATTGATTTTTGCGATGCACGAGTACATTAAAATCTCAAAAGTAATCTCGAACTTTAAACAGATATGTTTAAGTCAAGAAATAGTCAAACCAATCGGTATTTACGGTATTTAAACCAATCATGCATGGTCCACGATTGGAAAAATTTAAACGATAATCTGCATTTGCTGTCATTAGTCAGGTAACGCCATCTACTGATGCATACAGGAAAATTAAGTTTATTTATCAACACAGTAGTTGTGTTATGGAGGTAAAAGGAAGGAGTTAGAATATCATGTTGAGAAAACGTCAACAGTATTGGAAACAATATATTAGGTAACGGTGAGTTACGTCCCATTCCATTCGTTGTACGTGTTTTTATGTCGAAAAGCTCGTATTGAATAATAAAATAATATTTATAAAATAATATTTATAAAATATTTATAAAATAATATTAAATAATATTAAATAATATAATAATATTTATTTAAATTACAGACAAATTTGTCCCTTGCAATGCAAATTAGAACTAAAGCAAAATATAATATTACTACGTTTTCAAATTTATTTCCATTTATTTTTGTCTCCATATATTCTACATATATATATAGTCTCCATATGTTCTACAGCTTGAAAAAGACGCTTATTATTTCTACTCATAATTATGGAAACTTATTATTTCCACTCATAATTACGGAAACTTATTATTTCTACTCATAATTAGCCCCTTTCTGTTATTTAAAATAAGAACAGTTGGAACTTAACTAACACTAGCGACACCTAGATGTAATTATCAAAGCATTATGACAATTTTAAGCTTTTCATCCATAGGAGTTTTATCTCCTTCTCTTTAAATCCATGAGCGGTGCACTAACATTTGAAATTTAACAAAAGCTTATTTTTTGTATCCATCTCCTTGAATTAAAAGAGAAACAGATAAAACACTTATGGATGGAAAGCGTGAAAATACCATAATTATTTCATAATTATATCTAGGTATCGATAGTGTTAGTAATGTCTCATCTATTCTTATTTGATACAACAGGAATGCGTAGGATTCGTACATGTATTTCTGATTATTTTCTAATTAAAGCCTTCTATGAGTAGAAGTAGTAAGTCATTGTAGACCCAACTTTTAGAAAAGGAAGGATAAAGATAGAGAGAGCATATTTATAGAGAGAGCATGTAGAGAGAGAGGAGGAGAGGAGGGGGAAGTTATAAATATAGAGAAAGAAAAGACAGAAGGTGACAGAAGATAGAAGATGAAAGAAAGGAGAGGATGAAGCAAGATAAAAGAGAGAGGGGGGAGAGAGAGATAGAGACAGAGAGAGAAAGAGTGAAAGAACACAGTAGGTGAAAAAAGAGAGAAGGAGATTAGAGCAGGGGGAAGACGACAGAACAGAGAAGAAAAATGGAGAGGAGAGAAGAGTGGAGATTAGAAGAGTATAAAGGTGAGGAAAGAGTGAAGTGGAGAGAAGAGGAGAGAGAGAGAGGAGAAAAGGGGATGGAAGAAAGAAGAGAGAAGGAGAACAGAAAGAAGAAAAGAGGAGACGAGAGAAGGTGAGAGAAGATAGAAGATGAAAGAAAAATAGGAAAGAACAGAGGAGAACAGATAAATGAAAGAAGTGAAAATATGACAAAAAATAAGAGAAGAGGGAAGGAAGACGAGGAAAGAAGAGAAGGGGAAAGAGAAAAGAGGAAAGAAGGGAAGAGAAGAGGTGAAAAGGGGATAAAGAAGAGAAGATGTGAAAAGGGGATAAAGAAGAGAAGAGGTGAAAGGGGATAAATATTATAGAAGAGAGAAATGGATAGAAGAGAGAAAATGATATAAGAGAGAAGATGATAGAAGAGAGAGGAGGGTAGAGGAGAAAAGAGAATAGAGGAGAAAAGAGAATAGAGGAGAAAAGAGAATAGAGGAGAAAAGAGAATAGAGGAGAAAAGAGGATAGACGAGAAAAGAGGGTAGAAGAGAAAAGATGATAGAAGATGAGCAAAAGTGTAGGAGAAGGAAGAAGATGGATGAAGGGGGAAGATTAATAAAGAGAGAAGATGAAAAAAGAGATAAGATGAAAGAACAGAAAAGAACAATGGAGAAGAGAGAAGAGGAGAGAAGATAGAAAGTTAGAGTAGAAGAGGGAAGAGAAAAAAGAGAGAAGATGATAAGAGGGAAAATAGAAGATATGAGGAGAAAAAGGAAAAAGACAGAAGATGAGAAAGAAAAAAGGAAATGAGAGAAGAAGAGGGACAGGAGATGTGGAGAGAAGAGAAACAAGAAAAGTGGAGAAAATAAGAGGAACCAGAGAAGTGGAGAAAATAAGAGGAACAAGAGAAGTGGAGAAAATAAGAGGAACAAGAGAAGTGCAGAAAAGAAGAGGAACAAGAGAAGTGGAAAAAAGAAGAGGATCAAGAGAAGTGGAGAGAAGAACAGGGCAAAGAGAAGTGGAAAGAATATAAGAGAAGAAGAGGACAGTTAGAAGTAAAGATAAGATGAAAGACGAAAGAAAAGAGAGAAGTGAAGGGAAGGTGAGATGAGAAGAGAGAAGATGAACGAAGGGAGAAAGTGAGTGGAGAAAGAAGTTTAGAGAAAAGGGAAGATGAGTGAAAAGATAAGAAGGATTAATAAAGCAGACGAGAAAAGGGAGAGGAGGAAAGAACAGATAAGAACAATAGCGATGAGAGAAGATAGAACAACAAACAAAGTGAGAGAAGAGAGGAGATGAAAGAAGAATGAATATGAGAGGAGGGAAGAGAGGAGAGAAAATAAGTGGCGAGAAGAGAAAATAAAAGAAGGCGAAAGAAAGTATAAAGAGAGAAGAAGTGAGAAGATAGAGTTGGGAAGTGTAGATTTTTTAGAGTAGCTTTATGCATACAAATACTGATTTGATTTGCACTTCAAGTTGGATTCTGAATCACTATGAACATCTATGCATTCTCTGGTATCTCTCGTAAACAAAATTTGAACGCAACACTTATATAAGAAGAGATAACAATCATTACAGGCTTGGATTTTTTTTTAAAGCTCACGTTGCTTTCACGAATATTCAACCAAATGGAACATTTAAAATAAAATCTGTAAAATTATTTTCATTAATTACTTTTATTTGGATCACAAATTGCATTTTAGGTGCAGATAACAACAAGTGAGGGAGTGAATGATGCATGCAGATTGATTTCACGAGAATCACTAATAAATTTCAGTCCAATATATTTTTTATTTCAATGCAAATACGCGTCCACACTATGCTCTCCGAATCCGCTGTCTCTTCAGCAATTACTTCAAAGAGCCGAAAGTCAAGTGGCAGGTAGCTTAAACTGCAGGTTTACGAGCGCCGACTCTATCTCGTTAGCTTACTAGGTGGGGAGGGTCTATAACAGGGGGCACCCCATTCGGTGAGCCCCACCACGCCCCACCACCGCGAACACGGAAACTTATTCGAGTGTCGACAATTCGGAATGTTAATGCGCCCAAAGCGGGGACCCAATAACGTATAATTTGAGTCGGTGCAGCTCAAAAGGACCAGAGTGCTTTCCCACACGCCGAGAGAAGCAGAAAAAGCCAGATTGAAAAAAAAGAAGACGAAGGTAAATAAAGAGCGGAATCGAGCAAAAGGGGCTTGCGCAATAGCGAGCGGATTTCGGTGGCTAATTAAGACCTGCCCGTGTTTTGACTCCCTCTTTAAAGCAAGACCTGCGTCCATTTTTTACTCGGCACTTTCGAGTTGTCCGTCTGGGACGAGTAATGAATCCAGGACGGTGAGGATTTTCGGCATTTTTTGGGGGATGATTTATTAATTGCCCGCTTGTCAACGTCTCGTCTGGAGGAATTTTGCAGGCATTTCTTGAAAGGAATTCCGTTTTCTACCTGCCGAGATATTCTATGGCAGAGGAAATAATTGAGCCCGGGACAGGTCGCTCAGATCTCAGTGACTGCAATTACCATGCCGGCACATGAAACGGATCTCATTCGGAGAAGGCATTAAAAAAAGAACGGTCTTTAAATGACATATTGTATATTAAAATATTTTGATGCAGCAAACAGAATTTACGATAGAGTTTATAAAAGCTGGAGAGACGTTATTAGGGGAATCTCGAGAGGTAAACGATCTAAAAATATTCTTTCAACTTTATGGGGGGTTCTTTTGACACGGGAAATAAGTTTTCCCATAATCACAAAAACTGAGTGGAAAACTCTGAAAATTTAATATCTCTCGGCGCAATCATCTCATTGCTATTATTGAAGTGCAATTTTATAGTTTAGATGAAGCTAACCGGTTGTGGAATGTTGTACAGGAAGTTTATGTTGCTTTTCAACATGGAGTTCGGTCTGCTTTGAAGCATCTTGCAATTTCAATATGTAGCCGGATTCTTTTTTTTTTTTTTTTCAAGTTGTGAAGACTTAAAAAATATTTAAATAGGATAGCTAAATTGCTCAGATTAAAAAGTTCTGAAATTAGGCACTGTGAAGCAAAAATCTCTTGAAAACCATTGAAAGGCTGTATTGACTATAAAGTACTTATGACCATTTTTTCATCACGATAACTAAATAATTAATTCCAAGCCTATAATCATAAAGCTATTTCAAGCGAATCAATTTCTTTTAAGTCAACTTAATGGTTTCTTTCGCTATTTTTTTTAAAGTTTCGAACAGTTATGCATAAAATTTACATCAAATCTTTACTCGTTTTTATAAAAAATATGGACAATTAAAAAATAAATACATATACATTTAAAATATATCCTAACAAAATTAATACATACATATTTATAAATTATACGTACAGTATATGTAATTTGTAGTTTAAGAAGGAACGTTTGACTTTTTGGAGTTCTACGGTTGCGGCTGCTTAATGTTGCTTTTGGTTCTATAGGTGAGATCGTGAATGAAGTTTCCTTTCTCTCAAAACATTCAGAATCAGTTTAATTTATTCAGAATATACTTAATTTAATTCCTAACGAAATATAATGTTAAACTGAATGGACAGTTTATATGTAACATCAACTCAAATAGCGCAATGTCTTTTAGGTCTATTTTATTTGAGAAATTATCTGCAAATTGACTTAAAACGAAGTTAGAAACGAAAATGAATAAGAAATGTATAAAAAATTATTCACATACCACAACACGTGCTTGCTTTCTAAAAACTAGGTGAAAAATGAGATATATACTGTAATAATTTTGATGAATGAGTTAAGAACCAAGGAGGAGGAGTTTTAATAGAACGAAACCTTGTGTGTTATCGTAATGGCGATGATAATAAGCGATTACAATATCATGGCAAAGAGACAATTTCCGGCAGAACAATCAATGTTATCTATAGTATCTTGCAGGGCTGTCTCTGGCTTGGATACATGCGGCAATACTATCGAGCAGGGAATCATACGGACGGCGTATACTATCCTTTGACATATTTGCTTACAGTTGCTGTAGCTGCCACTGCAGCAACTGTAGCACTTTTTCGCAGATGACCGAAGCTGCAGTTCTATTTGATCTCACGTATGTTCAATGAGAAGAAAATGTGGAGAATGAGAAGGGCAAAGAAGTGTGATAACATGACGAAGGCATTCCTAGGAAACAATAGCTGTGTGTGAACGAGCATTATCTCGTTGGAAAATGGCTCTTCATAGACTTGCCATGAAAGGCGATGCAGGAGTTTTCGACCGCATTGCTGTGCTGTCAATGTCACTCGTATCAATACTAGTGATGAATGGCTATCATATGAGTTGGCTTCCCAGATTACCACGTTAGCAGTGGGGGAATGTGACGCTTAACAATCAAGTTGGGATTGAAGCGCTCACTAGTAGTCCTCCATACGGTGGTCATCAGTTCTCAAAGAGAAGCGGGATTCATTTCCTAAGAAGATGTATTGCCAATCTGTAACAGTCCATGTTTCTCTGTTACGATGCCATTGAAAACGAAGCTAACGATGTGGGAGTGTTAATGGCAGGAAGTGTAACGGACCCTTTGAATGCAAATTTGCATTTGGTAATCGACTGGCAATGATACGCAAGCGATAAGGTTCCTTCCACATGGAGAACAAAGACGTTATTGCAATTTCTCGTGATTATCTTACGATTAAGCGATTTTCTCTATTGGTGGTCAGTTTGGGTCGACTGGCAATGATACGGAAGCGATAGGATTCCTTCCACATGGAGGATGGAGGACAAAGACGTTATTGCAATTTCTCCTGCCTATCTTACGATTAAACGATTATCTCTATTGGTGGTCAGTTTTGGTTATCCAGAGCCTGTCCGCGTGTATGCATGTCCTCTCGTATCCACTGCTCCCAACACATCCTCAAGCGAAAACGACTCAGATGGCTTTTAATTCGACGAGCTGACCACCTTGTTTCTCGCAGCCCATCGATACGTCTTCTCCATGACGACAACTCTGTTAGTTGTTTGATTGTATTAATGTATAATATGTCATATAAACCTGCTTATCACCCACTGACCTTCACCTAACACTTATATTATAAGAAGTTGAGAACAGTCCTTTCAGTTACTTATATTCCTTGTGTCGGATACAAGAGAAATTCTAATTATGATAAGAAGAACTAAGGTAAAATGAGAAAGAATGTAGCTTCTGACAGTCCAAGAACCCGAAGGCACCCAAAGCTAGACGACTGACTGCCTCATGGGGGAAGACGGATATCTAAGGGTAAAAAGCCCATATTTGTCTTATATGTAGCGAAAATCAATAGATATGAAAAAATAAATGGAGCCTTCTCGCATCTTTCACAATGCTAAAAATCCGTCGGTAACATTTTCCTCTTACCTCTTACTTTACACGTAGTTTTGACGAGAAGGTGTCAGACATCTGTCTCTAATTGACTATTAATGCTTGACATTCTGCTTATCAAATGTTAATCACTTTATGTCCACGACTCTTCTGCCTTCGCTAATTGGCCCCCTTGTGTTTGCACCTTGTAACCTTGCACCTTGTTTGCACCTTCACCCAAATTGAACGGTAATGACTTGCAGAAACGGTCATCGATGTCAACAATTTTTTATTCTTTACTTTGCTGAAGCAGGCGTTATAAAAAAAAAACCTACTGCATAGGCCCAACCCACCGAAGAAGATTTCTTAACCAATATTCTGAGTTCTTTATCCCAACTACTTACTCCGTTATCATTATGAAAATCCCGAAAACGCTCACGAAGTTAGACGGATAGACACTAGGGAAGGCTCAATTAACGAATTTCATCAAACAATTTCACTTCTCGTGTTGATAGGATATCTACGGTTGAGATGGAGCGCTAAAGACAGCTGTGACGAAGATGCGGTGTTGTCAAGCGATTACCTTCCTGATTACTAATTGTGTCTGTTGATGCTTAACTTCAGTGATTTTCTATAGCAACTGGCGTTTTAGTATAGTGTTTTTGTCATAATAAACATGGTTACCTCCCTTCCCTAGAACTGCTGGGTTTGTATCTCAGTTAAGAGGTGAAATCTTCAGTATGATTGCGTGTTCGTAGTTGTATAAAATATATTTTTAAGTGCAGATACTGGTCAAATTAGCCTTCGTATGCGTGAGACGATTATACAGGGTGGCCATAATTAAAGTAGAGATGTTTAGATCCCGATAGTGAGAAAACTGTCGGACCAAACTCAACCAAATTTGCAATAAATACTATCTAGACCATGGGGTTTTGATTTTTAAAAGAAGAAAGTTCAGATTCTTGCCACCGCGGGATTGAAATAGCGGTTCGGATTTTTGCCGCAGCAGAAAGTTAACTTTTTACATGCATTTTGAAAAGGACATCACATTTACATTTCATATTTACATTTTCATCTTACATTTACATACGTATGACATCAATTTTTATATTGGCATCATTTACATGTGTGATTCAATATGTTTTCCTTGCATATGTTCCAAAAAGTGCATTCTCCGAACAGCATTCTTTACTGCAGAATGCAGCAGATATCCATTGATTTACTTGTGCAATGTTATTCTGTCCATCAAAGTGGCTAAATTATCCACATTTCCTTGGAATACCAAGCGCTTTACATGACCCACAACCGAAAGTCATAAGGGGTCAAATTAGGCGAACGTACTGGCCACTTCGTAGGAAACGCTCGACTAATTATTCGGTTGTTGGCAAAATGCTGTTGTAGGACTTCCTGTATACGAGCAATCCAATATGAGGAGGTGCTCCATCCTGCATAAATATCGTAGATTCAAGACATCCACGCTGTTGAAGTTGTGAAATAACAAAGTTCAGCAGCATTGTTCGATACCTCTCGGCATTGGCGGAACAAGTCTTTGGACCAATTGATGTGTTCTTCTCGAAAAACTATGGACCTATGATGAATGAGACAGTAAAGCCACACCAAACTGTTACTTTCGGAGAGTGCAACAAAGGAATCTACTGAGACGCATCTGGGTTCTCAGAAGCCCAAATGCGGCAATTCTGCTTGTTTGCTGTTCCATTCAGATGAAAATGCGCCTCATCATTCCACAAGAGTTTCCAAGGCCATGATTCGTCGACTTCCATGCAAGCTAGGCACGTCAAAGAAAAGTCCAAGCGAGCTTCTGCATCTCCTTGAAGCAACTGTTGAGTTTGGCTGATTTTGTATTTTTCGCAAACCTGTGATTTTTCTTGTCAGTTTTTGCAACCTGTGATAGTCATTGGACCCTTATTTAGACCCTTCAACCTCCGATATTCTCGAAGTGCAGCAGAAGAATTTTCACTTGTTTGGTAGTAAAGTTTTACTAGCAAAGCACGACCACGTAATGTTAGCATAGCGAACTTTTAACAGCAAAGTTCGATCGTAGAAATGTAGCGCATCATTGATTCCGGCATATTCTTTCCGTTTTCCTTATATCCTCGAAACTAGTAGTACGTACTAATGCCGTCAGCGTCAGCTGACTAAAATGTGCATAAAGTTTTGCATTACTACATCTTTTCTCCGTGAAAATCTGCATATTTACTACAACGCACTACTGCGTATGGGAGGTATAATTGCTAAAATGTTTGATAAAATGTAAGTGCAAATGTGAATGTAAAATTTGATGTCAATATCGAAATGCATGTAAAATGTTAACTTTCTGTGCCTCCTATGCCTATTTTACTCCAAAAATAGACCTTACAGCGCCAGTTTGGCCTGCGGTGACAAAAATCCGAACTATTTTTTTTCTTTTAAAAATCAAACTCCCATGTTCTAAATAGTATTTACTGCAAATTTGGTTGAGTTTAGCCCAACAGTTTTCTCACTATCGGGCTCTAAACATCTCTACTTTAATTATAACCACCCTGTAGATCGTCTAAATAACCATTTCACAATTTTTGCCTTAATAGACAGAGATAATTTAAAAAGTCAAGACATTTTCTTTCTCAATTTTTATTTATTCCAGACGAAATTCCAATATTTTAGTCATTCGTTTCGTTTTCTGACAGTCTTATACGCATTTCAAGTGGCAGTAAAATGATTTTCCAATTAACTGGTGTCCACGATCACGTCTTAAAGATTTGAGCACAAAGACAGGTAGGTGGGTTATGAAATCCGTAAAATAGACTGGCCATTTTGTGGAATCCAAAAATGCAATGGACAGTTTTCGTGTGATTCTACAACAGCTAACTGGGTGGTCATGCTTTCTGATACAACGTCTAAGGAAGAACTCTGTAATAAGTCTGGCATGACGTAAATGAAAATAGTCTTTTCCATGAAGGGTGCCTTTAAAAGCACTAGAAGTTTTCCAAACTGAAGCTATGGTATGAAGGGCATGCGCTTAATAATGAAATTGAACTAGCTTGAGAAAGCATTAGAGTAGTTGGAACCTTTAAACTATCTCCTCTTTTAGATTATATATTTTTTTTTTTATAAAGAATAGATTTCGGTTTCCGGGAAGCTTGCGGCAGTGTTTAACTTTGACTTTCCTCTAAATCATTCGCCAGCCCTTCAGGATATAAGTTCATTCGCGTTTGAATTAGCGGCTTTGGGGGTTCCTGTGTGGTATGGCATGGTTAAAATTTTTTTTTTTTTAGTTTCTCCGAATGTTTCTCTTGTTATCCAAAGTGAGTTTATGCATGTATAGCGGTGGAGTGTGCTGCAAGAGTGGCAACGCCCTGTCGATTGATGAATGGGGCCGGCAACAGGTTTGTCGGGCTGGACGGCATCTCCCTCGGTGGCCGATGCGCCCTGTGTGGCCCACTATTTCGGATGGAAGAGGGAACAACTGCATAATGCGTAAGTGGAACGTTAAGTCTGCTAAACTTCAATCAGGGTCAAGGCGGTTGGGCGCTAAAGGGATAGTGTGACCCATATTATTGAAGCGATATAAGGATGACTGGGGCTTACGGGATTTTCAAGATTTTTCCCACGGAAAAGTGGGAATCGATGAACATAGTGCTGGATTATTTCGGGGCTCAGTAGGAGATAAGTGGTAAATACAGAAGTGGGATTTTTAGAAAGAAAAATGTTTGTCGAACTTATGTACAGGGTATCAAGGAAAGTCATGGATCAAGCAAATAACTCGAGAAGCATTTATCGTATAGTTTTATGCCTATGTACAGGAAACTCAGATTGCGATACACTATGACTTTCAGATTTATGACTTTCTTTGACACTTTGTATAAAAAAATTGTGATAACTCCACAACTTCTCGAGTTATTGCTTGATATATGACTTTTCTTGACACTCTGTATACAAACTTTCTGATAACTCTAATAACTCGCGAGTTATTCGCCTGATGTTTGACATTTTGTATAAAAATTGTCAAATATTTTTAATTTAATAAAATCTTAACTAATATTTCCTTCTGACAATATTTGATCCTTTTAACATCACTAGAGTACTTTTAATATGTTTATAATGATTTTTGTCAGAAAAACTGCTATTTTAGTTTCACATTTTTATATTTCCCTAAACAGCTTAAAGCATTTTACGATGTTAATTTAAATATATCAAACTCGAAATAAACTAAAATTGTTTTAAAAACGTCTACAATATCAGTAACAATAAGAATAATTTTATTTTATTTTTATCCCCCCCCCCCTTTTAAATGAGACAGGAAGGACACTATTGCAACATAATAATTCTAGCTTGTGCTGGACACTACACAAAAGCAATAATTATATACATAATGTTATAACTATTATCAGAACGACTTCGCTGTTATTACATACCGTCAGTCAGAAACAGGTTATAATTAAAATACAAAAATATATCTTTTTATCCCTCAAGTTTGTAGCACCTGAGTTATGCTATTGTCCATTCCTTGTTGATGACTACAAATAAGGACGGTGGTAGAATAACCAAGTGTTAAATTTCTCGCTTGAAGAGTTTTGCACCAGTATTATGTTAGTAGATTTTATATAAAAGATATTTAATTGCGTTTTATTTAATAATTAGTTTTATTAAAATATCGTAAACTTTGGTGCCGTGACCAGGATTCCAACCAATATTGTCCAAATACACCTAACATCTACAGATAAATTTCAAAAAACTTTTGTGCAACTGCACAAAAACTTTGGAAATGCTTACTTTATTGTGATCTGTTGAAAAGGTTAAGTACATAAATGTTATTTAAATTGTTCATTATCACTTTGCTTCCATAAAATATGTATTTTAGCAAATTCTCGTTTCTTACATGAATTTTTATGTAGCAACTATCGTTCTTGTGTTTAACACAATCTGCAGATCAAAATTAATTTAATTTCTTGGAATAGTATATTATTGGATATAATAAAGAATAAATTGTTTCTTTATTTATTAAATTTCCTTTATATTCATTATTTGCTATTTTATAAACATTCTGTATGATGCTAATAGAAGGACGAGTAATAGTATTAAAACTAAAATGCAAATAATACAATGACAATTTCATCAGTTGGTAAATATGGCTTCTTTATATAAGATCAATCGGTAGAAATGCGTGTTTGTTTTTGACAGCATTGGTCAGTTTTCAACCGATATTGCAAAAATAAATTCAATTTCAGTGCATTTTTGAAATTGTATTATTTTATGATGACTTTATCTATAAAGAGCAGTAATATTCTCGAGTTCTACGTTGCGTATGACATCAGATACTGAAAACGAAGCTGGATATTGGACTCATTTTTAAATTATTTACAACAATGGATATCATAATACCTCCTTTTATGTCGTGGCTACGCAGACAGTGATTGAGTGTTGTCTTTTATTGTAATATATCCCATGAATAAACCGTTTTTTAAATTACTTATTAGAACGCTTGCTGGTCTCAATAGTCTATACGATAATTGTCCAATATGTTTGTTTCTAGACCGTTCAGAAACTCTGATAAACTGGAAGATTGAATTTTTGCACATATATAGTATCCCCGACCGTCCAAATAGCTGCTGTAGCCCTCGGGTGAGTCGGAAGGTCTGGGTCTTCATATAGTATCAGTCATAGAACAGAACCTAACTGAGATGGATCTTCGATTTACCCGACGGGGACGGAGAAAATGTTCTTTTCGATTTAAGATCCTTGCCAACCCAAAACGTTGAATCTTTGCACATTTATAATATCGACCCCTGGACCGAACCTAACGGAGCCAGATTTTCGAGTTCTCCACCTTGATGGACAAAATAGTGGTGTAAAATCTTTCACCCCTCCCCCGAAGCCCCTCGCTGACCTAGAAAGTTGCAACTGGACCACTGAGCAGAATTTGACTGGATTATTTCGACGCTAAGCGCCATACATTATTGAACAATATAAAACGTATTAACAAAAGTTGCAACTTACTTTTCTAAAAGTGGTGAATTCCCTGTCTTAAATACTAGTAATGTAATAATAATAACAATTATTATTTATTACAAATGGCCGGGCACTTGATATGCAATAAAAATAAAACAATGCATATTTAAAAGATTGTTATTGTTATCATCGGTTTTAATTTTAAACTTGCTACGATGTTTGAGTCAAAACAACGTGTGATTGACAGAAATAAACACATCGACTCTCGCGAGGGCATGCTAGTGAAATCTTTATCGACAAGCCACCCACTTCCCTGTCACTCGGAAAAGAACGTGGGAACATATTCGCGGACTATTCCAAGAAAGCTCCTTTCCGCAAGTCGTATTTTGTTCAGTGCGGCAATGGCGGCCCTTTACCATGTCCGTTATCGGGTGCGAAGGGAACCATCTTGGGAGTGTGTATACTCCTTTTTATCTCCAAAACTGATCCTCCTCCTCCAGAGAGGTGGGGCAGTTCCAAGAATTTTTTTTCCCCTTAGTTCCTAAAAATTGGAGGGGGTGGTAAGTTCACTGGGTTGCTGCAGACTGCTAAATGGCTACCGAACATGGTTGAGAAGATAAACAATCCAAAGTGTTTCGAACTTTGACATTTTAGTTATAGCAATATTTTTCCAATGATTGAGATGTAAAAATATCTGATGTGGGCAGCACATGAATTTCCTTATATAATGCAAGGAATTTACTTCTTTAACAGTAAAAAAGTGACGTAAAAATCCACTGCACAGTGTTTGTAACATTAGCTCTTTTTCGGATGGCAACATGTAAAACTAATTTGTACCCAATTACGCAACTCTAAATTAACAATTATCAATATTGATATCATCCTCAATAAGCAATATAGTCCATATATTTAAATATTTTAATAATAAATTCATCAATTAGGAGTCAGTTTCATTAACTTAGCGTCGTTTTTGCAATTTTGACGATATTTTCGTCAATGTGGGGCTAAATATCGCCAAGGTAGCGATATTTAGAAAAGCGTGTCTTATATAATAAAAGGTATGCCCATCATATGACGGAATTAAAAATTTCCGAAACATTGCATCTCATTTGGCGTCATTATTATCAATTTGACGACATTTTTATCAATTTGATAACATTTTTATCAATTTGGCAACATTTAAAAAAGTCGCTAAGTTGGCGATATGCCGCCAAAATTCGTCGCCAGTATTCCGCCAAGTGTTACAGGTGAAGAAATAGGTTATTCTTATGTTCTTTCCGAAATATTGAATTTCCATCAATTAGTTGTTATTTTCATTGATTTAGAATCATTCTTATCAATTTTGCGATATTTTTTATTAATTTGGGGACATTTAAAAAATTAGCCGAGTTGGCCATATTCCGGCCAATTCGTCGCCAAAATTTCGTCAAGCATTATGGTCGGAGAAATAAATTATTCTTATAGTAGATAAACGACTAATATCGTCCAAATACAAAACTATTACCCAAAGTATTTTTTTTTATAGTATATTCTTATATTATTTCCAAGATATAGAATTTTCATCAATCAGTCTTCATTTTCATTGATTTAGAGTCATTTTTATCAATTCGGTGACATTATTATCAATTTGGCGAAATTTTTGTCAATTTGGCAACATTAAAAACTCGCCAAATTGGTGATATTCCGGCCAATTCGTCGCCAAAATTTCGTCAAGCATTATGGTCGGAGAAATAAATTATTCTTATAGTAGATAAACGACTAATATCGTCCAAATACAAAACTATTACCCAAAGTATTTTTTTTTATAGTATATTCTTATATTATTTCCAAGATATAGAATTTTCATCAATCAGTCTTCATTTTCATTGATTTAGAGTCATTTTTATCAATTCGGTGACATTATTATCAATTTGGCGAAATTTTTGTCAATTTGGCAACATTAAAAACTCGCCAAATTGGTGATATTCCGCCAAATTCGTCGCCAAAGTTTCACCAAGCAATGTGGATGCAGAAATAGGTTATTCTTATAGTAGATAAACGACTAATGGCGTCAAATTAGAATGCTATCACCCAAAGTGTCTTTTCTCGCTAATGGAACGAGCTAGATCTACGAGAATGATAATAATAAATTTATCGCATAATATTACATATGAAAAGTGAACAGATTGATTTCACAATAGTTAATGCTTTTTATGAATTTCATGTGATTTTTGATAAATTTATTTGAAAAAAGTTCAATGTCTCGAGAACGGTTCGTGCTAGCGTTCTAAAGTTTGTGTCAATCGTTTTTTAATGAAAAATTACATAAGAAATGATTATTTACCTTTATTGAATGTTTTAATTTTTTGATGATTTTTTCAAAACTTAGGTATTTTCAAAACATTCGATTCTGTGTAAAAACAATAGGCTTCCAGTATTCACTGATTGTGATTTTTGTACCAAATTTTGTTCGAATCGCTTCATTCGTTCGTGAGATATCGTCTCCACAGACTCACTGACACACACACACACACACGCACACACAGACACCTCCTCAAAAACGTCTGATTCGTGTTCAGAGATGTTTAAAACCTCCCGTCGAACATTCAAATTCGAATTTGCGACCCCGTCACAATACTTTCCTTATACATTATACTATGTATTTAAGGGAAGTAATAATTCAAAATTACAAAGGACTTGAAAGCGTCCTCGAAGAAAGCAGACATATGTCTGCTTTCTTTAACCTTTTGCTTACGGGTGGGATAGCGTCGATCTCAAACGAAGAATCTCTCAAAAAGACAGGTACTTGACATACCCTATCTCAAACAGTTCGATCCCCCTTTGCGTCCATGGACGGCATTGGCGTTCATGGACGTCAATGTCTGCAAAGGGGGATCGAACTGTTTGGGATAGGGTATGTCAAATACCTGTTTTTTTAGAGGTTCTTCTTTAGGAATTGATGCTGTCCCACCCGTAAGTAAAAGGTTAAGGAAGTTTTTATCTTACAAGCAGCAGTTTCATTTATTGTAATTATAAAGGAGTTGCATTTTTACCTACTCACTGGCAAAGGAAATGGCTAAAGGATTTATCTGCAAGGTATGACTGCTAAATGGCTACCGAACACGGTTGAGAAAATAATATATAATATAGGAATATTTTCCCAATGATTGAGATGTAAAATAATTACGAATTGTAAAGGTCTTCAAAACTTCTTTGAAGAAAGCAGACATATGTCAGCAAGGTAACATTTGGCATCTTACTGACATATGTCTGCTTTCTTTAAGAAAGTTTTCCATTTTACAAGCAGCAGTTCGATTTACTGTAATTATAAAGGACTTTCATTTTTACATACGCACTGTCAGGGAAATGACAACAGCATTTATATGCAAGGCAATCCAGTAGTCAGATGAATTGTGAAATATTTTCAGTAACACTCCTTGTGGTTATTTGTTTTATAACAGCACTTGTATTTAAACCTGTTAAAGACTGGGAAACTGATACTCGTTAAAAAATGTTGCATCCTCATTTTTTTAAAGTTTTATTTTGTTTAACACTATATGGTGTTTAGTGTCAAAAACAGTCCTCAATTAAAAATTGGCCTAGCCAGATTCTGCCCCGTGGTTGAGTTAAGTTTTATATGTCCGGCTGGCTTTAGAAAGGTTCTAAGAGACTCCACCCTCCCTCCAATTTTATCCAACTCCTAGGGAAAAATCGAAAAATCTAATTCGTTAGGTTTGGTTTCAGATTCTTTTAGGTGACGTGCTAGTAAATGTTATTTCTCTACACTTAAAATAATAAGAAAAACTTCTTGAAATCTAATTTAAGACAGCAGAAGTTCAGTAATTTAATTTTATTAAATGTTGAGTATGACATTAACTACAAAACTTGATTTTGAAGATGCTATTAAGGTTTTTCCAGAAAGGAAAAGTAGGAGAAAGTCTTTCTGAATTAATCTGATAAATTTATTTATTTATTTTTTTAATTTCGTGGCCTAGATATTATTAAATGCAACTTTTGTAGAATTGAATCTAGAAGAATACATGCAAGAGAGAAATGTCCCATTAGAAGGGAGAAATATTCCATTCTAATTTGTAGTTTCTGAAAAATCCTAAAATTTAATGTCGTTGCATTGTATTTTTGTACCCACTCTTTATTTTTTGTCTGTACAATAATACTAATATGATGAAAAGTGCAATATTTTTGTTTTTACCATGTGAAAACAGGAAAGTAGGTGTAAAAGAGCATCAGAATAATGCTATGTTTAGGGCCCGAGGTTATCTTAATGGGGCCATTCAGGTGACAACTAACAACATAGCAGCATAGAACATACACACATGTGGATAAAGTACTAATGTTTCAATTCGATCAGCTACTGAACAGTTTCTAAGTCATTCACTTAAACGATAGTAGCAGGATAGAGGTAAAACAAATTAAAAGAGTAAATGCCTTTATTATTTCAACAATGAGCGTTTCTTTTTTATTTATGAGGTTGATTTCAGAGCTCATCAAAGGGTGCCACGTGACACCCTCGTGTGCTAGCTAACGTAACCTCTCAAATCATCAAATGTATCTGATCTATCAATGCAGATGGAGAGCGATAGATACAAGTGGATGAAAAACGCGATATAAAACTCTCGATAATCGTGATTACCAACAATGTAACACGGGATTAAGGGCAGAACTATTAGAAAATGCGCAGTAGTAAAAAATTGCAGATAATTGTGATTAGCTTAGTTTATGAGATGATTAGATTTGTCTTAATTGAATGTTAAGTTCACACGCATGACTATCGAAAATTGCAAGCGACGATAAATTATGGTGGATATATAAACGCAGTAATTGCTACATATAGTACTTCGTCGTGAAAGTTGAGTTTTCCCGCCAATTTTCAAATTTGATATTTTAACGAAAAAGTATGCTTGTTTTCATTGAACGCTGCAGAGTCCACTTCGACGATAACAGCTTATAGCTCCACTTCCACAATAAGAGCTTGCAATTTCGTCCCAGTAGCTCAACGGTAGAGCGTCGGCTGGCCAGTACGAAGATCCTTGGTTCGATTCCCGGTTGGGGCAACAAGGTCCTTTACAAAACATCCCGAATACTTTCATAAAGATGTCACTATATGCGCGAGTGACCCAGGTGTGGATATGACAGCTGAAGGAGGAATATATTTTATGTGTAGATAGATGCATTATGTTAAAATCTAGAACTAGATGTCATTCAATTTCATTTCATGCAGTCGCCACAATTAGATCTCATTGAAGTTTACTAATATAAAGTCTCGCTAGAAATAGAACGGTAAATAGATCACCGAGAAGTCATAAATATATGAGAAAGATTAAAATATCTGATGTGGTCAGTCTATGACTTTCCGACTTAAATCTATAATCCGTCAAGTTGAGTTTAATTGCTCAAATTTATATGGATACCTACTTGATATTATACCCAATTTGCAGTTTTAATACATCTTCTTCCTTTTCATTAAGCAACTTAACGCATTTTAAAACATTGAGTTTGACGGTTTTGCTGGCTATGCTAATCAGCATTAGGATAATCCATAAGTAACCTTCCAAATTGAAAAAAAAAATCGTTCAACAATTTTTAACTACAGTGGAAAATATTGTCAGCGCTTAAAAATTCCCAAAACCTTAATATATCAAGAATGATCCTCATCAGAGTCATAAGAGTGGTATGGTATGTTTTTCGTTAAAATTCACGTATAAAACAAGTCTTTTAATTAATACATTTCAGCATATTTAGTCCTATATGTTAAATTTTCGCGAGTTTTTCGGGTCATTTTGCTGGAAAAGGCAGGTTCTATATTTCCGAGTCATATGAAAATCTAATCGGCACCAGAGTAACCCGCAAATATTATTTGGAGAGAATTGGGATGGGCGAGCTGTCGGCCATTTAGAGGCAGGACAGACATTGATGGAAGTGGAAAATTGTTTCATAATTATTTTTGCATCGTATGCACTCCTATTTGATATTTCAGTTTGCATTTATGTGTCATGCTGCTATCTATATATTACCCCCCCCCCCCCCCTAAAAAAACTCATTTATTTATATTGTTGAGAATTCGGTGTTTTTGTGTATGCAAAGATAATTTTGGATACCAGTGTAGTAGTTCGAGTCTATTAATTGACCTTTTAAACTATAAAATTTTATTGTGACTTATGAGCATTTATTCTTGAGTTATCGTCTGTACACCGCACCCCCCCCCATATATATATATATATATATATATATATATATATAAGAAAGTCAAAAGTATAAGATGGGAAAGTGCCAACAGGTAAGATACAAATAGGCCAAGGGGGATTGTGACCCCTTTGTCCCGGTTATAGCCAGCTAATTACTTCTAGGAAACACTCCCGGAGCCGATACCTTCCTGTGGCCTAATCTCCATGAAACGTCCAAACAAAAGGCGTAATCCAGGAATGGAAGCAAAGACCACGTTTAAATTATACGTTTAAAAGGATAAAAATGGAAAGAGGAATGTTGATTAAAGGGAGGGAAAACAATTCCCGATGACAGTGGAGGTGCTAATTTCACATCATCTGAAAAGTTTCCGAATCAACTGCATTTATAGAGATGCTTAAAATACATACGTTGCCAATAAAATTTATGGAATAGCGATGTTGCCAAAATCTTTGTGAAATGCGTTTATAACATTGCTGTGTAGTGCATTATAGTAGTGTTTGATGTAGTTCACTGGATAATGCTGTCTTAAGGCCTCCAGGATGAATTTTCTGTCACAAAAACTTTTATTATATATATATATATATATATATATATATATATATAAAATAAAAGTTTAAAAATCCAATGAAAGAATAGAGAGAAGTTTCAACTCAAAAAATCCCAACATTACAAAATGCCTTATAAATAAAATTATCAAACAGCGAATCATCAAGCAAATGTAAAATAAAAATGCAAACCTCTAGTCATCAAGCTGAAGACAAACAAAAAACATCAATGGAAAGGAATCGATAATATAAAATCAAATAAAATCCAAGCATGAAAGCTTTACACGTGGATTAATCCCTAGGCCTAATAATGAATTGTTCATTTCAATAAAACTCTTTATCAAGTCCAAGTATTTCATAAAATTGAACACAAAATGTATGTTTTTGATATCAGTGATAGATTATATCTATAAACTTTGATAACTTGGACAACATGCATAAAGATTGAAAAATAATCGGAAACAAGAATACCTGAAAAAACGCTGCATACGTCTGATTTATTGGAGCCTTGAATAAAGAGACCAATGTTGCCAATCTCGAAAAATAAAAAGTTGAGAACTGCTGTTGCCAATCGTGAGAAAGAAATAACAGTAATGCGAAAAGACTATAAAGGGTGATATTCGACAGTAAGAACATGTAAATACATGGTAATGCTTATACAAGAGAAAGCGGATGTCTGGTCAAAATAAGATACTAAGGAGAGAATTTCAGTATAATCTACCATTTCAAACTTTTTAATTATACTATGCACTAAATAAGCTGGATATTTATATAATTTACTAGTAATTTCAAGGTTATTATTATGCATAGCATGAAATTTCGGTACTTACGTATTATCGCAACGATGCCAACCTCCGGGATATTATTTGACTATTGGGGCACACAGGAGAATGACATATAATACGTAAGTACCAACAATTTATATTTTTTATATTTAAAAATTTAGTTTTTGTATTAAATGTCATTCTCCTGTGTGTCCCAATAGTCAAATAATATCCCGGAGGTTGGCATGGTTGCGATAATACGTAAGTACCGAAATTTCTTATCAGATAATCTATAAATTCTAAAAAGCTGATTAAGTATAATATTTCTAAACAATTGAATCGAGTTACAGGAATTAAAAGGTAATATTTTATTAATGTTAAAGTTAAAATAGTCTTTTTTATCATATGAATTTGTAACTATCCTATTAGTATATATATATATATATATATATATATATATATAAACATCACCCCGGCGGGCGGCGGGTAAAAATAAAATACTTGCAAACACTAGAAAAACAGTAACTTCGGTTTCACAAAAAATGTGCAAACTATTTCTAAAAAACAGCTTCGGCAGGTAAAGAAAAAGTTAAAAATATGTTCTAGTAAAATCGTTAAGGTGGATATCTAAAACACAAATCAAATGAAAACAAGCTACGGCTCCTAAAAACAGTGTTATCCCTATTTTAAATGTTTTCGAAAGTTGTGGTAACTTCACGGTTAGTTTCTGAATTCTTGGGTTTAATCTATCACCGATCACCATCTACTTCTACTTCCACTCCATTTCACCTGGTCCATTCCATCGCGCTTTTTGTCTCGCGTGTTGAGAATTCAAGCTGGCGGTCGTTTCAAGATTTGTAGCTTGCCTTTTTTGCATGTTTATGCATTTGCTTGTTGTATTTTTCATGATTATGTGTTATTTTATAGTATTTTAGTTGAATATTGTCCTTGTGTGTCGTTTCTTTGTGGATCTTGCTTATTCCGTTGTTGGGCACAGATTGCATAAATATTTAACGTGTTTTTATACAATCATAGAAACAATAGATTTTAGTATATCTATCTGGAATGTACCCCTGACGACATTTCTGGCAGATATACTTAGTATTCATTGATTTACTTTCTTTTTACTGGTCATTCTATGATCTACTTTTCTAGCCCTTCCTCGTTACTTATTACTTTTTGCTTTTAATGTAAATTAAATACGCGTTATTTTACTATCCGCCGTTTGATGTTGTGCTATCGCACTCTTGCACATTCTGTTTCTATCATTTTAACACACACCCACACACACACACACATATATATATAATAATAGTAGTTTGAAAATCCAATGAACGAAAAGTAAGAAACTGCAACATGATAAACCTAACTTTCTAAAACACCCACAGAATAAAATATAAAACAACAAATCATCAATCAAATGAAAAAAAATACAGAACACGAGTTATCAAGTTACAGAAAATCAACAAAATTCAAAGGTATGGAAATGAATAAAGGAAAACTTAAAAAATCAAGCTATATCGCTATACACGTGGAAAAAGGGCTAAGC
Source organism: Amaurobius ferox (assembly GCA_951213105.1). Classification (NCBI taxonomy): domain Eukaryota; kingdom Metazoa; phylum Arthropoda; class Arachnida; order Araneae; family Amaurobiidae; genus Amaurobius; species Amaurobius ferox. The sequence continues at coordinate 36,855,694 of OX578149.1, read as the reverse complement.
CTAAAAAAATGGAAATGTTCACTTCGTAAAATTCGTTCTCAAGTCCAAGTATTTTGACGAAGCAGACACAAAATATGTATGTTTCTGAAGAAATAGATAGATTATATCTATAAACTATTTCTACTTGGACGACATACATAAAGAAGGAATAAAAAAGAACAAGAAAGATCAATCATGCTTAAAGCATTGATTATGAAACACTTTCCAACTTCAATGCAATTTCATTTAAACATGTCTAAAATGCAATACATTCCTCGGTAATATTTTAAAACTTATCACACATTAATTTATTATATTTGACACCTTAAACCTTCATCGAAAAAAATGAGCTTCATTCAAATGACGGCATTAAAGTATAAATTGCCTGGTTTAAACATCTCTAAAATGTGATACATTCCTCGGTAATAATTTTAGAATTATCATAATACTACGACAATTTATTATATTTGAAAACTTCATCGAAAACAACTGAAATTCATTCAAATGACGTCATAGAAAAAATAACACGCCTGGCTCTCTCTATAAAAGCAGCATTTCATTCATAAATAATTTCCCATTCATTTCATTCATCACAATACTATAATAATTTATTTTATTTAAAAACTTAAGACCATGGAGGTACAAGTAATTTAATTATATGCTTAAAACTTCATCGAAAAAATCGTCCTTCTCTCTGTAAAATCAATGAATATTTTATTCATATCAGCTATATTGCAGACTCCATAAGCTAAATAATTTTGCGTTAAAGAAATGCAGCAATTCTTATACAACTCATTCTACATATTTTGCTGTTTACATTTTCCATAAGAGAAAAGTAGGCTTCGTTGTAGAAATAATCAAAGTTGGATGATCATTTAAACTTCACTATATTGTAATTACGTTGTTTCAGCATGTAGATGCACAGAATTTAATCAAAAATAAAGCGGTTTTAGGGCGGATACAACACTCAATATGAATTAAAAAGAACTTTAAAAATCACGATTTTGACACAAGATGGATGCCATATATCATTTTGAAGTGGGTCATGTGATCGTTTCATATCATGGACACGTGATCGCTTCATATAAGAGGTGTTATTATTATTTTAATTTTTATTTAAAAAACAACTGAATATATTTCGCTGAATTTTTTTTATATATTTTATGGAACAATTTGAATATTGCCTAAAATTTACGAAGCAATTTGTGAATTTTAAATCCGCTTAAAAAATGCTTGAAAAATTAGGTCCCATAGGGCTCAATGTATTCCATTTTTTCAACCCGGGTTCAATCCAAAACTAATTGGGTGATATTATTCATTTATATTCCCATAGGTCCTATAGACCGTCTGAACAACATACTAAAATTTCATTTTGATTAAGTCATTTTTACGGCAGTTATCGTGCTAACGGATAGACAGACAGATTGAGAGACAGAATGAACAAAGTCATAAACACTTTTCAACTTTGTTGTAAAGTGTTAATAAAAATGAATACCTGGAAAATGCACGGCATATGTACAAACGAGTCGAAACTGGGAACTCTGATTGAAATTGAAGAGACCAGTGTTGCCATTCGCAAAGAAAAAACAAGAAAGATCAATCATGCTTAAAGCATTGATTATGAAACACTTTCCAACTTCAATGCAATTTTATTTAAAAAAGTCGAAAATGCAATACATTCCTCGGTAATATTTTAAAACTTATCACAATAATACATTGATTTATTATATTTGAAAACTTAAACCTTCATTGAAAAAAATGAACTTCATTCAAATGACGGCATTGAAATATAAATTGCCTGGATTAAATATCTCTAAAATGCAATACATTCCACGGTAATATTTTTAAAACTATCATAATACTAGGATAATTTATTATATTTGAAAACTTCATCGAAAACAACTGAAATTTATTCAAATGACGTCATAGAAAAAATAACACGCCTGGATCTCTGTATAAAAGCAAGATTTCATTCATAACTTTCTCCATTTCATTCATCACAATACTATAATAATTTCTTTTATTTAAAAATTAAGACCATGGAGCTACAATTCATAAACTTTATGCTTAAAACTTCATCGAAAAAAATCGTCCTTCTGTTTATAAAATCAATTAATATTTCATTCATATCAGCCATGCAGACTCCATGGACTGAATTATTTTGTGTTAAAGAAATACAGTAATTCTAATACAACTCATTCTACATATTTTGCTGTTTACATTTTACATAGGTGAAAAATAGGCTTAATTGTAGACATAATCAAATTTGAATGAGAATTTAAACTCAAATATATTGTCATTGTGTTGTTTTAGTATGTAGATGCACAGAATTTAAGCAGAAATAAAGTAGTTTTAGGATGGATGCAACACTCAATATGAATTAAAAAGAACTTTAAAAAATCACGAATTTGAAACAAGATGGATGCCATATATCATTTTGAAGTGGGTCATGTGATCGTTTCATATCATGGTCACGTGATCGTTTCATATAAGATGTGTAATTATTATTTTAATTTTTATTTAAAAAACTACTGAATATATTTAGCTGAATTTTTTTTTATATATTTTATGGAACAATTTGACTATTACCTAAAATTTTCGAAGCAATTTGTGAATTTTAAATCGGCTTAAAAAATGTTAGAAAAATTTGGTCCCATAGGGCTCAATGTATTTCATTTTTTCAACCCGGGTTCAATCCAAAACTAATTGTGTGATATTATTCACTTATATTCCCATAGGTCCTACAGACCGTCTGAACAACATACTAAAATTTCATTTTGATTAAGTCATTTTTACGGCAGTTATCGTGCTAACGGACAGACAGACAGACAGACAGACAGACAGACAGAATGAACAAAGTCATAAACACTTTTCAACTTTGTTGTAAAGTGTTAAAAACAGTAAAGCGAAATGGTAAGAAAAAGTAATAAAATACAAGAGCTACTAAAACGAGGGACTAATAATAGTAATGTTGACGTGGAAGAAGATGTAAAAATAAAAGTATTAAAAATACAAGATAATGGAGATATCTGGCTAATATAAGATACTATGAATAGAATTATAAAATATTATGAAAAGAATTATAAAAATCCAATTATTCTAAATTCTTTTAATAATACCATTTACTAAATAAAAGGGATATTTATATAAATTGCTGGTAATTTTGAGATTATTTATATGCATAGTATGAAATTTTTTATCAGATAATCTATTACATATATATATATATATATATCAAAAAGTATTCTAAATTTGGTCAGAGTTGTTTTAAAATTTCGAATTCTTAAAATTTTCAAAAAAGGAATACTTTTCACTACAGTAACAGAAAATAAATATTATTAAAAAAAAAAGAAAAAGATTAAATAAACACTTTGACATGAACGCATGAAAAAGTGTATTTCATTACTGAAATGTGGTTATCTTGTCAGATGAATTACACGGGCATTTAGCGGACATTAGTTTGTTCTTTCATCTGCCTCAATTAATAATGGAGACAACGAGAGACGGAAACCAGATGATACTCATCTTTTTTCTTCCCCCTAATCTTTGTGTTTAGAGATAAGTGACGTCAGCAGCAAACTTTGGATAGGGACCTCTGTGAGAATGGAGCGTTTTTTGGCGGGAACACTGTACAAAGTTTTAAGTTGTTCTAAATTGCATTCTATGAATTCCATCTGTTTTGCTCTTGGAATTGTTTCATGATGTCAATGTGGATAAAGATCATTGATCGACAGTTAGACTTTATAAAACAAAATATTGTATTATACGTATATTTTCTAGAAAAACGTTTAGATTGACTTTTAGACATATTTTTGAAATAACTTAATATTAAGTTGATTTAGAATAACTTAATATTACATTAAGCTGTTCTAAATATTATTTTATGATTCTTTTTACTTTCCCTGCAATACATGGTAATGTATAGGGAAAGTATTGGAATCATGTCGAAAATCGCAACTCGAGTTTTCGACGGATCTACACGTTTCAAGACCTCTAGAATACGAAAAAACCATTTTTAGCGTGACGTCTGTGTGTGTGTGTCTGTCTCTGCAGATTTTGTATCCACTCTAACTAAAAAAATTAATAGATCGAATTTCACAAAATTTGGTAGGTAAGTCACTTGTGGGCGAGTCTGGTGCTGATTTGTTTTGGGTACGATTCGGGATAAAAGAACCCGCCTTTTTTTGCGAAATGGCCCGCAAAAGTTTGTATCCACTCTAACTGAAAAACTAATGGACCGAATTTCACAAAATTCGGTAGATGAGTCACTTGTGGGTCACCCTGGTGCTGATTAGATTTTGGTATGATTCGGAAAAAAATAACCGAAGAAAAGAATAAGACCAACCCCATTACACTAGGACTAGCCGTTCTCGAGATATTTTAGTTTTTCGTATTTTCTCTACGCCACCTTTGAAAATAAGTCCCGTTACCGAATGAGAAAGAAAATTTTATTAAAAGTTGAATAAATTTAATTTACTGCCCACATCAGATTTTTACTTTCCCTGCAATACATGGTAATGTATACGGAAAGTATTGGGATCATGTCGAAAATCGTAACTCGAGTTTTCGACGGATCTACACGTTTCAAGACCTCTAGAATACGAAAAAACCATTTTTAGCGTGACGTCTGTGTGTGTGTCTGTGTGTCTCTGTGTCTATCTGTGCAGATGTTGTATCTACTCTAATTAAAAAACTAATTGACCGAATTCCACAAATTTTGGTAGGTAAATCACTTGTGGGCGAGTCTGGTGCTGATTAGTTTTGGGTGCGATTAGGGATAAAAGAACCCGCCTTTTTTTGCGAAATGGCCCGCAAAAGTTTGTATCTACTGTAACTGAAAACCTAATGGACCGAATTTCACAAAATTCGGTAAATAAGTCACTTGTGGGTCACCATGGTGCTGATTAGATTTTGGTATGATTCGGAAAAAAATAACCTGCCTTTTTTTGCAAAATGACCCACAAAAATCGTCAAAATCTAAACTAAAGAGCTACGTATGCTCAAATATATCCATTAAATGCTTGTTTAATACGTAACTTTTAACGGTGAAAATAATAAGACCAACCCCATTACATTAGGACTAGCCGTTCTCGAGATATTTTAGTTTTTCGTATTTTCTCTACGCCACCTTTGAAAATAAGTCCGGTTACCGAAAGAGAAAGAAAATTGAATTAAAAGTGAAATGAATTTAATTAAAATAAAGATAATGGGGATATAAGACTGCAGGGAAAGTCATGTGCTGCCCACATCAGATTTTTTGTTTTGTTTTAAGAATCGTTTCATGATATCAATATTAGGATCATTGCTTCAGTTAGAATTTAAAAACAAAATAATGTATTGCATATTTTCTAGATCAACTAGTTAGACTTGGATAGATTTATTAGATATATTTTAAAAACAATTTAATATAATATTAAGTTGATTTATAACAACATATTATGTTAAATTGTTCAAAATCTCATTCAAAGATTCTTCTTGCCTGCTTTTGGAATTTTTCCATGATATCGTGAGGAATACGATTATTGCTCACAGTTAGAATTTATAATTCAAATGATTATAATATCATATTCTAAAATACACCATCTTCTAAAATATATTTTTAAAAAATATTAAATTGCAAATATGGCTAATCCTGCACAGTAATAAGTCTATTTTAGGATACATATTATTGATTTACATTTATGAGTTGATTTTATGACAAAATGAATAAAATTAATTCCATTACGCTAGAGTAATCCGTTCTCAAAATATTTCATTTTTTTTAAATTTTGGTGACTTTTAAGTCTTTTAAATATGCAGTATGTCGCCAAATAATATAAAAACACTTATTTAAAACTGCAATTTCGATATATTTACAAATAAGCATCTATATCATGTTTTGTTTTATGTAAAATCTGAAATCATTGAAATAAAAAATAAAGTCTATAGAAAGGCGAGAGTGGGTAGGAATGATAGGATGGGTTGGAATGGGTAGGAATAAGAATAGGTAGGAATGACAGAACGATAGCAAAGATAATAAACAGAGTGAGGTTCTTTTAACAACTCAGGCGTAAGTAAATTATAGTTATTTCTCCGTTACTATCGTGAATTTTATTTGTATTTTGAAACACGAATAAATCATTAATACTATGATATTTAACTATTAATACCATATCAATTTGTATTAATTTATTTTGAGTGACTACAATTACATAAAATATGAACTATATTTTTTTATCAATTATTAACTATTTTTTATTAATTATAAGTTATTTTTTTCAATTATCAACTAATTTTAATAACCACTGTTGAATAAAAGTTAATTACTAAATAATTATATAAAATATTTTGGCCCCCTCCGCTTCAAAAACTTTTGTTTACGCCACTTTCAGAGTACAGTTTGACGATAAGAATCCATTCCATCTAGTAGCTCCACGATTGAGCATTGGCCGGCCAGTACGAAGATCGGAGGTTCGATTCCCGGTTGATGCAGCATTCACTACTTCATAGGTTAGTGAAAAGATGTCGGAAGTCTGAAAGTAGAACAACTAGCATGAATTTAGTGGACTCTGGTCGATATTAAACCGGTAGGTCAACAACCACGCAAGGAAGCTAACCTGAAGGATGAAAATACAGCAGGAGGTTAACCGGAGGTAAAATTCGAAGGAGGTGGTCAGTTAGATTGTTAGTTTCACGTCAATATGACATTAGAGGGTGTAGTCTAATTCGAGAATAAGAACTTACAATTCCGTCCCAGTAACTCAACGATAGAGCATTGGATGGCCAGTACGAAAATCTGTGGTTCGATTCCCGGTCTAAGCAGTAAGGTTCTTTACACGCTATGTACCCCGGCCGCCCAATTCGCTGCTCTCAGTCTTCGGATGAGTCGGTCGGCCTGAGCTTTCGACACGCTATATACCGTCATTCTTTCTTTTACGGTTGCCCCCATAAAATAAAGATTCATAGACCAAGTAAACTATTTAAGTATTTACAGACGGATGCTGCACTCAATAAAGCCTATTTATCACAACACAAGGGCAATAAATGGCGATTTTTCAGACATATTTATCCTCTCTATTTTCCGAGCAATAATTTAATTGATCCGCATAAATGGTTACTCAGCTTATGAATGGATGATTATCTATTATGAAAATCCATACCTCAGCCATCAAAAATCCATTTACTTCCTCTTCGCAACCGCTAGCATCTCCGTTAATTCCAAACCCTCTCTAAACTGCCCCGATCTCAACTCTTTTTCTTCTTTCCGCGAAGAAAGAAAAAGAAGAGCAGAGAAACTCTTCTCTCTTTCTCTTTCCTTCTGCGTAAAAAGACCACCCCGCGATCACGGTGTTTATCGGTATCTGTCTACAGTGGCATCTGGCGTCTGGCCCCCGGGGACCCGAGCCGGGACTCGACCCGGGATGGTTTGTTTTCTTCACAGCCAGGGGAAATAAAGTGCTGTTACATTTTCGGAAAGTGAATCACGGGCACAATCACAAACTCCCGATTGTGTTCCACGCACAGTCAAGCGCGGATTATTTTATGCATTTCAGGAATTCGGTGATCAAACAAATAATAAAATTTCGTTTTTGAAGTTTAGTTATATATGTTTTAAGGATTACTCAATTTCATAAATGCCTCGTTGTGGAGAAAAGTGCAACAGCTTCTTACTTTTTTTTTATCGGTGTCATAAATATGTAAGGAAGATACTTGAATACAACGGTTTTTGAAAAAAATGTTCCTCCATAAAATTGCGCAGAGTAAAATATTTTCTTGGTGTATCTGTGCTGAAAAGAAAGAGGTAAGAAAAGTCAGTTGTTTGCCTTTAGGAAACATAAAACTCTCCGAGCCGATAAACCTTTAATCAAGAGAGTTTCTAGAGTATCAAAATATGCATTTTCCTAGTAGAGAACCTTCCGCGACCTGCAAGGTCCACCCATCAGGGTTGATGAATGTGCTCAAATTTCTACCAGCCAATTTGGCTGGTACAGCAGGTTTCATACTGGCCATGTAGAAAATCTTATCGACTAAATGATAACAATAGATAAAATGTTGTTTAAATTTAAGAGAAATCAGAGTAAATATAAAACTTGTGAAAATACAGCAAGTTTCTTACTGGTTACGTAGAAAAACTTATCGTCTAAATAAAAACCATAGATAAAATGTTGTTTAAATTTAAGAGACATCGGAGTCAATACAAAGCCTAATATACTTGCGAAAATTTTGCTATTACTCCTAATGCTCAAAATCAATAAGGAAAACTATATGAGCACAAGTAACACAATAATGCAGCATACACCTGTTTCGAGGGTACACTGGATCCTCTATTGAAGTCATCTTTTGGACTTCGTGTTTGTCGGTTTTCTTGCACTGACGAAGGGGATCCGGTGTATTATCGAAACAGCTGTATGTTGCATTATTGTTTTACTTGTGCTTGCATACGTTGCTCAAACTTTTCCTTACCTCCGCACAAAGTGTATTTTATCTATTGAACTCAAAATCTATGTTCTTTACCCCATCACTCAGCTTTGCATCACTTTGAAAAATTGAATCCTGAAACTCAGGTGTTGAAGACCCAGGTCCCCCGACGCGACACACCCTAAGATATGAGTAGCAGGTTGGGTGACCGGTGAAACTCAGATATGAAAAAATTGAAATATATTTTTACTTTCCTTATATACATAGCATAATGTATTAGGAAAGTATTGTGACGGGATTGAAAATTCGAGTTCGAGTTTTCGATGGGAGAGCACGTTTCAAGCATCCCTGATCACGAATCGAGCATTTTTGAGGTGATGTCTCTCTGTGTGTGTGTGTGTGTGTCAGTGAGTCTGTGTAGACGATATCTCACGAACGAATGGAGCGATTCGAATGAAATTTGGTACAAAAATTACAATCCGTGAGTACTGGAAGCTTATTGTTTTTAAACACAATCGAATGTTCAGAATCCCCCTAAATTTTCGAGTGAAATTTTGAAAAAATCATCAAAAAATCAAAACCTTTAATAAATTTACGCAAATATACATTTCTTGTGTAATTTTTCCTTAGAAAACGATTGAACTAAACTTTAGAACGCTAGCATAAACCGTTCTCGAGATATTGCAGACTTTTTCAAATAAAATTATAAAAAAATCCCATAAATTAAAAAAATATTAACTGTTGAGAAATATTCTCACTTTTCATATGTAATATCATGCGATAAATTTGGCGACATCATTCTCGTGGATCTAGCTCGTTCCACTCATGAGAAAAGACACTTTGAGCAATGCTTTTGTATTTGAACGCCACTAGTCATTTAACTGCTATAAGAATAACTTATTCTCCGTCCATAACGCTTGGCGAGATTTTGGCGACGAATTTGGCGGAATGTTTCCAACTTGGCATCTTTTTTAAATGTTGCCAAATTAACGAAAATGGATAAAAAAAAGGATAAATATGACGGCAAATCAATGAAAATGACGACTCATTGACGAAAATTCAATATCTTGGAAAGAATATAAGTATTTACTATAAGAATAACCTATTTTTTTACTGTAAAAGTAGTAAATTCATTACATTATATAAGGAAAGTCATGTGCAGCCCACATCAGATTTTTTAAAAATATAATGCCAACATGTTGCACACTAAGCCACATACAGGCATGTATGTTATAGTAAAAGTTCTGCATTTAACGTTCATACGTGAAGTGTCTGCCTTTTCCTCCAGAAGTGTCATTCACGTCATATTTTCTTGCATTTGGATGTGCTGACTAAATATAGATAGAAAAATAACTAAGATTACACGAAAAATCTATTTAACATATTGGCGTGTGATTTTAAAATTTTACACGCTATTTCCCACATTTTAGTCGCCATTTGGCGACAAGCGATCGACATTCAGCAACCCTGGTCAGAAAGGTTCCTTCGCCGTGTTCACATGGAGTACGATCACTTTAAACATGTGGGTCCGTAAGTCTTTTCGAGAAGTTAGGAGGGTACGGTCCTTGTGTATGCCTTCTGTACTGGGTTCCGATCTAAATTGGGTGACACTTTCCGGCCGTCCAAACAGATACCTTACGCCTTCGGGTAGGTCGGACGGACTGGGTTGAAGTAAACGAAATAAAGAAGAAGAATGAGGGTTCCTTCTTTGCTGTTCCCATATAGGAGCCATATTTGAATAACGGATACAGGTGGAGAACTCTATGTAAGTATTACAGGTCTGCATTGGCTCAAGCCCTGTTGCAAACCGTATTATGGGTTGGGCTGCATTTTTTTTAGACAATTTTGGGCAGACTGGGATTGGGTTTAATTTTTTCAATTTCAGGGACGAGTGTATTTAATGTTTGAATGATGTATAAGATGAAGTTTGCCTAAAATTATTTTGCCGCTTTCAGCTATGTAAACTTAAATAATAAAATAAAAAATACCACAATTTTGGGCACAAAAATTGATTTCAGTTCGAAAAGCAATCGCAATTTTATGAACGTATGATTAAGCTGAGCATTGTGAACAAAATTGTTTATGGATATTTACTAGTTTACCTTTACAGTTATATCATATACCAAGAGGTACAATCACATGCAAGGCATTGTATATTGTAAATACAAAATGTGCAGCGAATCACAGTAGTTAAACGAGCGCGTGAAATTGCGCGTGCAATTTTACCCCCTCCCCCATTGCACGTGCACTCTATATAGAACTAGAAGGTATGCCCGTCATATGACAGAATTAAATATTTGCAAAGCATTGCCTCCCATTTAGCGTTATTCTTATCAATTTGGTGACATTTTTATCAATTTGGCGACATTTTCGTCAGTTCGGCAATATTTAAAAATGTCGCAAAGTTTGCGACATCCCGCAAAATTTTTCGCCAAGTATTACGAACGAGCAGAGAAATGGGTTATTCATATAGTCGTTTCTTATGTTATTTTCAAGGTATTGAATTTTCATCATAGTCGTTATTTTCATTAATTTAGCGTCAGTTTTATCAATTTGGCAACATTTTCATCAATTTAGCAGTATTTAAAAAGACTCGCCAAGTTGGCGATATTCCGCCAATTTCGACACCAAAATTTCGCCAAGCGTTACTCAGAGATAGATAAATAGACAGAAAAATCAAGGTATATTATAAATGGTATATTGCCTCGATTGCTATAAGCCGGTCAGGTCGGGTTTGGGTTCCGCATTTAAAAGTTTCTTCAAACTTGGACTGTATTTAAGAAATATTCTATTAAATTGACTCGGGTAAAAGTCTGGAATTTCTGCCCGTGCTGATTTATCTATGAATGCTTGTGTTACGAACATGTAAAATGTCTTTACTGGATGCTCTTTTGAGAACCAAAAGGGAAAGTCTCCTTACAGGCAGCCATTCCTATTACGTCAATATTGAAATTCTATATTTGAGCATTCGTGGCAGGGTTACCAGATTTGGGGATTTATCCCCAAATTTAGCGACTTTTTAAAGGTCCGAAAACTTTTTTGAAATAATGAATATTCTTGGAGATGCAGGTTCCTTCTGGAAGTTTCTACGGAGAGTATATAAAAGGAGTCGTTACTCATTTGGAGAGAAATTGACGTGATACGAGCTACACTGAATCGTGAGATACATCAATGTTTTGAGAATAATATCCGCTGTTTTGGGAAATTGGTGGAGCATTTAATGGCTGTTTTACTATATGTGTAGTTGTTTAAATGATCTTGTGAGATAGTTATCGAACTATTTGCTGTATATTGTTCCTGTTTACCTTGTGCTTGTAAATAAACGTGTTAGTTATCCAGAAATTTGGACTCATTCTTGTGTCCTGAGAATACATCTACTATTCCAGAGGATACGTTGCAACAGTACTAATAGTGCTTTTGAATCTAAAACTATACCCTCTGCCCCGGTCCAAACTCGGTTTCGTGTGTATAAAAAAGTATATTAGTGCGCTAAAATAATACAGTTCAGTCCAATTCGAAAGCTTAATCGACTGAAGAGAGAAATTTCTGGTTAGCTTAGCTGTTTAACACAACATTTTGCTTCCTACAGGGAAGCTGGATTTCTTTACCCTACATGATATCTAAGTGCATATATTTTACAGCAAGGAGGGAATTCTTTATTGAAGTTTTTCACTTCTTGCTTCCAACAGGGAAGTTAGTTGGGTTTATTTACCCTACCAGATATCTGAGTGCATATATTTTACAGTAAGGAGGAGTTATTTATTGAAGTCTTTCAATTTTTGCTTCCTACAGAGAAGCTAGATTTATTTACTCTACAGTATATCTGAGTGCATATATTTTACAGTAAGGAGGAAATTATTTATTGAAGTCTTCACTTTTTGCTTTCTACAGGGAAGCTGTATTTGTTTCCCCTGCAGGATATCTGAGTTCATATATTTTACAGTAAGGAGAAAATTATTTATTGAAGTCTTCACTCCTTGCTTCCTACAGGGAAGCTGTATTTATTTACCCTGCAGGATATCTGAGTGCATATATTTTAAAGAGGAAATTATTTATTAAAGTCGTTCAATTTTTGCTTCCTACAGAGAAGCTAGATTTATTTACTTTACAGTATATCTGAGTACATATATTTTACAGTAAGGAGGAAATTATTTATTGAAGTCTTCAGTTCTTGCTTTCTACGGGGCAGCTGTATTTGTTTACCTTGCAGGATATGAGTTCATATATTTTACAGTAAGGAGAAAATTATTTATTGAAGTCTTCACTTCTTGCTTCTTATAGGGAAGCTGTATTTATTTACTCTGCAGGATATTTGAGTGTATATATTTTACAGTAAAGGGGAAATTATTTATTAAAGTCGTTTAATTTTTGCTTCCTACAGAGAAGCTAGATTTATTTACTCTACAGTATATCTGAGTGCATATATTTTACACTAAGGAGGAAATTATTTATTAAAGTCGTCCAATTTTTGCTTCCTACAGAGAAGTTAGATTTATTTACTCTACAGTACCTGAGTGCGTATATTTTACAGTAAGGAGGAAATTATTTATTGAAGTCTTTCACTTCTTGCTTCCTACAGAGAAGCTGGATTTCTTTACCCTACAGGATATCTGAGTGCATATATTTTGCAGTAAGGAGGAAAATATTTATTGAAGTTTTTCACTTTTTAACGGTTTCATAAATATGTGAGTAGCATACTTGAATGTAACTATCTTTAAAATAAGCAGCTCTCCATAAAACGTATAGGTTCTGTTTACAGTTTTTCTCTTCTTTATTTCACACATACATTCACGATATTTTAAATGTATTTTTTATGGCTTTCAGGATAAGTAATATCATGTTAAAAAATCTGAAGATAAAATGTTCAGAAAGAATAAACATGGTCGAAGCCGATAAGAGTAAGAGAATTATGTAGCCAGCGATTAATCGAAGTTTGGAACATTTTAGAAGTCTTTAAATTGCGTCATTAACCGAGTGTAAACTTTACAGAGGTGAAAAAAGAGGGAAAGTGGAGTAAGATGAAATCTGTAGAAAGACAATATTTTATCATCTAAATAATATACAGCAGTTTACTTGCGTAGCAGTATAGCCAATTTTATTGGATAAACAAAATAAATGTTAATGATAATATGCAATTTTATGGATTATGTTAGATATTACGAAACTGCATAACATGAATGAAATTAAGTGATAAAGGGATGAATTATTCAGCACAAACTGCTGAAGGTATAAACTTGAAACTTTGCATATACGTGGGACTTGACCTATAAGTAATGAAGAAAACTTAAAATCTCGGAATTTTGTTCAAATGATTTATAAATCGAATATATAAGAACCATGTAAATATTCAGTTCAAGATTTAATTGATTGTGCAATACATGCGGTTTAAAATGTAAACAAATTAAATGATGTTAGCTAAGCAGACAGTTAGTATGCTGAAAGTTCTAATAATTGTGATCATGAAATATTAGTTTTGTAATTACTTAGTTTAATTGTTAGAATGAACAATAAGATATGTAATTGTTAACTACAATAATAATTGCATTTTAATCGTATTTGTTCATGACAACAATAGTTGCAAAACGCTCTGTTTACAAGAATCAACATAACATTAAAACATATCATTGTCCTCGGTCATTTTTGTGAAATTTCTGCCATCATTTTACCACACAGAAGTTGGAAATCGGCTCTACCCATTAAACAGAAAAATCAATGTGTAACAATTAAAATTGATGTGTAACAATTAAAATTGATGTGTAACAATTAAAATTGATGTTGACCTAAGAAAGTATTGATCGCAAAAATTGTATACTCGTCGAAGTAGTCCTCAGAATTATTTGGATTGTCTAATCATTTTTGCCCATAGTGTCAGATCAATATTTAATTAATTAATATTTACTCAACGGGAGCATAAAACAAAATTCTAAACCTATCTAGTACATATACTGGTTTATATTAATATGTACGTGAAATTTCAGAACTGTACTTTTTAACGTCTGTTCATAATGAAGTGTCAAAAAATATAACAGCAGATCAATATTTAATTAATTAATATTTACTCAACGGGAGCATAAAACAAAATTCTAAACCTATCTAGTACATATACTGGTTTATATTAATATGTACGTGAAATTTCAGAACTGTACTTTTTAACGTCTGTTCATAATGAAGTGTCAAAAAATATAACAGCAGGATTTTTTTTTAATATAGAGGTATAGATAATATTTTAATATAGAAATATATATATATTTTTACATTTATGAGATATTTAATATAGATGATTAATATAAATTTATTTAATCTAGATGAATATCTTTTTAATATAGTAGATATATAAAATTTCGGAACTGTACGTTTTAATATCTGTTCGTAATGAGGTGTTCAATTTGTTTTTAAATACAGAGATATAGATAGTATTTTAATTACAGACATTATTTTAATATAGAGAGATATAGATTTTTTTTAATATCGGTTTATGAGATATAGATTAGATATGAAAGAGGTATAGATTTATTTAATATAGATAATATTTTTAACAGTTTACAACAAAGTTGAAAAGTGTTTATGACTTTGTTCATTCTGCCTGTCTGTCTGTCCGTTAGCACGATAAGTGCCGTAAAAATGACTTTTTCAAAATGAAATTTTAATATGTTATTCAGACGATCTGTGGAACCTATGGGAATATAAATGAATAATATCGCCCAATTAGTGTTGGATTGAACCCGGGTTGGAAAAATGAAATACATTGAATCCTATGGGACCTAATTTTTCAAAATTTTTTAAGAGGATTTGAAATTTACAAATTGCTTCGAAAGTTTTAAGAAATATTCATATTATCCCATAAAATATATAAAAATATTTCAGCAAAATATATTCAGTAATTTTTTAAATAAAAATTAAAATAATAAATTACACCTTTTATATGGAGCGATCACGTGACCATTATATGAAGAGATGACGTGACCTACTTCAAAATAAAATATGGCATCTATCGTGTCAAAATCGTGATTTTTTAAAGTTCTTTTTAATTCATATTTAGTGTTGTATCCGTCCTAAAACGGTTTTATTTTTGCTTATATTCTGTGCATTTATATACTGAAACAACGCAATTACAATATATTTGAGTTTAAATGATCATCCAACTTTGATTATTTCTACAGCTGAGTCTAATTTTCACTTATGGAAAATGTAAGCAGCAAAATATATAGAATGAGTTGTATAAGAATTGCTGCATTTCTTTAATGCAAAATTATTTAGCTCATGGAGTCTGCAATATAGCTGATATGAATGAAATATTAATTGATTTTACAGAGAGAAGGACGATTTTTTCGATGAAGTTTTAAGCATATAATTAAATTACTTGTACCTCCATGGTCTTAAGTTTTTAAATAAAATAAATTATTATAGTATTGTGATGAATGAAAGGATTGGAAAAATGTTTGTGAATGAAATGCTGCCTTTATATAGAGGCGATTTTTATTTCGATGACGTCATTTGAATAAAGTTCATTTGTTTTCGATGAGGTTTTCAAATATAATAAACTATTGTAGTATTATGATAATTTCAAAAATATTAGAGGAATGTATCGCATTTTAGAGACGTTTAAACCAGGCAATTTATATTTCAATGCCGTCATTTGAATGAAGTTCATTTTTTTCGATGAAGTTTTAAGTTTTCAAATATAATAAATTAATGTAGTATTGTGATAATTTTAAAAATATTACCGAAGAATGTATCGCATTTTAGAGATGTTTAAATAAAATTGCATTGAAGTTGGTAAGTGTTTCATGATCAATGCTTTATTCATGATTGATCTTTCTTGTTACTTTCCTTAAATACATAATGTATAAGGAAAGTATTGTGACGGGGTCGAAAATTCGAATTCGAGTTTTCGACGGGAGAGCACGTTTCAACCATCCCTGATCACGAATCAAACATTTTTGAAGTGATGTCTGTGTGTGTGTATGTATGTGTGTGTGTGTGTGTGTGTGTGTGTGTGTGTGTGTGTGTGTGTGTGTGTGTGTGTCAGTGAGTCTGTGGAGACGATAACTGACGAACGAATGGACCGATTCGAACCAAATTTGGTACAAAAATCACAATCCGTAAACACTGGAAGCCTATTGCTTTTATATGCAATCGAATGTTAAGAACCCCCCCTATATTTTCGAATGAAATTTTGAAAAAATCGTCAAAAAATCAAAACCACTAATAAAGTTACGCAAATAGACATTTCTTATGTAATTTTTCATTAGAAAACGATTGACATAAATTTTAGAACGCTAACATGAACCGTTCTCGAGATATTGTTCATTTTTAAAAAAAAAATTATCAAAAAGTCATATAAAAAAAAAATTTCTATTGAGAAACATGTTCACTTTTCATATGTAATACCATGCGATAAATTGGGTTACATCATTCTCGTGGAACTAGCTCATTCCATTCATGAAAAAATATACTTTTAGTAATACTTTTGTGTTTGAACGCCAATAGTCATTTATCTGCTGTAAGAATAACTTATTTCTTAGTGCATAACGCTTGGCGAGATTTTGGCGACGAATTTGGCGGAATGTCGCCAACTTGGCGACTTTTTGAAATGTTGCCAAATTAACGAAAATCTCGCCAAATGGATAAAATTGACGACTAATTGTCGAAAATTTAATATCTTGGAAAGAATATTAGTATCTACTATAAGAAAAACCTACTTTTTTTTCTGTAAAAGTAGTAAATTAATTACATTATATAAGGAAAGTCATGTGTTGCCCACATCAGATTTTTTTAATATAGAGATGAAGATGCGCAAAATTGTGCCGCGTTTTACTGCGTGTTTGTAATTCAGTAGTAATAAAAATAGTTGAATTTGTTTTTAATATTGAGAGATAATGTATACCTACATAAAATCTAAGACTGTGTATTTATTCATCAGTTATCGTTTCAAAACTTATAGACTTACATACATACACAAAGGAGAATATTTCCGAAAGTATTCGAAATGTGTTCAGAAGATCTTCAAACCTGCTCGAAATCTCGAATTGAAAAATTATTCAAGAAAAAAAATGGAAACCCTTTCTGTTTAGAATAGTACGATTATGAGAAATCAATGAGAATCTTTACGAACCTTATGAGTCGTAAAACTTGTAGTATTTCCTTAAAGAAAACAGACATATATAAACTACGTGACAACAATTGTTTTGAGGGAGTCTGGATTCCTCTTCATCAAGTCAAAACAATGTCTTTATTCAGAAAATTACTCGACAACAATTGTTTTAAAGGAGTTTTGATCCTTCTTTATCAGGTCAAATCTAATCAGTGTCTTCATTTAGGAAATTACGTGACAACAATTATTTTGAGATACTTCATCAGGTCAAAACAATGTCTTTATTCAGAAAATTACTCGACAACAATTGTTTTAAAGGAGTTTTGATCCTTCTTTATCAGGTCAAATCAGTGTCTTCATTTAGGAAATTACGTGACAACAATTATTTTGAGATACTTCATCAGGTCAAAACAATGTCTTTATTCAGAAAATTACTCGACAACAATTGTTTTAAAGGAGTTTTGATCCTTCTTTATCAGGTCAAATCAGTGTCTTCATTTAGGAAATTACGTGACAACAATTATTTTGAGATACTTCATCAGGTCAAAACAATGTCTTTATTCAGAAAATTACTCGACAACAATTGTTTTAAAGGAGTTTTGATCCTTCTTTATCAGGTCAAATCAGTGTCTTCATTTAGGAAATTACGTGACAACAATTATTTTGAGATACTTCATCAGGTCAAAACAATGTCTTTATTCAGAAAATTACTCGACAACAATTGTTTTAAAGGAGTTTTGATCCTTCTTTATCAGGTCAAATCAGTGTCTTCATTTAGGAAATTACGTGACAACAATTATTTTGAGATACTTCATCAGGTCAAAACAATGTCTTTATTCAGAAAATTACTCGACAACAATTGTTTTAAAGGAGTTTTGATCCTTCTTTATCAGGTCAAATCAGTGTCTTCATTTAGGAAATTACGTGACAACAATTATTTTGAGATACTTCATCAGGTCAAAACAATGTCTTTATTCAGAAAATTACTCGACAACAATTGTTTTAAAGGAGTTTTGATCCTTCTTTATCAGGTCAAATCAGTGTCTTCATTTAGGAAATTACGTGACAACAATTATTTTGAGATACTTCATCAGGTCAAAACAATGTCTTTATTCAGAAAATTACTCGACAACAATTGTTTTAAAGGAGTTTTGATCCTTCTTTATCAGGTCAAATCAGTGTCTTCATTTAGGAAATTACGTGACAACAATTATTTTGAGATACTTCATCAGGTCAAAACAATGTCTTTATTCAGAAAATTACTCGACAACAATTGTTTTAAAGGAGTTTTGATCCTTCTTTATCAGGTCAAATCAGTGTCTTCATTTAGGAAATTACGTGACAACAATTATTTTGAGATACTTCATCAGGTCAAAACAATGTCTTTATTCAGAAAATTACTCGACAACAATTGTTTTAAAGGAGTTTTGATCCTTCTTTATCAGGTCAAATCAGTGTCTTCATTTAGGAAATTACGTGACAACAATTATTTTGAGATACTTCATCAGGTCAAAACAATGTCTTTATTCAGAAAATTACTCGACAACAATTGTTTTAAAGGAGTTTTGATCCTTCTTTATCAGGTCAAATCAGTGTCTTCATTTAGGAAATTACGTGACAACAATTATTTTGAGATACTTCATCAGGTCAAAACAATGTCTTTATTCAGAAAATTACTCGACAACAATTGTTTTAAAGGAGTTTTGATCCTTCTTTATCAGGTCAAATCAGTGTCTTCATTTAGGAAATTACGTGACAACAATTATTTTGAGATACTTCATCAGGTCAAAACAATGTCTTTATTCAGAAAATTACTCGACAACAATTGTTTTAAAGGAGTTTTGATCCTTCTTTATCAGGTCAAATCAGTGTCTTCATTTAGGAAATTACGTGACAACAATTATTTTGAGATACTTCATCAGGTCAAAACAATGTCTTTATTCAGAAAATTACTCGACAACAATTGTTTTAAAGGAGTTTTGATCCTTCTTTATCAGGTCAAATCAGTGTCTTCATTTAGGAAATTACGTGACAACAATTATTTTGAGATACTTCATCAGGTCAAAACAATGTCTTTATTCAGAAAATTACTCGACAACAATTGTTTTAAAGGAGTTTTGATCCTTCTTTATCAGGTCAAATCAGTGTCTTCATTTAGGAAATTACGTGACAACAATTATTTTGAGATACTTCATCAGGTCAAAACAATGTCTTTATTCAGAAAATTATTCGACAACAATTGTTTTAAAGGAGTTTTGATCCTTCTTTATCAGGTCAAATCAGTGTCTTCATTTAGGAAATTACGTGACAACAATTATTTTGAGATACTTCATCAGGTCAAAACAATGTCTTTATTCAGAAAATTACTCGACAACAATTGTTTTAAAGGAGTTTTGATCCTTCTTTATCAGGTCAAATCAGTGTCTTCATTTAGGAAATTACGTGACAACAATTATTTTGAGATACTTCATCAGGTCAAAACAATGTCTTTATTCAGAAAATTACTCGACAACAATTGTTTTAAAGGAGTTTTGATCCTTCTTTATCAGGTCAAATCAGTGTCTTCATTTAGGAAATTACGTGACAACAATTATTTTGAGATACTTCATCAGGTCAAAACAATGTCTTTATTTAGAAAATTACTCGACAACAATTGTTTTAAAGGAGTTTTGATCCTTTTTTATCAGGTCAAATCAGTGTCTTCATTTAGGAAATTACGTGGCAACAATTATTTTGAGATACTTCATCAGGTCAAAACAATGTCTTTATTCAGAAAATTACTCGACAACAATTGTTTTAAAGGAGTTTTGATCCTTCTTTATCAGGTCAAATCAGTGTCTTCATTTAGGAAATTACGTGACAACAATTATTTTGAGATAGTTCATCAGGTCAAAACAATGTCTTTCAATAGAAAATTACGTGACACCAGTTGTTTTGAGGGAGTTTGGATTCCTCCTCATCAGGTCACACAGTATTTTTACTTAACAAATGCAAAAAAAAAATAAAAATCTGATGTGGACAACACATGACTTTCCTTATATAATGTAATGAATTTACTACTTTTACAGTAAAAAAATAGGTTTTTCTTATGGTAGATACTAATATTCTTTCCAAGATATTGAATTTTCGACAATTAGTCGTCATTTTCATTGATTTAGCACCATTTTTATCCATTTGGCGAGATTTTCATTAATTTGGCAACATTTCAAAAAAGTCGCCAAGTTGGCGACATTCCGCCAAATTCGTCGCCAAAATCTCGCCAAGCGTTATGCACTAAGAAAAATGTTATTCTTACAGCAGATAAATGACTATTGGCGTTCAAATACAAAAGTATTATTCAAAGTATATTTTTTCATGAATGGAACGAGCTAGATCCACGAGAATGATGTCACTCAATTTATCGCATGGTATTACATATGAAAAGTGAACATGTTTCTCAATAGGAATTTTTTTTTTTTATGTGACTTTTTCATAATTTTTTTGAAAAATGTACAATATCTCGAGAACGGTTCACGTTAGCGTTCTAAAATTTATGCCAATCGTTTTCTAATGAAAAATTACACGAGAAATGTCTATTTGCGTAACTTTATTAGCGGTTTTGATTTTTTGACGATTTTTTCAAAATTTCATTCGAAAATTTAGGGGGGTTCTGAACATTCGATTACATACAAAAACAATAGGCTTCCAGTGTTTACGGATTGTGATTTTTGTACCAAATTTGGTTTAAATCGGTCCATTCGTTCGTCAGTTATCGTCTCCACAGACTCACTGACACACACACACACACACACACATACTTTCACACACACACACACACACACACACATACTTTCACACACACACACACACACACACACACACACACACATACACACACACAGACATCACTTCAAAAATGTTTGATTCGTTATCAGGGATGCTTGAAACGTGCTCTCCCGTCGAAAACTCGAATTCGAATTTTCGACCCCGTCACAATACTTTCCTTATACATTATGTATATAAGGAAAGTAAAAAAAACTGTAAGTTGACAGGCCTAAAATGTCTGCTGATTTTTGTCCTGCCACCTTACAGTTCTTTCTTGGCGTTTGTTAAGTAAAGACACTGTTTTGACCCGATAAAGAGGGATCCACTCCTCGAAATAATTCACACGTAATTTGCATATGTCTGTTTTCTTTAAGCGGACGGTGGACGCTGAATTTTTTTAAATTTATTTATTGACTTAGAAGCGTGAAAATTTGTATAAATATTCCTCTTAACATTACTATACACAATACCATTAAATTTGTTTTCAATTTTGTTATAATTTTATATATTTTTTTTTATTTAACTTTTTTTAACGAAAATTTGAAAATGCTCCTTGCGTGCCATTTATTCACATTTTTGATTAATTTTACATTATGATCACTCAAAAACACATTATGAATAAATTTGGGTATTCATTTTTAAATCCCTTAGAAAGTTAATTTTTTAAAAATATTTTTCTGCATAACTTAATTTTCATCATTTAATTAGGTTCTTATTCACTTTTAATTACCTTAATAAAGTCCAATTATAAAATGCATACCCAGTTTCATTAAAATGTATGAGAGGTATCTTCTTGCCAAATTTCATGCATTTCAGACAAAAATTAAGGAGCATTTTAAAAATGTAAAACCTTTGAAAATTCCATTTCGAAAAAAATGCATTCAACCTTTTGCTTACGGGTGGGAGACAGCGTCCATCCCAAACGAAGAATCTCCCCAAAAGACAGATATTTGATATACCCTATCCCAAACAGTTCGACCCCCTTTGCAGGCATTGGCGTCCATGGAAATCGTCGACAGAAACATTGCACCTGCTGTCTAACCCAAACGAAGAACCTCACAAAAAGACAGGTATTTGACATACCCTATCCCAAACAGTTTGATCCCTCTTTGCAGGCATTGGCGTCCATGGAAATTGCTGACAGAAACATTGCACCTTCTGCAGCAGGTGCAATGTTTCTGTCGGCGATTTCCATGGACACCAATGCCTGCAAAGGGGGTCGAACTGTTTGGGATAGGGTATGTCAAATACCTGTCTTTTTGGGAGGTTCTTCGTTTGGGATGGACGCTGTCTCCCACCCGTAAGCAAATGTTAAATGTTTAAAATAATGGTATATATTAAAACTTTTTTTAGTCAATTTTTGCTCATTTCAACGTCCACCATCCCCTTAAGGAAGTATACTAAAAGTGCTATTCTCACAAGCAGAAGTTTTATGTTTTGCGATTGCATGAGTCGTGTTTGTAACGATCTTCGTGGTGCGGGAAACAACATATATCCCCAGAGGGGAGAGTTTGCTTAATGTTGACATTTCACTTCTTTCGATATTAACATAATTCTGATAAAAGTGTCAGTCTGGAATTTCGGGCCCCACAAGATGTTTGATAAAGATTACCCTGATTGTGAGGATCTAAAATACATTAGATAAAAATGTAATGTTTTTCGTTTTTTTGTATTTTTGACCAGCGGTGGTTCTCAACCAGTGAGTAAGCGTACCAGGGGGGTACGTGAGAAGATGACTGGTGGTATGGGGATAAGTTGTACAGTATAAAAATAAAAATGCTGTTTTTTTGTTTAGACCAGCGGTTCTCAACCAGTGATATGATTACTACTGGTGGTTCAAGATAATATGATTGGTGGTACGGGATAAATTGTACAATATACAGTATAAAAATTTACCTTATGAGAAAAATAGCAAATTGGTGGTGGCAGAAATTTAATGTATTATTTTTATGAGGAGGTATTTTAATGTATTATTTTACGATGAGGTTCAAATTATAAATTATGATAAACCCCAAAAGAAATTGATATACTAAATTTGAATTTTTTAGCTGCTCCAATTTACGAGTTATTCTCGAAAAATGAGTGCATTACCACTCTTGCGGGCCCAAGACGGGCGAGTCTGATAAGGTTCAAATTCCAAAGAAATAAAATATACCCTAAAAAACAATGATATACTAAATTTAGATATTCTAGCTGCTACAGTTTTGGAGTTATTCTTAAAAAACGAGTACATTCTTTTTGTTGGGACCGGGACGGGCTAGCCCGACCAGGTTTTAAATCCAATGAGCTTAGACATACCGCAAATGACAACGACATTCTAAATTTGAAACTTTTTGATACTCCGGTTCTAGAGTTATTCCACTAAAAAAGTGAATTTTTAAGTCGGGCCCAAAACGCGTTGGCCCGATACGGTTCAAAAACAAAGGAATTAAAATATTCCCCAAAAGATAAGGATGTACTAAATTTATATTTTCTAGTTTCCCCGATTTTCCAGGTATTCTAAAAAACGGGTTCATTCCTATGTCGGGCCCAGGACGGACTGCCCCGATAAAGTTCAAATCCGAAGAAACTTAGATATACCCCAAAAGCCAACGACATGTTAAATTTGGAATTTTTAGCTACTTCGGTTCTCGTCTTATTTTTCAAAAACTAATGCATTCTTCAGCGGATCCAAGACGGGCTAGCCCGACGAGCTTCAAAATCTAAATTAAAATTCATCCAAACGGAAATGATATACTAAATTTATATTTTTCAGCTACTCCGATTGATAGATTTATTTTTTAAAAGCGAGTAAATTTCTATGGCAGGCCCAAGACGGGCTAACCCGATACGGTTCGAAATGAGGTGAAATGTAATATACTCCAAAGGACAATGACATATTAAATTTATACATTCTAGATGCTCCGAATTTTTAGTTATTCTCAGAAAACGATATATTCCTTTTGTTGAACTCAGGACGAGCTAGCCCGATAAAATTTTTATCCAAAGAGTTAAAATATACAGCAAATGGCAAAGATATTCTAAACTTCGAATTTTTAGATACACCTGTTCTCGAGTTATACCGCAAAAACGGGTGAGTTTCTAAGGCGGGCCTAAGACGGGTTAACCCGGTACGGTTGAAAATTGAAAGAATTAAAATACACCCCAAAAGAAAACGATATATTAAACTTAGATTTCCAACGTTCTCTGATTTTCGAGATATTCTCTAAAACCAGGTAATGTCCTATGGCGGGCCCAGGACGGGCTAGCCCGATATGCTTCAAAATCGAAAGAACTGAAATGTGCCACAAGAGGAAACGTCATAACGAATTTCGCGTTACTATGATAAATGAACCTGATTATTTTGGACCTCAAATGTTTGAACGAACACCAGATCAAGTTAAATAAAATTTTAAAAATAAGAATATATCCCTATCTCAATCTCTCTGAAAATCAAATGACTTTTTGTGTATACCACTTACAATAATCACACCCAATTTCACACAAATTCTTCAGTTATTTCGAAAGATATCAGTCATTTCATTTTCAATAAATTCCCATTTGTTTCAATTTTAACTCCTCCGCTTTAGACCGCTTATTCGAGACCAACGCCGTCTGGCGGAGGCGGCTTTTCAGGAACATCTCCCAGCATTGGGAGGTATAGGCGGTCGGCACACTATTAGTTCTAGACACTGTACCAGAGGGGAGAGTTTGCTTAATGTTGACATTTCACTTCTTTCGATATTAACATAATTCTGATAAAAGTGTCAGTCTGGAATTTCGGGCCCCACAAGATGTTTGATAAAGATTACCCTGATTGTGAGGATCTAAAATACATTAGATAAAAATGTAATGTTTTTCGTTTTTTGTATTTTTGACCAGCGGTGGTTCTCAACCAGTGAGTAAGCGTACCGCGGGTGGTACGTGAGAAGATGACTGGTGGTATGGGGATAAGTTGTACAGTATAAAAATAAAAATGCTGTTTTTTTGTTTAGACCAGCGGTTCTCAACCAGTGATATGATTACTACTGGTGGTTCAAGATAATATGATTGGTGGTACGGGATAAATTGTACAATATACAGTATAAAAATTTACCTTATGAGAAAAATAGCAAATTGGTGGTGGCAGAAATAGGTGAAAAAAATTGGTGGTGGCAAAAATAGCAAATTGGTGGTTCACATTCATGAAAAGATTAAGACCATTATAACAAATATCTTAAAAGTGTGATTGTTAGTTTTGAAAAGTATTGGATGTGTATCTGAACAGATTAATAATATTTATTTCTACACTAGCTATATATCTGTTCTTTGTGCAGAATATATAATGTAAAGGAATTTAATTCGCAATTTGCCAAGAACTTTTAGTATTAAAAGTCCTTCTTTTTGAAATTTTGTAATAATTCTAACAAAAAGGAAATAGTTGAGGTCTCTTTCGCTGAGAGAGTAAATATATATCATCATTATCATAAAATCTAAAATAATAAAAATAACAAGAAAAATCAATCATGCAAAAAGCATTGATTATGAAACACTTTCCAACTAAAATGCAATTTTATTTAAACATCTCTAAAATGAGGTACATTCAGCGGTGGTATTTTTAAAATTATCACAATACTACAATAATTTATTATATTGGAAAACTTAAAACTTCATGGGAAAAAAATGAACTTTATTCAAATGACGTCATCGAAATATAAATCGCCTGGCTCTCTGTGTCAAAGCAGGGAATATTTCATTCATACACTTTTATTCCATTCCTTTTAGTCAGCGGTGATATTTTTAAATTTATCACAATACTACAAAAAATTATTTTATTTAAAAACTTTAAACCATGGAGGTAAAAGAATTTTATAACTCCATTCTTAAAACGTTGAAAAAGGCAATGCTATAAAATCGTCTGCTTCTCTATGTAAAATCAATGAATATTTCATTCATATCACCTATATTCCAGACTACAGAGCTAAATAATTTTGCGTTAAAAATTTCAGCAATTCTTATACAACTCATCTTACAGCTTGATGTGTTTACATTCTGCATACGTTAAAATTAGATTTCGTTGTAGAAATAATCGTTGTAGAATAAGTTTGATGATCATTTAAACTCAAAATATTGTAATTGTGTTGGCGAAGAATATAGATTCACAGAAATTATGCAAAAATAAAGCGGTTTTAGGACGGATGCAACACTAAATATAAATTAAAAAGAACTTTAAAATTCACGATTTTGACACTGGGAAAAAAGATGGTTGCCATATTTTATTTTGAAGTGGGGCACGTGATCTCGTCCTGTAATATGGGTGTGAAAGCCCCAGGCCGTCCGGCTCGTCCAGAGGACTTGGAGCAACAGGATGGACGACCGGCCTGTAATATGGGTGTAATTATTGTTTTAACTTTTATTTAAAAACCACCAAACATACTTTGCTGAATTTTTTTTATACATTTTATGGGATTATTTGAATATTTTCTTAAACTTTTAAAGCAATTTGTGAATTTTAAATTCGCTTAAAAAATGCTTGAAAAATTAAGTCCCATATGGTTCAATGTATTTCATTTTTTCAACCCGGGTTCAATCCAAAACTAATCTGGTGATATTATTCATTTACATTCCCATGTGTCCCACAGACCGTCTCAACAACATACTAAAATTTCAATTTGATAAAGTCATTTTTACGTCAGTTATCTTGTGAACGGACAGACGACAGACAGAATGAACAAAGTCATAAACACTTTTCAACTATGTTGTAAAGTGTTAAAAATTCGATATTTTATGCATAGAATATTCTAAATGAAGTTGTCGGTAAAAAATAAATTACTATTTTACACATAGAATATTCTAGAATATTCTTTTGAAGCCGTTGGTAGTAACAAAGAACTTAGTATTCCCACGCAATAAAAAACAAATGATTAAAATTTTGCTGTCGCTAAATATATACATGCAAACATATAGTAATATATGACAGACGATAAAATACTGAAATAAAAGAAATAAAATTTTCATTTTTTCAATATTGTCTGCAGATTAAAAAGGTTTATTTTTATTTCGTCAATTTATAGAGCTTCCATAATTTTAGAGATAGAGGCACACACAACGATTTGGGTTACGTTGCAGGATTTTTATTTGCATTTATTTTAAGGTGGTTCAAAAAACGATTAGGCCATACTGGCTTAGAGTCTCAACTATAAATGAAGTCCTTTTGGTTTGGAGTCTCATATAATAGCTCATTTCAAACTTGAAAATCGGAAAAATTTCAATCTTTTTCAACTTGACAAGGCGATTACTCGAAAACTATAAGAACTAGATTTAAACACTAAATTTTCTAGTACACATTTTTGTCGTTTACCATTTATATCTATCTTTTATAGTTTATTATATATTTCGAGTGAAACTATTCGACAGAATTTGGTAGGCAAGTATCTTGTGAGTTATTCTGGTGTTGATTAGATTTTGGTATGATTCGGAATAATAAAACATGCTTGTTTTTCGATATGGCTGTCAAAAATCGTTAAAATCTGAAATTAAAAACTAAACATGCTTAAATGTATTGATTAAATGTTTGTTTTATACGTAATGTTTTCGAAGGAAATAATAAGATCAATCTCATCACTTATTAGCTAACTAACCGTTAACTTACTAACCATAACTATTTAAGTCTAACCATTTTCGAGATGTTTCATTTTTATACATTTTTTCAACACTGCCATTTGAAAATACCGTCAGCAACAAAATGAAAAACGAAAATTGAATTAAAATGAAAAATTCGGTGCCATTTTAAATAAGTATATACAGTCACCCCTCCTATAAAGCGGTATTTTCATAATGCGGTTTCCATATAACGCGGTACAAAAATTGCGACAAGCCTCTCATAACCCGGTACTCATAAAACGCGGTAGTTTCATAACACGGTTTCTGTATAATACAACTCAATTAGCTTAAGCAGTTTCCCTATAGCATGAATTTTTCTATTACACTTTAAAGGTTAAAATTAATGGGGAATTCCCCTTTTTTTTCATCCACGTGCATCACCATTTTCAATTTCAGTTATCAGGGAAATCCCTGTAAAAAAATTACTACATTCACCTCAAATGCATTGGTAGACGAAATAATGGGTAAAGAATGGGTTGCAAATTTCAATTTAAATGATGTGAAAAGGGGACTGGATTTAGGTAAACAATTAGAAAATTACTTTATTGAAAGTGATCCTTTAACAATGCAAAGTTTAAAAGAGAATTACAAAATTTCTTAGCTCCTTATAGAGAGATTTTGGTAGAGTTACAAAATAAAACTACATTTGAAAACGAAAATGAAGTTATGCAAAGTGAAGAGGACACTAAAAGGAAGAAAAGGAATTAGATCGGTAATATTTGACAGCGATGGTGAATGTTAATAGGATTTTTGTTGGAAAAATGTTATTAAGTTTATATTTCACATTGTTTTTTTTAATTTTGTTATATAAAGTCTTAATAAAAATAATTCGAAATATGTAAACATATATGTATTGCCTATTGTATCTATAAGCTTATATTTCATAACTGTATTCATCATAACATAGTGCTCTAAAAATGAAGTTTTATATAACGTAGAACGAATCACCCTGATATATATGTTCTGAGTTTCACTTAATGCTGTTTCCATATAACGCGGAACGAATTGTTCTGTTTTGCACTAATTCTGAGTTTCTTTTAACGCGCTTTCCATATAACACGTTACGAATTAATCTGATTTACACTAATCTGAGTTTCATATAACGCAGTACGAATTAATCGCGTTATAGGAGGGTTGACAGTATATGATTTTGCGCAATGAAACTCCTTACATTATGAAAGAAAGTGAAAATGAATACGGGTCTCTAGAGAAAATCACGTGATGCCGACAGGAGATTTTTTATGCTTAAATTTAAAACGGTTTTTTATATTCAGAACTTCTATTATGCATGTAGGTGTCATATTTAGTAACCACTAGCCATTGAGAACGCACGAAGTGTGGGTGAACTGGCTATTTATAGTTACATTTTACAAAATATTGAAGGAGATATGAGCCAGTACAGTAGTAATTGTTGTATTGCGTGTACAATAACAATGTAAATTTCAAAGCATTGAACTGGAAAATTTTGAAATTCAGAATAAGTTTTTTTTTTAAATCCCATGAAAATTATTTTTAGTTTATAAGATTTAAATTTTAATGACTTCATATTGTTCATGACTTCATATTGTTCATGACTTCATTCTTCACACCATTCCTTCAGATTAGTCGCAGTATTTTCTCTGTACATTTAAAAAATTGTAAAGGATCATGCGGCAGTTGATTGTTGCCTCATAACTAATATAGCAGTTACACATCTTGGGGTAATATCTAGTTAACAATAAGTGTCAAATAATTTGTACATACACTATTGATTTAATTATTAAATACAATTTCATCAACTTAAAATGACTATAAATAATAACGATAACAAAATATTTTGCATCCCTCCCCCCTCTTGAAAAAGTTCATCGTCACTACTTTGTACTATATGAAAATAAAAACATTTTGACCCCTCCCCCTCTCCTTGAAAAAGTTTATCGTCACCACTTTGCACTACATAAAAATAAAAATATTTTGACCCCACCCCCCCTCCTTGAAAAAGTTTATCGTCACTACTTCGTACTATATAAAAATAAAAATATTTTGACCCCCCCCCCTCCTTGAAAAAGTTTATCGTCATTACTTCGTACTACATAAAAATAAAAATATTTTGCACCCCCCTCCTTGAAAAAGTTTATCGTCATTACTTCGTACTACATAAAAATAAAAATATTTTGCACCCCCTCCTTGAAAAAGTTTATCGTCATTACTTCGTACTACATAAAAATCATAAAAATAAAACTATTTTGCACCCCCTCCCCTCCTTGAAAAAGTTCATCGTCACTACTTCGTACTATATACAAATAAAAATATTTCGCACCCCTCCCTCCTTGAAAATGTTCATCGTCACTATTTCGTACTACATAAAAATAAAAACAATTTGCATTCCCCACCCTCCTTAAGAAAGTTCATCGTCACTACTTCGTTCTATATAAAAATAAAAATATTTTGCATCCCTCCCTCTCCTTGAAAAAGTTCACCGTCACTACTTCGTACTACATAAAAATAATATCTAGAACTTCAATTAAATATAACGCTTGAATGAGAATATAATTTCTGGAGACATTTGTAGTTTCCAGGACGATTCATCAACCACAATTATCGTTATTCTGAACCATTCCAGTCCTCCTTCCAACATTGTATCGAAAGTTGCCGTTGTAGGGGAGCACTCACTCATCTACCGAGATCTTCATCTTTTTAGAGATCTTCTTCCTGATATAGAAAGGTCGTCTTTGAGGACTGGTCAGCCGTATCGGGCGACCTTCACCCTCCTCCATCGGCGCAGTTTTCTTTTTTTCTCACCTTCCGTACGATAGGCACGCGCGGGCAGCTATTCTTTGCACTCAGGGTTACGCAAGCCTCACGCGTTTGTTGGAGTGATCCATTGAAAGCGAAATTGTTTGTCTGGCTTCTCCGTGAATGGCGGTCTTCTCAACAGACCTGGGATTTGTGGTGAATAGTCTTAACGTGTAGAGAATTTCATGACGTGTTTATTACTTTCTCTTGCGTAGTATTGAGAAAGTGGTTGTTGTCACGAAAATTTTCGATTACGAGATTTTGATGCCAATATGTTTTAAGATCTCCTGAACAAATTTTGACTATTTTCGGCGTGATGTACGTTTCTCTGTCTGTCCGCATATGGTCGATTTCTTGTATACACGATAGTAGCCACAAATGGATTTTCACGAAACTTTATATCCGGCTTTGTTATAACAAGAAAGATCAATCATTATGGAATTTTAGTATGCAGTTTCATAATCAATAAAGCACTGATTATGAAAGCGTTTTCAACTCAAATGCAATTTTATTTAAACATCTCTAAATTGCGATACATTCAGCACTGATATATTTTAAATGGTCACAGTACTACAATAATGTATTATATTTGAAAAGTTAAAACTGCATCGAAAAAAATGAACTTTATTCAAATAACGTCATCGAAATATAAATCGTCTGGCTCTCTATGTAAAAGCAATGAACATTTCATTCATATCACTTTTATTCCAGACTCCAAGGCTAAATAATTTTGCGTCAAAATATTCAGCAATTCTTACGCAACTCATCATACAATCACTTGTTTACATTCTGCATTCATTAAAATTAGGCCTCGTTGTAGAAATACAAAGTTTGATGATCATTCAAACTAAAAAATATTGTAATTGCGTTGGCACAGAATATAGATGCACAGAAAATGTACAAAAATAAAGCGGTTTTAGGACGAATGCAACACTAAATATAAATGGAAAAGAATAAAAATCACGAATTTTACACTAGGAAAAAAGATAGATGCCAGATTTTATTTTGAAGTGGGTCACGTGATCTCTTCATATAATATGGGTGTGATTATTATTTTAATTTTGATTTAAAATATTTATTTTGATTTAAAATTATTTTGATTTAAAATATTAAAATAAATAATTTTGATAAAAAATTTAAAACCTACCAAACATATTTACTGACATTTTTTTTATATATTTTATGTGATAATTTGAATATTTCCTAGAATTTTTGAAGCAATTTGTGAATTTTAACTTCGTTTAAAAAATGTTTGAAAAATTAAATCCCATAGAGTTCAATGTATTTCACTTTTTCAACCCGGGTTCAATCCAAAATTAATTGTGTGACATTATCCATTTACATTCCCATGTGTCCCAGAGAGCGTCTCAACAACATACTAAAATTTCATTTTGAGAAAGTCATTTTTACGGCAGTTATCGTGCGAACGCACAGACATACAGAAGAACGGACAGAATGAATATAAACACGTTTCATAAAAACTTTTCAACTAAGTCATAAACAGTTTTCATCTAAGTCAAAAACATTTTTCGACTGTGTTGGAAAGTGTTAAAAATCTAGAATTAGATAGAATTTTTTTAAATTCGAGCGAAAATTTTCAAATTTTATATTTTTTTTTACATGACAGCATAGACTAAAATTTAACATAATTATGCATAAAAGGGTTTATTTATGGCTCAATGATTTTTTTTACATGGCAGCATAGACTAAAATTTAACATAATTATGCATAAAAGGGTTTATTTATGGGTCAATGATTTTTTTTTCCCATGGCATCATAGACTAAAATTTAACATAATTATGCATAAAAGGGTTTATTTATGGCTCAATGATTTTTTTTACATGGCAGCATAGACTAAAATTTAACATAATTATGCATAAAAGGGTTTATTTATGGCTCAATGATTTTTTTTACATGGCAGCATAGACTAAAATTTAACATAATTATGCATAAAAGGGTTTATTTATGGCTCAATGATTTTTTTTTACATGGCAGCATAGACTAAAATTTAACATAATTATGCATAAAAGTGTTTATTTATGGCTCAATGATCACGAGACCTAATAGTTTCAATCATTGTTGTGAAAAGCAGCCACGATCCATTATTGTTCGTGATCAGCCACGATCCATTATATTCTACAGAGAAAGTTTATAAAAGAAGTCACCACTCAGCTGGAGAGGGGGCTGGGGTGTAGTGGACGAGATATGAGTTATATTGAACTGTGATTTTTGTCAATGTTTTGAGAACAGTAGCAGCTGTTTTGTGAAATTAAATACGTCAACGTTTTGAGAATAATGTCAGTTATTTTGTGAAACGAATGGAGCATTTACGTGCTGCTTTACTATATATTGTTCCTGTTTACGCTGTGCTTGTGAATAAACGTGTTAATTATCCAGAAATGTGCACTCATTCTTGTATTCTGAGAGCACCCCCACGATTCTAGAATATATGTTGTAATAATATGATTGATATGCGATTATCTGAAGTATTAGCAGACGATAATTTTAACATATTGAGTGCATATTAGAATTGCATGAGCGGAACTTTTTGATCACCTTATACATTACAAGAAAGTAAAAAAAAAAAACCGCTTGTGTCCTCTTTTACTGTAAATGGCACAAGCTAGGCTAACTGCTCTTGCCCTATGCTTTTTTCCCGGCCGGAGTGCACATTTCTGGATAAGCTAGTCATCGGTCGGTAGATAGAATACTGCGATTAATTAGCAGAATAGATGGCAAGATAAATAGTAGGTAAGGATAAACATAGAGGTTAAATGAGCATTTCCGTGTCCCCACTCTAGTACACTCCAGCTGGCTCGAAAATTGGTTGCTGTTAAATGCATAAATATTTACGGGGTGAGGGAGAATTTGGAACTGAAAGGCTAATTACAAGCAGACATGTTGGCGCGCTGATTTCGCAGAGTCGATGAAAGCGAGAAAGATATACTGTTCAGAGAGAAACATATTGCATACACAGAAGGATGAGGAGAAATAGGTGCGATGGAAATATTATTTAGCTTGACGGGGAGAGAACTTCATTGAAATAACGTTATATCCCAACAGGTGTGATGCGCTCTAATTAGACCAATATTAACATTTCTGTAAATTATATAGGCGGACTTAAAAGCTCTCTAAACAGCTTTTACCCCTTCGTCCAATAAGATTTAGTAAATAAAATTGTTTGTTTGTTTGTTTGTTCGACGCAGACCGTCTGACCTACCAGAAGATGGAAGGACTCTGTTTGGCCGACCGGGCCAGTGTCATCCAATTTAGATCGGAACCTATGAGGGGGAGGGGGCAGGGCTGTAACCAGGTAGGGACTAGAGGGGGCTAAGTTCCCCCAAATATGTATATTCAGCCCCCTTGAAAAAAATATTAAATTTTTAGTAGTGATATGAAATTTCATAAAATGTCATTTAAATTTTGCATAACATTTTTTTTTTCGATTTTTTTAATAAATTACTTCGTTTTAAAGGTTTTTTAATTTAGCTGAATTTGTGATTATACTAATGATCCATTTATATACATATTTAATTTAAAAACATTTTTAAATTTTGACAATAGTATTTAGGATACTTTTGTATTATTGTGGGGTTCACTGTTATACATTATAGAGTCAAAATCAACTAATAAGTAGGTAATAGTTAATTTCAAGCATTTGTTTTCAGAATGTTTCTATAAATTATTAACAGCTTTATTACTAGTTAATGCTTACATTAAAATCAATTGTATTTATTATATTCTAATATTGATGTATAGTAGCTATATGAATATTAATAATCAGCTCCTAGATTGGAAATATAAATATACAATAATTTGTTAATAATTTATATGAATTGGAATATACAATAGTAACTATTATGGTTTATAAATGCTAATGATTGTGTTTTTGGTGAGCCCCTTCTTTAAAACTGTTGATCCCCACTTGAATTTCCCTCCAGCCCCTCTTTAATTTCGTCCCTGGCCCTGTAGGGGACAGCATCCACAGGGACCCTCCTCCCCCTACCACCAACCTCTCGGAAGGACTTACGAACCTACATATTTCAATAAAGTGCCCGTATTCCTCATGATCATTGGCGAAAGTTTTTACTAACTTGGATTGTTTTTAACAGTTATATTGTTTTAAATAGTTTTGTTTGTTTTTAACAGTTATATTGTTTTTAATAGTTTTGTTTGTTTTTAACAGTTATATTGCTATTAACAGTTTTTCTTGTTTTTAACAGTTATATTGTTTTTAACAGTTTTGTTTGTTTTTAACAGTTATACTGTTATTAATAGTTTCAAAAGTGGCAATTTACCACTGATGAAGGGCATGGTAATGCCCGAAAGTTATGGCTGAGTGATTTTAGTGCGTCGTAAAAGGAAATTTCAATAAAAGACTTTTAATTATGCTAATATAGCCAATTTTTGGTTGTCTTTACTTTTAAAGTATTGATTCGTTTGACCTGTTACCATACAGTTATACTAATCAAAGTTGTTGATAACCGGTTTTTATTGTTGGCTGCGAAAATATATTAAAGTGTGATTTATTGATTTTGAGAGGCAAAGTGGTGTTGTTGTTGAGACCCAGACCGTCCGACCTACCAGAAAGGTGTAAGGTAACTGTTTGGACGGCCGGGAAGTGCCACCCAATTTAGACCGGAACCCAGTGGGGGAGGCATCCACAGGGACCGTACCCTCCTTCCCCTACCACCAACCTCTCGGAAGGACTTACGGACCCACATGTTTAACGTGATCGTACTCCGCGTGAACACGGCGGCAGTTTTGGCAGCGGCTGGAATCGAACCCGGGCCTACCGAGTGCAACTCCAGCGCGCTAACCAATGGGCTACCGCGCCCCAGGCAAAGTGGTGTAAGTTTTTTTTTTTTTTTTTTTTTTTTTTTTTAAATCTCTTTATATGCAAATTTTTAAAATTTTCCTTCATCTAGAAGATGATTTGGATGAAAGGAGAGCAAAATTGAGATTCTGGATCGAGTATCAATGCTCGATCATTTTGAAAAGTGGTTTTTATTTTAATTATTTCTCTGTATCGTTACCCCTAATTCGAATTTTTGACATACTGGATATTTTCGTTCACCTGAAAGCTGAGATGGATCGAATGAGACCTAAACCAAGATTCTAACTCTAGTGGAAGTGCTCGATAATTTTAATACCCTCCTCCTTCACTTCTTCTATCAGTCAGGCAGAGTGCAGTGCATGCTTTATATTTTACTAGCAGTATACCCGTTCTTCGTACGCAATATACATTATAAAGAAACTTAAAATTCATAATCTTTTGCAAATTCCTATAGTATTCTAAATGACATTGTTATTCAAAACATTCTATTAAAATATTTAATGCCCCTAAAAAGAAGTTTAAGAATCACTGTTATCGCTATACAGAATTATCTTTACAAGTAGAGCTAAAGAATAAAACATCCTGGCCCCGTTTGTACACAAATTTACAACAAAATATAAAATGGAATCAATATATGACAAAATAAAAGGGCTAAAATGGTATGGGAAGCTATTTTATGGCTACCCACAAAATTTCATGAAATTTGGTGCAGCTGTTCTGCCGTGATGATAAGACAAACACACACACACATATACAGACAGATTTTCAATTTTGTTTATATAGATATGGGCAGAATTATTTTCCCCCAATATTGAGAATGAATGTAGCTTAAATTGTCCATTGTAGCTTAAAGTTGAGGCATTGTAGCTCATTGTAGCTAATGGATGTAGCTTAAAATACTCACTATAGCTTAAAATTGAGCCCATTGTATCTGATGGATGCTCATTGTAGGTTAAAATTGGGCCATTGTAGCTGATGGATGTAGCTTAAAATCCCCATTGTAGCTTAAAATTGGGACCATTGTATCTGATGGATGCTCATTGTAGCTTAAAATTGGGCCCACTATAGCTGATAGATGTAGCTTAAGATGCTCATTGTAGCTTAACATTCGGTCCATTGTAGCCCATTGTAACTGATGGATGTATCGTAAAATGCTCATTTTAGCTTAAAGGGCATTTTGTAGTCCATTGTATCTGATGGATGCTCATTGTAGCTTAAAATTGAGCTCACTGTAGCTGATGGATGTAGCTTAAAATGCTCTTTGTAGCTTAACATTGGGTCCATTGTAGCCCATTGTAACTGATGAATGTATCTTAAAATGCTCATTCTAGTTTAAAATTAGGCCCATTGTAGTCCATTGTAGCTGATGGATGTAGTTTAATATGCTCATTGTTGCTTAAAATTAGACGCATTGTAGTCCATTGTAGCTGATGTATATAGCCTAAAATGATCATTGTAGCTTAACATTGGGTCCATTGTAGCCACTGTAACTGATGGATGTATCTTAAAATGCTCATTGTAGCTTAAAATTGGGCCCATTGTAGTCCATTGTAGCTGATGGATGTAGCTTAAAAAACTCATTGTAGTTGGTGGATGTAGCTTAAAATGCTCATTGTAGCTTAACATTGGGTCCATTGTAGTCCATTGTAACTGATGGATGTATCTTAAAATGCTCATTGTAGCTTAAAATTGGGTCCATTGTAATCCATTGTAACTGATGGATGTATCTTAAAATGCTCATTGTAGCTTAAAATTGGGCCCATTGTAGTCCATTATAGCTGATGGATGTAGCTTAAAATGCTCATTGTCGCTTAAAACTAGGCACATTGTAGTCCATTGCAGCTGACGGATGTAGTTTAAAATGCTCATTGTTGCTTAAAATTGGGCACATTGTAGTCCATTTTAGCTGACGGATGTAGTTTAAAATGCTCATTGTTGCTTAAAATTGGGCACATTGAAGTCCATTGTAGCTGATGGATGTAGCTTAAAATGCCACGTGCCTCTTCCATGTCAGAGTCGTGGCACCGTCTGTCTGAGATACGAGGCTTATTTCTTCTTCGAGGTGACTTCCCCGTTCGCATACAACGCACTACCTCCTATACTTCGCAGTATCAAATCGTCCAGATGAAAGATGTTAAACGGTGAGTTAACAGATGCAAAAGAGAAGTTAAACCTTCAAACGCTTACACAAGTGCTTCCAAAAAATGGTCCTGGGAGGAAAAAGCTTTTAAGTTGTAAGGCATTTGGCAGAAATCCATCGGGCTAGCTGGAGTAGGTCGGCAGGAGCAATCTGTTACTTCTCTCTCGGAAATTTATATCTCACACCTACTAACTTAGGTAAAAAGAGAGAAAATCACTAAAGTAGAAGAAAGTACGAAAATTTTATATTTTTCTTAAAAAAAAAAATTGAAGGTCAGAAAAGGAGTTTTAAATGCTCCATTAATATGCTTCCTGCCCCCCCCCCCCTTGTTTATTTATATAAGAGAACAAATCTAAAGCTGGGGAAGAATAACTTATGTTGTAACAAGGAACTAAAACAAGGAATTTAAAACATAGAATTAAAATTATGAAACTTTCAAGAAAACTTTTTTTTAATACCAATTTTTGGTTTTTAATATACTGGCATAATGAATATATGACATTTTGCTTAATTTTAGATAATTCACTTATTTCAAAACCTTTTAACTCAATTCTTAAATTTAATTTTATCTTTAGCTCAAAATTTTAAATTCACATTTTCTTTTATTTTAAATACATCGATAGGAAGTAGCCACGATCAACAAGTTTTTATTTTAAATTATTTTCTCACGCTAAGCTAACATTTGCAGTATGGCTTCTTGACAGCTGCTAGTACACGAGGGTGGAAACAAGTAACTCTCCCCCCCCCCCCTCCACTAAAAACACGTGCAAGGTTTTTACATGCTTTTACTCATAACGGTCAAAATTACTAAGCAGACTAGAACTCAGAATTCCCGCAGAAATTTAGAACCTTTGAAATCACTGCCCGATAACATTGCTATAGTACTCTTAAGAAACACATTATTTCTGCCAACATCTAAAAATAATGTTGTTGTTGTTGAGATCCAGACCGTCCGACCTACCAGAAAGGTCTAAGGTAACTGTTTGGATGGCCGGGAAGTGCCACCCAATTTAGACCGGAACCCAGTGGGGGAGGTATCTACAGGAACCGTACCCTCCTTCCCCTATCACCAACCTCTCGGAAGGACTTACGGACTGAATCAAACGTTTTTGAGGTGATGTCTGTGTGTGTGTGTCTGAAAGTATGTGTGTGTGTGCCAGTGAGTCTGTGGAGACTATATCTCACGAACGAATGATGGAGCGATTCGAATGAAATTTGGTACAAAAATCACAATCCGTGAATACTGGAAGCCTATTGTTTTTATACGTAACCGAATGTTCAGAACCCCCCTAACTTTTCGATTGAAATTTTGAAAAAATCATCAAAAAATCAATACCTTTAATAAAGTTGCGCAAATAGACATTTCTTATGTAATTTTTCCTTAGAAAACGATTGACATAAACTTTAGATCGTTAGCATGAACCGTTTTCGAGATATTGCACATTTTAAAAATAAATTTATCAAAAAATCCCATAAATTAAATAAAATCTATCAACTGTTGAGAAACATGTTCACTTTTCATATGTAATATCATGCGATATATTGGGTGACATCATTCTCGTGGATCTAGCTCGTTCCATTCATGAGAAAAGGTACTGTGAGTAATACTTTTGCATTTGAACGCCAATAGTCATTTATCTGCTATAAGAATAACTTATTTCTCCATCCATAACGCTAGGCGAGATTTTGGCGACGAATTTGGCGGATTGTCGCCAACTTGGCGGCTTTTTAAAATGTTGACAAATTAACGAAAATCTCGCCAAATGGATAAAAATGACGCTAAATCAATGAAAATGACAACTGATTGACGAAAATTCAATATCCTGAAAAGAATATAAGTATCTATTAGAAGAAAAACCTATTTTTTTTACTGTAAAAGTAGTAAATTCATTGCATTATATAAAGAAAGTCATGTGTTGCCCACATCAGATTTTTTTTTATAATGCCTACTAAAAGAGAAAGTTGAAATAATATGATACTTAAATTAAAGAGAGCTGAGACACCATTTGTATGGTATTTTAGTAATGCTAAGATGAATATGCTTTATATTATGTTGGTAAAACAATGTTGATGATTACGATATATACTATTTATATACAGGGTGATTCAAAAATGATCGGACAAATTTTACGAGGTGGTGGTACACACCAAACCAAGCATTTTTTGTCATAGTTTACCGGGTCGGAAATGAAACGTAAGGCGCAGGTGGGCGCTTAATGGTGAAACCGATGAGGTGAGGCGAAAACACAAGAATGGCTTAGTTATAGAATGACATTTAATAAAACAATAATTACAGTAATGGCTCAACAGAGCGACCGCCAACCTGAATGCACGCTTCACAGCGACGATGGAGGGATTGGTGCATGTTGCGCTCTTCGGCAGCAGCGGCCGAAATTCTGGTGACGAATTCCTCCTCAGTTTCAAGGGGAGTGCCATAGACGAGACTATTGAGATATCCCTACAAAAAGAAGTCAAACGACAGATTGGGCGATCGTGGCGAGCAAGCTATGGGACTACCTCGCCCAATTCAGCGCCCTGTAACGCCTTTATGTGCCATTTCCGACCCAGTAAACTATGACGAAAAATGCTTGATTTGGTGTATACTACCACCTCGTAAAGTTTGGCCCATCTTTTTTGAATCACCCTGTATACATATAGATAGGAATTTTTTTTTGGCCACCTCAGCTTGTCTTAATTGCCTTAGAGACCTTTGGATTAATTTTAATTAATTATCAATTTTTATTACAGCTGCTTGATGGTAAGTCATCAGTTGAAATCTAACCATTAAGTGATGTTCATTTTGAGTAATAGACCTTGGATAATAATAAGAAGGAATTTATTCTTACTTAATGATTGGTCACCCTTCTTGGTCTAGATACTTTTATTTTTTATATGTCAGGAGTGCGACAGCTAGTATTATCTTGATATATTTCCATTGAATTTTTATGGAGTTTGTTGCATATTGATAAGCTAAATAAATTATCGCCTTTCTAAACTGTGCTTTACGCTCACTGATATCTGTGCAACATCTAATAGATGGTTAAGGTTTGTGTTTCCTTAGCATCTTAGAAGCCCAAGTAACTTATGTGCTTTCTCACGACACCAGTTGTAAATTTCTTTAACTAAATATGATATATAAAGCAATTGAATTTTTGATTGATTTGATTTTTTCCCCCACTACTAGAAATGTATCTGTCTATCTGTTAGTCTTGGAAATAATTTTTTTTAATTCTTTATATACACATTTCATTTTCATGGAGTTTGCTGCACATTTATAGGCTAGATAAATAATCGCCTTTTTTAATCTATGTGTTTCTCCTGTACTGCTATCTGTGCAAAATATAATAGTTTAACGTTTTACTTTTCTTAACATTTTAGAAGTCTAACTAACTTATGTGCTTTTTCGCATCACACTTATGTGCTGGCTCCACTCGACTTTCTTATACCAGAATTCATTTTTTTTTTAATTTTTTCTTTTCAAATTTTACAGTAAATTTTTTGAAAAATCGGTATTGTTGGTCTAAATGCATGTTACCCTTCACGTGAAAGGGCTTGAAAAACCTTTAAGGGTGAGCGTCAGTAAATTTTCTGCCCTATCCGCGCTTTGTTAACTTTCGCGGCACACGTATTTCGACGAAATTCTACTCGAACAGTTGCGAAATATTTTCTGAAAGATAAAATGCAATGCTTAGATTATATTAAAACTAAATTTAATGCCCCCCAAAACATAGAATATATTTTCTATTTTAATTCGAAATATTTTTGGTGCTGCCATCTGTTGTCGCAATTTAATTCATACCGATTATTTTTATTTTTTAATGAACATTTTTAAATATCTATTCCTTCTAATACAGTATTAAATACAACAACAGATCATATATAATAATGCCACAATCACGGAAAGGTAATTTATCATTCTATAAATTTGATAAATGATCTGAATGTACATCACTGAGGACTGCAGTTTTGTCTTCAAGTCCAAGTTCAATTACGTTTCCGTGATTATGGCATTATATATGATCTGTTGATGTATTTAATAACGTATTAGAAGGAATAGACATTTAAAAATGTTCATTAAAAAATAAAAATAGTCGGTATGAATTAAATTACGACAACAGATGGCAGCACCAAAAATATTTTAAATTAAAATAAAACATATATTCTATGTTTTATTGGGTATTAAATTTAGTTTTAATATAATCTAAGCATAGCATTTTATCTATAAGAAAATATTTCGCAACTGTTTGAGCAGAATTTCGGCGAAATATGTGTGCCGCGAAAGTTAACAAAGCGCGGATAGGGCAGAAAATTTAGTGACGCTCACCCTTAAACTGATGCCATATTTGATAATGTAACCGCGAGGATAACTTGCCCTTGAGGGTGTGTGTGTGTGTGTGTGTGTAAAAACTGCATCGCGGCTATTTTTCAGAATAATGATTAAAACTATTAAATTTCGTGATCATTGAATCATAAATAAACCCTTTTATGCATGATCATGTCAAATTTTGTCCTATTTTGTCACGTGTAAAAATATAAAATTTTGAATAAATATCGAAGTTTTCGCTGGAATATAAAATAATTCTATCTAGTTCTAGATGTTTTGATGACAAATGTGGATATAAAGTTTTGTGAAAATCCATTAATATTTGTATCCGCTATCGTGTACGCAAAAAATCGACCTCAGACAGATAGACGGACATTACTCCAAAAATAGCCAAAACATATTCAGAAGGTCTTAAAACATATATTGTCATCAAAATCTCGAATTTGAAAATTTGTATGGAAACAATACTTTATACTAAATATATTACATAAAGTAAAATTTGAATTTTTGACTTGTATGACTTTCTCATCCACTTCTATAGGAATATATCTGCCTGTCTGTCACGCTTGCCAACACATTTGGCGAAATGTTGCTAAATTGGCGAATTTTGTACAGAAATCTCTTTCTAAATTTAAAACAGCTACTTTGACCAACTGCGAAAGAAAACCTTCAAATTCTTAGTTAGATTAAATGATAAAACGATTCAAAACTGGAATTTTCCGGTTCAGGTTTAGAACAAGATGCGTTATCTGTAACTTGTAGGAAATCATACTGTTTCATCTTGAAAATTAATAGAACAATTAGCAATATAACGCGTATTCCTAAAAATAAGAAATTATTTTTTATTGGGAGAACTGCAGATATATATTAGTAGGATTACTGTTTATGACAATCTTGTATAAATTTTTGTCTAATAAATTTTATAGTTTCGAAGGTTTGTGGAAAATTAATTGATTGCATGATTTAAAAGATTAAATATAGTTTTAAAATATTTATTTCATTTGGGCATTTTAATTTAGGCATATTTCATCTCCAAATTTAAATATTTAATTTCCTTTCCTGAAATTAAGGCAGTCAGTTTTAGTTAAGGAAAATTTAAAATTATTGTGTTACCAAAAAGTGAACCAGAAATCGTTTTGATTTAGAACATGAAATATTTCGAGGTTAGTTTTAAGTTGAGAGAAAGAAGAGATAAGAGAAAAGAGTCAGGAGGAAAATAGAGAGAAGGAATAACAAAGAGAGAGAAGAGAGAGCGACGGATAGATTGAGAAGAGAGAGACGAATAGATTAATGAAACAAGAAAAATCAATCATGTATAAAGCATTGATTATGAGACACTTTCCAACTGCAATGCAATTTTATTTAAACATCTCTAAAATGCGATATATTCAGCGGTGATATTTAAAAAAATATCTCAATACTACAATAATGTATTATATTTGAAAACTTCATCAAATAAATACAAATGAGCTTTATTCAAATAACTTCATCGAAATATAAATTACCTGGCTCTCTATATAAAAGCACTGAATATTTCATTCATAAACTTTTTCCCTTTCCATTGATTCAGCGGCGA
This sequence comes from Amaurobius ferox, assembly GCA_951213105.1. Lineage (NCBI taxonomy): Eukaryota > Metazoa > Arthropoda > Arachnida > Araneae > Amaurobiidae > Amaurobius > Amaurobius ferox. The sequence goes on along the minus strand of OX578149.1, from coordinate 36,812,147 downwards.
TATTTTTAAAATTATCACAATTCTACAGCAATTTATTTTACTTAAAAACTTAAAACAAAGGAGTAAAAGTACTTTCTAATTCCATGCTTAAAACTTCATCAATATTATATAGAAAACTTCATATTATATATAAAACTTCAGGCAATATTATATAGAATCGTCTGCTTCTCTATGTAAAATCAACGATGCTTCATTCATAACAGCTATGTTGCAGACTTCAGAGCAAAATAATTTTGCGTTAAAGATATTTAGCAATTCTTATATAACTCATCTTACAGCTTGATGTGTTTACATTCTTCATACATGAAAATTAGGCTTTGTTGTAGAAATAATCAAAGTTGGATGATCATTTAAACTCCAAAATATTGTAATTGTGTTGGCGCAGTATGTAGATGCACAGAAAAAAAAATAAAGCGGTTTTAGGACGAATGCAACACTAAAAAAAAGAACTTTAAAAATCACGATTTTGACACAAGATGGATGCCATATTTCATTTTGAAGTGGGTCACGTGACCTTTTCATATAATATGGGTGCAATTATTATTTTAATTTTTATTTAAGAAACTACCGAATATATTTTCTAAACATTTTTTTATATATTTTGTAGGGTAATTTGAATATTTCTTAAAATTTTCGAAGCAATTTGTGAATTTTAAATTCGCTTGAAAATTCTTGAAAAATTAAGTCCCATAGGGTTCGATGTATTTCATTTTTTCAACACGGGTTTAATCCAAAACTAATTGGGTAATATTATTCATTTACATTCCCATATGTCGCACAGACCGTCTCAACAACATACTAAAATTTCAATTTGATAAAATCATTTTTACGGCAGTTATCGTGCGAACGAACAGACAGACAGAATGAACAAAGTCATAAACACTTTTCAACTGTGTTGTAAAGTGTTAAAAACGCAGAGAGAAGAGATAAATGGAGGGAGAGACGTATAGAGATGAGAGAGACGAATAGGTGAAGAAAAAAAATCAGAGAAGATAGGGATACAAAGAAGGAGGAGAGAGAAGAGAGTGATAAACGTAGGAAGAGACGGATAGATTGAGAAGGGAGAGACGAATAGATTAAGAGAAAGAACGCAGAGAGAAGAGGAGAGAGAAGAGATAGATAAACGAAGAGAAAGATAAACAAACAGAGATATAAACGGATGGAGAGACGGATAGATTGAGAAGGGAGAGACAAATTGATCAAGAGAGAGACGCAGGGAGAGAGAGAAGAAAGAGAGGCGAATAGATAGAATGGAGTGAGAGAAGAGGGAGGGAGAGAGAAGAAAAGAAGATAAAGAGAGGGGAGATCTAATCTATAATTGAAAATTTTAAGGTGAATGATATTGAATTCGACAGATGGTTCAACTGCTCTAAGTCTTTGGATGAGTTCGGCGACCTAAGTAAAAAATATAATTGATACGGAGGCTGATACAGCTCAGTGGTTAAGACTTGAGGAACACATACGGTAGACCCGGGCTCGAACACAACACCGACCCAAACTATCTCCGTATTTGCGCGAAGTATGGGCAGGCTCTGTAAATCCGGATGTCCATTCAAGAGGGGATGGGTTAAGGGAAGGATGGCATCGTCCCTGAAGTCGCAAGCCCCATTGAGTTTCGGTCTAAATTAAGTCGCATTATCACGGACATCAAAATAGTTACCTTACACATTCGGGTAGCCGTCCGTCCAAATAGATACTCAAGTCCTCTGTATGAGTCGGACGGTCTGGGTCTTCAACACATTCTGGTAGGTCGAACGGTCCGGGTAGGAAAAAAAAAAGGATAAATGAATCCATTATAGAACGAAATATGTAATTTTTCTTATTATGTTTTTCTCTTAATCGATATTATAATGTTTGTTTATCTATTCAAAATCCTTCTCTAAGTACCTTGTATCATGATCACACACAGCATATATCAACGTTTTCCTGTTCGAAATATACGAAAAGAATGACGTTTAACATCAATCTATAACGAATAACAGAGTTGCTCACTATTTTCATTTTTCATTTATTTATTTATTTATTTTTTGAAAATTGTACAGAAAAGTTTGGACCAAATAGTTCCGATTTGAAGAAGGTTCCGGTTTGATAAATGATCTTCAGAAATTTAGAATAGAACAACACATATTTTAGAACGCGTAAAGAGATGCGAAACATAACGGATGGGAGTGGAGATGAAGGGAAAAAAAAATAAAAAAATGGGTACGCATTTTGAACTTTGCTTGTTGAGCTATTCGACAGCATAAAGATAATCTTCAGATTCTGATTCTCTGAGGACGTTTGGCATTTAACCTGATTTCGGTTTCTGATGCAACGTAATCTGAATTTCACCCACTGTTTAGTAAAATTCACACTTCGGGATAGAGTGGGTGCTAGTAACTGCGTCTCTTTAACCAACTCACCCACGACTTAGAAGAAAGAAATTGTCATGTCCAACCAGTGACGTAACTAGAAATAACTAGAAACAATGCGCACAGTTTAATATGGGCACCCCTGAAATTGTATATATATATATATATATATATATATATATATATATATATAATAAAAATAATTTGAAAATTCAATAATAAAATAGAGAGAAGTTGTAAACCTCAAAAAACCCTAACTTTAAAGTATATCCACATAATAAAAGGAAGTATTAAATAGAGAATCATCAATTATGTGGAAAATAAAATGCAAATTTCTAGTCACCAAGCAGAAGATAATCAACAAATATCAATGGGGTGGATTTGATAATAGAAAATCAAATAAAATCCAAGCATTAAAGCTATACACGTGGATAAGCTCTAAGCCTAAATAAATTGTTCATTTTGAAAAAATTCTTTGTTAAGTTCAAGTATTTAATCAAAATTAACACAAAATATGCATGTTTCTGAAGAAAGAGGTAGATAATATCTATTAACTCTTTCTAATTGGACGTCATGCATAAAGATTGAAAAATTATATAGGAAAGAAGAATACCTGAAAAAAAAACACTGCATATGTCCTATCCACTGGAGCATTGAATGAAGAGACCAATGTTGCCATCGCAAAAGATAAAAGTAAAGAACTACTGTTGCCAATTGTGAGAAATAAATAACAGTAATTCGAAAAGGCAATAAAAGGTCGATATTCTACAGTAAGAGCTACAAAATAATGGAGCGTAGAATATAATAGAAAACATAGGGGTTAAAGTATAAGGGGATGTAAATACATTGTAATGCTTCTTCAAGAGCAAGTTGATGTCTGACTAATATAAGATACTAAGGAGAAAATTTAAGAATATTCAGCTAATGCAAACTTTTTAACTATACCATTTACTATATAGGCTTTATATTTATATAATTTGCTGGTAATTTTTAGATTATTAATATTCATAGCATGAAATTTTTTATTTGATAATCTATAAATTATAAGTTTTAAAAAGTTTATTAAGTATAATATTTCTAAACAATTAAATCGAGTTTCAGAAATATATATATATATATATATATATATATATATAAACAGTAAGCCTGCAGTTAAAATCTTTATCAATATTATACACTAACATAAATAACGTTAAATTCTGTAAATATAAAAATGAAAATTACATGCTGAAAACAAAATAATTTATTGATTTAAGTACATAATTTAGGTCTAGATTTGGAACTCGAAAATGGTTACTAAATTTATAAACACCCATATTTCCATCTTTTTTTCGCTTTTATACTAAGTCATGCTAACGTTATAGACATTGTGTCACTTGGTGTTTCTGAGGTAATTTTAACTTTACGATTGCTTAGTCCGTTCTGAGAAGAACCCCCTCCCCCCCTACTCTTCCAATAATTTTATTCACATTAAATTTACAGTAAAATTTTAGTAATCAGGCACTTCAATGTTCCGGCACGACCAACAATCCTATGCAATAGCCAGGGAGATAGCGAACGGCCCTTTCACGCCACTTGATGTTTGTTTCCATTCACGAGATGTTTGTTTCCATTCAAGAGATATTTCTTTCTATTCTCGAAATGTTTGTTTCGTTTTCCAATCAAAGTGTTCGTCAAACAGTGCCACGTTTGACATTGTCGTAAGCACATTCTTTTTTCTTGGAAATGTATTACAATTTCTTTTGTATGTGTAAGGATTAGCAATTTCTATTCTCGACTTCTTATTTTTCACGCAGTGTCTTCCCTGGGGAAAGAAGAATCTAAATTTAAATAGCAGCAGCGTAGATTGCGGACGAAAGGGGGATCTGGCAACCAGGGTTATAAAGAAAGAAGATGATACGAGTTGGTACGTGGAGCGTGGCATGTGTGGATGCAGACGATGGTAGAAAGGGTGGGCCATGTACATTCTGATTTATTATTTGTAAATTACGTTAATGGAGTTTATTTTATGATTTCTACAGTTTAAGAATAAACTTGTTTTTTCCTAAAGACGCCTGCGTGTTCATTCCGACACCTTTACATATGTTAATGTATATTTATTCTCATTTTGTTCGCTGTGTATTATAATCAGTTTTTAAATGTCCAGCAAAAGAAAACATAAAAATTTAACATTATAGGACAAGATGGAGATTTTAAAGATATTTGATAGGGGGTGAAAACTACAAGATCGCAAAGGTTGCGTAAAATGAGATTGGTAAGATTGCAAAAAATTAAGAAGTAGGACGCATTTTTGTAACCATTCAGTGAGATGTTGACTTAAAATCCTTTAATGCCTGTAGAACCTGGACGCAAGAAAAAGGAGTTATCTACCGAAGAAAAGATTATTTTGCAAAGATTAAGTGAGAAAGAGTTTCATGCAAGGATAGTTGCAAAGAGACAAACATCTATTAAAAACTATTAAGAATCTATCAATAAACAATGCATCTATCAATTCATACATCAATAAACATAATTAATGTATACCAAATGGTAACCTATAATAGCACAATATAAGATTATTATACATAAATCTATATTTATTTTGTACATGTCACACTATAATAAGATTAATTGCATACAGATTGTTGCGAACGTGTAGTATTCCCTCACTGAAGTCTTTTCTTTTGAGAACCAGACGGAGAAAACACCTGTACAGGTATCCTTTCCCATGACGTGAGACGAGTTGCCAGAAAAAAGGTTTCCAGATTTGGCGATTTATGCGACATTCGACGACTTTCCGAAGGTTCGAGAAGCACCCCGAAATAATCAATATTTTACGAAATATCAGAGATTTCCAGAAGTTTTTATGGAGAGTCTATAAAAAGAATCATCACTCGGTCGGAGAGCAGTTAATGTGATACGAGCTACATTGAACTGTGATTTTTGTCAATGTTTTCAGAATAGTAGCTGCTGTCTTGTGAAATATCTTTCGTCAATGTTTTGAGAATAATATCGGTTATTTTGTGAAATTAGTGGAGTATTTAAGTGCTGTTTTACTGTATATTGTTCCTGTCTACGTTGTGCTTGTGAATAAAGTGTTAGTTATCCAGAAATTTGGACTCATTCTTGTATCCTGAGCGCACACCCACGATTCCTGAGGATACGTTGTAACAATATTATGACAACTTATTGTATTAAATATTTTATTTTACATATTAAACCTTAATTTTCAATAATCGGACAAATGGTGTAGTCAGAAACTAGCTGAGTGTTTTATTATAGGGACGGAATATTGAGATTGTGTTCTATTACAAAATTTTACTCATGCAAAATAATCTTGTTTATATTTAAAAATATAAAAGAAATAATAAAATTTTAAAATTCTAAAACTTAAAAAATAATTTTGTGTTATGGGGTAAAAAAAATCTCCCAATAAGTGTCACCCTTGTCTTCTTCTATAAAATTTATAAAATATTAAAAATTGAATTTGAAAGTATCTATATTTAAGAATTTTCTGTCGGTGTTAAAATGTTGCTGTAATAATGATTCAGGGTTTTTATCGGGGGGGGGGGGGGAGGCTGAAATATGAATCACTGGTACCTCACATTGATGACTATTTAGAACGATTTGTGCTTATTACCCATCTGGGCCCCAGGGCTATGTAAGAATTTAGGCCCTACAAGGGGAGTATATAATAGCTGTCCTCAGTCTGGTGTTTTATTTGTTTATTTATTTATTTTTGTTATGTTTTAATTGAGTTTTAGCCTCCACTTCTACGATTTTATTTTTTACATTTCCTTTTCTGTAAAATAACACTAGGTCGTTTTATTTATTCATTTTAACCAAATTAAAATAGTGAAATAAAAATATCGTAAATGCTAAAACTTGTAAAATTATGTAACATTAATGTGACGTCCCTTTATACAAAAAATTAATTAGGGTGGGGTTCAACTCGACTCTCGTATACCCGAATCCATTTTTAAATAATTTTTCTATTTTTTATTTTTATTTTTGCAAATACTGCAGGAAAAAATTGGTAAATCTATATCTTTGATCTAAATAATCACAATTATCTCATGTTAAAGGGCTTGGCAAAATCATTCGATTGATACTAAGTTCGACAATGTGCCCCATCGAGGGGTTAACTTTGCCTTCGATGGAGCTAATGACGTCATGAACACAAAAATTGTATCGTGGCTATTTTCTACAGCAATCATTGAAATTGTTAAATTTCGCGATCATTAATCCCTGTTAAGAAATATTAATAAATACAAATTTCGAAAAAATTTCGAAGTTTTCTTTCGAATTTCAAAAAATTATATGTAATTCTAGATTTTTCGTTAACAAAGCCGGATATAAAATTTCGTAAAAACCTATTATTTGGGACAGCTACCGTGTATGCCAGAAATCGACCACGGACGGACATCACTTAAATCGTATTCAGGAGGCCCTAAAACATATATTGGAATCGAAATCGAGAATTTTCGTGAAAACAACACATGATATGTTATTGAATCCCACTCCCCCAAATAGTATTCCTTAGGACCCCCGATTAAGCAAATCTTGTAAAGAATCTTGCTGTCCCAACCGGCAATCGAACCCTTTATATCCGAACTGGCCAGCCGACTCTCTACCGTTGAGCTACTGGGACGAAATTTCAAGCCCTTATTGCCGAAGTGGATTCTGCATTCCCCACTCTCTACTGCCAGATTGGCGTGCACTTGACAATCTGTCTGACCACCTCCTGCTATTTTTACATCAGGTTAGCCTCCTGCTACTACTATTTTTACCCAGGTAAGTATCCTTCGTGGTTGTTATCCTCTTAATTTGAAATCGGTGCTTAATCTTCCAGAGTCCGCTGAATCCGTACTAGTCGTACTGGGGTTACTTTCAGACCTCTGACATTATATATAAATATATATAAAATATATATATTTATATATATATATTTTAAATATAGATAAAAATATAGATAGAGAATATAGATAAAAAGATCATTGAAAAATATTATTTTTCAATGATCTTTTTATCTATATTCGCAATAACCATTTTCCCATTTTTGTAAAATGGACGTACTTGTCAAGTTCAAATATAATGTAAAACTGTGTGTTTAATCACAATATTTATTATAAATTGTAATATTTTTAGACCTAAATAAAAGTTCGTTTGGTGGGATGGTAGACCTTGGGTGCCTCCTGAATGCAGGAGGTATCCTTTCCCGGCCGTGCAGATAGCTACTCTAAACCCAATATGTGAGTCGCACGGTCTGGGGTCTTCAGACCTCTGACATTTAAACCTACTATGTGAGTCGCACGGTCTGGGGTCTTCAGACCCCTGACATCTAAATTTTATTTTTCAATGATCTTTTTATATATATTTGCAATAACCCTTGTCCCATTTTTGAAAAATGGACGTACTTGTCAAGTTCAAATATAATGTAAAACAGTCTGTTTAACCACACTATTTTTCATCAATTGTTATCTTTTTAAACCTAAATAAATGTTCGTTTGGCGGGAGGGTAGACATTGGGTGCCTCCTGAGTGCAGGAGGTATCCTTTCCCGGCCGTGCAACTAGATACTCTATGTGAGTCGCACGGTCTGAGGTCTTCAAATCTCCGACATCTTTGCAATAACCTACTGGGTTGATTTGTTCGGACGCCATCGTAAAGAGCCAGCCTTGCTGCCCCAACCGGTAATCGAACCCTGGATCTCTGAACTGGCCAGCTAACGCTCTACCGTTGAGCTACTGGGACGAAATTGAAAGCCTTATCGAAGTGGACTCTGCAACCTTTTCCTGGGTTCCCGGCTTTTACGCATCTTATCCCCCAAAATTATCCGGCCTTGCCATTGCTGCATTACAGCGTCTTTTTCCCCGTTTTGCATCGCAGCTTAAGGAAGAGGAGAGAGAGCTAGCTCTGAATCTCGATCTCTAAGACAACAATTGACGTCGCCCAGGTTCAAGGTCGACTTTTCTGAGACACTTTTCACCTTGGATCCTTTTTGCGATGCCATGTTCCGCTTTACTCGAGCAGACGGTTTTTTCTGCACGCTACGTCAAAATGACATACGGTGCTTTAAAAGACTTTCCAAGAAATTTAGATCGCAATCGGAAGTGTAAGGCTGTTCATTTGAGCATTGGAACTGAAGTAAGCTATTTATAGCTGTAACATTGCCATTTTATCTCATTAATGACCCATCCGCGACTTCCATAATTTGCTTTCTGTTACGCAATTATTTCATTTAATTGCATTTGCTAAGACTTTTTTTCCCCTCAGACAGCGCATGATTATAGTAAAATTAATTTTCCCAAATCCGTGTCATTACTGCTTATCTCATTCTCTTAAAACGTACTTATACTTCGCGAGTTGTCGCCTATGCTACATCTAAAAGTATGATATGGGAAGTACGTGATTGTTTTAAACAGCCTATATTTATTACTTTCCTTATATACATAATGTATAAGGAAAGTATTGTGACGTGGTCGAAAATTCGAATTCGAGTTTTCGACAGGAGGGCACGTTGCAAACATCCCTGATCACGAATCAAACATTTTTGAAGTGATGTCTGTGTGTGTGTGTGTGTGTGTGTGTGAAAGTATGTGTGTGTGTGTGTGTGTGTGTGAAAGTATATGTGTGTGTGTGTGAAAGTATGTGTGTGTGTGTGTATGTGTGAGTCTGTGGAGACGATAACTGACGAATGAATGGACCGATTCGAACAAAATTTGGTACAAAAATCACAATCCGTAAACCCTGGAAGCCTATTGTTTTTAAACGTAATCGAATGTTCAGAACCCCCCCTCCAAATTTTCGAGTGAAATTTTGAAAAAATTGTCAAAAAAATCAAAACCGCTAATAAAGTTGCGTAAATAGACATTTCTTATGTAATTTTTCATTTGAAAGCGATTAACATAAATTTTAGAACGCTAACATGAACCGTTCTCGAGATATTGCACATTTTTCAAAAGAAATATCAAAAAGTCACATAGAATAAAAAAAATATATTTCCTATTGAGAAACATGTTCACTTTTCATATGTAATACCATGCGATAAATTGGGTGACATCATTCTTGTGGATCTAGTTCGTTCCATTCATGGGAAAAGATAATTTGAGTAATACCTTTGTATTTGAACGCCAATAGTCATTTATCTGCTATAAGAATAACTTATTTCTCCGTCAGTAAAGCTTGGCGAGATTTTGGCGACGAATTTGGCGACGAATTTGGCGGAATGTCGCCAACTTGGCGACTTTTTAAAATGTTGTCAAATTAACGAAAATCTCGCCAAATGGATTAAAATGACGTTAAATCAATGAAAATGACGACTAATTGTCGAAAATTCAATATCTTGGGAAAAATATAAGTATCTACTATAAGAAAAACCTATTTTTTTTACTGTAAAAGTAGTAAATTCATTGCATTATATAAGGAAAGTCATGTGTTGCCCACATCAGATTTTTTATTTTATTGAAATGAGTTTAATTTCGTAAAATAATTTATGAAAAAATTAATTTAAATTGCCGATGTTGTGGTTGAGCGAATCCTTGTGCTCATTCGGCTGCCGGGTTGTGGGTTCGAGTCCCACTTGCGGGCATGATTGTTGTGCTGTTGGGCGCAGTGTGTTCCGCTACCACTGATGAGCCGGGGTAACGTCATATGACGGCTAAATGGTTCACGATGTTGGCCGATGTATAGTCGAATGATGGTGTATTAAGTGCCTGACCATTGTTAAGAAATGAAATCGAATTTTAAGATTTTAAAAATAATTTCCTTTTCCATTATCTATTTGGCATGATTTTAATAACGCCATGCTGCAATTGTGAAATATCTTGACAACAGTTTATCCTAGCTTTTTGGGAGTGGTATTATTAGCCTTCGTCATCACGCTAGGGGGTTCCGCTCCTTGTTTCGCCAACGCCTGTAACTCGCCTCCTACTCGCTGATGCTCTCTGAACTCGCTTTGCAAGCAGTTTCAAGCCAAACTACAGTTTCCATCGAAAACCAGTTTATTTCAGCCTTTTCGCTTACCATTTCTGTACAAATACACTAAATTTTCTATTTTTGTATGATAACACTTTTGTGGTATGAGACAAATAAACTTGAGGGACGTGATCATACAGAAAAAAAATGTCACTTTAGAAATGCATAAAAAGTAGAATAATTCATAAACTACATTGACATTTAACAAAAGGCCTCCGTCTTTCAAAAATTAAATGATGTAGGTACATGTTTACAAAAATTCATGGCCTTGCTATTGCTAGTCTGTTCAGGACAGGAACTCGCAGACACAATATTCTGTCTTTAACATTAAATATTTCTTAAATTAAGGTTTAAATCGAAAACGTTTCATTTCAGCATGTTCCCCTAACATTTTTCTATAAATGTACCAAATTCTATGTTTTTGTATACTTTAGTTTTTCGGTATGAGTCAGAGAAACTCGAGGAACGCGAAATTGTCGGCGTCGTCAGCTGTTTTTTTTTAATATGGAGAGACATTACATAAAACAAGCATTTAAATCATATAATTAAGTACATTTTTTATTTTTTCAATTAACCTCTCCGATTTTTGTTGATCAATAGAAAGAATAACAGCTTCTATTATCTCACCGTATAAAATTATTGCACTTCTCCCCATTTTGATATTTTTATACCGACAAAAAATAGAGTTATTTATAATGTTAGGTATAAAAGGACAATGCAGACTTGAAGAAAGCAACAGCTACTGCATTTCAATTTAAAAAATCTGATGTGGGCAACACATGACTTTCCTTATATAATGCAATGAATTTACTACTTTTACAGTTAAAAAAATGTTATTCTTATTGTAGATACTTATATTCGTTCCAAGATATTGAATTTCCTTCAATTAGCCGTCATTTTCATTGATTTGGCGTCATTTTTATCCATTTGGCGAGATTTTTGTTAATTTGGCAACAATTAAAAATGTCGCCAAGTTGGCGACATTCCGCCAAATTCGTCGCCAAACTATCGCCAAGCGTTATGGACGGAGAAATAAGTTATTCTTACAGTAGATAAATGACTATTGGCATTCAAATACAAAAGTATTATTCAAAGTATCTTTTTTCATGAATGGAACGAGCTAGTTCCACGAAAAGGATGTCACCAAATTTAGCGCATGGTATTACATATGAAAAGCAAACATGTTTATTACATATGAAAAGCGAACATGTTTCTCAATAGGAAATATTTTTTTTTATTTTACATGACTTTTTGATAATTTTTTTTTGAAAAATGTGCAATATCTCGAGAACGGTTCATGTTAACGCTTTAAAATTTATGTCAATCGTTTTCTAATAAAAAATTACATAAGAAATATCTATTTGCGCAACTTTATTAGTCGTTTTGATTTTTTGACGATTTTTTCAAAATTTCTCTCGAAAATTTAGAGGGGTTCTGAACATTCGATTGCGTATAAAAACAATAGACTTCCAGTGTTTACGGATTGTGATTTTTGTACCAAATTTCGTTCGAATCGGTCCATTCCTTCGTCAGTTATCGTCTCCATAGACTCACTGACACACACACACACATACATACATACTTTGACACACACACACACGCAGATATCACTTCAAAAATGTTTGATTCGTGATCAGGGATGTTTGAAACGTGCTCTCCCGTCGAAAACTCGAATTCGAATTTTCGACCACCTCACGATACTTTCCTTATACATTATGTATATAAGGAAAGTAAAAATAATATCTAACGACATTAAATTTTAAGGATTTTTCCGAATCTAAAAATTAGAATGGAATATTTTTCCTTTCCTTCCTGGACGAATAGCATGCATAAAAGTTTCATGCAGGATGCTAAATATTAGGCAAGAAATGCAATAAGCAAGGATTAATTCAGTTTTCTCTCTATTTTACCTTTCTATAAAATCTTAATAGGATCTTTAAATGCAAGTTTTGAGGCTATGTCCTATTTAACAGATAACAAAATTAAATCGCTGAGTTTGTGCTGTCTTAAATTAGGCTTTAAAAGTTTTTTTATTAGTTTAAATACAGATAAATAACTTTTGCTGGAATAATTCGAAATTGACAGACTTCAAAGGATTCTAAGGCACGTATCAACATTGAGAAAGTACGTTCGATGTTTAACTTTAGGATATACTTATAGGTTGATTTGGGGCATCCTAAAACCCGAGCGGCTCAGGCCTTTTGGATCAGATCGTAATCAGGGGCTGGCTCTATGGTGTATCAAACGTGTAAACTCCTGGGACACACATGGGCGGACTGACCATAGAACCGATGCATGCACAGGATGATCATAATTAGATTTAGATCTATTCAAAGCCTTCCCCGGAAATATTTAGTGGCTGGAACTTGTATAAATAACCTTCAAAACAATGCAAAAACTATTTTGCAAAGTAGTACAAAGTAGTACAAAGTAGTACAAAAAATACAAAAGTACAAAGTAGTACATTTTAAAGTAGTACAAAATATCAACACCAGAGAAGTATTTAGCTCTGGAGGGGTTTAAATGCACAAAATGTGGGATTTCCAAGAACTTAATTTGGATGTTAAAGAACCAGAAATTAAAATGCGATGTATGGTTATTAAATGCTATTATTATTCTGAAATAATTTGTAATCGTCCCCAGTTTTACTCTTCTCATAAAACTAGTAATAAGTTAAAGCATAAAGAAAGTCTTGTTCTTACGAAAATTTCAACAAGCAAGTGTTAAGATCTGAATGCATTTCGAAAGCTTTCGAAATATATCAGTATGTGTATATGAGTGTTAGTGTGTGTGTGAATGTGTGTTTGTGAGTGTGTGTGTGTTTGTGAGCTTGTGTGTATTTGCGAGTGTGTGTGTGCTTGTGAAAATGTGTGTTTGTATGTGTGTGTTTGTGAGTGTGTGTGTTTATGAGTGTGAGTGTGTGTGTGTGTGTATGAGTGTGTTTGTGAGTGTGAGTGTATTTGTGAGTGTGTGTGTGTTTGTGAGTGTGAGTGTTTGTGTGTGATTGTGTGAAGTGGACAAGAAGAAAGCTCAAGACGAATGCTCCTACAGCTATCGCATTCAATGTGTAAACTCCTGTGTTATGTCGCATTTTAAGATCACCTTGTCCTGTGTACAACAGAGTAATTAATGAAAATATAGTAATTAATGAAAAAAAATAGAGTAATTAATGAAATTATAGCGACTCACGTTTGACATCTCTGAAAAAATGACCATGGGAGGTTCGCCCGTCGACGCCTGTGCGGAAGTTCGAGAGGGCGCGGCGACACGCTCCAAAATCAGGCATGAGCGATCATCCTTTTCTACCTTACTAGTTAATTACCACAGGAAAGCGATTAAGCCTCGCAAAAAGAACAACAGGAGATTCTGTCGATCACTATTAAGAATAAGAACATACTCTGTTCGAGGCAGGGGCGTATCCGCAAGGTCGGAGCAAGGGTTTTTCCGATTTGGGAATTCCGGGCATTTTTGCTGGTGAGCATCAGCCAATGGGTGGGGGTGACAAACGACAGACATTCGGGTTAATGAGCCTGACACCCGGTAGGTTTGATAAGATTTACAGAATACCTGGCTGGGCTAAGGAATCTGTTTCAGCCTTAAGTCACCGGATGTAAAGGGAAAGACTCGTCTTTTGTTCGCCGAATGACTTAAAAGTAAAATTATTTGGGGTGCGAACCTCTACTAGCCTTTCTCATGCATTTGTGTTCCCCAGTGTTTAGTTCTACATATGTCACAGTAATCTAAATGGAAAGAAAATATGTATATTTTTCATTTTTTGTATCCATGATATTCTTTTCAAATATTTCGTTAAAAAATCTCTAAAAGTACCTTATTTTCAAGATGACTACAGCTTAGTGACATCGTTGGATACATCTGGTTCATAGTATGTGGCAAAAACTATTGTGATACCCATAGAGCTGGAGCAGTAGCGTCGTTAGAAATAAATTTGGGGGAGGGGGAGGAAGGTTAGTAACTAAATATGTTGTTTCCCATTTCTCCAAATATAATCTCTCTGAACTTTAATGGGTTCCTTGAGAATGGGTTTATGATTCTCCATCCTTGGCGACGCGCTGAGTTTGAGAAAAGGAAATTAGACCCATTAAGGGTGAAAAGCATGAAAATACCATAATGAGAGTTATAACTAGACGGCGTTAATATTAGTAACGTCTCATATGCTTTCAATTGGCTCAATGGGACAGCATAGTGCTTACTATATATATTTTGATACTTCTCTAATTAAAGTTCCCTAATTACAAGTAGAAGTAGAAAGTCTTTTGTTCTTGGTTGTAAAATAGAATACAGAATATGTGCAAGAGAAAATAAATATAAATGTAAAATGCATTTGAATTCGTAGGAATGTTCTTGACTGTTTGTGTTCTATTTTGCACTGCACTGATAATTTATGTCTACGAAATTAACAGTTTAAAATAATATTATTTAGTTTAATATGAGCCCTACGCCATAGAAATACATATGCGGTGGGTATGTATTTTATCTAAGTGCCGCCCGAACTATTGTTTCAAATGATTTTGGCGTTTTCCCAACATGAAGTTTCAATTCGCTCCCTTTGCCTCCCTGGACTAAACAAGACAATAGACCGGTTGGCGCCAGGATTGATATTTTAATTTAACTATTTACGATAGCACAAGTGTTCCTTGAAAAATTTACAGACATGGGTTCCTGTTCCAAAAAGCAAACCGTAGCCAATAAAAAAAACTTCATGTGACTTGAGCTGACGAATGGACTAATCATTGGCATGTAAGCAATGAAGGTGTTCATGTCCGTAGCAGTAAGGGACCCGATGCACCGATGGATAGCCAAGTTAAAGTGCACCAATGGATAGCCAATAAGAAGATAAAAAAATCTGATGTGGGCAGCACATGACTTTTCCTATATAATACAATGGATTGACTTCTTTTACAGTGAAAAAAAGATGTATAAGATCTATGGCACAATTATTTTAACATTGAATTGTACAATTAGCGCTTTGTTGACTGATAACGTGTAAAACTTTTTCGATGTACTCATTTGACTTATATTTTGCGTAACTCTAAATTGCCAGTTATCATTATTAATATAGCATCTGTAATAAGCAATATAGTTCTTATATAAAAATGTTTGAATAATCAATTTTTAATTTGGTGCCCTTTTCGTTAACTTAGCGTCAATTTTTGCAATTTTAACCATGTTTTTGTCAATTTGTGGTAAAACATCGCCAAGCTGACAATAATTTGCCAAATTAGTTCGCCTAATTTATCGCAAAGTGTTACGGAAAGAAGAACATTTCTTCTCAAGAGCAGAGAAGAGCAAAGGAAGAGAAGAGCATTTCTTATATATAAATGACTATTGCCGAATCGTTAGGCGCCAAAATACAAAATCATTACACAAAGTATCTTCTCCTGTAAATGGAATGAACTTGATCCACGAGAAATGATATTAACAAAGTTATTGCGCAATAATACATATGGTTAGTAAATATATTTAATAATAATTAATGCATTTTTAATTTTATGTGATTTTTTTGATAAATTTATTTGAAAAAAAAAAAGCGAAATATCCCGAAAACGGTTTATGCTAGCATTCTAAAATTTATATCAATCGTTTTCTGATGAAAAATTACATAAGAAATAATTATTTACGTAACTGTATTGAAGGTTTTGATTTTTTGAAGAGTTTTTCAAATATCATTCGAAAGTTTGGGAGTTTTCCGAACATTCGATTCTGTTTAAAATAAATAGGCTTCCAGTATTTCCGGATTTTGTACCAAATTTCGTCCAAAATGCTCCATTCGTTCGGGAGATATCGTCTCCACAGACTCACGGACACACACACACACGCACACACATACACACACATGCGTTACCTGAATGAAGATCGATTTGAGCTCAGGGATGCTTGAAATGTGCTCCTTCGTCGAAAACTCGAATTTTCGAATCCTGTCACAATACTTTCCCTATACATTATACTATGCATATAGGGAAGTAAAAGGAGAGACAATAAGTTAGTAGCCAGTTACAAGAAATACATTCATAAGTGCTAAAGTCATAGAGTTAGAAAGAAGAAGATAAAACTCCTATGGATGAAACGCTTGAAAACGCCATGAAGAAGATAAAACTCCTATGGATGAAACGCTTGAAAACGCCATGATGCTTTGAGAATTATAGCTAGGTGTCGTTAGTGTTAGTAAAGCAGCTGCTATTGTTAGTTGACACAACAGAAAGGCGTAGTATTTAGAGTATGTATTACTTTCCTTATATACATAATGTATAAGGAAAGTATTGTGATGCTTTGAGATGCCATGATGCTTTGAGAATTATAGCTAGGTGTCGTTAGTGTTAGTAAAGCAGCTGCTATTGTTAGTTGACACAACAGAAAGGCGTAGTATTTAGAGTATGTATTACTTTCCTTATATACATAATGTATAAGGAAAGTATTGTTCGAATTCGAGTTTTTTTCGGGAGAGCACGTTTCAAGCATCCCTGATCACGAATCAAACATTTTTGAAGTGATGTCTGTGTGTGTGTGTGTGTGTGTGTCTGTGTGTGTGTGTGTGTGTGTGTGTGTGAAAGTATGTGTGTGTGTGTGAAAGTATGTGTGTGTGTGTGTGAAAGTATGTGTGTGTGTGTGTGTTTGTGTCAGTGAGTCTGTGGAGACGATAACTGACGAACGAATGGACCGATTCGAACCAAATTTGGTACAAAAATCACAATCCGTAAACACTGGAAGCCTATTGTTTTTATACGTAATCGACTGTTCAGAACTCCCCTAAATTTTCGAATGAAATTTTGAAAAAATCGTCAAAAAATCAAAACCGCTAAAGAAGTTACGCAAATAGACATTTCTTATGTAATTTTTCATTAGAAAACGATTGGCATAAATTTTAGAACGCTAACATGAACCGTTCTCGAGATATTGTACATTTTTCAAAAAAATTATGAAAAAGTCACATAAAAAAAAAAATTCCTATTGAGAAACATGTTCGTTTTTCATATGTAATACCATGCGATAAATTGAGTGACATCATTCTCGTGGATCTAGCTCGTTCCATTCCTGAAAAAATATACTTTGAATAATACTTTTGTATTTGAACGCCAATAGTCATTTATCTGCTGTAAGAATAACTTTTTTCTTTGTGCATAACGCTTGGCGAGATTTTGGCGACGAATTTGGCGGAATGTCGCCAACTTGGCGACTTTTTTGAAATGTTGCCAAATTAATGAAAATCTCGCCAAATGGATAAAAATGATGCTAAATCAATGAAAATGACGACTAATTGTCGAAAATTCAATATCTTGGAAAGAATATTAGTATCTACTATAAGAAAAACCTATTTTTTTACTGTAAAAGTAGTAAATTCATTACGTTATATAAGGAAAGTCATGTGTTGCCCACATCAGATTTTTTTTGATTATTTTTAAATTAAGGGTTTCCCCATTATGGATATAATTAACCAGTATTACTTTCCTTATATACAATAATGTGTAAGGAAAGTATTGTGACGGGGTCGAAAATTCGAATTAGAGTTTTCGACGGGACAGCACGTTTCAAGCATCCCTGGTCACGAATCGAACATTTTAAAAGTGATGTGTGTGTGTGTGTGTGTGAAAGTATGTGTGTGTGTCAGTGAGTCTGTGGAGACGATAACTGACGAATGAATGGATCGATTCGAATGAAATTTGGTACAAAAATTACAATCCATAAACACTGGAAGTCTATTGTTTTTATACGCAATCGAATGTTCAGAACCCCCCCTAAATTTTCCAGTGAAATTTTGAAAAAAAACGTCAAAAAATCAAAACCTCTAATAAAGTTACACAAATAGACATTCCTTATGTAATTTTTCAATAAAAAACGATTGGCATAAATTTTAGAACGCTAACATGAACCGTACTCGAGTTATTGCACAATTAAAAAAAAAAATTATCGAAAACTCATATAAAATAAAAAAAATATTTCCTATTGAGAAACATGTTCACTTTTCATATGTAATACTATGCGATAAATTGGGTGACATCATTCTCGTTGATCTAGCTCGTTCCTTTCATGAAAAAATATACTTTGAGTAATACTTTTCTATTTGAACGCCGATAGTCATTTATCTGCTGTGACAATAACTTATTTTTCCGTCCATAACACTTGGCGAGAATTTGGTGGAATTTCGCCAATTTGGCGACTTTTTTAAATGTTGCTAAATTAGCGAAAAACTCGCGAAATGGATAAAAATAACGCTAAGTCAATGAAAATGACGGCTCATTGACGAAAATTCAATATCTTGGAAAGATTATAAATATCTACTATAAAAATAATATATTTTTTACTGTAAAAGCAGTAAATTCATTGCATTATATAAGGAAAGTTATTTGCTGCTCACATCTGATTTTTTTCATAGTTGTAGGATAGAGTACAGAATATAGGGAGATAAAAATAAATTGAAAGGTAACATAATTTTGAATGTGTAGGAATATTCTTTATTGTTTCAGTTCTAATTTCCATTGTGCTAATAGTTTATTTTTAAAAAATTGATAGTTTAAATAAATATTTTTGGCCTTTCGCCATAGAAACGCATATAATGCAGGACTACTTATCTTATCCCAGCGCTCTGAATAATTGTCTCAAACGATATGTTCGTTTTCTTAATATGAAGTTTTAACTCCTTTCTTTTACCATCGTGGCTGAAGTATTATACGTGAAGAAGAGAAAGAGTGATATGGTCTAAGATAAGTCCAATGATCTACGGGATTAGCTGGTGCTAATATCCACTGTCTCTGTTGAGATGAAGTGCCGTTTAACAGCAGACGCCAACACAAAGCTGGAGGTAACAGGCTTGACGTATACATCCACGGGCAATGGATGTACCAAATGTTTAAAAAGTACAACTACAGAAATTATTTTTGTCATCTGAAAGAGAAGATTATTTCTTGTAAAGCAATGAGAACGACGCTCTTGACACAATAACCAGAAGTAATTACATAATAGGGGTGGATGACAAACTTCATTAAGGTTAATGAGGTCGACAGTAGGTACAATGGATTTTCTTTTCTCGAAAATGCCACGAGGATTTAAAAGCAGTTACTGCTTAAATCGACATTTTGCTTCTTATGCCAGCAGTTTTTAATGACATAGTAGTATTTTAAAATCTAGTTTTAGTATTCCACAATTCTATCTATTTTAAAGGCTTATGGAGATGGTGTTAGGGCATTCAATAACGGCGACTCCGGAAACCGATTTTGTGGTCAAATTTGTCATAATATCGGTATTGATATAAAAATACCGATTTTTTATATGTATCAAATTGTAAGATTGAAAACTACATTATTTTTGAAATTCTCTAATTAGAACGAATTATCCGACGTTTTCCGGGTCCTAATCCCAGAAGTGGAAAAAAAAAATATTGCATCAATATATATTGCGAGTTTTCATCCAATTAGAGTCAAATATTAACCTAATACTCATAATGATAATACAGTACCAAATTAAAAAATATTAGAACGAAAACTTTTAAATTCGCGAAGTTATAAATTAGATCCAATTAGTTTGCAAGCAGCTGTTTTATCGTTAAGACAAAAAAGTCTGCCATTTTATCAAAACACTTGCTGTCGAATATCGTCTGCAGTGGCAAATAAGGAATATATTTGATTTGATGAAATGGCCAATATTTGGCTTTAAAAGCTCTTTTAACTAAAATTTTTAAACTAAAGCAATCTCGCCGAGGTTCATTGCCCAGGAACTTGAAGCACATCTGTAACAAATTTCGCCGTTGTCCGATGTTTTGATTTATCGCTACTGACGACACACACAGACAGACAGACAGAAATACAAACAGACAAATTTGTTTTTTTAATGTGTAAGATATTCCTTATTTTCATTATTTTTAAAGAATTTAATAACAATGTGTGAATTAATGTCACTCATTCTATTATTTTGTTCTGAGTGTCGAACTATTATCTTAACATTTGATAAACTAATTGAATTAATTGAATAATCAATTATTAAACTAATTAATTGAATTTTCAATTTATTCAGATGTTTATGTTTCAGAGAAAGAGTGATGGAGCTTACTTAAGAGTTTTTTAAAATTTAATCTCTTTGCTCTTAATTCCACACATTAATGTTTATTGCATTTTTTCCCTTACCGTGTAAAAATACTTAGATAGGTACTGATATATAGGTTAGGTAGAGGTAGACAGGTTTAGAAAAGGATAGATAGAATTAATAAGATAGATAAAATGACCCGTTCGTTAGGTAGAGGTAGACAGGTTTGGAAAAGGATAGATGGAATTAATAAGATAGATAAAATGACTTGTTCGTTAAGTAGAGGTAGACAGGTTTGGAAAAGGGTAGATACAATAAGATGGATAAAATTACCTGTTCGTTAGGTAGAGGTAGACAGGTTTGGAAAAGGATAGATGGAATTAATAAGATAGATAAAATGACTTGTTCGTTAAGTAGAGGTAGACAGGTTTGGAAAAGGATAGATACAATAAGATGAATAAAATTACCTGTTCGTTAGGTAGAGGTAGACAGGTTTGGAAAAGGATAGATAGAATTAATAAGATAGATAAAATGACCCGTTCGTTAGGTAGAGGTAGACAGGTTTGGAAAAGGATAGATGAAATTAATAAGATAGATTAAATGACTTGTTCGTTAAGTAGAGGTAGACAGGTTTGGAAAAGGGTAGATGGAATTAATAAGATAGATAAAATGACCTGCTCGTTAAAACTTTTTCAGCCAAAAATTATTAGTCCTTTAAAATATTCATTCTAACAGTTTTCCCTATATATTTCAAATTTTTTACATTACCTCTTTGTAATGACCCTATTTTATGCAATCATTTTTCGTTGGTGCATTTTTCTTTGTTCTGTTTTGTTATATTTAGTCAATAATTTATTTTTTACGGATCGAGAATGAATACTGAAGTCATTATAATTATCTTATCATGTACTTTGAAAATTTTTATTTCATTGTTGCTTGTTTGTTTTTATTTATATAGGTAAAAATGATCATTTCTTTAAAATTAAGTTACAGTATGCATTTTTGATGTGAATAACATCTGTGATTAGGGGTATTTCTGGCTGAAATCGAAGCATTACGAAAAATGTAAAGACTTTGGACGCTTATATCTCTGAACCTAATAGGTTAAAACTGGAAACAATTTTTATTTGTTTTGTCGGAAATACCGTTATATTTCTGAATATATAACAATTTTAATATTTCAATATATTAAACTTTGTTTTCGATAAACTAAAAAGTTTCACACAAACGAGTTTTGCTTTACTTTGCTTAATTTCACTCGAAATATTTTTTAAACTATAAGAGATAGATCTAAACAGTAAGGGACAAAAATGCTCAGTGGAAAATCCAGTTTCTAGATCAACGATTTGTTTTTATATAGCTCTTATAATTTTTTAAGAATCGTAGATTGAATACAAGACTCAATAAAAGATAAAGATCATTCCATTATGATCAAAAATCATAATCGGAAAAACACTATCTAAATCAACATTTGATTAGCCGAGGAGAGCAAAACAATCATCCCCATAACGAACATAAAAGGGAAACTGAATAAGATTAAATAATGAAATTTCTGAATAGTGCATGTAAATGTTACACAAAATTAGAAATACGGGATTACCCATGGCCAACTCATCAGTCATTTTAAAGTAATCACCTTGAAAGACTAAGATGCTCTCAAACAGACATGTATGTGTCAAAGAAATAAGATCATCATCTTCGATCTCGAAGAAATGAAATTCCCGTAACTTTTTTCTGGGGCATACCAAATAACCAACCCACAGCAGGAGCATTAGTGGATAGTGGCTTGATGGGGGGGGGGGGGGGGAAGAAAGAAAGGAAGAACCGTAATACCATATTATCTGCTTTGAAATGGCAAATTTACCGCCAAAATCGTAGTAGTATGAATATTACTATAAAGTAAGAAAAAAAAAACTAGAAACGAAAAATGCAGTGAAGGATAGCAAATAGTGCCACTATTTGTAGCAATTGCTTGAAAGGGAACATCAACTTTTATTATTTTAGATAAAGCGTAAAATCTAGTACAATTCGCAATTGAAGAAGATACTGTTGTATATTATTAAATAAGTGAATAAGATAATTTTTCTTCTTCGACCGAGATCATCCGACCTACCTCAAGGTGTAAGCCGGGAAGTGCCATCCAATATAGACCGCAATTTAGTGGGGGCGGCATCCACAGGGATCCTACTCTCCTTCCTCTACCACCAACTTCTCGGAAGGACTTACGGACACACATATTTAACGTGCCCGTACTCCGCGTGAGCACGGGGACAGTTTGGACCGAGCCGGGAATCGAACTCGGGTCGTCCGAGTGCAATCCCCACGCGCTAACCACTGGGTTGTCCCACTCCCAAATACTTTTTAAATTCAACATGAATGATCTTAAAACATTTGACAACATTTTAGTTAATTTAAGAATCCTGGAATCTTTTGTGGCAGATTGGTACGGCCCAGCAAAAGACCGTGTATTGCAGGGAAAGTATTAGAATCGGTAGAAATGCATATATTTCCTATGTATAGTTTTAAATGTTGCGAGGTCAATGTGAAATTCTCGAGCGATTTTGCATATCTCAAATATTTACGGAAAAATTTATTTGTTTATTCTCAAATTCATCCGATAGCTTCCTTATCGCTGGAAAACTGACGCCGATAACGTTATCTTTACTGACTGGACACAAAATCTGCTTTCTATTTCTCAAATCGGTGTATTTTACCTAAATATCGACAACTGTATGTAATTTGCGTTCAAACTGCATCAGAAGCCTAAAGATATGAGCACAAAAAAGTATGTCACTATTCATTTACGCCATGAATAAAGGAAATATTATCTTGCTAGAACTTACTTTTGATAAAATTAACAAAGTTTCGCAGATAGAATTATCTGGAGTGTGACTCAACTCAACATTCTTATACCGGAATCCAATTTTAGTAGCTTTTTTATTGCTTCCACTTTTCACATTTTAAAAGAAAAATTTTTGAAAAATCGATATCGTGGGTTCAATTGATTACAATTGTAGCGTGGTATCCTTCTTTAAAGAGCTTGAAAAAAATCTTTCGATTGATTCCATACTTGAAAATGAGAAGGGATAATGACGTCACGAACAGAAAAAAGCGTATCGCGACTATATTTCAACAATGATTGAAACTATTAAGTCTCGTGATCATTGATTGAGCTACAAATAAACCCTTTTATGCACTATTATGTCACATTTTGTCCTATGCTGCCATGCTAAAAAAATATAAAATTTCGAAATTTTCGTTCGAATTTAAAAAATTCTATCTAGTTCTAGATTTTTTGATAACAAATTCGGATATAAAGTTTCGCGAAAATCCATTCATATTTGTGGCCGCTATAGTGCACGCAAAGAATCGACCACAGCCAGCCAGACGGGCATCACTCAACAAATAGCCTAAACGTGTTCAGGAGGTCTTAAAACATATATTGGCATCAAAATCTCGAATTCGAAAATTTTCATGAAAGCAACACTTTCCCTATACTATATTACGTTACATAGTATAAAAGTAAAAATAAATACCGACCATAGTTCCCCTAAATGTGTTACAAACTTTCCAAACAAAACCGCAGTTTCCTGATTTACAATTTATTATTCTCGAATGGTATTGTGGTTTAAAATTTATTTTAACTCGGTAATAATAACCTTGATTTTTATCGCGATTATTTGTCTTTTTATCTTTATCTTTAATTCTTTAATTTAAATATTGAATAAACAAGATATTAAGCCAGTCGTATAAAGTTGTGCATAAAGTTATGAACAAAATTCCCTCCCAACGTCCGTTGACCTCATGCCTAATTTCTTTTTAATTTTGAATAAACAAAATATTAAGTCAGTCGTATAAATTGGTGCATAAAGTTTAAAAAAATTCCATCCATCGTCCGTTGACTTTGTGCTCCTAAAAATTTTTAAACATTGAATAAACAAGATATTAAGACAGTCGTATAAAGTGGTCCATAAAGTTGTGTACAAAATTCTCTCACACCATACGTTGACCTTGTGCTCCTAAAATCTGTAGAGTTTCTTAAATAAATTAATCTGTGGAATAATCGCAAAACACACACACACACACACAATAAAAAAAAAAAAAAAAAAAAAAAAAAAGAAAACGAGATTAAAAAGCAAAACTGGGGTAAATTCTCCAATTGCATGAAACTGATACGCCAGGGGTTTGCATACATTTATTTAAGCATGTATTTCCGGAATGAATTCACTAAAATGGGGAATATTTTCTAACACAAATACAAATATTTGGAGTGTGAGGAGTCTATTATTTCAATTTTTCATATTCCATATCGGTTAGGCCTACTTGTATTAATCGATATTAGAATTTAAAAAAATTATTTTTTTATGAGCTTCCATTCGCAAGTTGTTTAGAAAATTTTCATATATCTTAAAAAAATGAATTTTTAAAATTGGCAACAGGTGATCCATGTTAATGAATCGCCTGATCTGTTTCAATAGTATTTTAATATAGTTTATATCCATAGCGTGTAATTAAACCTATCTGTTACTACCACTATATTCTACGTTATATACTACCACTATTTGTCCTTGGATCATGTTTCTCTCTAAGAATTAATCCTCTGAAAATCTGAAACTTCCAGAAATGAGAATTCTAATCAGGTGAATTTCGGAGAGCTTTATCTATACTCGGCTCGCGCAAAGCTAACTTGAATATACTGTGGATGGTGTGACCGGCTAATTAGCCAGTTTTGTTTTCATACGCCCGTTATATTTATAATGGCTAGATGATTTCCATAGTAACAGAATTCATTTAGCACATTTAGAATACTTTTATTATTGAAATATATTGAAATATAAATATTGAAATATAAAATAAATGAAATATATTGAAAAATATTTTAATATAACGGACTATACATGCAATTTTGAAATCGGTTGATTTGGACTCAAACCATTAGTTTTATACAGCAAATTTTTGGTTTTAATTATTAACAGCGTTCAATCCATGCATTATATAACTTTATGGAGGTTTAAAGTTTTTATATACCTCTTTAGTGTCAAGTTAGGTTTCCCGTATATATCCCTAGTAGCAATTCAATATTGGACCAATATGAAAAAGTGGACATTTTGACGGAATTGGCCCAATATTGGGACAATATTACGCCAATACCGGCGTTTAATTGGAAATATTTCCAATGTATCACCAATATTGGCGTAATATTGTAATGAAAATATTTAGCCAATATTGGAGATCAGTGTAACCCTAATATTTGCCCAATATCGGGATTAAATTGGAAATGTTTCCAATGTAATACCAAGATATACAATATTGGTCCAATATAA
Organism: Amaurobius ferox; assembly: GCA_951213105.1. NCBI lineage: Eukaryota > Metazoa > Arthropoda > Arachnida > Araneae > Amaurobiidae > Amaurobius > Amaurobius ferox. The sequence goes on along the minus strand of OX578149.1, from coordinate 36,786,485 downwards.
AATTTTACTGGGGATAGTTCAAGTTTTTTTTTATATATAATGACACTAAATTTTATAATAAGCTCGTATGCCATTTTCAGTTATCGTGGTCATATTTGGAATGCGGTAATTTGGAATGCGTGGTCATATTCAGGAATTTTTAGAAAGATCTTTTCCGTCGATATCTCAGAAACTTTCGAAATCAGTAAATAATATAATACATTTTCTATACAGTAGTATAAGAAATTACAAATAATATTCTGATGTTGTCTTGGGGTTTCAAAAGTGAAGGATCTTTAGTAAGATTTTGTAAAATGTTCAGTATTGAAAGCGTTTTATCTAAGGAACTGTGGGTATTATTTGAAATGTGTGCGGTGTAAAGATTTTTACTTAACTTTTATTTTTATTATTTTTAAATGGACATAAAATTCAGTGAATAATTAAACTGCGTTTGGTTCAAATACTGCCAAGGTTTGTTGTAAATAGATTCTATGCCAAAACTAAAAATGGTAAGAACTATGGTACGAATCAGGAAGAGGGAGATGAAAATGAGAGTTCTAATCAGAAATGGACGCAGTAATGTGCAAAAATCTGTACGGTTAAAGTGCAAAAATTCTATATATTCGGAAGTTCTGCAAATTTATCTGTGGGTAGTTATTCTACGGCGGAATTCCGCATTCGAGGAAATGACACTATCTATTTGGTCAGAGCTCAACATGATTTTTGCTCTCATCATCGGGATGTTTGGCGCAAATGTAAAATATTATAACATTGAAGGGATTGCTGTGCAATAATAGAGTGAGTGGGGTTGTGCAAATAAGTAAAAATGTTCTCACTCGGCATCTTTTCACCACCATTGAACCGATATCGTGAAACATCACAAAAGTAAAAAATCAATTGCTTAAAGGAGTTTGTGTACATCAGTTACACCGTCGCCTGCTCCTCGCTGAAGAGCGGCAACGGTTTCAAAGGCAGTGAAGGGATGACCAGGTGAGTACTTAGTGATTAATTTAAGTAAGTTTAGTTGTGCACTCACCACACTTGTCGCAGAGCACTCTGGCGACTGCCTTCTTCTTGGTGAAATCCTCGGGGCTTGCAACGGCAATCATCTTCTTCCTCCTCCAGGCCGCGAACACTATGTACCGTTGCCTAACGCTAAAGTCCACTTCGGCGGCAGGAGCGCCCCTGCACCTCGCCGGGTTTTCCCGGAGCGCAAATTCCACCACTGCCTTCGGCTGGAGCTGCTGCTGGCCTTTGAGTGCCCTGTCCACGCTAAAGGTTGCTCGCAGCGTTGGCCCCCGCCTCTCCACTGCGGTCAGCGTGCCCTGGAAGACGAGGGGCGCAAGGTAGGCCTTCGTTTGCGGGTCGGCACCGGCCCCCAAGACGGGGCAGGCCGCGGCTGAGGGTGGGATGAGGGCGGCGGCGAGCAGTGGCAGTAGCAGCGGCAGCAGCGGGCAGCTCTGTCGAGGAGAGGGGCAGCTACACCGCATCGCCGCCGCTGGTCCCGTGAGCGGTGTGGTGGCGAGTCATCGGTGCCACCGAAGAGCGTCGTGCTTTTTGCTTCTTTTCAGTAACACCGCGCGCGGTTCTCACGCAGTGGGTGAACTGACTGGACCGGCGTCTTGCTTGCTCGCTCGCTCGGCATGGATCGTAGTGTACTACTCGACGGATCTAACCACGCGCCCTCTGTCTGTGTGATTGGATCTCTCTCGCTCCGCATCTTCCGCGACCGGCATCACCCCCAAGCACGTGCTCGTAGGTGAACGGATGCGCGGGAGTTTAATGAGTGGACTGAGGTGCGGAAGGATTGGTTTGTGGAGAGCAATAGCGGCACATATACTTTTCAATTTGATTAATATGAAGATAAACGATTGGATTCCTACCTTTTCGACAATACATAGTATATGTGAAGGGAAACTATTGCGATGGGGGTTAAGCACCTGTCTCGGAGTTTTATAGATTTACTTATTTTCAGCATCCACGAATGCGAATAAATATTTTTTTTTTCAATGATGTATGATTGAGTGATTGTGGATAGGATAACTCTAGAATAATTTGAGCCACTCAAATGGAATGCAGTTCGATTGTTGCAATGTAACTTTGAAGATATTACAAATTTTACTTTATTACAGGGGGCATGATCAAGCTACATTCATACATTATCCTCAGGTTATTTAATATGGGTATGAAGCTACGTTTATTACTCCAAGAAAATACAATTTTTTTATGGGAAAAACTAAGGAAGCACTTCTTAAACTGCTGAAATTTTACATACATGTTTAGTGACCCAAATAAAGATGTAGATTTATTTTCCTGATACCTATCCTGTGGCCTTGATTTTCTTAATGATTAAAGTGAAATAAATTCAACCTCTTAATTAAGAACATCGTCCGAAACTTTGAATCTTTCGATTGTCATATATGGGAAACGTTGTCTTATTTCATTACCGCAGGTAGATATAAAAATCTGCTGTGAGCAGTACATGACATTCCTTGCAGACTCAAATTCATCTTTATTTCTTTTATAATTCATTAAATTGGGTTTAATTGTGCGAAATAACACGCATAATTATTTTAAATTACACTGAATTTTTACTTTTGATTAAATTTTCTCTTTCATTTGGTAACTAGACGTATTTTTATAGACGGCGCAGCAAAAATAAGAGAATATCAAGAAAAAACTCAAATATATCAACTAAAATATATCAAGAACAGCAACTCCTAGAGTAATGATCTTATTTTCATCGTCAAATATTACATATAAAGCAAACATTTAATGCACACATTTGAGCTTAAGTAGTCTTTATTTTAGACTTTGCCAGTTTTTGACGGCAGGTTCTTTATTTCCGAATGGTATCAAAATTTAATCAGCATCAGGGTAGCCCAGAAGTAAGTTATCTACCAAACTTTGAAATTTAGTCAATTACTTTTTTAGCTAAAATGGATAAATATGATTTTTGTAGGGTATTTTCAAAAAAAAAAAAAAAAAAAAGCAGGTTCTTTTATCCCAAATTGTACCAAAATCTAATCATCTCTAAGGTTACCTCACAAATGACTTACCTGAAAAATTTTATGAAATTCGGCCAATTAGTTTTTGAATTAGAGTGGATACATACATTGCACACAGACACACACACACACACACACACACACACACACACACACACACACACAGTCACACACAGGGACGTCAGGCTAAAAGTAGTTTTTTCGTATTCTAGAAGTCCCTAAAAGTGTAGATCCGTCGAAAACTCGAGTTGCGATTTTCGATATGATTCCAATACTTTCCCTATAAATTACCATACATTGCAGAGAAAATAAAAATTTGATGTAGGCAGCACATGACTTTCCCTGCAGACTTATTTATATCCACGTTCTCTTTATTTTAATTAAATTTAATTCACTTTTAATTCAATTTTCGTTCTCATTTCGTAACTGGAGATATTTTCAAAGGTGGCGTAGAGAAAATATGAAAAAACTTAAGTATCTCGAGAACGACTAGTCCTAGTGTAATGGGGTTGGTCTTATTATTTTCTTCGTTAAAAATTACGTATAAAACAAGCATTTAATGGATGTATTTGAGCATACGTAGTTTTTTTATATTAGATGTTGACAATTTTTACTAGCCAATTTGCAAAAAAAGGCAGGTTATGTTTTTCCGAATCATACTAAAATCTAATCAGCACCAGGGTAACCCAGAAGCGACTTATGTACCGAATTTTGTGAAATTCGGTCCATTAGTTTTACAACTAGAGTGGATACAGGCTTTTGTGGACCATTTCGCAAAAAAAAGGCTGGTTCTTTTATCCCGCATCGTACCCAAAACTAATCAGCACTAGATTTGTTCACAAGTGACATACCAAATTTTATGAAATTCGGTCCATTAGTTTTTGAGTTAGGGTGGATACAAAATCTGCACAGACAGACACACAGACAAACACACAGACACACACACACAGACGTCACGCTAAAAATAGTTTTTTCTTATTCTAGAGGTCTCGAAACGTGTAGATCCGTCGAAAACTCTAGTTGCGATTTTCGGCATGATTCCAATACTTTCCCTATATATTACCATGTATTGCAGGGAAAGTAAAAAGACTACGTATGTTCAAATGTATCAATTAAATGCTTGTTTTATACGTAATTTTTAATGAGGTAAAGAAGAAAACCAAATCCATTATTTTAGGATTAACCGTTCTCAAGATATTTGAGATTTCTTTCATTTTTGTTACGTCGCTTTCGGAAAAATGTCCAATTACCAATTAAAAACAAAAATTTAATTAAAAATGCAAATTTAGTGTTATTTTGTGCAATTAATCTAAATTTACGGAATTGCTAAAGAAGTAAAGAGAACATGAATATGAGTTGCAGGGAAAGTCATGTACTGGCCACATCAGATTTTTTTGATCTATCTTACAATAATAGTTAATATACTTTGCTTTGCCACGTGTTAAAAGGATGCGCTCCGGGGAAAGAAAAATGTGCCCCCAATGTTGGCGGTAAATGTGCGATGTGAATAGGTTTTAAAATTAAATTAAAAAATCTGATGTGGGCAGCACATGACTTTCCCTGCAGACTTAAATTCATACTTTCTTTATTTCTTTAATAATTCATTAGATTGAGTTTAATTACACCAAATAACACTAAATTTGCATTCTTAATTCAATTTTTGTTCTTATTTCGTAATTGGACATTTTTCCGATAGCGACGTAACAAAAATGCAAGAAATCTCAAATATCTTGAGAACGGTTAGTCCTAAAGTATAATGGAGTGTGTTGTATTCTGTTCCTCGTCAAAAAATTGCGTATAAAACAAGAATTTATTTGATACATTTCAGCATACGTAGTCTTTTTTTTTTTTAGATTTTGGCAAATTTTGAGGGCCATTTTGTAAAAAAGGGCAGGTTGTTATTTTCCGAATTGTACCAAAATCGAATCAGCACCAGAGTGTCACACAAGTAAATTATCTGCCAAATATTGTGAAATTTGGTAAATTAGTAGTTTAACTAGAGTGGATACATGAAATTTTTACTGGCCATTTTGTAAAAAAAAGGCAAGTTCTTCTTTTCCGAATCATACCAAATTCTAATCAGCACCAGAGTATCCAACAAGTAACTTATTTACCAAATTTTGTAAAAATTTGGTAAATTAGTATTTTAACTAGAGTGGATACATGAAATTTTTACGGGCCATTTCGCAAAAAAAGGCGGGTTTCTACGTATCGTACCAAAAACTAATCAGCACCAAGGTCACACCCAAGTGACTTACCTACCAAATTTTATGAAATTTGGTCCATTAGTTTTTGAGTTAGAGTGGATACATACATTACACAGACAGACACACAGACAGACAGACAGACACACAGACAGACACACAGACACACAGACAGACACACAGACACACAGACATACAGACACACACTAAAAATAGTTTTTCCGTACTCTAGAGGTCTCGAAACGTGTAGTCCGTCGAAAACTCGAGTTGCGATTTTCGACATGATTCCAATACTTTCCCTATACATTACCATGTATTGCAGGGAAAGTAAAAAATCTAATTAAAAATTTTGAAAATGTTTTCTAGGGCATCAATTCTGGTATAGATGCTACAGTGTGCAAAATCTCAGACTTGTAAGTGCGGTAATATTGCGCGACATCGCGGACAGACAGACAGATGCCTCATTCATATATACTATGTATTGTTATGACGTATCCCCGATAGAATTGTGGGTGTGTGCTCAGGATACAAGAATGAGTACAAATTTCTGAATAATTAACACGTTTATTCACAAGCAAGGCGTAAACAGGAAAAATATACAGTAAAACAACTCTTGAATGCTTCACTAATTTCGCAAAATAACTGATATTATTCTCAAAACATTGACGAAAGTAATTTTACAAAACAGCTGCTACTATTCTTAAAACATTGACAAAAATCACAGTCCAATGTAGTTCGTATCATTTCAACTGCGACCCCGATTGAGTGATGATTCCTTTTAATAGACTCTCCATAGAAACTTCTGGAAATCTCTCATATCACGTAGAATAACTGTTATTTCGAGGAGCTTCTCGAACCTTCGGGAAGTCATCAAATGACGCCAAATTGGCGATAAATCACCAAATCTGGAAACCCTTCTTTGAACTTCGAAAAATGGCAATCCTAGGCTTATGGCACGGAAAAGGATGCCTATACGGGTGTTTTCTCTGTCTGGTCTTCGAAAGCGGCGAAGAACTCCAGTGAGGAAATATTACACGTTCGCAATAGTATCTATGGCGATAGGTTCGATTGATGCAAACTGTTATTTTGCAGAAAACAATTATCAGTGCAATGCGAATTAGAATTCAAACAATAAAAAATATTATTACTTATTTAAATTTATTTTTGCTTTCTATTTATTTTTGTCTCCCTATATTCTGTTCTCTGTCCTACAAACTAAGGAAATATACTTATTACTTCTATTCATAATTAGGGAGCTATATTTTAAAAATAGTCAAAAATACGTATACTAAAAACTGCGCCTCCTCTTGCGACAAATGAGAACAGATGGAACGTTATTAACACTAGCGACACCTAGATATAATTCTAAAACCATTATGGTATTTTCAAATTTTTTATCCGTAGAAGTTTAATCTCTTTCTCTTTAAATCCATGATCTACTATCTCTCCCCGTTTCCATTCATATTCACATAAAATTAACGTTATAATAGTGTTTATGTTTGAAAAATAATTATCAGGTACATGCATAAGATGTCTTAGGACATATGCATATGTACACTGGAAATAGAAGTAATTTTTAAGATGTCAAGAATAATACGTCGTACAACAGATAGTTATAAGTCAGTATTTAAGGAATATTTTGTTCTAACTTTTTTCCAGCTATTTGTTTCTATACCATCATTTCAATTAACTTTAAACTCTTGCTCATGAACTCTAACTCTTTAATTTCAATTTTAATTAATTCTATTGTAATACAATCAACGGTTACTGATCTATTTTAATTTATAGTTATATCAGATTACTATTTGTTTTTTTTTTCATTATATTTTATCAATGGATTTATTTATAGGTTTTTATACCATTTAGGTAAGTATGGTAACAGAATAACGTTACAAATACCGAAATTGTTTGATGGCTATTCTTCAAATCAAACTACGGAAAACCACTTTATAATCGATTGATTTACTAAAAATGTTGAAAATAAGGCATACCGTGGTTAGGCATGGAATATTGTTTTATATACAGCAATTTCTATGTTAATAGAATTATAAAATGTTTTTCGCATTTATATTTAAATTTGAAACCGCTTTTGATATTCAAAACTCTGGTGTGTGGGTGTGACATATAGTGACCACTATACATTCCTCCCGTGCGAAGCAGGGTCAAAATTACTGGTTAAATATATGAATGATACTATTATTGCATAATAATATCATAATGCCATTTATTTCCTCATTATCTTGATACATTAACCCTTTCACTACCATCAATGATTTCAGTTGGCTGCTTGAAAATACCATAGCCGAGCTAACTTGAGGTACGTATTTCATTATCTCGCGTAAAACTACATAAGATAATCATTTTATCAATCCCTGATGTTCCTAAGGTAGTGTAGCGGTTGAGGGTCGCCATTGTAGCGGATGAATGTTGCCAGGCCCGAACCAGGGACCTGGTGCTTACAAGACCGACATTATACGTTTAGAGCAAAAGCTAGCTTCTACTTCGAACTCATAATTCGGGTACAGGTTCCAAACATCTTTGATCAGATATCTTTTGGCAGGAGCAGAGTCGTCTGCTGCTGCACACTCCCCCACCTGATGAGAAGCCCGGATTGAATTTCGGCGAAGAGGGGGGCCGCGCAGAAAAGTCCCCGCGTGTCCCCATCCGGAACTCAGTTGAGGGCTGAAGGCCGGGAGGCGTGTTGTCTTGGGCGTGACGTCAGTCGTGGTCAATCAGGAAGGGAGTGGTGGCCGCCTCAGGTTCAGCGTGGTGCTGCCATCTCGTGTTGAGAGGTGAGATCGTTGGAGACAGAAGGTTTTTTCGTGCTCGTATGTATGTCTAGGGTAACCATTATAGCGATTGAGAGTCGCCAGGACTGAACTCGGGACCTCATGCTTATAAGACCGACATTATACGTTTAGAGCAAAAGCTAGCTTCCCCACCGAACTTATAATTCGGGTACAGGTTCCAAGCATCTTCGATGGATGTCTTTGGCAGGGGCAGAGTCGGCAGCTGCCACAGTAGTATCTCAGAGACAATATTTGTCACCACAATTACCAAAGTATCTCCCTCTGATAAATGGCAGCTCCCTCCTTTTCTGGATCACTGATCCCCATACTAACCCCCTCTCTTGAGGGGGAAGCATCTGCTGCAGTAGTCAGCCAGCCGGATGGTCTTTTGAATGAAAATCCGGAAGAGCCGGATTGGTATTTGAAGAGTTAAACCACATTTTCTATAAGAAATCTTGAATGTAATTATCAAATTCATATTTATAATTTCTAACACTCTTAGAATATTACTGCATAGGATTACAGGATCGTTTCCTGGTTTCTTACACATGTTTCACTCTCTTAAAATTTATTAGAGATATTCACTGCCTTCCAAAAGTTATGCCCGTGGCATTAAATTCGACAAAACTCAAAAAGTTCTGCTTTGTATAACTCCACATTTGATAAGTAGGTAGTCAGTTGAGTAATGTATTCATGAGTATAATAATAAAATCAAAGAAAAATGTATTTAGGTATATTCTTTAGCCTTTATGTGCTTATTTCACACTTGGTACATGCGGAAAAAGTTTTGTAACCTATACAAAACTGATCAAACAAGCCCTAATATGGGATGTGACTTTCCCTAACTTTGCCACAAGCCTTGTATCCACATTTCATATCCTCAATCAATTGTCTACATTTCATTTCCTCAATCCTATTTCATTTCCAGCCCAGCCGAGGTCAATAACTGCCATTCCTGTAGAAAGACAGTTTTCAGCTCTTGGAGAGCAGTTGGAAGGGATAGGCGAGCATCGACAGCTCTTCCAAGGGCATCGCAAAGATTTTCTATGAAGTCTGGATAATATGCTGACCACTGCATACGAATAATGCCTCCGCTCTTAATGTACTTGTCCACCAACCCTGTTCTGTGTGGACGAGCTTTAAAATTCATCAAAAGAAAATCTGGATCTACTGCTGGAGCGTAGAGTTTTACGAAGACTTCAAGGAATTGAGTCCCATACTTTCCCACCGTCACAGTAACCCCTGTAAAAGCGTGCAGGTCGGTACGATATCCCGAAGAAAATCCAGCCCATGACATCGCACTACCACGACTAATGGAACGTTGCTCAACTCAACAATATTATTGGGCTGGTTGCGTATTTCTCGTTCTCTTCGGACTCTGCAACGTTTATTACCTGATCTAAGGTACTCGTGATTCATCGGTGAAGAGTACACTGGACCATTGTGCTTCTGTCCAAGTCACATGCTGACGACACCACTTTTATAGTGCTTCTCTGACTCCTTTGTCTTCGCTTCGATAGTAGTGGATATCAACTTTCTTATTGTTGTGATTTCCGAATTTTCGCTTTTTCACCGAAAACTAAATACGAGAATCCGGATTTTCGTTAATTTAATCGTTTAATTTTTGTCAACGATGAATTTAAGTTTTATCATCGTCAATTTATAAAATATTGATCTGGTTATAAATGATACAATCGTGAATTGAGATTCTATGTTATTTCTACACGGAACTGATAATATGGAATGTCGGTATTTTAATTCTCCGTAAAAATTTGTAATGTAAATAATTGCAATTTGTTTCATAAATCGCCATTTTGTTTTATATTATAGCTGAGATTTCGTTATCGTCTGCTAGATAAATTGAGTAGTCAATCTCCAAGATATTCTAAATATGCATAAGTGCTAAGGCATTTTTAATGTCTAATAGGTATAAAAAGAAAGAATATATTGGTAAGATAATTTTAAAATATATTTTTATTTATGTTATTTGATGATAGTAATTCATTAAGGCACAAATGCATAAATTGACAAGTTTAAAATTATCGTAGAAGTAAACTTTGGCTAAATTCTTGACATTTAAGAACACACATTCTCAATTAATATACAGCTTTCTGATTTGGTAACAAACAGAAATTTGGAATGGCAGAGAAAAGTTGGAGTTTCAACTCAAATGACTTAATGTTTCTTGCACAGTATTTAAACAAGAAAGATCAATCATGCATAAAGCATTGATTATGAAACACTTTCCAACTTTAATATAATTTTGTTTAAACATCTCTAAAATGCGATACATTCCTTGGTAATATTTTTAAAATTATCACAATATTGAAATATAAATTGCTATAAACGACATTGAAATATAAATTGCTTGGTTTAAACATCTCTAAAATGCAATACATTCCTCGGTAATTCCTCGCTGAATTTTTTTTCATATATTTTATGGAACAATTTGAATATTACCTAAAATTTTCGAAGTAATTTGGGAATTTTAAATTCACTTAAAAAATGCTTGAAAAATTAGGTCCCATAGGACTCAATGTATTTCATTTCTTCAACCCGGGTTCAATCCAAAACTAATTGGATGATATTATTCATTTGTGTTCCCATAGGTCCTACAGACCGTCTGAACAACATATTAAAATTTCATTTTGATTAAGTCATTTTTACGGCAGTTATCGTGCTAACGGACAGACAGACAGACAGAATGGACAAAGTCATAAACACTTTTCAACTTTGTAAAGTGTTAAAAAAGACTCAAGATATATATAAATAAAACTTCAAAATACAACGTCATCGCAATTGGCAAACAGCAGCAGTGCCAACTTGCTTCAAATAGATAAATCAATCTAGTTACACACAATCGCTGAAAATCACAAATAAACATAAAATTAGCTGGCGACTGAATCAACTCAACTTTCTCACATCAAGATCCATTTTAAAATAGCTTGTGGGTTTTTTTTTTTTTTTTTTTTTTCATTTTTAAACAACATGTGATTTATTTTCCTTTTTTCAATTTTTACAATCGTGCCAAGTAACATGCTATAATTCTGATAATTTGGAACAACGATTTTTTTCTGATACGGTTAGACCGACAGACCAACGCTACCGGTTCATAATTACAATACCATCACCTTAAAAGCAAGATTAATTTCATTGATTTAGCTTCATGTTTATCAATTTGACGATATTTTTATCGATTTGGCAAAATATTTTCAATTTGTCAACCTTTAAAAAAACTCGCCAAATTGGCGATATCCCGCCAAAAAATTTCGCCAAGCGTTATGGACAGATGGATGGAGAAATGGGTTATTAAGATATTAAATAAATAATTGTCACAAAGCAACACGGATTGTTAAGGAAATTGAACTAAATTTTGCAAAATATTGAATGTTCAACAATTGGGCATCATTTTTATCAATTTAGTGTCATTTTATCAATTTGGATATATTTTCGTTTATTCGGCAATATTTTGTTTCATTTGGGGATATTTAACAAAGTCGCCAAATTTGTCGCCAAATGGAACGATTGGATTGACAAATGCTACCGAAACGTCATTACAGTACTATCTCCTAACAAAACATATTTAAAATAATTGATTTAACGTATATGACGCTAAATCAATTATTACTTTCCTTGTATACAAAATCTGATCTGGGCAGCACATGACTTTCCTTATATAATGCAATGAATTTACTGTTTTTGTAGTAAAAAAAATAGATTATTTTTATAGTAGATATTTATATTAGTATTTCCAAGATATTGAATTTTCGTCAATTAGTCGTTATTTTCATTGATGTAGCGTCATATTTATTGATTTGGCGAGTTTTTCGTTAATTTAGCAACATTTAAACAAGTCGCCAAGTTGGCGACATTTCACCAAATTCGTCGCCAAAATCTCGCCAAGAATTATGGACAGAGAAATAAGTTATTCTTACAGCAGATAAATGACTATTGGCGTTCAAATACAAATGTATTACTCAAAGTATTTTTTTTCATGAATGAAACGAGCTAGATCCACGAGAATGATGTCACGAAATTTATCGCATGATATTACATATGAAAAGTGAACATGTTTCTCAATAGGAAATATATATTTTTTTATTTTATATGACTTTTTGATAATTTTTTTGAAAAATGTGCAATATCTCGAGAATGGTTCATGTTAGCGTTCTAAAATTTATATCAATCGTTTTCTAATGAAAAATTACATAAGAAATGTCTATTTGCATAACTTTATTAGAGGTTTTGATTTTTTGTCGATTTTTTCAAAATTTCACTCGAAAATTTAGGGGGGTTCTAAACATTCGATTGCGTATAAAAACAATAGGCTTCCAGTGTTTATGGATTGTAATTTTTGTACCAAATTTCGTTCGAATCGGTCCATTCGTTCGTCAGTTATAGTCTCCACAGACTCACTGACACATACATACACACACACACACACACTCATACCCCCCACACACATACTTTGACACACACACACACACACACACACACACAGACATACGCCAACACACACACACACACACACACTCACACACACAGACATCACTTCAAAAATGCTCGATTCGTGATCAGGGATGCTTGAACGGTGCTCTCCCGTCGAAAACTTGAATTCGAATTTTCGACCCCGTCACAATACTTTCCTTATACATTATGTATATAAGGAAAGTAAAAAAAGAGAATTTTGAGCAACTTTGAAATTTATGAACCTTAAAGTGATTAACCAAAACTGATTAACCAAAGTACCATAGGAATAAATTGGGTTTCTTAAACGACTTTAAATTTAAATTGGTGATATTTATAGTTACAAAAAGGACGATTCCACAATAGCGTGTGTGGCAATGTTGCATAAATTTCACTATTTGCATTGCGTATTATAGAAAAATATTAAATTAGGGGAATTTTTTTTTTCTATTCTGCATAATTTTTATTGAGTTTTGTGCTAAAATTGTAAAAGAAACAGAAAGAAAATTTTATGTCCACATGGATTGGGAAAAGACCTAGACGACGAACAAAGTTGAGATAGATCTACTGTCTTGGACAAGGATTTTGAGATGTTATAGATTAAAAATTGGAGAAGAATTGCTCCAAGAGGGAGAGGGGGCTTAGAAGGATCTCCTGAGGAAGGCCAAGGCCCACAGTGAGCTGTCAAATCATTGATGATGACTAAAATTGTAAACAAGTAAATTACAAAATATATTGAATGTAAAAAAATGTTATCAAGTAGCATAGTTCACAGAAATAAATGTTGCGAATATTTTATAAATATGTATCACAATTAAAAACATGCCAACGAATACCCCTGTTAAAACTCACGCTTAAAGGCTGTTAATCTATCATAGGACTTCATTCAGAATTTGTAGCAAACTCGTATAATTAAATTAGTTTGTAATGTTTTACTTAAAACCGCGATGAGTTCATGGGTTACAAAATGTTTTTACAGTCCCAATGTAGCCCGAGAGTCGGCACACAAAGGTCATGCAGAAGAGCATGCTTAAAATTATTGAGGGTTCCGGGTGCTTTAAATAGTAAGACCCGTGCATTTTTTAGAGGATTTAAGTCTAATTTGCATTTCATTCAGTCAGATTATTGGGCACGATAAGACGTCTGAAATGCTAAAATGAAGCAAATTAAAGTTAAGTAAAGAAAATATTTTTTTTTCTCTAAATAATTATTTATTTAATTAACAATTTGCAGCATAGTTGAAAAGTGTTTATGACTTTGTTCATTCTGTCTGTCTGTCCGTTCGCACGATAACTGTCGTAAAAACGACTTATCAAAATGACAGTCTAGATGCGGCCCGAGGGTCGGCACACAACAGAATAGTCATGCAAAAGTACAGACATAAAATTATTGAGGGTTTCGGGTACTTTAAATAGAAATACCCGTGCATATTTCAGAGGATTTAAATCTAATTTGCATTTCATTCAGTCACATTATTAGGCACAATAAAACGTCTGAAATACTAAAATGAAGCAAATTAAAGTTAAGTAAAAAAAATATTTTTCTTTTCTCTAAATAATTATTTATTTATTTATTTTTTGCTTTTGTAAGCCCAACAATATTATATACAATGTACAGATACTGTGTGAATTTCCAACTCACTTATCTTTATAAAAGTAACAAAGAAGTAACATTCTATTTTAGGTATTTTTACCAAAGTCAAAAATGTAATAAATAATAATGGAATAAATAAAATAAAAATAAATAAACTGATGCGTGGGCGCGTTACGCCAAGACCTCCGGGAACATTGTTTAGTATATAATTTTTAAAGCTGTTGGCAAAGTAGTAGTCAATTGCTTTAACGTAATATTGGCGAAATTTTATACAATACTACACGGTAAATTTCCGCGTTTCATCAAAGCTAGTCATTGCTTGAAGATAATTGTCCGAGACTGTAATTTAAGAGTTCTACCAAATTCAATTTAGCTGCGTCTCTTTTACGGCGCAGCTTTCTGGATTTCTCTAAGCGCAATTTCTGGATTTCACTTTCCTTTTCCCGTAGGAAAATTAGAAGAAATAATTTTATATTTAGAATATACATTAAAAATATTATCGATACATATAGATAATACGCAAAAAAATGTGTTTTTAATTCTTCTTAACTTTATACTTTGTTGGGAAATAAAATAATGTTATCCGCTTTCGGCTTACTCGAGGAGCGTTAAATGGCTGCCATCGAAACAATTTACTTATGAACTGTCGGGCTATAAATTACAAAAAAAAGTAGTCTTGAAATGGCAGAATTAGAGGCAATCACAAATCACAATTGGTGGCAACCCTCAGCGAAAGTTGTTTGGAGTTTCGTATTTTTACTTTCCCTGCAATACATGGTAATGTATAGGCAAATTATTGGAATTATGCCGAAAATCGCAACTCGAGTTTTCGACAGATCTACATGTTTCAGGACATCTAGAATACAAAAAGACTATTTTTAGAGTGACGTCTGTGTGTGTGTATGTCTCTCTCTCTCTCTCTCTGTGGGTGTGTGTGTATCTGTCTGTCTGTCTGTCTGTATGTCTGTGCAATGTATGTGTCCACTCTAACTCAAGAACTAATGGATCGAATTTCATAAAATTTGGTAGGTAAGTCATTTGGGTGGTAAGTCACGCTGGTGCTGGCTAATTTTTGGTACGATTTAGAAAAAAAAATCCCGCCGTTTTTTGATAAATGACCTGCAAAAATCTCATACGTCCACTCTAAATAATAATCCAAATACTAATTGACCAAGTTTCACGGAATTTGGTAGATAAGTTACTTGTGGTATACTTTGGTGCTGATTAGATTTTGGTACGATTCGGAAAATAAGAACCTGCAATTTTTACGAAATGGCCCGCAAAAGTCGTCAAAATCTAAAAAAAGAAGATTATGTATGTTCAAATATATCAATAAAGTACTTGTTTTATACGTAATTTTTGAAGAGGAAAAGAATAGGAAGAACTAACTCTATTATTCCAGGACTAACCGTGCTCGAGATATTTCAGATTTTTCACATATTTGTTATACCGCCTTTGTAAAAATGTCCAATTACCAAATAAAAGCAGAAATTGAATTAAAAATGCAAATTTAGTGTTACTTTGTGCAATTAAATTCAATTTAATGAATTATTAAAGAAATAAAGAAAAAACGAATTTGAGTTTGCAGGGAAAATCATGTGCTGCCCTCATCAGATATTTCTCTGGTCATTTCAGAATTTTTTGGTATAGGGATTAGCAATAAAACCGGCTGCATAAACATGCACTCCCCCTCCCTTTTTTTCATATTTATTAAATATAAATACCATTTCTATGCTTCGAGAAAACTTAGAATGCTAAGTGTCTGAGTGGACAAATGTGGGCGTGGCTATATACAAACTTGAAACATGCTTTGGTTATCTACAATTAAAACTTGTAAGTATTTTCTATAAAAGTAATGAATAACTCTATTAATCGATATGAATTGATATGAAATGTAACTCCTTACACGTATTTTGAACAAGAAAAGGTCCACAAGTGTAGTGTGATGATGAAGCAAGTTACAAATTTCGTCGATCGGCCCTTTCCGAAAAAGCCCCCCACCCCTCCTTTGTGTCAATTTGACACTTCGTTTTCCTTTTTTTTTTTCCAATGGCCAGGCATTTGATATATCATAGTTCGTCTATACACCTGTCAGAACGGTGAACCTTTTAGCCGTCACATGACGTTGCCCCGGCGCACCAGTGGGAGTCGGAAAACACCGCGTCCAACGACACAACATCCATGCCTGAAGGTGGGACTCGAACCCACAACCCGGCAGCCGAACGCTCGCTAGGAAACGCTTGTCTTGACCGTTCGACCACCGCGTCGGCATTTGAAATTTCTAAACATTGTTTGAAACACCTTCACCCCAATACACATTGAAAAAAAATAACAGAAAAATCGTCGTCGAATAAAATAAATTTATTGATCAAAATGTTATAATTTTGAGAGGATAAGGTGATCATAAATTGATTCAAGATTTGAATCCCCCTACATACATCGCGATTTTACGTCGCATTTGAGGGGAGATCGACAGAATTATACTTGTTTCTTGCAGCATAAAATTCCTAGGAACACTCAACTCCCTACATTTTCTGCGATGTCGCATTTGAGTGAGTAAATCAATAAAAATTCTAAGATATAGAAAATTTCACTATTTTTTTTTCTACTTTCTTAATTTTATATTTTTTGGTAGATTAAAGCAATTCGGTTTATTTAGTCCGAATCAAACAGCAAATGAAGATCTACGATGAAAAGGATTTAGATGTAACGTTTTCAGTCATTTCACCGGGCAAGAAAGAGTACGTTCGGCGCAAGCGATAGGTTCTTACTGAAGCATAGAGCCGATGTCAATAGACATGTATCTTAGATATAAAATGCACTCTGTTTCAAAAAAGTACATGCACCCAAAAGTAATTGAGCTATAGCAGTGAAATTCAGAATGTATGTTTCGTTTGAGAAGATATGCAAATGATTAGAATTTGGGAGAAAACAAAACAAAAAACTTCTTATTAAGAAAATGTGGCAATAAGAAGATTATATTTATGTTAGCAAACACTAAATCCTACACTAGCAGCTATACATTCTGATATTCGGTACGGCATAGAGTTAATTCAGTTGTTTATGTCCCTCTGTGAAAAATTCTGCAACAAATATCGCAACTGGTTAGCTAATTCAGCAGTATTCTGAAAAGGCAGGAATTGCCGTCCTAGATTGTCCCAGACGTGTTTTATTGGTGATAAGTCTGAGGACCTGGATGGACATGGGAAGGTACTGCGGAAGGCCAAGGCCCACAGTAAGCTGTCAAACCATTGATGATGACTAAAATGGTAAAAAAGTAAATTGCAAAACATATTGCGTGTAAAAAAAAAGTTGTCAAGCAGCTTAGTTCACAGAGATAAATGTTTCGAATATTTAAAAAAATATGTCTTACAATTAGAAAAATAACAACGAATACAACTGTTAAAACTCAGGCTTAAAGGCTGTTAATTTGTGTTAGGACTTTAATAAGAAATTGTAGAAAATTCAAATAATTAAATTTGTTTGTAATGTATTATTTAAAAGCGCGATGCGTTCATGGATTACAAAAATTTTTTACAGCCCAGATGCGGCCTGAAGGTCGGCACACAACGGGATAGTCATGCAGAAGTACAGATTTAAAATTATTGAGGGTTCCGGGTACTTTAAATAGAAAGACCCGTGTATTTTTTAGAGGATTTCAGTCTAATTTGCATTTCATTCAGTCACATTATTGGGCACAATATGACGTCTGAAATGCTAAAATGAAGCAAATTAAAGTTAAGTAAAAAAAATATATTTTTTTTTCTCTAAATAATTATTATTTATTTAATTTATTTCGCTTTTGTAAGCCCAACAATATTATATACAATGTACAGATACTGTGTGAATTTCCAACTCATTTATCTTTATAAAAGTAACGAAAAATGTAACATTTCATTTTAGGTATTTTTACCAAAGTCAAAAATATAATAAATAATAATGTAATAAATAAAATAAAAATAAATAAATAAACTGTTGCGTGGGCGCGTTACGCCAAGACCTCCGGGAACATTGCTTAATATATAATAATTAAAGGTGTTGACAAATTGGCAAAGTAGTAGTCAATTGCTTTAACGTAATATTGGCGAAATTTTAAACAATACTACACGGTAAGTTTCCACGTTTCATCAAAGCTAGCCATTGTTTGAAGAAAATTGTCCGGGACTGTAATTTAAAAGTTCTACCAATTTCAATTTAGCTGCGGCTCTTTTACGGCGCAGCTTTCTGGATTTCACTCATCACAATTTCTGGATTTCATTTTCCTTTTCCCGTAGGAAGATTAGAAGAAATAATTTTATATTTAGAATATACTTTAAAAATATTATCGATACATTTAGATAATACGCAAAAAAATGTGTTTTGAATTCTTCTTAATTTTATACTTTGTTGGGAAATAAAATAATGTTATCCGCTTTGAGCTTACTCGAGGGGCGTTAAATGGCTGACATCGAAACAATTAACTTATGAACTGTCGGGCTTTAAATTTAAAAAAAAAAGGAATTAGTCTTGAAATAATAGAATTAGAGGCAAATACAAATCAAAACACAAATCAATTAATCAATCATACAAATCAAAAATCACAATTGGTGCCAATCCTCAGCGAAAAGTTGTTTCCCCGCTTCGTATTTTTACTTTCCTTGCAATACATGGTAATGTATAGGGAAAGTATTGGAATTATGCCAAAAATCGCAACTCAAGTTTTCGACAGATCTACACGTTTTAGGACCTCTAGAATACAAAAAGATTATTTTTAGCGTAACGTCTGTGTGTGTGTGTGGGGGGGGGGGAGGTCTGTCGTCTGTCTGTGTGTGTCTATATGTCTGTGCAATGTATCTGTCCACTCTAACTCAAGAACTAATGGATCGAATTTCATAAAATTTGGTAGGTAAGTCAGTTGGGTGGTAAGTCACGCTGGTGCTGATTAACGATGGTGAGTTCTAAACATTAAATGCACTGGTAGGAAGAAAACATGATGCAACTTCAATTTTTCAAACCTTTGCTGAGAGTTATAAGAATACGTGTGATGCAGCCGACTTCAAGAGGACCGAACCCAAACTGCATAAGGCTGCAAAACCAGATTCATACTCCTAAAACAAGTCAATAAGACGCCACTTATCGGTGCCTACTATTTTCATTTTGGCGATGCAAATTGTATCTGTGAATAACATTGATAAAGCAAAAAGTACAGAGTGAGGCAAAATGAGCGTACCGATTTGGAACGTCAATAAAAGAAATACAAAGCAAGATAGAGAAAGAAATCTTTTATACTTGAGAAGTACACAGTATACCATTGTTATCCATTAAGTTTTGAAGAGTACATCTGTTAAATGGTGACCGTCGATGTCGATGCAGCTTTGAAGTCCGTTTCGGAAATTTTGCAGTGATCTGCGGACCATGTCCCGCGGAGTCGCCGTGATTTCTTGCGTAATTGCTGCCTTGAGTGTTTGCAAATTTGTTGGTCGGTGTTGGTACACTTTTGATTTGAGATAGCCCCCACAGAAAAAAATCACATGGGGCCAAATCCGGCGAACGCGGTGGCCAACCGATATCACCCCGTAAAGAGACAAGGTGGCCCGGAAACATGTTTCTGAGAATTCCAAGTGACCTTCTAGAGGTATGCGACGTGGCTCCATCTTGCTGTTTGCGTGCAGATCGCTTGGGAGACTGCTGTATGGAATCTCTAGCAGATGGAATCTACAGGGCGGCCAGGACTCTTTCTTTTTAAAGCCGAACTTGTTCGTCTAAAATTTGAAACCCAACGACGAATTGTTTGTGCAGCAGGAACCGGATCATGACATCCGAGCTGAAAGCGTATTCGGAAGGCCCGTTGCGTCGTTATCGCAGATTCACCGTTCGTAACAAACTCTTCAACAACAAAACCACGATGCTCTCCGCTCCAAGCCATGACGGTAACTAAAAATGGCATGTCGAAAGAGACCATGCCCACTGCTGTACCTCTACTATGAGCGAAGCAACGCTTCTGCCAAATCAGAACGTTCTTTCTGCCGCACCCTGTATAAGGCCCACTTTAACAACGCAAAATGTCGTCGCAGACCATATACTGGCCTTATCATGGCAGAAGGAAGTATTTCAAGATATTTCAATTTGTCTTTACCAGTCTGGTTGACTTTCTTTTATCATATTTTTTGTTGAAGACGTGTCTAAATTAATAAATCATATATGAGAATGCGAATGAAAGTATTTCCATAGCATTGGTCTATTTGAAAAGACTTTAACATATTTTATATGATATTTTTTATTGGAGGCATGTCTAAACTAATAAATAAGATATGAGAATGCGGATGAAACTATTTCCAATGCATCGGCCTATTTCAAAAAACTTTAACATATTTTATATGGTATTTTTTGTTGAAGGCATGTCTAAACTAATAAATAAGATATAAGAATGTGGATGAAAATATTTCCATAGTATCGGCCTATTTGAAAAAATGTTAACATATTTTACATGATATTTTTTATTGAAGGCATGTCTAAACTAATAAATAAGATATGAGAATGCGGATGAAAATATTTCCCTAGCATTGGCCTATTTGAAAAAAAAAACTTAATGTGAGATATTTTATTTTATAGAGTATTTATGTTATAAAATGAAGTTCCTCAAGATATATCGTTTTGCCATCACAAGGTCGATACGCCTTATGTTGCCATTTTTTTTTTTGTATAAGAAAGCATGAATGACAAAATGTTCTTTAAAATTGCATATTTTCAATATTTATGAAAATATCTAGACCTTTTCCCTGCATTTACATGTTTTTATTTGACACAACATAAAATAAAAGACAAAAACTTCCCAATTTATAACATTTTATAAGCTGAAGTCTCATCTTTATATTCGCATGGAACATTTAGGTAAAACTGTGTTGGCAGAATATCAGGGGCGGACTGAAGCAGCTCCTTAAGTCCCCTGTATTAGTGTGGGTATCCAGAAACTTCAACATATTTATTCAATTAGAAATTATCCCTAAATTATACAAAATAATCTTTTATATTTGAAGAAATGATAAAATTAAAAAATATTGTAATAATTTAAAAGGGATTTCAACTTTAGAAATTAGCGCCGGGTTCCCACCATAAAATTAAAAAAAAAAGATCAATCATGCTTAAAGCATTGATTATGAAACACTTTCCAACTTCAATGCAATTTTATTTAAACATGTCTAAAATGCAATACATTCCTCGGTAATATTTTAAAACTTATCACAATACTACATTAATTTATTATATTTGAAACCTTAAACCTTCATCGAAAAAAATTAACTTCATTCAAATGACGGCATTAAAGTATAAATTGCCTGGTTTAAACATCTCTTAAATGTTATACATTCCTCGGTAATAATTTTAGAATTATCATAATACTACGATAATTTATTATATTTGAAAACTTCATCGAAAATAACTGAAATCCATTCAAATGACGTCATAAAAAATAACACATCTGGCTCTCTCTATAAAAGCAACATTTCATTCATAAATAATTCCCCCATTCATGTCATTCATCCCAATACTATAATAATTTATTTTATTTAAAAATTAAGACCATTGAGTTGAAAGTAAGTAAACTCTATGCGTAAAACTTCATCGAAAAATATCGTCCTTCTCTTTCTAAAATCAATGAATTCATATCAGCTAAGCAGACTCCATGGACTAAATGATTTTGTGTTAAAGAATTACAGCGATTCTAATACAACTCATTCTACATATTTTGCTGTTTACATTTTACATAGGTGAAAAATAGGCTTAATAGTAGAAATAATCAAATTTGGAAGAGCATTTAAACTGAAATATATTGTCATTGCGTTGTTTCAGTATGTAGATGCACAGAATTTAGGCAAAAATAAAGTAATTTTAGGACGGATACAACACTCAATATGAATTAAAAAGAACTTTAAAAATCAGGATTTTGACACAAGATGGATGCCATATATCATTTTGAAGTGGGTCATGTGATCGTTTCATATCATGGACACGTGATCGCTTAATATAAGAGGTGTTATTATTATTTTAATTTTTATTTAAAAAACAACTGAATATATTTCGCTGAATTTTTTTTTATATATTTTATGGAACAATTTGAATATTGCCTAAAATTTTCGAAGCAATTTGTGAATTTTAAATCCGCTTAAAAAATGCTTGAAAAATTAGGTCCCATAGGGCTCAATGTATTCCATTTCTTCAACCCGGGTTCAATCCAAAACTAATTGGGTGATATTATTCATTTATATTCCCATAGGTCCTATAGACCGTCTGAACAACATACTAAAATTTCATTTTGATTAAGTCATTTTTACGGCAGTTATCGTGCTAACGGACAGACAGACAGACAGACAGACAGACAGAATGAACAAAGTCATAAACACTTTTCAACTTTGTTGTAAAGTGTTAAAAACGGGCAACATTTAGGTTCTGCAGTCTAGATTTGAAAATATGTGGATTGCACTTACACTATTGTTTATTTGAATGTATTAACACTACTTGGATAATGCTACATATATGATAATTATCAATTTTCAGGCTCCAAAAAATATATTTTTAACTTTATAGAATGTGAAAACGTTTGATTGGAATAAGATTTTAGAAGATTTCAAAGACAGAGGTGTTTACCATGATCAAGGGAATTTTAATGCATATTTATAACGTTACAGAAATGACCTTGACATGAAAGACATATGGGTTCAACATTTTTAACATAGTTGTAAAGTGTTTATGATTTTGTTTATTCTGTCTCTCTGTTCGTTCGTACGATAACTGCCGTATAAATGACTTTATCAAAATGCAATTTTAGTATCTTGTTGAGACGGTCTGTGGGACATACGGAAATAAAAATGAATAATATCACCCAATTAGTTTCTGATTTGACCCGGGTTAAAAAAAAATGAAATACGTTGAGCCCAATGGGACATAATTTTTCAAACGTTTTTTAAGCCAAGTTAAAATTCACAAATTGCTTCTAAAATTATAGGAAATATGCAAATTATCCTGTAAAATGTGTAAAAAAAGATATCAGCAGAATATGTTAGGAAGATTTTTGAATAAAAATTGAAATAATAATTATACTCATATTATATGGAGAGATCACTTGACTACTTTCAAAATAAAATATGACATCCATTTTTTTCTCCTGTATAAAAATCGTGATATTTAAAGAGCGTTTAAATTTATATTTAGTGTTGCATCCGTCATAAAAACGCTTTATTTTTGCATAATATCTGCGTATCTAAATTCTGTGTCAACACAATTACAATATTTTTGGTTTTAAATGATCACTAAACTTTAATTATTCTTAAAATGAAGCTTAATTTCTATAGCATGCAGAATATAGACAAATCAAGCAATTGTAAGATGAGTTGTATAAGGATTGCTAAATTGTTATCACATAAAATTATTTAGCTCTGAAATCTGGAATATAAGTAATATCATTGAAATATTCTTTGATTTTACAAAGAGATTTTTAGAGTTGGCTTTTTTTTATGAAGTTTTAAATTTCCAACTATTATAAATTATTGCAATACCGTGATAACTTAAAAAAATCTGATGTGGGCAACTCATGACTTTCCTTATATAATGCAATGAATTTACAACTTTTACAGTTAAGAAAAATGTTATTCTTATAGTAGATACTTATACTCTTTCCAAGATATTGAATTTTCTTCAATCAGTAGTCATTTTCATTGATTTAGCGTCATTTTTTCCATTTGGCGAGATTTTTGTTAATTAGGCAACAATTAAAAATGTCGCCAAGTTGGCGACATTCCGCCAAATTCGTCGCCAAAATCTCGCCAAGCGTTTTGGATGGAGAAATAAGTTATTCTTACAGTAGATAAATGACTATTGGCATTCAAATACAAAAGTATTACTCAAAGTATCTTTTTTCCTGAATGGAAAGAGCTAGTTCCACGAGAATGATGTCACCAAATTTATTGTATGGTATTACATATGAAAAGTGAACACGTTTTTCAATAGGAAATATTTCTTTTTATTTTATATGACTTTTTGATAATTTTTTGAAAAATGTACAATATCTCGAGAAAGGTTCATGTTAACATTCTAAAATTTGTGTCAATCGTTTTCTAATGAAAAATTACATAAGAAATGTCTATTTGCGTAACTTTATTAGTGGTTTTGATTTTTTGACGATTTTTTCAAAATTTCACTCGAAAATTTAGGGGGGGTTCTGAACATTCGATTGCGTATAAAAACAATAGGCTTCCAGTGTTTATGGATTGTGATTTTTGTACCAAATTTCGTTCAAATCGGTCCATTCGTTCGTCAGTTATCGTCTCCACAGACTCACTGACACACACACACATATATTTTCACACACACACACACACACACACACACATATTTTCACACACACACACAGACAGACATCACTTCAAAAATATTTGATTCGTGATCAGGGATGCTTGAAACATGCTCTCCCGTCGAAAACTCGAATTCGAATTTTCGACCCCGTCTCAATATTTTCCTTATACATTATGTGTATAATGAAAGTAATATGAATGCTGAATGTAGAATGTATCGCATTTTTCAGTAACATTAAATATATTTTCGACTTCATATAAAAATGCAAATTTGTCATTTCTGCTATAGTCCCCCATTGATAAGTGACGTTTCCTCCCCACGAATGCTGAATGTATCGCATTTTAGAATAAAATTGCATTGTTTAAATAAAATTGCATTTCAGTTGAAAAGTGTTTCACAATCAATGCTTTATGCATAATTGATCTTTCTTGATCTTATTCCGTACGGAAATTAGAATTAGTATTAGGAAATAAATTATGCACTAAACATAATTTGCTTTTATATACTAAAAGCAGTCAATATATTTTTACTTTCCTTATATACATAAAGTATAAGGAAAGTATTGTGACGGGGTCGAAAATTCGAATTCGAGTTTTCGACGGGAGAACACGTTTCAAGCATCCCTGATCACGAATCAAACATTTTTGAAGTGATGTCTGTGTGTGAAAGTATGTGTGTGTGTGTGTGTGTGTGTGTGTGTGTGTGTGTGTGTGTGTGTGTGTGTCAGTGAGTCTGTGGAGACGATAACTGACGAACGAATGGACCGATTCGAACGAAATTTGATACAAAAATCACAATCCGTAAACACTGGAAGCCTATTGTTTTTATGCGCAATCGAATGTTCAGAACCCCCCTAAATTTTCGAATGAAATTTTGAAAAAATCGTCAAAAAATCAAAACCATTAATAAAGTTACGCAAATAGACATTTCTTATGTAATTTTTCATTAGAAAACGATTGACATAAATTTTAGAACGCTAACACGAGCCGTTCTTGAGATATTGTACATTTAAAAAAAAATATCAAAAAGTAATGTAAAATAAAAAAAAATATTTCGTATTGAGAAACATATTCACTTTTCATATGTAATACCATGCGATAAATTGGGTGACATCATTCTCGTGGATCTAGCGCGTTCCATTCATGAAAAAAGATACTTTGAGTAATACTTTTGTATTTGAACGCCAATAGTCATTTATCTGCTGTAAGAATAAGTTATTTCTTCGTCCATAACGCTTGACGAGATTTTGGCGACGAATTTGTCGGAATGTCGCCAACTTGGCGACTTTTTGAAATGTTGCCAAATTAACGAAAATCTCGCCAAATGGATAAAAATGACTCTAAATCAATGAAAATGACGACTCATTGTCGAAAATTCACTATCTTGGAAAGAATATTAGTATCTACTATAAGAAAAATTTTTTTACTGTAAAAGTAGTAAATTCATTACATTATATAAGGAAAGTCATGTGTTGCCCACATCAGATTTTTAAAAATTTCATTCATATCAATAAGAACTAGATGCGTATCAGAAATGATAGTTAATAAAAAAATTCGCCAAAAATGAGCAATGAAGTTGTGTTTATCACTTGATTGCTAATAGGAAAGTGTTATGGAACAAAATCCTAAATAGTTTTTTTGAACTAACATAAAACCACTGCTCTTACCAACTGGTGGGTGAAAAGTGTAACCTTTTTGACAACATCTTAATGCCCTCAATTCTCAGAGACAAACGTGTATCAATAATTTCGGAAAATAATGTCGTTAATATTTTCATAAATAAAGGTTCTCCTTATGAGTTAAAATCGTAATTTTTTAGAGCTTACCCATTTATTTTATTAACACTTTACAACAAAGTTGAAAAGTGTTTATGACTTTGTTCATTCTGTCTGTCTGTCTATCTGTCTGTCTGTCCGTTAGCACGATAACTGCCGTAAAAATGACTTAATCAAAATGAAATTTTAGTATGTTGTTCAGACGGTCTGTAGGACCTATGGGAATGTAAATGAATAAAATCACCCAATTAGTTTTGGATTAAATCCGGATTGAAAAAATGAAATACATTGAGCCCTATGGGACCTAATTTTTCAAACATTTTTAAGCGGATTTAAAATTCACAAATTGCTTCGAAATTTTTAGGTAATATTCAAACTGTTCCATAAAATATATAAAAAAAATTCAGCGAAATATATTCAGTAGTTCTTTGAATAAAATTTAAAATAATAATTACACCTCTTATATGAAGCGATCACGTGACCATGAAATGAAAAGATAACATGACCCACTTCAAAATGATATATGGCATCCATCTTGTGTCAAAATCCTGATTTTTAAAGTTCTTTTTAATTCATATTGAGTGTTGTATCCGTTCTAAAACCACTTTATTTTTGGTTAAATTCTGTGCACCTACATACTGAAACAACGCAATTACAATAAATTTGAGTTTTAATGCTCATCCAAATTTGATTATTTCTACAACGAAGCCTATTTTTCACCTATGTAAAATGTAAACAGCAAAATATGTAGAATGAGTTGTATTAGAATTGCTGTATTTCTTTAACACAAAATTATTTAGCCCATGGAGTCTGCATAGCTGATATGAATGAAATATTCATTGATTTTACAAAGAGAAGGACGATTTTTTTCGATGAAGTTTTAAGCATAGAGTGTAATTACTTGTAGTTCCGTGGTGTTAATTTTCAAATAAAATAAATTATTATAGTATTGTGATGAATGAAATGAATGGAAAAATGTATGAATGAAATGCTGTTTTTATAGAGAAATCCAGCCGTGTTATTTTTTCTATGACGTCATTTGAATGAATTTTAGTAGTTTTCGATGAAGGTTTCAAATATAATAAATTATCGTAGTATTATGATAGTTTTAAAAATATTACCGAGGAATGTATCGCATTTTAGAGATGTTTTAATCAGGCAATTTATATTTCAATGCCGTCATTTGAATGAAGTTCATTTTTTTCGATGAAGGTTAAGTTTTCAAATATAATAAATTAATGTAGTATTGTGATAAGTTTTAAAATATTACCGAGGATTGTATTGCATTTTAGACTTGTTTAAATAAAATTGTGTGAAGTTGTGAATGTGTTTCATAATCAATGCTTTAAGCATGATTGATCTTTCTTGTTATTTATCATTTTTACTTTCCCTACAATACATGGTAATGTATAGGGAAAGTATTGGAATCATGCCGAAAATCGCAACTCGAGTTTTCGACGGATCTACACGTTTCGAGACCTCCAGAATACGAAAAAACCATTTTTAGCGTGAGGTCTGTGTGTGTGTCTGTCTGTCTGTGTGTCTGTCTGTGCAGATTTTGTATCCACTTTAACTAAAAAACTAATGGACCGAATTTCACAAAATTTTGTAGGTAAGTCACTTGTGGTCGGGGCTGGTGCTGATTAGTTTTGGGTACGATTCGGAATAAAAGAACCCGCCTTTTTTGTGAAATGGCCCGCAAAAGCTTGTATCCACTGTAGCTGAAAAACTAATAGACCGAATTTCACAAAATTCGGTAGATGAGTCACTTGTAAGTTACCCTGGTGCTGATTAGATTTTGGTATGATTCGGAAAAAAATGACCTGCCTTTTTTTGAAAAATGGCCCGCAAAAATCACCCAAATCTAAACTAAAGAACTGGGTATACTCAAATATATCCATTAAATGCTGATTTAATACGTAATTTTTAACGACGAAAAGAATAAGACCAACCCCATTACACTAGGACTAGCCGTTCTCGAGATATTTTAGTTTTTCGTACTTTCCCTACGCCACCTTTGAAAATAAGCCCGGTTACCGAATGAGAATGGAAAATGAATTAAAAGTGAAATAAATTTAATTAAAATAAAGAGATCGTTAATATAAGTCTGCAGGGAAAGTCATGTGCTGCTCACATCAGATTTTTTACTTTTCCTGCACTACATGGTAATGTATAGGGAAAGTATTGGAATCATGTCGAAAATCGCAACTCGAGTTTTCGACGGATCTACACGTTTCGAGACCTCTAGAATACGAAAAAACTATTTTTAGCGTGACGATGTTTGTGTGTCTGTCTGTCCGTGTAGATTTTGTATCTACTCTAACTAAAAAACTAATGGACCGAATTTCATAAAATTTGGTAGGTATGTCACTTGTGGGCGAGTCTGGTGCTGATTAGTTTTGGGTATGATGCGGGATATAAGAACCCGCCTCTTTTGGCGAAATGGCTCGCAAAAGCTTGTATCCACTGTAGCTAAAAAACTAATGGACCGAATTTCACAAAATTCGGTAGATAAGTCACTTGTGGGACATCCTGTTGCTGATTAGATTTTAGTAGGATTCGAAAAGAAAAAACCTGCCTTTTTTTGCAAAATGGCCCACAAAAATCGCCAAAATCTAAAATAAAAAACTACATATGCTCAAATATATCCAGTAAGTACTTGGTTAATACGTAATTTTTAACGAAGAAAGATTAAGCCCAACCCCATTACACTAGAACTAGCCGTTCTCCAGATATTTTAGTTTTTTCGTATTTTCTCTATGCCACCTTTGAAAATAAGTCTAGTTATCAAATGAGAACGAAAATTGAATTAAAAGTGAATTAAATTTAATTAAAATCAAGAGAACGTGAATATAAGTCTGCAGGGAAAGTCATGTGCTGCTCACATCAGATTTTTACTTTCCCTGCAATACATGGTAATGTATAGGGAAAGTATTGGAATCATGTCGAAAATCGCAACTCGAGTTTTCGACGGAACTACACGTTTCGAGACCTCTAGAATACGAAAAAACTTTTTTTAGCGTGACGTGTGTGTGTGTGTCTGTGTGTCTGTCTCTGTGTCTGTGTGCCTGTCTGTCTGTCTGCCTGTCTATCGGTGCAATGTATGTATCCACTCTAACTCAAGAGCTAATGGACCGAATTTCATGAAATTTGGTAGATAA
The DNA here is from genome assembly GCA_951213105.1 of Amaurobius ferox. Lineage (NCBI taxonomy): Eukaryota > Metazoa > Arthropoda > Arachnida > Araneae > Amaurobiidae > Amaurobius > Amaurobius ferox. The sequence goes on along the minus strand of OX578149.1, from coordinate 36,757,184 downwards.
GTCACTTGGATGTGACCCTGGTGCTGATTAGTTTTTGATACTATTCGTAAAAACAGAACCCGCCTTTTTTTGCGAAATGGCCAGTAAAAGTTTCATGTATTTACTCTAGCTAAAATAATAATCGACCAAATTTCATAAAATTTGGCAAATAAGTTACTTGTTGGATACTCTGGTGTTGATTAGAATTTGGTATGTTTCTGAAAAAAAGAACTCGCCTTTTTTTTATAAAATGGCTCTCAAAAATTTCATGTATCCACTCTAGCTAAAATACTAATTGACCAAATTTCACAAAATTTGGTAGATAAATCACATGTAGGATACTCTGGGGCTGATTAGATTTTGGTACAATTCGGAAAAGAACAACCTGCCTTTATGAAATGGCCGGCAAAAATCACCAATATCTAAAAAAAGACTACGTATGTTCAAATATATCAATAAAATGCTTGTTATATACGTAATTTTTGACGAGGAAAAAATTAAGATCAACTCTATTACTCTAGGACTTACCGTTCCCGTGATATTTGAGATTTTTCACATTTTTCATGCCGTCTTTGAAACAATGTCCAATTACTAAATAAAAGCAGAAATTGAATTAAAAATGCAAATTTAGTGTCATTTTGTGCAATTAAACTCAATTTAATGAGGTCTTAAAGAAATAAAGAAAACATGAATTTGAGTCTACAGGGAAAGTCATGTGCTGCTCATATCACATTTTTACTAATGTAATTAAGAGATTGTTGGACTAATGTGATTAGGATTGATGTAATTAAGAGATTGTTTGATTAATGTAATGACGATTGATGCAATTAAGTGATTCTTTGTGATTAATGTAATTAAGATTGATATAATTAAGAGATTGTTTGATCACACAATGCAATTAGGATTGATGTAATTAAGATATTGTTAGATTAATGTAATTAGGATTGATATAATTAACGGAAACGCCACTTATCAATGGGGGACTATAGCAGAAATGACAAATTTGCATTTTTATATGAAGTCGAAAATATATTTAATATTACTGAAAAATACTTTTTGTTGAAAAATATGTAGAACAGATTGTGTTGCAAACAAATTATCAAAAAAAATATATCTTATTATTATTATTATTATTTTTAAAGCTCAAGGGATATAAAATTCATAATTATCAAATATATAGCCAACCAGCCAGTAATCATTATCATGCAAGGGTACATGTTAAATTGACAAATTCGAAATAAAAAAAAAATGCCTTTGAATATAAAATTGTTGAACTGCATTGTAATTAAAATTAACTGTAGTGTGGAACAACTCGACTTTCTCATACCAGAATCCATTTTTAAGTAGTCTTTTTTTTCAAATTTTACAGGAATAATACGAAAAATCGGTACCTTTGATCTAAATGATTATATACATATAGAGCGTTAGCCTTCCATTTAAAGGGCTTAAAAACTTTTTGATTGATACCATACTTGACAATGTATCCACGGGGGGGGGGGGAGGAATACTTCCCACCCGCGGGGGGCTGATGACGCCACAAACACAAAAATTGTATGGCGACTATTTTTTACAATTATGCTTGAAACTAATGAGTCTCGTGATCATTGAGTCATAAATAATCCCTTTTATGCATGATTATGTAAAATTTTGTCCTGTGGTGTATTGAAAAAAAAATAAACTTCAAAGTTTTCACTCGAATTTAAAAAAATTCTATCTAGTTTTAGATTTTTTCGATAACAAAGTCAAATATAAAGTATCGTGAAAACCTATCAATATTTGTAGCAGCTGTCGTATACACAAGAAATCGACCACAGACATACAGACACTTCCGATTTTTACACTTCCGATTCAAATAACATTCTTTGAAACATCCATTTCTGTGGATTGGCTATAGATAGAGCTTAAGTAACGAATAATATGGATTCAGCATCAAATTTTAGAAGGGGCTGGGGAGTTTTTTAAGGATTTTCACTTTCGGTTTTTATTCCGGTTAAAACATTTCCAATTTCCTTAAAACATCTATTTCTCAGAATGGCCTATAGATTGAATACTTCTAGATTCGGCTTCAAGTTCGGCCTCAAGTTTCTGAAGGGACAGAGGAATTCCCTAAGGATTTCAACTTCTGGTTTAAAAATTTTCCTTGAAACGATTCTTTCTTTAAGAATCAGCTAGAGATTCATGGGGCCCATAGGGGAGGAAAAGAGGGGGTGCTTAAACTCCCTTGGGTGTTCAAGGTCACAAAGGTGGGCATCAAGCTAGTCTATGTTGTTAGTCTTATCATTGCGTTTGCCCCACTGATGTCAGTGGTTTTCCCCCTCCTGAATCTATGTCTCTTCCATTTCTATGGGCGTCCATGTAGATATTAAATAATAAGCATGAAATTTTATTGGGAGTAGTGATCTCACTAACTATTTCCACATTTGATTTCAGAGATGTCAGCTCCGATAAACAAATTTATATTTTCCCCTAATCATCTCTATCTTGGCAGTGATAGATCTTAGATGATGACTGATATGGATTCATCATTAAATTTCAGATAGGGAAGGGATTCACTAAGGATGTTTTCATTTCCTTCTTTGGAGATGTCACTTCTGGTTTCTTTGAAAGTTTGAATGACTGCATGAAGTACTCTCAAGTGTGATAAACATTTTTCAGTTCTGTCAGTAATGGAGTGTTTCACACCACTTACTACTTAATGAAGACTTTAAAGTCCCTAGTTTGATTTTTACTACTTATCTGTAAAATGACACAAGAGATTTCGAGAACAGTCCAAAATAGCCTTACGCCAAGGCAAGTACTTAGATACTTGGAATTTACTACTTTAACTTCTTTATCAACAGAATTAATTTCTATAGCGACTGGACGTAAAATCAAAGAGGTCTGTATACAGAAAAACAGACATGTTACTGCACAGGTCTTTTCAGTTGAATGAATGTAATACTTAGAATGAACTTAATGCTGTATGTAATGTAGAATGAACTTAATGCTGTATGTAATGTAGAATGAACTTAATGCTGTATGTAATGTAGAATGAACTTAATGCTGTATGTAATGTAGAATGAACTTAATGCTCTATGTGATGTAGAATGAACTTAATGCCCTATGTAATGTAGAATGAACTTAATGCTCTATGTAATGTAGAATGAACTTAATGTTCTATGTAATGTAGAATGAACTTAATGCTGTATGTAATGTAGAATGAACTTAATGCTGCATGTAATGTAGAATGAACTTGGATGAACTTAATGCTGCATGTAATGTAGAATGAACTTGGATGAACTTAATGCTTGGTGATACATATAAACATCAGATTAGTCGTAGCTAAATCAATATGGACGGCGGATTTTTACTGACTTCCGTCAATCGACGTCGGTAAACCACAGGTGGGGGCTCTAGTTGTCTATTCCTGTGTATATATTAGCTATACACATCTTGGACACTTGCCACACACCGCTGACCTGCCGGACACACTCCCAGACTGCTAATCATACGAAAACGAACACTTATTTATAAGGAACCAAAATTTTATCTTGTTCTACTATCAGGATCGCAAAAATTTGTTAGTTGGCTCCGGATTGGTTTACATAACCGGATCCGTAAGAAGTTGTTAGTACAAAGTAAATCATAACTTAGAACGTAAACTGAGGGAAAATATAACGAAAAGGTTATATAGACCTCACAGGGTTTTTCATAAATTTCTTATTGCATTTGTGTTATATATTTATAGTTCCTGATTTTTTAATGATTTTTTTTTTCAAAACTTCAATTGGAAAATTTGGTGCGTTCCGAATGTTTGATTCCGTTGAAAATAAGATTTCGATATTAACATATTGGGATAATCATACAAATATAATTCGGAAAGCTCTTTTAGTTGTTGAGTTATTGTGCCCACAGAATCACATACTGATATATACATATTGACAAACATACATAAGGAAATCACGACAAAAACATTTCATTCGTATTCAGGGATGACCAAAACGTATACATCAGGCCAAACCTTGAATTCGAATTTTAAATTCGTCAAAATATTTTAAAATATTTAATTACGATTGAAATATTTCATTATTTATAGTCCTTAAATATATTCCTTGAATCATACCAGTTGATAGTGAAAAATAACAGCAACAAAAACTTGTCTTTTCACGAGGTTTTTGCTTGTTATTCCATTTTAATCTATAATAAATTTACTTCAACGAAGATTTAACACACAGCTTCAACAAATATAAGCGAATACTTATAGTTACCAAACATAAATGGTTACAATCGAGTTTTACTTTTAATCTTCCTACTTATTCAAACAGTTAGAGAACTTATAAATTCCCCACCCATGAATCTTTACTCGAATACTAATTGTCAGTTATAAGAATGGTTGGATATTGGAAAATATATTGCAAAGCATATTTCGCCGATTTTGATTGGATTGAAAATTTCATGGAACGGTAATAAATGCCATACGACTGATGCCGATTTACCAAGTATTGTAAATTTCATGGATCGGAAAATAAGTCTTTTACAACTGGTGCCGGTCCATGGACGAGTTATAAATTACAATTATATGTACAGAATGTATTCATATGTGTTACAATTAATGATTAATTAGTAGTTCAAATATTGTTATCGATGTGTAAAATATCCTCACTGGAGTCTCTTATGAAAACCAGATGGAGAAACATCCGTACAGGCAACCTTTCCTACGATGTGAATCTAATGTTGCCATATGCTGAAGTTCAAGGAGAGTTGCCAGATTTGACGATTTATCGTCAATTTGATTTTTATTATCGTCGATTTATCGCCAATTCGATTTATCTAAAGTTCGAGAAACAGATAGAAATAACGAATTTTCTACGAGATATGAGATACTTCTAGAAGTTTCCATAGAGTATATAAAAGACGTCATCACTCATTTGAAGAGAAGTTGACGTGATACGAGCTGCATTGAACTGTCACATACATCAATGTTTTGAGAACAGTAGCTGGTGTTTTGTGAAATGTTCGTCATTGTTTCGAGAATAGCATCGATTCTTTTGTGGAAGTAGTGGTGCATTTAAGTGCTGTTTTACTGTATATTGTTTCTGTTCATGCTGTGCCTGTGAATAAACGTGTTAGTTATTTATAGAATTGGACTCATTTTTGTATCCTGAGCGTACACCCAAGATTTCAGAGGATACGTCGTAACAATATTATATACTAAAATAATAGCATTATTTTCAGTATGACGTTTTTAAATACGTGTCTCTCACTCTAAGGATTTAGAGATTAATTGTACATGCATTACCATAATGCCCTTTATTATTATTATTATTATTATTATTATTAATTATTATTTGGAAATGCATGAAAAGAAAACCATATTGAAACTACATAAAAGGAAGAAGATGCAACTTAAACTGCAGATATTTTGATGTAGTAAACTATTTTTGTTATCTTTATTCACGAGATGAAATGTCATTATGTAATGAAATCTCCCCCAAATCAAATGCTAAAAATAATCTCATGCTAAAAATAACCTCAAGATAACCTTCTTCGTATCATCAAGAAGTATCGCCTCTCTGGAATTTCAGAATAATTTGTAGCATTTTTTTCCTAATTCAGTATCAACTATATCATAGGCTTAGTTGGAATCTTTGAAAGGAACAGGTTACAAAAGAATGGGAGAGAGGGGAGGGGATGAGTTCACACTGTTTATTTTCGTTTTCCAATAGGTACCATCTAATGTTTTCGATCAATGAAGGGAGATGGTTGTGATCCTTAATTCTTTCTGCATACACCTATAAACGGAATCAATGAACTATAATTACACTTCCATTGCAGATAACAGTATCCATGGACAATTTTAACACTTTCCTACATAGTTGTAAAGTGTTTATGACTTTGTTCATTCTGTTTGTCTGTCCGTTCGCACGATAACTGCCGTAAAAATGACTTTATCAAAATGAAATTTTAGTATGTTGTTGAGATGGTCTGTGGGAAATATGAAAATGTAAAAGGTTTTTTTTTTTTTTAAACAAATGGCTAGGCACTTGATTCCTTGATTCTCATCATTCGCCTTAAAAGAATAATATAACCCAATTCGTTTTGGATTTAATCCGGGTTGAAAAAAACAAGAAATATCAATCATGCTTAAAGCATTGATTATGAAACACCTTCCAACTTCAATGCAATTTTATTTAAACAAGTCTAAAATGCAATACATTCCTCGGTAATATTTTGAAACTTATCACAATACTACATTAATTTATTATATTTGAAAACTTAAACCTTCATCGAAAAAAATGAACTTCATTCAAATGACGGCATTGAAATATAAATTGCCTGGTTTAAACATCTCTAAAATGTTATACATTCCTCGGTAATAGTTTTAGAATTATAATACTACGATAATTCATTATATTTGAAAACTTCATCGAAAACAACTGAAATTAATTCAAATGACGTCATAGAAAAAATAACAAGCCTGGATCTCTCTATAAAAACAGGATTTCATTCATAACTTTCTCCCATTCATTTCATTCATCACAATACTATAATAATTTATTTTATTTAAACATTTTGTTTAAGACCATGGAGCTACAAAAAATTAAATTCTATGCTTGAAACTTCATCGAAAAAAAACCGTCCTTCTCTTTATGAAATCAATTAATATTTCATTCATATCAGCCATGCAGACTCCATGGACTAAATTATTTTGTGTTAAAAAAATACAGGAATTCTAATACAACTCATTCTATATATTTTGCTGTTTACATTTTACATAGGTGAAAAATTAGTTGTAGAAATAATCAAATTTAGATGAGCATTTAAACTCAAATATATTGTCATTGCGTTGTTTCAGTATGTAGATGCACAGAATTTAAGCAAAAATAAAGTAGTTTTAGGACGGATACAACACTCAATATGAATTAAAAAGAACTTAAAAAAATCACGATTTTGAAACAAGATGGATGCCATATATCATTTTGAAGTGGGTCATGTGATCGTTTCATATCATGGTCACGTGATCGTTTCATATAAGAGGTGTAATTATTATTTTAATTTTTATTTAAAAAACTACTGAATATCTTTCGCTGAATTTTTTTTTTATATATTTTATGGAACAATATGAATATTACCTAAAATTTTCGAATTAATTTGTGAATTTTAAATCCGCTTAAAAAATGTTTGAAAAATTAGGTCCCATAGGGCTCCATGTATTTCATTTTTTCGATCCGGGTTCAATACAAAACTAATTGGGTGATATTATTCATTTATATTCCCATAGGTTCTACAGACCGTCTAAACAACATACTAAAATTTCATTTTGATTAAGTTATTTTTACGGCAGTTATCGTGCTAACGGACAGACAGACAGACAGACAGACAGACAGACAGAATGAACAAAGTTATAAACACTTTTCAACTTCGTTGTAAAGTGTTAAAAATGAGATACATTGAACCCTATGGGACCTAATTTTTCAAACATTTTTTAAGAGGAGTTAAAATCTGTATACCAGGCGTTTCAGGGGGCTCTTAATAAAAAATTTATCACTACCTGCTCTAAAAGTTAGGAAAATTCAAAAATCTGGTTTTCCTTCAGAAACCGGACAGTTTCTAAAAGCAAAACACAGAGCAGAAGAATTGACAATTCTGAAAAATTGTTTGAAAAAAGAGAAAAAACAGAGAACTCACAAGATCTTGTCTACCCCTCCTCCCCCTTCTCCTTATAGGGCAGATATTGCCATTTACGTTATTTCATAATTTATTGGTTTTGCAGTGAAATAAAAAGAAATTATCAAAAAGATTGATTGAATAGACAATCTAATATAACAAAGTATTGTATTATAGTTCCATTTTATTTTAACTGGTATTTGCATTTGAGATATAATTTGGTTTTCCTTGTTAGATGCTTTATGATACTCTCCCAAACTCCCCTATATACTGTAAAAATATCTGTGAGAATTTATTTTGTGGAAAGCCAAAGTCAGGAAAAGTCAGTAGTTTTCTTTCAGGAAATAAAAGTTACGATCCTAGACTATAGGTTCATAGTCATTTAAAATCTACTTTAAACTGTTATCTCCCGGTGAAAGGTGATTTCGTGTGCATTATAGGAACGGTAGAGCGCCAAAACAATCGAATGTACCGTCGAATCCGAGATCTGCAAGTATTAATCAAAGAAAGTTTTGTTGTTAAATTCTTGATTTAACACTACAGTTTCTTTCTCCTACATGACAGCTGGGTGTTGTTGTTGTACCCAGACCGTCCGCACTACCAGAAAGGTGTAAGGTAACTGTTTGGACGTCCGGGAAGTGCCACCCAATTTACCCCAGAATCCAGTGGTAGAGGCATTCACAGGGAGCGTACTCTCCCTCCCCTACCACCAACCTCTCGGATGACAGCTGGGTGTATATTTACTTTCTCATATTATGTAATATAGTATAGAGGAAGTATCGTTTTCACTAATATTTTCGAATTCGAGATTCTGACGCCAACATATGATTTTAGACCTCCTGAGCACGCTTTGACTATTTGTGGAGGGATGTCTGTCGGTCTGTACGTCTGTGATCGATTTGTGTACATGATAGCAGCCACAAATATTAATGGATTTTCACGAAACTTTATATCAAATTTGTTATACAAAATCCAGACCTAGATAGAATTTTTTTAAAATTCGAGCCGAAATTTCGAAATTTATTCGAAATTATATATTTTGTTAACATAACAGCATAGAACAAAACGTGACATAATCATGAATAAAAGGATTTATTTGTGATTCAATGATCACGGGACTTAATAATTTCAATCATTGTCGGAAAAAATAACCGCGATCAAATTTTTTTGTTTGTGACGTCATTAGCCCCCCTTACCCTCGGGGTACATTGTCAAGTATGGTATCAATCGAAAATTTTTTTCAAGCCCTTTAAAGTGAAGGGTAACACGCTATAATTGTAATCATTTGGACATATAATACTACCGATTTTTACAAAATGTTTCTTATAAATTTTAGGGGAAAAAAGTTACTAAATATGGATTCTGGTATGAGAACGTCGAGATGAAGCGCACTCCAGTTAATTTTATAGTCTAGAGACAGAGCTGTACTTATATTTCAGTCCTCCTTTGGTTCTCGGTGAATTTCTTCAGAATATCAAAGTCCTAGTGATCCTAGGTACCAAAACTTAAAAATTTAATTACAGATAAAGAAAACAAAAAATCTGATATAGACAGCACTTGATTTTCCTTATATAATGCAATGAATTTACTTCTTTCACAGTGAAACAAAAAAAATCTGATGTGGGCAACACATGACTTTCCTTATATAATGTAATTAATTTACTACTTTTACAGTAAAAAAAAGTAGGTTTTTCTTATAGTAGATACTAATATTCTTTCCAAAATATTAAATTTTCGACAATTAGTCGTCATTTTTATCCATTTGGCGAGATTTTCGTTAATTTGGCTACATTTCAAAAAGTCGCCAAGTTGGCGACATTCCGCCAAATTCGCCGCCAAAATCTCGCCAAGCGTTATGCACTAAGAAATAAGTTATTCTTACAGCAGATAAATGACTATTGGCGTTCAAACACAAAACTATTACTAAAAGTATATTTTTTCATGAATGGAATGAGCTAGTTCCACGAGAATGATGTAAACCAATTTATCGCATAGTATTACATATGAAAAGGGAACATGTTTCTCAATAGGAATTTTTTTTTTATATGACTTTTTGATAATTTTTTTTAAAAAATGGACAATATCTCAAGAACGGTTCATGTTAGCGTTCTAAAATTTATTACAATCGTTTTCTAATGAAAAATTACATAAGAAATGTCTATTTGCGCAACTTTATTAATTTTTTAATTTTTTGACGATTTTTTCAAAATTTCATTCAAAATTTAGGGGGGTTCTTAACATTCGATTGCATATAAAAGCAATAGGCTTCCAGTGTTTACGGATTGTGATTTTTGTACCAAATTTGGTTCGAATCGGTCCATTCGTTCGTCAGTTATCGTCTCCACAGACTCACTGACACACACACACACACACACACACACATACACACACACAGACATCACTTCAAAAATGTTTGATTCGTGATCAGGGATGCTTGAAACGTGCTCTCCCGTCGAAAACTCGAATTCGAATTTTCGACCCCGTCACAATACTTTCCTTATACATTATGTATATAAGGAAAGTAATATGAATAGATCCACGGTACAGTGTTTTCAACGTTGAATTGTACATTAGGCGCTTTTCCGGATGACAACATGTAATACTATTTCAAAGTACCCAATTAACTTATATTTCATGCAACTCTAAATTAATAATTATTAATATTGATAGCATCCTCAATAAGCATAGTCTATACATAAAAATATTTTAATAATTACTTCATCAATTAGGCGTTATTTTCATAAACTTTGACGATATTTTTATAAATCTGGGGCGATATATCGCCAAGATGGCGATATCCAGTTAGATTATTTACCAAGCTCACCAAATGTATCGCCAAGTGTTACAGATAAACGGAGAGAAGAGCATTTCTTATATACTAGAAGGTATGCCCGTCATACGATGGAATTCAAAATTTGCAAATCATTATACCTCCCATTTGACGTTATTTTTATCAATTTGGCAAAATTATCCTCATTTTGGAAACGTTTAATAAGTCGCCAAGTTGGCGACATCCTGCCAAAATGTTCGCTTAGCCTTACGGACGGATGGATGGATGGGCGGACGGAGAAATGGGTTATTCTTATAGTCGATTCTCATGCTCTTTGCAAGATATTGAATTTTCATCAATTTGTCGTCATTTTCATTGATTTAGTGTCATTTTTACCAATTTGGTGGCATTTTCGTCACTTTGCAACATTTTAAAAAATCGCTAAGTTAGCGATATTTCGTTAAATTGTTTGCTAAACTTTCGCCAAGCGCTATGGATAAGAAATGGGTTATTCCTATAGTAAGAAATGACGACTGGCGTCCAAATCAAAAACTAGTACCCGAAATATCTTCTCTCGTGAATAGAACATGCTAGATCCACGAGAATGATGTTAACAAATTTATCACAAAATATTACAGTGAACATATTGTAAAAAGTGAACATATAAAGTGAACATAAAAAGTTAAAAAGAAATTTAACTATTTTACAATATGTTAATTATATGTAATTTTCTGATAAATTTATTTGAAAAATATATAATATCTCGAGAACGGTTCATACAAGCGTTCTAATTTTTATGTCAATCGTTTTATAATGAAAAATTACATAAGAAATGATTATTTACGTAACTTGTTTGAAGGTTTTGATATTTTGACGATTTTTTCAAAATTGCATTCGAAAATTTAGGGGTGTTCAGAATATTCGATGGCTTTTAAAAGCAATGGGGTTCTAGTGTTAATAGATTGTAACTTTTGTACCAAAATTCGTTCGAATCTCACTATTCGTTCGTAAGATATCGTCTCCAGAGACTAACTGGGGCGCGCTCGCACACACACACACACACAGCATTCACCTCAAAAACGTTCATTCGTGTTCAGGGATGCTTGAAACGTGCTCTCCTGTTGAAAACTGGAATTCGATTTTTAGACCCTGTCACAATACTTTCCTTATATACACAATGCTTAATTATTTTATGTATATAAGGAAAGTGAAAACAAGGAAGTTCAAACATGCATAAAGCATTGATTATGAAACACTTTCCAATTCCAATGCAATTTTATTTAAACATCTCTAAAATGCGATACATTCAGAGGGGATTTTTAAAAAATTATCACAGTACTACAATAATTTATTTTACTTTCAAACTTAAAACCATGGAGGTTAAAGTACTTTCTAACTCCATGCTTAAAATTTAATCGAAAAAGGCCATGCTATAAAATAGCCTTCTTCTCTATGTAAAATCAATGAATATTTCATTCATATCGCCTATATTCCAGACTCCAAAGCAAAATAAATTTGCGTTAAAAAATTCAGCAATTCTTATACAACTCATTTTACAGCTTGATTTGTTTACATTCTGCATCCATTAAAATTAGGCTTAGTTGTTGAAATAATCAAAGTTTGATAATAATTTAAACTAAAAAATATCGTAATTGCTTTGGCGCAGAATATAGATGCACAGAAAATATCCAAAAATAAAGCGGTTTTAGGACGAACGAAACACTAAATATAAATTTAAAAGAACTTTAAAAGTCACGATTTTGACACTGGGAAAAAAGATGGATGCTATATTTTTTTAAGTGGGCCACTTGATCTCTTCATATAATATGGGTGTAATTATTATTTTAATTTTTATTTAAAAAAACTACCGAACATATTTTGCTCAATTTTTTTTCATATCTCTTATGGAATAATTTGAATATTTACTAAAATTCTCAAAGCAATTTGCGAATTGTACCTTTGCTTAAAAAATGTTTAAAAAAAATTAGGTCCCACAGAGTTCAATGTATTTCACTTTTTCAACCCGGGTTTAAATCAAAATTAATTGGGTGATATTATTCATGTACATTCCCATATGTTCCACAGACCGTCTGAACAACATACTATAGTTTCATTTCGATTTTACTGCAGTCACTTTTTACTGCAGTTATTGTGCGAACGGACAGACAGACAGACAGAGAGAATGACTAAAGTCACAAACACATTTCAACTATGTTGGAAAGTGTTAAAAACTCGAACAGTATATCCGTTCTTTGTACGGAATATTTAATGTATTAGAGTCCTTCTTTTTGAAATTTTATAATACTTTTTTCAAACAAGAAAGAAGTGAGTTCTCCTCTTCTAAGATAATAAACAGGCTGGTAAAAACACAACTTACAATTTTATTTATATCGATAATAACAGTTTTACAATAAAATAATAGCTTCTGTTTAAAGTACATTTCTAGTTATTTTCCTTATAAACATAATATAATGTATAGGGAAAGTATTGTGGCGAGGTCGAAAATTCGAATTCGAGTTTTCGACGGGATAGCACATTTCAAGCATCCCTGACCACGAATCAAATGTTGAGATGATGTCTCTCTGTGTGTGTGTGTCAGTGTGTCTGTGGAGACGATATCTCACGAACGAATGGAGCGATTCTAACGAAATTTGGTAAAAAAATTACAATCCTTGAATACTGGAAGTCTATTGTTTTAAACACAACCGAATGTTAAGTACCCCTTAAATTTTTGAGCGATATATTGAAAAAAATCATCAAACAATCAAAACCTTTAATAAAGTTACGTAAATAGTCATATCTTACGTAATTTTTCATTAGAAACGATTGTCACAAAGATTAGAACGCTAGCATGAACTGTACTCGAGATATTGCACATTTTTCAAATAAATTTATCAAAAAATCACATAAATTAAAAAAATATTAACTATTGTGAAATATTTTCACTTTTCATATGTGATATCAAGCGATAAATTTGATGACATCATTCTCGTGGATCTATCTCGTTCCATTCATGAGGAAATATATTGTGGGTAATACTTTTGCAGTTGGGCGCCAATAGTCATTTATCTACTATAAGAATAACTTATTTCTCCATCCATAATGCTTGGTTCGCCATCTTGGTTCTCCATCATAACGCTTTTTAAATGTTGCCAAATTAACGAAAATGGCACCAAATTTAAACAAGAAAGATCAATCATGCTTAAAGCATTGATTATGAAACACTTTCCAACTTCAATGCAATTTTATTTAAACATGTCTAAAATGCAATACATTCCTCGGTAATATTTTAAAACTTATCACAATACTACATTAATTTATTATATCTGAAACCTTAAACCTTCATCGAAAAAAATTAACTTCATTCAAATGACGGCATTAAAGTATAAATTGCCTGGTTTAAACATCTCTTAAATGTTATACATTCCTCGGTAATAATTTTAGAATTATCATAATACTACGATAATTTATTATATTTGAAAACTTCATCGAAAACAACTGAAATCCATTCAAATGACGTCATAAAAAAATAACACACCTGGCTCTCTCTATAAAAGCAACATTTCATTCATAAATAATTCCCCCATTCATGTCATTCATCACAATACTATAATAATTTATTTTATTTAAACATTTTATTTAAGACCATGGAGCTACAAATAATTAAACTATATGCGTAAAACTTCATCGAAAAATATCGTCCTTCTCTTTCTAAAATCAATGAATTCATATCAGCTAAGCAGACTCCATGGACTAAATGATTTTGTGTTAAAGAATTACAGCGATTCTAATACAACTCATTCTACATATTTTGCTGTTTACATTTTACATAGGTGAAAAATAGGCTTAATAGTAGAAATAATCAAATTTGGAAGAGCATTTAAACTGAAATATATTGTCATCGCGTTGTTTCAGTATGTATATGCACAGAATTTAGGCAAAAATAAAGTAATTTTAGGACGGATACAACACTCAATATGAATTAAAAAGAACTTTAAAAATCACGATTTTGACACAAGATGGATGCCATATATCATTTTGAAGTGGGTCATGTGATCGTTTCATATCATGGACACGTGATCGCTTCATATAAGAGGTGTTATTATTATTTTAATTTTTATTTAAAAAACAACTGAATATATTTCGCTGAATTTTTTTTTATATATTTTATGGAACAATTTGAATATTGCCTAAGATTTTCGAAGCAATATGTGAATTTTAAATCCGCTTAAAAAATGCTTGAAAAATTAGGTCCCATAGGGCTCAATGTATTCCATTTTTTCAACCCGGGTTCAATCCGAAACTAATTGGGTGATATTATTCATTTATATTCCCATAGGTCCTATAGACCGTCTGAACAACATACTAAAATTTCATTTTGATTAAGTCATTTTTACGGCAGTTATCGTGCTAACGGACAGACAGACAGACAGACAGACAGACAGAATGAACAAAGTCATAAACACTTTTCAACTTTGTTGTAAAGTGTTAAAAAGTGACGCAAAATCAATGAAAGTGACGACTAATTGACGAAAATTCAATATTATAACTTGGAAAGAATATAAGAATCTACAAGTACTATAAGAATAACCTATTTTTCAGTCCGTAACGTTTGGATAAAATTTTACTGACAAATTTTTCGGAATATTTCCAACTTTGTGACTTTTTAAATGTTGCTAAATTGACGAAAATGTCTCCCAATTGACAAAAATTCACCAAATTGATGAAACTGACGCTGAATCACTTAAATCACTACTAATTGATGAACGTTCAATATCATGGAAAGAACGTAAGAATAGTCTAAGAATAACCAATTTCTTCGTCTGGCAGTCCGTAACGCTTGGCAAGAAATTTAGCAGGACGTCGCCAACTTAGCGACTTTCTAAATGTTGCCAACGTGACGAAAATGTTCTCCAGGTTGATAAAAATGATGCCAAATGAGAAGTAATGTTTTGCAAATTCTAATTTCCGTCATATGACGGGCATACATTTTAGTATATAAGAAATGCTCTTTTCTCTGTTTGTCTGTTTCACTTGGTGGTGTCATTGGCGAACTTGGTGAATCATTTAGCAAAGTATCGCCAACTTGACGATATTTCGCCCCAGATTGGCGAAACTGTCATCAAAATTCCAAAAATGACGCTAAATTAATGAAAACGACTCCTATATTTGATGAATAAATTATTAAAATATTTTAATATATGAACTATATTGCTTATTGAGGAAGCTATCAATAATGATATTGTCAAAAATATAATTGTCAATTTTGAGTTGTGAGAAATATAAGTTAATTGGGTACTTTGAAATAGTATTACATGTTGTCATCTGGAAAATCTCCAAATGTACAATTCAACGTTGAAAACACAGTACCGTGGATCTTATACATTATTACTTTCCTTATATACATAATGTATAAGGAAAGTATTGTGACGGGGTCGAAAATTCGAATTCGAGTTTTCGACGGGAGAGCACGTTTCAAGCATCCCTGATCACGAATCAAACATTTTTGGAGTGATGTCTGTGTGTGTGTGTGAAAGTATGTGTGTATGTGTGTGTGTCAGTGAGTCTGTGGAGACGATAACTGACGAACGAATGGACCGATTCGAACCAAATTTGGTACAAAAATCACAATCCATAAACACTGGAAGCCTATTGTTTTTATACGTAATAGAATGTTCAGAACCTCCCTAAATTTTCGAATGAAATTTTGAAAAAATCGTCAAAAAATCAAAACCGCTAATAAAGTTATGCAAATAGACATTTCTTATGTAATTTTTCATTAGAAAACGATTGGCATAAATTTTAGAAGGCTAACATGAACCGTTCTCGAGATATTGTACATTTTTCAAAAAAATTATGAAAAAGTCACATAAAAAAAAATTCCTATTGAGAAACATGTTCACTTTTCATATGTAATACCATGCGATAAATTGAGTGACATCATTCTCGTGGATCTAGCTCGTTCCATTCATGAAAAAATATACTTTGAATAATACTTTTGTATTTGAACGCAAATAGTCATTTATCTGCTGTAAGAATAACTTTTTTCTTAGTGCATAACTCTTGGCGAGATTTTGGCGACGAATTTGGCGAAATGTCGCCAACTTGGCAACTTTTTGAAATGTTGCCAAATTAACGTAAATCTCGTCAAATGGATAAAAATGACGCTAAATCAATGAAAATGACAACTAATTGTCGAAAATTCAATATCATGGAAAGAATATTAGTATCTACTATAAGAAAAACCTATTTTTTTACTGTAAAAGTAGTAAATTCATTACATTATATAAGGAAAGTCATGTGTTGCCCACATCAGATTTTTTTTACTGTAAAAGTAATAAATTCATTACATTATATAAGGAAAGTCATGTGTTGCCCACATCAGATTTTTTTTTTTACTGCAAAGGGAGTAAATTCGTTGCATTATATAAGTAAAGTCATTTGCTGTCCACATCAGATTTTCTTCTTATTAGGGACAGAAATAAAGAGGTATATTTCATTTATGGCCCTTGATTAGGCAACATATAGTCATCCATGCGAAAAACAACAGGTATTTAGGTCTATGCCTACAGTGCTAAATGTCTGTCGACAAACAACGATCATGTAATCAAGTTTGGAATTGAATTTATTATAGAGTGGCTCAAAAATTGATTAGGTCATGTGAGTTTGAAATCCAATAACGATTTGGTCTCATTTGTTTGGAGGCTGATATAACGATTGGGTCACGCTCAAAGTGATGAAACAGTTAGAAGGACATGAAGACAGAAGCGAGAAGAACAGGCGGACGCCCAAATATTACCAAAACTACCTATCAACCTTACCAAAACTACCTATCAACCTTACCAAAACTACCTATCAACTTTACCAAAACTACCTATCAACCTTACCAAAACTACCTATCAACCTTACCAAAACTACCTATCAACCTTACCAAAACTACCTATCAATATTTCATGAAATTCTATACAGACGTTCTCTCTTAACGATGAGACAAATAGCTGGATTTTCAATTATATTTATATAAATTTAGGGCCACACAACACGAAAACCAACAAATTTAATCACTAAAGAATGAAAATAATCGTATCCTGGTCTGTCCTTATCGAGATCTACTTTACTGAGAGATAAAATCAGACTTCGGCTTCATCAATTAGTTGGGAAAGCAGGAATGTTGCACGAAAACCAAAAAGCGGGAATCACTGAAAGAGTCATTTCAAATGAATATATATCCTTGGCATTGAAAGAGGATAAAATTTAACCGTTGCGTGACTAATTGAGCAATTTAGAAGCTTGTTAATACCCTTCCACGTTATAACTGGGTTGGCACTGCTGGATGGCCTTATATCCGTTTTGGTGGTGTAATATGCTTGTGCTTTATATCCATAGAATTTAAAATTGAGTCAGTAGGAATTCTTTTTACTTTAATTTGATGTAACTAGGGGCTCTGCCCCTGCTCTCTGACGCTCACCAATCACCGTAACTCGTTTTGCGACTTGGAAGACTTCCGACTTGGCACCTACTCGAAGGCGATCGCTATACTCGCCTCGCGAGCTCTTTTTTTTTCCATCTGCTGCGCAGGCTTAAGATGCCCATTGGCGGCCGTTTCATGTTCTTTGGTACTCATCAACCCTAGATTTCGATTCGCAAGCTATACTTTTTGCCTCTTGTTCTTATACAGTGATAAAAATTCGTGTTTATTTTGTTTAAATATTAATTATTTTGCAATAGCAAAAGTTTTATTTTTATTCGATTGTAACCAAAATAGGACAATGTATTCTAAATCATCATGCAAAATTTTAAATCATTTAATGCCATAGGTCCGGCGCTAGCCCTGACAGAAAATCTGTCTATTTTAAAAGTCATAGGTGGTTGCAACTAGTTTTTTTTTATCACTTTTTAACTAATTTCTAAAATAACAAATTGAATTCACATTGATTAACTATTTTATTACCAATTTACAGCATAGTTGTAAAGTTTTATGACTTTGTTCATTCTGCCTGTCTGATCGCACGATAACTGCCGTAAAAATGACTTGTATCAAAATGAAATTTTAGTATTTTGTTGAGACGGTCTGTGGTATATATGAGAATGTCAATTAATTATATCACCCAATTAATTTCGGATTTAACCAGGGTTGAAAAAATGAAATACATTTAACCTGTGGCAGCAAAGACATCTGATCAAAGATGCTTGGAACCTGTACCCGAATTAGAAGAACGGTGGAGAAGCTAGCTTTTGCTCAGTGATTATAATGTCGGTCTTGTAAGCACGAGGTCCCGAGATCGGGACTGGCGACGCACAATCGCCACAATGATGACTGGACGTTTGAAACACACAACTTTCCTCTCCAACGATCTCACCTCTCAACACGAGATGGCAGCACCACACGGAGTCAAAAGCCTTGACACTCTCTTCCTGGTTGACCACGACTGACCGTCACGCCCGAGGCCACACACCTCCTGGCCCACTTCAGCCCCTCAACTGCATTTCGGGGGGACACGCGGGGGTTTTCTCAGCGGCCCCCCTCCTCGCTGAAATTTGACCGGGGCCTTCATCAGGTGAGGGAGAGTGCGGCAGCAAAGACATCTGATCAAAGATGCTTGGAACCTGTACCCGAATTATAAGAACGGAGGAGAAGCTATCTTTTGCTCAGTGATTATAATGTCGGTCTTGTAAGCACGAGGTTTCGAGTTCGGGACTGGCGACGCACAATCGCCACAAACCTTATGGGACCTAATTTTTCAAACATTTTTTAAGCAAAGTTTAAATTCACCAATTGCTTCGAAAATTTTAGAAAATATTGAAATTATTACATAAAATGTATAAAAATATTTTCAGCAAAATATGTTAGGTAGTTTGTTAAATAAAAATTGAAATAAAAATTACACCTATGATATATGAATAGATCACATGATTCATTGCAAAATAAAATATGGCATCCATTTTATTTTCGCTGTTAAAAAATCGTGATATTTAGAGATCGATTAAATCTATATTTAGTGGTGCATCCTTCATAAAACAGTTTTATGTTTGCGTTTATCTGCGTATCTAAATTCTGAGCCAACGCAATTACAATATTTTTTACTTTAAATGATCACTAAACTTTGATTACACGCACAACGAAGCCTAATTTCTATAGCATGCAGAATATAAAAAATCAAACGATTGTAAGATGAGTTGTATAAGAATTGCTGAATTTTTATCACGCAAAATTATTTAGCTCTGGAGTCAAGAATATAAGTGACATGAATGAAATATTCATTGATTTTACATGGAGAAGTAGACGATTCATAGCATTGCCATTTTTCATGAAGTTTTAAGTTTCCATTCCAAGTATAATATATTATTGAAGTACTGTGATAATTTTAAAAAATAACTACTGAATATATCGCATTTTAGAGATGTTTAAATAAAATTGCATTTCAGTTGGAAAGTGCTTCGCAATCAATGCTTTATGTATGATTCATCTTTCTTGTTTGTTTTTTTAATATCAAGAGATAAATTTTAAACCAGCACTTTTAAACTTTTACTACTTTAAATTACAAAGGGAAGTATATATTTACAGGTCGTACATTTAATTTCTCTAAACCTTTGATGAGTTGTACGGTCTGAGATTTTCAAAGGAAAACAGAAGGCTGAAAGAACACTCCCTGCTAAGCGTTGCTTCTTCTTCGACCCAGACCGTTCGACCTACCCGAAGATGGAAGGTATCTATTTGGACGTCCGGGAAGTGCCACTTAATTTAGACAGGAACCGAGTGGGGAAGGCCTGCATTGGGACCGTACCCTACTTCCCCCTGCCATCACCCTCTCGAAAGGACTTACGGACCCACATGTTTAACGTGATCGTACTCCGTATGAACACTTCGACACTTTGGGAAGAGACGGGAATCGAACTCGGGTCTTCCGAGTGCAATTCCGGCGCGCTAAACACCGGGTTGTCGCAAATGCCAAGCATTGCTTTGCATTTGTTAAGTAAAGATTGCTCTCTAAAATATCTTGAAATTAAGAAATTTTGTAATAATAGTATAAACAGTTGATTAAGAAATTTTGTAATAACAGTATAAACAGTTGATTAAAAGTACCAATCAATTTCAGATTCACACGTTAAACATGTGGGTCCGTAAGTCCTTCCGAGAGATTGGTGGTAGGGGAAGGAGGGTATGGTCCCTGTGGAGGCCTCCCCCACTCGGTTCCAGTCTAATTTGGGTGGCACTTCCCGGCAGTCCAAATAGATATCTTACAACTTCGGATAGGTCGGACGGACTGGGTCGAAGAAGAAGAATCGATTTCAGAGCCAAAAACAGCCTTCTTCCTCAGAAAAGAAACAGAGCAATCTCGCCACTAGAGGCAACATATGTATAAAAATCTACATCAGTAGCAGCATAAAGAGTTGCTTAAAAGTCATCCGGTTTCACGGTCAAAAAAAGGGGGAACCTTTTTCAAGGCTAAAAGACCTCAACCTATCCACAAAAGGCAACACACGTATAAATTTTTTTTTGTGAGTAACAGCATAAATAGTTGATCGAAACTATTCATCGATTGAAACAGCATAAAAGTCTCAATCGAAAATATTCTGCTAGCAAAAATCTTTAGCAAAAAACACTATCTTCCCAGATAAAAAGATAGCATCCACGCGAAATGGAGACATATTACTTCTTTCCTTTACTGGCGATATTCACTAGTAAATGCAAGAAGTAGACTTTGTCTTCCTATTAAGAAGAAGAAAGCTTTGTCTTTAAAATTTGTTGATCAGTTGATTTAAAAATCAACTGTTTATGCCGTTAATAACGAAGTTTTTTTAATTTCTGATTCTATATGCTGCTATTAAGAAAAAAAAATATTGTAAAATTCCCAAGCACTTTATTACAAAAACAACTCGCGATCATGACTATAATCAGTGCTCTTTAATTTGATATGTGGTTCGAATTTTGACATCGAGTATAAGCTACAACGTTCGATGCATTGTAAAATATAGATGACGTGCTACAAATGTGCTATAGATTGGACGTGCTATAGATGACATTGGACGTGCTATAGATGACGTGCAGAAGTAAAATATAGATGACGTGCTACAAATGTAACCAGAATGCGAGGAAGTTTCTCAAATAATTTCCATCGTAGTTCAGCCAATTTTCTTTTTTTTCGCCAACTAAAGATGAATTTTTTTCACCATTCAAATTATTGACCGCCGTTGTCTTAGCAATGAACAAGAAAAAAAATTTCACTTTCGAAACCTTAGAAAAGAATGCTATTTGTTAACGCCCCGTTGTTACTTTTGAGGTCTCCGCCCTCGAGAACAAGACATATTTGAATGTCTGATGTGGGCAGAACATTATTTTCCTTGGACTAAAATTAATTCTTCTCACTTTCCTCCATAATGCATTCATTTGAGCCTCATTGTACGATATTCCACATGGAATGTCTGTGTCTGCGAAATTAAATAGAATTTTCAGTTTTAAAATCATTGGTGGCACATGATTTGGCCATAATTATATATTTTGGAGGGATTTGCTGTAGGTATAGCTTAGATGCTGACTGCTATAGCTTAATAAGTACTGCTTAGATTCTGGATTTAGCATCAGCTTCTCGAGGATGGAAAGTGTTTGCCAAGAATTTCCACTTCCTGCTATTTCTTCGTTTTCAATTCAAAAATGTTCGTTTTACGTGATACACCCGTTTCTAATGATTTGCTATAGATACAGCTTAGAGGATAAATGATATGGATTCAGCATCGAATATTAAGGGGGTTGGGTAGTTTACTCAGAATATTCACTTCCGGTTCAAACATTTTCTTTGAAACATCTATTTCTCAAGAATGGTTATAGATACAACTTAGATAATGATTGATATGGATTTAGTATTCAAATGTGGAGGTGGTTAAGGGAGGCAAATATGGAGGGGGGTGAACAGTAGGATTCTACCTACCGTCTAAATTCCAAAATTATTTTAAAACAATAATATTTAATTTTGAACAACTTCTCTTAAATATAACGAAAACAAGAAATTTACGAAGGCGCCCCCATAAGGTAGCAAATAATGTGTCCACTTCGTTTTTGTCGCAACTGTTAAGTATGTTTATTTTCTGTCCAAATTTATTTTTCAAAAAATAAATTTTCAAAAAACCCGGAAGTGTCATCTCTGGAACTGGAGATGGAAATACTTGGTGAACTCCATAACGCTCTCTGGATTTCGATGCTGAAGCCATACCAGTCATCATCTAAGCTTTATCCAAGAAACGGATGTTTCAAGGAAATATTTTAAACCGAAAGTGAAAAAAAAAAAATTTCGGAAATTGAAATCTTTAGGGAACCACACGACTCACCTTTGGAATTTAATGCTGAATTCGTACCAATCATCATCTAACACTACGGTGACCGTATGTCCTTTATTTTAAAGGACTGGCCTTTTTTTTACAAGTGGCTGTCCTTTAGATTTATTTATTTTTCCAAAATTTTAATTTGTTCTTTATTTTCATGACGGAATGAACAAGTGCTGCAACCGAGAGAATATTTTCAACCATAATTAATTTTTAAAAAAGGGAAAAAAGCCGAAACTCTTAAAGCTGACACTTTGGAAGCTTCTCCCATTTACCCAGAATGCAACTATTTTATTGCAATTTATTATAATTAAAATTATACGTTTACTACTTATAAAATTTGTTTTATTTTTTGTTAATTATTTTCCAATAATTTTTAAATTAGTCCGAACCTACTCCAGATTGAAACCATGCAGATATGCATCCTGAGGTGGGGCTGGCTGCAGCCCTCCACTTCAGGAGGCCATGGATGAAGAGTATCATGTTGCAAAGAAAAAAAAGCTGTCAAGACTAAAGAAAAAATCGCACTTAATAGGGTTAGTACAAAACGTATTTATGTACTCAACAGTAACTAACGTATTATGTCGACAGGTGGGACGTTCTTTTTTAAATCGTCACCTCATTTTAGGTTTCTAACCTAAATCCCAACCCTGTCACAAATTCATTTGAAAATGTGTTGGAATAAACGCCAAAATTTGCCATTTATTTTCCTCCAGAAAATATGGTCACCAATCTCGAGAATAGTCGTATCAAGAGAATTTTTTGGACCAGAATTGGAAAACGACCAGGAAGTGGAAATTCTTAGTAAATTTCTCTAACTCATTTCAAAAATTAATTCTGAATCCATATCAGTCACCATCTGATAAGATTCCGAGAAATAAATGGTTCAAGGGAAATACAAATTTTTGAATCGGAAATGGCATCGTCTGAACTGGCAGTAAGACCTTTTATGTACGCCCTCTAGAATTGAATGTTGAATCTATCAGTCATTGTATAAGCTTTAACTATAATCGATCCTGAGAAATCGATGTTTCAAGGAAAGTTTTGAACGGGAAGGGGAAATGAAAGTGGAAATAAACGTTCTTAGTGAACCAGTTTACCCGTGTCCGTGTCCTACTCCAGAATTTGATGTTGAACCCATATCAGTTATTCTCCCAGTTTTATCTATAATCAATCTGGAGAAATAGATGTTTCAAGTAAAAGGAAAATTTTTTGAACCGAAAATGAAAAAAATAACTGAAGTGGAAGTTCTAAGTAAGCCCCCTTAGTGAACCCCTTAACTTCTCCAGAATTTGATGCTGAATTCACATCAGTCATCATTATATAAGCTATATCTATAGAAGATAGGGAGAAATATATGTTTTACGGCAATTTTTTTTCTAAAATACAATAATATTGTAAAACTTTGTGCCACCAACAAACCATATAAACTAAATGCTTTTTTTCATGTGCAGTTTGAAATAAAAAAGCGAATGTAGTAATTTCTGACTCTGAAAAGCGTAATTATCGTGATATTACACGGTTTTACATACAAGGATGGTTACATATAAAATATAGATATTGTTTATGTTATTAATACATTTTTAATATATTTAATTTGCCAAGAAAAATATTTAATGACGCCATTTTTTACCCAGTGTTCAAATATTTTTCGCGGTGCTTAAAAATAATTTTGCTTAATTATCAATCGTTTACTAGGTTTAATTAAAGAGCATTGTGCATTTTGTTCAAAAGTTTGATATCTAAACTTGCATAAAACATAAATATTCTCATACCAATTCGTTTGGAACTATGGATAATAGATGGCAGCACAATATTACTCAATGTAGAGCCTCGTTTTACAGATCTAAATTTAATTTCTCGTTGTTTGCAAACTGCTGTTTTATGTTTCATGAGAAATATGTAATAGCATAAAATAAGGAAAAGTAGTACATATGAGCCAATTTTATATGTTAAATATACCAGACTGCAGTAATACAATAGTGCTGTAGCCAATCAATATATACAAAAAGAGCAATAGAGGATGTCGCTCAGTGTTTCTTTAAGGCTTAAATCCGGAGACGATTACTTGCCCTCCCCCACCTTGAGACATTTTATGTTACCTAGCTAAATGTTGATAAATTAAATCTATAATGGCTATTAAGATTTGCCCCTTTTAAAGATTTATTCGCTCCCCTCCCCTAGCCAAAAAGTCCTGAAAGACACACTGTCTTCGCTATGATGAAGTGATTTTAGAGACAGATATATTTTATTTTTTGCGAATATCAAATTTCTTCGCCAAGTTGCAACTGTTGTAGTATTATTTAAAAGTTTGAAAATTTCGAATTATATACAAATATTCTCATTTCAATACAAACAGATTGCAAAGCAGTACTACAGTGTTCTAGGCACTGTAGCAGTACTATCAAATCATGGTAATTTTGATTTTGAGCATAGGCGAAGCTGGTGTGTATGTGCGTTTGGGGGGGGGGGGGAGGGAGGGAATTATTAAAGGGACTTCAGCACCCCCAAACTTCAAATCCTAGCTCCCGCCTACGTCTGTGAAACAAGCAAAGGCACAACAATCGGGTAGCACAAGCAAGCAAATCTTAGGAACCTTAGGCAGAGCAAACAGAATTCTCCAGAAAAAAAAAATTCCGACCTTCTTTTCATAGAATTTCCCATTCAATTTGAACACGTAAAAACATTGAGGAAAAACGATCTGAAGCCAGAAATGCTAATTAACAAATATAAATCGATGGAAAGCGATTTTTACTAAATGTATAAGGTAAGAATTGTGGCGAGGTCGAAAATTTGAATTCGAGTTTTCATTGGGAGAGTATTTTTCAAGCATCCCTGAACACGAATCAAATGTGCGGTGTCTGTGTGGGTCAGTAAGTATGTGGAGACGACAACTGATGAACGAATGGAGCTATTCAAACGAAATTTGGTACAACAATTACAATCCATGAATACTGGAAGCCAATTGTTTTTAAATGCAATCGAATGTTCAGAACTCCACTAAATTTTTGAGTGAAATTCGAGTGATTTCGAGTGAAACAGTCATTTCTTATGCAATGTTTCATTAGAAAACGATTGACATAAACTTTAGAACTCTACCATGAATTGTTCTCAAGATATTGCACATTTTTCAAATAAATTTATCAAAAAATTACATAAAAAATAATAACTAATGTGAAATATATGTTCACTTTTTATATGTAATATCATGTTATAAATTTGGTGACATCATTCACGTGGATCTAGCTTGTTCCATTCATGAGAAGAGATACTTTGGGTAATTCCTTTGCAGTTGGACGCCAATAGTCATTTATCTGCTATAAGAATAATTTATTTCTTCATCCATAACGCTTGGCGAGATTTTGCGGAATGTCACTAACTTGACGACTTTTTTAAATGTTGCCAAATTAACGAAAATGTCGCCAATTTGATAAAAATGACGCTAAATCAATGAAAATAATGACTAAGTAACGATAATTCAATATCTTGGAAAGAAAAGCAGAATGTACTATAGAAATAACCCATTTTCCCGTCCGTAACGTAACATTTTGCTGACGAATTTTTCAGAATATCTCGAACTTGGTGTCTTTTCAAAGGTTGCCAAATTAGCGAAAATGTCACCCAATTGGTAAAAATTCGCCAAATTGACGAAACTGACGCTGAATCAATGAAATCACGATTAATTGATGAAAGTTTAATATCTTGGAAAGAACTAGTATAGACTATAAGAACAACCCCTTTATCCGCCCGTAACTCTTGACGAGAAATTTAGAGGGACGTCGCAAACTTGGCAATTTTTTAAATGTTGCCAAAGTGACAAAAATGTCTCTAAATTAATAAAAATGATGTCAAATGAGAAGTGTCATGTCGCAATTCTGCGCCATGAGCCTTTCTTATTTTTCTGCGAGAGAAACATCCTTCTCTCCGTTCGTGCCTGTGCTGTGTTTTTTCGCTAACACTTGTTTCTATTGAAATTGCATTAAAAAGCGCATTTCGTCGTGAAATCGTTGGATTGTCTGGACTTAGTGTCTGGCCGGGATGCGTGACGTCAGCTCGCTTGTTACTAGGAGAAGCGCGCCTGTCCAATCAGGAAGAGGCGAAAAGCGAAGGAGAACCTTTTTTTTGCGTGGGCTCGAGCGACCCATACTTTTTCTCTTGGAGCTGGAGATCCCGTCGATGGAGGTCGCTTGAAGAATTTGTCTACATTTTGTTAGACAAAGAAAGATTTGGCCGAAAATGGCTAAGCTGCCAGAGAGGGGTTTTTGGTTAAAAAGGAGTCCGCCCTGGTTTTTCTGGAGCTGAAGAAGAGGAGCCTGGAACCCATTACTAAATATTCTGATGCAATTTTTCTAAATTATTTTTTTTTATTCCAGGAAACTTATCCGACATCGACTCCGGATTTTGAAGTTGTCGATCAGCTATTGTTCGATTTGATGCATAATAATCTGACGACCGAATCCTAAGATTTTGGATTTTTCCTCGACAATTCTCCCTGAGAACATTTTGAAATCCCGCCTCAAAACCGTGATTACCTGATGCGAATCTGTTGCTCCAAATTTAGTAAATTAAGAGACAAGGTAACCTTTCTTTTTACCGGAATCAATGATTCCGAGGCAGCACTGGCATAATGGAAACTAAATTTTATAGGCTCATGTTTAAAATATATTTATGGTTATTTTTGATCCATACTTAAATCTTATAAGTAACAATTAAATTGATTATTGTTTGCAATATAATTTTTACCAGAGCATTAGTTGAATTTGTCTAATATAAGTGAAGCTCTGAAGTTCTGATTAATAATTGAAAGATAAAATGCATATATTGATTTCTTTGAAAAATCTAAAATAAATTCTTAATTTGAGTGACAAATGAGCCTTGTTATTTGTGTTACGTTTTACTTTACTCACTGTACATCATTTAGGGTTTAATTCCCCTAAACTGGGAACTCCTTTAGATCTTGAACCTGGTGGTTTTGCTGATAAATTTTAAGAGATTAAATATGCTAAATATATGTCTCTTTGACATTTTGAAATTACGATCACGGAGTTGTGGGTGGTGGAGTCAGTAGGTGCTGTTTGTACTGACCCAGCTCCCACAAATTGGTGCCTGTTCCCTTTCCCAGAGTATTACAGTGAGTGAGGTATAATTTTATGAAGGAGTACAAAAAAATGTTTTTTGTTTGATTGTGTAAAAATATATTGCAGTACTAATATGTCGAAGTAAGTTAAAAAGTTATTTTGTGGTGCAAAATATTTGAGTTTAATGGGCATGAAAATTTTTGTTTATGTGTCATATATTAAGAAAAAGTGCAAAAGCACATAAGCCCAGAAGCACCAACAGTATTATTTGCATGATTGAATTTGCATTTTACATATTGAAATTGTGTTACATATATATTTTTGAGGTATTTGACATACATAAATACACAAAGTTCTATATGATATATGATATATGATATAATTGAAATTTCCAAATACACACACATTAAAAGGTAAATACATGAAGTGCATACATTTATTTTGAAAAGTGAATACAAAAGTTCTGTGCACATGCAAAAGTGATTCGAAGTTCATGATAATGAACAAAAAGTGAAAAAAGTTACACGTAGTGTTTTTCGGTGCTCTGCTTACACATAAATAAGTGATTTAAGCGAAAGTGAAATCAATTTTCCACAATAAACTGTGCTTCGTGATAAATTAGAATCTGTGTCGGTGAAAAACCTTGTGCTAAAATGCCTAAAACTAGAAATACGAGAGCAAGCAGGAGTAGAGACTCCTCTACACAACGGAATTCATCTAACCGTATTCCTTCGGTGTCTCCACCACGACTTTCTCCAAATTCTGGCAGATCAGCTTCCGCTGTCAGAGACTCTAACAAAATGAAAATCGGAGTTGGTTCTCAGTTTCTTGGATCCATTCCGGGTTTTGCTGGCAATGCAAATGAATTTTTCCAGGTCTTTTTGGAAAAGTTTTTATTAGTGGCTGAACACGCCGAATGGACAAATAAAGACAGAATTTTCGTTCTGAAGTTGAAATTGTCTGGTAGGGCAGAAAGACTGATAAAATCAATTCCAAAACTAAATCAAAGCACGAATTTTACTGAAGTTGTTAACGCACTCAAGGACAATTTTACAAAAAAAGAAAATATTGCCAAGAACGTTGCCGCACTAGTAAATTGCAAGCAAATGACAAATGAGAGTGTACGCGATTATGCGAATCGCATAGAAGCTGAATCCTATGTGGCTTTCCCACAAGATACTGGGTCGGACAATGAAGATTCCCTGAGAACTGCTATTTTACTAAATGCATTCAAGAAAGGGTTGAAAATCATTATTCGAAAAGCTGTGTTATCTGCAAACCCACAGTCATTTGAAGCTGCGAAAGAAATTGCAATATTGGAAGAAGAAGTGCAAAATGAAGTGCTGGAAGAAATGACAGAGGACATAAATGCTGTGAGAATCGAAAAAGACCCTAAACATGAAATTGAAGAGCTGAAGAAAGAATTGAATTCAAAGAAGAAAGAATTTGAGATATTAAAAAGAAAATTTAGTGAAAATTCAGAGAAAAGAAAGAAAAGACTGAATGAAATAAGAGAAGATCTGGAAAAGAGCAATTCCAGTTTTGAAGAATCTTTTATGGATACGCCCTCTACAAGCAGATACAATGAAAATGAATTGGAAGAGGAAGATTGGGAAGATATTCTAGAAAGAAAGAAACATAAACCATCAACATCTTTCAGAACTTCTACACCATCCAAAAGATCTGAAAATAGAAACCGTTTCAGTCAAAGAAGAAGTCCAGTTGCCTCACACGAAGAAGAGTGGTATGTTAAAAGTCCATATCAAAATTATTCTCCAAGAAAGAACTCTCTATTTTTTAGAAGACCTTTTCGTAACAGTTCATACAGAAATTCAAATTTCCAGAGAAGAAATTTTTCAAATTTTAGAAATTCCTTTGATAATTATAAATTTCAAAACTTCAATAATTTTGGATTTAGAAGAAATAACAGATACTTTAATTATAGATTTGGTAATAGAAGACAATTTGGAAGACAGAATTTCAGAAGAACAAACTTTCAATCTCCAATAATTAATAGACAAAATTCTGAAGTTAGTTACATGACAGAAATCGAGGCTCCTTGCCAAAACAATTTTCCTATTATTCAAGTTTTTGTTGAAGATGTCAAACTAAATGCTTTAATCGACACTGGAAGTTCTATAAACATTATCTACAGTGATGCTTTACACAAAATCAACCCGAGAAAAGTACAATTAAAACATACATCCACTATTCTGAGAGGAATTGGAAGTCAAAATATTTTGGTTGAGAGAAAAGCTTCTTTTCCCATTATTATTGGAAATGAAAGAGATATGATTGAATGCTGCATTTTAAATACACCTGCCCCAGGGAGGTACAACATAATTTTAGGAAGTACATTTCTACATGAGAAACAAGTGACAATTACTTATAGACATAAACGTGTGAATTTTTTGTATTGTAGTATTCCCTTTACTGAATTTACCGAATCACAAAGTTTTACTGTGATTTCTGATGAAGTACAATTTAAACCAGTCGAGAGTTATGCAATAAGCCATGATTTTGACAGAAGAAATTACAATTTCACAAATGATGTGGATTATAGATCCAAAGACACAAATTTTTCAAGAAATTTTAGAGGATATGAAAATAGGTGTAATAATGGATATTTATTTGAACAAAACAATTTTCACAATGAATTTAGAGATGTTGATTTTAGAGATTTTGATGCAAATGGAAATGAAAGGTCAAATATTGAATGTGAAAATGACTTATATGAAAGACAGATGAATGACAATGTACATACAGACAGATTTTTGACAAAAGACAATACCAGTGACAATGAAATATTTCAGACAGATTGTGATAAACATGATGAAGGAAGTTCACAACAAAATCAGGCAATAGGGATTGCCAAAGCTTTCAACAAATGTGTTTTGAAACCTTTTACTGAGTCATTTATTAAATTAAAAAGAAATTACAAAATTAAGAAAGACACGACAATTTTACTTGAACCTATCAATAATAAAGAATTTTCTGCAAACAAAATTTTCGTAGCCAGAAGCATCCACAAAATTCCTGAAAATGACTTTTTGTATGCAAAAGTTGCAAATCCATCTGAGAAAATTGTTTATATAAACAAAGGTATGAAATTAGGAACTTTCGAAAACATCCATGAATCTGATATTGACATAAATAATAGAGTTGACATTGAAAACTGTATTGAAGAAAATGAAACATTTGATGCATGGGGAGGAGATTTTGATTTGAAACATATGAACTATGCTCAGAAAACTCTACTTTTGAAATTACTAAGTAAATATAAACATGTTTTTGCTAAAAATATGAAAGAATTGTCTGGATGTGACACTATTTTGCACGAAATTAATCTTGAGTCTGACATACCTGTTAGGCAAAAGCCATACCGCATTCCACACAATTTACAGAAAGAACTTTCACGCCAGGTCAACGAATTGTTAGATGCCAAAATAATCCAAAGAAGTACTTCGCCTTACAATACTCCGGTGTTGTTTGTTAAGAAACCTGATGGAAGTTATCGGTTGGTAGCCGATTTCCGAAAGTTAAATAAGATCACAATTGTGGAAAATTTTCCGATACCCAACATATCGGAATTAATCGATAACTTGTCTGGAGCCTTGTATTTTTCGACTCTGGATCTAACCAGTGGATTTTACCAATTGTGTTTACATCCTAATGATTATCCAAAAACTTCTTTTTCAACACCTGACGGTCATTTTGAATGGACCAGAACTCCATTTGGTCTTAAGAATGCGCCCGCATCCTTTCAGAGACTGATGTCTCTGGTGCTGGCTGGCATATCTGGAATTTATATAGACGACATAATAGTCGCTTCAAGAACATTCGAAGAACATTTGAAAAAACTAGAAGAAATTTTTGTAAGATTAAGTAAACATGGTCTAAAATTAAAGCCAAGTAAATGCCATTTCTTCAGAAAAACAATTAAGTATCTTGGATTTTTGGTATCAAATGGAAAAGTACAACCTGATACTCATAATTTGGAAGTTGTAGAGAAATTCAAAATTCCTAGATCAATAAAGAATGTGAGACAGTTTCTTGGACTCACGGGATTCTATAGAAAATTCATAAAGGACTATGCAGAACTGACACTGCCATTAACAGAATTATTGAAGACTAAGAATAATGAAAGTAAAAAGAAATTTATTTGGACTAATGAAGCTCAAAAATCTTTTGAAATTTTAAAAGGAAAACTTTTGTCAAAACCAATTTTGACCCTTCCAGATTTTAGAAAACCATTTATTTTACATACGGATGCTTCAAATCACTCTTTAGGCTGTTATTTGTCCCAAGAAGATGAAAATAAAATTTTGCATCCAATATCTTATGCTAGTCGTAAACTTAATGAAGCTGAATGTAAATACAGCGTTGTCGAAAGAGAAGCATTAGCCGTTGTATGGGCTACTAACTATTATAAACACTATTTAATTGGAAAACCTTTTACAATTTTTTGTGACCAAAAATCTTTGTCCTTTATATTTAAATTAAAAGATCCTACATCTAGATTGGCAAGATGGATCGCATCTCTATCACAATTTGATTATCAAATAGTACATAAACCAGGAAAAGCAAATGTGGTTGCTGATTATATGTCGAGAAATGTAGATGAATGTACAAATACTATTGACAATATTCCACAAAGATTTGTGTCACAATATAAAGTTATAAATCAGAATGTTAATCAAAATTTTCCAAGTTTAAATCAAAATTCTCAAAGCTCTAATAATGTAAACAATACTAATAGTAGCAATAGAAGAGAATCAGAAATCAATTTGAATCCAGTCAATACAAATGAAGCAAATGAAATTTGTGCTGTTAATAATAATGAAAGTGAAATTCAAAATGAAAATAACATGCAAAGTGGTCAATTGGAACAAACATTTACTTGTCCTACCTTGCACATAAGAATTAAGAATGCTCAAAAATCTGACCCAAGGTGCAATAAAATTATAGATCTCTTAGATAAAAACATAAAACCTTACCCACAAACTTTGGTATTTTTTAGAAAAGATGATATACTGTGGTGTACTCATAAACACCCTAAGCGTAGACACCAAGAACAAGAAAGAGTTGTTGTTCCGCAGGAACTTGTGTCTGAAATTTTATGGCTGCATCATGATTGCCCTACTTACGCACATTGTGGATTTAGAAGAACTTTAGCTTCTGTAAGTAGAAAATATTTTTGGCAGGGAATGTATTCCCAAACACAAAATTATGTAGCCTCATGTGAAATTTGTGTGGTAAATCGTGGTTTTAGAAATAACAAAGCACCCATACAAAGATTTTCAAGATCCACATATCCATTTGAGCGTATCGCCATGGATTGTGTTGGACCATTACCTATATCAAGATCTGGAAATAAATTCATACTTGTCATAACTGATTATTTTACAAGATGGCCTGAAGCATATCCCTTAGCTTCAATTAAAACTGAAGACATTTTGAATTGCTTAGAGCACTACATGACTCAGCATGGTATACCCAAATACATCGTCTCGGATCAAGGGACGAATTTTGTTTCTAGAACAGCAAGATGTTTTTATAAGAAATTAGGAATAATAAAGAATACTACTACTGCCTACATGCCATCTGTAGACGGTTGTGTTGAAAGATTAAATGGTACTTTGATCAGATCCTTGAAAAATATTGCATATAACGATAAAGATAATTGGGATAATCTAATACATTTTGCTTTATTAGCACATAGAAATGCCATACATGCTTCTACGGGTGAATCGCCTGCTTATTTACTCTATGGTAGAGATTTAACAGTTCCAAATACTTTGATTGCTGGATTTAAACCTCCGACATATGAATCAACATATGATTATGGTGAAGACATGAGATTCCGACTTAAAAGAACATATGATGTAGTAAAAAGTAACTTAGAAAAAGCCGAAAATTCACAAATCTTACAACAGCATAAGAAAGCAAAGATGCCTAATATTAAAATTGGTGATTTAGTGTATCTTTACACTCCCTTTTTACCTCAAGGCCAGTCAAGAAAACTGAGCTCTTTTAACAGAGGCCCTTTTAAAGTGATAAAACAAACTTCTGCTGTCAATTTTTTAATAAGACATGTGATGAATCCCAAAAATGAACAACTGGTTCATGTGAACAGACTGACTCTTTTACCTCCAAGAAGAGAGGAATTGCAAAAATTTTCAAAACAAACTCATGAAAGTCAAAAATTGAACTCTAAGCCAAATAAACTTACTCCTGTGATCACCGCTGAGAAAGACTCTGTGAAACTAAAATCGTGTTTAGCGAATCCTGCAGAAAGATCTCAAAACAAAAAAACTGTGAAAAGAGTAAGATTTAATTTGCCAAATAAAAGGGTAAATGAAAATGCTGTTCATACTAGATCAAACTTTCATGCTAATAAAAATCAACAATATGTTCAGAGAAATAATTCAAATAACTTTGATAATAGAGGAAATGGAAGAATCATTTACAACAATAACTTTAGAAATAGTTATACACCACACCAAAATCAGTATTACATGACAAACAGAAATACACGTACACCTTATAATCTTAGGAATAAAAGATTTTCACAATATTAAATTTTGGTTGAGTTCACAATTTTTCAGAAATTAAATTTTGCAAGAAAAGATTTCATTTTTAGTTAAAGTTTATACTTGTTTAAGTTTTTATATTTCAATATTGTCTTTTAAAATAGAATTTATGAAAAAATTGTTGTGATTTTAAAATTTATTGGAAATCTTGCATTTAAGTTAAAAAAAGTAAATAAGTAAAAGTAATTGATTTTGTGAACTATAATTTATGAATGTTTATATTATAAATTAAATAATAAGTAAATTTGTTAATTGACTCTCCTTGGACTTTAAAATTTTTCGAGAGTTTTGTTTTGATTGACTTTGATTATATTGATGTGTTTTATTGTAAAAAAATGTTTGATTATTTGTTAAGTTCATGAATGAAAATAATTTAAATGGTGTTGGTAATTGAATTGTTCCCCTAAGTAAAAGGGAGGAAAATTTTGAATATTGGGAAAAAAAATAAATAATGGAAAGTAAATGATTTGTTAAAATAGAATTGAAATTAAAATTGAAATTAATATAAAGTAAATATAAAGAATTTAAGTAATTTGAATTTGAAAATGAAAAGTTTGAATTTGAGAATTTTTGAAAATTTAATGAAATTTTTTTTTGAAGATCAAAGGTAAATGATCTCCTTTGAAAAATGTTTTTGAAACTTTGTTGCTGAGAGAGGTGAAAAATTTTGGCTGATGTTTTGTTGAAATTCTGTTCTCTTGAAATTCCATTTCACATTGTTGGTTTTTTTTTGACCAGCAGTTTTCAAACATCTACACACATTTCAGTTAGTCATCATATTCTTATGCTGCAACCTCCTTTTCTGAAAGCTGGCTGGTGGACGCAAACATGGACATATTTACATTGGATCACAGACGAAGAAGCAGCTTAGCAAATTAAAGTTCCGAACTTTTGTGGCAGGACTGGAGTCCTGGACGACAACTTGTTCCGAGCCTACCTAGGACGGTTGTGATTGGCCAGGTGGGAAACTGGTGAAGCTATGAGGATGATGATGATGAAGAAGATGAGGATGATGGGATCAGCGCAAGCTGTCCAAAAATTTTGATGATATCCGTTGCTTCTGAGGCATGTCCTGGCGTCCTGTTTCTGCTGCAATCGCTTCCTGCACGCGAGTATTTTTTTTCTTTTTACACCCCCGTTTTTTGTTTGGCAACTCGTTAGTCCCCGCCGAGTTTGCTCTTCAGATGTGTTCCTGCTCTTTTACATAACTGACGTGAATTTCAGGAGAAATTTTTCTCCTTCTCTCTCTCAGTAGACAAATGTATATAAATGTAAATTTTTCTTTTGTGACATGAAGTGGTCACTTGTTGAGTTATTTCAGAGATTTTGTTAAAAGTAAAGTAAATAGAAATTTTGAGATAAATTAAATAATGTAAATATAAATGAATGATTTAAGGTAATTTATGAAAGTGTGTCAGAATGAGAAAATTCTGAATTGTCTTGATGACAAAAATAAGTTGAATTAAAGTTAATGTTAGATTTGTTGAATAAATGATGAAAAGTGAAATGTTGAAAAATTGAAGATAAATGTAATTTAAAGTTAATATGTTGAATTTGAAAGTAATTTAAAGTGAAAGTTAAGATTTTAATGAAAGTTTTGAAATGAATAATTGAAATTGAAAAATGGAAATATTGAAAGTGACCTTGTTCTCAAAGAGTGAGACAAATTTTTGAATGAGTAAAGAATCTCATTGCTTGATTATGACAAATTTAAATTTAAATTAATTTTCAAAATATTTAGCCTTTTGATAAAAAAAATAGAATAATTGTTTTGTGTCACTCGTGTGTTCTGAAGGTGACAATTATTTGAAATTGTTTGATTTTTTTAATTGTTTATATTGTTAAGTTTGTAAATTCATATTATATCATATTTTATTTTTCATATCACCTGGTTGATCTCAATGTTGTCGATTGAGATATTGTGTTGTCAGGCAAAGTGCCTTGACAAATTTTCTTCTGAATTTTAGTGTAATTTAAATGTGAATTTTTGTAAAGGTTCCTTTAAGATGTGGTGACGCCTTGTCATCCTTTTGGTTTTCTTTTGGTCTTTACCTGTGGTGATGAGTGGCTTGGCCAGTCATTCAGATCTACAGTGTTGTTGCTTTTGAGAGAGGTGAACGATCGCACTTTTCTCGCCCAAAATTTTGTTTCAAATTATTTTACACTTACAGGTTCCTAAAACTCTTTGTAAATTTTTGTGTTTTTGTGTTTTTGAGTGAGAGAAAAATTTTCCTCACTGTGTTCGGAAAATTTTTGCCTCCCAGAAGGGGAGAGCTGTCATGTCGCAATTCTGCGCCATGAGCCTTTCTTATTTTTCTGCGAGAGAAACATCCTTCTCTCCGTTCGTGCCTGTGCTGTGTTTTTTCGCTAACACTTGTTTCTATTGAAATTGCATTAAAAAGCGCATTTCGTCGTGAAATCGTTGGATTGTCTGGACTTAGTGTCTGGCCGGGATGCGTGACGTCAGCTCGCTTGTTACTAGGAGAAGCGCGCCTGTCCAATCAGGAAGAGGCGAAAAGCGAAGGAGAACCTTTTTTTTGCGTGGGCTCGAGCGACCCATACTTTTTCTCTTGGAGCTGGAGATCCCGTCGATGGAGGTCGCTTGAAGAATTTGTCTACATTTTGTTAGACAAAGAAAGATTTGGCCGAAAATGGCTAAGCTGCCAGAGAGGGGTTTTTGGTTAAAAAGGAGTCCGCCCTGGTTTTTCTGGAGCTGAAGAAGAGGAGCCTGGAACCCATTACTAAATATTCTGATGCAATTTTTCTAAATTATTTTTTTTTATTCCAGGAAACTTATCCGACATCGACTCCGGATTTTGAAGTTGTCGATCAGCTATTGTTCGATTTGATGCATAATAATCTGACGACCGAATCCTAAGATTTTGGATTTTTCCTCGACAATTCTCCCTGAGAACATTTTGAAATCCCGCCTCAAAACCGTGATTACCTGATGCGAATCTGTTGCTCCAAATTTAGTAAATTAAGAGACAAGGTAACCTTTCTTTTTACCGGAATCAATGATTCCGAGGCAGCACTGGCATAATGGAAACTAAATTTTATAGGCTCATGTTTGAAATATATTTATGGTTATTTTTGATCCATACTTAAATCTTATAAGTAACAATTAAATTGATTATTGTTTGCAATATAATTTTTACCAGAGCATTAGTTGAATTTGTCTAATATAAGTGAAGCTCTGAAGTTCTGATTAATAATTGAAAGATAAAATGCATATATTGATTTCTTTGAAAAATCTAAAATAAATTCTTAATTTGAGTGACAAATGAGCCTTGTTATTTGTGTTACGTTTTACTTTACTCACTGTACATCATTTAGGGTTTAATTCCCCTAAACTGGGAACTCCTTTAGATCTTGAACCTGGTGGTTTTGCTGATAAATTTTAAGAGATTAAATATGCTAAATATATGTCTCTTTGACATTTTGAAATTACGATCACGGAGTTGTGGGTGGTGGAGTCAGTAGGTGAGGTTTGTACTGACCCAGCTCCCACAGAAGTAATGTTTCACAAATTCTGATTTCCCTTATATGATGAGCATACATTCTAGTATATAGGAAATGTTTTTCTCTCCGTTTGTCTGTATCACTTGGTGATGTATTTGGCAAACTTTGGATATAATCTAGCAAAGTATCGCCAACTTGGCGATATTTCGTCTCAGATTGACGATAATTATGTTAAAATTGCAAAAATGACGCTAAATTAATGAAAATGATGCCTAATTGATCAATTAACTAGTAAAATATTTTAATATATGGACTATATCGCTTACTGAGGATGCTATCAATATTTATAATTGTTCATTTTGAGTTGTGTGAAATATAAGTTAACTGGGTACTTTGAAAGTAAATCGAACAGTTTGGCAAATCAAACATTTCGGTGTGTGTCACCCTCTAGAGCAGTGGTTCTTAATCTTTTTGAAGTCGGGGAACACTAAATTGCGCATTTTTTTTTTTTGCGCGGAACACTTACAATGCAACATAAGCTTCTAACCAGGGGTGGCCAACCTTTTTAAAATTAAGGGCTTTTGCAACAGTTTTTAATTGTGTATTTGGATTTTTTCGCAGAACACTTTAAGTGGCTTCACGGAGCACCAGTGCTCTGCGGACCACGGTTTGAGAACTACGGCTCTAGAGTAGCAAATATTGAAAATCTGAAATTGCACACTTTCATTCTTTCGAACGGCTTACCCATACTCTAAATTTAAAGTCTTTGTCTCATCGCAAAGTATGCTTTTCTGCTATTTCACGGATTTTGCATATTTGACTGGATTATATCAATTACGGTCTTCAGGTTCAAACATTATTATTATTGACAATTTCGGATATTATTGATATTTTCAAATTATTATGTCATTGCTTTATTTTTGCAAAAATTGTTGAAACTCATATATTGTACGTAGTACGGGTAATCTTCTACAAACGCACGAGTATATATATCTTCTACTTACTCTGCGAGAATATAAGTAGTACAGGTATATTGACACTTATTGTGACATAGGCATATATTGGAATCAATTACGGCCTTAGGTTTAAAGATTACGGGAATATTAATATTTTCAATTTATTACGTCATCTGTTTTATTTTGGCAAAAATTTAAGAAACTCATATGGTGTAGTATGTGTAATTTTCTACTAATACACGTGTATATTTTATAATATTCGCAAATATAAATAGTACGGGTCCTATACAGTTTCAGTGCTTTTATTTTGCATATATTGATTCAATTTCATATTTTTTGTAAATGTGTTTACAAACGGGACCTGGACGTTTTATTCCTTAAATCTGCTCGTGAAGATAATTTTGTAGAGCGAGAACAGAGATTCTTAAACTTCTTTTTTGGAGCATTAAATTAATTATTTTAATAGAATATTTTGATTAACAATGTCATTTACTGTACTACTAACCGAATACCCGTTGAAAATCAACTGTACCACAATAAGCAACCTCCGATTAACGTAAATTTTTGAATTATTCGCGTTTCACATTTATTCGGAAAATCGAAAATTTTAGTGTGCCCTAAAGATGAAAACATTGGGAAACTGAAATTGCTCACCTTTTCCCCTTCGAACTATGTATCCGTACACCAAATTTGAAGTCTCTATCTCATACAGAAGCATGCAATTTTATCATTTAACCTTTCGAACGTTTTATGTGGAGCACCATCGTTTGGAGTACGTTTGAGTCTGGAGCACACTCTCCCTTCCCTTTAAATTTAAATCTTGGCATAATTCGATTTTTTTCAGTGGATCTTATTGAAATGCTCACCCATGAGCCAAATTTTAAATCTTTATCTCACTTAAAAAAATGAGTGTTTCATTCATTTGTCAGATAATACCTTTTGGTGTGTTATTTCCATAAGTAATAAATATTAGAAATGTAAAATTGTGCACTTTTTTCTAATCGAACGATCTATCTATCCTATCGTGAAGAAGATTTCCATGATTTCACATTTCGTGCGTTTTAGTGTAGCTCACCTCCTCAAATGAACATTTCTGATGAATTTGATTTTTTTCGGAGTTTTTATCGAATGGTTGACCAATATACCAAGCTGCAATTCTCTATCTATTTGGGAAGAGACTAGAAGGGCATGACAGATAAACAGATGGACACTTGTCCGCTCAATTATCACCAAAAACAATGTCGTCTAATACGAAATAACAGACTAGGACAATAAAATTATTTTGCGTTTTTTTTATGAAATAAAGTCTTAAAATAACATGGACAAAGCAAACATGACTGTTCCTAAATCTAACTTTTTCCCTATGCAAATTTGTAAAAAAATTAAATTTAATGATTCTAAATTCATTCATTCAAAAAATTAATAAACTTTGATTGTTTTCCCACCCCTCATTTAGCTGGTGGCTCAAAGTTTAAAATTCATTTGCTTCATAGCGAATTAGCTGCTGGTCTAAAGGATACTACAAAATTGTAATTAGAGATTCCAGATTGTCGTCTTGTCATTGGAACATCAGCATATCCAGGCTTTTGGAAAGAAGAGGGGGAGGGGATTATGGCTGAATTTCGGTTTCAATATAGACTCTATAGAGAACTGATGTCATTTCCCTCATCAATGGTGGTAATCAGGGCTGTCCTGAAGAAAATTATTGAGAGTATGTGGTGCTGTCTCATTTAAAGACTATTGAAATTGCGGGGTTCCAAGGGACGGAGCCCCTGGTGTGTGTATGAAAGGAGAGCGTTGCCCCCCTGAAAATTTGAACCATTTAGGCCATATTATTGCCATTTTTAAGCCCATAAATCACTTTTTTCACAATATTAATAGCTTAATGCTTAACAGGACATATATTAATATAGTATATATATATATATATATATATATATACATATATATATATATATATATATATATATAAATTCCCAAATAGGACAAGTAACAATGTACTCGTAATTTCTAGTAAAGTGACGGAAGATACGGCCGGGGGGAGTTGCGACCTCCATCACTTCGGTTAAAGCTTTTTTCCGCCATGGCAAACGCTCCCGGTAGCCGATATTCCCTTCACCATTTTTTTCATGACACTTATAAAACCATATAAAGTGTACATACATACATATACTTTTTTAATAACATGTAAATCTTTAAAAATGTTCTTTATATGTTTAAGACTATCCAAGAAACACAATATAAAAACCACAACACATTAAATTAAAATACTAATGTTTGAAATAACATCACTCGTGGTTATTTAATACTCTAAAATCAATAACAAATAATTTAAAATACTAATGTATGAAATTACATCACTCGTGGTTATTTAATACTTTAAAATTAATATATTTAAAACTAATTTTGTAAGTGTCATGAAAAAAATGGTGAAGGGAATATCGGCTACCGGGAGCGTTTGCCATGGCGGAAAAAAGTTTTAACCGGAATGATGGGGGTCGCAACTCCCCCCGGCCGTATCTTCCGTCACTTTACTAGAAATTACGAGCACATTGTTCCTTGTCCTATTTGGGAATTTAAATACGTATACACATGTAAATTGCAGCATAGCGCTTTACAAGTTGTATTATAACATATTTTATGCTTTTAACTTTTGAACCAATTCACTAAATTTTAACCTTTTTCATGTTTTATAATATATATATATATATATATATATATATATATATATATATATATATATATATATGTATATATATATGTATATATATATGTATATATATATATATATATATATATATATATATATATATATTAATATATATACATATATATATATATTAATAGATTAACAGATATGGATCATTTTGTAACTTGAATCGCTTTTTTTTTTCCTGCACTTACTTTTGTTTTCTTGTAACTTTTCACACACTTACTCACTTTAATATTTCCTACACACATAATTCTCAACCCTTCCTTAATACCCACTAATATTATGAAAAGTTATTTCCATCATATGGCAACATCAATTTACCCTTTTATTAAAACATTAAGAAGAAAAAACATTTACAATATAGAGAAGAGTGGTTAAAAAATTATAAATACTTCGCTGTCAATTCTTTTACACGTTCACTTTTTAGCTAATAATCTGTAGCTGTAGTAACCTAGTAACTAATATAAAATATTGGTCTGGTCGTCTGACTGGTCGTCTGACTGGTTGTCTGTCGTCCATCCAAGGCCCAGGGTGGCAGTTGCCACTTTCATCAGTTTTTAACACTTTACAACAAAGTTGAAAAGTGTTTATGACTTTGTTCATTCTGTCTGTCTGTCTGTCCGTTAGCACGATAACTGCCGTAAAAATGAGTTTATCAAAATGAAATTTTAGTATGTTGTTCAGACGGTCTGTAGGACCTATGGGAATATAAATAAATAATATCACCCAATTAGTTTTTTATTGAACCCGGGTTGAAAAAATGAAATACATTGAACCCTATGGGACCTAATTTTTCAAACATTTTTTAAGTAAATTTAAAATTCACGAATTGCTTCGAAATTTTTAGGAAATATTCACATTATCCCATAGAATATATAAAAAAAAAATTCAGTAAAATATGTTAAGTAGTTTTTTAATTAAAAAAATTATTTAATATAGGGAAAATAACAAATTCAATTAAATTCTGACTTTGGGATATCTTCCAGAAAGAAAAGAGAGAGATATTATATAATAAATATCTCTCCATTTATTTAAACGTTGCCATTGTTTAATCCAATTTGTCATTTGTTTAATCTGTTGAAAAAAATGTCGCAAATAATGATGATCTTAGTGATAATCTGCAAGTAAAAGTTATGGAATTTGCTTTTAGTAGGACATTAGAATGAATTACCCATCGTTGTCGAGGTTTTAAATAAGTACCTGGAAAATGAGTTCCTTTACCCCTGAAGTAAAACTTAAAAAAACATTGCTATCTCAGCGAATTTTCATCCAATGTGAGTCAAATTATAGTACAATACTCATAATGATAATATAATACCAAATTAAAAAGAAAATAATTAGGGAAAACCCATAAAAATAATTGCACTTAGTGTGCAATCAGCTTTTCTTTTGTTGAGATTAAATGTCTGCGATTTAATTAAAACATCTTTTCTCTCATTATCGTCTGCATTGGTAAAGAAAGAATATATTTCATTTGACAAAATGGCGGAAAATGTGATTCTCGATTACTTTTAAACTAATTCGATTTTTTTTAAATCTCACAGAGCCAGTATTGCCCAGGGACCTGAAGAACCTCCATACCGAATTTTGACGCTGTACGAAGAATATCTATGATATTAGTACAGTGAAAATACTATTTGACCCGGACAAAATTGCAACACAAATGGTTTTGGTACCGAAATGTAGATAAAAATGAGCTGAATAACATATCCAAAATCCACGGAAATCGCGCCATGGAAAACCCTATTTTTTGGGGGGAGGGGAGGTCACAAGGTTGTTTGTACTGTCTTCTTGCACGGTGTTTACTAAAGTCGAGGCTCGGGTATATTTTTTGAACAAAGATAGCTAGAGTTATCGTAGTTAGGTATACGTGCAGCAAAATGACCATGTTCTATCAAATGAGATTGATTGTAAAGCCCCTAGTGGCCAAATTCGGAAGTTGCAAAAATTATTTTTTTAATCGTTCAATGACACCTATTTTTGTCAATTACAAAGTTGGTCCCCTATAAAAATCACATACAAAGGCATCAATTGCGTTAATGTATCTTTAAAATTGACCGAGATATGCTATCTTGAAAAACGTCGAAAAATCCCTTGTGTGTACACCAGTTTTTTACGTTTCTTTAACGATTTCTTGACGTTTTTCAGGATAGCATATCTTATTCAATTTTATGCTGTCTTTGTGCGTGATTTTCCTAGGGGAACAACTTTGTAATTGACAAAAATAAGTGTCATTGGACGATTTAAAAAAATAATTTTTATAGTAAGTTCCGAATTTACATTTTGTCGGGTCAGTGTATGGGGGCGGGGGGGGGGATTTTAAATACAATTTTTTGACTTTCTGATTTTAAAATGTTTTATTAATCATTTATAGTTTGCATTTATTTATTTCTTCATTTAGTATCTTAACACGCTTTACTTACCACAAGTAGCCACAAAACTCTTCTCAATCTTCCGAATATTCAGCAGACTCACGATTGAAACAGGCAATTTCCATACACTCGCCGCAAGATAACGTACATGGTAATTCATACTTTCGACATGTACATCGCGCGGTCTCGCATCCGATAGTACAGTTACACCGAATGATGCTCAAAATTTTGGAGGAACTGGTTTTTTGTCTGTCATGGTTAGTACGTATATCTTTCCTCTAAGATGCCATCCCCATTCTTCTGGTTTCATTCTGGATACACCTTGCCACTACATTATTTGAAGATAAACTCTGAAGAAATGGAATTGTACTGTGGCACGCGTTGGAGGAAGTCTTTGAGGTTCAACAAAAGTTGACGATGA
Source organism: Amaurobius ferox (assembly GCA_951213105.1). Lineage (NCBI taxonomy): Eukaryota > Metazoa > Arthropoda > Arachnida > Araneae > Amaurobiidae > Amaurobius > Amaurobius ferox. The sequence continues at coordinate 36,712,875 of OX578149.1, read as the reverse complement.
AGCAACTTTAGTCACAAACAGTCTGTGCCTCAAAGATGGCAACGATTCTGACAATCTGCTCTTATAAACAATTTGTTCCCCGGCTGCTATCACATCTTCTTTTGGAGTACCAGGTTCACAAAACGGCACACTTGCTTGCTGGAACTGCTTATCGGAAAGGGCAAGTGATAAGACAACTTGCTTTTCAACTCCGTAAATAGTTGATGTTGTTGTATCACAGCCAAGGAAAGTGTGAATGAACAAAATGCTGTCACATAGGCTCCAGAGCTTCTGCTTAATTTTATTGATATGCCAGACTTTTGTCTCGATCTTAAAATATAAGGGACGGGTGTTCGCTTAGCAGTAATGTAATAGCAATATCAGCAAATCTGTATCATTCCCTACAAGACAGGGGTCATGAAACTGAGCTTTTTATACCGCAGTAGTAACAATCAGGACATCTGTATCACCAGACGCATATGAAACAGAACATCCTGCTGAGGTGAGTTTCTGTCCAATAGAAGATATAATACGCTCTTTGTTTCTAGAATGTAGCAGGATTACATCCGTTTTTTTTTGTTTTGCGAGTTTCATAATTCCAGAAAATTCAATGGCTGGGCACTGAAGACATTTTGTCCTTTGTAGGTGAGTGGCATCTTTCGTGGAAGGTTCACCGCTATACCCATCAAACACAACAGAATCTTTCCCAAAATACTTGGTGACGTATGTAACGTAACCATTATAAATGGTATCATACGTTGACGCGAGTTGCCATGGTAACTGTTGGGGAAGCAGCCACCATCAATCTCGTACATGCAGTGGACTCTTCCGCCTTGGTAGTTTTCCAGATTGCAGCTGCTAATGACGGTTTGTTTGGCTTTCCGAAGACTTGAAAGGACTTGAACAAGGAAGGTGGATGTGTGCACAACTAGTAAGACATTATTTCTTCCACGTCCGGATATTCTCTGTTTGTAATGGTTGCCAAGCACTGGAAGAGTAGGGCCTGGTCAATATGGACTTCTTCACCATAAATTTTCGCTACTGTCTGAAATCCCATGGTTACAGCTTTCTGTTTCTTTCGAAAGGTGTAGGTGTTTGTTGCTTTCCTTGTCATGTCCATGAGTATACACAAACCTACGTCCTTGGCTGCATCTATATTCACTTCAGTAGATGCTGTCACTTCAGTTACGATGTTACGTAGCTCGCGCCCGTCAACGAAGGGCTTCAGTGATGTTAGAAAAGAAACGATGGTCTGTCTGTGTGTCCGAAGTATCCTTCTGTATGCGTGATTACGACGCTTCAACGTGCTGTTCTCTTGTGAAGTAGAGAAGTCCAGTAAGTTCTTGAATAGACTCATTAATCTGAGCAAATATGGGCATTGACAGCAGCCAAACAGACCGTTGACTATCCGTCATACCTCGTCCTTGTGTCAAACCTCCAGTCGTTTTCAAACTCCTCATCAGTGCCTGTTAAATTACAAAGTCAGGGGCAAGGCCCGCCCACAGACGATCACTTCTCCTTATTATGAAGAAGCCATTCAGAAATTTGGAGTACAGGTCAGGATTAAGTGTTTTGAGGTCCAGCATGCTCTGTAGATGTACGCGAACTGATTTGGTGTATTGGGTATGCCCTGCTGCTGCGAAATATGGTAACATGTCAGCATGTCAGCCAATGTTTGCAGGTACAGATACCAAATCCCTCTTCTCTCGGCTTGAATAAATCGCTTTAAAATGGAGACCATGTCTGTGTATTGAAGCCATAAGGTTGCAGTTCTATTGTCGCTCAATTGCTACTTTTTTGCTGTTGTTTTTCTAATATTCGGTGCAGTTTTCCCCCATGTTATATTTTCAGTCGCATCAGATCAGTTATCTGCAAATTAATATCAAAATTATTAACTCAAAACACTTATTTGACATCGTCAGTTAACTTTGCTAATTATGATTATTATTGTGAAGTGCATAAAACACACCAACCCAGAACTAGGCAAGTCTACAAAACACACCAACCCAGAATTAGGCAAGTCTACAAAACACACCAACCCAGAATTAGGCAAGTCTACCCTACAGGGTGTTTTACCGATTGTGCCTTGAAATAAAGATAACGTACAGCAATCAATTTTAAAGTTACAGTAACACAGTTGATGTCTTTGTACGTGATTTTTGCAGAAGAACAACTTTGTAATTGGCAGAAATAGGCGCCAATGGATGATTTAAAATATAATAATTACAAGTTCTGAATTTCGCCACTTGGGGCGCTGAAATCAATCGCATCTGATGGAGCATATTCATTTTACTATACCTAAATTCCATAACCATAGATATCTTCGTTCCGTATATAATAATCCCTTCGGATACAATCGGTGAAACACCCTATGTACCGTTAACGCAAACAACCAACTACCGCCCCCCAAAATACGTTTTTCCCATGAAGCGATTTTGGATATTGTTTAGCTCATTCTTATCTACATTTTGATACCAAAAGCGTTTGTGTTGCAATTTTGTCCGGGTTCCCTACTATTTTTCCTTAAAGTGACTGTACTATATCCCTAGATATCCCAAATAGTAGAGATGTAGTCTCCTTATCTTTTACAATACTATAAATCCAGGGAAAACCTTTGAGGAACAACTATTTTTTACTTTACCCAAGTGGCTTTGACGAGAATCTGCCTCTGATTGGCTAAGTTTGCTTGACATTCTGCTCGTCAACTGTTGGTACGGCCCTCCTGCGTGTGGGTCTGTACTCTACAGAAGGCAGAAAGTCACCCAACTTCAGCAGTAATGACTATTAGAAGCGATTTGACCTCTGATCATCTGTGCGGATCATAAGTGCCGATGCACTTTTTTAATTACTTCGCGGAACTAGGGTCATCGAAAAAAAAAAACTTTTTTTTTGTACCAATCCAACTAAGAAACATCCTTGGACCGATTTTTAGACTGATATCTACGAGTAGAATAGATAGATAATAGACGCCTGAAAAATGATCCAAAGACGTTTTTTTAGGTGGGTTGGGATTAAACAGTAATGGTTTTTAGATGACTCCTACTTCCATTAAGTAATTGAGAAAGTGTATTGGCACTTATGATTCGCACAGGTGGTCGAGGGTCAAATCGCTTTTAATAGTTCATTATTGTTTAAGTTGGGTGACCTTCTGTAGAACACGGATACACGGGGGGGGGGCGGGTTCGATTCCAGCCACTGCCAAAACTGCCGCCGTGTTCATGCGGAGTACGATCACGTTAAACATGTGGGTCCGAAAGTCCTTCCGAGAGGTTGGTGGTAGGGGAAGGAGGGTACGGTCCCTGTGGATGCCTCCCCCACTGGGTTCCGGTCTAAATTGGATGGCACTTCCCGACCGTCCAAGCAGTTACCTTACACATTTCTGGTAGGTCGGACGGTCTGGGTTTCATCAACAACAACACGGGGGGGGGGCACCAGCAGTTGACGAGCAGAATGTCAAGTAGAAATAGACAATCAGAGGTAGATATTTGACACCTTCTTTTCCAAACCACGAGGCCAACGTGAGAATTTCGAGTGAGATATTACCCTCGGACTTATAGTATTTTGAAAGATAGGAAAACTCCATATACTCTTTAAGATATCTAGGAGGATATCTACGGCGGTACATGTTCCTCGTATTTCTTATTTGCCACGGGGTTTTGACAAAAGATGTCAAACATTTGTCTATAACTGACCATTTTGGTTTGACATTCTACTAGTCAACTATTAATTACTTTATGCCCACGTTCTGTAAGAGGCTTAGATATTCTACTTCGGTCTGCCCCCTCTCCCAATTTGAGCGGTAATGCTTTGTAGAAGCAATCATAGGTGTTGACCCACTTTCCTCTCTTAATTGCTTTGTGAAAATAGGCAGGCATTATAAAGGAAAATACCATTTTGGCCCCACTCAACTAGAATGTATTTTTGGACAAAATTCATCTGCTTACTCCCTTTATCATCGATGCCTCCTGTTGGCGGCTCTAAATACAGGCAGTACCTAGAGTGTGCCGTAGCAGGGATGTTGAAATAAATGACTCGGGACAGAAGTAAGAGTAGAGCTTTATTAACAGGCTATTCTTTTTTTCTTTTTTATTTTGGCATACTTTCAACTACTTACACTTTCTTTCGCTCTGAAGCCTGAAACTCGTTGTATAGTAGACATCACTGAAGCGCAGAAATGGGACACATCCATCAACTCAAAAAGCATCGATTGAGTACTCAAAAAGTATCGATTGTAGAGAAGTCTGTAGTCCACACTGGCGGCCCAACTCACTGAAATGTTCAGACTTTTTTTTATTTTGGATATGACAAAAACTTTTAGTCCAGTAGTATAGTAGAAATCCCATGGCTATGAGTAGAGAAGATATGCAGAATGTGTTTTTGATTTCATTCGCGTCATTGTCTCCGACTTGAATACATACGTTTCCAACACACATTTCTCAGAGAGCAGGGCGGTCTGAAAGCCTTTCCACATGTGTTTGATATCAATTCAAAAACACCATATCTTTCCCAAATGTAAGGTTTTTAGCATTTGAAAGATATGCATTTTTACCTACCTATTAGTGGGATGAGCTATGCGAGTCTTTGACAGCAAGATGGATGTCCAACCTTTAATTCGTTTCTTGCCAGGTGAAATAGAATAGACTTCTTTTAATGCTTTGCAAACATTTTTTTAAATATAAAATTAAAGTTGTTTAAATGCACCCGGATTCAAAATTTAACGGGGAAAATGTTGTATCTGTTTTTAGTTAAAATATAAAATATGTGCAATTAGAACATATTCGGAAACAGCTTCAAAGTTTAGTCATGTGGCGTTTTTTAGCAGTGAGTGCGATGCTTTCAGCAGTGAGCTAAATACTTTTTAGAAACAGGGATACTTTTTACCAGCGAGTGCGAGGCTTTTCAGCAGTGAGCGCGATGCTTTTCAGCTGTGTCACATTAGTTGAAAATGCTGCTAAAGAAGCTAGAATCATGAAGAGACTCAAAAAGTTGTTAAAACTGAATAGCTGATTATTCTTGTGTCAATAGTATGTAATAGTTGTTTAAAGGGTATTAAAGTGTATATCACTAATGTGTCATTTTTTGCTGTTATTGCCATCAGTATACTAGAGCCACGGTTGGGTAGTAACTGATCAGAAGTAACGACATCATTTGTAATGGGTACTTAATATTTTTCAAGAAAACAGTAACTAGAACGGTACACAAAGAGAGTAAAAATTACGATTTACTCGTAATTTTCTTTTCAAATATTCGATTCGTTTTAAAATTCACAAATATTTAACTTTTATTCTCTTCATTTATGTTTACTATTTTTTTAATAAACATAAAATGTGTTGAATGTACATTATTTTGAATTTCTGATTTAGTTATCCGTGGTAAAAAAAAGTATGCACCCAGCTGCCCCGTAGAAATTAGAATTGCAGTGGTCTGGTAGGGGCCGGGATTGCCAAGTGATTAAGCCAGGAGGATTTCATGAGGTAATCCCATGTTCGATCCTCGACGTCGCCCCCAAACTATCCCTGTTACGTTGACTATGAACACGGTTAATCTGTAGGCCCGAACGTCCATCCGAGAGGTGATGGATTACCTTTAATTCCCACCCCTATTGAGTTCTGGTCTGAATTGTGTTGAAGACCCAGACCACACGACCAACCCTAGGGTTTACGGTAGCAATATGTGTGGCCGGGGTCTAAATTGTGTGTCACTTTCTGGTAGTCCGAACTGAACCCCTTTCGGGTAGCTCGGACCGTCTGGGTAGAAAGAAAGAAAGTGGTTCGGTAGAAAGCAGAATGTTTATTTTATTGAATAAAGGATATAACAGTAAAACTTTGTATGATTTTTTTTTAATATTTGTAGCTTTTGTATTTGATTAGAATGAATTATATCAGCGCCCCGCTGTTATTTTCATGCACTTTAGGATTGCTTTAACTGGGACCTAAAGTTTGAACTAGATTCCGAACCATTATAGGTATGCATACATACATACATACAGGGTGTTCAGTTAATGTGGCAACAAACTCAAAGGGTTGTTAGTAGACATCTAGAGGAACAAAAATTGAAATGAAACATGGTATCGCTAACCACGTTTAGTTGGTGAAAATCGCGAAAATACATGTGCAGGTTCTGACGTCATGCGGGGACAACAGAAAGTACAACAATAACTACAAAAATATTTATTTGATAGCATGTTTACAACACAGCTTGTGGTGCACAGTACAATGCTGGAAAGGGAATGATGTGAACGAATTTATTACAGGTGTTGTTCGAAGTGGCGACCACTTCGAAGTATAAACTGTGCAATGACGTCTGTGGGAGCCACTTCGAACAACACCTGTAATAATTTCGTTCACACCATTCGCATTGTTCCTTTTCCAGCATTGTACTGTGCACCACAAGCTGTGTTGTAAACATGCTGTCCAATAAATCGTTTTGTTGTTATTATTTTACTTTTTGTCGTCCCTGCATGACGTCAGAACCTGCATACGTATTTTCGCAATTATCACAGACTAAGCGTGGTTTGCGACACCATGTTCCATTATAATTTTTGTTTCTTTTGATATCTACTAACAACCCTTCGAGTTTGTCGCCGTATTAACTGAACACCCTGTATATATATACAGCTCTCTCCACTCGAACCTGGAAATAAAACGAGCTTTTACGGATCTGAAGGTCAGAGACCGATCCTTTTGGCCACAAGTGGACATTGTGCAAAATTTTCGTAGTAGAAAAATGTATGTGTTTGCGACTTTAGGAAATTACTTGTAAGAAGTTTTCTCTGTCTCTGAAACCATTGTGATTCCTAAAAAAGAAAGACTGATTTTTCTAAAGAAAATAAAGAAGTTTTAAGAAAATGCTTTATTGTGTTCGAGATCTGATCAAAATATATGAAGCTTAAAAAGCAAAATATTTTCTTCCTTTCTAAAGGGAAAATGTTGGTGGTCTAGAAATGAATATGCAAGTATAGTCATAACAGCATAAACATTTTAAAACTTAATGCTTTCTTACCTGCTTCTTTCACAGCATTATAAAGTTTTATCTGAAATCTCAACAATGCTAATAGTTTTTAGCGCAAAACTTCACAATTTCATTGAATGATAAATTTTGATATACACGTATTTTGTGCAAATTTAACAGAGCTTTATAATTTAACTATTGGGTATAAAAATATTAGAAATAATTTATGTTGGCAATATGTTTTCAAAATACGCCTCTAAAATCGTGACATTGCAATATGGCTATTTAACACTGAGACTGCTTACGGTTATGACAAAACCGGTGTCAATTTGAGCGTTTCTCAAATTTAAATATTAATCTTTAGCTTTGATGTCATGTTTAAATACAAATGTTTTAGTGCTTTCCAGTAGATTGCAAGCATGGAATAGTGAGGAAGTCCAGTTCTTTTAGTAAATTTCTGAAAAATATATTAAGCTCTACTTACATTTTCGACCTCTTGAATAGATATCACAAAATCATGTAAAAAACGTTTTAATTCTACAGCAGCCCCGAATTTTGGAAAGTCGTACTACCTGAGGATAACGCAAGGATAACGCAAGAATAACGCAATATTTGTGTGTCTAGAGCCATTCCTTGACTTCACACTCTGGATAATTATAGAATTAATTTGTTGGAAAATGTAATGGTAACTTTTAATTGTAATGCCAAGTTACTTCCTCTTTAAGTGGCCTCAACGGTACTTCAGCTACTAACAAATTAACGGCTACTTATTACTGTTTTAATGTAACTTTACTCAACTCTATCTACAATACATCCAGGGGCGTTTTTAACCATAGGCTAAGAAGTGCCTGTCTCAAATTTTTGGGGGTCCACCTTCTGTGCTCGATGTACTTAATTTTAATTATACTTTTTTTGGTGAGGGGGGTAGACTTTTTTTTAGGTAAGGATTAAAGCGTTCCTGAACACACCTGGTTAGAAATAATTTTAAGTATTTAAGTCAATTCTTGAAGTGTGAAAACCAAACTTTATCTTTCAAACTCTATAAACCTCATACATACAGAAAATATGGTGTTTCTAAATTGAAATTTAAAAGGTGGTATAAATTTTCAAACCACCTTGTATACCAAGAAGAAGTTGTGGGTAGAAACAAACGTTTCCTACGAATTATAGGACTATTAAATAGCACAATTGAATATGTAATAAAATAAATTAGTACATTCTTAAAAACACTTGCTTGATATTTACAATTAAAAAACTTCTCATTTATTCTCGATGCAAATGGGTGATACATTTCTTTCAAAAGAGAAAAAAATATGTTGTTTATCGAGTTAAATAAATGACGAATGTTAGAAAGTAAATTTGTATAGAAAGCAAATAACGCAGTAGCACTAGATGCGTTAAAAACTGTAAAGTTTTCAGCTTATAATTTGTTGTTTTCCTCTTAATTAGGTTTTACATCTAAATCATTGAAATGTAGAATTTCAGTTTTCACCCTTGTATGTAACTTGCACAATATTTGAATTTGAGTAAGCTGTGCAATAACATCTACAAATTGCATTCAAATAAATATAAAATACAAATGACTTAATAGATAATTTTGAATATGCATCAATTGTTATTATACATACATCATCGCTAATTTCAAATTTAATGAAGTTGAAACACTTTTTTGGTAACGTAGTTCTAGAACATAAATTTCTTTATTGCTAAACTTTTCATTTCGATTTTCAGAATTTCAGGCAAAATTTTCTAATTTTTTTAAATAATAACTTTGTACGAAAATGAAAATTAATGATTTTAATTCATACGTTAAAATATATCATATTTTTTTTTCTAAATTTTTTGTATTAAAATGAAATGGTGCTTCTTATAAAAAGTTTATGTTCACATTTTGGTAAAAATTTTAAATTTTTATACATATGGTTTACAAGAAAGTTCATTTTATTTATTTACCACATGTATGCATTTTTATTTGTACTACCACACAAGTGTCTTTAAAAATATACTTTACAATAAAATTCATGAATGTACAAATAAAATTTGTAATGCAAAGTTTAATTTTTGCACATGAGATGTAACTTTATGAATCGTGTACGAAGTTTATAATTTATTTTAATCACCAGTTTTAAATTTTTTACACTTTACACAATATGATTTATAAAAATAATTGGCACTTGAGAATTATACTGCCATCCAAAACGTTTATTGCCAAATAGATGCTTACTCGCCAATTCTGATACACCGCGTTTTCGAAATGTGGTTCATCGTTTGCCTATTCATGTTTATTCCTGAATATAAATGTTAAACAAAATATTTTATATGTTAAATAAATCTTTTCAAAGTAAGCAAAACAATTTTTACAACCCTACATATAATTAAGTTTAAATATTTACATTTGATAAATAAACAAAAGCTTTTTAAAATTTAAATTTTTATAAAGTAAAAAGTTTTTAAAATTTAAATTATGGAAAAGTAAACAATACTTATTTAGAATTTTTTTTATGTATTAAAGTATTTATTATTGCTTTATGTATTCAAATATAAATATATTTGCATCATTTTGCATGTTATTACACTTTAGATTATGTTTATTATATTTTGCTATTTTTTTAGATTGGGTTTGTAATAGTTTGTCACCGTTTTGTGGCAACCTTGTAGTTTTGGATCTTTAAAAAAAACGCGCCAAAATTAGTAGCTATTTTTAAAGTCCGTTAACAAATTTCGGTGTAATACTTAAGTACCAATTAATTTTAATTAATAATATTTAAATAAATTTAGCAACAATTTTAGGATGATAATATGTATTATTCGCGCGTATACATTCTTTAATCTTTCCATATGTGGTTTGTAAGTCGCATACTGTAACATATGCTGATACTTAAATGCAAATTGAAGCAATGTGAAGTGAGGAGCTGATTACCTGATTATTTTGTAATTAGCTCTTCATTTCACATCTCAATAAATATCTTAATAAAATTTATATTTTAATTTTAAAGTATTCGTTGGCATTGTAAAGATAATTTTTTTTTTTGTTGAATATGATGTATCTTATGCTGATTTTTAGAATGTTTTCAATGAATATTAGGCCTTGAAAATGATGTTTTGGGAACTTGTGTGCATCTTCAGCTCATTTTGAGGATATGGGAACTTTGAGCCTAATGTGTACTTGGAGATAAAACAAATTATGGAAACATACAATATATGTGTGTCGAATTAATTTTCATGATAATAAATAAGACATACATAGATAAGAGATTCACAGAAGTGATGATACTGAACTGATGACGATAAGAAGCTGAAAATAGATGTATATCAGAAAAAGGCACATGCTACACTTACAGTAATACTGGATGATTTGATGGTGGAGTTACACATCTACATGAAACAACTAGAAATATTGTTGAGTCAAATCTTGATTTTCCGACCCGATAGTTATAACCGATTGATATAGAGTCCCCTCTTAAGCCTTTACGTATCCGTTCAAATTTCGATTGAAGTGTTCTAGAGTTGCAGCAGCAGGGGGTACTATGAGAAAAGCGACTCTGCGCTATCGATTGGCAAAGTTTGCAGCACCTCTAGCGATGAATGGAAGAAGTTAGAATTCCTATCTCGAAAACGTAGCAAGATGGGCGAAAATTTTCAACCACAAAGTTGCAGAGCGTCCCATATTTAGTATCTAAAGACATACGAATTGTACATAATGTATACGCAGACTATAAAATATGAGATCAACGAAAAGGAATAATTGCTCAAATGTTTCGTTTGCAGCATTTTTTGCACTTCTGCAAGAAATGGTGAGCAATACGTATGAAATAATAATATGTGTAATAAGCTAATTTTAATCTATTTAGCATTATTCTTTTTTGTAGTAAACAATAAATGTTGTATAAAAATGGCAGCCAAATGATGCTGTACAATAATTATCCCGTTTGTTGACTTCATTTTTTAGCGTCTGTTTACATATTTTTTGCAAATTGGACGTGTTTTTAAAATAAATAGAAAACGCTGTACGATATTGTAATTGAAAATTTTCACCCATCTTGCAACGTTTTGGAGATAGGAGTTCTAACTTCTTCAATTTGCCGCTAGAGGCGCAGCAAACTTTCTCAATCGATAGCATACATTTCTTTTCTCTATTAGTACCCTGCTTTTTCAGCTGTAGAACGCTTCAATTGAAAGTTAAAGGGATGTACAAAGACTTAAGAGGGAACCCAGAATAGTTTCCTTTATTATATAGTGGTGTTTTGTTTCGTCTCTTTCAAGTATCATTTGCATAGTCGAGGCATTATAAAATGTCTATATACATATTTCTGGGTATATACTAAAATATTTAATATGAGTACGATCTTGCAGCAAAATAATCTATTTTGATTAATAAAAGACAGAGAACCCCTTTTCTTCAGCCAACTAAAGTTGTCTAGAAAAATGTTCTTCTGAACTTATGTTTATCGGCCATATTTCTAGCCATGGGGTGTTTTTACAGTTTCATGATTTGAAAAGAGAAAACTACTTTTAAATGAACTGTTTAACCTTTTGCTTATGGGTGGGACAGCGAAATCCCGAATGAAGAACCTCTCAAAAGGACAGGTATTCGACATACCCTATCCTAAACAGTTTGATTCTCCTTTGCAGGCATTGGCGTCCACGGACGCCAATGTCTGCAAAGGGGGATCGAACTGTTTAGGATAGGGTATGTCAAATACCTGTCCTTTTGAGAGGTTCTTCGTTAGGGGTTGACGCTGTACCACCCGTAAGCAAAAGGTTACACATTATAAAGTATGCAACGTACTTTTAGGATTTCAGATACGAAAATATTTGTGATGGAAAAGTGAACAAACGTTTTGCCCTGACCTAAAAACGACAATTTTTTTCTGCAAGTTCCCCCACGTTCAAAGACGATGACATTTCTGAATAACGGGGCAAAGTAACACTTTCTTATTCAAACTGGAACGGGCGTCTGGAGCATACTATAACATACCGACAAATAGAGACATTGGCAGTGATTGATATATTTAGCTATACAACAAACATAGATGCTAATATAATAAAAGTCACAGTTAAATACACGAATAGTAAATTACAAAAAAAATCAGATTCACTGAAATCAAAATTGTTCTACCATGAAAGAACTATTTTCTAAACAGTAGGAAACGGAAAAGATACAATTATATGAACTAAATTAGAGGGGATTTTAAAATTATGGAGATCACCATGTTTCGAAAGGAACTTGGTATTTTAAACATATATACTACTTTCTTTAAGTGCTTTTTATCGATGGTTAACAATAATATAACATCTCTCATGCAAATGTAAATAACTTATTCAAATGAAAGTACAATACAGTAAAGTGCCGTTTATGTATTTCTCAAGGTGGCCATAATAATAATAATAAAAAAGGATAACTGCAAAAACGTATAATAGAAAATTACCTTAAGATCTGCCATAAAAGTGGCAGCCATAGAATTAGAGAGAAGATAAAACAAAGGAGATGAATGAAAAGCTTGAAAACACCATAATGGTTTCAGAAATATATCTAGGTGTCGCTAGTGTTAGAAAAGCTCCATCTGTTCACATTTGAAACAACAGAAAGGAGTAGTATTTAGTAAATGTTTTTTTTATTTATTTTTAAATTACAGTTAACTAATTATGAGTATAATTGTGAAGTTTATTTTTTTTATCATTTCTTTAGAACAAGATGCAGAATATGGGGAGACAAAACTAAATTTAAAAGTAAAATAAATTCGAATACGTAGGTATATTCTTTATTATTTTGAGTTTTAATTTGCATGGCATTGCTAATTTTTCTTTTGCAAAATGAACAGTTTAAATATTTTTTTTTAAATTCAATACGAGCTTTTCGTCATAGAAATACAATACCTACAATGGAACGGGACAAAACTTATCTTACAGTTGCCTGAATTATTGTCTCAAAACGATTTTTGCGTTTGCCCAACATGTAGTTCTTTCTCCTTCTCTTTGCCTCCATGGCGGCAGCACTTGAAGTCTTCAAAATAGTGTTAGATTGTAAGTCTTTATAGAATTTTCATTTTTATTTATCACTTTATTGTTTAGTTATAACTTTAGGAAAAAATTTTGTTTTATTTTTTCATTAATTTCATTTTTTGTTTCCTTTTTGCTCAAAAATGACATTGATTGTTGTTTGTTGGCATGTTTTTGCTTGAATTGGAATCAAAAGAATTATATGTAATTAACTACTCTATCTCTTTCGATTCGAAACTGAGGCACAGCAGGTTATCTAGCTACATGTTTAATAACTGAGACGTTTATTTCACTAAAATAGTAAAAAAAAAAATCAAAACATTAAATTCAAAATATTTAATAATTAATAATTAATGTATAAGACAACCTAGTAACTTGTACAATTGTACACGTTATGCCAGAAAAAAAATTAGAAAATGCTGTTCGTTACAAACGACATTTTTAAAATTAATATTTCTTTAGAGACATTATCTGACCTTTGACCTCAGATATTCTAGTACCCAGATCTAAATTTAAAGTTTGCACTTTGTTATGACTTAGAACATAATCAATTAAAGCTATATACAAAATTTTTTTCGAATTGGTTTAGTTATACTATGTCAAAGAACTTTTCATACACAATCATATTTGAGTCATTGTCAACTGCTCGAAATTGTTAAGAAAGCTACTCTCGAAACTCGCTTCGCTTCAATGAGAAGGGCATAAACGGGGCTTTACTGTACTAGAATAACTATACAACAAGATATCGAATGAAAAATGAGTCTATACATAAAATAGATCATGTATAAATAAGAGAGGATATCGTATGAAATACTCATGCTCCATGTATAATATTTGTACTCAATTGTCGCCTGCAAAAGAATCCTTAAAAAAAAAGTAAATGGCCGCTGCACTGTTTGTCTCTGTGTCGTATGCAACGTTTAAGGAGTGGGCAAATGCTGTGAGGGCCGCCAGTGGAAAGCAGATCGAGACGTACACACACACACAACAGAAATAAATGAAATCATATTTCCCATTCCGTATGCTGAAAAAAGGAACTGATGGTCCCGTGGTAACGGAAGAAGAGGACATCCAAAATGATTTCTTTTTTTATCCACAGGGTCTGAGGAAATGAGAATGAATGGAGACGACGCATAAAGATCCTATATGTATGTATATGTTGTTCACTCTCTCATACCCGACACTTTGGATCTAATTCCTTCCTATGTTCCTCATCTTTAAAGGTGTTAAGTGGTAAAAAAATCGTTAAACTTGGTTTTTTGCAACTCGCGTCTTATTTCAAGTCGTGCTATTTTTTTGTATTTATTTGTCAAACCTATGCGTGCCTTTTTGAGTTGGGTAGGTTTGACAAAATCCCAAATCTGTGTAATTAAGATCAAGACTTTGGCAACATTTGGAGAATGAGTCATGCTAGTGAACTGTCGTGAATGTCATCGAACACCTTGATTAATATATATATATATATATATATATATATATTGGAATCTGTATTTTTTTGAATGTTTTATTACTCATTTGTAAGAATCATTAAAAAAAGATATTTCGAAACAAGCTTCAATTTAAAAGTATGTGTTGCTCGATATATAAATGATTTAACTTCGTGATTCGACTTTAAAGAGCTTCCTTGTAAATTCTACAAAAGCTAAAACTTTTCTTATTATTTATTTTTTGATAAAACTTCTCGATAATTTTGCTATTACAAATGGTAGATGAGTTTCTCATATAAAACTTGTTGAAAATTCAGAACTAACAGTTTTTAAAAGACATACGATTTTCAAAAGTTCATTTTGCACTTTGCGTCAATCAAGTTCTTCATTCAGGATTTTGCAAAAGAACGCCATCAAGGCGCTGATACTATAAATGTTAAGGCAAATGTATTTTTTTTTTGTATAAAAACTTACTGTTGTTATCTTTTGGCTTCAAAGGAAGATGTTAAGAGTGTTGAATTAAAATTAAAATTTATCATAATCTGCACCAATCGTAACTAAACGTCAAACACCAACGATTGGGGAGGGGTATTGTGTACTTTTTGATCCACCTCTTTGATGTCTCGAATGCTGGCTTCTGGTCATGGACTAAAAAAGTCGAAAAAGATATCAACTCACTTCGCACGCTACTGAACGCACGAGTAGAAATGACTTATTTACAATTACTGGGTTAACGGGTAAAATGAGTTCATCACTTGAACTTTCCCCGAAACAATAAGTATGAAATTGATCATTACTACGGCCTTAAGGATCCGCATTATTATAAATGGTTTCCAAATCGATTCAATGACTGCTAAGCTTCTAGGAAGCGAGAACGAACGGTCAAGAGCGAGAAGAACCGAACCCAAGTGTAGGACTCGGATCCTACGAAAAGAGCGCCCTAATCGCATCTGAAAAAATGTCAGTTTCCTAATGTTTTGGTTAATTCCTAACTAATATCGACGACCTGATGAAAAGGTACCTACTTCATTACAGTTCCCGTACCGCACGCAGAATGATTGATCATTCGGTTTCATTGACGAGAGTGGGAGCAAGCCTACCGAATCCAGAGCATGGAAGCAAGAGTAATAAAACGATTTGCGCTTCGAAAAAGGCTAACGAACGCTTCGAAGGAGGAACGAAAGTCGTTTGTTTTTTGCCCTACCGCGATTGGGTTTACTAGCCGTGAGAACTGTATCAATTCTAACCACATCGTTGTTGTCGTTTGACTCTAAGTACCCGGGGTAGAAGAAGAATGTATTTACAGTTATTTTGCATAATGGGTCTTCCCGGTAATGTTAGGCTACATGTGGGCACCAGCACCAGCCCTCTACCCCTTCCGGGAATAGAGGGAGGCGTGGACGTCGTCTCCATCGCATTCTTCGTCCCCTCGGTGATCAACCGTACGGAGCCCGAAGAACGTAAAGCGAAGAAGAGGAACTTGGCAATGATGTTCAATTACGTTATTTCTCTTTTATTTGGTGTTTTGAAACTCGTTGTTAGATTCTCGATGCATCAGAGAGTGGCACCGGCTGCACTCTAGCTGAAGGAGATTCGCACGAGGAAAGTCCGCCCCTAAACGCTGTTGATGCAAGTAAGTCACGAGGGTGTCTGGCCATCACAGTTCACCATCTTGATATAAATGTATATGGAGAGATTTTCCAAAATCTCGATAATTCATTTTATTCTCTTTCATATTTTAATAATTATACTTATTAATTTGAGCACTTTACAAATGTACACGTGATTAAACTGCCGCAGCATCCAAATAATGCAGTCACAATCTAAAACACTAAGAGCGATCATCTATATGGTCTATGGGAACTAGCACTTCCCCTCTTATTTATATGTATATATATATGTATATATATTTATATATCTTCTACAGTCTTCTGCGTTGGTCTTTTTTTTTTTATCTTCTACAGGATTATAAAAACACACAAGTGTTGCGGTTCCGGATGATTCGGCTTGCACGGGTCGGAGCCGTAGTAAGTGTCTGTTATCCTAGTTACTACGAATGAGACAGCCAGAAAAAAAAATCATTTTTTTTTCTTTTCTCCTCGCCCGTAAAATAAGAAGATATTGAGAGAGATAGAGAAGAAGGAGAAGAGTAGTGAGAGATTTAGAGAGAGAATAAAGGGTTTGCTGATGTTCTGGTATCCGCAGAGAGCAACAATCTCGTTCAGACGGGTGTTTCGTTGTGAGCGGAGTTTTTCTTGTCGTTGGCAGCATCCTTGATGACGTCAGCGCTCGTGGAGGCGGTGGCGGCGGCGGCATTGGGGTGCATAAGTTGGGTGCGCTTGCTGGCGGATCGGCCAAGAGCACCACCGGCGTCTGTAGTTGAATTCTTGCGGGAGTCCATCCCACTGCGGAATGCACTCACCACACGAATCTGAAAAAAGCAGACACACAAAGGAGATTTTTAGTGGACAGAAAGTATTGGGTTAGTGGGAAAATGCGAAAAACCGACATTTGGGAGAGCGACGAATGCTCTCACGTATTTTGAGATTCGTAGCTTCTATATGGTTTTTCTTCGAAGAATAATTCACCTCATGTGCTGTGCAAACATCTTTAATGGATTTAATAGTTAGAGAACCAAAGCGCGATGTATGCGATTGAAAAGGATTTTGTTTTTAGAGATGAACGAATAATACTTTTCTCGAATTCCAATATTAGTGAGATCTCGAATATTCGAATACTCCAAATAGTTACTGCATATTGTTAATGAATAATATTTATTAAATATTGTTAATTATTAGTAAATAAATTCATAAAGCAAAAAAAAAAAAATGTAAAAAGAGAAAACAGCGATTATTTAGAAATGAAACTTTTTATTTTAATACAATTTATTATTTTATTAACGTATTATTTTACAGTAGTTTTTCTTAATTTTAAGTGTATTTATTTACGATAATTGGAGAACTATAAATGTTTCTCATTTTGTGCATATTTTTCTTTAAGAAAATAGGCATTTGAACTCGTTCAGGACCTACTTTGCTAATCTTCTTATATTTTTATTGAAAATTAAGCAAGAGGTGACGAAGAGTCGCCCTTACAAAACTGCTGACGGCGGGGTAATTAAGCAATTCTAAAATAATTCCTTCAAGCGAGGATACAGACTGTTCTTTTTGCAGCAATCGAAAAATGTTTTCATTTGGAAGAATCAAACTTTCTTCTGGGTATTTTCGAATTTATTTTTTTTGGAGAATTCTGACTTTTTTTATTCTAGAATCTTCTGTTAATCATGGCGCGATATTAAAGGTACGCGAATTTCTTCTAGTGGCCTTATATTTGAGATCTAGAATATCGAGTATTCCGGCATTTTATTCCAGAACCTGCTGTTAATCATGGCGCTATATCCGAATTTTCTTTAGTGACATTATATTCGAGATCTAGAATCTCGAGCATTCTGACTTTTTATTCCAAAAACTGCTGTTAATCATGGCACGATATTTAAGGTATTTGAATTTCTTTTTGTATTGTTATATTCGATATTGAAATCTCGAATTCTTTTCAGTATACTTTTCAGTATTCGAGTATTCGCGGATGATATTCGCCCATTTCTAGAGTTTTAATCGTTCGTGTCCAAGCGTGACTTGGATCAAATAATGTGGACCTTAAGCTTTCAGGGAATTTTGGTTTGCAACAAGGTCAAAATTGAATTTAGAAGTACTTGTATTTAAAAGTAATTTTCATTTTTGAATAAGTCGTTCAAAGGAATAGGGAATCATATATTGTCATTACAGACATTAAATAAACGACAGAAATAGAACCAATATCTTTCTAAAATTGACTACTCTTTTATAGAGTAACTACAGATTAAAAGAAATTAGCTTAATAATCTCTAATTTCAGAACTTACTTGTAGTTCTCAGATAGGACACATATATTTATTTTACTGCGTATTATTGCTGATTTAAAATCTTAAACACGACTTAAATTTGACAATTGTTATAGTGGAAACACGAAATGTTTTTAATATTTTCACTTTATTGATAGCATAACAAAGCAATTAAAAATTAATTAAATGAAGACTAATTGGCTTAATAATAGAAACTTACATGGAAGCTTAAGTGAAGATTCAAAAGAAAAGTAGATCCTTTAAAGTTATGTGATAAATTATTAAAAATTGAAATTACTGTTAAAAATCAAGTGAATGTAGGTTTTTTGTTTCCTGTCATATGTGCAAGACTTCATGAGGAACTGATTTTATTGAAATAAGTATTATCTCTATATGGAAACTGCCTCAGTTGTGATATACTTATCAAAAATAAAACTGCTGCATTATGATTTATAGATACATTGCTTTATAGATACTAAATAAGCTTTATATCAGGTAAAAATCTTACTCGATTTTGGAGTCTTCAACATGAACATAAAATTTTTAAACTATATTCAACTAAGAGAGGATGTTCTAAACAAACAAGCAACTATTACTATTGACAAATAGACCTATAACTATGTACTAAGGAACTAAAATGTACTGGTGCTTTGTGAATTGTGAATATCATATACACAAGCGTGAAGGAGCAAGTATTAAATGCATAACTACGACATATAAAATCTGTCTAAAAGTTAGAAAGAAAATGAACAGTATAAACATGTTAATGCACACATGATATCTATAGTTACTGTCAGGTAAAAAATGTAAAGGTACATTAGAAGATTTTCTTAATTCAAGATGGTAGATTATTATCGTGCAAGTTACTAAATCTACAGACTACGTTTCTGTAATATATCGCAATCACACTATAATGCAAAATGAAAAGTATATAATAGCATAAAATATTATTATCGCGCTTAAAATTTCGTTCTGTCAATATTTAAAAATGGATTCAAAATCATGAAATATGAAATGCTAGATTTAGGAACTATTATTATTTGTTGAAATATGATATTTGCCTGATCCCATATAATTTGTATTATCCAATGTATAAAAAATAAGAATTATATTTAGTAGTGAGTGGATATATTCTGGGGATTTCAGATTGGTCACATTGTGAGATTTTAATAATTAGAGAAAATAACTTTGCTATTTTATACTCTTGATATTTTCAGTAGTAACTGATTATTTGACACTGAATTTATTCTTTGATTGTAATATTGTTATATTACTTTTTTAACACTTTACAACAAAGTTGAAAAGTGTTTATGACTTTGTTCATTCTGTCTGTCTGTCTGTCTGTCTGTCTGTCCGTTAGCACGATAACTGCCGTAAAAATGACTTAATCAAAATGAAATTTTAGTATGTTTTTCAGACGGTCTGTAGAACCTTTGGGAATATAAATGAATAATATTACCCAATTAGTTTTGGATTGAACCCGGGTCGAAAAAATGAAATACATTGAGCCCTATGGGACCTAATTTTTCAAACATTTTTTAAGCGGATTTAAAATTCACAAATTGCTTCGAAAATTTTAGGTAATATTTAAATTGTTCCATAAAATATATAAAAAAAATTCAGCGAAATATATTCAGTAGTTTTTTAAATAAAAATTAAAATAATAATTACACCCTTATATGAAACGATCACGTGACCATGATATGAAACGATCACATGACCCACTTCAAAATGATATATGGCATCCATCTTGTTTCAAAATCGTGATTTTTTTAAGTTCTTTTTAATTCATATTGAGTGTTGTATCCGTCCTGAAACTACTTTATTTTTGCTTAAATTCTGTGCATCTACATACTGAAACAACGCAATGACAATATATTTGAGTTTAAATGCTCATCTAAATTTGATTATTTCTACTACTAAGCCTATTTTTCACCTATGTAAAATGTAAACAGCAAAATATATAGAATGAGTTGTATTAGAATTCCTGTATTTTTTTAACACAAAATAATTTAGTCCATGGAGTCTGCATGGCTGATATGAATGAAATATTAATTGATTTCATAAAGAGAAGGACGATTTTTTTCGATGAAGTTTCAAGCATAGAGTTTAATTTTTTGTAGCTCCATGGTCTTAAACAAAATGTTTAAGTAAAATAAATTATTATAGTATTGTGATGAATGAAATGAATGGGAGAAAGTTATGAATGAAATCCTGTTTTTATAGAGAGATCCAGGCGTGTTATTTTTTCTATGACGTCATTTGAATTAATTTCAGTCGTTTTCGATGAAGTTTTCAAATGTAATAAATTATCGTAGTATTATGATAATTCTAAAACTATTACCGAGGAATGTATAACATTTTAGAGATGTTTAAACCAGGCAATTTATATTTCAATGCCGTCATTTGAATGAAGTTCATTTTTTTCGATGAAGGTTTAAGTTTTCAAATATAATAAATTAATGCAGTATTGTGATAAGTTTCAAAATATTACCGAGGAATGTATTGCATTTTAGACTTGCTTAAATAAAATTGCATTGAAGTTGGAAAGTGTTTCATAATCAATGCTTTAAGCATGATTGATCTTTCTTGTTGTATGATTCACTCAACGCATTTGATTCACTCAACGCATTCGCTCAACGAATGCGCATTCGATAACGAACTATATATTATATCGTGAACTACTATATTGAATGCTATACATAAATCCCATTTTTGTCTCAAAATAATGTACCAAATTGCTTATTTTTAAGATGATTTAATATTATAAGTTAGGAAAATTTTAAAATTGTCGGTGTCGCCGGATTATGAAGCTTGACTTAATAAATAATTAATTTGAAAGATAAAAAGTAAACAAGTTGTCTGCCATTCTTTAGAATTACTCCGAAGAGAAAAGAAGAAACCTTGATTAATATATCTGCAGAAAACCTACGAGAACAATTACATATATATATATATATATAATTACCACTTTTTCCACACAATAAATTTCCATATTTTATAGAGAACTTTTTGATACTCTTGTCTAAAGCAGGGTTGCCAACTTTGATATTTCAATGCTATATTTAGCAATTTTGTTAGAACGTTTCCATTCAAAAATGGCTAAATCTAGGCGTAAAAAGGTTAAATGTAGCTGGCTGTTTGAAACCTCTTTTCAAAGGCTATATATGAAATCTAGCAATTTTTTTGTTACGATTTTCATAATGCTTATTTTATTGTTGGCAACACTAGTTTAAAAGTGGTAATTTTGTTCTTCATGGGCATAATTTTATTGATCAACCTCCAAGTGCAATAGGTTCTAAATTAAACTTATCTGGAGTTAGTGGCTCTGTGCGACTTTATTACAAGGTCAGTACTTAATTCAGATCAAATACACTTGCATTTATCACTTTTACCTTCCACATGATAGATTCTCGCGTTTAGGAAATTGGATAGCAATTTTGCTGTAATTACGTTTCGTCCATTAATTGACGTATGCAGTAATTCAGGTCTAGTATGCAGAAACAGATAGACTTGAAATACAAATGTGTGTGAAAGAAACGGATGCATCCTACTGTTGCAGTGAACTATTTCATATTTAAAGAAAAACTTTATATCTTTAGTATGAAATAGCACATTTAGTTAGTCTTACTTCAAGTATTGTATGTCTTGCTGTAAGTCTAGTATGCATAAATTAAAAAATCTATAGTTTAGGGACCTTGCATTCCAAAGGGCCTCATACGGCTTCATCGAAACACACTACAAATTATAATAAAAAATAAAATCTTGTTAATTGACGGAAAAAAACTTTAAGCAGACAAGAAAGCAAACTTGTTTAGAAGCAGACATATTTTGCGTTGCTTTTCTGTATAAAAGCCAAGAGTTGGCAAAACTGCTCATGTATATTTAAATTTGTGTAGAGTGTTCTGTTTTATAGAAAATCCTCCCCCCCCCCCCCTCACAAGCTTCTGCTCACCGCCATTATGCTCTGAAAAGGTTCATGTCAATATGACATTGACAGTCAACATATATCTCTGCGGAATTGTAAACGTTTCCTCGTAAAGCACGATTGCGATATGCATACATAATAAAATATTACTTTCTCTACAGGGTGATCGTAAACGCTTTCAGCAAAAAAAGAAGGGTGAGAGTACGCATCAAGATGAACAGTATTTGCAAAGGAACCTAGGGTCGCATTCCATTCATAGTCCCGGGAAACAGTAAAGTTACATATCCACGTTGATCTTTCAACAGCGGAAAACATAGATTTAACTAATTTAGGAGTTTGACATTTCCATTCGTATCAGAGAAAGACTCAAAGTAGCTGCTCAAAGTGGCTTACGAAGGCGTTGTTATACAGCCGATACGAACAAATGAAAGACTGTTACATCCTCTCACGGATTCCTGGTGTGCTGTTGACCTTGTCCGCAGCAACAAAGATGCTCGCGACGAGATCTTCCAAAGAGTCTACAGGTGTCTTGGACACCAATGTTTTCATGCACCCCCGGAAGAAAAAGTCTAGTGGATTAAGTCCGGGCAGCGTAGATGGAGGTCAAGATCCACAGTGTCCAGTTTACCGTCTGGGATATGCCGTTTTTAGGAAGTATCGGACCTCGACGGAAAAGTGTGCTGGGGCTCCATCATGCATAAACATATCCCTGTGTGTGGTGAGTGGAACACCCTGCAACAGACCGTGAAGCACTTGCTCTAGGAACACACGGGACTCTGTACCAGCCAGACGTACTGGCAGGAGGTAAGGTCCTGTCAGACAATCACCAATGAAACCTGCCCAGATATTGACGGCTCTGCTGGTGTTTGCGTAGGTTAGTCACGTGAAGATTTTCTTGAGCTCATGCGTGTTGGTTGTTACTGTTGAAAATGTCTTCCCAAGTGAACGTGGCGTCATCACTGCGAGAGGGTGCGACAGTCTTTCATCCGTCGATGTCGGCTATGCAACAATGCCCTTGGATGCTACTTTGAACAGCTACTTTGGGCCTTTGTCTGATGCGAATGAAAATGTGAAACTCCTAAATTAGCTAAGTCTCTTTTTTGCACTGTTGAAGAATCAGCGCGGATGTGTAACTTTACTTATGTTTGTCTGTATATCCTTGCCGTCTGTAGCGGAAAAATGAAGCTTCGGTCAGCGGTAAAATTACATATATGCGTTTCACATTTCCGTAATGTGCACTCACCTTGGCGAGATTTTAAAAAAACAATTGAATTAGTTATTTTATGTTGAAGTACGATTTTGGGGAAATTTTAAACAAATTGGTTCCTTAGCGATCGAAAATATTATCACAGAATTTACATCTTGGCATTCTCGGAAAGCTCTAAGAACGTTCTTTCTTACGATCTTTCAATGGAATTCGTAGTATAATTCTCTCATATTTATTTCTTTTTTAAATACATCGACATTTGCATTTTTAATTTTTTTTCTTATTTCGCCGTATCTAAAATAGGGAGATTAGCACACTTCTGTAGTTTGGAAGAAATATGTGTTGAAGGCCCAGACCACACGACCAACCCAGGGGGTTTATGGTAACAAGTTGTGTGGCCGGTGAAGAAATATGTGTGTATATCTTCGCATTCTAACAAAAAAAAAAACTTTTTTTTAAATTAGTCTACTTTCTAATTTACTGTTAGTTATAAATAAAAGCATATCGAAATTCGAAATTTTGGACAATAGTCTTTCTCCCATTAATTGGGCGTTGCTATGCTGCCGATGTGGGTGTTTGTACGCATGTGTGGAAAATAGTTGCACGCCACTACACATAAGTTGAAATGAAAGGAGAAATAATTTTCGTTCAAAAAAGGGCTATTTAAAAATTGAGTGGAGTCATTTGTATCTATATTATTTCTATAGTGGGTGCTCATTTAAGACCCAAGCAACGGCGGGTACATGTTCCTGTTTAAAATATTCAATGATTGTTTAGTCTAGCAAAAGCAATCTTTGTTGGTGTTCAAAAGAGGTTTTACATTGTAGGATTGGTTTTAGAAGTCTTAATTGGTGTTGAAAAAACAATTTAACTAATTCATTTTTTTACAGTTTAACTATATTTACGTAATTGCTATAATATTGAACTATTTAGATTAGATTGTTCTTATTTTTAAGCCATTTAATTTGTTAGAAAGTATTCATAAACAATAGCGGTTTAGTTTAAACATGCATCTGAGTGATATTATATGTATTTGTTCAACTAAGCATGCATTTGTGGTCAATAATGCAATCGCACTTGTTACTGAAGGACAATTTGAAATGAATGGCTTTCATAAATAGAAATAAGTTTTTTTAGGTGAAGTTCTGCAATGTAAACATTTGTTACTTAAAATAAACCCACATTTCTTCTAGTAGCATAAGAATTATTGTTCGTGTTATGGAAGTGGTAATAACATTAAGAGATGTATTGGTTTATAAGGTGATAAACAGATACTTTCTTAAATGTTGATATATGTAACAAAATCCAACTTTGCTTATGTGTTTTTAAGCTAAAAGCATTTATTTTGCTGAATATATGATATATGAATAAACCAAGAAACTTACTTTAAAACGCTTTATAGCTAATGCCGGAATTTCACAAAGACAAATTTGTATTTCTACCGAAATATCAAAATGTAATGTTTTAAAGTTGAATTATGCTGATTAATGGAAATGAATTGATTTTTACAAAAGTTTTCGTAAAATTTTAAAAGGAATATCATTTCTAATTATGTTCTCTCATTGGTATAATGCATTATATCGTATCTAGTATCGTAAATACATAAACAAAATAATGGATTTAAATTATATTACATGGTGCAACTGGTTCGATAAAACATGTTTAATTTAGATCAAATCTCATTTCTTAAGAGCAACGCTTTAAAAAATTTAGAAAAGCAAAATAAAGACACAAAATGTGAATCTATGTTTCTTTTTCCTTAACCTTTTGCTTACGGGTGGGACAGCGTCCATCCCAAACGAAGAACATCTCAAAAAGACAGGTATTTGACATACCCTATCCCAAACATTTCGATCCCCCTTTGCAGACATTGGCGCCCATGGACGCCAATGCCTGCAAAGTGAGATCAAACTGTTTGGGATAGGGTATGTCAAATACCTGTCTTTTTGAGAGGTTCTTCGTTTGGGAATGACGATGTCCCCCCCTTAAGTAAAAGGTTAAGATTTAATTGTAAAATAATCACCAATCGAAGGCGTCTTTGAAGAATCAAGCGTTGCCTCATTCTTGCAGAATGGACACCCTCTAAATTAAGAAAAAGTGTGTACCACAGCGTGCACGCATTAAAAATTGCAATAAGACAGCTTGCAAAGGAAAAGTCATGGCTATTAGCTGTTAGTCAAACAGCGAGAGTAGGGCAAGAAGCTCAGAATGCAAAACGTGCAATCTGAAATTTAGGAATTCCAACTTACCGCTTCGTCAGTAGCGGCTTTACTGTAGGGAACTGGTATCAATCTGTCTTGTAGCTCCCCGCCAATCACCTGCAACGACATACTTGATTGCAATGAAAGCTGAAACACAATGGCAGCCCCCGGTTAGTTGCTGATCGTTAGACTCATATTCAAAAACTGATGTTACATCAATGAATGATATCAATGGTTAGGATCACCGGAGGATTACAATGAAAGCTTACTAAACATTGATGCAACAATGACAACATCGACAATTGAAAATGGTGCATTCATATATAAAAAGGATTCCCATTGAGAAAGGAAATGAGCGATGGTCACTGAAAAATAAATCGTTGAAGTAAATGCAAAGACAGCATTTCTTCCATTTTCACCTGTATGTAGGCATAAAACTGCAATAAAATGGAACCAGTACCCCCCAGAAAGGTCTCCTGTGCAAAATATAGCAAAGGTGGGCTAAAAAATTGAAAAACATCTTATATAAGTAAAGTTTGTCACTTGAATATATGAAATACATTTTCATGCAAGGTCATAGTTAGAAATACATTGTATTCATGCATTTATCGACTAGAATATTAATAGTGTCCCATATGTACACAAGATATTAGTTCTAAAAGTTGACTTTATTCATATTTGAACTAAACCAACTAAAGTATCGAACAATAAAAACTACAATATTACTTAGTACGAGTAACGGCTAATCCTTAAGTGAGCAAGCTACATATCTTCTACAGACCATGCATCTACAGCGGGATATACAAAGGGACACTACGGGGGTCACGATAGGTATGTCGGTGTGGAACAGTGAAGAAGCATGCTAAAGCAAGAATTGTGGACTTTACCTGAGTCTGAAGGCGAGTAAGTCCTCTGATCCAGAGGATCTGACCGGTCCTTTTCACTTCCTGAGAAATGGAGCCCCTGGACGTATCTTCGACGAGTGATCCGCCCGCGTCTAAGTCCTCTGGGCTGCCCGAACCCCACGTGAACGTCTTGGGGATCTTCTTCGTAGGGATGGTAGTGATGCACTGGCCCCACACCAGTACTCCAGCTCCAAGGAATAGGCACCACAGCCACTGGTCCAATGAAAGCGGAGCCGTGGAAAAGGCTCGCCCGCCGAACTGGACAATCACGACCTGGAAGGAATGGCCTTTTTGAAAAGGGATATTTTTATTTTTACGTTCAACATTTGATGAAATATTACTAGAGGAATATCGTTGAACATCACAGGTAACAGAAAAAACAGCTCAATTTCATCTATAATGATTCTGATTGGTTTCCAGAAATAAACACTTCTTTTGGAAATCTAATATTAATTTGGAATAGTTGTATATCATGGAAGCCAAGAATGAAACTAGGAGTGTGATCTTCTTATACCAAAATTCATTTTTAGCAACTTGTGCCTTTTTTGTTTTTGGAAATATTTGCTAAAATAAATTTGAAAAGTTTGTAAGGTTGGCCCAAATGATCACAATTATAGCATGTTAATTATGCATTCTTGTATCCTCAAAGTACATCCACAATTCCAGAGGATAAGTCGTACATCGCAACAATATATTAAGCAAATAAAAACATCAATACAGTTGTTAATTTTATAAATTACAAGAAAGATCAATCATGCTTAAAGCATTGATTATGAAACACTTTCCAACTTCAATGCAATTTTATTTAAAAAAGTCTAAAATGCAATACATTCCTCGGTAATATTTTAAAACTTATCACAATACTACATTAATTTATTATATTTGAAAACTTAAACCTTCATCGAAAAAAATGAACTTCATTCAAATGACGGCATTGAAATATAAATTGCCTGGTTTAAACATCTCTAAAATGTGATACATTCCTGGGTAATAATTTTAGAATTATCATAATACTACGATAATTTATTATATTTGAAAACTTCATCGAAAACAACTGAAATTCATTCAAATGACGTCATAGAAAAAATAACACCCCTGGCTCTCTATAAAAGCAGCATTTCATTCATAAATATAATTTCCCATTCATGTCATTCATCACAATACTATAATAATTTATTTTATTTAAAAATTAAGACCATGGAGCTACAAGTAATTAAACTCTATGCGTAAAACTTCATCGAAAAAAATCGTTCTTCTCTTTGTAAAATCAATGAATATTTTATTCATATCGGCTATGCAGACTCCATGAACTAAATGATTTTGTGTTAAAGAAATACAGCAATTCTAATACAACTCATTCTACATATTTTGCTGTTTACATTTTACATAGGTGAAAAATAGGCTTCGTTGTAGAAATAATCAAATTTGGATGAGCATTTAAACTCAAATATATTGTCATTGCGTTGTTTCAGTATGTAGATGCACAGAATTTAAGCAAAAATAAAGTGGATTTAGTTTTTATACAACATTCAATATGAATTAAAAAGAACTTTAAAAATTACGATTTGGGGCAAGATGGATACCATATATCATTTTGAAGTGGGTCACGTGATCTTTTCATATCATGGTCACGTGATCGCTTCATATAAGAGGTGTTATTATTATTTTAATTTTTATTTAAAAAACTACTGA
The DNA here is from genome assembly GCA_951213105.1 of Amaurobius ferox. Taxonomy (NCBI): domain Eukaryota; kingdom Metazoa; phylum Arthropoda; class Arachnida; order Araneae; family Amaurobiidae; genus Amaurobius; species Amaurobius ferox. The sequence goes on along the minus strand of OX578149.1, from coordinate 36,684,706 downwards.
CTATATTTCGCTGAATTTTTTTTATATATTTTATGGAACAATTTGAATATGATCTAAAATTTTCGAAGCAATTTGTGAATTTTAAACCCGCTTAAAAAATGTTTGAAAAATTAGGTCCAATAGGGTTCAATGTATTTCATTTTTTCAACCCGGGTTCAATCCAAAACTAATTGGGTGATATTATTCATTTATATTCCCATAGGTCCTACAGACCGTCTGAACAACATACTAAAATTTCATTTTGATTAAGTCATTTTTACGGCAGTTATCGTACTAACGGACAGACAGACGACAGAACAAAGTCATAAACACATTTCAACTTTGTTGTAAAGTGTTAAAAATCGATAAATGTGGGGGTAAATCATTTCAGTTTTTTAAAAATTCAACTTATTTCAGTTTTTTAAAAATTCGGTCGAGTAGATTTTGAAAAGACGTTGATGCTTGTGAAATTGTGATAAACATTTCAAATAGACCACGATAAATAAAACTGCTTCTTAAGAGAATATAATTTTCTAACAATTTCTTGAAGAAAGCAATGGCCTAATTTAAATATGCTTGCTTTCTTCGCAGAGCATTAAAATTGTTTTGTAAATAGAGCCTTATTGGAGACAATGTGCATCAGTTATTTACAGTATTAAAAATTTGTGCGAGAATGTACATTTTTCACACTTTACAACATAGTTGAAAAGTGTTTATGACTTTGTTCATTCATTCATTCTGTCTGTCTGTTAGCAGCGATAACTGCCGTAAAAATGATTTTATAAAAATGAAATTTTAGTAACTTGTTCAGACGGTCTGTAGGACCTAAGGGAATATAAATGAATAATATCACCCAATTAGTTTTGGATTGAACCTGGGTTGAAGAAATGAAATACATTGAGCCCTATGGGACCTAATTTTTCAAATATTTTTTAAGCGGATTTAAAATTCACAAACTGCTTCGAAAATTTTAGGTAATATTCAAATTGTTCCATAAAATATATAAAAAAATTTCAGCAAAATATATTCAGTAGTTTTTTAAATAAAAATTAAAATAATAATTACACCTTTTATATGAAGAGATCACATGACCCACTTTAAAATAAAATATGGCATCCATCTTGTATCAAAATCGTGATTTTTAAAGTTCTTTTTAATTCATATTTAGTGTTGTATCCGTCCTAAAATTGCTTTATTTTTCCTTAAATTCTGTACATCTACATACTGAAACAACGCAATTACAATATATTTAAGTTTAAATGATCATCCAACTTTGATTATTTCTACAATGGAGCCTAATTTTCACTTCTGGAGAATGTAAATACCAAAAGATGTAGAATGAGTTGAACAACAATTGCTGCATTTCTTTAACGCAAAATAATTTAGCTCATGGAGTCTACGATATAACTGATATGATGAAGCTGATGCTTTTTTTGATGAAGTTTTAAGCATGGAGTTAGAAAGTACGTGCACCTGCATGGTCTTAAGTTTTTAAATAAAATAAATTATTATAGTATTGTGATGAATGAAATGAATGGAGAAAAGTTATGAATGAAATGCTGCTTTTATAGAGAGAGCCAGGCATGTTATAATTCGATGACGTCATTTGAATAAATTTAATTTGTTTTCGATGAAGTTTTCAAATATAATAAATTATTGTAATATTATGATAAATCTAAAATTATTACCGAGAAATGTATAACGTTTTAGAGATGTTTAAACCAGGCAATTTATATTTTAATGCCGTCATTTGAATGAAGTTCATTTTTTTCGATGAAGTTTTAAGTTTTCAAATATAATAAATTAATGTTGTATTGCGATAATTTTAAAAATATTGCTGAGGAATGTATCATATTTTAGAGATGTTTAAATAGAATTAAAGTTGGAAAGTGTTTCACACACATAATCAATGCTTTATGCATGATTGATCTTTCTTGTTATCTATGTCTGTATTCATGTATGTTTCTCTATGTCCAGTGCTTTATTCAGTTAATCCGGTGAGTAATACCAGCTTTGTTTTTCTATATAAAACCTTTAGCAATTCAGAAATGCAACGTGAAATTAATGGATTTTGAATAATTCGCAAAAGTCTACCGACATTTGGGCCAACAATTTCTTAATGAATAATTTATTGCAATGAATGAGTTTCATCGTTGTAAAATTCGTTGTTGTAAAGCATCATAATTAATAAATTTGTATGTAAATCTCGTCAAATAAGCAAAACTTAAAAAATAAAGACAGACGAAGTTGGCTATTATTAAATGTATTGAATATAATCTCCATCCATGACTTACATTAAAATTACATAACCAGAGCGCTTTCGGACATTAATATACGCTTCATCAATGGCAAAGTAACATTAGGTAGCGAAAATGAGCTTTAATAGATGGGGTTATGGCCTGTCTATTAAAGATCATGTTCGCCACCTATTACTTTCTTTATATACATAATGTATAAGGAAAGTATTGTGACGGGGTCGAAAATTCGAATTCGAGTTTTCGACGGAACAGCACGTTTCAAGCATCCCTGATCACGAATCAAACATTTTTGAAGTGATGTCTGTGTGTGTGTGTGTGTGTGAAAGTATGTGTGTGTGCGTGCGTGTGTGTGTGTGTGTGAAAGTATGTGTGTGTGTGTGTGGAAGTATGTGTGTGTGTGTGTGAAAGTGTTTGTGTCAGTGAGTCTGTGGAGACGATAACTGACGAAAGAATAGACCGATTCGAATGAAATTTGTTACAAAAATCACAATCCATAAACACTGGAAGCCTATTGTTTTTATACGTAATCGAATGTTCAGAACCACCCCCTAAATTTTCGAGTGAAATTTTTAAAAAATCGTCAAAAAATCAAAACCTCTAATAAAGTTACGCAAATAGATATTTCTCATGTAATTTTTCATTGGAAAACGACTGACATAAATTTTAGAACTCTAACATGAACCGTTTTCGAGATATTGCACATTTTTCCAAAAATGTCCGAGATATTGCACATTTTTCCATTTTATCAAAAACTCATATAATATAAAAATCTATATTTTCTATTGAGAAACACGTTCACTTTTCATGTGTAATACCATGCGATAAATTGGGTGACATCATTCTCGTGGATCTAGCTCGTTCCGTTCATGAAAAAAGATACTTTGACTAATACTTTTGTATTTGAACGTCAATAGTCATTTATCTGCTGTAAGAATTAGTTATGTCTTTGTCCATAACGCTTGGCGAGATTTCGGCGACGAATTTGGTGGAATGTCGCCAACCTGGCGACTTTTTTAAATGTTGCTAAATTAACGAGAAATTCGCCAAATGAATAAAAATGACGCTAAATCAATGACGACTCATTAATGATGACGACATGGAAAATGACGACTCATTGACGAAAATTCAATATCTTGGAAAGAATATAAATTACTATAAAAATAATCTATTTTTTTTTTACTGTAAGAGCAGTAAATTCATTGCATTATATAAGGAAAGTCATGTGCTGCCCACATCAGATGTTTTTTACTTTGCCACTGATGAAGGGCATAATAATGCCCTGAAGCGCCCTGGTTATGTAATTTTAATGCACGCCATGGATGGAGATTTTATTATATATTTAATAATAGTTAACTTTGGTTATATTTATTTTTTAAAGTTATCGTAACTAAATTTTAAAATCGATTCGGAATGAGCAGCTATTTAATTAGTCTGCTAACAGCCGACAAGAGACTTATTTAATGTGCTTTATTTCCTTGCGCTGCGAACAGCACCAAAAGGATAACGAGGACGTACCAAGTCGCATCGGGTAGATAGTCTGAGTATTGTATTTATCTATCTTCGCTTCGATCGGCCCTTATTTCAGCTATCTTGATGTTTAACGTTAGTCTTACCCTCGAAACGGGCGAGCACGAGGCATACACACAGGCACAGAAACCTACTCTCGCTATTGCATACCTGACACATGGACGAATCTAGCGTACTGATGCAATAGCTTCCCTCCATAAAGATTGGTAAAATGATTACGCAAAACGTCCGAGTTGAATCAAAGAATAGGCTGGGTATAGTTGAAAGATTCAACAAATGGACCATAATTCAAATAAGAATGTGCTCTCGATGTGGGAGAAAATAGCTAGTATGTAGGTCAACCCTTTTATTTCAAGACAAAATCAAAGAAAAATCGGCCGAGTAGAGACCCCTATGGGGACAGAAATTCTTTTAAACTTAAATAGATAGATATAATAAGCAGGTTTACTCACAAGAGTAGGAATGGTAAGGATTAAAATGCAAACGGAGAGAGTCCAAATTTGAATAAATCTTTAATTCGAAAACAAATTTGGAAAACATTACTTTTTCTGTACAATAGTATAAGAAAGACAAAAAACAATAATTCAATACAGTTATAGAATATATATATATACATATATATATATATATATATATATATATATATATATATATATATATATATATATATATATATGTATATTCTAATCGAATTTGGCTTGGTGCTGTTCTCTACTCTTGTCGGCATTGT